>JAGQAX010000009.1:8611072-10054862 GCA_019142605.1 Cephalopholis sonnerati | reverse complement strand
CCTCATGGGCGATTTGAATACCACTCACCCCTGCAGCCCCTCTCCCCACAGCTCCCCAATTAGAGCACAGCCAGCTAATAGGCTGTGGAGGGTTAAGGCAGCCCCGAGCACCTCTCAAGGCCGATAAGCGCCGGATTCTTCTTTCCTAAGCTTGGATTTACTCAGGTCTCACAACTCTGCTCAGAGTGGAGATGGGCTTTGAATCATGACCTAAAAACGATCTGTTACTTTAATATGTTTTCATTGTAGCTGATTAGATGTAGTGGATACTGATGTGTGTTGTAGACTAACCATTTTCTCATCATTTTTACACATTGGAGTTCTTTGTTTATCCCACTAAATCACAGGTTCTGCTTTAAAATCTGTTCCATGTTAGCATGCAAATGATGTAGCAGGAAACATAAACTGTGCATGCATATATTCCATATTTATGCACAGCAACAAAAATACCCTCACACCCACACCAACACACACACACACGCTCACCCATGCTTGGTCACAGTGGCAGCGTTGGAGGGAAGCAAGCAAGTGATTGAGACATTTCAGGCTGTGGGGGCTCTGGCAGGCTAATCCGTGAAATGAAACTTGACTGGGAGGAGGGGTGAGAGGAGAGAACACGAAAAGATAAGACAGAGTGGGGCAGTGAGAGACGAGGGGAGAGAAAAAGAGTAAAAAAGAAGAGGGAGAGCAACAAGCCCTTGAGCTATAAGGATGAGCAGACAGACAGACAGCGGAGGGCTCAGGCTGCAGCGCAAATCTGTGCTGTAGGTGAAGTGGGGGCAGAGTTTCATATTCCTGAGTCCAGACAGAGCATATTCGGAGTAACAAAGTGACGCCAAGGCAAAAGAAGAAGAAAGAGAAGAGGGGTTCAGTTTGCCTGAAAAAAAAACTTGTATGATGTGTCATCTCACCACGTCTGAAGGAAAAAGTGCAGGTACCTGTAGGGATGCACTGATTGTAAAATTCTGGCCTGATACTGATGTTCAAAATAACAATTTTGCCGATAACTGATACTGATGTGTCTTTTGAATTTAGTTTTTGCTGTTATTTATTCCCCCTTTTGTGCCAGATAAACTAAGAAATGAACTGAACTTTTTAAAGTAATTCAGTCCTTCATTACACTGTCTTTGAATGAGCACACATTTAATCATGTACATTTATGAAACAACCTTGAATATACCTTTTTTTTTACATGAAAAATATCTAACTGCTTTAAAAGCCTTTTTACTAGATATAATATATCATAATTCGCTCCCTAATATCATCTTTTTATTGCTGTGAAAGCATCAAGTTTCTCCTTTAAACAGCTGTATTTGGTCAAGTTCAAGTTTCTCGCCAAAAAACTACATTTACAAAATGGCTTATTACACATCATGAGGAAGTTATAATTTACTTTAGCCTGATACTATTTTTTATCAAACAGAGCTTGAGTGCATCATAATGTAACTCACTGCAACCTTCGTTAGCTGTTAGCTTTGGCTGCAAATTGCTAACGGTAACCTGGCAAAGGTTATCATTGAAACAACAGAGTGCGTCCCTGATGCATCAGTTTACTGCATACTTGTCCTGAAGGCGTTCCTGGGTAAGGAACAGGTTGTCCCGAATAAGTTTTCCATCATCCCCGCGACGATGAGACGCCAGTAGTGACTCAACAGAAAAACATGGGCAAATGCCATCAGTCATCTTATCTACTAACCAATGGCCGTCAACGAGGCAAATAGTAGCCGATACCACATTTATATGCTTGAGTATTGCGATATTATGTTTCCACGTTCAGATTCCACTTCTAATAAACGCAATATCTCAAAAACACCTTCATGGAATTTCTTCAAATTTGGTACAACTGTCCACTTGGATTCAGCAATGAACTGATTTGAATTTGATGGTCAAAGGTCAAGGTCACTGTGACCTTGTGTCCGTCTAATTTTGTGAACACGATATCTCAAGAAGGCGTTGAGGAAATTTCTTAAAATTTGGCACAAACGTTCACTTGGACTCAGAAATGTACGGATTGGAATTTGTCATTCTAAGGTCAAAGGTCAAGGTCGCCCTTTTTGGCCATAACTCAAGTCAGTTTCACTGTGACATCATAATGTTCTGCAAAAACTCTTTTCTGGCCCTTATTCAGCATCATAACATAACATTTGGTCATATAGTGAATTGGTGACACTAATTTTGGGTGCCCACCTTGCTAATTGTATAGATCTTTTGTGCTCCGATATGGATGTAAGCTGGCAGTAATTCTAGTTTATGCATATAGTGGTGTGTTCTTAAAGTATGACAGTTTTCCTCAAGTTAGATTAAGAAAAATTGCAATATATCACCCTGCTTACAATATTGCAATATATGCAGTGGCAATATATTAATTCTTAACCCTTGTATAGTGAATTTTAAGCCTTAATAAAATGTACTGTAAATGAGTTATATAAAGATTCAACCCCCATACAGTTTATGCACCAGGCTGTAAACATGTTTATCTCTGCTGTAAAGTTGGATATTTTAACATGGGTGTCAGTGGAGATTGACCTGCTTTTGGAGCCAGCCTCAAGTAGCCATTTGAGAAGCTGGACTCTCTGGCACTTCTGCCTTGGCTTTATTTTTCAGCCCCAGAGGTTGCCACTTGAGTGATACGTATCATATCGCCAGATTCTTGCAAATACACAGCCGTAGTACAGGTGGCCACACTTACAGGCTGGGCAAAAGGTTTACCTCTATCCCTCTCTAAAAATTCTAAATACTAAAACCTTCTAATCTTGACTTGACAAACTTGTACACTTCCACACAGTCTCTCCTCGAAAGCATATGAAACAGGGCAAATGATGAAGAGGGCTGGAGAGAGAAGTTCAAACCCTGCCTACTTTTACAACTTTGCAGGATTTGGATTGTTATGAAAGGTACAAACTTGTAAAACCCAGCCCCAATTTCGCCACCTCATGTGAGTTTCAGATATAAGATTATCCGACAAGCTTCCTGTTTGAAGCGTACTGAGGCCCATAGAGGAAGAAAGGTAAAGTTTTCAGGGTAAAGACAACAAAAAAGACAAAGGTCACAGATCCAGGGTCACTCTAATCTAATTTCCTTTTGCCTCTTGTTCCAGAGAAATCACAGCTTTGATCTGTGGCACCTGAGACCCAAATGAGAGTGGCACGAGCAGAAATGAGATGTTATCATCGCTTACCGTGGCCATGGAAATGCTAGAATAAAAGACTCAGACTGGGAGGTGTAGGTGTGTGTGTGTGTGTATGTGTTGTGGCACACCTACTCTTTGTCTGTGAGGAAGATTGAGAGCGCGGGTCGAGTGTCAATGCCAAGGCTGAAGTCGAGTGGCGCTATCAGCAGTCACTCCTCTCCACTTCACCTGCCACAGGTGGCTCTTTCATCTTCCCAGTCCACAGTCTGTCTCTTATCTTACCCGATAATCATGAATATGGATGTCTCCGTTGAGCCCTCGGTTCTAATGGGTGGAACAGGGAAAACAACTAAGTGCCGTATTAATGAGCCCGAATATTGTGATAGCAGTTTTAGCTTTATGCATATGCATGACCTGTTTTGTTAGTTAATGTGACAAATTTAATGAGTTGAGAGGTCCCTCCCCAAGATTCCCTCAAAGAACATTTTCCTGAGAAAACACAACGCTTTAAGTCTCCCAGAGAAACAAAATGAAGATGTTCTTAAAGCATTCATAAACAAAGAATACAAGTCATATAATCTTTACTGCGTTAGGGGGAGTTTATTTATATCAACATCTGGGCCGTAAAAGCCAACAGCCTGGAATTTGAAAGATGAAAGCAGCAATTTGTTATTCATTGTTTTACGAGATGAGCTAATCTCTTTGCCATTACGCGAACATTTACAGCCAAATGGTCTGTGGTCCTGTGCACTTTTGATGCATGGAGCTCATTGTTATTGTGTGTCAAGTGAAACTGTATATGGCAGTTACAGGGCTGTGATAATCCAGGTTTAAATCTTGTTCATAAATTCTGTGGGCGAGTCTTTTTTTGGAGGACATTAACTTTAAGTGTCCTGCTGTCTGTATGATATACCTCTCTAAGGCAGCCCAGTAAAGCCACTATCTCCAGCTGGGATGGTTGTATATTTTCGGAGAACAGGAAGCGACTGTCTCTGGCCTATGATTCCCCGTGTAACCACGTTTCAATCATTTTCATAGCAGCTGCAGATTTTATGCTGTTAACAATCGGTATGTAAACAAAGCCCTCGGTCCATCTGGATGAATCAGCAGCTATGTTTGCATGCATGAGAACACTGTAAAAAAAAGGTCAGGTCAATTCAGAATTAAAAATGTGAGGAGCCAGGCTGCACGCTCTCAGCTCTGTGGAGCTTTTTAGCATCTTTTAGCTAATTGTTGTGGTTTTACAGGCAGTGACTTTCACTCTCACTGCCTCAACAACCTCATTTCCAGCAGCAACGGGCAGCCTTTGAACTCACTCTACACCACCTGCCTGGTTCCAAACAGCAGACAAAGTTAGGAACTAGCTGGTGAACATAGTGGTACATGTAGCAGCTAAAGAGACAGATATTTTTCTCAGAAGTGGGTGGAGGCCAAAACAAATCTTGCAGGAGGATGAATGTTGGACTTGGCACAGAACATAACTGCAAATTAAAGCTAATTTATCGCCATGTCTGTGCCATGTTCCTGAATATGTAAACAGACAATAGTTTTACCCCCAAGGGGCTGAAAGAACAGATTAAAGTAACTTTGTAATTTTCACTTCACTAAACCGACACTGACTAAATTGTTTGATTTGACTAAACTTAATTTAACTGAATTTGCACGTATTAGTCAGGACTTAGAAAACTGAGGTCAGCTAATATCTGTTAAGTTTAATTTACAAGTTAAGTGCCGCACCTAGCACATTCGGTCCCCTGAAAGCTTCTCCTGTAGCCCCCCTCATTATTATTATTATCATTAATAATGATATTGTATTTACTACTTAAAGAGTTAATGAGAAAATACAAACAACCAATTTGGCTAACAAACAAAAAGACAATACAGAATGTGCAAATTGCAAATTCCGTCTTCTCCTTGGTTTTGTACTGTGCCCCGGATGGCTTGCTTTTTCATTTTCTTTTATTGAATTTTTTTTTTCAGGACACTTATGCCTATGTTGCCTATATGACTTGCTTGTAAAGCTTAATTTTCTTTGTAAAGCAGCTTCAAGCTGGAGCCCTAGAATGTCAGGCTGCCTCAACATTACAGTGTTTTCTGTTCTAAAAGCTAAATTCAGTCAGAATCACTGCTCATGCATACTTCTAAAATTCTTTGTTGAAGTGCATTGATGCATAAAATAAAACGGCAAATCACAAAAGAACAAAGACGGACAATTTTAAGCCAAATACAGTACATGTTTGGATGCTAATAAGCTAACAATTGTATTTACCAATGCCATTTTATGAGTTAAAGTAGATGTATGTGACATTCAGAGCATGAATGTAGCAGGAAACAACTATTTGCCGTGTAAAGACAAAGTGGGGTAATGGCATCCTGAGCAGAAAATGAAGTCACGTTACTGCTGTGTGTTGTAATGTGAGCTTCTCTGTGGTTTCGCATATGTGTATTAGTTCACGCCGCCGCTTTGCACTGCACACACACTTAGTGGTTACTGCTAATATTGGGACATTTGTGTTGTAGAAGCATAGCGTCCACCCTTCCAGTTTCCCCCATTCACATCATTAGCTCTGTCAGCACTGTTGCCACTGCTTAGCACTGTCTATAGAGTTAGCACCTTTAGCGGCTAGCTGCCAGCTCGGCCACCTCCATGTTGTAAACTGTGTGCAGACAACTCATAAGCTCTGAATTTTGCATTTAGTCCCATTAAGCAAACAATCAGTTAGACATTTAATCCACTTATCATTTTTAGTTACAAGGCACAAAACTAATAATAGGTTTTAAAATGTTCCTGAATGTGATAACTAGACATATTAAATGGACCTGACCTTAAACTGAAAAAGCCTTTACACTGTAAAATCTCATGATCTATTTAATTAGGAGATTTTACAGTGTAAAGGATGGGGATGGAGCAATGAGGGGAAACAGAGTTGGGGTATGTTATATGGGTGCGCAGTCCCTGTAATGACAATTCATAAAAAATAGTGACATAAAAACTGTGTTGCATGAAGTCTTCTATGAAATTATTCTCCCTTTGAAAGTCTGGCTCCACTTCTTGATTTCACAGCCTTCTAACACTGACCTTGGTGCCTGCTAGAGCTGACTTCTTTTCAGTGTACCTGTACTTTTTCTTTTTTTTCTACTGGATCTGAGTCTTATTATAATTGAGTGTCAGTGTTTGGCTCTAGGGCTGGAGCTGGCATGTCCTGTAGGTCCTGTAGTGTTTTTTTTTCTCAGAGAACAGTGAAAGCACAGATTCAGTCAATGCACACTCTTGGCTGTCACTTTCTTTGGCACTCAGTTATTTAATTCTGGCTTCCTCCGTGTCCACCCCTGACAGGACCTCCCTCCGCGCCACAGAACCTGGTCTACAACATCAACCAGACCACCGTTAGCCTGGAGTGGAGCCCGCCGGCCGACACGGGTGGCCGCAACGATGTCACCTACAGGGTTATATGCCGGCGCTGCAGCTGGGAACCCGAGGAGTGTGTTCCATGTGGGCCAAATGTGGGATACTCTCCCGCACAGTCAGGATTAGTGGACACATATGTGACCATAATGGACCTGCTCGCCCATGCCAACTACACTTTTGAGGTGGAGGCTGTCAACGGGGTGTCAGACCTGAGCCGCACGCAGAGGCTGTTTGCAGCAGTTAGCATCGCTACCGGTCAAGCAGGTAAGGACTGTTTTATTAAACTAATGAGCACCTTGTATCTTGTTAATTAATCCATTAACAAACACAAATTTTTTAAATTGCCATTTATGTTTACCAATCTGGGAACCGGTCGGTGGCATGTGGTCCATTTAGGGCTTTGTGGCACCAGTCCTCCTGCAATTCCAATTGTGAAATGCATGTTATGTGTTGTGTGTGTGTGTTTAAATTTCAGTTTTTACTCTCACATGAATTATTACAGAAAGGTGCAATGGCTAATGATGAAGAGCTGCCTATGTCTTTGTCTGTGTGCCGTAGGCCGTATTTTTTTCCGCCCAGTGGCTGTATGTGTGTAATATGTTTAGATTTCCCTGGTGGCTCCTGATGGGTTTACATGGCACGCCAAAAATAAATGGATCTGGGGTGGAAAATTTCATGGCCAAGACATGTTGCCAGTTTGGGTGAATTTCCACCTAGTTAGGTGGCTTCAGTATGGACTGTTGGTAAAATAAAATTAGCTTGGGTAGGTTGACAAAATTTTGACCTGGTTCGACGCATTGCGAATATATATATATATCTTTTTTAACTTTTTTCCCTAATATTTATATTACTTTCTGTCTAATAATGATCTTTTTGAACCAACCTGGCAACACTGCTGTGGCTAAAAGGCTACTTGACCAGGCCGCAAGAGGCGCATCAATTGGCTTCTAGCTTGTAGCAACAATGATTTTCCTGTTAACGTGTGACAGCAGATGTTGCCACGTACGATTGCAGGAATGTCTGTGATAACATC
This sequence comes from Cephalopholis sonnerati, assembly GCA_019142605.1. Taxonomy (NCBI): domain Eukaryota; kingdom Metazoa; phylum Chordata; class Actinopteri; order Perciformes; family Serranidae; genus Cephalopholis; species Cephalopholis sonnerati. The sequence continues at coordinate 10,047,290 of JAGQAX010000009.1, read as the reverse complement.
CTGCGTATTCGTGAATTCGGGTACATTTTATGAACTTCAGGTTATAGTCTACGAGTGGTCCAAGGGGACCACAGTTCACTAACACTGTTGACCAAACACAAGATTCATACTCAGTTTCTGTGACATGATAAAAACTTAAAAAATACTAATTTTAAAAACACAAAAATGGCCAAAATATGTGCAGCTACCTGTAAGGCTGTAGCCCCACGTAGCAGAAAAGTCCCACCATGCCACCTCAGTCTGGCAACCAGTGCTATAGCCAAGGATGCTGATCTGTTTGGCAAGGAATCTGTGAGGCTAAAGTTGAAAATGTTTGGCTCGCACCAGGCTATGCACACTTCACCCTTTGCTCCAGCTGAGAGAGCGTTAGGCATTAGCCGATTGACAGTTTAATTTTGAAAACCTCTCATATGCAAACTACAGTAATGATTTCCCATTAGCATTAATGACCATAGTCTGATATTATCCATAATATATCCAGCATGCATATTACCCAGATTAATTTAATGTGTATATCAGCACTACAGTGGCCAACATTATTAGCTTAGCAATGATGCAGACTCCCAGTGGTGCCTAAAGAGCCAGTGCTGTATTTGCAGCTCCGTCTCTAGGGAATCTACCGTAATTAAAATGCTGTATTTTGCGGTGACAAACTCTAAAGCCTTTTTTATTCATTATTTCTATGGATCCACCCAACAAGATTCCTCTTTCATGCTTGAGCATCCATGAAACACAGTTGGCCCAAAAGAGTGTTCTGACTATGGTGATTAAAAGAAGGCTGCAAAGAAAGAACTGAAGCTTTAGCAGGATATATAACCTCTGTCTCTCTGCCACGTGACGGCAAGTCATGTCCTGCTGTTTTTTCCATCATCAGTCACATCCATGTTGTCACTTAAATGTGAGATAAAGCTGCTCAAAAACAGCCTATCACACGGTAAATATCAGTTAACTAGATGTTTGTACTGTGAGAGAGATAGAAAGAAAGAGGCATTTAGTTGAATGGATGTGTGTGGGATGTAGTGTTGGGGATGATGTATTTCGTGACGCTCGATTCGTGACAGAGACACGCGCTGGAAGGTGCCGAGGGGTTGCCTGGCCAAGGACACGAGGATGGCGGAAGGAGGACAACCTGCAGGAAAAAGCCAGGAAAAAAACAATTAGCACATGCTCTTTTAGAGTCACTCATAATTATACGTGGCATGTTGACAACAGACAATTACTCAGTTAACCCGGCGGAATATTTAGCCATTAGCTATTGTGGAAGAGAGTGGCATGCTCGGCCAAGTTGGTGTCATGTTTATTATTTTGAGTAAATGGTGCCATTTAAAATGCTATAACACTATAATCAGTGTAATTGGGCAGCGTGGATCAGGTTGCTGAAAATTTTGTTGATTAACACCATTAAGTTTTGATTTGTGGTTAGTTTGTGCCAGTCAATATCTGTAAGTGATCATTTCCATTTCAAAACATACAGAATGCCTTTCTTTTGCCGAAGTATTTTTAGGGTATTAGGGGGGGACTAGTCTCTGAAACCCTATTTGGACCATGATATAATTGTAAAACTCCTCTTTGAAACCCAGACTAATCAAATTCCTTCTGGGTTAGCAGCTCTTCAAGGCAGGGCGGCCCACTCCATCTGTTCAATGGTAGGACAGCTCTGGGACGGAATAATACCTTCAAATGAAGGCTGAAATTACAGAAGATGGCAGTGAAAAGAATAAATCAAACGTGCAGAAGAATGGCCGCACAGGTTTATTATGATTGTTTCATGCATGGCATAACTGAGTGATATGAGATAGTTGATAAGGTCAGTATTTGCCCAGTGGCCCTGCATGAATGTTTTCCGGCTAGTACGCCAGAGTGACAGGCACATTACCTTAAAAGAGATTAGTTTGAGAAATATTGATTTGAATCGAAAGTATTTTACCACACTGGCAACAAGTACTCTAAAACCTCATTTCCAAGGCCCAGTTTACACCTGTTATTAACGTACATCTTGAGTGATTGGATCACAAGTGGACACCTCTAAGTACAAATATGAATGTGATGGGTATTGTTTGAAAAATGACAGTACCAGTACCATTACCAAGACAGTCAAAGTGATGCCGATACCAAAGGAGTACTTCATTTGATAATTTTTTTCTTCTTCATTGATACCCATCGTGTAAATGGAGGCAAACATGTATTCATTTTCTGTAAATGGTTATCCTATAAGTAGTCATGGGGGGGGGCTGGAGTTGACATTGGGCGAGAGGTGGGGTACACCCTGCAAAGGTCACCGGGCTTTCCATTCACGCTCACATTCACACCTACGGCCAACGTAGAGTCACCACTTAACCTAACCTGCATGTCTTTGGACTGTGGGAGGAAGCCAGAGTACCCGTAGAAAACCTGCTCCGATACGGGGAGAACATGCAGACTTCACACAGAAGGGCTCCCCCACCCCAGGGTTCACTCATTGAGGCAACAATGCTAACCACTTCAAAACCGTGCTCCTACCATTCAAGATTTTTACACAAATCCATTTTTAAGTATGGAGCTTGAAGAATGATCTTTCTCTTGATTAGAGTTAGAGAAAGGTCATGCTTTGTGAAGGTTAAGGGACCTTTATGATCATAGTTAAAGAAGAACTATTTGGTTAAGGTTAGAGAACGTTGGTTTACAGAAAAAGGTTGACTTTTAGTAGCAAAAGGGACATTATCAGCAGTGTCTAATGTCGCTATCAGACACTTTGTTGATTCATCCATCCATCATTATGTACTCTCTGTGACATTTTTAAAGCTGTCATTTGCTGGAAAACAAAGCTGGTTTCAGAGCCAGTTTCTGAGATCTGAGAAAGGTGGTGGAACTTCAGTGAAAACTCTGTAGGTTTCGGCTGTAGTGCAAGTCAATAGTTGGCATTAGGTTGATATTGATGGCCATGTGATGTCTCTCTCTCTCTTCCCTCCTTCAGACATTAGCTCCACACTGCAGGGCTCATTGTCCTGCTCACTGGACCCTCACTGTGTCCAGCGCTCGCTGGGCTGTTAGGAAATGCTTGAGCGCTTTGTAATTGGAACGTCGGAGCTTCCTAAAACAATCGGTCCTTCCTGAGCGAGCATGCAGGACCACTCATTAGAGAATGACTGCATTATTAAAGCTTTTATGGCTCATCATTCAGAATTGATTAACCTTTGCATGGCAAGGCGCTGGAGCCTCATAGCACTGAAAGCACCTTAGAAAAGAGAAGGCCTTTCCTCCATCCCCTCCCCGTCTCTACCTCCTGCATGATAATCAGCACGAACATAGACTCGTGGCTTGGGACTGGGGGAATGAACACACAGTGTGCGAATGCAGATGGTGATCCATCTGATGAGGAATTCACACCTCCCCTAATTACACCAAAGGAAATGTCTGGAGCGAGGCTGGAGCTACACAAGGTGCTGAGTGCTTATTGTTCCCAGAAACCTAATTACCTCTCAGCTCTGTCTTAAATGAGTTTAAGTAGAGGCTGCGAGTTCATAAGCTTGATTTCTCCAGCTCCGTCCTTGCAGAGGTTGAATAGAAATCCGTCATGTTGAGGATTTTCGCCGTCTTCGCCACCACTGTACGCTGGAAGTTAAGAGTGCGTTTCAATCAGCACTCCATTGTGAGTCGATAGTGCCACAGAGCCGCCCTCGGAGGCCCTCGGAGGCCCTCCATGCCTTAGCTTTCCTCAAGCGCACTTGTAAACAAGGCCTTTTGTTCTTCCAGCACACTTGTGAGTGGGCACTGCTCATAGAATAACCATTAATATTTATTCAAGCGGATGTTCACATCTCTGAGCCAGAAAAATCACTGTGGAGAAGGGCACAGAAATAGGATTCGAAATTGGTTATGGGAAAGGCTACAGGACCCATGTGTGTGTGTACGAGTGTGTGTACATGCTGTGTATACACGTTCAGCTTGAGACCAGTGAAATGGGGTTTAGGTGCGATCGGCAAGAGGTATAAACAATATAATGAGTGAAAGGAAGAGCCTGTGGAAATTGATTTTAATGTTGACTGCTTGTATTAGCCAGCAGCACAAAGCCTGTTACACTCTGATAGCAACTTTTACAATAGTTGAGCAGTGCTCTACTATTATCCACAGGCTCCATGAGTGAGTCAGAGCAGACAACAGTGGATTGACTCAGCCAATGCATTATTTAGACTGAGGTGAGTTGGACTAGAAATGCCTAAAATGCTTTGGTCTTCATTCCAAAATACCTGATAAGATAAAGACATCTTTTCAAAATCTAGACTTGTCTTTGTGTAATGCTCCTTTCAGATACAGACTACGTAATATTGCTTATTAGACCTATCCGTTAAAAGTCTGGTATTTTGTCAGATGAAGGTGTCCATTACATCAATTTTGATCAGGACATTTACAGAAAGAGCCCTGCACAATATTGGGCACCTATTATGAAAGAGGGAGTGTAGTGTGTTGAAGATGTTTTTCGCCAATGTGATGTGAAAATGTGGTTCATAAATGTGGAAAATCGGCATGCAAATTTCCCCCATGATAACTATGCACACTAGGTCCGATACACATCAACGTAAAACTTCTCGTCCCAATTAAACGCCCAGCCTGGTATGGCTGCACATTTTGACAAAGACACACCTGTCTCAATTAGAGGCCTGGTCTGGTTGCCAAGCATTTTTTTTTTTTTTTTGTATAGAAGTTCTTTGGATGTATAAAACCAGGTTGTAGGCCACCTCAAATTATGTGTCCATTCCTTGATTACCCTGTAATTTATTCATAGTCCTTTAGTCCGCAAAGCTCCTCAGATCAAAAGAATCAAAACATTTTTCTTAAAAATGAATCCATGTTGTGAGTGTTGTATTAACAGGATCAAGTAGTGTGTGTTTGAGGTAGATCAAATGAACAATTCATATCATTTATGTGTATTATTCATACTGGTTTGAATAAACAATTTGATTGTATTTGCCAGTCTTTGCTGAGCAACAGTTGTGCGTGAAAGGAATTAAAGGCCTGTCCCATATAGACATCCATCCCACATATACACCTGCTGAATTTAATTATTTAAGCAAATAATAGCCCAGGGTATTAATTTAAGTTTTATTTGTGTTTCATAAAAACCTTTACACATAAATAAAATACTTGGATCATAAATTTGATGCTAATTCCAGCTGTTGTGGCTAGCCCTGTTCCGTTTTGCAGTGTTCCATTTTTTGTCAGAAACAAACAAATTGCTTACATTTCTCTGACCCCAAATTTGATGCTAACGCAAGCTGTTTTGGCTAGCCCCGTTCCATGTTAGCGTGTACATTTTCGTCATTAAATAAATAGCTTACATTTCTCTGACCTCAAGTTTGATGCTAACGCTAGTTGTTGTGGTTAGCCCTGCTCCATGACCAACAGTAAGTAAGCAAGTATCAGCTACATTACCACTGTCATCATATCACAGCTGCAGGGCAAACTGAATCCATATATTGTCCTGTTTTTATTTTAGCAGTAAGCTAGCTATGACCTGGAGGTATGACATTAGTTGGAACAAATTATTTCATTGGTCAAACATATATTTAATCAGGTGGAAATTTGCTGAAATCGAGGTTAGTCTGAATATTTTTCCCCATATGAAAGTTCTGCAGGAGTGTAAAAACCTAAAAAACGATTTTTATATATCTCTGCAAATTGGTCAGACGAAAATCCAAGCTTGGGGTGAAACAGCTTTTAAAGAGCACTTTAGTCTTACTTTAGCTTGAACACGCCTATGTCACACATTAAAAAAAGGCATACACCACTGCAGCAACCAACCACCACAGTATATCTTATGGTTGTCGTCGTAACTTTTCTGAAAAAGTTACCGGGGCACATTTTCAGACATGAAACCAACATGTAAAATTGTCATTTACAGAATGAGTTGAATGTCTAAGAGTGAATGTGTTAGACTAGATTGCCTCTGAGTGCCAAGAATGCCATTGCTGTCATTCCAAAACACTGATGATAACCTACACTTGATAAGATAGAGTCATAATATTGAATTTTTAATCATGCCTCGTGTCAGATAACAAGTTTCACACTTTTTACATCGGAGGAATTTCAAAATCAGCAAACAGAGTTATCTTTTATGTTTATTTCGAGCTATTCTTCGCTTCATTTGTTGTGCAACACTGTGTGAATGTAAGATGATGTTATAGTCCCCCTCAAGTTCAAATCTAATTAAACATTCAAAGAGAACAACGGGCTATTCCCTTCAGTACAATCTCTCAGTGCAAAAGGGAGAAAAAAAAAAAGCATTGAGGCACACAAGAATGTAAGCTAAGCATTTTACTTTGATCTGAAAAGCCTCTGTGCCCTTGCATTGCGTGAGAAGCAAATATTCCCGTTTTGTTTGACTGCTTCAGTCAAAGTCTGCCTCGCTGTCCTCCAGCAGTTTAGTGTCTGGAGTTTAGAAAGGAAGAAAGTCTGTTTTTTCATGATTTGATAATTATTTACCTCTACAAGAAACTAATGATCATTAAAAGAATAAATGTTCATTGGTGCAAATTGATACCCTAGCTCCTTGGTGGTAATCTATATGACCACTTTATTGACACTTTATCATCACTAAATGGATATTGTTCGGTGCATTTGTGAAAGTAACACTTGGGGAACAATAAGGCCATTGATTTATTCCTTTTTGTGTTCTAATCTGCCATGGTGGCCTTAAACAGAAGGATTGATTGATTCTGAGCAGTCCCCACTGACCAGTGCCAGCCAGTGTAATTTTCTAGTTAAGCGGATCCTCCTTTGTAGCATTTGTCCCCGGTTTTACGTTACCTGGGAGCCCATTCTTTTCACCGCCGCCACCCCCCCCGCTCCACATGCTCACAGTAATTTGATGAGAGCTGGGCAAAGCAGTAAGATTCAACAGCTGCAATAAAACTGTGGTGGTCTCAGAGCAGCAGCTCGGAGCACTTAACCTGTAGCTTTTCTGTAAATGCCTCCTGATTTGTCTGTCACCCAATCCGTCAGCAATGAATAATTTTCATGGAAGGTGCACTTTAATTACTTTCCCATTTAAATGGCATTATCGTGGCCTATCTAGGTAATTAATCTCACCAAGTATCCTGTTTCAGCCTTTTATTGCTGGCAGACGAGCTCCCTAAATCCCCCCGAATCTGCCGTGCTTGAATGAGCCCTCCCTCGCAGAAGCTGGCGTTGCCTCTTTCCCCTTCACTTGGTCCCTATCGCAGCCATTGGACAGTCCTTTCTCTCTGTGCAGGCAGCCTGTCAGAGCAACGGGCTGTTTCACTGCCTTGGAAAGGACACAGGCAGACACATCCATGCGGGGCTGTAGTCAAGAATAGGCCTCACAACCAGTAGGGGTTTGGAGGGCTGATGGCTGCAGATAGCTGATATTTTGTGTTGATATTCAGCATGAATTCTTCCTCTTGTCAACAAATTGTGTGAAAAGAGTCAAACCGACAATGAATGTGTCCCACTAGCAAGTACTGTGTGTGTATCAATGCCTGATATGTCCTCTTCCTCTGTGCCATAGAGCTCCATTGTTGTCCATTGGCCTGCCATGATAACTGCTTTTTCTGGCAGTATATTGTCCCAGAAAAACATAATAATGCAAGTGCAACTTATAGAGCAGTGGACTTTAAATTCTTGAAGATATTCAGACATTGTAATTGAAATACAAAAAAAAAAAAAATTCTTGAGAAAGTAATTACCACCTGTTCATATATACAGGAACGTATTCTAAAATTATAGTACCTTGACAGGAGTAACACTTATTACTCAGATCAGGCTGTTTTCATGCACTGTTTGGACATATACCTACAAAAAATAATGTACTGCAATTTGTTTATAAGCCACGTAAACATGAGCAAGTAATTTGTGGTGGTGGATTGGTCACAAAACTTAGGACTTTCCCCCAGGAGACCAATGTTCAGAACAGCTTAGTGAACTTTGAGTCATTTTAAGGCATGTCCTCATCATGTTTCTTATCTTAAACCTAACCTACATAACTTTACGTTAAGTACATAACATCATTTGTGGGGTGCTTATTCCATGGATATCATATGAACAGTTGTATGCGCATTTTCGTAAGAGATCAAACAAATCATATGAGGATATGATGCTCAGTTTGAGAGTTAATGTAAAATTTGGCTATCAAAAACAAAACTAAGTGATGCCTCTTGCGAATAATAGTTTAGCAAAGCTCAGAGAACACTGCAGTGACCTCAGTAATGCTGCCGATGTGCTGCAGTTGGCTCCCAGGGGTGGACGGCAAAACAACGGACTTTGCGGCTCATTGCCAGGGGTTAGCAAGCTAACAGCTATCAGGACTATCAGTGCCACTCCAGAAGTGTAGCTGCATGCTACTTGCAAGCTACACTGTGCCGTCTTCAAAGTATTGTTTTATTTTTCTTCACACTCAGGCAAGTAGGCGAGTATAGGGAGAAAAAAAGGTAAAATTGCTGCACCTACATCTTATAATGGTCAGGAAAGCCCCGTTATTTATTCTGACATGTTGGCTAAAATGATTTTTGATTTTTATGTGGACAAACATGCGTAGATATACAACAGGCAATATCAAGGTCAGCAAAATAATGAGGGTCATATCCATATAGCATGCAATCAGTCGATAACCTAATTATCTTGACAGGCCTAGTTGTCCAAAAACTATTAAAAACACATCAGTTGCACTGGGTGACTTGTTCCTTTATTGTCATGAACACACACTTTTATTTTGACTAAATACCACACACACACCTTCCTACTGCTAGAGCACCAAATGTGAATTAATCCACCACTGAAACTAGTGAATTGAACCAATGGGAAGAAACATATATAATCTGTTAAATGTGACCATTTTATGTCACAAGCAGGGATGAAGGTGATTTAGGTTCTTTGCCGCACTGCTTGCTCAGCCTTCATTGCTTCATATTGTTCTCCTCCCACCTCCAGCTTTATGCGTCCCTGAACACACACATTCTGTATGGTGTAGAAAAGAATTAGAAACACTTGGCATCATGCAAAGCAAATAATAAATTTGAATTATATAAGTTCTGAAGAGTCATTTGCGAAATTTGACCAAACTTTAAAAATCACAACAGTTAGAGGGAAATTGCAACTTACTTTATCGACATCAGTCGAACAGTTTACAGCTTTGTGTCTGAGTTTTTTATGTTCATAATAAAACATTGATTATTAAATATCTTTTCTCCAAAACTGCAGCAGGTCACAGGACCGTCTGTCTCTCTCACTCAAACAAATCTCAAAATAAAAAGAACTCCAGGTTACTGAACAGAGCTATTTTTGCACAAATCCAGCTGAAAATGAATTTCGTTATGTCCCACTTTATCTAACATGATTTACTTTCCCAAAAGAGAACAGGTGCAACAGATCTATATATGCTCAAAAGAATTATTTACATATCAGAGGCAGAATCAGAGAAAATAAAATACTGTACTGTGTAGGCCTATTATAAAGACTCAAGTATTCGTTATCCATCTAAAACTATTTATTTATTGGCTATTTATTTGTACAAAACTATTAATAAATCAGTATGTATATGTAAGAATGTAAAGATGTGTTTACAGTAAATATAACTCCCACTCCTGTGGGGAGCGGCGGCCTCCTGCCTGCTCCACACTGTGTGCATGGAGTAAGAGGAGAGAAAAAGGAAAAGGCAGACCCTGCTTTGCTGGCAGTGGAGCCGGTCACTGCGATTACACTGAGCTGCATGCTCAGAATAAATTACAACTCTTTCTCTGATGGTCTAAATAAGTCGCTAAATTTGATCTTTAGTTGCTTTTTAGAAATATAGTTGCTAAGAGGGTCTCAAAGTTGCTAACAGTGAGGTATGACAAAGTGTCTGTATTGGACGACCTGGGAATGACAGTGGGTTTTGGCAGGCAGCTGCTGTCCCCTATTGTGGTACAGAGAAGCAGACTGTACCGGCTTACTTTCACTCCTGGCCACAAGCCTGGAAAGAATTCCTCGTCCACAGTGTTAATGGCGATCAGTGAAGAAAAGATCAATAAGCTGCATTTATAAAAACTCTTGTTTGCAAAGTCGATGTTTTGACATTTGGTTGGGAAATGTAATAAAATCCCAGTTTTAGTGTGTTGGTCAAACTCTAAACCATAACTGTAGTTATGCTCCAAAACCAGATGAGTCAATTTACATGTCACGACACAAGGGAACCTCAAATTATACTGTAGTGTCCGTGTAGTCACCATATGCGAGGGTCCGTGTGACATAAATTTTGTCTATGCCCTGGCGGCTCTGTATGTACATGTGAGGACATTCCCAATGTACAGTATAAGCAGAACAGCATGTACATCCGTTGTCTCTGCCAGATATACTCCTTTGTGCAGTATATCTGGCTCTTAAGATGAAGCATAGCCTATTCAAAAGAATCAATCCAAAACAATCAGCTGTAGAAATCTCTTCTCACATCCCAGCAATATAATATATAATACTTCAAGAGCTTCTTGGGGATCACAGGGATGTAGATGTCTGCAGCAGCCCACGACATGCAACTAAATATTACAGAGAATTGGGAAAAAAAGGGGAGTCAGCAACCAGTTGTGGACCAAAGGAAAAGTAAGACATCAGCAAAAAGTGTCTTGAGATTGAAGACGTGCAGTTCAGACATACGCGGAAATATCTGTCTTTTCTTTGTTCCTTTGTTCCAGCAGCTGAATAACAGGTGGTTCTACTGGCTGGGCAACCAGAAGTATTCACTTAAATATTATGTCGAAGGAGATGAGAGTGAAACCAACACTAAAACTGTAAAATACTTAATCGTACATTTACAGTAATTTAACGGCTACTAGTTGCATTACTTTCACATTAAGTTACCGTATCATTTGTACAGTAAATTATTGTGAAATGATAGCTGTGTATTGTGATCTCACAGTAGTTATGCCTGCATATTACTGTGATTTAGCAGTACACACCTGTAAAACCATTATATTTAACTGTAACCTCACAGTTTAAGTACATGTGATTACTGTGATTTCACAGTATATAATTACTGTATTTTACTGTAATCTTACATTTACACTCCATATGTTACCGTGATTTAACAGTATGGTTCTGTAAAATTAATAGATTTACCTGTAACCTCACATTAAAGCCCATTACATTACTGATATAACAGTATGTTACTGTAAAATTACTGTATTTAAGTGTAACGTAACATCTCCTCTGCACATGTAAGTATCTTATTTTTCCATATCATTATGTTAAATTTCACTTAATACCTATGCTATTAACTAACTGTTACTGTTATTATTATAATTGCAACTCCAATAGCCTTTTATTAATTTTCAGTTTTTCTTTCTCTTCCTTATTTTCCATGGATTATTTTTGTTTATTTCCACAGACTCTCTGTGTCCGTGCCCGTTTGTTTGTGTTTGGATGCAGTGTTATTAATTTGGAACATTTGCAGAGAGCGATATTATTTCATTCTGAAAGCTGTGTGAAAAGTTGCAACATTCTGATGTTTTGGCCTCAGTTGGGAATATGTGGAAGTTGAAAAAGGGAGCGCTGATTCACATTCAGCTTCATCCTATAGGCTGTGTTCCCCCGGAGCAGACACAGACACGGCTTTAATTATTCAGACCTCTGCGCGGCAGCAGAAAGAGATTGAGGCAATGTTTTTTTTTTTCTTTTTTGGCAGTCAATCTGCTGTTTACCTTCCACATAGCAACTCCGCTTTTCAGTCAGACCCTCACCTTTCTGGAATCGCTTCTTCTTTTTCTCTCACAGACGTCAGCCGCTCTCATTTATCAGCCGACACGTTTGACAACTCATTTTTTCGCAGAAGTTGGCCACTAAACAAGTTTCCCCCCGAGCATTGTTGCACTTATCAACGTTTTGGGGATATTAAAATTTGTGTGTGTGTGTTTCACGATATCTGTAAACAAACAAGGACTTCTGTGCAGGCAAGAAGCAGGAAGCTGAGAAAGAGCTGAAATGTTTGACTAGACGTACACATGTTTACATGTTGGCGGCAGGCTGGCGGAGCAGTTAGAGTGACAGTCCACCGAGGTAAAGGTTCACCTCATAGAGCAGTCTGTTGAAGTGACTTAAAGCAAGATGTAGAACTGTTAATCTGCTCTGTCGCTGCGAGTCACTCTGGGTGAAATGATCAGCCAAATGCCTCGAACGTGCCAAGTTATCAAAGTGTCAGCAAGGCTCAGATTATTATGATCCCTTTATCACCAAGTCTTTACAAGGATGCAAAATAAACTCCTTTGAGGAAACACAAGCAGTTCATTCAGAACGCTACAGCTGAGCATACTCAGCCTCTTTCATTTTCCTGCCCAATTGTGGTCAGGACTCCGTTACATAATGATACAGTGGTGACAGTGGGGCCAGTTTTTAGTTCTGCTATGTCCCTCAGTGTGACTTAAAGCAATCCTCAGCACAAATACAGCAGATGTCCAAAGTATATATTTTGCATGTAGGCATGTTAAAGGGTCAGTTCGCCCAAATTACAAAAGAATCCATACACAAAGATTTGGTTGTTGTCTAGTCTTGATGTATGTGATGTCTGTCCCACCAGTAGCTACAATGGAGGTTATTTGATACCAGTGCTAAAATGATCTTTCTGAAATGGTACTGTTGCCTAAACAGTACCTGAACCATTACCAAAAAACAAACAAATGCAAAACAGTCAACAACACAGAAGAACTTTTTTTTTGTTTGTTTTTGTTTTGCAAAGGCAAATTTGAATTTGAAACTATATTAACTCTTAAGAGTTTAAAGAATCCTTAAAGATCCACAGTGTGTTTTCTTTAGTGTGTAGTAACCTGAAAATAGGAATGATTGAGTTTTTTTGTACCTTAGAATTAATCTTTTTTTTTTATTGGGAGCAGGTCCTTGTCCATGGAGTCTGCCATGTTGCACTGCCATGTTTCTACAATAGCCCAAAACGGACAAACCAAGTACTGGCTCTAGATAGGGCCATCCACTTTTTTTTGCCGGCTGTCATAGTTAGCAGCCCTTCATCGTGCAGCATCAGAAAAACACCCATTTTTTAACATGAAACTGATTTATTCAGTGTCTTTACCAGTTAAAAACACTAGGTCCCATTGTTTTGAAGTGTAAGAGACTTCTGCAGATAGTTTGACTTCCAATAAAAACCTCCTGAATGTCTGGGTCAAAAGTTATCACAGAAAAAAGGTGAGCACACATTAGGATGTGCTCGGCTGGTGGCCTGTCTCCAACATTCTAAACAGGGTTTGAGAAGCACTGATCTTTTAATGTTAAACTGCTTTATTTAGTGTTTTTACCGGTTTAAACACCCAGTCCTGGTGAAGTTTCAGCTGGCTGCAATCTGCAATCCTAACCACTAGATGCCACTAAATCCCCTGAAATTTTACACGCTGGACCTTTAAATATATAAATATGAATAAATACAAAATACTGTTAACGAATTCACATAATTAATAACACCTACCAAACTACTCTACCCCAGCTCCTAACAGCAAAATAAACTTCAGGTTGGGATCAATAATTGTCTCCTTGGCTCAGGAGAGACTTAGCAGTTAGACATTTCTCCATTATCTGTTTAGGAGTGGCTGAGATTGTCACACTGAGAACAGCTGGTCCACCTTAACAGTCAACCTTAAGGGAGACTAACAGTGCTTGCTAACCCCCTTCACTATAATCAGCAGGTGTCAAGCAAGGCATGGAAGCTTGGCTGGGGTGTTTAGGAGTTATAGCATTTATTTACTGACAAACGCCTAAAACGATTAAAGTCTACCCAACCCTCATCTGTACTGTGCAGGGTGGAAGTAGAAATGTATATATCTGACATATCTCAGAAAATGGACAAATAATGCAAACCACATATACTTTTTTTGTGTAGTTTTGGTGAAACATCCCTTTAATGTATTTACATGAGCTTAATTTGTGAAGGCGCCTCAGCCAACCTCGATAAAAGAGCAACACACACATACATGTGTGTGTCTGAATTGGATTGCATTTCCCATGTATAAGTCACAGTACATGACCAGATTACGGTGCAGGCGCCTGAGCCGTCTCCATGCCGCCGCCACCACCACAGGGTGACAGATCACGGGCGCAGAGCATTCGCTCAGTGAAATTACAGACCTGAGGGGTAGTTGATGAGAAATGTCACTGTCGACGAAAATGGAACTCTAATATATTCCATCTCAGGTTTGTTGGACACTTATTAATGTCTCTCAGTGAGTGCCGCTAATTAAGGTAGTCAGTCTGGTGCAGCAGATGAAGCGTGGGACAAATAACAGTGTGACCTGCAGAACAAAAGCGCTGCGATGGGAATATACATATTTAGCAGCGTTACGAAGCACTCAGAGCACACAGTGTTTTCGAGTTAAGCAGCAACGTCCTTATTGTAGCAGAGCAACGCACCCAATTATTCATCGTCTTTCTTTAAATGTTGATGATTTTTTTTTCTTTCAGCAAAATCTGATAATAATAATGAAGGAGTTTGGAAGCCAGTTGATGAAACTGAAAGTTTTCTTTTGCTGAAAAATGCATCAGGTGCAAAAGGAAACACACATACACACAACAATAGGAATGGGCTTGTTTTTTGACATAAAAGCAACACTGTAACTTTTAAAAGAAAAAAAAGTTTTTTCCTCTTACAAATTAAAAGTTTAAGTCATAAGCATTTAGACTCATCCTTGTTTATTCAGTACATTCAGAGGGTTGTTGCTACAGCTGTATTTGGTCTGGTATGACCAGTAGCTTATGGTGGCTGCTAACTTTGTTTGCTAGCTAAAAAAACCCCAAACAAAACACCAGGAGTCAAAATCAGCACTGAAAAGTAAACTTCAGCCTATGTATCTAAGCTAAAGTTGCCCTGTCTCTTCATTAAGTGTTAGCCAGTCAGTGAAGGCAGCCAGTATTGTTCTTTATTGACATTAAAGCAACAAAAGTTACTCATACAAATTAAAATTTGAATTCATGAATAAATAAAATGTCCATCGTTCAATGCAGTGCAGCAGGAGGCTTTGTTGCTACAGCCTTATTTGGTGTCTTATTGTGGCTGATGTTAGCCTTGTTAGCTTGCTTTGTCAGCAAACCAAAAGGAAAAAAAACAGACATAAAGACACCACAACTTAAAATCAGTGGTCAACATCCTTGTTGTCCTTCCTGAAAAGTTGGAAGTGAAAAGTGAACTTCAGTGTCCATATTTAAAGTTGCCCTGTGTGTTTTCAAGCGTTGACCGGTCAGTGAAGGCAGCTGGCTTTGGCTCCGGAATGCAGCAGCTCTCCGTTTACTGCCCACGGGTGACTGTAAGGCCTCAGTAAACACCAAAATACTTTCTTTGCTTCTCTCTCTTTATCTACTCACTTGCTTGCACTCCCTCTCTGCTCTCATATACATTCAATCAAACACACACACATACACACACATACCACACACACCCTGTCAGCATGCACCTGTGACTCCCAGCGCCTCTCTTTATATGGAACACATGCTCGGGAATGTCACGGCCCTGGCTGCAAATGGCTCCGGCACTTTGCAATAGAGCCATTCGAGTGTTTCATTTCCTGCCGAAGGAGTTAAAAGGACTTCCAAGGGTAATAAAAGCCAAGCAGGGTTGCATGCCGTAGGTGCCCAATAGCAGTGAATTCCCCCTACTGGACAAAATACACGCACACAGACACACATAAACACACACACACACACACAAAAGCAATCCCCAGTCAATAGCTAAACTTTGATCGCTGTTTCCTGCAGGCGATGGTATTTTGTCTGGTGGGGCAGACGGATTGTTCGTAGCTCAGAGTGTTAGCATGTTAGCTGGAGAGGGAACGTTTCATCTCTCACACACAGGAGAACAGCCCGTCTGCCTGAGCCTGTGCCTATCAAAGAAACATTTTAAAGTAAGTGAAAGATGAAGTAAAAAACACTCATCATATTCATTACATGTTGTTGAATTAAAGAAGCAGTATATGCCCAGCAGCAAGCAGCACACAGACAAAGTTAGAAACAAGCCGGTGAAAAAAGTGGCACATGTAGCAGCTAAGAAGCAAGACATGTCTCAGGAGTTGGTGGAGACCACAGCAAAACAAGTGAATATGTACCTTACATTTGTTGGGTAGCTAGAAACTTGCCTTGCCTACCTGCTGTATGCTAATTTTGCTCCATATCTAGTACATGTGTAAGCAGGCAAAGTTTGTAGTAATGTAGCACCCACTTTAAGAATTCTATCATTTCAGTTTATACTGTGCTTTATTTTGCATATTCCCAAATTATTTTGCAGTTAATCACATTAACACAGTCTGATTGACATACAGTGAACCTGAGGCTTTGGGGCACCTGTGCCCACTGTTTCCCATTAATAATCCAGCCTGGCTTCTGAGACATATTTTGGAATGAATCCACAGTATGGTGCTGGTAATTACAACCAATAACAGCGGTGGAATTTGGATTTCAGAGGTGAGGGGACCACAGTAAGTACAGGCAAGTACAAGTCCTCAAAAAGGGCTTCAGTTTTTCAGGTACCCCTTCCTGAGGTGGAACAAAACACAACCGCATTTTTAAATAATTTTGATATGTCCCCTTCATGAAATTGATGGTCTTGACAAAAATATTTTGTATGGCAAAAAGTGATAAAATAGATAGATATTGACTGACCTCATAGGTGTAAATAAAACCACTCTGGAGATGGGGTGGGGTGCCTACTTAATATCATGTCATTTTTCAACAACTGCTTGGATTAAGTTCAAATTTGCACTAATAGTTCCCCGTTATCTGCACTACACCTCAAAGCAAGAAGAATATTCAAATATGTAAAGCCTAGAGACTGTTAAATACAAAGTTGTCAAAGGCCAGTACACTGGCACGCCTCAGGCCATCACATAAATTAAAATCCTTGCCTAAAAACAATGAAGGTGGTGCAATAAATGTGTTAAATGAGGAGTAAAAGGCATTTTTCTCATAATAATGTGTAACAAAGTATGCAAAATTGTATCTTCTTATACTTTTAAAAAGCAAACATAATCCAGGTCATGTTCAGTCTAAGTGCTAGAAATGAATAAAAATGCTCAACACTGGGAATATATCTAACACAAGTGTCCATCTTTATCAAACTTCTAATAACCCTAACCTTCAAGAATGCTTTGAAAGCCAACTTATGAGTACAAAGTACACCAAATGTGAAGAATAAGAACATTAATCAAGCAACTTCCTCCACTCCATAAAATCTATGGAGCTCAAGGTTTCAAAATGTATCTCCTCACAATGTTTAAAGAAGACACTCCAAGCTCCACTTTAATAGATACTATAACCACTTTTAAAGATTTTATACAGATTTGTAATTTTAGTTTTCAAGGTAATCTCATGATTTCCATACTCTCTATTCATTTTCTGTGTCACCCTTATCTTTCTTTCTTTTCAATATAAAATTAGTTTTTGCATTGTGAAAAGTAAAGCCGTCCAATACTGTCTTCTGAAAAAGTGCAGGGGACATGCCCCCTGTGTTGCCCCTGTAAATTACACCCCTGACCAATATATTATCTAAAGAAATATGTAAGATTCAGAACGGGACAGTCTTTACTCACCATGTGTTACTTGTTATTGAAGCTGATTCATTCTTTTTCACACAGGTAAGATTCATTTTTAAATTATAGTAGCTTTTAAAGAACAATATATCACAGAAAAAATGCCAGAATGAACAATAAAGCAGATTACATCCTTGTGTCTGATTGGCTACTCCTGCGCCGAGCACAGTACATGTGATAAATCATGTGATCACTTAAAAGCTGCTCTTAAAGGTTACTCCTTTAAAAGTGGTGTAAGTTGCTTGATTAATGTTCTTATTCTTTACATTTGGTGTACTTTGTACTCATAAGTTGGCTTTCAAAGCATTCTTGAAGGTTGAGGTTATCAGAAGTTTGATAAAGATGGACCCTGGTGTTAGATATATTCCCAGTGTTGAGCATTTTTATTCATTTCTAGCACTTAAACTGAACATGACCTGGATTATGTTTGCTAGACAGCACCCTCTTTTAAAGTGTTTGTTTTTCTTCCTTCCCAAAGTCTACGAAATGGTTTATGGTTGTAGAATTGGCAGAGGTTTGCGTTGCGTAACACAGTCGTGCATTGCGGTTGCAGGGTGTGTGGGGATTTTTTTTTTTTTTTGGGTCTGTGAGCATTACTCACTGGTGCTTTGTGAGATGAAAGAATCCAGGGAGATTGACAGCTCGGCTTTTTTTTCCGTCTTTCATTGTCTCATCAGCATACTGTCTCCTGCAGTGAGGAAAACTAATTATGTCTTCAACCCCCTGCTTCACCCCCCTCCCCTTTTATTCAGATCATCACACTTGGAAATCATAATGAGTTTGTGGCAGACCACTTTGGCTTTGGAGAAAGGAAGGGGGAAAAAAATTTCAGAAAGTCCATTTGCCTCCACTCAAACAGGCCGCTGGCAATTACGGACAACCTTTTGACCCTCAAAAGCTGTTGCCTCAAATTCTTTCAGGGCCTGATCAAGACTTGGTTTAGTCCTGCACACCTGCTAGCGTCCTCAGCTGTACTTCTACTGCTTTAAACCAGCGTTGTACCAAAACCTTTTTGTTATCAAAGCGGAGCGAGCGTATGACAGCCATCTGGTAGGCTGCTTTTAATTATTTGGTATAAAACAACAGTAAAAAGATTATGGCAGCCGAAGATCCGAAAGGACGCTGGTATTGGCTGCGTAGCAGATGGGCTTCACATCTGGGCCAGAGGAAGTTAGTGAGGGCGTGAGGGATGCTGTGACAAGGAAACACGGCCAAGAGCTTTTGCAAAGTCTCTCAGTCCCTTTGTATCAGATGATCTCCTTCACCCGTCCGTCCTCTCTGCTCATTCTGCTGCATCCTTGGACAGCTGGGACAAAGAGTTAGTGGCAAGTGTTTGGGTCTGACTGAAGCACTGCCAGTCTTGCTGGGAGAAAATGATTGCCCATTTAACCTTGTGATTTTAGAGATTGTTGACTAAATGTTAGAGTACAACACATTTTAGCTGGAAATCTATCAGTCACCTTAAGAGGAACAGCTTACAGGCAAGTGGTTGTCGGCGAAAAAACTGTTTTAAAGAAACAGAATATGTGTTGATATCACTAGAAAAAAAAAAACCTTGGATCATTTTCTAATTTTCCATCTCTGCAGCTTGTGCTGTTACAAATATACAACTCTAATTTGAAGGAGTACATTGACTGTAAGGAACAAACCATTTACTGGAAACGAGCCTTCTCAAGTTTAGGGGTGACCCGTGGATACCTATAGAACCCATTTTCATTCAGATATCTTAAGATAAAAGTTCAAGGGACCCCTTTGAAAATGTCCATGCTGTTTCTTTCCTTGCCAAAATTTAGTCTAAATTTGGAGAGCTACCTAGACCCTTTCCCTACAAGCTATGCTGACATGCTCGGTAACAAATGGATGCCTCATGTTGAGATACCACTACCCTCACGCTACTTTAAAATGAGTGCGCCACAGTCTCTTAAAGACAGTGATGTTGCCCTTTAATTGTTTTACCAGCTATTGTACCCTACACCCCCCATACATGATGTGACAGTTGGTCTTTGTGGTATTTGTCCTGCCCCTCCTCCTTTGTAATTGGACAGCTGGGTAATAAGTGACAGTGACGAGCGCAGCTTTTGAACCAATGTTGAACCTTTTTATAACTCTCGGCAACCCGGGGAAAAAGGCGCCAGTTGTTCAGCATTCGGCGCTAAATAGATGCTAAGCGCCTCATCGCGCTGCTAGTGTTTATAGCATACTGTAAATATGTGGCGCTCCCATGTTAATCTAACAGAGATTTGCAGATTTTTTTTGTTTGTTTGTTTGTTCCACTGAACAATCAGTTGGCGGAAGAGTTGGTAGAATTTCAGTCGATCAACAATTTCTTTAGTTGACTACAGTCCTAACAAAAGCATTTCCCTGTGCTGTATTATTTCCAGAGAATTTTGTTGGCGGTCTTCTTTGGTCAGCTGTCTTTGACCAAAAGAAAAATATACCATCATTCCAGTACATTATCTAAACGCATTATATAAACAAGCTGCAGGTGTCAAAAAACCCCCACCAAATTATGTCCCCAGAACTGAATACACCCCAAAATTGCACCCCTAATTCATCCACATTTTTTGCTGTGTTTCAATACTGAGAGTGTGTTATTGTCACTGATTTGATTTCATTACACTTTGTGGAACTAAGCAGCCAGTGTCTACTGCATGTCATGAAGCATTGAGACCGGGAGTAGCTATTCTTCTGTGAGAACTGCGTGCTGAAATGTATTCTCCGAAGAAAGATTACATCTAAATGAAAGTTGGAAGAGCTTGTATCCTTAGAGACCGAGCTAATTAAATTTGTAAATTCCTCCCAAATCATCTCCCTATCACGCTGGTGAGCTCGCCGTCGAACGCTGCCAAGAAGTATGTCACAATGTGTTAAGACCAGTATACTTTGGCAGTAGACGTTTAGATGGGAGATGAAATTAAAGGCCTGCAGGAGACCCCTGTGTTTTCAGCAGGTTTGGATTTTTGTAAAAACACTCCTCGAGTGTTCGGGAAGAGAGATAATCACTTATTAATGTCATGACGTTATTTGATTTTGTCTACTGTGCGAAATTAAATTACATCTAGCTTGCGAGATTCAGTGACTTAATGCATTGACTGGATGTATTTCAGCTGTATGGGCTTGTTAATCTGACATAGTACAGATAACATCCTCAGCTTTCTGGCTGAAATTAAATCGCAGTTGATAACACAAGATGAATTCAGTCTGGAAGTCCAAAATGTGCAGCATCTGACAGCCACTGGAGACGACTGCTTACTGTAAAGTCAATGCCCCCCACACACTGTAAGCATATGCATAGAGTGCTGCAGGAGGGGAAGGCTTCTCCCTGAACTGCCAACACGCTTTTTGTTATTTTGTCACCTCAAGATAACTGAAGGTAGCCTGCTTTAAACTGTGTGAACACGTCTGGCATTTGCATTAGAATAACTCACCGCTCTCCAATTAACTGGTGACAAAGTGGATTGGAGATACGCTACGTAAACATACCGGACGTCTGACACAAAGAGGCAAAAGCCGCTGTCTGTCATTGTTCCCGGGGTAATTGGGATGGGGTTTGGGAGAAGCTCAGCACCCTGAAAAGCAAACTCTTGCCAGGGCCCTCCCACTAAGTCTTAAGCCTTGTCTCCCTTGCCGCCTATCAGACAGAAATCACCAATTACAGTAGTGGCAAATCCTGCGACCAATACACAAAGGCTGACAATGATGTGACACCTTGCCGGCCTTAATCAGGATGTCGGGCTTCATCTCTCAATTTGCAGGCACTCTGTCACTTGCTTTGGTACGCAACTTTAAGCTGCTTTGGCCCAATTTCACATGGTGCTGTTATCCTATTTAGACTTTGTTAGGAAAGAAACCGTACACTTACAGCCATTAGCCTGTAAGTATCATGTGGAAACTTTGACATTTTTGTGTCTTATCCTGTCAAAACTCCCTTTTCCAAAACTTTTTTTTTTCACAAATTGCAACTTTTGTCCAATGACATTAAAATAGCTGCCAGAGTGTTCTGGAACTTAATTTTAAGGTGACATTACTTTGGGAAGAGAAAAGTTAGGTTGGGTAAGTGAGGCTTGTCAGGGTTCTGTTTAAATTAAATTACAATAAGCAGTGGTGTATAGGTAGATGATCAGGTGGGTGTACTACTATGTAGATGGGTTGGTTACTGAGGAGGAAATAGGTACACTTTCCTATATATTACAATAAGTTTTTGGCTGGTAGGTGGGTATACTGTAAAAAGGTGCCAGGAAAAAAGGTGTGGATACCCTGTATACCTGTGTATACCCTCCACTACACCACTGACAATAAGAATCACACTATTTTCTACAATCTATATGTGCATATTGTATGCACAAGTCTGTGATTATGTTCTTTAGCCACTAAGCTCTTTAGCAGAAACCTTTCGTGATGGTTTGTGTTGTTGTTCATTTGCATGTGGTAATTATGCTTTGTTCTTTTAAGATTGGATTGTGTTGTTAATGTGCTAACTAGATAACTAGCGTCAAGATGGTCCTCCGGTTTCCCTTTTGGATTGACGAATACAGACTACTGCCATCTGCTGGTGTGGAGATATTTCCTCTCAAGCAGGCACAGAACGTATGTGCTGGTTGGCTGTTGGCTTTTGACTTTGTGATGTGTTCATGTCCAACTTTTTGGCCGAGACACAGGTGACATGAGGCGATACAACTGTTAGCTTTCATCAGCACTAGTTTTTTGAGGTTGGTTTGGTGTGTCTGGGCCTTCAAAAGTACAGTCACATAAGCATTCAAAACATGTTACATGTTTGTGGTTAGCTAATCTGTATAAAAAGATGTATGTATGTGCAGTATCTGTTGGCAACGCAACAAGATTTTGGTATCAGAAGTGTTGTGGTTTTCATTTGCAGATGGAACGCATTGGCCAAAATGCAATCTTGTAACGCTTGGCTTTGTATTAGTTTTTTCTAATTTATTTGCATTATTATGCAGTTATCTGTTTAAAGAGATTAGCAGACATGTTGTCTGGACCTGTGACAAGTTCCTAATTGAGCTGTAAACAATGACCAACTCACTGAGGAGGGAGTCTTTGCCTGGATACTCTGGCTTCTCTGGAACCCCTGAAATATTGGCTGTTGCCCCCAGAGGCCACATCATCATCAGATGATAGCCAGTGGGTTCCAAGATTGGCAGTTAGTCGACCAGCTACAATAGTTCATCAGCTAGCTCCGTATGTAGTCACTGCAACACCCATTTATACTTTGCTGTGCCACTGCCTGGTGTTCCAATCTAATACCAGACTTACTTTGAGAAACATATTTTCTACAGAACTCTTCTTTGTGTACCAGAAAAAGTTAAACTTCTCTAATGTTAATCAAGCCAATAACTCTGCCCAGATTAAGTAGTCTAAATTTGACAAAGATATTATTTTGAAAAGGAATTACATAGTCAAATAATAAGTGCGATCATGAATCTGACCATGCATTAGTTATTAAATTCCAGTACTTGATTGCAATGCTTGGAGCTACAGACATATTTAGGTCTGTACCAAAAAAGTACTGAAGTTTGATACCCAGCCCTGATTCACACCAATATGAATTCAATTCCTCCATCAGCTTGTTAATGCCAGCTGAGGCAGATTGACACCTCCTCACAGCACTGAGTTAAATCCTAAACCTCCTTCCATCACATCAGCGGGGGGCATTCACTGACTGGCTGATGTATGACTTGTACTACAAGACCAGGCTGAGCCTGATATACTGACAAACCAACATACTGTATGAGTGTGTATGTGTGTGTGTTTGTGCTCCACACTGCTGGTGGTCCTCTTCTAGTAGGGAATCTGCATCACAAACAGCCAGCCCCCTCCCACCCTACCCCCTGCTGCTGCTTTCTGAGCCTGAATCCACACAGCTCTGCTCTGCTGCGGCGCGGAGCAGAGCAGCCGGCTATATAGATATGAATGGTCCCACCAACTATTCTTGAGTTTAATAATGAAGGATTAAGGCAATTCAGACAGATTTACAAAGGACAGGCTGGGGCAGCTTTTTTTAATTGTCCCTGTGTGACTAATGGCAGTTGCGTTAGGCCGGGCATTTTAGGAGACAACACAATGTGTTCAAGGCATTGACTGCTGATTATTTCCATGTGGAGGCTGAGAATTTATTTGACCAGAGCAAGGTATTTGCAGCGGGCAAAGATTAAGAAATAGCTTTTTATTCCTTTTTTTATTCCATCTCCTTCGCAAAGAACCGCTTTGACAGCTTCCCTTTGCTGTACCTGCTTCTTTTCTCCTCTTAAAGAAAATAGAAATATGATTCTCAGCTAGAGAAAAAAAAAAACGCAGTTAAATACAGATTGAGTTTTTTTTTCTTTTTCTCTGGCCAATCTGCAAACTTTAATCAGTCTGCCGACTTCAAGGAGGTACAGTGCTTTCCACAGGCTTCTTTTTTACCCAGTGGGGAGAGCGATTCATCTGCTCAGCCCGCAGTTTTATGTGACTGTTCCCCGCTTCTGTCGTTTTAAGCAGCTCTCCATAAGCTCACCACAAAGCCATGAAACAGCCAAAATGAGAAAACATTATACGGCTAATAGAGCTGTTACAAAAACTACCTTTCTGGATTGCTTAATGCCACGAGGTGCCACCTTGAGCACGCCGGGTGTATTATGTTGCTCGGCTCATAGTAGTGTTTTGAAGTCCTTCTCAATATCACCGTTATTTTCTCCCCGGCTTCACTGATGATCTCTGACATCTCATTAGAGTGTCTGTTATTCGTATTACCCGCACTAAGGCAAAGTGATCACGGTGGATATTGTGAAGTAAATTTCTGTAACCAGCCAAAGAAGAAAAGAGTCATTATCAAGTCCAATATATAGTTGGCAGCAAAACAGAGACACTTTGCTGGATGGAGAAAGTAGAAGCTATGAGATTGTTTCCCAAGATACATTTTCAAGGCTAATTATCTCGCAATAATGACATCATTATAATGATAGTGAGCCAGGGCTCAGACTGTTGAAGAATGAAGCTTTGTTCACACAACACTCACACTCACTGCCATGAACTTCACAGGTTTTTTTCACAGACGGCAGATCATTTCACCAAAAAAAATAACTAAATCATTCAAAGAAGCTGCAGGTGTTTTTCTAAATAAACATTTCGGCTAAGATTTATGAATTTAAACATAAGCTTTAAAGGGAAATGACATGCTCTGCTGCATCGTCAAGCTGCGATGTCCAATACATCACGGAAATATTGTAATTCATTTTTTTAGATATTCAAAGTTTTCCCCAACCTGCCGTAAGTGAGAGATTTCCTACATTTCCCAGACTTTGACAGCCCACTGAGAGGTGGTGTGAACTTATTGATGTCAGCTGTGGGTTTTATGCACAGGTGGAGAGAGCAACTGTGAGAGAAAAAGTGAAAGTCACAACCCTGACTGAAAGAGACTTGTGGCTACAAAGGATTCTAGTCTGCTTCTGCGGCTGGAGAATCTCTGTCTCTCCTGTGATTGGTTGTCTTCCCATGTGACTGTTGAGCGTTCGTGTAAACTGGCAGCTGTCAAAACATCTTTTAGATCACTGAAACATTTTTTGGGTGATATTATGTTCACTCTGTTGGAATAACCATCAGATTTTTGTCAAATTAGTGTCTTCGGAGATGCTTTTCACAGGACAGTGACAGAAAAGCTGCTTTTGTCTTTTTTACTTGCATTGCCACATCAAATTGTAGATCAAAATGCCTGTGGACAACTGGATTGATGGACCTACAGCCAATCAGAGTGACAGAATATGTGATGTACATTAAGAGATGGACAGATGTTGCAGAGATGAGTCGTGAGGGCGTAGCATCAATATCTCTGAGTTTTGCCATCAGAATATAAAACGGTACTTTAACAAAAAGTTCCACATCAGCTGCAGCATCTTGGTTGCTTTAAAAGATGCCTCAACTGCACTCCTCTTCACAAAGCTAGGTATATGCTCACCATCCCCTGCGCAAGGCTGCACGAGCCAAAATTACATCATTACATATTTTGCGTGAAGCTTGAAGGCTCTGCAAGTTTTCACTCATCATCTGAAACACACCCAGTTTTAGATAAATGGTTGCGAGTGGCCTGACCAGGTCCAGCCAGGTCGGCTGGAAATCTGTTTGAACGGGAGGCGAGCCAGGTGTTTCTGCCAGAGCAAATAAAACACAAGCTTGCAGTTTCTTTTATATCATTATAAATTGGATATGTTTGGAATGTTTGTTGAACAAAGTAAAGTATGTGAAGACTTCACCTTTGGCTTGTGGAAATTGTGATGGGCAATTATGGACGCTTTGTACAATAAAAAAATAATTGATTAGTTGAAAACATGACCAAAAGCTTAAGCAGTAATGGATATAATCATTAGTCACAGGGCCAAAACTAAAGCCATTAAAGGAGACCTAGTATGCTTTTCCTTATTTTAAGGGATGCACAATGATATTGGCACATCATCAGTATCGGCTAATATTGACTTTGAAATGAACTGTCTTCTTATTTTGCATAATGAATGAATATGGGCCTTCATGATAAGAGTATGTATGCATAATATGAGGTTAATTCCACCACAGGAGAGACTTGATGATCACCAAACTTGGGTGGGAAAAAAAATTAATGTATCTTTATCTATGTAGGTAATCGTCCAAATGCGTTCTTACATATCGGCATATCAGATATTGACATAAAATCCAATATCCTGCATCCCTACATGATATATATAATGTCACAATGTCAGATGTTCATGTAAATCTTTAAACAATGAGATAAATATTTGTAAAAGTAATCCCTGTGAGCAAAAATGTCAGGCCTCAGACTGTCTTGAACACTGTTTCTAGCATTTTTTTCTACTTCTGAGACAAACTAATGTCATCTTGTGACAGATTTTATTATATGGTTATCTTCTCCAGGCTCGCTACTGCAGTTGTTTGCTTTTTTCTGCTACATATAGCTACATCATTCAGACCATATTCCAGCTAGAACACATCCGGTTGTGAAGATGATTGATTCAAAAGCTTTTATTGGTGATTTTTAACAGTAGAAAGTGCTGCTGTTCTCTGTTGTAGTCATTCCTCAGCCGCAAGTACACTGCACATGTAGCTACATGCTCAGAGACACATCATCTTGGTTGCAGATGACGTTAATTTCTCCCTGATTTCGGATCATATTCCTGCTGGGACATGTCCAGTTATAAAGATTTTGGTTTGGAAACTTTCACTGAAGATTGTTCATGCTAGAAAGTGCTGCTGTTCTCTGTTTCAGTCATTCCTCAGCTGTGAGTACACTGCTACATGTAGCTACCTGCTAAACATGTAATACAGGTTGCCAACGTTAATATCTCCCCAGTTTTGCATTATATTCCTGCTTCAACATGTCCAGTTATAAAGATTTTGGTTTGGAAACTTTAATTGAAGATTTTTTATGGAAAAAAGTGCCACTATTCTCTGTTACAGTCATTCCCCCAGCTGCAAGTGCATTGCTACATGTAGCTACATGCTAACGTCAGGGAAACAGGTAATGGTTTTGGATCATATTCCTGCTGGAACATGTCCAGAATTTTATTTAGAAGCTTTTATTCGGGATTTTTCACGCCAGAAAGTGCCGCCGTACTTGGTTGCAGTTAGCCCCCCAACTGCAGAGACGCTGAAATGCGGAAGCCCCAAAAACATTGACCAAGCAAAGCAGACTGGGCTATTTTGGCAGAGGTGCTTAAAGGGATAGGGGCTAAAACGGAGTATCTCAGATCTAGGTGTTCCAGCAGAAACAGTATAAGGAAAATAAAGAGTTTGTTGAACATTAAAATCAGTAAACATGTTTTAGTAGAATCCAAAATACATGTATCACCCTGAAAATGAGCATAGTAGTTTCCTTTTAAGGTTTTTAAACTTGACTTTGACACAGGGTCTCTCTTTAAGACAGGGCTACAAATTTAGCTAATAAAGCTGGCCTTAAGATGTAGCTTTTATGTATGTTAGCTGTAAAAAAAAATCCTATCAAGTTTGTAGTTAATCAAACACCAAATAACAGTTGACCTTGGGCTTTTTGAGCGCATGGGCAAGTTTCGTAATCAAGTGTTGTGATACAGCAAGGGACTTCTTGGAAATTTTTTTTTTCTGACTTTGCAGATGCTTTAGGGCAGATTATCCCTTTAACTCGGAACGAGCACAGCGGCATCTCCCACCTAAGCGAGACCTCCCATCTCTCTCTGTCCTCGGTCAAAGGTCATATTTGGTCATTGCTAAACCCTGGCATCATTATGATCCTCTTCCCCCAGAAAACAATAGGAAAGAGGATTTGGGCCCTGCTTTCTGTGGGAGCCCTGTTGTTTATCTAGCAGGTGTTACAGCATTACTGGGCGTCTCTCCATGCAGTGAATCTGACTCTATGCCCGGCGATTACAGCCAGTCACTTACCCTGGAAGCCAGTGTTGACTGGAGGTTGTGGAGGGGGGGTAGGTGGGACAAAGGACAGTGGACATGCCTTTGTAGGGCAGAGGGAGCCGGGGGCCGATCCACAGCGAGTTCAGCCGGGCAACCTGAGAGCTGGCTTTGTCTCTACAAGCAGCCGATCACTCAGCGCAGTTTCGGCTGAAAACTGTTCGGAGGCTTAGAGGGCAGGCTGTGTTGTCCCGAGTCTGGGAATAATCAGCTCTTGTTAGACTCTGCTGCTTTTTAGCACTGCAAACAGCTTTTACGTGACACTTGATAATAAATCATAGTTATGAATTTGATCCAAACAGATTGTTACAAGCAGTGAGTTGTGGCAAACCAACTCTGAAATTGTTTCAAAAGCACGAGATCTTTTCTTTTTTCAAGAATCCCATAATTTTCATAAGCCCCACAGAGATCGAGTCACTGCCTGTCTCTGTCTTTGCTAAGCGCTCATTAATCATAATCAGTTAGCTGCTTCCATAAGTTAACAAAACATAAAGAAGAAAAGATGTGGCTCAGAAGGTCAATCGCTGAAAGGATCAACACTTTCCACGCAGTGATACACATGAGCTACGGTACTGTAAAGCATTCCTCCAGGACAAATATGCTTGGCGTGTGTTTTCTCCGAGTGTGAAGCGACACACCCAGTCGTGAGCGTGCGTGCGCTGCCGTCTGGTTCTCTTCACGTCCTGTCATTTGCTCTTTGTCTACGCATAAAGAAGACATCAAGTGAGCTCATAGCAGACAGATGAGTGATAGAAAAGCTCACCGCTGATGACAGACACAAACAAAGCCAATCCCCAAAACTACAGTCAGCCACTAAGTAGGCTTTTGTGCAATCTTTCTTTTTTTTCCTTCTTCTTCTTCTCCCACATGCCGTCTGGCTGGAGGCCTGTCTGGAGTGTCTGGCCGGGGGGGTTACTCATCATGAGCGCGGCTGCCAGCATCAGGTCGTCCCCTTGATTACAGGGCTGCTGCTGAGTCGGCTGGGCGTTCCAGTCTTATCCCTTATCACCAGGTGCATTTACTCTGGCTACGCAGCGCTCCATTTCCTGCAGATGCACTCGGTTGACTCAAACCGAGTGTGCAGTCAAATGAGTTCTATACTTCCTGGGCATCATCACCCTCCAGTTTCTGTTTTCTTAGGCAGAATTAGGTGCTGCGAGCTTTAAAGCAGGCGTTTATTGGATCAGTGTGGGATCTGAAAATAGTCAGAGCGTATAGCTGCGCGTGAATGTGACCTCAGCTTTAATACCTTTAAGATAGAGACATCAGAATCACAAGGGCATCAGGAGGCTAATTTTCCATAATTTAAGTTAGTTTTAATTAACCCTAAAGTATCTTTAGGGCTGTGTAAGTATAAGTGTATTGTACAGTTTCTGACAGTATCATATATAGTCTGTATTTGCTTATGCATGATGTTCATGAATGTATGTTCGGCCCAGTTGCCATAAGAAAATGTTGGCATTGTATGTTTCTGCAAACTCTGAAATTTCATTACGCTTCATATGTATCATATTAACGTCTTGAAAGTGTTGTAGTATATGAGCTGACTTTGTCATCAGCAGGTCGCTGTTTTACAAGTGGCTGTTTTAGGTACCAAACAACGGAATCTCGCTCTGAAGTCATCAAATATCGGCGCTTGGTCAGCGACTTCCAGCATCAGACACTAACAAAAAAAGCTGTCTTTTCACATCGGCATGATACACAGCTTGTCAGCGTTATTATGGTTATCTAAAAGCCAAAAATTTTAATTTACTATCACAGAGGATGAAAGCCTGATTTATATAAAAGCGCTCGAAAATTCTGATGAGTATTTGACAGAAAAGGCTGCACAACATTTTCAATGTATGCTTCGTCGAAAGGTTTCAGTCATCTCTATGGTAACCACACCCTAATCTCCAGATCAGTGTATAGAGTATATTCTCACAGCTGTTTGTTTTCTATCTATATTTGTGCTACTTTGTGTCCTTTTGCATTTTGATAAAATCAGCGAGTTAATGAAAGAGGAAGAGATTTAAAACATTTCTATTGAGAAGACAACAAAGCACAAGAAGAGGAGGTGGTCAGTGTGTCCATTGAACCAAACAAATGAGCTACTGGGTGAATATGTTTTGGTCCAACAATTGCAGGACATGAATAAGGATGCCTGCCAACTGTTTTGATGATGGTTTGCAGGTGTGAACAAAGCTAGACCTCTCAGCATTCATTTGTATTGAGGGGTCAGTGGGGTTTAAGAGGTTAACAGATTTTTTTGTTGGCTGTTGTTGTTTCCAACTGTTGTATTTTCACTTCTGATATAAAGGGGATCCCCCTAGAGTGAGATGTGTTCGCACTCTTGCAGATTTGTCCCACTTTTCCGTCGTGCAGCGTATTGTTTTCTGTCTTCTTGCAAAATGAAATATCAAAACACCAGCCCGGTGCTGAAATAACCAAACTTGGAACATGTGGCTGTCACTTCCTCCGGCAGAACTTGTTGACAGATTCAAGGTGCTCAGCAACTGAGGACAGCACCGGGGGAGCACACTCTGCACCTCGCACAACTGTCCACGGCAGTATGAGCGGGGTCATTTTCAGTGCTTGCCGGACCTGTCTCGGGCTCTGATCTGATTTAACTGCATGGTGTCTTGGAGAGCTGCAGGCCTGGCCTAGATCTGTTGGCAATCAGCACTGTGTTGGACTGCTCTGTAGAAAATTGCAGAGGCGGCTGGAGGGGCCGTGGATATGATTTCCCTGGGATGGAGCCACTCCAAGACTGTGATTAAAGAGCATATGAGCACTGATTAATATGATCATCTTCCTGATGACAGAGGTATTTCTATAATAAATGGATGTTTATGATGCCAGCCCTCAGCGATCATATGTCCCCACATTCTGCAAAAAGGCGGTGGTGGATTTGAAATTTGAATATTTCTAATGCCGAACGTTAGATTTATTCGCTGATAATAAGGGAAAGTGAGCAGCATTAGAAGCAGCTGCCTCTGTGTGAAGCCACAGATAAGTGCGACTATAGGGGTTGAAACCTCAAAATAATAGCAGTGCCTCAGGATTCTGACCTGGTGTGCGCCATCAGTCTGCAGCACAGTGCATTTTGTGAATTATCTCACTTATCAATCCCCGTAGAGCTCAGATGTCCAATCAGGGTTTCAGATTGGAGCGCGGGGCCCTCAGGCTGTGCTTTGACATTTAAGGGAAGCAAAGAGGTGGAAGGCCGTTTGGCTGCTTAGCAGCTCCTGTAAATATCCACAGTCGCCGCGCCGGGCTCTCGCCATAATCGGCTCTGTGCCTTTTCACTCCACAGTCTTTGTTTTATTAAGATAAATGATAAAGCCACCGCGTATGCAAACGCATATCTCTGCTTAGCCCGGTCATGTATTTGAAAAGACATGCCTTGCAGCTGCTTGTTGCAGAAAGGTCAGCAAGCAGCGGATAAGCAAAGCCAAGCGTGTACATTATAACAAGTACCAGTGGCTTTCATTTCTCATCTGGCCTGTGCCTGTTTGTTTCACAGCGTATTCTCTGTGCGACAGTCCATGTGCCGAGCCGGAGCGAGATAGCATCATTATAACACGGCTCAGCATCAAAAGGGATATGGACAAGCATGGCGTGTTTTTATGACTTCATCAGACCGTCTGGGCAATGAATTCTGCAGATCTCAGGAAATTCAGCAATTAAGAATGAGGATATCAGGCTGTGCATCACGCAGCCAGGCAGTTCTCGGGGATTTACTCTGATTAAGTGGGTTCAGATGGAAAACGGTCGGTGAACAAAACCAAGGTTTATTTACAAACTCGCAGAGCTTTTCCCTCTGTTTCTGACCCTGTCATTTATTTCCAGCGACCTCCCTGAAACAAGCCCGCACCTCAAAGCTCCATCTCACCACGCCACCTCACATCACGTTACATCCTGCACACACATGCCGGCCTGCTGTGTATTGTCACTATAATTACAATTGCCAGAAAAAGTCAACAAATGTTCTTATTTGGCAGCCAGGGACGTTCATTACAAACAACTGGGCCCCGTGTTTCTTATGTGAACGGTTAAGGATTTAAATCAAGAGGCTCAGTTTTATGTCTGTGGTAAATACACGGGTTTTGGCACAATCAAGCTGCAGTACACATTTAATTTATGTTCCGTGTCATTGTCCTCTGAGTCATATTGCTGTTTCCCATCTGTCCAGCTAATCATTATGACTTTCTAAAACATGACCTGGATTCTGCGAGGCAGAGGAGGAAATTACAGTTCACACCTGGCAATATTAAAATACGCCTCAGCTGATTGCTTCTGATCATATTTGCTTCACCGCTCATATTATATGTTATCTGTGGGAAATTGTGAAAAGAGGAAACCTACATTTGCAATTGGCAATAAAGCTAGAGAGGAGTTTTACTATATGTGTCCCTGTGCAGCTCAGAATTTTACTCCAGCCTTCAAATCTAAATGAGTCTCTCTGGGATAGTAATCAGCCCTTATGCATTGTCAAATTTTCTCTGCACTTTCTATCACTGGAAATATCCCATATTTTAAACTGTCTTCACCACTAGAGGACCCCAATATCAATGTTGTCCTACTGGATGATTAGAGGGAATTTACCACTAGGTATCAACTGTCAGATAATGTGCTGTGCGGTCTATAGCTAGGTAGCTGTCCTTTTATTATATATTCTTCAGAAAATGTTGCTATATTGTGATACACACTGACATCATGATTAGAGCCTGATACTAATTGTCTGTGCTAATATATTGTCCAGTATTAGCTTGCAGATATATATGTCTGTGTAAATGTAGGTTGCTAAGTAGCATGACATTGCAGTGCAGAGATGCCAAAGATATGTGTAAGGTCATTTAGATACAGATTTGCTGTGAAAGATAAAATGTAAAATGAGTTATATATATATATACATATATATGTGTATTCATTTATTTATTCATTTTCTGTAACTGCACATGCTCACATTCACACCTACGGGCAATTTAGTGATGCAGTGGTTAGCATTGTTGCCTCACAGCAAGAGGGTTCCTGGTTCAAAACTGGGGTGGGGGTGTTCCAACTCAGGATGGAGCCTGCATGTTCTCCCAGTATCCCAGCATGGGTTTTCTCCGGGTACTCCGGTTTCCCCCACAGTCCAAAGACATGCAGGTTAGGTTAATTGGTGAATCTAAATTCCTGTTGGTATATATATATATATATATATACTTTATAATAATATACCAGTTATGTGGTGAAAAGATATTGTACCCTGATGTTGCTCATCATTATTCAAGAGGAAATAAATATTAGTAGCCAGCTAAAAAATGCTCTTATTTAAAGAATGAGGAGGAGGAGGAGAATGTGGAAATATATTTTATTATTATTATGTTTTTTTTTCATTTTGTATAAGGCACAATAACTGCATGGCAATACATTTGCAAATTTAATGTGACTTCCTGTATAAGCCATGCCCACTTTTATCTATCTATCTATCTATATCTGTATTTATGTGATTTTATTTAAAAAAATATATGTTTTAGATTCACCAATATAAAATGCATATAACATTTATAAACATATGTCTGTTTGCTGTAACAAATCTGAAGAAGCCAAAAACCGTGAGCCTCGTATGTTGGCACACTTACATGTCGACCTGACCATTTGTGACAGGATCACCCCAAGATGCATTTAAGTGCCCGGAGTGGACAGGGCCATCATTTCACCATTACTGGTATATGATTATGTAAATGCTGGACACGGTACGATAGAGTTGAGATGACTCTATTCTTGTCCTACATGAGGGAAAATAAATATGGCGATTGCAGACCCCATTCTAGCTGCAGAAATCAGGGAGTGTGCTAAGAGTGGCTGATGATAGGCTGCCAGCCCTGCTCCCTAATTTGGACACTGACACAGGAAAGCTGAGTGCTTCTTCAATAAGCGGGGTCCCTGCTGGCTTAACAATTATGTAACAAAGCTGACCAATCATTTCTGCATCTGTTACACTACTGAATGGCATTTTGATATTATACGAGAGCGCCTGGCGTGGAGCACCACTGCGGGTTAAAATGAACTCCTTGTCAGGAGGCATTGGAGGGGCAATCATGCACAGTGTGCCTTGTGTGTGCATGTCAGTTTAGCATGAATGCAATTTCCCCCACTGACCTTCCACTGTGATTCTGATTCCTGGCTTCACGGCAGCGCACAGGACTATACTTAAGCTGTTAGGTATGGGTGATGCACTCAGCAAATCACACACCAAAAAACATTTACTTGCTTGAGTGCAGGGAGAATTCAAGGAGGGATTCTATTAGCCGAAGAAAGAAATTCTCATTGACATCTGATGCATTGCCTTTACGGCCAGACAACATCAGTTGATAAGCATGTGACTATTAGACTTAAGAAAAAACAGCTCTTAGGCAAAGAGAATTGGATCTGATACCTCTCTGTTGATCCAGAGAGTTGATGTGAATATGTGATAGTAGGGTCCTTGAACTGGGAAATAATGAGGGGAACTTTGACGGCTGTGTTGAGCTGTCAGTGGCGAAAGCATCAGAAATGTATTAATAATCATCCCATCACCTCTGGAGCTGTCAGCCCTATAGAACATGAAAGACCCAGCCTAGGTCTCCTTCAAATCAGGCCTAGCTAATTGCTTTCAAACGGAGCCGCCTTTGACCTCCCCGCATGGTCACTAAAGGTGTCCCTGCCTCGACCGGCATTGTTATGCAGCGAGCACTCCGTCCTCTGCCAGGCTCTTTAAAACGCTATTTTCAAACACACTTGGTTCAAGGGTATTTCATGCGCCTCCACCTGAAGTGTTGGCGGTGAATAGGAATCGTCAGGCTATCAAAATGTTCCAGAGATGATACAGTTAGCCTTTGATGGGAGGACATGCTGCAACTTTAGCTATGTCCGGCCAAAAGCCACATGATCTTGGTAATAGAGAGCTTGTAAAGGAATTGGATTGATCAGCTTGAATAGTATAGTAGACACCTACAAGGGTGTAGGTTTGATTTAAAAAGTCAGGGGACGCAAAGAAGTTATGGGTTTATCAGAGCTTCCTGCTGATAATGGAAAGAGTTTGATGACAATCAACAGCCTGTACTCTTCCCCAGTTTGTTAAATGTCAACACTTAATCACGCCAATCGGGGTGTGATATCGACACCAAAGGCACCCTTTAGCGTCTTTATGAGACGCACAGGGTTTTCAGCTAAGTCCTGTGTAAACCCATCGGCAGCAATAATTGACGCTATGAGCAACCGATGTATAAAGAGTGGGAAAGTCCATGTAGGGTGGGAGGAAGGGGCTGTTAATGGTTCAAACAAAAGAGGACTTACCAGGAGACAATGGTTCATGTGCCATGTGACAAAAAGTCAACATTGTTTTTAATGTCACATCACATAATTTAAATTACGTTATTGTTACATAACGCAAAACAAGATCTTTTTTCTGAACTTGACCAAGTAGTTTAGTTGCCCAATTGTTTCACATTGCAGTTGTTATTGTTATGTGTCACAGTGAGTCACAAAGACATGCTAAAGGGTGCCCTGTGCGTCACTATGAGACACAGAGGGATGTGACAGCGCATCGTTATTTGAGGACCTGGGAATTAGATGGGGTTGGAACTAACCCGTTCTTATTGCCAAGTTGACAAATACGGCAGGTGGTCAGTGGCCCTGCGCTTTGACACTCTACGTACCCCTCTGTCGTCAGTTTTGGATGCTCAGGGATGATGTGTCTACTTCCTCCTGTTATGTGCTACAGTGTCCTTTCAAAATAAACTTCAGTTTTCCCAGAAATCAAGTCTTCTTTACTGCTGTAAAAGAAGAAGCCCGGTGCATAACACACATAGGCTAAAGGGTGCCTTGTGCGTTGCCATCACGCCACGGGCCACCGACCAAGCTGCTGTAATTGATGCCCTAATAATCAGAACAGATTGTGAGAGCAGAGTTTGTGAACAGGAAAACCAAAAACAATGGTCTAAAAGAGGCTACAAACAGTCATGTGCTAATTTGTCACAATGAGCAGCACTTTTAGGATTGCATATATAGACATTTCCTGACAGGACTATGATTACATCATTGGATGAGGCGTTGAAATTTTTTTAAGCGTTTTACTATTGGATACTCTCCACATGCAAGTTAAATCTGTGATCATCTGGCAAAATGAAAGTGCTGCTGACTGCATCAGTCCTCTCTTTTTCTCCCTGTTTGGGTCTAAGCAGAGGTGACATGTCACCGGATGGCAGCGGCTGGTGAAACGCAATGCCGTGCAGAGTCTCAGTGCCACCGGCGGGACACTGCCTCTGTAGCCCAAGAGCAAGAGACTTGTCACACCAATCCTGACAGTTCCCCTCACATTCATCAGAGCCCGGGTCTATTATTGTCCTCCATCCTTTCCTCTATGACTCAGTTAGCGTGCGTCCAGTGCACACGGATACTAAAGGGAATTCTGTTTTTAATTCAAGAATGCTCAAGGTACGCTGCCCACTGAGTGGATGAATGGCCTTCAGAGCTCAGCTGCAAGCTAGTTTAAGTCTGGCCAACTCCACAGACAGGTGGAGAGTAGCTAGGGGCAGATAACATCCACCCACACGCACATACACTTTCTACTGGGTTCACACAGGCAAGTAAACAGCTACACACCCACGCACAAACACACACAGGCATTCCAGCTGTAAAAACCAGCTGGGGTCGCATGAAATTTGGTGGAGTGAGCTCGCTGTCTCAAAATGCAAATTGCATCCTCGATGCAGGGGGAGACAAACGCTCCTCATCAGGAGTGCATTACATGGAGAGGAGACGACCAAGAGCAGACAGCAGTTTGACACTGAAACAGTGGTGGAGAGTAAGGGTGTGGAGGTCAGAGAAGGGGGGCGGACTGTTCAGATACATTTGCTTTCAAATCCAGCGACCCACGTTCAATTCTCAACTCATGCAAGCAACTTTTCTCAGCTTGAGTGAAGTCTTTATTTTCAGCTAAAGTGGTTTTCATTTAACCATGAGCGAAACTTAACCAAACTGCCTGGCACTGACCTTAAAGGGGAATCCCACGAATTTTACACACACACAAAAGTCAGTTTACTTTACTTCTGTGGCTCTGGAGGAGCTTTGTCATGTCTTTTCAAGTCTGAGAAAATAACCCCTGATGATATCATCAGGATTATCTTGGATCAGGTTTGGAGACTGCAATTTACAGAAAGCCCAGGTTACAAACAGTGCATTAACCAGGTAGGCTATTCTGGGTTCCAGTTACTGTAGAGGTCAGAAGTTGGAATTGGGACGTCACTACCGAGTTGACCGCATACCAGTACAATAAGGCAGAAAACCAAGACAACACCAGCTCTAGCCAGGTTAGCCACTGTTAGCCATGATTGATTTACTGAGTCGCTAATAAACAATACATTACCACAGTTTGCACTACTGTTGATGAGCAGAGCAGCCATCTTGGAATTTGAGGTCAGTGTTGGTGGTGGTTCTTCTGACTTTCCAAATGCAACCAAGACAATACCAGTTCTAACCAGGTTAGCCACTGTTAGCCATTGTTCATACCAGTTGCTATGGTGTTTGTACATGAAAAATAATGCCTTGCGTTATTTTGTGCATACAAACTAGGACACATAAGACAGACTACAATGTTCATTACTGTTGATGGGGCAGTCATATGATAATGGTGAGGTGAGGTTGGTGAGGTTGTTCAGACATCATGACTTCAGAGGGCGTTTCAGTTGAAATTACTTGGAAATCTGAAACTCTGACTTTCCATTTCAAACACAATGCACAATCAATCAACAAACCATGCCATTGGTTGCATTATTGGAAATGGAGGATCCAGTATTTTTGGAGCTTGCTCCATGCTGGGTACTAAAAGTCAGGATATCTCAAATATCTCAGGGTATTTTGAAAGGCCTTATCTGCCCCCTGACCTATTAATCTTAGACACTACCGACTTTTATTGTGGGAAATGTAGAAGCTGGTATTTTTTGGAGCTTGGCTTATACTAGGGCTTAAATGTCAGCGTATGGCAGACTCTGCTGCTTCAAATTTGGCCATTCATTTTTTTTTTTTTTTTTTAATCTGTCTCTTGTGAGTCTGCCAACTTTATGGTAGGGCAATACTAAATAGCTGGAGTGCACCTTTAACTTCATGTCTTGTAATCCCCTCAAGGAGAACTATTTTTATCCACAACAATCACCATTTTCAGACTACCATGCAGAGACTACTCCTTAAACGTCCATTTCTCTCGAGATGCCAACATTTAAGAGCAGTCTCTCTCTGCTCGGTTATGGGAGTCACAACATCAAGTCGAAGTAATCTTGATTATGTCATACCTCGTTAGTGTCAACCCAGCCAAACCAAACTGTCACCAGGCTTTTGTTTCACAGGCTGCTGGAGATGATGCATTAAAAAGGCCTCAGTCTAACAACCAGACTCCCCTGAACTGTAAATATTCAGCTCTACAGTGAGGAAAGAGGAAACTGAATAGGGCTATACAGTGTGTTAAATGCATCAATTGCTGTTGATGTGTGAAATACTTGATATGATGGAGAGCAGGGCCAGCTGGCAAAGCAGGGTTTTAAGTATGTTAACACAGGTTCTTAAAATAAAACTATACAGCCTTAAAGGGATAGTTCAGACCTTTTGAAGTGGGGTTGTATTAGGTACTTATCCATAGTCAGTGTATGACATATGGTCAGCATGCCCCCAGTTTGGAGAAGCAGGCTGGGGTCCAACACAGAAGCTAAGCAGTATACTGCTGTGGATGGGATCAGCAATAAAATGTCTTTTAGCCACCTAAAAAAATCATTTTCACTGCTTTACCTTGCCATCAGACAGCAATTTCCCATAGTGAACTGAAGTCGTTTTATTGCTCTCTTCAAGGCTAGACTCCATTGAGAAAAATTGTGATTTAACATCACTGAGCACAGGAGCTGATGATCCACTGCTGCTTCAATCAGTTAGTTAGTGTGTGATTGTCCAGCTTTGGTTTTTAAATCAGTTAGTTTGGATTTGTCAAAGTCACACAATAGCACAAACTAACTAAGTAATCGAGGTAGACCAGCAGCTCCTGTGTTTGTTGAGCAAAAATTAGTGTTTTTGTCGGTGGAGTCTGGTGGCTTTGATGAGAGTGTAGATGGGGAACAGAATCCGCTAATGACTTTCCTGTTAGAACGTGCTGTCTGATGAAAATAGGGCTGTCCCAAATGATTATTTTTCTAGCGATTAATCTAGCGATTATTTTTTCGATTAATCGACTAGTCTAACGACTGATTTTTTGATTAGTTTAACGATTATTTTTTTGATTATCGATTATTTTTCCATTATTTGATTAATGAGGCAATTTAAACAATAAGAATACCTAAACATTTCTTATTAACATTAACACTTATTGAAACACTTGAACACTGCCTTTTCAAGAAAAACATCTTTAACATGAAATAAAATTCAAGTTGAGTAGTGCAAAGTAACACAATCTGAGGTCAGATATTATTTTATAT
The DNA here is from genome assembly GCA_019142605.1 of Cephalopholis sonnerati. Classification (NCBI taxonomy): domain Eukaryota; kingdom Metazoa; phylum Chordata; class Actinopteri; order Perciformes; family Serranidae; genus Cephalopholis; species Cephalopholis sonnerati. The sequence continues at coordinate 10,007,869 of JAGQAX010000009.1, read as the reverse complement.
AATTAAAAAAATATATATTCAAGGGAGGAATACAAAAATAAAAAAAATCTCACATAAATAATTGAAAAAGAGTAGGCATTCTTTTATTTTCTTTTAGAGCAAACAGTAATAACACAGTGTTTCCCCTACATGCAACTGGGAGTGGTGCACCGCTGAAATATGACCGCCGCTGCTGATTTTTTTTTTTTTGTTCTCCGTCCTAGCTCTTTAGAAACTACCGTTATATTATTTGGCGCCACGGACGCTTCATATCCAGGTCAATTCACATAGTTGTGAGTAAAGCATTTAAGAAGAGGGGAGAGGGAGTTATATTACGCGACGGACGCTTCATATAATAAAATAACAATATATTATTTATCAAGTTATACGGTGAAACGTTTCACCTTATAACATGATGACATATTGTTATAATGTGAGACTTATGTTTGAATGAGGAAACGGTGTGCGGAGAACGGATAAATTGAGGAATATTGCTCATTTACATGAATGGTTTTAAGTTGTACTTCCTGCTTGGGTTGAGACATGGCGAGATTCCGCTGTTGTGAGTACAGTGGATGATATTGTGATAAATATACGTACACTAAGAAGGCATTTTCCTGGCCGCATTTTCCCGACCCAAGTCCGAGACAATTATAACCGAGCTCGGCCCGAACCTGACAAACTTTTTGATTTTTAAATCCGAACACACTCACTTGTAGCGGAGCCTGTGCTGCGTTAAGGCGTTCTTGTATGAAATAATTAAAATACTATCAGTATAGCACACTCATATAGCATTTTTAGGTGGGACTTTTTTTTTTTAACAAGGCTAAAATATGTGTTGCTGCTGACATCTACAGCAAAGCATTGCTTAGCTTTTGTGTCGACATCCCTGCCACCTCTCCCAAGAGGAGGCATGTCAACCAACATCTACTGTATGTAATTCACTGACTATGGATAACTACGTCACACAGCTTTGAAAAATCTGCACTATGCCTTTAAGATGATGAAATGTCACATAGCACAAAGTGTCAGTTCTTGTATGAAAAGCTCAATTACTAAATGAAAATGTCTAGAGTACAATCACTTCCTTTTGTCACACACGTTTCATTTCCACTGTTTGAATTGTGAGAAAGCTGTGCTTTACTTTTGTTTATGTGTCCACACCAGGCCCAAAGGATTCCTTTTTTATTATTATTTTCTCAAGGAGACATTATAATCTCCTGTTCAGATTAAAAACCTTTAAAACACTATTAAACGCCAGCAATCTTGTGCACCTCAACAATGATGGTGCCGTAGGCGTAAAGACACATGATTGCATCTTGAAAACAGCAGTAATTAATATATGAGCTTATAGCATTGGTACGGTCCATGAGGCAAGCACGCAGGCAGAGAAAGACGCTTATGTAATGAACTACCTCCGCTCTGCTGTTCGCCTCCGAGTCGGAATCAGACGGCTGAGTGAAAGAAGAGGATATTAAAACGCACTGTCTAATGTATTCATAACATATTTGAATGCAGAGCACGGTGGCGGCTGGCTTCTGGATCAGTTAGCTTTACAGGGGAAGGTGTTCGGGGTCACTAACACATTTTCTAATATTGCAAAATGAATGCACAAATGCCTTCCCAAACAGTCTCTTAAAGAGCGGCATAACAATTATACAATTTTCCGCCTTGCTAAGCCCCTCAGGTATGTTAAAAGTCTGAGAGTGGCTGACTGGTTCTGGTCTCCATGATATCAAGTCAGTCATTAATGGCTGTCACACAGCACCGCCTGGGTGATCGGCGGGGGAGACAGAGAGAGCCAGAGCAGCAGGTTTTTCTAAGAATTAGCGCTCAAATCTGGTCTTCATTCACAGCCCTGAGAAATTGAGAATGACCGCTTTTCTATTCCGAAAATCACCTTCCTGGAATGCTCACCTTTTAGCCCGTGGAACACCATGTCTGCTAACACTGCTCACTGATCTCATGATCTCTGTTGAAACACAGGGCCCCGGCTCTCTGTCACCCGTGGAGGGGTAAGGGAGTGAAGGATGGGGCGGGGCCTAGCTGGGCTGAGTCACTGCTACTACAGCCGTGGGCCAAAGGGGGGTAAATGGGGCAGATGTGGTGCCTGAGCCTGCGTCACACTCTGGAGGGAGAAGAAGCTGTGTGGGAAAGAAGCTCACCATGCTGCGCGCTGGCTCTGTGGCTCAGGCAACATCCCAGCTGCTGCCTGAAAAGCATGTATCTCTGACAAGTGTGTGGTTTTTAGAAATGAGGATTTACTTCCTCTGTCAGCAAGAGCATCTTTTTTTAATTAATACAGTGGTACAAAAAAATCAGATGCACATGTGTGACTTTTAAACCTTTTATTTTTTAGAAAGTAAAGACCAAAGTTGAAGCCATAAAAGATCAAAACTAAGTGTGACTTGACAACAGGAACTAGTTTTGAGTTGTGAGATCCCGGTCTGACCATAGACGCGGCCAGGTTGCATCATGGGAAGTGTAGGATCCAGCATGTTCAGGGCTAGGGACAAAAAGTCTAGATATCTAAAAAGCCAGTAACAAGTTGCATCATGGGAAGTGTGGGATCTGGCTTTTTTTTTTTTTTTTTTTTTTTTGATTAAGTCATACACTCATAAAATAAATGTGAATTTACTTAATCCAGTTATGTCAGCAGTTTTCACCCCACTGAGTTGAGTTTGATATAATTTTGTAATAATAATATGATGGCAATAACAGACTATCAGAAAATCATCTGGTCAACTTGGATTTAATTGTAAGTTCAATGTCCACTTTACTAAACATACCAGCATAAATTCAACAAAATGGAGTGATGTGACAAAATGGAGTGACGTGACAGAATGACGTGTTTTTGAAACCTGCCCTGTAGTATGGACTAAAAATTGTCTTTTCTCTGCTTTTACTGTATCAATTTTGACCATTCTTGTTTTTAACAGTCTCTTGTGAGTCCCCCATCTTTATGGAGCCTCAGTACTAAATTGCTGGAGTGTGCCTTTAACTTGATAGTACTGCATTGTTGTAATGTAATTAGTGTCCATGATAAGTAATCTTCTGTTTTAGATTAAGACATGTATGGCATTTCAAACATCTTTCAAATAGTTAAAGGCTGAAGGAAGCAGGCAAGACCAAAAATGAGTGTACGTCCTGGCAACATGAATAAATCTACAATATTGCCCTTTTCCTAACAATATTAGCGTTCATATGCAGGTTTTTTCAAATGCTGGAACAACTGACAGAAATAAGTGATTCCTTTTCTTGGAGGTTCCCAATCAATGCCACAAACCTATCAGAAAAAAGGGTTGGTAAACAGTCAAAAGCAGCATAGAGGCCAGTGAAAATGTCATGGTGGTTATTTCTTTTTTATATCTGTTATTTATTCAGTCTCTCTTTCAAACTTGTTGCCGACTAATTTGGAAAAAATCAAGCACTATTTGGATAGAGACAGCTGAGATAAAGTGTTGTCAAAGTTATCAATGGTACTGCCAGAAAGGGGTATAAATTAGCATGTCTGCCGGGGCGTCATGTTTCCACTGCTGCCGATCGGAACTGGAGCCAGTTAATACCAGTGACTGCTGCAGAGTTCATTTGTCCCAGGAACAAATGCTGATAGTGACCTGTCCCACTAAAGACAAAAGCCAGATTTTAGTGGGTTTTAGTTGATTTTTTTGTACAGTGGGAAAGGGGCTCTAGTTTTGTCGATGATAGGAGGTAAAAACAGATTAAAGCTCAAATTTGGGTCTGGATCAATGTGTTTGTTTTTGTACTGGTTTCTTAAAATCAATGGTCCCTTTCTTGTTGATTGATTTTCAAAAGAGTCGCAACGCATGTCACACAGACAACAAAAAATATAGACTTTATGGTCCTGAAGGAAATTTGTCTTTGACACTGCACGTTGTATGATCTTTAGCCATCAGGTTAAGACAGAAATAATGACTTACTTTGAATAAAAACGATGTTGCAATAAATGTAGTCTCACACTTAGAATGATATAAGATAAAAACACTCTATCAGTTCAGGTCGTAAGCATAGAGACACACCATTGAGCTGATATGAAAGTAAATGTATCCATTTGTTCCACAGTGTTCAAGTCCAAGAGTTCCTTACAGTGTAAATATATATCCTGAAGTAGTGTTTCTCTATGCGCATGCAGGATAGAAAAAGACATCTGCAGGGGATGAAAGCAAATGTCAGATTAAAGCAGTAAACACAGACAAGAAGCATCATTTAGTGCCCATAAACCCGAACCAGATTTAGGAACCGGGAGGAGAACGGTCCATATTTCAAGGACGCCGCCTGGATGGGGGCAGAGAAAGCAGCCAAATTGGATGAAGTTAAGCTGCACTAACTGCTTGTTGTGACTCGAGAGAGAAAACTCAATCGTCCCTTTGACCGGCCGACTGCTCTGAGAAAGGATACATTGTTCCTGTGTTTTGGGTGGATTATGAGGGGACATGTCACAACAGCAGGTTTTTGACAAGGTCTCGGGTGTCCGCTGTCGTGAACGTTACTGTCAGGAATGCCGATGAGGCCTAATGAGGTTTTAATCCAGCCGGAGTCATTAGTGGCAGGTCATCTTAAAACAAGCTGGGGTCAGGCTGCATTAAGGCTACAGAGGTCTGCTCCCACTGGGTCACTGAGCATGCCACTGACACTTCAGCACTTCAGCAGCTTCTGCTCGTCCAGGGAAAGACTATTTTTGTCTCTTGTTGGTTGTTGTTCAATACCAAAAATTACAGAATACCTCTGTCACTTGAGTGATGGCTGAGACTATACAATTAGCAGATTTTGTAGCATTCGAACAACACTGCCAAATGTCAGTAGAGAAATATCAGCTTGTGCTGCTGTATCATTTGTAAATTGCTCAAAATGAGACGATCAACTAAATATATGTCATCATACTGTCATTTAAGAATTTTTTGGTGTAAATTCATCATTCAAAAGCTTTCCTTTCATTTTAAAGCACTCCTCTGATCCGTGAAAGACCCAGGAAACAGAAATCAAAGTACAGCTCCTGACAAGTGGCTTTTACTTTGGAGTTCACGTCGTCCCCAGGACGCCTTTTCAAACGTGCTAAGACGTGTTAATTAATATGTTTTGCCCCAAGAGCAGCATGAGTCATCAAGATTTCACAGAATGTTTACAGAAAGGATCTTTGGGCTGTTTAGAGTGCAGATAAGCAGATTTTTTTTTGAAAGCATCATCTCCTTGGGGTGAGGTTTAGTAACCCAAAAAGCTTTCCTTCGTTTTTTCTCACTAGGGTCTTTAGGAAAAGTGCTGTAAACATGACGGTGATTATAATCAAGACGGTGATGATGATGATGTAAAGGTAATGGAAGTTGAACCAGAAACACAAGGCACAGCTGCAGAACTAGTAGCAGGAGTGATAGACTGCAACAAAACAAAACTTCTGAAGTCAGGGAGAAGGGAGAAGTACGCCAGTGCAAGAAGAATATTTTAACCTTGTTTCTCATAAAAGTCGACTTGTTTCACAAACTTTCTCGGAAGGAGTGTGCATCAGCTAGAGGTGTAAATCACAGGTTTCATCACAATAAGATATTATATAGATTCTTTGGACACTGATACAATATTTGCTCATATCATAACATCTCCCACAACATGATTTTGATTTGATTAAATTCAGGGCATGTGGACAATATTAGATGGTATCAGTAAATATCCTCATCTTTTTCATGGCTGCTTATCTTTTTATGTCTGCCTGGTGCGCAGCTGCTAGCACTGTTTGAATACAGTGCATTTCGATGATATGATGACACAGACACGTGATAGGAATTTAAAAATGAAGGTGTATCTTAAAGATGACAATACATATGGATGTTTTCACTTTGCATCAATAATATTGGATCAGTGATCATCCAGATTCATGTGCTATCGTTGTATCCCTAGTCTCAACTCATTCTTATTCCCAGGTCATCAAATACCCATGCTTTGTTACGCCCCCTCGACATCTCATACTGACACATAAGGTTCCCTTTAGGGTCTGTATGAGACGCTAGCCATTTCCAGGGTGAAAGACATTGTAACAGGAGGTTAATGTTGTGAAACTGATGTGGTTGAGGTTTAGGCAACAAAACTACTTGGTTGGGTTAAGAAAAAGGATTAGATTTGGTTCAAAAGAAGTATGTTTGTTACAGGTTTAGGGTTAGACATAACATAATGTGTCATAAATATGTGACGAGATGTGACACAAGTATGTGATGTACATACAAAACTTACGTAATGTTACGTTAAAATAAGTTAACATTGACGTTTGCTTAAGCATGAACAACAAACAACTGTCTCCTGGGTAAAAGGCCTGTGATTGTTTGACCTGACCTCCTCCCAGCCTGCTGTGAGCATCTAATATTGCCGCGGAAGAGTTTAGTCAGTTGGAAGCGGGAGTGAGGCCAGGCTGTGTGTATATGAATAGGAACTCAGAGAATTATTTTTGGCTTTGCAGTTTCTCTCAACTCTGCATTTTTAGCATCTTACAACAAATTTTTTGGGTTATCACCTTTCACATTTTGGTTCAGTGTTATCACTAGTTAAAAAAAAGTAATCTGAGGTAAACCTATGAATGCAGTTTTAAATCAACAGCAATGTGATGGGCAGTGTGAGAAGGATGGAGTACACAATTCAAGGCTGTCACTACATAAACGTTAGCAGAAGGCTAAACTATTAGCAACATTTTCTCTCCAACTCTAAAACTCTTTGCAGATGACACATGTTTTCTCTTGTTTGTTGTTAGACCCTCTTTTTGATAAGTCCATCTTCCTTTTTCGGGTTGCTTTGTAGTGTGCAGGCAGTTGTCAGTTGTCAGGCAGCTTTAAATTACATTTAATACAAGGTTCTGTATAATAGTCTTGTTTTATCTCTGCATGTAATTTAAAATTTAGATGTAGTTGCAGTAGTTATGGGAGTAGTTATAGTACCACTAGCAGTAGTTGGTGCTACATCACTGATAGTGGCAACAGTAGCTGTGCAGTATTTGTTCCGCGGTAGCAGCACTAATTGTTGCAGCAAAAGCATTGGTAGCATTATAGTAGATGATAAAGCTGTGTACTAAGACATTACATGGCACACATGTAGGCTCAAGTTCCGACTTCACAAGGTAGTTACCATCATTTACCTTTGGGTATTGACACCTAAAAAATAGAACTGTGCATGTGTGGGTGCTGTTGAGCAATCTAAATGTGGCAGCATTTAATCCAGGCAGCCAGACACTTAAAATGAGTCATGCAAAGAGCTAGAGATAATTGGTGTGCATAAGACTGGTGTCACAAGGTTACAGGTACACCCCTCTGCCTCTAAGAGGATCTCTCAACAGTTCTGACAACAGGGAGAGTAAGTGCCTGCTTGTTCCACTGGAAATGTTGGAATGAATTGAGCTGAATTGTCATTCATAATCTACATGTTGCAGTTCTCCACCGGCTGCGGTTACGCTATCTTCCGCTGTTTGCAGTGCAATTGAAATTTCGATCAGGAGGTGTAAACATTTAGACCAGGGCCGCTGAGTGTTGGTGGAGGAGTGGTGCGACTGATTTGTGGCTGGCTTTATGCGTGTGCGTGCAGAGTTGGTTTGCCCTCAGCTTATTGACATGTTCTTGTCTAAACAGCTCCGTCCCAGGTCAGCGAGGTCATCAAGGAGAAGGTGCAGCAGCGCAGCATTCAGCTCTCCTGGCAGGAGCCCCAGCAACCCAACGGCGTCATCACGGAATATGAAATCAAATACTACGAAAAAGTGAGTTTCACAGTCAATTTGTTTGTGTCCTTGTCTCTTTCTGGACCCTCTTCCCTCCATCTCTCCCTTCACATTCACTTTTGCCGACTCTTCATTTTGTATTCTGCGTGCATGCTGCTGTGAGTGGAATTCACAAGATTCTGCAAGTACCTTCTTTGTCTCATAATTGCAATAATGAATGAGATGCTCATAAGATTTTAATCAGGCTGTAGTCCTTCACAGCCACCCCCACGCACATGTTAGCACACACACAATCCGCGGCTGCTGCACTGCCAGAATTAGTAATCTGTCACTGTTATCTGCGTTCCCCTTCCACATAGATTATACCGCTGCTTCCCTGTGTTTCAAGTCTGAACACATCAGCTTTTTACAGCAAGGTTTAATGGAGCGAATTTAACCCAGTGAATCAAAGGCAGGGTAGCACAGCTCTGATGCCAGTCCTGCTGGCCGCAGCCTCACGCAAAACACTGACGAATCAGTCTCCTATGTCACGTACTGTGGCTGTGGTCTGCCCAGCTGTAAAAGTGGAAAATTGGAAACAACAACTACACCCCTAACAGACCCTGGCATTCCATTTGGGCTGTTGCCGAGCAAAACATTTACAGATCAACAACAAAGTACACAATGCGTGCAGCCTGTGCATCCAAATAGATTTGTTGATGAAGAAGATATTTTTATATGTGTTGATGTTGTCGTTGTGGCAGGCTGCCTCATGGTAAGATAATTATGTTCTCTAATATATGATGGGTATAAAGATCAGTTGAAAGCATAAGAAGAAAAATGTTTACAAAACATTATTTTCATGCTTAAATTCAAATTAAAACTGGCAAATAATGAGGAAACTAAAAGTTGCTGTGCTGTTGCTTATGCTGCCTTCACATGTATTCAGGCAGACAGTTTTCTGGGGACACTCCTGTTCCATCGCCCTCTCCCGGTTTCCTCACAGGGACAAAATTCTCCCTTATTTCTCCCAATTTATGACAAATTTTCAAACCTTCTTTTCCTGTTCTTTATCATACAGCGTGTACAGTATAAGCCCTACAACTCTAGTGTACTGTTGTGTACCTGTTGCCGCTTCCCCTGATCTTCCTCCCTCCCTGACCCTGTGGAGGGGCTGGAAAATGGCACCTGTTGGGCCTGTATGAGTCTGGAGCGGCTGTCGAAGGCCATCTTGTCCCCATGCTAGCCGTGTTACGCATGTGCAAGTTCAACGGGATACTCTAGCTGGGGTTTGAGGAGTAACTCAGGGGTTGGGGGAGGCCCGGCTTGCTATCCTTTGGTGCAAAGGGGTCTTCTCGAGACTGTACGCCTCCTGTGCCACCTTGCTTAGGCATCCAGGGAGGCAGGGAGGGGAAGGTTCCTGGCGCGGGTTTGGTTTTGAGACCCTCCCTATTTTTGAAGTCTGGCAAAAAATCAGATCATTTTAGTGGACAAGTGCAGGACGGTAAAATTAGGCGAGGCCAGCAGAGAACACTGGCAACAGCGTCAGTAGACAGCATTGTTATCCAGTGTTTAAATATTAAATCTTTTTGCCATCCTCCACGAAAGAAATTACAACCAAATGTTACGTAGCTCCGTCACTCAAGGAGAAAACACAAGTGGTCCGAACAACCACAAGCCAATAATTTTGGTGTACATGTCGGAGGGAGTTTAACATTAAATTTAAGCTTCCAGTAGAATATTAAGAGGAAGCTGCATTTTATAGCTACATGCAATACTAGAATATATATGAAATATTTTTTATTAAATATATTTTATTCCAATTTTTTAAGCAACATCACCATAGCAACATATTGCCATGCATGTTTCATTTTGCTGTCCTTCCATTTCGTCAGTGTCTGTTTTTCCCGTGTTGTCCAGAAGTCCATCTACCGTCTGCCTGATTCTATAATAATAATTTTCACAGCATATATTGTACTTTGTATTGAGTTTGTATTCTTAACAGACATCCTGAATACTATCAGACAAACGCAACACATTCAACTCAAGTGTCATTTTAAACGTTTACCATGGAAAGACGGGATTTTGGCCTTTAAAGTCCTGCAAGGCCTTTAATGAAAAACATCTGTGCAGGAAGTTGAATTTACAGTGAAAATAAGGTAGAAGCGACTGGAGTTCAATTTTGAACAGTATTTTGTAGAGGACAGACAGCCAGAGCAACAGAGTGATGACTATGACGTGGTCATTGTACTGATGGAATGAGTACTATGGAAATGTACATTATACTGAATGTATCAAGAAAACAGGTAAACATGGGGGAAGTGTTGAGGGCGCTTCACCAGCAAACTAAAACAGGAGCTGATCAGAAAACAGGGAGGCTCTGTGCGGAGAGAATTCTACTTAGAAAAATAGGGAATACTATAAATAGAGGCATGTCTGTAATGGTAGCCTGTTTTAAATTAAGGTCTGGTTATCTCTGCAGCTGAGGTAAATACAGTATTATAATATATTCTGAATATTGGTAAAATGACTGCTAAATTAAAATAGTTTCATCCAAATTTTCCACACTGTGTATCTAGTTGGATGAACCATTGTTAAGTCACGTTCTGTCCTTTTACAAAGTGCAGGTAATTACATCCTCTGAAGTATATCTGCAGTATTTCCGAAGCAAGATAACGACACTTCAGGGGACTCAGTTATAAATCAGGCTTTCACACAGCAGCTGGATGTTCTTTTATTTCGCCCCAATGGTGACCATTTCATTTTTGAATAAAACATGATTTGTTCTTTGTAAAGGATCAGAAGGACCGGGTCTACTCCACGGTGAGGTCCAAGTCCACATCTGCCACAGTGAGCAACCTGAAGCCCAGCACGGCCTACGTGTTCCAGATCAGGGCCTTCACAGAGGCGGGATATGGCACCTACGGCCCCAGACTAGAGATAACCACCAAAGAAGAAACCACAGGTAAGATGTATGAACAGGCTACCAGTGCAAGAACACACACTTTTACAATTAATACTGCTTTACTTGTGCCATTATATATTTTGTGTATAGTAGGGATTTAAATTAATATGAATACATTATCAAGAAATTAACAGAAAACAGCCCTGAGCAGATGCAGTAACATTTGTAGATAGTTTGAAGTTTAACATTTAGATATTCAGTGTGTGAATCATCCTCAATAACTTTTTATTACTTTCACTAGATTTGTGGTGGAAAATGGTGTTAGACCTGACACCTTAAAGGGTATCTTTGGTATTTTTCAACCTGGACTATTTTCTCATGTTTTTGTGTATAAGTGACTAATGGAAACATTTTAAAACTGGTCTAGTACTGAGCAATAGCACTGCAGCCGGCAACAGCGAAATCGGCTGCAATATAACCACTTGGGGCAATTGTGCACTGTCGGTGCTGGTGTTTGCCACTGACAGGCCACTCAGATTGTTAATAAATGTCTGACATCATTATGGAAAGGATCTCTGCAGAGATAGACTTTTTAGTTAAAGAGTAAGATCCTTTTTGTTTAACCAGAAACAGCCCACAAATCACAACCGGCAATCCACCCAGACTCCATTTTAAAAAATACTAATTTTAACATGTATAGAGACAGCATTTTTTCCACATATAACTTGGTGAATTCATTTTTTTTTTCAACCAAACCAGAGTTGGTGATTGTTTAAATAGGGGAAATACAAACACAGATATTTTTTGTGATTTATTTTGTTTCAGTCAACTTTAAATGAAGTGTATTTTACACTCATAAAATTACTGTTTATTTAAATGTAGTCTGGTGTGATTGGTGATAGCCATTTTGGGCTGTTTCTGATTAAACAAAGAGAATCTCACTCTGTAACAAACAGGTTTATCTCTGTCGGGACCCTTTCCATATTGTTGTCAGACACTTACAGTAAGAATTTGAACCTGTCAGTGGCAAAAACAGGCATGCTTAGTGGATGCACACCTTTGGTGTCCAATTTCCTATCAATGTTACATTGCAGCCTGTATTGCTGCTGTCGACTCGCTAAATACTTGACTAATTTCAAAAGTTGTTCTCCATTAATCACTTAGACACAAAAAACATAGGGTCAAGGTTAAAAAATACTGATCCTTACCCTTTACAGACTTGATTCTAGAAGGGAAAATCTTGAGTTGAAGGTAGGGACCATGTTAAATGGCCAGGATTTTTGTCAATAACTTCTTCCTCTTCTGGGACTTTAACTTCTTACTTTTTATTTAAAACAAAAAAATATATTTCATAATTTTGCACATACTGCAAACTCTTGTGTGTGTATGTAACTGTAATCTTTCTTATCGATATAATATAGTTTTCCTCTTTATTTCTTCCTTTAGTTCCACTGTTTTATACTTCGTTCTATTTCATTGCCATGTCACTAATTTAAATATTTAAGTGTCTGTTTATACATTTTCAGTGGGTGTAGTGTGTGTACAGTGAAAAACTGTATGAAAGTGAAAGTGGAAAAAAGCTGTAGGTTGGTTTGGCATTAAGTGAGGAATGATGTATCATTGCAACAGTCTCTGCTGCTTTTCATTTGATAACGTTTCACCTCTGCAGTGTTCATTCCCACTTTCCTTGCACCTGTCTGATCACCTTTTGAATGAAAAGCCCACAGAGAACATTAGTACGTCTCCAAATGCACCGATGCCAAGCACCTAACAGAGGGAGAGTTTGACCACGGCAGTAATATCAGCACATCATTTTAAAACACAGGCTTTCAACTCCAAATTTATGCACAACCTGTTAATGTTTCCAGCTAGTAGTAATAGCCCAGGGAAATTATTTGCTTTCAAGCAAAGCAAACAGAAATTGCTCTGACTTTATGCTGACAACACGTCATGGGAAAAATCACTAAGCACAAGGACAAGCTACTGTAGCGTCATGAGGATAAACTCATTTAAATCTAATCAGTTACATTAGCTTTGCCCTGAGTGTCACAGTGTGTTATTGGGAGTTTTCGGTGAGAGATGCTGCTGTTAGGAGTTTGTGTTAGGGATTAAAATGTCTAGCATTTTAAGATGTTAAAGGGGACGTATAATGCTTTTCCTTATTTCCTGTTAGCTATATAATGTTACAATGTTGGATGTTTGTATTGAATGTGGCTAAAGTTTCAAAGTGTTTTTTCAAAATGTAATCCCTGAGGGCAAAAACTTAAGACTTCAGACCTTTCTGAACACTTTACAACTGATTTTTCTTCTTTATTTCTAGCTGAAATCAGCTTGTGACAGATTTCTTTATGTAGTCGTCTACTCCAGGCACACTACTGCAAGTGTTTACATTACATACACTGCTACATGTAGCTACATGCTAACATCTGGTAAACCTGCCAATTTGGTAATTTCTCCCAGATTTCAAGACATATTCCTGCTGGAACATGTCTGGTTGTTAGGATTTTCTTCACGGTAAAAAGTGCCGCCATACTGTATTACAGTCATTCCTCTGCTGTAAGTACACTACTACATGTAGCTGCATGCTAATGTCAGGGAAACATGTAATCTTGTTGGTCCATGTTACTCATTGCTCCCAAATTTGGTCACATTGCTGCTGGAACATTTGGTTTAGAGGCTTTTATCTGTGATTGTTCATGGTGGAAAGTGCCGCTATACTTGGTTACGGTCATTCCCCACCTGTCAGTACATTGCTACATTTAGCTACATGCTAATGTCAGGTAAACATGTACTCTTGGTTGTGATGTTCATTTCTTCTTGATTTTGGATTATATTCCTGCCGGAACATGTCAGGTTGTGAATATTTTGGTTTAGAAACCTTTAGTGGTGAATTTTCACAATAGAGAGTGCTGCTGTACTGTTACAGTCATTTCCCGGCAGCAAGTACATTGCTACATGTAGCTACACGCTAACATCAGGTAAACATGTAGTCTTGGTTCCAGATGTTGTTCATTTCTCCCTATATTTTGAATCATATTCCTCCTGGAACATAAATGGTTGTGACGCTTTGGGTTTAGAACCATTTATTGGTGTTTCCATTTACGGTATAAAGTGCTGCTATACTCTTTTTAAGGAGAGGGGGCTTAATAGGCAGGTGCTAAAATGGAGCATGTTGGACGCACGGTGAATACAGGTGTTCCAGCACAGGAAGTATGAGGAGAATAAAGTGTTTTTTGAACATTAAAGCCTGTAAATATGTTCTTGTAGAAACCCAAAATACAAGTATGCATCGCAAAGGAGCATAATAGGTCCCCTTTAACAACATATGAGGTTAGGCAACAATTTCTGTCCAAAAAATTACAATTTTAATCTGACATAAATAAAAACAAAACATCTCTTAGCGACCTTTTTTTCTGTAGTACCTTTTGAATTAGAATTCCTTTATAAAAGTGTTCAATAATAACGTGCTACATTAAAGAAATATCACCATGTGAGGCAAAACACTTATTAGCTTTGTTTGCCAGAGTGAGATGAAAATAGTTTCTCATGTCTTTGTGTTGAGGTCAGGACACGGTGTGCCCTCTTAAAATCTGTGAAAACCTCCATTAGCCACTGTTTCATTCATTTCTCTTTAGTTTCGAGCCCCAGCATCCAACCTGCCTGCCCAAACGCCCCCACCCACCTTAACATCCAACATCTCTGCATAAAAGGACACATTAATTACTCATACCACATGCAGAGCGTGTCCTGCGACAAGGTTAGAAGTTTGCAGTCCAGTCAAAGTGTCCTTGACCAGCACAGTGGACCACTAGCCTCCTCTGTGTCAGCCTCAAGAGGGAAACCTGCAAGTGTGTAATATGACAGCTGAGTGCTCTTAATTCCTCCCAAAATAGACAGTTGGTGAGATATTGAAGCTTGATTGAGGAACAGCTGATCGAATGTCGCCACATTTTTCAGCCCCCTCAGACAGACAGGCCACAAAAAAAAAAAAAAAAATCAGTCTCTTTCCAAGTATTTATACAGCGCAGATCCACTTGATTTAAAATGCATGAATTTTCCCCCTCATACACCACTCGCGTTGACTTTATACGATGCTACGGCAAGCCATTCTTTGGAGCAATCGGCAGTTTGTCAACGCAAACAGTCTGAGCACTGTGGGAGCTCTGAATGGGAAACAATCCAACCTGAATGTGTCTTTGTTTGAGATGAAGGGCATTGCCGTCGCCGTCTGGGACTATTAAGCCCACTTTCTGAAACAGTAGAGCCGTGTGTATAAGGACGGCTCAAAAATAGAAGCGTCCCTCCTCCACTCTCTCAGAGGGAAGGAGAGGAAGGAGGGGGGTTATCAATCTCCACGCCTCTCATTGGGCTCAATTATGTCCTGCAGATTGTAGTCTTTGATGTGCTGAAGTTCACACTGAGCGTTTCTGTCTTTTTTGCATGTCTGTCCGTGTGTGTGTTTATGTGTGTGTCCGTCTCATCAGCCGCGATTGTCTCCAGCGAGCAGAACCCCGTCATCATCATAGCGGTGGTGGCCGTGGCGGGGACCATCATCCTGGTGTTCATGGTGTTCGGCTTCATCATCGGGAGAAGGTACGCTCTCGCGGGCCCCATTGACTCTCCGCTCCTGTGAGTCTGCGCTTGTCAATTAGCCTTTCTGTCACTCACAGGCCTCCGCGCCTGTGGAGTCGTCACACGCACACACACGTGCACCCATCATCTCGTGGCATGCTGTGCTAATGGGTTGTGATGCATCATTTTTTTTCCCCTCCCCCACCCCCCCAGCCCCCAACAAAATTTTTAAGCTATTTTTTGCAGAGCCATTATGAGACAAGTACTCCAGAGCGAGAAAGCTTTGGCTCTGCATTCCTATGTGTGTGTGAGATCCTGAGGGCAGGATGAAGTATGGCACTTTTTTTTTTTCTTTTACCACCATCGCAAAGCTCCCAGCCCATTGTCATTATCACCATTACCTCACATACTTCATCTGTGTTTTCATCTGCATGAACGGCATTTCATCAGAACTTGCTTTTAATGGTGGGTTTAACAGAATTAGCTTCCCCTGGACACACTTTTTAAGCCCCCCGTCCCTCTTCTCTGAGTCATGAGGTGTGGACTCAAGTCACATGACTATATTTCTGACTTGACAAAATTAAAAAAAAAATTGCAAGACGACATGGACTTTAACACCAATGACTCATGACCTCACTTGGACTCGTGCCTTTTGACTTGAAAATACTTAATACCTACCCCAAACCCAATTTCATTGACTGAATCAACTAATGTGAAACCTAATTCCCAGCAATTTGAAAGTTAATTCCCCAGATGGACTTTGTTTGAACCAATCCAACAGCATCCAATCAAGTTGCAGGACAACGTACAAGAGAAACTTAGGACAGAAACATACAAAATTTATTCTGTTGTACATAAGCTACACGAAAGCGCAGTGTCACTAGTTTTTTATGATTAAGTTCAGTTGTATTAGTATATTTTTATTCTATTGTCAAAATGACATTTGTTTGGTGAAGAGCATATTATGCGGAGTGTAGGACTTGAGACTTGGCTCGGAACCTGCCAGTCTTGACCTGGAACTTGTTCGTCTTGACTTGGAACTTACCTGTCCTGACCTGGACTTGCCATAGGACTTGCCAGTCTTGACCGAGGACTTGTATGTCTTGACTTGGGACTTGACTTGAGACTTGCCTGTCTTGACTTGGGACTTAAATTGGGACTTGCCAGTCTTGACCAAGGACTTGCCTGTCTTGACTTGGGCCATGACTTGGGAATTGTCTGTCTTGACTTGATTTGAGTGCAAAAACGAGAGACTTTTTTGTGACTTGCATAACAATGACCTGGTCCCACCTCTGCATAAACACCAATGTCCAATCTCCAATGTCAGTTGAAGACAAAGATCCATAACTCTGAGTAGAAATCATGTGAACAAAAGATGCTCTTTCTAACTTCAGATTTCGCCTTACAATCGTCAAATTTAGACTTTTCCTTCAGTAAAAGTAAAAACTGTTTGAACGCAGACCATGCAAAGCACAATGCCCATCAATTAGCCTGTAAACCATGACTGTTCAAGGTGGACTTTCATCAAAAGCCCAACTCACTGACTCCATGTTAACATTACCCTTCCTGTTTCCATCACCTAAGTGATGCAAACGGAACTCAAACACACCGTCCCATTTCAAAGTTTTCTTTCAGTGCTACCCTCAGCCTTCCTCAGCACTGAAACACAGGAGTCCTGGGTAAAACGAATGCCACTATCGTTTTATGTTATGGCCATCAGTTTCAATTATTTCAACTGTGCTTCTGAAAAATGGTGTTTTTCCATCAGATTTGTATGGCAGTCATTAGCTTCCAATCGCAGTTAGCTCTAATGGAATTATAAACCCTGTGCTTAGATGCACCTTTGGGAGTCATGGTTGACTTTTCTCCTTAAGTTCTAATGCGCATAGGCTTATGCCTTAGACTTTGTATCAAGCAACGTGATTTTTTCTAATGCAGTTGCTCATCTTATGTACTAATTATGAAGCGATGGGAGTTAAATGCACATCCAAGTGCTCCAACTGTCAGACACCAACACTGACCATGTGGAAACTGAATGGGACTTTTACTTGGACCATGGACAACTCCCATTCTGGTACTCTATTAGAAAAAGAAACCCATATCAGTAACAAAATCACTGAAAATTGGTTTAGTTTTCCTAAACTATCAGACCTTTTTTTGAGGAAACTATGACTAAGAATGTCACATCATCAACATGATTCTTATATCTCTTAACCACTGGCACTTCTCTTTGTCCAATGTTATACAGAAACCCATGATCTGGTATTTTGACAAATAAAGGCCTGTCTAAGATAGACAGCCGGTCTGGTTGCCAAGCAGTAGTGATGGCCAAATGAAGCCTCATGAAGCATTTTCTTTATTTTCTGAGCCCACTAGATGGCGCTTTTTGTTCAACAAAAGGTTGAAAACACACTGAATTGTCATTCTTTAAGCCTTTCTCCTTAAACCAAGAGCGCCATCTAGTGGGCTCAGAAAATAAAGACAACGCTTCATGAGGCTTCATTTGGCCATCACTACCAAGCAGTTCATTTTATAGAGGTTCTTTGGACGTATAAAACCAGACTGTTAGTTACCCACGTCAGCTAACGTTAGTTATTAGTAATAGTAATAGTCAGTAACAGTCATACTGACTCAAATAAACAATTTGATCATATTTCCCATCTTTGCTGAGCATCAGTTTTGTGAAAAAGGAATTAAAGGCCTGTCCCATAAAGACGCCTGTCCCAAATATAGGCCTGTTGAGTTCACTGATTTAAGCAAATAATGGCCCGGGTTACTAATTGAAGTTTTACAGTAATTTTTTCTGAAAATAATGTCTTCAAAACAGTAATTTGACAAACATCCGAACTCAATGTCCACTCACTAGTTTTTTCTTGAGCCCAAAGTTGTTCAAACTAGCTATAGACATAGTGACGAGGCCTGTAAATGCAGGCAGTGTTCTAGTATGAACAGTGAGAACACTACACTCGTGTGTAACATCATCAGCAGTAAGTGCATGTCCATCACTTGTGTCTTATTTCACCTTCCCACGTCATTTCAGTTTTTTTTCAGCTCGTGCTCAAAGACCAACTTTGTGCAGCAAATCACCTGCTTGAGGCAACCTTCAACACGTTAATATTACAAATTAATATTACATGACATGTTGAACAGTCCTTTAGCCTGCATGTATTATTTGATATGTTACATGATGAAATAGTTGAGCTGCTTTTCCCAGGCTGTAGGCTGTTAGGTTCACTGCTCCTGCTGCTCAGCTGGGTTTCTTTCTTAGGAGATTTGTCATGCACGGCATTAGTTGCCGCATTAGAATTCTTGCAATTTAGGGCGTTTATTTCCTCTGCACAATCAGTTGATTCTGCCACTCTCTTCCTCTCCCCCGTGCAGGCACTGCGGGTACAGCAAAGCTGATCAGGAGGGAGACGAGGAGCTCTACTTCCAGTGTGAGTGCCTGCATTCGTCAGCCCAAACGCACACATAAAGTATATATGTATGTACACACACACACAGACACATAGTCAGAGACATCTCAATCACTGCATACTGAGCAGGGAGGGTGCCTTAAAACCCATTAGCACCCACAGGCGTGACTCTTTGATCCCAGTTCATTTGATTTGAGTCAAAGCCGGGAACAATCAGGCTAACATCTGCTGCTGATTGGCTAGACTCAGTCTGTGGAGATGAAGAAGTTAGGAAACTACAAACGCATGAATGTGACAGCTGTCAGGGAGGGAGAAGGGGTTGACCCGGGAGGAAGAAGTGTTCTTTAAAAAAAAGATGGTTTTACTGAGCGACAGAGTTTCTGGTGTACACACAGTTTGCTCTGTCGAAGGGGCTGCTTCGAGGCGCCTTCTATCAGTAAGAGCGCTTTTTTTTTTCTAACGCTGATACACCACCCCTAATGATGCCCCTGGAGATACAGCTGCAGACAGCTTCCCCGAGTGGAGCCGTAATGATCCACGCTGTAGGCAAACTGCTGATTTGGAAACAAAGGGTCAGGGGTGTCGCACAGTGCACGGCTACGGCAGAGGCAGTGCCGGCGAGCCCAGGTTGGCTCCTGCTAAGTGTCTGACAGATCCACCTCAGCAGCTTACAGGTCCCACCTACTGAAGAATACTGGGAGAAAACACAAACAAGGCTTGTGTCGAGCTTAATGGAGGGATCCGCCGTGCAATATCAAATGACGAGAGGCTGCCAGGGCGACAGAAGCTAGATAGCGCAAATTCAACATGTAGACCCAATTTGTCTGCCATGTAGCAGCGAGGAAGTCGTGATAAGACATCTCCTATCAGATCCGCTGACATCTCGGATGGACGAAGCAATTATGGGAGCAAGTGGAGGGAAATCTCAGCTGCCGGCGTCCCCTCGCCGGAGCACAATGCATTTTGTTGTATTTACGCTTTTGGATTGGCCACATTGCCTTCCCCCCCCTACAGAGAGTAAGTGTCTCTCAGGCTGGATGAGCTCGCAGTTCTGTTCCGTTGTTTTGGTCCAGCGTTTATCCAGTGTATTATGGCTGTAGTAGCTCATTAAAATTTAAAGTTGACAGGTTATATTGTTATCAGCGGAATTTAAAATGCATAGTGTAATCGCCCCCGTGAGTGGTGTCTGCACTTAATAGTGCATAATACTGTAATTTGCTGTTAATTTGGAGCACTGTGCAAAATGTTAACCCCCTACCCCATCGCTGGCCTTTCTCTAACCTTGTTTGTTCTCCTTATTTTCTACAAAATGCTTCCACTCTCACACCATGGATATTCATGAACCCTTCTCTTATCAGTGTTACTGGAAAAAATTATTGCAACACTGTCCTTTTCTACTTTATCTTTGTTATGTTCGGTTTTAGCTCATTTTTTAAAGAATATTACATATTGTTATTTGAAAAATAACAAACAAAAATAACAAACACTGGACGATTGAATCTTCTATCTGCCTTCCTGCGAAAAAGATCAAGTACTTGCAGAATTTGAAGTCAAGGAAAAATCCAAGAAGGAGAATTTTAACTACATAAATCCAAATAGATTGTTTTCAAGTTAAAATATTTCAAGGCTATAAAGTGGAATTAAGATTTCAACATTCTTTTTAAGTGGAAGTTTTTTTAGCCGCTAATAAAATCCAAATGTTTACAGCCATTTTTGCTTCAGTGAAAAATGTCCCCTTGCTGTTGGATTTTGAAATTTAGGGGAACAACTGTACCAAACCAATGGCTAGAATAACTGTCAGCATGGTATTTCTGCAAATAAACAATATGTTTCATATGTGCATTTATGTAGCAGATATGTTGAAACATTTTTTATGGTGGCTAACGTGTGGTTAGGTTTAGCCCAAAAAAAAAAGGTCGGTTAGGGTTCGGAGAAATTGGCTTAAATGTCCCAAACTGTGGTTAAAAAATACCCAGTTTGGATACTACAAATATAGTATTGTCAAAAAGACACTGGCGTTTGTCACCACATACCCAGAACTGTTAAAAAATACAAGGTTTGGTTGGTACAAATATGGCTACACATGTCCCAACCTATCATTAAAAATACCTGCTTTTGTTGCTACAAAAAAGGCTGAACTTGCCCTGAAGTGTTGTCAAAAAAATACCTGGTTGGGTCTCTATAAATGCGGCTAGACATGTCCTGAACTCTGGTTAAAAAATTGCCACACTTTGAAGAATGAGATAGTAGTGTGCTCGAGGACCGTCTTGATCAAATGATACTCAAGAAAAAACGCAGGTGCTCTTGAAGAAATTGTCAGTTTGGTCACTATAAATATGGCTGCACATGTCACTAACTGCTGAACAAGTCCAGAACTATCGGTAAAAGTCCCCTGCTTTTGTTGGTCTGGAACAGTAGTGTGCTGCTAGCTGCTGCTTGGAAGGTATCTCACAGGTGTCAGACCATCGACCATCACCTTATCCTCATGAGAAACTCAGCTCATATACATGTAATCTGAAATACGTCATGGATATTACAAGCACAAATGTAACATATCCGTCGTTTGCAGAAATGTTCAATGCCAGCATTTTATTCTGGGGACTACACGTATGAATGAACCACCAAGCATGATAACAGCATGAAGCAACATAGCCGGTGAGGCAGGTTATTTTTCAGTGAGTTAGTCTCAGCTGCAGGGAGGTGAAAGGTAGCCGACAGCCTCATGAAAGCACCAGGCGCGGGGTTACTCAAATCTTTGCTTGCCATTTGTGATGAATTTTCCTGTGCTGAAAACCTTTTTGACACCAGCCGCTGACTGTTCAGCAATTCCCTCTGAACCACTGGTCTTAGTAATCGTTTGCCTGTCAAGTGCCCGTTGGTGCGTAGCGTGCATATTTAATCATAACAGTAATCCTCTTACCTTTCTACAGTCAAATTTCCAGGCACCAAAACCTACATTGACCCTGAAACCTACGAGGACCCAAACAGGGCTGTCCATCAATTTGCCAAGGAGCTGGACGCCTCCTGCATTAAAATTGAACGAGTTATTGGAGCAGGTGAGCCCATCCCGATTCTCTCAGCTATTGCTGTTTAGTCACTCCGTGCTCTCATATATCACACTGACAGCCAAATATTTACACCTTGACACAGCTTTATGCATTATATATTGATAGTGCAATTGCAAAGAGGGAAAAAAGTTCATTGCAATTAATGTGTGGGCTGCGTCTGGTAGAGGCAGTCACAGTGATTCCCACAGCTGAGAAATTGCTGCCACATGGGTTTTACAGAGGCGGTCAATGACAGTATCTATGCATCTCTAGCATGTCTTATTATAGGTCTTGGTTACACTCCCCTGAGTATAACAAGATGTCGCACTCCAATTTGTATTCCACCACTGCACAGCTGCTTTGTCTCAAAATACACTAATAAATTTGTCATTGTGAAGTGCTTGATTTTTTTTTTACCTACCTACACCTCACTCATGAATGGTCTCGTCCCACACAGGAGAGTTCGGGGAGGTGTGCAGCGGCCGGCTCAAGCTCCCCGGAAAGCGGGACGTGTCGGTTGCAATCAAAACATTAAAAGTGGGCTACACGGAGAAGCAGAGGAGGGACTTCCTGTGCGAGGCCAGTATTATGGGACAGTTTGACCATCCAAATGTTGTTCATCTGGAGGGAGTCGTAACAAGAGGTAATTACACTTGAAAATGAAATGATAGTGTAAAGGGGGAACAATGTTGACAACATGAGAGAGTTTAAAGAGACAGTTCCCATGTTTTTCCTCCTACCTTTAGTGCTGTTTATTGTCTAGATTGCTTTTGTGCAAGTTGTTGAGTGTTGGAGATATCGGCTGTAGAGATGTCTGCCTTCTCTTGAATATAATGGATCTACATGGCACCTGGCTTGTGGTGCTCAAAGCGCCAGAAAAATGCATTTGATAAACTCAACAACAGTGCTGGACCTAGCACATTCAGCGCCCAAGGCAAGCTTCCCGTAGAGCCCCCCACCACCACGCCAGAAAAAGTATTATCATTATTATTAATAGTAATAGTGATATTATAAGAAATCAACACAAATAAACAACTAAGTTAACAAACAATAATAATTAGTAACAGACAATAAGAGAATATGGTATGTGCAAATTTGCAGTTTTCGTCCTCTTCTTGTTTTTGCACCGTGCACTGTGTTCTTATTTTGTGTTCACACCAGACACAATGCGAATTTTCGCATCGGAAGTTTGAACACTACAATATTTTGTGTTGACTCACTTAATGCGCATGTGAAATTGCTGAATCAATAAATGAACCTCTGCTGGCACATCCTCGCCATCATACATCCCCAGAGGATCTCAATGCCGATTGGCTATCATGGTGCGAATTGTTCGCTGAAGTTCAGATTTCTCAACTATGAATAAGCGTATGATGTGAAATCACAATACTCACTTCATTCATGCGTCTTTATTCGCGTAGTTCACGCGATTCATTCATGTCGCGTCCATCGCTTCCATCCTGCTACCTGGTGGGAATTTGCATCTAATCACATCTTTACATTGACTTTACATGGAACTCACTTGCGTGAAGTGTTTTATTTGCGCCCGCTATGAACACGACATTACTCCACATTCACTCCATTCCACCATTTCCCCTATGTTCGTCTTTTCTGATTGTCGATTTTTTTCTCTTTTGGGGAGTGGGGTTGGGGGATGGAGCGGGACAACTTCGGCGCCCGCCCCCATCATAGGAAGATCCGCCACTGCTCAACAGCAATGTCTCTTTTTTTCTCTACTGCCTTCTGTACTACACCCACCAACCATATCAATGTGCAGAACTAAAGAGTGCATCTACTGCAAGCTAATGTTAAAGTTCAGCCAAGCCAAGCACGGGCCTCTTGTCCATGAGTAGATGCATGCTTCCTTCTGCACATTGATACAGTTGGTGGGTGTAGTTCAGTAGAAAGAAAATAGTTCCTACATGACAGTGCTCACAACAAGGTTTGTGGATCATCTTAAGTAACCGGGTCATGATTTCTGGAAAGAGACATTGCTGTTGAATTTTTAAATGTCTTATTTTGGCACTTTGAGCACCACAAGCTGAGTGCCATCTAGTTCCATTATATTCAAGAGTAGTCAGACATCTCTGCAGTATCTCCAACACTCAGCAACTCATACCAAAACAATGCAGACTGACAAGTAGCACTACAGGTAAGAGGAAAAATATGTATTTTTGATTTGGGGGTTGACTGTCCCTTTGAAAATCCTGTAAGATCGGGGTATCAAAGTATATTTAGCTTTGGGGAGGTAAAAGTGCCGTATTTAGAGTGACATTATATCTGATTAAATTAGCCACAGTCCTTGTTTAACATTTTCTCATTTAGACACTGTAATAAAAGGAGCAGATGGTAACTTTTAATTAAAAGCCAATGAAACACGCGGCTAAAAATAACTTGGAAGCAGTTTCAGCATAGTTGTTTATTGCGAAGCATTTTGTAAGCAAACAAATTCAGGTATCAATTAATCATCCTCTTTATTGTCCATCTTTTTGTTCTGCAGGAAAACCGGTGATGATTGTCATCGAGTACATGGAGAATGGCTCATTAGATGGTTTCCTCAGGGTGAGTATCACCTTCGGAGCGCAGGAGGCTCAGAGCAGCATCTTTTGTAACTTTTCTTTTGCATTTGCTAGAAAGTGTCCCAGAGAGCAGGCAGTCTGCAGGAGGATCTGAGCATCGCATAAATATCATAAATCTTGTGCTAGAGCTGCTGCAGTGCTGTGACCTACATTTCCCTCATGGTCAGTGAAGATGGCTGACCTGCCTGTGTTTCTCTGTGCCGCGCAGAAACACGACGGTCAGTTCACAGTCATCCAGTTGGTGGGGATGCTGCGGGGCATCGCGGCAGGAATGAGATATCTCTCCGATATGGGATACGTCCATCGAGATCTGGCCGCGCGAAACATCCTTGTCAACAGCAATCTCGTATGTAAAGTGTCTGACTTCGGCCTGTCAAGGGTGATCGACGACGATCCCGAGGCTGTCTACACAACAACTGTGAGTCAATTAAAGCGCTTGCTCTCCCTACCCAGAGCCCTGTCTGAATCCTCTAATCAAGTCACAGCCGGTGCATGAAAATAGAGCAGAAGTGTTGGTGCACGCCCAAGTAGTCTGCACCATTTTTAATATGCAAAGCAAGCTATGTTTCCATACAACTTTCTAACAATGCCCCCCTTTAGAAAGCATTCACAAGTTGTAACTAATCCCTTATTTATGGTTAAATAATCATTTATAGATCAGATATAAACCATTAATAAGAACAACTTTTGGGTTGCCAGGTTGGGAAATGTCTTTGCTTGATTGTCTATGTGCTCACTGTCAGCACTGTCAGTTTATTGAATTAATTATGATGTTTCAAAAGTCTTCTAATAGAGACAAGGACAATAGGAATCGAGGAGTATGAGGACAGTAGTCTAATATTTAGTGAGGAAACAATTAGTCAGTAAAGTAATTTGTCAATGGCCAAAAAATTAATCACCAACTATTTTCATAACCAAATGATTATCAACCATTTTTCAGGCAAAAAGGCCAACCAATTAACAGGTTCTGGCTTTTCAGTTGTGAGGATTTGCTTCATTGTTTTGCATAATTATAACTTAATTCATTTTGAGTTTTAGACTGCTGACCGAACAAAAGAAGCAAAAAGTCTCCTTGGGCTGTGACAACTTTTTCACTAAAGTTTAATGTCAACTTTTCAATGCACTCCTAATAAAAATGAATGCAAAAACAGTCATTCATAAAAGGCCATGAGCTCCCTACTATCCAATAATCCATTAAATCTGCATTTATCAAAGCTAAAAAGGACCTATTATGCTTTTCTATCATATAGTGTATAATGTTACAGTGTTGGATGTTCAAATTAAACTTTGCCAAAGTTTCAAATAATAAGGTAAAGGTACATGGCTACGCACTAAATACTCTGTTTCTAGCATTTTTTTTCTACTTTTGAGACAAGCAAACGTCAGTTTGTGATTAGTTTCTTTATATGGTCATCTTCTCCAGGCACTCTACTGCAAGTGTTTACATTGCATACACTGCTACATGTAGCTACATTCTAATGGCAGGGAAACATGTAATGGTTTCCGATGCTGTTCATTTCTTACCAGTTTCAGATCATATTCCTGTTGGAACATGTCTGGTTGTGAAGATTGTGGTTAAAGAACTTATATTGGTGATATTCATGATAGAAAGTGCAGCGATAGTCGTGGCCAGAGGCATTATGTTTTCAGGTTTTCTATCTGTCCAGTACTCATGAACGCAATATCTCAAGAATTCCTTGAGGGAATTTGGTCAAATTGGCACAAATGTCCACTTCGACTCAAGGATGAAGTGATTAGATTTTGGTGGTCATAGGTCAAGGTCACTGTAACCTTGCATCTGTCTCATTCTCATAAACACAATATCTCAAGAACACCTTGAGGGATTTTTTTTTCTAATTTGGCACAAACGTCCACTTAAATACAAGGACAAACCGATTACATTTTGGTTGTCAAAGGTCAAGGTCATTGTAACCTCATCTGTCTCATACTCAAGAACACCTCTAAGGATTTTTTTGCAAATTTGTCACAAAATTTCCACTTGGACTCAAGGATGAACCAATTAGAAATTTGGTGGTCAAAGGTCACTGTGACCTTGCATCTGTCTCATTCTTGTGAAAGCTATCTCAAGAATACCTTGAGGGATTTTTTTTTTTTATCTGGCACAAATGTCCACCTAAACTCAAGGATGCACTGATTAGAATTTGGTGGTCAAAGGTCAAGGTCAGTGTGACCTCACAAAACATGTTTTTGGCCATAACTCAAGAATTCATACACTACCCTGCAACAAGACCCACCAATGGGATATTGCACAACCTTGTTGTTCTTATTAATGAGCAATAACTAATCTATAAAACATCAATAAATGATTTACTCACTGTTAACATCTTGTAAACCCACAAAGATTGCCTTTTTAGGAAGTGGTGCCAGTGTTTTAGCTTAAGTTTGTGGGAAAGCTATGTCTCTGTGTTTTGACCATGTGTGTAATTGTACAACTCTCTCTAATTGATGTTTTAGGGGAAGATGCAGGATGTTATGAATTTGATCTTTACTCCAACCACTGACCTGCATTTTACTGAACAGGGCGGCAAAATACCCGTCCGATGGACCGCGCCAGAAGCCATACAGTATCGTAAATTCACCTCTGCAAGTGATGTGTGGAGTTATGGCATTGTCATGTGGGAGGTCATGTCCTATGGGGAACGGCCCTACTGGGATATGTCCAATCAAGACGTAAGTTACTACCACATATATCAAGTCAATAATTTACTAAAACTGTACGTTTGTCATTCTGCTGATGGACTACCTCACCAATATTACTACATTTACAAAATAAGTAAAAGACGAGTCATTTTATAGACGTTGCTTTCAGCTCAGAGAACTTCTAGTAGGCAGTTTTACTATTTACTGACTTTTTTGGATGAGTTTCTAAACTGTAACGTATTTCTCACAAAAAACAAGCTAGTTTACATGAGTGTTAGTACAGTGGAGGATATGCACTAGTTCCTATCTGGGACTATATGAGTAACTACCATCTGAGAGGGGGCAGGGATTTCCCCCAGATTCATCCCTAATTATCCCTAATGAAGTCATCCCACTAAGACAGAGAAAATCACAGACAAAAATTCCAGTTTGTGATTCTTCTTTGAGTCTTTCTTGTGGGACCCTCATGAGAGCAGCTCGGCGGGGACGGTAACCTTGGGCTTAATTAGTTCAAGAAGTCTTGTTATAATCATGCAGTCTGAATCCATTTGAAGGAGAAACAGTCCTGAAATGGGACACGCATAAAAATGAAGTCCCGAGAACATGGATTGATGCTCGTATTAATATAAATAACAGGAGTGGAAAACACTTGTCATGCAGAATGCTTTTGATTCAAATGTCTTTAAAAGTTTTATAATTACTTATGGTAATGGGAACCAGTGTGAGTAGCAGTGTTGAACCAATTACACAGCGAGCAGCTCAGGCATATTTGGTGGTTTGCATTGCATTCATTGGTTTGTTGTAGACATAAAAGTCAAGGATGTAAAGACATTCAGTAGATGATTTTAAAGGGGCACTTCACTGATTTTACACATTAACATTAGTGTATGCCTGATGGTCATTACTATATTTAACCTTTAAAAAAATACACAATGTCCTCTATGGTGTCAGTGTCACAGTCATCAAGGTTATCTTAGCTCTTAGCTTACCTAGAGACAACTCAATTTTAAAAGAAAGACTGCATTACAAACTGTGGAACTGTGATGATTGAAAGATATATCATTTAACAGTCAAGATGTTAGAAGTTGCATCATGGGAAATGTAGGACCCTTGCTCGTGTGTAAATGTCAGGATATCTCAGCTTCTGCTGCTTTAATCCTTTTTTATTTTTACATCTGTCTCTCACAAACCTTCAACTTTATGAGATGCAACACACAATAATGGAGTACTTCTTTAATTGTGTCTTTTATAGATGTTTTGACACCCTTTAATGAAACATGGAAAGGCCCCAGTACACTCGCTTACTGCAAGGGAGGGAATTAGTTTACATCTCTCTTGTTGTACATAAAACATTACAACATTTCTATCATTTCTGTTATTTGCAAAACCTAAACATGAGTCAACAAAATAATTTTGTAACTGTGGATATTACAACAATATATTAATCCTACAGAATGTTTTTTTTTTTCAGTACCCAAATAAGCTTTATACTGTTGTAGTGTTCTCAATCGTGAAACAGAAAATGTAGCCATATACTCAGAACATTCCCCTGTGTGCTCCCAGTGTCATCTAGAACATCTCTCCCAGTTCATTGTCTATGGAGCAGCCCCAGACTTTATACTTGATGACATCACAAATTTAAGTTTTAGCACTCTAGTTTTAGGATTTGGGAGAGAGTTGTTCATGTGTACTGACCTTTTTGGACTGTCTTAAACCATAGGAATAACATGTATGAAAAATGAGTGTAGTTCCCCTTTAAATATGAGTCACTTTAAAATTAAATGAATTCAAACCTCAACACAGTCAAAACAAGATATTTTGCTCCAGCACTGCAGCTCTTAGAGACTGAAAAAAAGGTAAAAATACACACAGCTTCAGAGTAGCAGAATCTTCTCCCACCTGACTGCTGATGTTGTGAAACTCAGTGCATTAGAGCTGGAGGGGGAATTTGGAGATTTCAGGGTTCTATTAGGTGCTGTAATTAAATCAGAGAATGTATCTTTAAGGTGCCTCACCATCAAGTAAATCGTAAGAGCTGACTCCTGACATTGCCCAGACTTTCCTTCCTCAAAGAACACATTTACTTTTTTTTAAGTCCCACACTTCTTTATTACAAATGTCACAAATTGCTATAATGATTGACTCACCCGCAGTTCTCTGAGTGCTGTTGCCTGCTTCCCTGCCAACTCCCACTGAGGGAGTCCAACTGCGTCAGACCACTTGAAGCTGTTCTTATTGTCGGACACTTGGCACATTTTGATTGATGGTAGAAGGCGAGTTAGTTCTGGCCTTAAGATTCCTATATGGCGCCTGGCGTTTAGCACCCACAGCATCAGGCCTAAACATTATTAAGATTCTTGGGCGCTCCAAAGCAGAGGCATGCTGATTGAACAATCAGATGTTAGAAATGCTAAACAAGATGGCCGGGCATTAAAGCGGCGTATGTGGTGTTTTGACGCTCTGCTACTTGACAGACATCAATGTCAGAAATTTTTGCACTTTGTCAAGATGTCAGCAAACATCCTCCGGGGATGCAGGAAGAACGTTATTTGCATTTTTCCCAACAGTTGCAGTGTTTTGACACCTTTTCCCTCCATGACTCATTCTTGTCTGAGCGGTCCTGACAGAAATAGCTGATGAATATATGCAGAAACGTACACAGCTCCTTATCCACACAATAAAGGACGGGGAGCTAGGGGCTCAAATCAAAGTGCCCGCTGCACCTACTGTTCTCACGGCATTGACTTTTAATGAACTCTGTGCTTAACTGCATGCATGATGCAGAGTGACAATAGATTAGGTTTAAAGACTCCACGGAAAGATCTTCTCTATTATTTATCAGAGCTGTATAAATATAGCCTTTTGTTTACACACATGAGCAACGTGGGAAATTAAACTCAGGAAACTGAGTCTGCACTGTGGCATATAACTTACTAAATACCTACAATGTAACCTTGACCTTGGAGCGCTGCAAAGGTTATCAGTGAAATGTTGAAATCAATTCTAAAACTTGCAGTCAGCCAGTAAAGAGAGACAAGGGCAGGTGTAATATGATTCCGTCTCCCGAAGAGTTGGTCAAAAGCCCAGCTACAGTGTTTAGCACTAACTGAAGGCAGGAGATTGTTTTCCGACTGCGCCCAGCGAGAGGAGAGCTACGATAATGAAGCCAAGGCAAAATAAAAGTAACCTTTTCAGGATCAGTAAATGAGTGAAAAGGTCTGATTTTGGTAATGTGCCTGAGCTGAATATATCACACAGCCTTTTTAACATGACCATCAAATGAAAGTTCATATATTTACCACATGCTGGATTTCACATCCTTTGTTCTGGCCATTATTAGCTATGACTTATAACATTTTGCTCACCAACTTCATAGCTGAGATGGTGACATTGGAATCAGTTAGACAAAAGGTTTACAACCAAGCACATACAACTAAAACCAAAGCCAACATCCAGGCCTTAAATCCACAATTCTAATTTATAATCTTAAACATTTAGGTAAAATTGAAAATGAATGCAAACATTAAGTTAAGCTGCCAGTATACTCCTTTAGAACTGGTTGGCAGAAAGCATTGTAAACCTCCTTCCATGACACCTTTGTTGTTTAAAACTTGTGTGAAGGTGTGACTGCTCATGCTTACTCTTTTTGATTCTGCAATCAAACTGGTGAATTAAAGGTTGCCATAACTGGTAGAAATGAGACAAAGGGTCAGGAAATTGGGGGTTGGGGTGATATTAAAGGAATACTTCACCCCTAAAATGATCATTTTTATATCAGTTACTTATCCTGTATTATGCTGAATTTGTGGAGAAAACCACAGTTTTTCTCTCATGCCTCCGTGGTAAATGAAGAATCCAAAAATGGATACAATTCTTGATGAATTGAAGTAAATGGGGGCCACTTTTAAAACAGTAAAACTATCAAAAAATGTATCCAGTCGTATGCTTAGTACTTCCCAAACACATGCATTTTTGCTTAAACCTTTGTAACACTTCTGCATAAACAGTCTCATGCATAGATGAGTAGTGCGCCTGAACAAGTGCATGCATTTGAACTCTGCCCTTGCATCCACTGAAGTCCCGCCTCCCATATCATTCATTGGCCAGGAAGTGACAGGCGTGGGTGAGTCACAGCAGAACTCCTGGCCAAAGAGCAAGCTGGTAGGCGGGATTTCAATGCAATGAACCTGCAGAGTGCAAATGCATACTGTTGCTCAGGCATGCTACTTGGTGTGTGTGGGACTCTTTATATAGAAATTCTTTAAATCGAAAGGTTTTCGCAAACAATGCATGCACTTGGGAAGTACTGAGCATATGACTGGATAAACTTGGATAATACTGCAAGAGCTATGTGAAAAAAGATGTTAGGACATAGTTGTGCTGTTGTGAAAATGGCCCCCATTAACTTTAATTCATCATGTTGTTTTGGTTCTTCATTCGCTGCTAAGGCATGCGAGAAAACCAATGTTTTCTTCACGAATTTAACGTAACTCGGGGTGAGCTATTGATAAACTAATGATCATTTTGGTGACAAAGTATTCCTTTAAGAGTTCATACTAAATAGTTATAATTCAGAGTGATACTAAAGGGGTCAGGGTTAGGATGATATCAAATGGTTTGGGCTTAGGGTGATACTAAATGCTGATACTAATGACTCCCATCTGTTTTGCATTCTCCAGGTCATAAAGGCGATAGAGGAGGGCTACCGTCTTCCAGCGCCAATGGACTGTCCACCTGGCCTGCATCAGCTAATGCTGGACTGCTGGCAGAAAGACAGAGCCGAACGTCCCAAATTCGATCAGATAGTCGGCATCCTTGATAAGATGATCCGCAACCCTAACACGTTGAAAACCCCAGTGGGAACATGTACAAGGTGAGGAAATAAAACCCCAAATGAATCATTTTAAAACGTGGCTTGGTACAATAAAGAATTTGAACTTTTATTTTTAGTGCATTAGTGGATGATCCAAAGTGTCCAGTGGATGATTTAGCCTCTGTAGTTCACAGATGAAAGATAAATCCCAGGGGATCGATACCCCAAAGCAGCTTCCATGGCTTTATGGTCAATAGCAGGGCTTTTAAATCAATCTCTGTAATGAGTTCCTGGTACTTTAAAGTGCAGTGGGAACTCCAGACCTCACTGTGACGTTTGTCAGATTCACTCTATTTGCAGTCAGAACATACTTGCCCGAGGTGAGATCGAGAGGTTACAGCTGGTTAAAAAGCACTTTATTATATGGGGTCTGTATGTGGCGAATGCATTCAGATTGAAGAGTTATTGACAAAAAATAATTTTCAGAAGCAGAAAGCTGACATGCTGCATCTGTTTGTGAATTTCATATTGATTGAAGCCTCCAATCAGCTAGTTTTTTTCCCCTGCTTGCAATTTACTGCACCGCTGGATGCCTTTGGTCGCCGCTTTGTCTCGTCTCCTGCTTGATTGTGTTTTCAGCGGAACGTTTCCTTTTCACATAAGACATAAACATCATTCTGTGCTCATCCCGCAGACCAATTAGTCCACTGTTAGATCAGAGCACACCAGACTTCACCGCTTTCCGCTCAGTGGGAGAGTGGCTGGAAGCCATCAAGATGGAGCGATACAGAGACAACTTCACAGCAGCTGGCTACAGTTCCCTGGAATCTGTGGCCAGGATGTCAATCGAGTAAGTAGATATGAAGCCCTCAAGTGGTTAAGCATCAGTAGAGAACATTAATACCAGCCACATTCAGGCTGTGATCTCACCTACACTTCACTTCCTTCTGCCCCACTCTGAGTAAACAAATCCACTCCTAAGCATTCAGGCGGAGTTTGGTAGACTGCCATCCCATGAGGTTTGAGTTTCTCTAACTTGCTATAGATTTTCAAATACTGGCCTGGGCCTTTTCTTACCCAAACTGAAAGAACCGGGCCTTTATTTCTTGCCTGATTTATGACTATACTTATATATACTGTACGTATTTTAGTAAGGAGCCTCCCATTTCATTGATTTGCTCCTATTTTAATTTGCTGTTAATGCAAATTCAACACGTCCTCCATGTCTATAAGGTCTCTTGATAAATTCACTGTAATGTACATTTACACACCAATCTCAGATCCAGTGTAGCCAGCAGATGTCTGGGCCAAGATTTTGTCCTCTATGTAACAGTCATTTTTACTAATTTCTGTGAACAGGTAGCTGCATGTGAATACAGATAAATTGTTCAAAAGCTAATAAAAAGCTAAAGTGTCGTCAGACAGTAGCAGATGGGTACCAAGATTGCATCTCTGCCAATGCAGTCTGCCTCTTTTGCTCTCCACACAGACTGTTTGCCTGCCACTTAAACATTATTGGTCAATAGATCAAATCACTGTGATGTCAAGCTAACAACAGCAATCATTTCCGGGTAGACCACCGGCAAATGAAGTTCTGTTGACATTTTCAGCTGTAACTGTCATGTTTAAAGATATATGGCTAAACACGGTGGTCCAAAGTAGCTGACGTTTCTGCAGTGCTTACTTTTTTATTACGGTCCTTTGCTAGCAGCTAAGCAATGTACTGCTGGGGAGGTGGTCGAAGAAAAACATATTTTAGCCATGTAAAAAAACAGAATCATTATCAGTTAAGGTTACACTATATTTGTAATATTCTCATTGCTTTAGCCTACACAATAACTGATCAGCAATCATAAATCATCAACTTCCGTGTTCAACTTCGTGTTATATAAATTATATGACTATTTTTGTCAGTGGAGTCTGGTGGCTTTGAAATCATGGCTTCAGTTCCCCTTCAGAAAAGGCTGTCTGACAGCAGGGTAAAGCAGGATTTATACTTGTGCGTTGAATCAACGCCATAGCCTGATGTGCACCTCCCCAGAAATGTAACTACACATCGCAGCAACACAGACCTCCTGTCTGTTTTTGTAAGCTGAAACTATTTCCCTCAGTGGAAACAAAGCTTTTATTTACTTTAATTTCACACATAAGAAACAATAAATTGTGAAGACAATAAAGCCTCCACAAAAATAGCATTTTAAGTCTTGTGTGTGATTTATCCTGGCTTCATATGGGTTAAGCAAATCTCTGCTAGTCGCTAGGCTAATTTATACAATGTAAAATTCCATAGGCTTGTGCTAATAACGTTAGCATGTTGTATTTGTGGGGAAAATGTGTTATAATGAAGCCGATTTGCCTCTGTGTGTTTGCAATTATTGCTATTAAGCCATCTTTAATGCGTGTTTTGGATTAGCTAAACTTTACAGCACTTCACAGAAACCCCACCACTGACTAGTGTTTTGGAGGTGAAACTGCAGAGTGACACAGACACAAGTATAAATGCTCACAGCAGCGTAGGCCACCTGCGTAGGCTCTGCATAGAGCTGACGCACAAGTATAAATCCGCTTTATGGTCGGAAAAATATTCTAAATAGAGCATACATTTAAACTGATATTGATTTTTTTTTTTTTTTTAGAGGG
The DNA here is from genome assembly GCA_019142605.1 of Cephalopholis sonnerati. NCBI lineage: Eukaryota > Metazoa > Chordata > Actinopteri > Perciformes > Serranidae > Cephalopholis > Cephalopholis sonnerati. The sequence goes on along the minus strand of JAGQAX010000009.1, from coordinate 9,973,576 downwards.
GCCTTTTTTTAGGTGGCTAAAAACGAACCAATTCAGGCAGCGTTTGCTCAGCGCTGTTTCATGTTGTATTTGTGCTGCGGGGGGTTTCTACCCGGGGGTTATTGTAAACAAACGTTGCTATTCAGTCTACTGCTACAGGATGCCTTCGACACCTGAATCTTGTCCTGTTGCCTACAGATAAGCATACATATGCAGATATCTGTTTGTAGAAATTATTTGAACAATAATTCCATCAGTTCAGCGACAGCCATCTTAAACACACTGCTCTCTTGTTCTGATTTCATCTTAAGATCAGAGAAAAACAGTTTTCATACACTAAGTATTTCCAGTCTGGTTTGTAATTTTTTTATTGAGTGTTAAGCTCCCCTCAGTGAGACTCAACACTTACATACACGTTTCACATTAAAAGCTTTCTATGGGCTCAAAGGGCTTTGGCTTTAATGTAAACATCTGCACAAATAATTGAGTTTGATGTTGTAGTGGTTGTAATTTAAGTAAACACAGATTTAAAAAAAAATAGCAAAGCAGACATTATTAAAAATGATTAGTGAGAACAGTGTTTCTGTTTAAAAAATATAGAAATTACATGACTCCATTACTGTTCTGTATACTATCATTTCTCCCCCACAAGTACAGTTAGTTGAGGTCTCCTGTGCGCTTGTACATGTTAGTTGAGCTTTGTAACTGATCCAGAATCTAACAGGATAAAGCAAGTAAGAACTGGAACAGCCATTTTCATGTCACGTGTGGGATTTAGGAACTTTAAACTAAGATCTGTGAATGCATTAATTATAGTGTCTCACGATTCCATGTCAACATTCTAATGCAGTGTGTCCTCATCTTAAACTTAAGTGAACTCTTTGCTGTTTATTGCATTCTTATTAGTTGAGAGCAGCTGAATATGAGCCTCAGCCCAGACTGTGGCTTGCCCTTGAGTTGTTACTCAAAACTTCCAATGACCATCAGATGTCAACATTCGTCTCCACATCCCTGTAAAGTGCTCAGGAGTTCAAATAAACTTTCCAAAAACACTTCCCAAGAAAACTTCATCTCATACTTTTTTTGCTACATCATCCTTGACATTGATGAGATTCATAAACAAGTGTGCTGTTGTGTTTAGCTGCCTCTATTCTACCCTTTACTCCCAATAATGAAAAAGCTGAGGCTGTAAATCGCACTTGTTTTGCCCCCTCACTGTGGTCCGGTGCATTGATTGATGTGTTGTCCTGTCTTGCAGGGACGTGATGAGCTTGGGGATCACGCTGGTGGGCCATCAGAAAAAGATCATGAGCAGCATACAGACTATGAGAGCCCAGATGCTGCATCTCCACGGCACGGGCGTCCAGGTGTGACGAACCGCGACGGGCCGCATCGGGCAGGGCAAAAAAACACAAAAACAGAACTTATCCGGAGCAGTGCCTGGGACGTAACCGGGATAATCGTCAAAGTAAACGGACGTCTGTTATGTCTGACTCTTCCGGCTGTGTCTGGAGTGAAATCATTCCTTTGTTCCTCAGTGAAGGATTGTGGTCCGCCTCTTCAAAGGGCACTAAAGAGAGGAAAAGGGCAAAAAAACAGCAACAAAAAAAGAAACTACCTGGACGAGATGACTTACTTTTTTCTTCTTCTTCTTTTTTTGTTTTGATTTTATAGAAGCGCTTATGAACTCAACCACATATCAAATGGCGCATTGAACAGGAGTTTCTTTAACTTAATGAATGATTTAAAGTGCACACCACGGCTATGGATTTCCTTTAAAAAGAACAAAACCTGTCTACTTGCGGTGGTTTCACTTGTTCCTTTTTTCTAATTTGTTAATTTTCTTCCTGTCCGCCACAGTGACATGTTGTGGCCCATGCAGCAGTTTTTTTTCCCTCTTCTACTTGGACTTGACAACAGGGTAAACTCTCTTTTATCCAAACGCGGAGGGAACTTTTTAGGCTCAAAGGTACTTTTTGTGCTGACACATGCTGGACTGTGTGAACTGTTTGCAGTGTTTTCCTTCATGTGCTGTTGAAGTGAAAAATCCTCACGTGCTTGTTTGCGACCTACAGGAGTGACGTGGTTTCAACCTTTTTTTTATATTAAGGAATTTTCTGAAGAGTGCAACACTGAGGAGACGCAGGAGGCGAATTGTTCTTCGAATCAAAAGACTTTTATATCAGAGTAGCAATATCCTTTGTCTTAGTGTTCACTACAGGAGACGCAGAACAGTTACTGGGTTATTGAGTAGAATGTTGCAGCACTGTTGAAAGATGAAATTGAAGCCACCGCAAATTGTTTTGCCATCATTTTGCCTAAAATGTTGCACACAGTGTTTGTTTTTGTTTTCAGCTGCAAATACAATTTTTTAAGGGTGGATCCAAGATGTAATACTGCCTTAAAATGTGTTTAGTATTGCCACTATTTTAGGCACTTCAATGGCAATGCTTTCTGCGTTCATTTAAAGGGTGGACAAGCTCCCTATTTGTTTGTTTTCCTTGTAGTGTGATGTCTTTTTATCTGGAACTTGAACTGGTAAAATCAAGTGCACGGTTTAATGCCACGAGTGACACAGTCGGCGGAGAAGAGACGGACTAAACAGAGCAATAATAACCAGGTAGAAATGGTCCTCACCTGAGATTCTTAAGGTGCTAGGTTTTATCGCATGTGTGTGCTGTGCTGAGACAAACCCTTTGGAACGATTCAGTCACCGCCGGGAAAGAAAAAAGGAATGTACCTCTTTGACCTAAAAACGGTTTTGAAAAGCGCTCGGAAAAACTGCCGTGCCAAGTCATCAAATGAAATAATCATGTCATATTTTTGCCGCTATGATATGCTAAACGTTTGATGGGAATCTAACATGGCATGGAAATGTTGAACTGAGTGGCTGCGGAGATGAAAGAGGCGCCATTCGAAACACTAGAAAGGTGCCAATTAGCCACGCTGACATCATCTTCCGACACCCGACGCGCCGTCCAGAAATCAAAGAGCCCCTTCAGGGTTCGGGGTCTGAAAACGCAGGACCAAACGATGGAACTCGAGTCAGACGCAGATCGTGCTGTTAAATCCCACCGTCCCGGCTCTGTAGGCAGCCATGCAGCTCCCCTTGTTTATTCATGCGTCTCCGCCGCTCATCCCCTCACAGGCGTAGATGTGACGGAACATGCATTAAAGTGTCTCTTAAGATTGCTCCTCTTTTCTTCCATACGGCTTTGTATGGAGAACAGAGACGAGGGGGCTTTGCAGAAGACGTGCTAAAAGCCAATCAACCTATTCGGTGCCATCTGTCTCCACTTCAAATGCAAAAAAAAGAAAAAAGAAAAAAAAGTTTCCATGTTGAGTATGTTTTAGTGCAGTATTCTTTGATAAGAAAATGCAGTTATTCAGCTGTCATGAAGAGGAGCGCTGTTCATAGGGGAAAACCATTACAACCATATCTTTTACAGCTGCTGTAACCTGAGATAAATCTATATTTTCAAAGCTACAGTTTTTCAACTGTTTTCGTCTCAAATGCAAAGAAAAAAGCATCAGGAATCATCAACCTTGGGCTCACTGACAAGCTGCAAAACCATTACTAGCTTTGCTCGTTCTCTCCATTATCTCTCAAACTGCATCCACGTTAAGCCAGACACATTTGAAAACATCTTTTTCTCTCCGTCTCGGCCCTATGTCCAGACTCATCTGGTGTGGAGCCTTTAGAAAAGGCTCTCCAGGGTGGATAAATCTGAAAGGGATGGGAAACAAGGACAATGTAAGCCTGCCTAGACGCTATTGAGGAAAGTCTGTCACCTGTAAAGGGGGTAGCTTTAATCCTAAAACGGATGTGGGCAGCAGACATTCATGGCTGCAAAGAGGGATGTGTTAGGGTACATCCTGTCTGCACACATAGTCTGCACCGTTGACCTCACGCAGAACCCTCTCTGGGATCAAGGATTTGTAATGTTAATGCAGCTGAATACACAATACAGGTGTTCTCATGAATTCTTATTTATGTTTATTTTTCCTGATCATTCAAAAAATGATTGAGGACGAAATAAACTATTATTTGTATTAACTCTTCCAGTTATTTTCCCAAGTAATCCATTGGTTAATAAAATTGTATCATATTTTCTTAATGCCCACTTTACATCTTTAGACGCCTTGTTTTGTCCAACTAACTGTCTGAAATCTGAGATATTTAGTGAACTAACATAAAGGACTGCAAAATCCAGTAAATATTCACATTCAACTTTTGCATTTTGGCACTTTTGTCCAAAGAATGATTTAAATTGTTTGTCACTTGCATATTTTCTATTGGTTTATTCATCAGCTAATTAATTCAGCTCTAGATTTCATTGGCACAGTTGCCTTTATAATGACTGTTTTACAGGTAATGATGAGCTGCAATTAAATTACTTATTAAAATTAGTTCCATTGTCTGACAACAGAAACAGAAAAACCTGAAAGAGGACTACCTGTTGACTTTGGCAGTATTAAAGGAACACTGAACCCCCAAATTGATCATTTGCATATCAATTACTCAACTCGTGTTGCATTAAATTAGCAGAGGAAAGGTTTTTCTCGCATGACTCTACAATGAGCGAAGAATCCAAAAACGGAGAAAATTCTTGATGAATTGAATTAAATGGGGGCCGCATTTAACAACAGCAAAACTATATCAAAACATCTGTCTACAAACTAATTTCAATGAAGTGCACAAGCAGAGCTCAAAGGCACACGCTTGCCGAGGTGCGCTACTCGTCCGTGCCTGAAACTGTTTATACGGAAGTGTTTAAAAAGCAAGGCTTTAGGGAAAATACATGTATTTGGGAAGTACTGAGCATGCAACTAAATACATTAGACTTGGATTATACTGCACGAGTTGTGTGAGAGCTTGCAAACAGATGTTTTGATATAGTTTTGCTGTTGTTAAAGGCGGCCCCCATTTACTTTAATTTATTAAGAATTTTCCCCGTATTGGGAATCTGTTTAGCGTGAAGGCATGCGAGAAAATAAGAGTTTTCTTCATGAATTCAAGGTAACGCAGGCTGAGTAATTGATATACCAATAATAATTTGGCGGGTTAAGTGTTCCTTTAAAACACTGTATAAATGATCACAGAAACTGGGATGTTTAACCAGTCTGTGCAACTGTTTTACCAGTTTGTAGCTTTAATACTGAGTTTCATTGAAAGAAGACTACATGTCTTGTTGTCCTGTTGTCCAGGTGTTGTGTAAGGACAGAGATGTTAACAAAAATTACCTGAACAACCTAGTTTGGATGCATGTCGTTTTTACATGTGTTTTCAGAATGATCCGGCTTAGCGTGGATGTGTGCATTGATCCATTTTCACTGTGGGACTCACCTTTGTGAGGAGACACCAGGAATTAGCCCTGACCAGCTCTGAGCCCCTGTGTCACACACACCCTCCCTTTATCCATACAGCAGAGCTCAGCAATTGGGCCTTGGCCAGACCTTTGAATTGAATACCGGCATAAAGTCATTCAGTCAGCACAAAACTCCCCAGTTCACAGGCAGCACTCTCTTTCGCCCCCACCACCCCCCTGCTCTGATTTTAAAACCGGGGCCCCTGGAGGCCCCTCACACCCCAGGGTAGAATGCCTCAGTCCCCTTTTTTCCTGTGCTGGGGAAACAGCAGTTTGAGCCAAATTGAGATTACGGCCAGGATACAATAGATTCAGCGTCTAAATCACCTGTAACCTTCACCATCAAAAGTCACTTTACAGTCTGTTTCAGCTCGTTTCATCCACATTTTAAACTTCAGGTTGCTCAACTCTGGACAAGAAAAGGTTTGTTGTGGCTCTGTTTCAGCAAAAATATAAAAAGAATATAAAATTTAAAAAAGAAAAAAAAACGTGCAGGATGTAGAAGGTTGGTTGGAATCAGGAATAGCAGATAGAGTATGACGTTATTTTTCAAATCTTGTGGTTCAGCAGTTGGAAATTAGTTTCACCGCTTTGGCGAGGTGGTGGATAATTCCAAAGAGTGCAGCACTGTTGATTGTGTCAGAGAGAGACGAGACTTTGAGGGAATCTTTGTATATGTTCTAATTGTAAAACTTGTACATTTTATTTATATTGTTTTTTACACATATTACTCAGTAGAGAGCTCTGAATACATTGAAAATGCACTATATTTTTCTATCTCGCAGATGAATTATTGTCACCCACAAGATTTCAGTTGTACATAATTTTTCATTTAGGACCAAAGACAGCTGATAGGATTTCCATCTTTACTTTGTTTTGATTTTAGGTTGTTGTACAGTAATACAAATTGTCAATTTATTATTTATTTTTCTGTGATGAAAGTATTCAGATTATTCACTGGTCAAAAGTATTTTCCCCAACAGCAGAACTGTAAGATCATTTAATTAGACGATTTCTTGTTACATAGACAATTCTTTTTGCTTTGTAACCTTTGTAATAGACTGTACATATATTTTTGGAAATATAATACAATCTCTATAGAAGTTTTGGGTGTCCTTTGCAGTGTTTTTTATCATTATTTCCTCTCCGTGTTCATTTTATCAGCTATTTTTTAGATTTCTAATCTTAAGATCAGAAGTTCAAGTGAGTTTTGGTCATTAGTAAACTGCAGCCAGTGCCGGACCTAGCACATTCAGTGCCCACCCCTCCCCCATCCCCCAAATTATTATTATCTTTTTATTTATTTTGTTTATTACAAACAAAAACAAATAAACAACTTTAGCTAACAAACACTAATAAATAAACAAAAAAATACAGCATGTTCAACTTTCATGTGCAAATTTCATGTGTTTTTTTTAATGGCTTTTGCCTTTTCATTATTTATTACTCTAACATTCTAATGAGGGGGGATTTTGGCGTCCCCCTGGTTAGCATCCTTGAAGGCCGTCTATTCTCTATAAAAATGTTTGCCACTGGCTACATCTTTCTCATTTGTAGTCAATGTTTAGTCCAGGAAAATATGGACATTTTAGTCTTGAAGTAATCACTTGAGATATTATTCTTTCATTAGTCATTAATCTTGTTGTCAGTTTCCAGTTTTGCCGATCCAATCCGGTGTATGAGTTTAAACCAGTTTGATTTTATGCAAACTTGTCCATGTAACATGTTCTGGCAAATTAAAAAGTAGCCTACATCAGTGACCTGTGCTAATGGTGTTACATTAGTAATAAGCAATATGACAATGTATTAAACATAACATTATTGTATGTTTGCTTATAAACGGACTAGTGGAGATACAAGTGTCTCACAGGCCAGGAGCAGAGTGTGTCAACACAAACTGGTCACATTTCAGCAGAGATGGGAGATGAGGGGGGCAGAGCTATGCATGATGTGTTTGTTTACTTAAAAGCTTCTGTATTTTTTGGGGTGACCTGATGAGAAATGGCAGAATTAGTCTCTCAAGAATACTACAACTGCGCCAGTATGGCAACATTTTGGATTTGAAGCCGATGAAAAAGGTGTCCTAACTGGCTGCCAGGATTCTAATTTATTTATTCTTGTGCCTCACTTTAAAAACAGTGGATGAGGAACAGCTATTTCATTATGTTGAAATGAGGAATTATCAATACGATGCCTCCTCATTTCACTAAAAAAGCCAACATATGGTGGCAGCTGGCTGGGGGGAGGTCACCAGGGAGCTGAAAGTTTCCGGTAAGGTAAATGACCATCACTAATAGCAAGCTAGGCTACTTGCTGTTGGTTAAACTGTCCTTTCCAGTAAATATCACAATATTAAATGTGCATTTTCGGTTTAAGAAGTGAAAACACAGGAAGTGGTTTTAAGTGGTTTTTTTACATATCCAGTCTGATCTCAAGCACACAGCTGATAAGTAGCCTTCATGGTTTGTTTACATCAAGGGAAAAATTACATATTTAATTTCATTTCAATTCAACCTGGACAGAGAGCCCCAAAAACATAGTGAATATTTTATATATGGGCATCTAAGTCAGACTTCCAGGTTAAAATCAAAACTTATTTCATTCTAAAGGATTACATGCTGTGTGATTAAAGAGTGCTTCATCAAAGAGGGCGCCTGGTACAATGGCAAAGAGTTTAAGGGTTCCATTTCCTAACCTTATTAAAGCCTTTATAAGATGTAACCCATGACTTTATACATCTGTTATAAGCAATTAATAAGAAAGGTTAGGGTTGTCATGCCTTTGTACCTTGAGCTCTGTTCTTCCTAAGTGGATAACTGAGAAACATTAATGTCATTATTTATGATTTTTCTACTTTTTACAAGCTCAAAATGTATTTCAAACTGTTTTTGTCCCTGAGTCCAAATCTTTCAGACTGTCCCCCCCCCAAAAAATGATTACATACGTTGCAGTTCATTACAGCCCATGTTGACATTCAGCAAAGCTGGCACCCTCTAGTGGCCAAAGTAATCATGATGAGGGCAAATGAGGAAGTAAGGTGACGTAGTATAAAGAGCAACAAAGTCAGCATTGGGAGACGGTTGCAAGTTGTTTTTTCCTAGGATGGCAAGCGCATGACCTGCCTTACTCTCTCTTACTCTGCTTCTGATTGGCTTACCCTGATATTCTAACTCCAACTCTTAACGCATCTCTTTCCTCTTGCCTAAACCTAAGCAATCCAACCAACAAAGGCAATGAGAACTATGGTACTAGCCAATCAGAGAAAGAGTAGGCTCATGCCTTCGCCATGCTAGAAAGAAGAAAATAGCGAGGTAGTTTAAGTGGATAAGTGGGTCAAACTGACAGGACTCTGACCCAGCTGTTTGTATCCTGTGTGAAACTAACAGTAAACATTGAGTACTTACGCACCTGACATCATGTACTTAATCAATAGCACGTCACGTCACATTGCCCAACAACAATTCTCTGATTCACAATTCAACTTCAGAGAGCCGCTGGTCAGGGCTCCTCTTCAGCGCAGTTTAGGAAAAGAAACACGGTGAAGATGTAACTTAAAATGACTCAAAGTTCACATGGACCCAAATATGCAACCTCAGGGAAGAGTCCCAGGCGAAAGTCTGTTTATTTGTGACACATCCACCACACAAACCTGCCTCCTTACAAGCATTTAGGACTGCTTCCTTGTTTAACCCTGTCAGGGTCACATGATTACAGCCTGTCAAAAGTCATGGGATATGTACGAATTTGGGTGCATTGCTTTTCGTGGGAAAAAAAAAGAAAAAATTGTGTGAACAGCCAGTTCATTGAGCACGCACTCCCTGAGCCGAAGAACAAGTGAGAGCCGCTGCTCAGCAACAGTAGCACAAAGCACACCCATTGAGCTGAAGAACGAGTTGTTCATGAGAACACACCCACTGAATCGAAGAACGCAAGTCCATTCAGACTGAAAAAGCAAAAGGTGCATCCATGACAGCTTGTGTTCATATGATTGTGGCATGTGTTATTAGACTACTGAAAAGCAAAACAGCTTGTGGAATGTAATGAACTTGCAGGGGGGTTAGGTGAACCAAAATAGTTATTCACGAGTTGGTTCGCTAGTGGTGGGTGAACGATAAGAACCGGTCCTCTCATCACTAGTGCCGACAAAGGCAGGGAAGCAATGCAGGATTTCAAATTTTCAAAACATTAACAAATGTTTTATGAGGAAGGAAACACACATTTGTTAGAAAAATACACCCGATGCACACTGTATGGATGGTTAGGGTTAGGGTTAGGGCCGGGGGAGATTGTGGTTACAGTTAACCACCACAAAGGTCAAGGCTTAATTATAGTCTTCTGCCTGAAAGTCTGACACATCCACAGCCATTCATGCCACGTCTACCTCCACACCCTCCCTTCTGCCTCACTACATAAAGCCCCCAACACTTCCCACGTTAACCCTGAACGCTGGGAATGGACATAAAATGTGAGCTGCAGAATCATCCAATGTGGACATAATTACTAAGAATACTGAGCTGGCTTTTGGAGAGATAACCCAAGCATGTACGGTTCATGGATTCACATGAATTTTCTCCATTTTTTTGTTCCATTAAATATTTCTTGTCATCAGAATCTTGTTCATGACAAAGAAAAACATTGTTAACAGATATATTTCATCCCAGTTATTGTTAACAAAATGAACACTAATCCTGGTACAATGTATTTTCCGTTATTACTCTTCTCCTGGAATACACTTACAGCCGCCATTAAGGTTTGTGTGTGTATGTGCCTGTGAGACCGTGTGTACATGCTTGCAAGCTTGTTTGTACATGCATACATGGTAAGACAGCCAGAACTGTCCAAACATTTCTCCAAATTTTCCTGTTTTGTACTTTAATCTTCCAGAAATTCCAGTTCTTTGAAGGAGCTTGAATGGATCTCTCCCGATCACGTCTTTCACCAGTTTTTAGTATTTATTTTGGTAAGTCCGGTAGTGGCTCAACATGCTGTCTCCAATTCTGCTCGACTGTCTCTGCGAGTTTGGTTTTCCCATGAATTTGGAATCCTTCCATGTATTTCTCTCTGGCTACTCCTCGTTTCCCATTAACTTGAACTGCACAGTCATATCCTGCTGAAATGGTTAGATCATCTGCGGAAGCACTGCAGTAAAAGTCTGAAAGTGCAGGAGGAAACTGGTGCTTTGTCTTAGGGCCTGGCTTTAAAATCTAAAGACGGATACTTATCTTAAAAGTCCATAATTAAATGAGGTGCTCTCAATCTGTGACCAAATAAGACTCACTGTAGAACTGCTGTGCCTTCGTTAGATGGTTTAGTCAAGTCACGGCTTGGGAGCCCAGAGACTTAAAGGGTTAGTTCATGGAAATTATCAATGACATTTAAAATAATGGACACTAAAACCTATTTTCAGGAACAGGGTCTCTGTCATGCTTGATAATCAACAGAACAGACTTTCAAATGGATTATTACTTTGGTAGACAGTAGTTGAATAAAAACTTTTTTAAGCCTTGACAATGAGCAGACTCCATTTGCTGATCAGATCATGTCATTTGGCTCCAGAGCAATTAGAAAAGATCTTATTTACTTATGTAGTAAAGTTTCCATTCAAGCTAAGTGCAAATTTAAAGGAATCTGTAGAAAATCTGCAAATGAAAATGCTAATTAATGTGTGTTTCCATGATTCCAGTATTTAGATTTGGCTTATTGAGATAAACAGTTGGTGGTGCTAATGTTCATGTCAGTGCCATGAAACTATTGCAGAAAAGTAGGACACAACAAGTTTACATAATTAGAAGAGCTCCAGTAAGACCACAAGTTTCCTCATCACTCTACACAGATTTTATGTTTTTGTCCATCACCAGTGACCTTTAAGTTATGCAGTTCATGCACATCATGAATAAATTATTTTTTTTATTCCTTTGGTCTGTTTCCATTGTCCAACATGCAGCCTCCGGGGTTTGAACAAAGAAGCTAATGTGGAAGTGCCAGAAACTGCAGTTCCTTGAGTGGCCACTTGAGGCTGGCTTCAACAGCAAGTCAATCTCCATAGACCTTCATGTTAAAATGCCCAACTTTAAAGCAGAAATAAACATGTTTACAGCCTGGTGATTAAAAAAAAAAAAAAAATGCACACATTATGCATAATTAAAGGAATGGCCGCCTTGAGTGGCAGGTGGATGCTGTCCGTTGACAAATGTCGGTTAGGTAATGTAACCATGGAAAACCCCAGATTCACCCCAGGTAGTTTGTTGCTATTTCAATGTGTTTTCAGATCATATAAGTCAATAGTAAAGTTTGGGTGGCTAAAAAAAGTCTTGTTCATCATTTGTTTGTATTATAACACCCTCTAAGGAGTCAGATGTTCAGTATTTTCTGGTAATTGCCTTTTCCATCCATCCATCTATCCATCCATACATCCATACATCCATCCATTTTCATCCGCTTATCCGGGGCCAGGTGTTCAGTTAATCCTGGTTTTTGCTGGTTTTCTCTGCTTTTCGCAGATGATGTGGTTCTGTTGGCTTCATCACACTGTGACCTCCAGCACGCACTGGAGCGGTTTGCAGCCGAGCGTGAAGCAGTCGGGATGAGAGTCAGTACCTCCAAATCTGAGGCCATGGTTCTCTGCCGGAAACAGGTGGATTGCCCCCTCCGGGTTGGGGGAGAGTAACTGCCTCAAGCAAGGGAGTTCAAGTATCTCGGGGTCTTGTTCACGAGTGAGGGTAGAATGAAGCGTGATATGGATCGGCGGTTTGGGGCGGCTTCTGCAGTTCCGTCGTGGTGAAGAAGGAGCTGAGCCGGAAGGCGAAGCTTTCGATTTACTGGTCCATCTACGTCCCAACCCTCACCTATGGTCACAAGCTCTGGGTAGTGACCGAAAGAATGAGATCGCGGATATAAGCGGCCGGAATGAGTTTTCTCCGTGGGGTGGCTGGGCTCAGCCTTAGAGATAGGGTGAGGAGTTCGGATATCCGGAGGGAGCTCGGAATAGAGCCGCTGCTCCTTCGCATCGAAAGGGGTCAGTTGAGGTGGTTCGGGCATCTGATCAGGATGCCTCTTGGGCGCCACCCACTGGAGGTGTTCCAGGCACGTCCCACTGGTAGGAGGCCCCGGGGCAGACCCAGAACACACTGGAGGGATTACATATCTCATCTGGCCTGGGAACGCCTTGGGGTCCCCCAGGAGGAGCTGGAAAGTGTTGCTGGGGAGAGGGATGTCCGGGGTGCTTTGTTTGGCCTGCTGCCCCCGCGACCCGGATAAGCGGATGAAAATGGATGGATGGATGGTTTTTGCTTGCAAAAATTACCATTAGCATTAACATTCCTACAGTTATCCATAGCTGTAAATTAACCATGCTACCAAGCTATCAGCTAGTGTTAGGGTTATCTCCATTCTCTTGTCTAAATATGGTCACTCTTGGCTCTAAAAATCCAACATGGCAACAGCCAAAACCCCAAATTTGAGGCTTCAAAACAGTCCACAGACTAATGGGTGATGCCACAGTGGCTACCTCCATTATTTTATACAGTAAATGACCTTGTTGCATTTTCTTTCATTGATTGACTTTTCAAACCAAAGTGTAGTGCTCTTTTAGCTATTTTGACCTTTTTCTCCCTAATGTTCATTTGGATTTTTTGATACTCAAAATCAGGTAGTGCATAAACCAGAAGGATGGAGACATACTCAATGTTCGCCTGAAGGAGAAGTTATTGTTTTTCCTACATTCACATGATAATGCACTTCACATGAGATGGCTGACTAAATTGTGTTAAATGCATTTTAAGGGAACTTGTTCAAACCCATCATCAAGAACAAAGGGCTATTAATACATCCAGGGCCATGAGTGTTAAATATTATTTCTGAGGGATGAACACCTGCACATCTTGGCAGGTAGTGAGAAAGCTGCACAAAGCAATGTTGATCATAAATATTTTAGTGGTATTCCAAGCAGGTTCAATACAAAGAGGGTTTTATATTGTTTTTATCTCTCCAGCTCTTCTGTTTTCACGCTGTCAGGGTATAATCACGACAGAAATGTGTCTTCTCTACTACTTAAAAGTGGTGACTTTTCACTTATTGCTTTAGGTTCAGCGTGTCATAACATGCAGCTTACCTGCATTAAGAGTCAGGCACCTCAGTGTCACTGTATTTGAATTTGTAACCAGTGCTGGAAAAACCCAGTGGTATATAATTTACATTCATATTTCCATTTTTTTCAATATGCATTTTAAAAACTTAATCAGCCATACTCAGCCCCACCATTGGGGGTGGGGATTGAGAGGGTACAAATGACCCTGGCCAAAGGCCCAAAGGGGACCCATCCTAGGATATATGGTTGACCCCTACATGGAATCAGACTTAGTCAGACTCTGACAATACAAGTTGAATGCATTTACATAATAAATAAATGTATTATTATATCATTTAAACACATTTCACCTTGTCATCTAATACCCCAGCCCCTGCATTTATTGTGAAAGCAATGCAATTTCAACAGCACCATTTTTTTCAGGGGAACAATAAAGAAAAGCCAGAGGACAGAAAGAAGAAAGAAGCAGAGAGGCAATGGCTAAATTTCTGACCAAGAAAAAAATGTGAAGAAGCTGAATGTGGCAAAGGAGCATGGCCTGGATGGGTCTCTAAAATGCTGGATTTGGAAATGGTTGTTAGAGACTCCATCACTGTAACTACAAGGCTAATGGCCAAGAGCTTATATTAAACAGCCTGTATTGGCATTAGAGCTAAGAGTGGGTAGTGGTGGTGGTGGAGGAGGAGGAGTGGATGAGGAGCCCAATTTGGAAAATTTCGTCCCCCTCTTCATAATTCCTATAGCTGGCCTGCCCATACTGATATATTGGCTGATATTAAGCCATATTTATTGTTAGTGCACGTCCAGCCATAGACAGCTTCGATTCAGCTTTTAATTTCATTGTCGGATTCACTTGATTGTATGTTATCAGGCCATATGATGTTTTAATGATACTCCCAAAAGCAACTGTTGGAATAACTTAATCATACAGACTGACAGTGATAAAGTCCACTTTGTTTCATTACCAAATATAAAACTATTCAGTGCAGCTTCTGTCTTTGTTTAATCAGCTCAATTACCAGAATAAATGTTAGCGTTGTACAATTTTGAAAACCCCAGAAATGTATAGAAATGTATCTTTGTTTGATTATGTAGTGGATAAGTTAAAGCTTTATGTTCGTGGTTATCGTGGTTAGGTTTAGGCACAAAATCACATGGTTATGGTTAGGAAAAGATCATGTTTGGCTTAAAATACCTAGCTTTCGTTGCACAATCACTGCTACAAAGGCAGCAACGTCTCAATAGAAAACAAACGCTTTTCATGACACTATCTCAAGTGGAAACAGTGATGTCTTGATAAAGAACAACTGCTTTTTAAGGCACTATACAGGCAGGAAATGCAGCCATGTCTATGTTTAAGACAATCAATTTTTGTGGCAGCAAAGGCAGCAAAAAATCAACCGCTTGTTTTGGCACTATCCAGGTTGAAATATCTCCATAGAAAACAACCGCTTTCAATGCCACCATCCAGGCAGAAAACTGGTTTTGCATAGCACTATTGCAGCAGGAAACGTAGCAATGCCATGGCATTATTGTGGCAGGAAGCCCTGCAATGTCTAGGTTACAGACAATTGCTTTTGATTGCACTATCCTAGCCAGGAACACAGTTATGGGTTGGTAAAAAACACCCATGTTTGATGGTTAAAAAGCCGCAGGAAACGCAACGATAGCTCCCTAAAAGCAACCTATTTAGTTGTTTGTTGGTCTCAAAAACTGGTCTGCAGCTTGGCAGGTGTCTCACCTCAGTATAATACACAAATGTAACATATCAGCGGTTGGCAGAGATGTTCAATGCTAACATTTTCTTCTGGTGACTTGGCAGGTTTCATTCACTGTGACAGAGAGCAGTGGTTGCAGAAAACAGAATGATTGCAGTGATGCCTTTCCTAGATGTGTTTCTGAAAAGTAAAAAAAAAACAATTTCCAACTTGGTTCATGTTGACATCACTATCAACTATGTCGTCCAGCATCTGTAACTTTTTGCAAATAACTCAAGCAGTCCAAGCTTTGAAGAGGTCAGCTATGGCTTAGATACGGAGCCTATGTCACCATTGAAGATATGGCAGAATCCCTCAACACGGAACTATAAACGAAGCTTTAGTTTATTTCTGATAAATATCACAATTGTTTCCAAAACAATTGTTAGCTTATCAGTGCTCTGTAATGGATCATGTATTGGATCTTTGTATATCAGAGTACAAAATGTCTTCATCTACATCTCTCCAGTACACTGATGTACTGCCACAGAAAAAAACAGTGGAACCTGGCAGACTGCCAGAGGAAGATAACAGGGAAAGAAATCATTTGTATTTGGCGTTTCTGCAATAATCCTGAGCCCCGCTTCACCATTATTACAGTATCTGACATTTTGCATCTAATATAGAAGTCAAACTGGGATATGGAGATGAATGGTTTTAAACTGTGTAAATTGATTAGGAGGAACGTGCAGGCCTGACTAATGGTTTACCTGTTGGACTCCACAGGGAAAACAGATCATGACCCATTTAGAAAACAAAGGCTTTTGCTTTTCACAGTTCAGGTGTGTCCTTTGGGGAAATATAATGTGGTATTTACAGATGCAACAAAGTAGACTTTTCACGCCTAATCTGTTGCTCTTGTCTTGAAGAAAAATAGAGGTGATTTCTGGGGAAAGGGGCCCTGTATCCTAAAAAGGTGCTGGTGCTTCATCAAAAGTTTAGCCATTGACTTGCCTGTAGGAAGAGAGCATCAATCCATTCTCATTATGTTGTGGATATTGTTGAAAGTTTCTAATTCCAGTGTGTTGTTGCTTATCAGACCAAGTTGTAAATACAGTTCTTTATGTTTTTTGTATGTTTTAAATTTGAAGAAAACATGCTTCCTCCAGTTTCTGGACAATGCACCCTGCAGGACATTGATCCTACATGTAGGGTGGGTGCAAGACCCAAGAATGCTTTTCCTTATTTTATCACTTGTCAATCATAGATGTTCATATTAAATGTTTCAAATAATGAGATACACAAATGTAAAAGTAACTTGACGTGTTTTTTTTTCTACGGTCTTTTCTGCCTATGCATATCCTTAAATGGTCTGCTGCTCCAGGCACACTACTGCAAGTGTTTATATTACGTAGCTTACACTAGGCTAGCACATGTAGCTACATGCTAATGTCAGGAAAACCTATAACCTCAGTTGCAGATTTTATCAGTTTCTCCCTGTTTTTGGACCATTTTCCTACTGGAGCATGTCTGATTGTGTTTTAAAGCTTTAATTGTTGAGTTTTAATGGGAGAAAGAGATGCTATACAAAGTCATTCCCTGGCTGCCAGTACACTGCTACATGTACCTGCAAGCTAACATCAGGGAAACATCAGGGAAACGTGTCAATTTAGTTTCACATGTTGTTAATTTCTCCCCAATTTTGGATCATATTCCTGCTGGAAGTTGTGTTTTGAACCTTTTTTTTGTTGTTGTTTTTTTATCAGGGGAAAGTGCCACTCCCCAGCTGCTTGTACACCATTACATGTAGCTACATGCTAACATCAAGGAAACATGTAACCTTATTTTCAGATGTTAACTTCCCCTCAGTTTTTCATATTCCTGCTGTAACATGTCCCATTGAGTTTAAAGCTTTTATTGTTGACTCTGAAAGGGAGAAAGTGCTGACATACAGTCATTCCCCGGCTGCTAGTATACTGCTACATGTAGCTAAATGCTAACATCAGGGAAACATTTAACCTTAGTCACATATGTTGTTAATTTCTCCGAGATTTCGGATCACATTCCTGTTGGAACATGTCCGTAGCGTTTATTAGTGATTTGTCACTGTAGAAAATGCTGCTATACTCCGTTACAGGTAAGCAACCGGCTGCAAAAATGGTGCAGAGATACAGAAATGCAGAGGATCCAGAAATGCTAAACACTTAGAGCAGACTGGGCTTTTTCTTTAGGGGGCTTAAAGTGACAAGTGCTGAAAAGGAACGTTTCAGACAGCGGGTGAATGCAGGTGTTCCAGTACAGACAGTATGAGAGAAATTGTGTTTTTTGAACATTACAGCATGTAAACATATACTGTGGGTTTCCACTACAAGTAGCTTATAAACCTGAAAATGAGCAGACTAGGTCCTCTTTAATGTGCAAGATCCTGATCATTGACATGTGCAGTATATGCATACATACCATAATACAGCACATTGCTAGCTCAAGTCTAAGTTGCAGGGCAGACTGTCAAATGGCTGCAGTTTGAAGTGCTGTTTTCATGATAATAAAACATAAAAGAAGAGTAATGAACAAATGAACAGCATGTCATCAGCAATACACTCAGCCAAAACAGCGCCACACACACATTTATGTTCTTTATTATCATATGCACAGCAGTTACAAAGAAGCAGTTGTTGGCAATGAAAATCTTGAATCTAAGGCTCCCTCCAACAATGCTCATTAAATATGTATAAAAAAACATGCAAGTTAGAGCAAAATGAGAATCTAAGACAAACAGTGCAAGATAATATATAGTGCCAAAATATAAAGATAAATAAATCTAAAATAAAGTGTAACTTCCACACAGTGAACACTCACACTACCGTTCTTTTTTCTTACTATCAGACTCAGCAATACAGTTATCATTTGAATAAATAAATAATTTAACTCACAGACTTCACTTTAAAAGTATGATAGGTTCAAAATAAAACAATTCAATAAAAGACATTATTTTAATGGACAGATGTCAAAAGGTTCTGGACGCAAGTTAAAAAACAGCAGCTGGTGTTTGTGGGTAAAAAATTCCAGAAATCATTTAAAAATTAGACCCAAAAATAATGATTTAAATTTCAGTTTATAGTAAATGCATTTCTTATGCATTTTGGTTCCTTAAAATGAGGGAAGTATAAAAGATACTATGCATATTGTATAAGGATAATGTATAAATAGGGTTGCAATTTCTATATACTGTCCAACTGATTTGGACATACAGAAAACACCCTCAAATTTATTTCAAAGGCACAGTGAAACTGAAGTTAGACTGTCTTAAGCTTTTGTACCGTGATTTACTTCTTAGTAAACCACAATGTTTGAGCTGTGTACACTTACAAGAGGGATATAAATCAAATCCTTTGCATTTGATTGGACTGCTATAAAGTGGGCGGGGTTAGGCTCTGTCTATATGTATCTAGATATTTTTGTAAACGGATATAACAGCAGTGTTCACAGTGTTCACACAGACAGGTGCTGCTTCAGAGCTGCCTGCTGCTGTAACTACTGTATATCCACAACTGAAAACCGGCACTCCGCATATTTATGGAGGCGCACAAGCCACTGCATTATCAACAACATGGTCCTGCAAATATTTTAGAATAAATAGCCTTATGTTAAAAAATGAAGGGACTATGTCTGCAGAAATGAACTTTTATTTTGAAACAGAAACAGGAAGTGTTGAGTCAAAATTAAATACTTATAGTTCTTTCATGTTTGTGACAGAGATAAACTGTAGCGAAAGACAGTACGATGTCAATATGAATATATCAGAACACCATTTTCACTGCCTATGTATTGCTGAAGATGAAAATAGGTGAGCCATGAGACTCCTATTCTCTAGATGTTGTGGAGCTGAGCAGCAGTCGAGCCCGCCTGTGGTCCGGGCCTTAACTGTCTATCTGTGAAGTGTACAGGCTAATGTTACCTTTTTCAAAACACCTACAGGAGATGTCATCACCGCTGACTCCTGTTCAATTTAAGGATGAAGAAGCTCACTTAAACATACGAGTGATGCTCTGGACATGTGAAAGTTTTCCCTCCCCTTCTCATCAACAACAATTCCACTCTAGAAAGTGTTCCACCATCTGTTGGTGCGACTGGTCCTGATCCTAAACCGCGTTTCTAGTGGACTTTAAACTCCAGAAGAGGTGGAACAAAAACACTGGGTGCAGCAGATATCTCAGTTTGTCTGTGAAGTGGTGAGTTTATGTGAAAAGTTGTCATTAGACCAAGTGGTGCTAATAAAATGTTAGCAAACCTGTAGTCCACCGTTGTTAGTGTTGTTTCCAGTGTTTGCACATTACACAAAGCAACAATAGGCATGAGCAATTTGAGAAGATTATGTCATCATTTTCCAAACTCTCCATTTAACACATCCACAGTAACTGGAGTTTTGATAAATCTTCACCTTAGATATCTGTTAATATCTGTTTTAGTGACCTAAAACTCTGTTTGTGTGTGTACAAGAGGCCCAAAACTGGAGGAAAATATCCATTTACAAAAACATCTGAATACATATAGACAGAGTCTTGGAGTTTAGCAGACTGTCAGCTCCACACACACCTCTCTGACCATTAGACCAGCAGGATGAGGATGAGGAAGAAATGAATAAATTAGACCTCCACCACATTGTTTAGGAAATGAAAACAAACTTTTTGCCCACTGATATCCAAACACACATCTTTTCCTGTCTCTCCATATTTCTGTTAGCTCCTACAACCCACAAATGGTGAAATGCGGTTTTATAGGCTTGAGCAAGCTAGGCGCCCAAAGTCTTATTTGATTGAATGAACTTTTATAAAAGCCTTTTGAGTGCAGGATGAGTCATCGAACATTTGAAGTCTGGTTTTACTGGAGGAGGGAACAAGAACGGGAAATATAAAAAATACCCTGATACTGATTTTTTGACATATATTTGGTACATAACAGGAGAGATATGACCAATTAACAAAGCAACACAGGATATGTATTTTTTATTTCATGATGACTTTAATCTTACTGTTTTTTTTTTAATCTAAGTACAGAGCTAAAACAACAACTAATGCATCAGTATCATCACATTTTATCACAGGAAGGGCCTTCAAATCCCAAACATCACTGTCCCCCCTCCACAGCCCAGCTACCCGCCATCAGAATTGTTCAGATTCACTGCCTGCACTGAAGATGATGAGGTGCTTTCTGATTTGAGAAAACAGCAGAACTTTGCCTTGATTTCTCCTTTAATGTTGTGTGTAATCTTGAGTAAAAAGCTACTCAGGCTCCATGTGTCAGATGTCAACAAAATAATCTGAAAATCAAACATCGTCTCTCGGTTTAATCTTCTCTCTGGTTTCATCATTAGGAGGGTAAACATCATATTTTTAGCACAAAGTACTCTCATTCCTCTGAAGCCGCTCTGGATCGACAAATCAGGATAAACAATTATGGCGGAGGTAATTAAGAACCCTGAGTGACAGTTACAAGGGCATCTGAACAGCAACTCCAGTTTCAAGAAAAATATACGAATAAATATAAAAGCAGCAGTGTTTCATCATCAACATACAATCATCTGAGAAGAGCTTGGTGATCATATTTTGTATAAAATGCTTTGTGGAAGAAAAAAACAATGAATATCATTATTCAAGATGAAGTCACGAATTTTTTTTTCTTCTCTGGACACCTTAACTGGAGAACCTGTCGACTGAATCTAAATTAGAGCTTTGATTCTTTGCCCGACCTCAACTGGGCACAACCCAATCAGCTGGGTTGAGTTGGGTTTATACAGTAAAATGGTCTGGATAAGCATGAGTGATTCCTGAGATCCATCAAAGTTCAATGAAGGGGCGCCCAGTAGCCCTTAATTTCTGGGGGTGGCAGTAGCTCAATCCATAGGGACCTGGCTTGGGAGCTGGAGGGTCATTGGTTCAAGTCCCTGCACGAGCCAACCATGAAGCGTGGACTGATAGCTGAAGAGGTGCCAGCTCACTTGCTGGTCCAGCACATTGTCACTCTGACCTCGCCACATATTGATGTTTTGGTCATGGTCTTTCCACGTCCACATACAACGTGCGAGGTACCCTGGGTGTGTTGCTGATGTTCTGGGACACAACGTCAAGTTCTCTTCTTTCAAGATACACTTCCATTTTCACAGGAAATTTAACGTTTACATAAAGTCTCTTTTAAAATAAGTGCTCTACATTGGTACAACACCGTGAATTGACCGTTTTTTTTCTTCAACAACAAACACACATGGTTGGATTTAAGCAACAAAAACACGTTGTTGGCTTTAGGAAAAAAGAACAGGGTTTAGCTTTAGAATCTTACAGGACACAAACACCGCTCTCTCAGGTGAAAGTTGATGTTTGTTGGACCAATTTACCACCCCTTCCACCCGCCCCACATGGATTATTGTCGCTTTAACTTTCATCCTTTTCCCACCGTGTTTTCTCCTGGTGCCGCAGAGCGCCGTTAAACTATAACAGCAACTGGCTGCGTATCATGCCGGCGTTAAAGGATGCCTTTTCCGTTGGTTTCTGACACCGCAAGTCACTGCCCAAGTGCCCAATTTCAATAACTTCAGAGTGAGACCGGGCTCCCTGGGTGCCCTTGAGCAAGGCACCGAACCCCCAACTGCTCGGGCGCCTGTCTAAGGCAGCCCCCTCACTCTGACATCCCCCAATGAATGTATGGGTCCTGTTTGTGCATGTGTGTATTATTCTTCTTCTTCTTCTTAATCAAAGGACAATCAAAAATATTTTTTTCTGTCTAGTTGGGTTTATTATCACAGGGAGATTTCTCTCTGCACAGAGCGGCCTGTTATTACACACGGCTAAGAACTTTGGTGTGGTACAGGCTGAATTATATATTCCGACAAAAACACTGTCAGCATATCTGTGATGGTGTGTATTAATATTAGGGTTAGGTTTTTTTGTGTTTTGGGACGTCACTGAGGTGAACCTTTCTGTCCCCAAAAATACACTGCAGCCTGTCTCTTCCTCGTCCATTTAAAGGGTCTGTTCACCGAGATTACCAATAAAAGTATATTTTTTCCTAGTGGTATCTATTTGTGCACATTTATTTACAGTTTTATTTATTCTAGACAGATATGTATCGTTCTCTGAGATTTCTTCCTCCACCCCAATAAGATGGGGGTGAACTGAATTTCCTTTGTGTTTCTCACAGAAATGAAAAAGCATTTAAAGAATCCAACTTCAACATTTTTTCCAATTCAGTGCTCAGTACAATGGAGGTGAATGGGTAATCTAAATACAGACTGCACTGTCTGTATTTTCTTCTATAGAAATACTGTCAACAGTGAATCACATTCACCTCTGTTGTGTTGGGGTGGAGGAGGAGTGATATCAAGGACAACTGTAACGGAAATATGAGATCATTCTTTTAGAATCTTGAATCAAGAAAATATCCTAAACTTTTGGTTAAGAAAGTTCAGACAATATTTGCTAACTATTCAGGTACTTTAATCAGTACCGAAAGTAATAAAAAAGAAAATTCTGATCCAAGAAAGCAGCCCTGCAAGATAGTGCACCTTTATAAAGTCTCAACCACATTGCAAGACAAGGACGTCAAATTGGACAATTTTTCAAAATCAGTAATTATGTTCAGACGCGTTTTATTACATTCACTGAGAAGATTTTTGCCTTTTACAATATCTGCAAAACTATGTGGTGGCATAACTACAGAAGCCTGAGAGGCAACTGGGACAAAAAATCTGGTGATTCATTTTCTAAGTCTGATCTAAAATGCTTCCTCTTTTGTGTTTATGACTTAAGAACGGATGAAGAAAAGGTTTTGCCAGGATATTTTGTAAGTGTTTCTTAAAATGAACGTCCTTCATGCCATGTCAACTGAAATACTTCTTTAGCCAAACAAACAGTAATGTTACGTAACTCGCTAACACACAATATGTGAGTGTTGTATATACTGTGTTGAGAGTGCACGGAGAAATTAAAACTCACCTGGAAGAAAACATGAATCCTTCCACAACAAACACTAAAAAAGATCCTAAAAAAATCCCTTGCCAAAACTTTTTTTTCTTCCCTCAGTTTTCACAGATGAAAAAACTTAGAAAAATGATGATGGCCAAACTTTTTTTTCTCCCTACCAGTTCAACAAATAAAATGAATAAATAAAAAATGATGGTTTGTTTGTTTCACCTTGTTATTAAGTTATAAACAAAGAAGAGACAAATAATTAAAATCAGACTTAGAAAATAGCTCACCTTGTTCTCCAGTTGTCTGTACAAACCATATGGTTATGGTTAGAGAAAATTAATAAGGTTATTATTAATAATAATCATGCTAATGTTACAGTTTTTCTCAATTGCAAAGACCTGTTTATTGAAACTGGGATCCACTTGATCTTCATCATCGCCTTCATCACACAGCAGAGGTCTTCTCTTACAAACACGCTGACACCTTTTCATTGGCTTTCACACATTTTTCACACCTTTGTACAAACAGTTAGCACAGATGTCGTAGACAGACCCAAAACTCTTTAATTAACTGTGTTAAACAAAGGGAAAACATCCCTTTACAGCTGATAGATATTACTTTCATAATTATGAATCTCTGCGTGAAGCTTCTTTGCACAGCTCTTCAATCAGCCATCAGTCCGTATCCACCTGGAAAAGATGCCACCTCTGTGTTGTTAGTTGCAAGCATGGATCAAAGAGGAAAAGGGCATGTAAGGACAGAAGGAGACCGTTACTCAGCATTTATGAGTTTGAAAAGTATGAAAACAAGATTAAATCAAAACCTAAATGGCTGTTGCAATACAGCTGAAAATAATTACATGGAAAAACCTGATTGAGTACAAGACAAAAAATAGATTATTTCTGAATTTGAGTGACATTCTTTATTGGTTCTCTGTGAATATAGAACACAGAACAAAAGCTGTCATATAATGAATGCTAACTGTAACTGTAGTACAGCACAGGTCATACTCTAGGTGCTTACTGTAGGTCTCACATGTCAATGACAGTTGATGAGAATGGAAACACCTGCATTCAAGAATAAAAATGAATGAAGAAACTATTATGGATTTTTTAAAAGCGAATTTCAAGTGGGCATCTCAAAAAATGTAAAAAGTGCAAGTGCAGACTGTAGCAGGGTTCGGTATCTAGTAAGATCCTCTTAAGAGAGTACAGCTCATGCTGTGATATGCTTGGTTGCCTTTTTTTTTTTAGCACATACTAAAAACAGCGGTGCAGTGGTTAGTGCTGTTGCCTCACAGCAACAGGGTTCCTGGGTCGAACTCAGGGTGGGGGTTCAAACCAAAGGTGGGGAGTCCTTCTGTGCTTTCTCCAGGTACTCTGGCTTCCTCCCACAGCCCAAAGGCATCCATGTTAGGTTAATTGGTGACTCTAAATTGGCTGTAGGCATGAATGTGAGTGTGAATGGTTGTCTGTCTCTATGTGTCAGCCCTGTGATAGTCTGGTGAGCTGTCCAGGGTGTACCCTGCGTCTTGCCCAGTGTCAGCTGGGATAGGCTCCAGCCCCCCCGCTACCCCTAACAGGAAATGCGGTTACAGAAAATGAATGAATGAATGAATAAATTTAACTATGCAAAGTGCCAACAAATGACACAAGCATAATATATCAAATTACGGTTGAACTGTTTTTAATTTTTTGTGAGTCTTGGATCATTTCGCAAACAAAATGTGACATTTTGGTAACTTTCAGTTTAGACCTGTGTTTGAACTTTTTGAAAATGTAACATCTGAATGGAAAAATGTGTTCAAGCAAATGAGAAAAGCTGTAATTGCAAATTAAAGTAATTTGGATGCAAACTCCTGTCTCATGCATGAATACAGACACAAACACCCCTTTACTTTACCCTGCTTCCTGCATTCACACTGAATGTTGGCATTGGACATAGATCATGTGGTGGATGATGAAGTTGGTGTACTACTAGGTAGATGGGCAGGTTACTGAGGAGAGAGTGGCTATCCTCTCCTGTGTATTCCAGCAGTCCGATCTCACTCCGAAGTCAACAAATACTGGCTCTTGGTCAGTGACTTCTGGTGTCAGACACTGACAAAAATCCATCCTTTCATGTCGGTCGCCATTGCTGTTTAACGGCGGTGTCAGGGGGAAACATGGCGGGACAGCAACCTAAGTTAAGGGGGTGGAACTCCGAGTAGGGCGGGTAGAGGGAGTCTTGGATGGATCCGACAACCATCGACTTTCAACCAGGAGGCCGGTGTTCGCTTCCAGTGAGACTGTAAAGCCAAACCCTGTTCTTTTTTCCTAAACCCAACCACGTGCTTTTGTTGCTTAAACCTAACCATGTGCGTGTGTTGGCTAAATGTAACCACATGCATTTGTTGTTGAAGAAAAAAACGTCAATTTGCGGTGTTGTACTGACACTATGCGTTTATTTTTAGGCAAAATGTACATTTCCTGTGAAAAAGGAAGTGTATTTTGAAAACAGACAATTCATGTAAGAGGCAAAAGTTGACATGGCATCCCAGGACGTCAACCACCAACACAACCAGGGTACATTGCATGTCATAAGTTGATGTAGAGAGTCCATGACCAAATGCTGATATGTTACAAGATTGGAGTGAGAATGTGTTGATTCCGATGGCTTTTTTGCTGATTGGCAGGCAGTATAATAGTCTAGAAAAAGAGGTGAATATTCATCATGTAACTGTGTATACCCTCCAGTACACCACTGATCATGAGGTGTAGAGTTGTCAAACATGGATGTAACTCACAGTGATACAGAGCCGAGATTCCTGCTCTGGCTTTAGTTTGTCACCATTTTGACTAAGTTGACACTTACTGGTACAGCTGTTCCCACAACTTATTAAAAACAGGTTTCAGAACAGATCAAAATGGTTTATTTTATTAGAGTTTTATCCAAATGTCAAAGCCATGTCTCACTAAACAAGGTAACGGAACATGAGATCAGATATCAAGTATCACATCTTTCAAGCCACAGCAGACCAAAACTCTTAAAAATGAAATGAGTGTTAAATAGTAAATGTAAAGTCAATCTATTCATCATAAATAGACTAAAATAACTTTACCTGGGGGGAAATTTGCCCAGAGTAGATATTGTTATTCATAAAGGATAGTATAAGTACACCACAAGTTGATTACAATCATTTATTCCTGGCAAGTTAAAGGATAATGTGTTTCTAATGCAAATCTGACCGCCTTGCCTTGAAGAAAGCTACATCCACCGCTCTGCTTTACTTCCTGAAACTAAATTTCATCGTGATGAAGTGTTGCAGCTACAGTCCGATTCATCACATGTCTGTATTCAGAGTGTCTCAGGATGCTCTGGGCTGATTGAGAGTGGCCCGGCTGCCTTGGATTCATGGGGTCCTTTTTATGGCCGGGCCTGTGGCACCTTCCTGCAGTAAGTATTTAAGGAGGCAGTAAAATATGGCTCCCCCCGCTATGGTCCGCAATCCCCAAGGTAGATGATCAGTTTCACAGGCTGGCAAATGCCTCTGTGGGAAAGGTTGATGGATTTGGCAGATACAATGGTTTCTTCAAAGACACAGTGGAGCAGAATGAGTGATGGTGCTGCTGCCATTAGCTTGCTGCTTGCTGAGAGTAGCTCAGCTCTGTTTCCAGCTCGGGAGAGGCTCATTAAAAAAATCCACCACATAAACTAATGCGCTACATGGAAATATTATTGCAGTATAAATTCAATAATAATCATGACCAGAACTGATATGTAAATCAGTATTTTTATCCTGACATGTTTTAATTACATGCGCAGCTCTTGTTTGTGTTATTGCCATGCTATTTTTAGCTCATTGTTTGAGTGTATTCTTTTTTCCTATCTTTGTACATACAGTACATCCCATACTCTATTGAATTGTGTTCTAGATTTAGATGTCTCTCTTTAAATGTCTCTTATGCATCTATTGTTTGATAAAATAAAACCAAATCATTCACCACTACTAGTACAGTGATATTTTTTGGGAGGGTTATTTCTATATGTGAGTTCTTCTAAATTCTTTTTTTTAATTATTTTTTAGCTCTTAAATTTCTCATAATAATAGTATAAAATTGATGATTAAGGATAAAATAAGATAAAATGGACACTGTTGATCCAACTAGGGGAAATTAAAGTGCCTTAGCAATCAAAGGAACTTAATAGGTAATATTCAATACTGTATTTTTGTAGTACAAATTTGGAACCTTCAAAAACTAGAAGACAAAATGGATCAAGTCCAGCTAGCAGTGATTTTCAGGTAAGGGTTTTTTAAAGCCCACACTGACCCAGCCCGTTATGAGAACCAATTCGCCCCACCTGACCCGTAAACATGTACATTAATCAATGATCCGAACCTGCCCACAAACCCACAAACCAGAGCTAAAAGTTCCTGGTAATGACAGTAGTTGTTGTTGGCTATGTTGTATGTCATTTCTGGTGTAAAATGTGTGCTGTCCGTTTATAAAGTAGGAAGACTGCAAGTACTCACCTTTGTGTGTTGTTTACATGAGAGGACAGTTGATAGGTTCAGTGGTTTGTTTACATGACATTACAGAAGCGCATATTTCTCGTATTCAGTTTGAACAGAGAGAGGCTTGCTTGCTTAAGGGCACAGTGTTAGACCTACATATTTGCACAGGGAAATGTTTTTACTGGGCATTACGACCAGGGAGATTTAAATATGATTTTCCTTGTCAAAATTGAATAACGGAAAGCCTGGCTGCAGCAGCACTAATGATAAATCTGCCTGTTGTGTAAGAGAGAAGGGCAGAGAGAGATGGAGAGGGGGGAAAAAGAGTTGAAAGTTGGATTATTGCATGTTTCTGAAAGTTGTTAATAACTTATTCAGAAAGCTGCTTCATCACTTTATGACCTAGCGATATTTTCTGAAAAGCTTAACCAAACTGCCTGACCCATCAGTTTCAGCTATATTCAATGTGGCATGAAAAATAAACACAGGTAGCAAAATTCAAGAGTTACAGTACACTTTTACAGAATACCATAATAACTACAAAGTGTATGTCAATACAAATAATCACAAATAAAAGGAAAATCCGAAAACAAAAAGATATATGCTGGCGTAATTGTGGCAACTGAAATTCTTTATCCCACTTGCTCTGGCACTGTGCAGCTGTTAAAACACTCTGGTTAGAAGTGATATCTCTAATGTCGGAGTATTTCATTGTTAATTTCCTTGTGTGCCCTGAGGCATGCTTGCTGGGCCTGAAACTGGACAATAATGTTGGAGTCAGTGTCAACCACCTGTGGATGTTGAGTTGCATATCTACTAAAAGACTAATTCTGTTAAACTGGAAGGAGCGTAAAACAGCCTGCTTCACTAGGGACTCTTGTCTGAAGGAATACCTGGACTTGCTAAATATGGAACAGACAGCCAGCCTTTTAAGTTGCAACAAGACGAGTTGAACACGAAAAACGAAAACGAGTTGCAACACTCCATTTTGCAACGTTCTAAAAATCTGCCAGCTCACACCAATGCAGCTAGATGAGATGGTGTATCATCTCTATGCAACAACTTTCTGTACTTTTCTGATTTCAGCTTTTTAGGCTGATTTTGTGGCTGAATATAATTGGTAGCTTCTTTAAATATAAATGAGGATAGTGATAGTTAGATACTGGATACAGTTGCATTTGTCGTGGAAATGAAATGGCAAAAAACAGAAACAAAACCAGCATCAGATGGACTATAAATAACCAGCACCAATTAATCAGTCAGTGAGAATGTGTCCTCCATCTGCAGTCATGTTGACTTGACCAGAGGACTTCACTACAAGCCACTTGGCTGTTGAAGCAGGTGAAGTGCTTCACGTCCTAAAACCAGCTATCAGCGATTTGACCAGCTGAGTAACAGGTGACATCATCAGCCAACCTGAGTTGAGCTCAGACGGCCAGTTCACACCACTGCAGCTTTTCTCTAAAATGCTGTAAAACAGTTTTGTCTCATCATGAATCATGGGTCTGAACTGGGCTTTAAAAGGCTTTGTTAAGGTCCTGGAAGACCACTGGGACACTGTCTGTACAGTTTTAAAACAGTAGTTTAAAGAGCCTGTATATGATGGATGTTTGAGATTGAATGTATGTTACATAGCATTTTGAATGTCACCCTTGCATCCTCCTGTATATATTTTTTTCTTCTTTTTTGGTTACTGTTTGTTTTGTTTTGGGCTTTTTTTTCTAATCTTTTTTCATGCGGTGTCTTTCTTATCTGATTTTCCCTTGCTGAATGTGTGTAAAGTCTAAAAGAAAAAAACAACAACACTGTTAATTAGAAAATAAATAAATAAATAAATAAAAAAGTCAAAATGAAAGAAAAATGCAACAAAAAAATAAATCCAAAAACAGCACTTGAAGAAATATGATTCGGTGGGGAGTAATGTGTCTTGCTGCCAAGACTGAATTGCCAACTGGGAAAAGCAGGTAACTGCCCCAGAACCATTGGACTCCCAGACCTGTTTTGTTTCAACTGGTTTGTGCTAATGTTGTAAAAAATGTGTTCGTATTCTGGTGCCCAGTAGCTCACCCGGTAGAGTGGGTGCCACTAAGGCTGTGTCCTTATTGCAGCCCATGGCCCTTTGCTGGATGTCATCTCACCCACCCCTTCACTGTCCCCCTATCAAATAAAGGTAAAAAGCAAAAACATAATCCTAAAAAATGTTAATATTGTGAATATAGAATATGCAAGATGGTTCTGTTTTATTACCTCATCTTGAAGCCATAACTTCAAGAGGCTTCCTGTGTCAAAATCCAGTATTCAGACCTTCATTAGTTCAGTTTTATGCTAATATACTGCTAATTTATCAAACTGCAACAAAGTAAATCTGGTACCAGGTAGTTTCCCTGTATAAGAGAGAAAAAAAACTGCACATACATTGTACAGAAAGTGGGAGAAATGTGGGTTAAAAGGGGCCCAACTGTTAATTTTGCCCCAGGGCCCCCTAATAGGTTAACCCGCCCATGCAGATACCAGTGTATATACAGTTGCGTCTTCTGTAGCAGAGACTTGATCTGAGTAATCCCTGTTTGAAATGGTGATAGTCTTGCTGTATTATCAGCAGGTACAAATAAACAGAAATCTTCAGTAACTGCTGCCATCTTCAACTCCCCCAGCTGCTCGCAGAAGAGCCCTTTGTTGATGATCGCACTGAATGACTTTTGTAATACCACGGAGTGATTTTTGGAAAAGTTCAACAGATTCACTTGGGTGGCAATAATGCAGTGACATTTGGAAAAAAACTGAATAGTTTGTGTTGATATTCACTCTAATTACAAGTGCCGTGTGTTTGGTTTGATTCAAACTTAAAGTGGACTGAATGAGTTTTGTAAAAAGCCTCTTCATCTGCAACAGCACTGTAAGGTCTCTGCGTCACAGGCTGGGCTGCCTGGAACAGACAGAAACACAAGTAATTATGGAAGTCACATTTTCAGCACACATGAGTATTTCAGAGGAAGTACTCGGTATTAACATTTAAACATGTTAACAATTCAGACCTGGTCAAGTATTCACTGTAGGTACTGGTCATGATAAACTTCTGTTGATGCATAAACATCATGGTACAGTAAAAATCTGTCTTTATGTCCTGTCTTATTTTGGTGGCTGACAGAGACCTGCTTCACAAAGGTGTGTGTAATCATCAAGAAGGCCACTGCATGCTGACAGACAGAGAGGATACTCAGCTTTAATGTTTGGCAGACATGATGAGAGAGAGGCTGCTGAACTGCATGAGCTGGCAGGAGGTGTGCTCCAGTTGGCGGTTGTCAGGGTTAGAAGTAACGAAATGCATTTACTCTCACTCCTGTAACAAAGTTTGATTTTTGTGTACTTGCACTGTTATAGCTGTTTATAAAATCTGTATTTTTACTTGTACTGAAATATTTTTCATCTGAAGAATTTTACTTCAGTCAGTTACTTTGTAACTACATCTGTTACTACATCTGGGCTAGGTTAAACAGTTTGTGAACAATACAAAAAATTAGACCATGTCAGCCTGCGTTATGTTATGTTATTGTATGTCGGCATAGGTTAAAAAAAAGGTGTCATCTTCATTAATCAGTGATTTAATACACCATTCGGTGAGCATGTAAGGTGGCCCAATCAAACAAATCCATGATTTTGCCTGAAGAAAAGATGTTGTGTCTAGCTAAAATAAGAAACTAATATGCTCATGGTGGATCCTCCAGCTGTGACTTCTATGTTTGCTTAAGAGCTTTCAGCCTGTTCTCATTTCAAAGTCGTCGAATACTTGGTCAGTGATGTTGGTGTCAGACACCAACACCAGAACAACCTTTGAGGTGATGTAATATGCTGCTGGGTGGAGTACGTTTTTAACATGGCTGTCGGAACCTTATGATATGCTACTGGTTAACCGGACAGCATCTGTCGTGGCAGTATGACAGCGTCAGTTAATAATGCAGCTGGGTGCCACCTATCGCGGCGGTATGATACGCTGCTGAACGGCGTCAGTTTGAAATGCCCATATCACTGATAAAGTGACGGTATCTGACAAGTTAGAAATGAGAATGGGCTAAGAACTCTGTTCTATCCCCCTCACTCGTCGTTGTTATCATATGCTTCCATTTACTGCTAAAAAACCAGAGATGCAGCTGACAGGTCATAAAATGCATTGATATAAGATATTACACAACACAGACTGATCTGAAGGTCAAGAATGACCATCCATGCTCAAGAAGGAAGGCCCGATCACCTTTGTTCTTTGACCTTAAAGTGACAATGGTCAGGAGGTTGCTTTAAAGACATATATATGAAGAACTCAAAAAGATAACAAGGGCCAAGTGTCAAGATCAGTATGACTCATGTAGTATTGATTTTCAGATGTTATCTTTTTAATGTATGTCTTATGTATTATAAAGTTTTCATTGCATAACAGTCTGAACAACTGGTTCTTTAAGAGCAAAGTTCACTGACACTGTTTGTACTAAACAACCAGTGATTCTCCCTTAAGGCACGGCTGTATCAGCACAGCCACAGTAAGTGAACAAACCAGTCCAATCAAGACCGATCAGTAGCATCCCAGCAGTCAGAGGTGAACAAGAGTGATTTGTGTGGGTGTATGCCTGTGTAAGGTCAGGACGTGCTTCTCTGCAAATCACCCTCTCACTGGGCAGCAATGTGAGGCATGAAGTGGCGGGGAAATCACAGAATGGCCTATTGTAAATTGTGCTGAGCGGGAGATGTGGGGCCAGCATTGTGACACTATTATCTTTCCATCTGACATGAGATGTGCCACATTATTCATGGCGAATGAATAGATGGAGGATCCCAAAGGCTTGGGTGAGTGGAGACGGGCAAACAAAATAATAGATGAGTATTTATGCAGTCGCTGTAGTGGAAGCGCTGCCAGGAGATTACTTACAAACTGATATATAACGTGCGTGATATGCCATTCCTTTAGGAATGATTAGACTGTGCAGATCTGCAGAATTTCATAAAACGAACAGCAATTGTTAACATCTGTCCCTTCCCTGCTTTATTTTGCACAAACACATTTGCAGATAACATTCGAAAGCCTCTGAAATCAGCCACAATTCATTGCGACTCTTACACTGAATGTATAATGGTCCGGCCCTACTGGCAAACAGCTGCTTGGCTGTCCTCTCACAGGAAGCTTGATTTCGATAAACACAGCTGATAAACGCGCCTCGCACAGTATCCAGTAATGACTGTAATAATAACAGTGCTCAGCTAGAATGCATGAGAGGATGGTAAATGCGCGTCATGCACCTTTAGGAGCTGCAGCTCGATGGACGAGTGCCGCAGCAGCCGGCGGGTCCTGTAGGGTCTCTCCGCCGACCGAGGTGGGCGGGTCGATGCTCAGAAGCCAGACCCAATAGGGGTCCCTAATGGGGCCTGTATTGATCCAAGCATGGTGTTCACCCCATCGGTCTAATGGAAAAGACTGCAGAAAAAAAAGAAAAAAGTGCCCTGCGCTCTCAGATTTTGGATCGCACATTGGGGCAGAAGTGTTCACTTTGCCATGCCCTTCAGATCGACAAAACTGCTCGGGAAGGTGTTTATTTGAGCAGTTGAGAGCAGAGCTGTCGCTCAGAGGTGAGCTAATATAGTAAAAGAGCAGCTAAGGAGGCTCATGCTGGAAAAGCAGGCCACTCTTGAGTGCTTTGCTCTCCCTTTGAATAAGTGCTCACAGCCACCAGCTATGATGTATAGCCTACATGTCCCCTAATGACCTTGATGTGGTATATTGAATGTAAACTAGGTTTGAGAGAATGTTTGCGCATAAAGTGTGGTACACGGTGCTAAAGGGTCATCGTCAGTCTCAGGGCCAGATAAACAGGCAGCTCTGTTTTGATTTGGATCAGGCGGCTTGTGTGGCAAAGGTGCAGGTTAAGTAATGTGCTTCTGCTGATGTGTGGCACGTATTAGCTCAGTATCTGTGGGAATTATAGTCATATTGGACAATTCTGCACAATTGACACCCAGTGCCAGCATTCAGTGTCAATGCAGGAATTGGTGTATGGGGAAACTATCATTTGAATTCAGTTACATTTCACGTTTAATGCTCTGTTTGAAAATCAAACCACTGTCTCTCCCAGACCTAAGTGTTTTATTGGCCTTATCTCAACCACACCTTAACCATAGTTTGTTGGCCATAATCATCAAGTTTCCTGTGGCTTTTGCAGCTCATTCTCACTGCAAACACTTCAGATAGCAATTCTTTTTAGTGATTTTAGTGTCAGATATTGATGCAGAGAGGCTTGCATACCAGCCAGCAGCTATTTCTGACACCGTCGGCAACCACTGAACTTGTCAAAACTTTAGCATCGACATGATACACGGCTGGTTGCTGTTATAGTTTCATGGCGCCCGGCAGCATCAGGGGGGAACACGGCAGGACAAGAACAAAAGTTAAGGCGGTGAAAGTCCGAGTGGGGCAGGTGGGCAGGAGGGGTGATGGATGGGTCCAACAAACCACAACTTTGACCAGAGAGAGCAGAGTTTGTGTCCCATAAGATTCTAAAGCCAAACCCTGTTCTTTTATTCTAAACCTAACCACGTTGCCTAAATTCAAACCATGTGTGTTTGTTGTTGAGGCGTTGCGCCAACGTAGTGCGTTTCTTTTGAAAGAGACTGTATGTAAACATTAACATTCCTGTGAAAACGTAAGTGTATCTTGAAAGAAGACAATGCATGTAACAGGAAGAACCTGACACGGTGTCCCAGAACATCAACAACCAATGCACCCAGGGTACCTTGCATGTCGTTTGTGGACGTGGAAACTAAAGGTCAGTATGTCAATAGGTCAGAGTGAGAATGTGTTGTGCTACACTGGAGACATTTGTAACATATGTCACATGATGTGACATGGCTTTTGTAACAACTGTACTTTTTTTCACTAGCAAGGATCACGCCACAACAATATGAAGTTAAAGATTTTAATGAATGTTCTGAGGGATGGGATGTTGATGGTGGATGAATGTAGAGAGGAGGGGCAAAGACTGATGTAGGATGTCGTCAGCCAGGCTGATCCAGAGGGTATGCTGGATGCTGGGCAGAGGGAGACTCAGTGTGGGGGTTCGGTCTCAGCGTGTTCCGCCCGAGCTGATTGTGGACCCCCGGACTGTACCTAGAATGGGACATGGAAGAGATATGCACTAGATGGAATTAGAAGGGATGAGAGGAGTAGTGGAGATGATGAAGAAAAGGGGAAAGGGTGGGCAGGTTGAGAGATCTGAGACAAACTAGGCTGGATGGGTTGGCCAGGTATAAGTAAGCTTGTCAGGTGATTAGAGGTGTGGCTGAGGCGTGACCCTGCTCCCGAACCTAAATTAACAGATTAACTTAATTTAAGCCAAAGAATGATGTTTTTTTCTAAACCTAACCATGGACTTTTGTTGGATAAACAACTGTATGCATGTAATGAGCAGAAACTTTACATTTCCTGTGAAAACAGAAATGTATTTTGAAAAGACACAATGCATGTAACAAGTGTCAATTGAGACGCTATCCATGAATGTCCAATACTGATGCAGGAGGGTACCTAGCATGTCATATTTTGACAATTAGGCCACTGACAAAGCTGTGGTATCTGACGGGTTGAGATAAGAACAGGTTGGCTTTTGATATTAAAAAACATCAGACATAACCTGGAGTATTGAAGAATCATTCAATGCCAATGTTGTGTCTGGTATGTGCATATATCACTCCCTATTTCCAAGAGGAGCCAGATGTAGTGCA
Source organism: Cephalopholis sonnerati (assembly GCA_019142605.1). NCBI lineage: Eukaryota > Metazoa > Chordata > Actinopteri > Perciformes > Serranidae > Cephalopholis > Cephalopholis sonnerati. The sequence continues at coordinate 9,938,228 of JAGQAX010000009.1, read as the reverse complement.
TGTTGTTGTGCTAAATTATGACCATTGTAATGTATAAGAAGAGTACAATTCAAAATTTGAGATGTTGCATTTTTTTTTATACATTTTTTGTTACTCCTAAGTTTTCTTAATGGTATATATAGACACACACAATAGGCCTACCTGAAGGAAGTAGAGAACCTGACCCACTGGTGTCAGGACAACAACCTACTCCTGACTGTCAGCAGAACTAAAGAAATGATAGTGGACTTTGGGAAGAAGCAACTAAGAAACGACACCCCTGTTATTATGAACAGGCCCTTGGTGGAGAGGTTCGAGAACCTTGATGAACTGTCTGTATCACCGAAGGTCTGACCTGAGCAATGTATACTGAGTCAGTGCTGAGGAGGGCAATGCAGAGACTGTTGTACCTATGATGCCTGCAGAAATTTCAGATATCCCCATTGAGAGTGTCCTGTCGGGGACCATCACAGCCTGGTATGAAACCGCTGCTCTACCCTTCCTAAAGGATGTCTACACCAAGCACTGTGAGAATAAGGCTAGGATCCCAACCACCTGGATAACTGCATTTTCTTCCTGCTGAAATTGGGAAAGAGGGTACCAAATACACCAGGCCAGCACTGAGAGACTCATGAAGAGCTTCTACCGTCAGGCCACAAGGATTCCTGTTCCAAATACAGACACTTCCTAAGGGCTCATTTATGCTCAACATTAAATACGGAGACGGACAGCGCCTTCTGTCCACGTTCATTTTGTCCGTATTTGTGTACGTCTCCTGAAAGGTTGCCACTGGAGATTGTGGATACGTCCACAGGAGACGACAGAGAAATTTTAAATAATGGCAGAACAGAACAAATTGGTAATATAGTGAGAACAATGGTCCACATGTCGGGATGTAACGTTATATGGCCTCACAGACCACCAACGTCTACAACTCTGCCTTTGTTTAAAGGTACAATATTAGGACTTCCTTCACTGTGGCATTGTTTGTTGTGTGGGAAACTTTGACTCTTCCCCTCAGAGCCATCTATCGGCTGTATCTATGCAAACATAAGGGACGCATGGAAGTTTGAGGGCACTGACGTTCATGTTTGAAACGGATGTATCTATTTTCGTTCAGACAGAGAGCCTTAAGACTTCCCAGTTATACATGTGTTTATTCATTATTATGCAAAATATAGGGAACTAATGGGATTGGATTTCACTGGAATTGTATTGCATGACTTAATGTGACAAATATATTGCTATCTATACATCTTTCACTCTATATATAGGTGTATATGATTACATACATACAAACATACATATATCCAGTAGATAGTTTGTGAACTGTGCTTGTAACGCTGTCAAGATCATATTGGTATGGAGCACTTTGTGACCTTGTTACAGAGAGTGTTTAAGCAAGCGAGACCCTGTGAATGCTGTTTTTCAATAACTGCCGGGAAGTTTCACTGGTGCCTTGCAATAAATTACTAAAATACACTATCCTTGCCACTACATAACAGAGTAGACCCACTAACTGTGCACCTGCTGACTGACCATGCGTGCACAGAGGGTGAAGATGTAATTCTCCAACTTCTTGAGGATCGATTAAGTTTACAGAGATCATATACAGTATATCCCAGAAGACTGTGCGGTGGCTAATATACCCTCTAACTTTACCATAGTGTTTCCAGAAGGATTATTTTCCTGGAACGAGAAACAAGGCGAGGAGTCAGGGTTGTAGCAGTAGGGTTTTAAGGTTGGAGTTCGAAAAGGGTGTACTTTGTTACCATTTGTTTGACCTTAAGAATGGTAACTATGTTGGGTACATTTGGAAAGTTTCTCCTAGATCAGACATCCCATGTTCTTTTCCATGTCACATGATCAGTTTCAAAGAATTCACTTTTACATCCTTTCAACTTTCAGCTGGAAACATCCTTTTCTCTTGATTCAATGATAAATGTCTCCCGTTGTCATAATTTATTGCAGCTACCATTACTGCAGATTCACTGATTACCAAATTAACCTTGAGCTCGCTATTCAACTGTAATTGTTAACAAGGAATGTTTGCCTGCAATTGCTCATTCTATTTCAGCCACTGACGCAGCTGTCAGCTGCAGCGCACATCTGCAGGGAAACTCAGCAAAGACCACGCAGCAGCCAGCACTGAGACGCCTTCCAACACAAAAAGGATACTCTGCATTATACCGCAAACTTTTCCACATCCTGCAGAGTTCGATCGGATCACTCAGCTGTGATTTATGGGAAAGGTCAACTAAATGCATGATAAAATGATTGCCTGAAGATTAAAGTGCTGTTCTGCTGATGTTTAGTGAGTGGACTCGGGAAGCAGAAGTTTTGCTCTCTTCCTTCCTATAAAGACTCAGTCAACATTACTGCAAGACAGGTAATAATTCATTTCAGTTTTATACCCGGGATATCCATGTGGAGTGATTTTAAAGCATGAAATAACTGGATTAGTGGCTGTCTTCCAGCAAGCCTCACCCCAGTTTGACCGTCACAAAACCAGTGATTTCTTCCACCTGCTATCTCGCACCAAATGTTGGTGACATCGGTGTTGAAATGTTCTTTGAGAATAAGGCTTTGATGCCTATGAAAAGCCCATAAATCCCAGTCCTTGGCTTTTATATGCTGAAAAAGGGAAATCTGTTTTAAAGTGGAAAATGAATGGAATTTTTTAATGAGTAAACTTTATTTTGCCAATTTTTATTTATTTATTTGTAATTCTTCAAGGATATCTTTCATGTCTTTCCTAATCCTGTTGTATAAGCCTTGCTTTTATATGAAGCACTTGAGGGCAAAGGTCTTTACTGTTTTTCAGGCATAGGACCCCTTAGCTGAAACAGATTAAGGACCACCTACTGCATATATTGTATAAAACTGAATTGTACTTGAGATAATTGTCTGAATATTTTGGGGTCTTCTTTCATTTGCACTTGCCTGTAGCTACTAAGTTGTAGCATGGCAAGGCCAATTAGCTTTACCCACTGCACTTTTGCTGGTAGTTTCTGAGGTGAGCAATGTGTCAGAGTCTCTTGCTTGAAAAAGTTACAAAACAATCCATTATGGCTCATAAGAATGTCCATACACTTGGAATAATACTATAGTTAATTGATTAATATGTTTCAATAGTATGTAACTGTTAGCAAACTAGTTCACCTTGCTGCTATGGATAGGTGCTACACAGCGATTTAGGATAAGCTAGCCATCATGATTGGACAAGGATTCATGGGTAACAGTTAGCCTGTCATTACTGTTGTGTACTGTAAATTTATCAGACACTAATTTGTAGGCCCTCCTGCACAAACTCTTAGGCCCCCCAAGTGGTCGCAGATCCTCTATTGAAGACCCGGGCTTTAGAGTAACGATTTCAGAGAAAAAACAGTGCTAATGCAGGAAGTAGCATCATGTGCAGTATGAGTCAGGTTGGGAAAAGATGGGTGTTTGTATACTTGTCTTCAAAACTGGTGTTCCAAGTATTAATGAACTTGCAAAGTGAAATGTTGAATGTAAAAGTAAATGTGTTTCACCTTTACTCCTACTCAGAAACTCAAGGATAAAAGCTTTTTATCATCTTTCCTTTGACCCAAAAATGCACTTAAAATTTTAGTCAGCTCTGGAAATTTGTTAGAGCACAGGCTTCTAATTTGTCATGATTGAAATATGTTATGCTGCTCTGCCCCTGATTGGCTTACTCTAATATTCTTGCCCTAACCCTATCCAGTCTCACTCCTTATGCCTTAACCTAACAAAGACAACAAGTGCAAGGCAATCAGAGGGAGAGTAGGACGGCTCATGCCTTTGCCATTGTAGGAAAAAAAACTGACACTTGACGAAGTCTGATTAGTTTTTCAACTAACTGGCTGTCAGACAAATGAACTTTTGATCTCTATTTTAACAGCCTGGTCTCACAGAAATACCTGAAATGACCACTTTATGCAGTGGTGGCATTTAGTGTGTTAAAAATTAAGTGCTGGCACGATGAAAACAATGCCAATGAAAAGTCAGTTTGAATCCCTTTCATGGCTTTTCCCAAATTTTGTGGACATTACATAAAAGATTGGACTGGTCAAACAAATTTAGGACTTTGACCCAGCAGAGCGTTGTTTGTGTGTGAAACCAAAAGCCAGTGTTGAGTAATTATAACTTTACGTACTTACTTACCTACAAAGTATGCAAGTCTTCAGTACTAAGTATATAAGTCTTACATGACGTTACATGACGTTATGACATACTTAGGTCCTGTATATACTTATTTTAACTGAAAGCATGATCTTTTTCTAAACCAACTATGACTGTTCAACTGTATCTATGTGTTTAAAACTGCACCCATTCATAACTGACTTTCCAATGACATTGATTCCGTGATGCTGGCATGTAATTTTAACACATTGTAATGTGGTGTTAAAAGACAGGCTGTTCTCATAAACTGTTTATATTTTTTTCTTAAGTAATCCACCCAAATTTGTACATATCCCATGTTATGATGAGCCAGTAATTCATGCATAACCTACGTTTTTTGGAAAGCTGCGATTATGTGACCAATGCACAGACAGAGATAAAGAAGGAAGCGATCCTGAACCTTTTTATTTTCTTTTCCTAACCTAAACAGAAGAACTTTATTTGCTAAAACCTAACCTCTATGCTAATTCATAGGATATCATACAGACCATTTTATGAGGATACATTCTAAGAGACCATGGCTCTTTCATGAAATAGTAAGGTAATAAAGGTAAGGTTAATTTTAAAATACCTGTTGTTCTTTCAGACACAGCTAGGATTGGATGTTACACCAATTCTTTTGTATTCCCCTTTGTCCTTGATGCTTTTTTGTCTGCACATATACATAGGCTAGAGCTTATAATCTTTGACGTATCTTCTTTACCAGCAGCAGACTTACCTTTAAGCTCCAATTAGGTTTTCTTTTTGTTTCCATTTCAGTAGATTTCTGACAGTTTTATCCATATTTATGTGGTTGGTCACTAATTGCAGTAACAGACATGTAGGCTTTTCCAGAATAATATACATGTTCAATAGATAGATTGAATCTTTGTGTCCGATTACTTCATCCTACATGAAACAAATAATGATTAGTAGTAAAGTTATTTCACTTAGTGAGTTCTTTGATATGTGTGTCTCTCTCTTTACCTTTGGTGCCTCCTCCCCCACCCCCTTTTTGCCATTTAATTGGCTTTTTACCCATTTTAATTGCAATTCTCGGAACTTTGATAAAAAAAAAATTAAAAAAAAACTCAGAACCACATTCACATTAATTATTATTATTAGTGCCTTTATTAACCTGACTTTGTCCTAACCTTAACACTACTGGAAATGCGTATAAAATGAAGCTTCTAAAGAAAAACCAATCCATGCAGCACTGTATCCCTCCAAAACAAATTTGGCTGATGCAAAGAGTAGCATTTGAACACAACAGTTGCTATTTATATCTGTTTACCAAACAAAATTCAAATTTCATATGAACAGCTGAACTGGGATGGCAGAGGGGTACACACAACTGAAATAATGCCCCATAAACGTAGCATTCATCACACACAAAGGATAAAAGATGATGGATTGAGTGTGAGGCAGCAGCGAGAGGGAACTGGCTTCTTCCTGATCTGTGTGTCAGACCATCAGAAGAGGTGAGGAATGGATGCAATTAACGCCGTGTCATTGGTTGCATTATCATAAATATTGCAAGGTGAGGGGTAATTTGTATGATTGATAGGAGTCTCTGACCAAAGACTCCAAATATTACTCCCCATATGGCCTCACAGCTGAGGATCGATGGGAGACAAACAACAAAATAATCAGGTAAAAATGTCTCAGATATTATCTTTATATTGACTGTGAAATCTTAATCTTCTTTAATTATTAACATAACATCTTAACTGACCATCCTAATAACAGGCTGGGGGTTCTGTGTGGAAAAGGTGATGGTACTTTTCCAGGGACTTGTCAATAAACTAACTGCTTCATTACCTTTTGTTCTATAACCTTGTTTTGAAAAATGCTAGGCAAATAAAGTTTATTATTATTAACATAATAATTAATGTACCCACATACAGATTAACTGTGATCACACATGTAAAGCCAGCAAGTTTTCCAAGAGGAGACTAAACATGCAAACTGAGAGACAGACATGCTAGATGAAAACATCGTCTTGATCTCCATCTGTACATGAGATAATCGTGACATCTCTCACAGTACGTGCTCGCGCTGCAATTAATCCTCCGAATTTTATTTTGTACATTTGCATAAGTGATTACGTTAGTCTGCAGCACCCATATGTTCCACCTGCGTTAATTGCTTAATGGTAGCACAGGGGGATTTGGGACTTGCATGAAGAGCTTCCCTTTTAGAGGAAACGCCTGCGGTGATAGCTGTGTCATCTTCAATCCAACATGGCATTTCCTTTTTTTTTTTTTTTTTCTTAACGTCTGGAGCTGAGAGCAGAAACGCCCCTCTCTGGAAGAAGCTGTTGACCCTTTGTCAGACTTTATATACAAGGTCGCTCCAACGGCGGAGCCAAGATCAATTGTATTCTTGTCATTTCCGCTGACGCTGCTGTCTTGTAGCAGGTCAGTCCACTCACTCGAGCTGTCACCACACACTAACTCAGCTGTGGTGAGGATCCTCTTGATCTCCCACACATTCACCCAGGTCATTTCTCCTTGCTGCTTCTGATTTGTTAAACATGACCACTGTAATTTTCCCCTTTACATATAAAACTAGACTATATGTCTCTTTTGACAGCATGAGCTCAACTGTGCAGGTAGACTCCACCGAAACCACACGTTTCAAGGGACTGCGAAAGAAATCTGTTCTTGTCATTGCAGCTTTTTTTGTTGGATTTGATCCCAGAAAGTAAGACTGCAACATAAAAGTCACGGGTTCAAGTCTCCAAGCGTCTCCCTGGAGTCCTTCGGTAAAAATGAGTGCAGTTTGCACTTTACTCATGGTGTTGTAGCTACTAGCCTTGTGTTTCATGAGTAGGGTGTGAACTTGCATGAATGCTGACATTTACAATTTTGCTGCGAAAGCATCACTTGACTTGCTAACTGAATCACTGCTTGAAGTGACTGATTACTTCTTTTTGGAGTCTCAGAGGGCCTTTGACTTTATAAAGTGATTTTTTTTTCTTTCTTCTGATTCATTGAGTTTCTGATGATACAATGCCTGATATGATATGGTATTTTATAGAGTTATAAAATGAAAGGCCACTTGTTTCTTAAGTGTTTTCAACCATTATGTACTACCATTTGAAAAGAATTCTCTCAACAATATCCTCAATGTTACATAGAAACAAAGAAAATAAATAGAAAAGTGCACTCAGTAGAATGCAGATCTCCGCCAGGGGTCCACTCGGGCTGATCGCGACCACTCTAGAAGCTTTGTCTATTTTTGAGTTTTCCTGCTTTTAGGCACTAAAAAACAAAATCGGACACATAAAAGCCTCTGCTTCTGGAACCCTCCTGGTGCGGTAGCCTAAAATGGCGTGTGGTAGAAAATAAAACTGGGTTGCAGTGGTGCCTGGTGTAATTGTACCTCTCAGCTCCCTTTTGGTCAAGATGGCGGTACAGATAACAAAAAATGGGGACTAATTAATCTCGTATTGTGCCTGTCTTTAGTGGATTATTACATATCGAGTATTGATTTGATCTGCAGATGCTCCGGTGCAAAGTAAGACCAGACTTTTTAATGGATGTTAGTTTTTGAGTCATGACAGATGCCAAAATATGGCCTGCAACAGACAGTAAGGCTTGTTTTTTGTACCCAAGCCAGCTCAGGAGGGCCTTCACCAATTCCAATTCAGGGTCATCCTTGTGTTTGTAGGGTCCTGTATTCCCAAGGTCTGTGCTCACAGAGTCTTACATGGAATTACAAATTATGGTTTTTAGGTTGAGTTGAACCTTATGAAATAACATTGTGTTTGTTCCAGAACTACATCCTCTCAAAGTTCTTTTGCTCTTCTTCTATTCTGAGTTGGTCTAGCCCTGTGTTGAGTCTTGTGCATGTGCATCTCTCAATATAATCTAACATTGTCAAAGACCGGCGAGGGCTATCTTTGCAGTTCAAGCCGTAAAAGCACAAGGGCATATGGATGTTTCAAATGCAGTTTGATTGGTAAAAATCCATATAGCCACTGCAGTGATAGCAATGGCTTAAGTCAAGAAAGTTGTATAACATCACTAAGTTTAAACTGTAGGTGGGTGATTTCAACATATTGACCAAGGGCACATACACTGAACATTTGACCAAGGGAACAAATCATAGCTGAGAACATGAAATCCTTTCAAAGGTCTCCTTAATGTGTCATATTACAAGGAGATTGATCTGGGGAACATGGGAGCATAGAACCCCGTCATGCCCTCTAAACTTAGCTAAAGGTCATGAGCTGCATTATACCTTTAATTGTGACCCATAATGCTGTTTTGTAAGAGTCATTTCTTTTCTAATATGTGGATTTCTCATTTAGGATTGACACGCTTCGTTTTTATGAAATGATGTGTTCACCTGATATCGGCGTGGCCACATGTGCTCTCTGCAGTTCAGAAGAGCATAACAAATCAATGGAGCCATTTGGTAACTTCATCCTCCACATAGTCGGTAAATGAGGGGCTGAACACTGATTTCCTGTATGTCCCTATAATTTAGATATGGTATTTTAATTGCTTGTTTGCATTTAGGAATTTTCATTTAGATAGTCAAAAAATCTTCGTGAAGGGTTTTTTTTAGAAAAAAAAAAAATTGTTCTTGGAAGATTTTTTTTCCCAATAACTGTTTTTCTTAGAAGGCTGAACAGGGCAGAAATGTTTCTTCTACCATGTCGAAACTGCAGGCTTGTGTTCAGTGCTGTGATGCGAGACAGGAGATACTTTACATAGATAAAAACAACCAACTGATCTCAACAGGAGGTTTACATCTTAAGGTGTCGACTGGGACCAGTATCGATGAACACTGTGAGCATGTGTGTAAAGACTCAAAGAGAACATGGCTCAGAATGCCCGATCAAAAGATAGACTCTACATCCATTTTTACCTTTCACCATGACTGTAGATTTGGATCATTCCTCAGAGGGTATGCAGGCTGTGAAAGAGCACAAACATGAGAAACCTTTGTCCGTTTAACCAGCTGCCTCTGTGATGCTTCACCCCCTGCTCTTTTCCTGCCTCCCACTTTCCTGTAATGTGTTATAAACGGTTTGCACATGGTTTCACCAAAGATGCACGCATTCCACCCAAGTTTGAAAAAGGTTCAGACGGGAGGAAAAGTTTATATCCACTGTTAGAAATACAGTCATTGTCAGCACTTGTGGTTTCACATTAAAGCCGACCACTGCTTTCACATTAAAATGCATTCTGTGCATTCACTTTTTATGACCAGCTGGATGTGAACACCATTTTCCCCCTAATTTCTTCAAGTAACTTGAATTCTTTTGTAGGTTACATATAGTTTCTAAATTGCCATTACTAGTCAGTCTTTGCCAAAATCTGTTATATAAAAGTAACAATAAAGCTTTGAGATCGTAACCTAAACTCTCTTGGTTTAAGTTCAGCAAAAAAACAGAACCCAACCCTTGTGTTGACCCAAATCAAGAGCTTGTTCGGCAGGAAAACTGCATATTTTTACAGTGAAGTAATGTGGCATGGCCTGGCTGAATCCAGATGAAAAGTTATTGTTGGCAGTTGTCTTTCCCGGCACTTACAGGCTTCCCAAAAAGTGATTTACAGTTTAATATGATTGATAGTGGCTTCCAGCCATTGAGGCAGTTTGAACATGATATATACATGTTCCCATACCTGATTGTATCTTTTTCAGTTAGGTTACACCTTAGTAAAACTCATCCTTAATTAAGATGGCATCTGCGTTTTCAGCCACACCACCCACCACTGTCTGATGATCACAGCTGATAGGGCTTCAACATTGTATCTGCTGGCACTGCTTGCCCTCTCTGCTACATAACAAGCACCATGCTAGCAGAGCTGCTGATGCAACAAATGAAAACTTCCACTACATCTTAGAACCAAGAGCCTGAGGGTCCTGTCTTTCTCTGGCCTTATTTCTGGTCAAATCTCCATTAAATATCTTCTTAAAAAGTCAAACTCTAGAGCAGTGTTAAGGCCTGGTCTTACCAGAAAGTGGCACGGCAAAGTTGATGACAGTAGAGGCTGGTGACATATAGCATCTACTCGCAGGCTTGGCTGGGGAACTACTGTTGCTGGTGATTTACAACTGGCAAAGTAGTAAGCCAGGGACATGCTAGCACTAGCAAGTCAAAATCGTTCTCCAAGCTTCTTTCTGTTTTCTTGGTATCATACTGTGTACTTCTCCCCGGGCACTGTATCTCAGGATTGTACATCATTTCATTCAACAAAACAATGACAAAGCTCAATATGTTCACATAGGTTATTTAAATTTGTGTCATCAAACACAGCTAAAAAGTTTGGTCAGTGTCTGCTGGTGTCTGATACCAACCATAGACTGTATTAAACAAACAAACAAAAAAAAGATGATTTGACAGCTCCCTAAAAAGTGAAGCCAAAGCATCTTGATCCCCAGGTGGCAGGCTGCAGTACAGGTCCCAACCCCACCCCCTCCGTGTTAGTATATTGGACATGGGAGTAATGGGAGTTTTCCCCAAAGATGGTTTCTGTCATTGTAGGTAGTTCATGTATGTTCAGGTGTTTCTTTCTTTGATAAGTTTTGTTTTAACTACTTATTTGATCCTATAAAAGGTTTCTATAAAAGGTAAGGCTTGACATCATGATTGACAACTCTGTGTGCCAGTGGACTGCATGATCAATACATTGTGGGAACTTGACGATGTGGAGATCGCTACTGCACAGACTTTGACTCCAAATGACATCACTGGTGCAACATGGCAGCAGCCATATCTTGGATATTTTGTCTTCATTTTGCACAGTGGAGATAAGTAGACATGCGTTGTCCATCTTAATATACAGTCTAGGATACCAACATACGAGGCGCCCTTTAGAAACTGTATGAGATGTACTAAGCTCTCAGCTAACTTCCATGTAAACCCATCCACAGCAATGACGTAGTATAAAGACTGAAAAAGTGTCCCTGGTGAAAGTTCTGTGTCTGACTGACCAGTGGTGGATGGGTCAAATAAATGCAGGATTTTCACTCAGGACACTGCTGCTTAAGTCCCATGTGAACACTTGTTTGTTAACATCAGGGCAGATGTTACATGTGTCACTTACTCACATATGCACTTGTTCAGTTACGTAAGTTAAGTAGCAAACAGTTAGTTCAACCCAAACCATGATTATTTTTCTGATCTTTCAAGGAGTTTTGTTGCCTAAACCTAAAGTAGTGATGTAACCTACATTTCCTGTGAACACAGAAGTTTATTTTGAAAAAATTGCTCCCCATCCTGACTTTAAAAGGTGCACCTGGAGCATCATAGTTTGAAGCATAGGGCAACTGACCAAACTGCTGTTTTTGACAAGTTGGAAATTAAATTGTGTTGCTACAATAGCTTCCACAATTTTGGTTTCCCCAGAGTTGAACTTGAGATTTGCTGATGTTGTTGTTTTATTTGAGCCCATCCATCGATTGCAGAATGTCCATGTAAAGAAATTTTTCATGTTCTAAAATGTCACCATTTTGATAGTGGATGTGAGTTGGCCATGAGTGCATGAAATGTTTTTGTGGAGCTACATTTTGAAAAGTGGATTGCTATTTTATTTTATTTTTTTCTCAAGCAAGATGTACAAACATATGAGATACAAATTCCTGCCAACATGCCACTGAAATCCTCAAATTTAACTTAACTCTTGCCGCCATACACAGCTAACATAAAGTTAGCAAGTTAAGCTACCTCATGTTAGTTAATTAGCCCACATATCAAAGCGCTAGCACAAGGCCCATAAAACTGCTCTTCAACCAGGAAAGGGGAAGATTATCAAAGATAGTCTGTCTGCTGGCCTGTGTAAAGCCAATCCATTTTTTATGAGAATACAATACTGGCAGCTCAATCAGCATGCAGCACAGCATGCAGGAATGCAAGCTGCTGATCTCACTGCTATTTCTGCCTTTCGCCGTGTCTAAAGCTGACTTTCTAAAGCACACTGTCTTGTGCTGTGCTGTGTAGGTCAGTCGCAGTATTGACTGAGAGGGTTTTCAGGCATATTAAATCCAGTGACAGTTCCTGAGGTCAGGGAGGTTGTAGAAGTCGCCACATCTATGTCAGACTGGATCACAGTATGTTTTTAAAAAATCACTGAGTTTTTATTTGCTAACACAGTTCCACTACTACAACTTAAATGTATACACAGTGTGTGTGGGCATCTGTGTATGTGCGTGTGTGTATGTGTGCGTGTGATTGATTTCAGGTTTTGGGTGTGGGTGTGTTACTGAGGAAAGTAAAGTAAGAGAAAAACAAAGAAATGGAGGAACGTTGGCCAAGTAAATTAGACTTGATTTCTTTTTTAGGTAGCAGTCTGGAGGTACTCTCATCTGAAGAACGCCTCTACTATACTGTTAAAGAAGTCAATATATGTGGCTTTAATAGACTACCATTAAAGGCAGAGCTATTTCAGCTAAAGTAAGTGCTAAAATACTGCGGGGCTAGTGTGCCAGAGAGTCTGTTGTGGATGTAGTGAAAGGGAATCCATGTCATTTTTTTTCTCTGAAAGTCCTGCATTGGATGCACACAGTTTGTTCTGGATACAGATGCTAATTGCATTTTAATGTGTCATTAAAAATAAACCCATAAATCAAATGGTAGCACAGTAATTGGGGTTTAGAGACTTAGCGGCCCCTTAGGAGAAATAATCCCACTTTCAGAGGAGAGGAGGGAGGGGGGTTCTGAACAGTGCTGGATTTCAGGGCAAACACAGATAAATGGCCAGCTTTTCTGTCTGACCACAGTATGTTCAATGGGGTGCTATTCAACACTGAGGCCAGGCTTATGAAGGCAGGGCGTGATGGAAACAGCATGGAGAGGGTCCAGGATCCAGGATCCTCCGTGACTGAATACAGACAATGAAAATGCTTCCACCGGGGGGAGACGAGCCAGGATGCAGGGAGCTTTGATTCAAAATATGAATGCAATCTGTCAAACCAACAGGGCACTTGCAGGTTAAGCTGAGCTGATTTCGTAACTGCAACACAGGCAGGTGTTAGTGTGTGCGTGTATGTTTAGGGGAGTTACACAGAAGTCAAGGTGGTCTGCTGCATTGTCGGATTCACTCAGATTTTGCAGATCAGTATCAAAGAAAGCTGCAGATCCCACTGAACATCATTTGACTGATCCTGTAGACAGAGAAGGTTTTTGAAGGGTGGGTTAGCATAAAAATGAAAAACAAGCCGGGTCCAAGCATTTTATTTTTTATCCACGCCATCTAAAGACCGTAGAGATGAGAAGTTGTTAAAAGCTTGAGTTTCCTTCGAAACAGGAAGTTGTTTATAACTCGACCTCTTCCTGTTCTCACTTAAACGTTTCGATTCTCCCAAATAACAAAAAGACACATTCTATGCATGAAGACAGTTTTGGTTTTATTTGGCCAAGTTGTGCGGTACCTGTCTGTATCTGAAATGTCTGCTGTGCTGCTATCCAATAAAAATGAACACTGGAAAAACTCAGCAGCAACATGTCTTTCCCAAAATCTGTCTGTCCTCTGGGTAATCCACATACCTCACTGTGAAAAGGTTTCCATTAGGAATGCCTTCCACCGAACAAATAGTAGCCCAATGAAGTGAAGATAAAAATCAAAATTCTAACTGAATAATCCGACATCCAGTCATTAATGTCTCATTGTATCTGTGACCTCACAAAGAAAGCTGGTACTACATCAATGGAAGTATAAACCTAGACTAGTTAACTAGTCTAAAAGTAAGAAAACCCTCAGAAAACTGTCAAAATTTAGTACAATTCAACCCAATCCATAAGGTTCAATCTAGCAAGACGATATCAAGCCATCATGAGTGTGTGTGAAGCTCGGACATGCTTTCCATGTTGTCAGCAGACAGCTCTGAATCTGTACCAGTATAATGCATGCAGCTCCATACATTGAGTTTTACAGCCACATGTGTGTTTGTGTGTGTGAAAAAGAGAGGGAGAAAGCCATTGATGATCAGAGCCACTGGTTAGTGTCGCATGCCGAGCCAAACTCCCCCTGTTTTCTTCTGTATATTTCAATAAGTGGGTTTAACCGACTAGTAATTCTGGTGTCAACTCGCAGTTGTAGCAATGGTGTAGTCAGCTAATTGTGGGCATCCCCTGAGTTAAAGTAGATGTTTGTGCCAGATTTGAGGAAATCCCTTCAAGGCCTTATGAGATATCCTGTTCAGGAGAATGAGACACACGTGAGGTACAGTGAGGTACAGTGACTTTGACCTTTGACCGCTAGAATTTAATCAGTTAGTTGTTGAATCCAAGTGGGTGTTTGTGCCAAATATAAGGAAGTTTCCTAAAGGCCTTCTTGAGATATTGCATTCACGAGATCAAAGGTCACAGCGACCTTGACATTTGACCACCAAAATCTTATCAGTTCATTCTCAAGTCCAAGTGGACCTTTGTGCCAAACTTGAAGAAATTCCCCTACTGCGTTCTTGAGATATTGCATTCAGGAAAATGGGATGGATGGACAGAGGGACAGACCTACATAGAGATGGACAACCCGGAGACATAATGCCTCCGGCCACGGCTGTCACTAGCACAAAGCCATAAAAATGATGAATCCCCACTCTAACTTGAACAGAATGTACGCAGAACTTGCAGACTCCATACATGAGTATGCACACACAGACGTACAGTACATAATCAAACAATCCAGAATGGAGAAGAATATATTTCATCTATCGCTGGAAAGGTGGAAGATAAGCTGTTGAAATCTTCCCGTCAGACGTGGCTGCCCTGATCTGTTGTTTTAACAGAATTAGGAGGATCTGAGGTGGATTATTGTTGGGGCTGAACCAACACTGTGTAGGGCTGCTGGGCTGTGCTTAGATGTTCCATGCATTTTATACTGTTGTCAGAGTGATGTGACGGGGAATGAAAGGCTTTTCTGTGCACACAGGCTGAGCCGTCGGGAGGAGGAATGTAGCATGCTATTGAACTCTGCTGGAGACACAATGATTAAGGAAAAGACATATTACTATTCGCCCTATGAATTGGGGATTAAATAAATTCCAAACTGATTACATTTTGGCAAGAGAAACTTTTTTTGCTCAAAACTCACATTGCTTTGGTGCCATGTCAAACTAACCCTGTCATGCAACTGTTGAGTGATTTGTCATACGGTGCTTATTTAGCAGGGCTAAA
Source organism: Cephalopholis sonnerati (assembly GCA_019142605.1). Classification (NCBI taxonomy): domain Eukaryota; kingdom Metazoa; phylum Chordata; class Actinopteri; order Perciformes; family Serranidae; genus Cephalopholis; species Cephalopholis sonnerati. The sequence goes on along the minus strand of JAGQAX010000009.1, from coordinate 9,922,951 downwards.
ATGGAATTAATACTAATCTGACAGCTTACTTCTATTTTACACAGGCACCTGCACACTGCTGGAGTTAAAGGGAAATTCCAACCCGAAACATTGTGCTGCTTTTACAAACAGCTAAGCTGTTTGATTTTTTTCAACAACACTTCCAGGCATTGTTCTCTCCTTTCTGACTTTGTTTAACTGGTAAAACTTACTAAGCTTCTGTCTCCACTAGATCAAAGAATACGCCTGTGGGTGCTGTCAGGAGTCATTCTGGGAAATGTAGGACTGCAGTACCTGATGTCAAAGTACACAATGTAGGGAGAGGGCAAAAAGTAAGCAACAATACTTTGTTAGAAACAAAAAAGTATTATTGATACTTGTCTACTGAGTGGTAATGCATGCATGATGCTTCATAGGAGCTGCTGTATTAAGAACGTATAAGAAGAAATAGAGTGCCTTTGATTCAGTGTACTCATTTGGTAATTTCTAAAATCACCTGGATCTTCCGCATCTTGGGGCCAACAGAACAAGTTCTCTGCAGACTTATGGCGGCTGAGTGGCTAACTTGTGGTTCAGCCCTCTGCTAACTTGAACAGGGATTAAATGGTTCAATTGCGCAGCTTTTCTAAACTTTTGAAATTTTATCAGACAATATGGCTCAAATCCCAGTAGTGTAATAAATAATTTCGCAGGGATGGGGAGGCTCAAAAAAATGTATGTAAAATCAATGTAAGTCTATGGGAAAAATCTTTTTTGGCCCCATGCCGTCACGTAATGACCTGGACGTTTTACCTTCATGTTTAGCTACTATGTAAAATTGGCTTCAAAGCCTTGCACTGTTCCCGGGGGTTTACAGTGAACATTATACTGCTCGAAAAAAGGTGCATGGTTTATAGGGGACAAGAGTTGATCTTAACTCATCTGTGTTATAGTCCCATTAGCAACTGCCAACCGTCAATTAGCAAACTGTTGTTTCTTGCTACCGCTTGCATGTTTCTGGTTAGCTAGCATGCTTGTTATCAACATAAGATTAGTCACAGTGTGACCCAGCCTTCAGTGCCTTCAATTTTGCTAGGACATGCAGAAAAACTGTGTTCATACATACACATCGATCTTGACATGACGATACCAGTAGCAACACCAGTACCCTCACAGCTGTACTGTTACCAAGTACTTCATTTGATCCCCATTATATGAATGGAAGCAGTTACACAAAATGGCATCAGAAACCACAGGCATGTAGCCAAGTATAGCTTTATTTTTTAATGTTTTAGTGGCACCTTAGCATACTGAGCTGTCCACTCTGTCAAATAGACTGTGCTCCATTTCACCACACTACAGACTGTACGGGGTTGTAGCTGTTATGGTAGTTACAGTTTTTGGCCAATCACACATATTAAATGAAGAACACTTGCGGTGATTGGCTGCGAGCAAAACCATACAAATAGTAATTTTTCCTAGATCTGGGGACAAAGAGTATTGAATGCAGGTATTGTTTCACAGGAGAAGTTTCGAAACTACTTGGTATTGGGTTATTTTGGTCGATACCTTAAAGGTATTGAGTACTGATACCCTGCCCCAGTGATGATTTTAGAGTTTAAGTCTGAAAAGCTGTCTCGTAGATATTTGTGATTCCTGTTGTGCATATATTTACTCCTGTAACAAAGGCATGATAACAACAGTGAAGATTTGCATGTTGTTGTGTTTTGGGTGAAGGGTATTTGCCTGCTGTCCTGTATGGGCACACTTAGTAATCTAATTGAAAAAATGGTAAGTGTGCCATCTTGAAATAGGCTAATAGTTGATAGTGGTCGTAGAGTGTGTTAAAACGCTCCACAGTAAGGCCTGTAAATTAGAATTGAATGTGGCTTTAACTGCATATCGATGGATTTTGGACCAGAAGTGGTCCAACAGAAACAGAAAGTAATGAGATTACAATGGAGTTTTAGTTCTCCAGTCCATCCCATTACATAGTATCATTTGGAGCAGGTGTTCAGTGTTGTGTAGCAGATGACACTGTGAAAGTAACCTTCCTAACCCTCACTGCGACTGTCTGGAATAGAATGACGCCATATCGCTAATGTGGGTCTTTTAATTTGTGGTATTACTTTGTTGCCGGTGGTGTTGAGATTATTTTTAACAATAGGATATAACCTTAATGAAGAGCATTCTAGGGTAATGTAATGATCAATAATTGGAGAATTTATGGAGGGTGGATGAGTGAAAAGTAGTCGTCCGTGAAAAGAAAATCAGCCAAATTATGTCTGTGAGAGGAAATAAGGATGGAATAATTCACAAAGACAGACCCTTAATGTCTGTGTCTCTATGCAATTTCCTCTCTTCTCCACTTATTTATGTAGAATTCAAGCAAGAGCAGCAACAACTGGAAGATAGTAGCATGGAGGGGACAGAGAGAGGGAGGAGAGGGTAGTGAGAAGAGACAATGTGTGTTTTAAAATTCTAGTCATTTTTGTTGCCATCCCACAGCAATGTGTCACTGTCAAATGCTTTATCTGTCAACTGCACTCTTGCCCACAGACAGCCCTGGGCCTTGTGGGAGACTTCACGGTGGCTTTTTTTTCCCTTTCCCCCACGTCTGCCTGTGGCAGGTGTGGAGTCATCACAACTCTATTAGCTTCACCACGGCAATAAAAACACATTAACCTGCTACTCTGAGGACCGCGCTCATTACCCTGCTAGGGCTCTGAGGAGCTCTGTAGACTGCAATGGGACGTCTACTAATGGAGGCTGGCCAGTGCCTCTGTGTACATGCAGGGTCCAAAGCCCTCGAAAACCTGAGCACCTGACATGACCCAAACAGTCCAAAGGGTCCATTTATCATTGTCTCAGGCTTGTACAAACACAAACACTGATTTCCATTCAACGTGAAAGTTTTTTTTTTTTTTTCTCGGATTTTAATCGGCCAGTAAACAAACTTTTCAATGCCAATTACAAATGTGAAATCTGAAATGTTTTAGGAAATTGCCAGTGTCTATTTTTTTGTAGTTTGTCCACCAGTCCTTGCTGGTATGTAAAATTTGATTTACTTAACACTCCTATTGTAACACTTTACAATAAGGTACACATAAACTGAGCCGTTCCCTCAGTCATTATCAATTAACTAATTATTAACTGACCATATAACTGACCATTAACTAATGGTTAGTAACTCATTCGTACCTCATTAGTTCCTTCGTCACTGCTTGTTTTTTGTGAACTTCATTGTAAAGTGTTACCTTGTTTTCTATGATGGTATTCCTGGCCAAAAAAAATGGACTGTTTGATGTTTATAAAGCATAAATTATCACCAGGATATGTTTAGCATATTTTAACAAACTTCATTTCTTATCATTATTAAAAGTTTTGGAATTTATGGTGCATAGAAGTTGTTTCTCAGTAAAAGAAATTCAATTGACATACTATTTAGAATATAGCCGAGACCAAAGGAAAACATATTAAGGGATTACCAAAGACTGTTTAGTCAGGATACTGCTTTGATATCATCGAAAAAATATAATGGTCCCATTTGTTGGCGTCCATAAATGACATCTGTTTCTGGTCAGAACTGACAGGATGTGATTTTATTCAGAAATAAACTTATCTTAAATGAACACTTATCTGAAAAGCATACAGTTGACCTCAGCCTTAAACTGATTTAAATAACATGAACATAAATTTGTGTTTACGAGTATGAGGGTCACATAAGCACAAGAAAGAGTTGTGTTCCCATAACTAACATTATATTGTTTTGGTTGGAAGATGTGCTTCCAGCCCATTCTCAGTGCCAGGTTGTCAAATACTGTCACTTTGTCATGCCCCTTGGCGCCCCACAGTGATGTGCAGGGCACAATTTTGGCCCCCTTTACACCTTGCATTAGCATGCATTTTTTGCAATCGGATAGCAATCGGATAGCGTATGTCTACATATATTTATACCTGGTATTAATATGCGTCTCTGGTGTCCCATCCAGATCCGTTTGCTATCAGATAAAGCTCCCTCCCGCTGACGTTACATCCTAGTGGCACACTACAAACTCATATCATGTGCACCACAATAACAACAACAAGATGTTAGCCACCCATGAAGTTGCGTTCTTGTATGGACACTTTTGTCAGACCAAATGGAGAGCAGACACTTCGTCTCACCGTGGCTCCGTCCTCGGCGTCTCTTTACCGTGGTGAAGATAGTTTGATGTTGGATATTCAACAGATACTCACATATTCTTTTTGGGTCCAACACTGATTTCCACCTCCATATCATAGGCAGAAAACAATGCGCAACACAGGGTAGGGCTATTAACCCCCCGCCCACACACACACACACACACACACACACACACACACAAACACTCCAAAAAACACACTTTTTATTTTATAAGAATTTTTTAAACAAACTTCAACAAACCATTTTACATTTGTGTGTGGTGTCTGGGTCCAGTTATGTGAAAGCTATTGGGTTAATAGCCCTACCCTGTGTTGCTCACTGTTTTCTGCCTATGACATGGAGGTGGAAATCAGTGTTGAACCCAAAATGAAAATGTGAATATCTGTGAATATCCAACGTCAAACTATCTTCACCACGGTGTTTTCTTTTTCTCTGCAGTCACTACCCGGTGAGTGTTGTTATCTTCTTCCTCCTTCTTCCTGTGTCCAGCTGGTGCACCTCACTTACTTGTTTTCATCCAAGGAGTTGTTGCATGTGGATTGGAGATGCATTTGCATTTACACTTGTGTTAGATGTGGTCGCGATGCGTCCCTGACCACCTTCAGAAGTGGTTTGGGTGATCGGATAACAATACGTCCTCAGTACGTTTCGAGTGTATTTACACCTGTACTTTCATGTGGTCACGAGCAATCGGATTGCTATCCGATCGCAAAAAACGCATGTTGATGCAAGGTGTAAAGGGAGTCTTTGTGTCTGTATGTGACGCACAGCTGAAACACATTGTAACACCGACGAACGGCAATGGTATGTAAATTATGCTACATACTGTTAAAACAATGGGACATAGAAATATTGGTTATATGAAAATGATAAACTATTGGTGTCAAACGGGAAGTGTATGGCAACTTTTCTATCTGCTTGTTGAACATTATTAAAGATCAATGCAAGTGGTCATGACTAGTTTTAGATGTGTGAATGCATAGCGTGGAGGAATACTTGAAGCCTTTGCTCAGTCAAGTGAAATATACCATTATTATGACAGAAGGAAACTGTCATCATCCAACTTTGCCTGTGAACTCAAGTGGAGGGTAATTTCTATGATCTATGAGCTTGGCTACATCCCTTCAACAAAGTCGAACAGACTAGGAAATTTGGCCCAGGGGCCTAAAGGTTCAGGGGGCCCTCTTGAGAAAATAAAGTTTGGGGTGTAAAACACATCATGAACCTTTTCAAGGCCGATACCTTCTCCTTCATGTCTGTTAAGGCTCAGCTCTAGTTGCTGTCAGGTCCACTCAGATCTAAAACTGGACGAAACCCATCTTAGATAAGTCACAGGTAGTATTTTGGACCTTTGAAGGCCTCTGGTATCAAACACTCAGCTGGAGTTAGTATTAGATCACACTCTACTCTGAGGCATGCGAGGCTGCCTTAGAAAAAGATGAAATCCCCCTTCACTCTCCCCACCAGTGCCATCTTTCAACAAAAGACAAGCATAATGGGTAGCCACATACCACACTTGGCCCTCTCTGCAGGCACTTCCATCTGCACCCTGATAAAGAGGCCTATTGGTGCTCTTGTCGGGTGGGGTGGATGCCTAAACTGGCTCACCGCAGGGGTTTGTCCACCTCCCTCGCTGTCCTCACTAATCCCGGTCTTGACAACCGGTGGGGGGGACCAATCAGAAGATGCCTGGCAGGTCCTCCAAATCCACCCAGGTCAGGGATAATTAGCCTGTAGATTTCTCTTTCTATCCACTGTCTGAACACGTCTGAGAAAGGCCGGCTGTGAGAGACACATTTTGTGGGTCTCAATGGAATTATGGAGGTGCAGAATGGTGAGGGTCAGATCCTTGTGTCCAAGCATCCAGGCCTCTCCAGGAGATCAAAATGTGGCCCCCTCTTCTTCTTTTTTTTTGTTTTTCCATGAGAATCTTGTGTGTCTGCCTGGAGATTTGGCAATGATTAAAAGCTCTACAGCTCTGTTCAAGCAAAACCACATTCTATTAAAATTCAGTTTACCACCATCCATGCTCAGTTATGTTCTGTTAACGTGTTGTTTCATCATTAATTACTTTGGAATAGCTGATTTCAAAAATGTTAAGTCTGGAAGGGAGCCAACAAGTGAAACTTATTCATGTTAGTTTAGTTTTGGGTGAAATGAGACGATCCAGAATCAAAGGCAGTCATCACTAACAAGTTTTTCCTCTCATCCTTCTCTCAACAGCCCGAAGAACAAAAAGAGATCTGCAAAACAAAATCTCCATAAAACAAGTTTAATGAAACAATCCCAACACAGTCTAATTACCATAGACTGTATGGACGTAGACATCATGACGTCACCCACTGGTTTGTGGACTCCAGTTCTGAAGCCTATTGTTTGGCATTTTGATTGTTGCCATCTTAGAGTTTTGGAGCCAGAAGTGGCTGGATCTGACTCATAGGCTGTGGTGACAACCTGCAGACAGTCTGTCAATCAAAGTGGCCACCCCCCCTTACTTATGAGTAATTCTAAACCTTGACAAAATTGAAACTGGTGACTTATATGAAAATTCACCCCCTGCACAGCTGTCATGAATGTAAACATTAGATGTTGACTGATTGATTGCATTTTAACATGGGGGGTCTATGTGGATTGACTTGCTTCTGGAGCCAGTCTCAAGTGGCCATTTGAGGAACTGCAGCTTCCGGCACTTGAGCGTTGGCTTCATTTTTCAGCCCTGGAGGTTGCAGCTTCCCACGTACTAGCTTCTCCAACAATATCAACCATAGCATGAGGTCACTTTCAGTGAATGAATAAAGTTTGCTTAGTTGTCATGGAGATGGATCTGTTAACCATGAAAGTTAATTCTTGACATTGGAAATTGTAGTTTGAGTGATCCCAGCTTAGCATCCACATACAAGCTTCTTCCTGAGTTTTCAACCTCCAGCACTTCAAATTAGGCTAATATAAATTTTGATGCCTTTAGAAAATATTTGGAAGTGCCAGAAGCTGCAGTTCTTTGCATGGCCACATGAGGCTTGCTCCAAAAGCAGGTAGTATCCTTAGACCCCCATGGTTAACATGTTTACAGCCTGGTACAGTCAATTTCCCCATTCATGACAACTGTACGGGGTGGGGGATGATTTTTTTTATATAACTCACCTATTTAAATGTTATTAGAGTTTAACTTAATGCATAATTCAGGATGTGGTTGCTCTGGTTGAGAAGTGGTGGCGGGTGGTGACAAGACACTGCCATGGCAACAACACTGCTTAGGTACGTAACCATATAGCTGTTGGTATTTCAGTGTGTTTTCAGTTCATTAAAGTTAAACGTAACATTTTGGTCTGCTAAAAAAGTCATGTTCAGAACTTGGTTGTGCAAAAAAACCCTCTAAGGAGTTGGATTTTCAGCTTTTCTGGAAAATAGGCCTACATTTTGTTTTAATGGTTTTGAGCCTGTTTTTCGCTTGTAAAAATTAGCATTAGCATTATCACAGTTAACCATAGCTGTAAACGCACTGTGCTAATAAAGCAACTAGTGTTGGTGTAAGCTCCACCTTCTCAGCCAAATATTTGACTTCTGGCTCTGAAAATCCAAGATGGTGACAGCCAAAATGTCAAACTCAAAGCATCAAAATAGGAGTCCACAAACCATTTGGTGACGTTAAGGTGACTACATCCTTTATATTTTAGTCTATGATCACTCTTCAACTGACAATTAACCTGTTTTCAGTGCTTACATATAAACTGACAGTACCACTGCTTTCATCTCTTACCCTTAAATGACATTTCAACTTCTTTCATCACTTACAGTTGAACTGACAGTTTCACATTTCGGCAGTTTCAACTCTTCAGTGCTTAAACTTCAAATTGATACTTCAAGGTCACTCAACAATCACACTTAATTTGCACTTTCACTTTATTCAGTGCTTACAGTTAATCAGAAACCTCAACTTCTTTCAGCACTTCTATTTTAACTGCTACTTCAGCATTTCTCACTATTTGTTTTTCACCTGTATCTGCAACTTTTACCATTTCAACTATTTCAAATGTCACAACTGCAAATTTCCATTTTGAGAACACATCAATTTTCTTTAGAAAATGTATTATTAATTTTATTAGCCATCCTTATTAGAAACACTGATAATTATTCTAACAGGACAGCACAATGCTCACCCGCAATTTTACTCTCTGACAATGTGTCCACAGACGGTGATTCAGGAGCTCTGTGCAGACAAGCAGCACAAAGATGAAGGTTACTGAAACCACATTACCACCATTGATATTACCCAACTCCAAGGCCCTTACTTCATTCCCCACCCATTCAAGAATCACATTAAGGTTGCAGAGAGCTGTTTTATTGCTTTTAGCTTTTCAATTAGGCTGGATAATTTGTGTCCACCTCCTTTAGATTAGATTTTAAATGAGAAACATGTTGTGCCATTAATTATCACAATTCTTATTTTGTGGACAAAGCTCTTTAACGCCCAGCTGAAGAGAAGAGAAAAGAAAAAAAGAGAGGGAAGAAAAAGAGGGAGAGGAGAAAAAAGTGCTAATGTGATGAACAACACAGGCGACCGCTGGGCAGTGGACAGGCGAAATGATTAGCTCAGTAATAGTGAGAGAGGCTATGACAGTGATGGCCCTTCAAAGAGCGCGCTGCCTTGCCTGGTGGTGCGTCCGTCACTCTACCTGACACCATGACGTTTTCCATGCTGCGCTGGGATGTGAGTCTATATGTGTGTGTGTGTGTGTGTGTGTGGTTCTGACCTGAGGTAATGTTGGTGAGCTACAGAAGATGTTTGTTCCTTCGTCCAGCACCCCTCCTTCCCACCCAGCTGAGGAGCAAACACTTCACTCCTAGTCAGCTCTAAAAGTGGGTCAGGCCTCTGTGTAGCTCCTGCTGCGGTTTGTCTACAACACTGCTGTTGCCTCTGGAATCTGTGTACAGCAGGACGTGCCTCTGCAGCAAGATAGTCGTGAGATACTGCAGGCAGACACAGCAGCAGGCTCAGCACTGTATGTACAGTATATGGTTTGCCTTTTGGGCAAAACAAATGGTGGGAAAATTGAGCTGAAAATATGGAATAAAAGCTTGAGAATACTGTGTAAAACTTTGAGAATATTGAGTGAAATCTGTGAAAAAAGAATGAAAGTGGACTGAATTGAACTGACTATAATTAACAGCTATTTCTGTCATTTGGAGAAACAGTCAAGCTTTGTGGGTTGAAATAAGAATGTGGACATCATCTTTACATCCATTAAAAAGAAACAGCCACAACTGTGGATGAGATGGATGCAACTGTAGAATTTCTTGTAAGTCAGTCCACAGAAATCGCTCTTACATTAACATATTTCTTGAATTGTCAATGAAACATTAAGTTCACTAACATAGCCTCCATTTTGACAGAAAAAACTGAGTTTGCAGGATAGATATTTTCCTTGTTCCTGATTGGTTAGGACAATCAGTAGTCAGTGACAGCCAGAGATGTCACTTGCAAATAACCATACCCATTTATATCAGTGAGTTAATATTAGAATCACCTCTCTGTATAACACAATACAATTCAACACCACCACAAACTACACCCTCCAAAAGACCCAGAGATACCCAGGATTCCCCGATAATAGGAGATCTGGGCCGCTATTGTGTCCTCATCGTAAATAATTTTCTTGAAATGTGAAGATTACTACCACTCAGTATGGTAGATGTAGCGCTACAACCAAGTGGCAGTCTACAAGGCGAACAAATGAAGCCAATGCGGAAGTGCCAAAACTGCAGTTCCTTGAATGGCCTCTTTACAGCCTGGTACAAAAAACGGTTGTGGTTTCTTTAGCTAATTTCCCCATTCATGACAATGGAAGCCTACAGGAGTTGATTTTTTATAACTCACCTGTACAAATGATATTGTGGCTTAAAGTTACACATAATTAAGGGCACGGCCACTTTGAGTGACAGCTGGGTGAAGCCCGTCACAGCCGTGGCGACAACATTGGTTAGGCAATGTAATCATGTAACCTGAGATTCATGGAAGCTACATGGCTGGAGCTTTAGCTGTCACTATTTTGGTGTGTTTTCAGTTCATGAAAGTTAATTATAACACTTTGGTCATCTGAAAAGATAATGTTCAGTGTTTGGTTGTTCTAAAAGACCCTGTAAAGAGTTGGGTGTTCAGCTTTTCCCGTAAGTAATATTACCATTTTATTTTAATGGTTTCAAGCCCATTGTTAGCTTGCAAAAATTAGCATTAGAATTATCACAGTTAACTATAGCTGTAAACCAAGCCAACCAAAGCATGCTAACCAAGCCCTCTGCAAATATGATCACATCTGGCTCCGAAATCCAAGATGGCGATGGCCAAAATGCCAAGCCAGTGGGTGGAGTAACAGTTATCAGTCAGTTATTTTATTACAGTCTATGGCTATAGCCAGCCAACTGCTTAGCTTAGCTTAGCCAGCTAGATAGGTTAACACAAAGATTGAAAACAAGGAGAAACAGGTAGTCCGTCATATGACAGAAGCAGAGGAGGAACACCAGCGACAAAGTTCAGTTAGGGAATGACGTCAGGGTGTTGGATGGGTCCTACAAAAACAGGACTTTGACCCTGTTGACCTGGGTCGATGTCCAGTGTGAGAGCAAAAGTCAATGTTGACTTATCTTAAAGTTTCTGAGGTAAGTAACTTCACCTTGTTGCATACGTAAAGTGATGACAGCTGACCATGATTCTTCTTCCACACCTAACCAAGCCTGTAGGGGTGCTAATTAGTAAGACATCATCTGAACTGTTGTATGAGGATTCGTTGAATGATGACCATGAGATGCGCTGGATAAGAAGCTAAGAAGCTAATACCGAAATTAAGAAGGTCCAGGGAAGTAAACTTGTGTTTGAATTTGAGCGAGATAGAGAAACTATGTATGTATATATATATGTACAGTATCTGTCTACACGTATACGTATGTATATGTGTTTATACATGCTGTCATATAGCTACTGTACATGCTGAGTGCATGGAGTTTCTCTGGAGTCCCGGGCTGCTTAACATGAGATAATGACCCCGCCGGCTGAATTCAAATCAGATTACAGTGCTCTCTCGGGACAGTCAGCATGTGTCTCTCACATTAAAAAGCTCTTCCCGTGGAAGCTGCTTCCTGCTGCAGGAGAGGAGCTGCTGAGAAGGAGTGAAGAGTTTGTAAATGAAGCCAAGGTCTGTCAGCTCTGAGGTGTTTATACCCGCCTCTGAGGAAGTGACTCGTGCATGTTTTGGCTTGACAGGCAGATGTGATGATAAGACTCACGAGCCAGAGGTGGCTGACAGTATGCGGGGCGCACACCCTGACCACTTCAGAATGAATGGTTTGTACTGTAATGTGAATTTAATACACTCAAGGGCACACTTTATGCAGCACTTCTTCGTTCTGCTTGATTGCACATTTGACTGAAAGTGCATTACAGTAAATCTTTTGTGGCATGTTCAGTTATTTTTAATGAATTTAACTTTGTTCACAAACCAAAAAGGGCTATTAGAAGAGCTAAACCTCCCCTTTGAATTAGACTATAAATCATTATTATACTGTATTATTATATTAGCTATTCCAATTTCCTAACAGAGGAGGCTCTGCTTTAGAAGTGGTGCGGTGCAGCAGTCTCAAAAGAAAACACACCCTCAGGGTTTTTTATTCCACATCTCTGCAATTCCAGCACACTGACCTAATTGTAACCTGTTTTTCACACAAAGCGTTTTGAACATTTCCTCCATCGTCTTTGAAGATGTAGCAATAAAAAAGCTGTTAAACTGATATATTCAGATAAGCAAATATTTCTGCAGAGAGTGAAAGTGCAATATGTAATAAAAGTAGAACACTTTGAAGTCCTGGTTTGTACCTACAGGTGTATGCGTGCTATTTTATCTTTGTTATCATAGCTTTTCAATGTGAAGATTTTAAAATCTCCAGGTGAAGTCTAGCTTTTCATAGGAGAGGATACATACGTTGCTTTAGCAATGGCATACGTCATGATTTGACACTGTTAATGAATACAGGCAACAGGGGGAGGAGGCAGACAAATAGTGGCGGAGCAGAAGAACACAGGTGGAAGGGGAAGACGGGCAGAGCCAAAACAATATCTAACTAATATGTGGATATGTGGATGTCCAGCCAAGCTACAGACCAATTTTTGAGACCAACAAACAACAAAAATGGTTGTTTTTCGCAAGTCATTGCTGTATTTCCAGTGGCTTTTTAGCCATGAAATATGGGTGTTTTTAGTAACTCATTGCTATGTTTTCTGCCAGGATAGTGCCACAAAAAGCAGTTGTTTTTTTATCAGCATACCACTGTGTTTGCAGCTGTGATAGTGCCATGAATAGTGGTTGTGTTTTACCAGGACATGGCTGTGACTCCTGCCAGGATAGTGCAACGAGAGCATTTTTTCTTTTTTTTCTTATTACCGATATATGGTTGCATTTCCAGCCAGGATTGTGCCAGGAATAATGGTTGTTTTTTACTGAAATATAGTTATATTTCCTGCCAGGATAGTGCCACTGAAAGCAGTTGTTTTTCTGACACATCACAGCTGGGATAGTAACATGCATAACAGTTGTTTTTTACCAAGACATTGCTTCATTTTCTGCTACAGCAAATGCTCTTTTTTGACACATACTGTAGTTGCATTTCCTGCTAGGATTGCGCCACAAAAAGCAGTTGTTTTTTTCTGGTATATCACTTTGTTTTTAGCTGTGATAGTGCCATGAATTGAGGTAGTTTTTACGAAGACATTGCTGCATTTCCTGCTGTGATAGTGCAATGAAAAGCAGTTGTTTTTTTATCAACATATGGTTGCATTTCCTGCTGGGATAGTGCCAGGAATAGTAGTTTTTTTACTGATAAAGTGCTGCCTCTCCTGCCAGGATAGTTCCACGAAAATCAGTTGTTTTTTCCAACACGTTACTGTGTTTTCAGCTGGGATAGTAAATGAAGAGTGCTTGTGTTTTTTTATCAAGACATTCCTGCTGGGATAGTGCCACAAAAAATATGGGGTTTTTTTTCGACATATGGTTGCATTTCCTGGTGGGATAGTACCACAGAAAGCAGTTATTTTTTCTGACACATCACTGTGTTTTTAGCTGTGATAGTGTCATGAATAGAGGTAGTTTTTTACCAAGACATTACTTCATTTCCTGCTGCAATAGTACCAGTAATAGCCTTTGTTTTTTACCGACACATTGCTGTATTTCAAACCATAATTATGGCATTAAAAGCAGGTACTTTAAGCAAAAACATGATCTTTTCCAAACCATAACCAAGTGTTTTTGTGCTTTAACCTAACCACACATTAACCACAGAGCTGTTGAAATGTAAAGAAACACAACGTTTTAATATCTGCTACATAATAAAAATGTATTGTATCTGTGGATTGCATAAACACACAATGCCAACATTTATTCTGGGATTGTGTTGTGTTTTGTTTTGCCCTGTGCATTACAGTAAAAATTGTGCTTTTATCTTGTTGATCATTTATGAGCTCGAAGATAACAGTGTGATGAAATCGGTAATAAACAGTCTTTGGATGAATGATTTGAAACAAAGTTTAGAAGCAAACACTAATTAAAACATCCCCAAAATACACATTACAAAAGTTCAAAGCTAAGAGTTACAACAGCCTGAACAACAAATAGGAAGAATCTCATATTCAGGGAAACAGCCAATAATTACCGAATTACGTATGGGGAACAGCTTGCATCCCGATCATTCAAAGAAATAAAGAAGATGCAGAGTTACTAATGTTTCTCTATGAAATCATATTATTGTGTGGAAGGTGCAGAGCGACAGGTGAACATACAGCACCACAAATGTGCAGGCAGAGGCAGATGGTGTGGGTTTTTACTGTTAATTAGTACAATGATGATGATAGAAATAAATAATACAAATTGTTGGTGAAGCTGTTTATGCGATCACATCCAGTGGTGTTTTGTTTGTACTTCTGATCTCATGTCACAAATGTTATCCTAATTGATGTAACAGCAGTGTCGGCTTTGCAATGCATTTAAAATCAGTGTGCTAATGAAACCGCTTTTGCTAAAAAGAAAGTTAGAAAGGAGCCTGTGACACACAGGATTAATGAGCTCCGTCTCCTGCGCAAACAGGCAGAATACAGAGTTATAATCGATCACACTGATGTGCGTGAAGATGTGTGTAGTTATTCTGTAGCAATATGGTGTCATTTGCATGTGACTTAATGAAGGTATGCATCTGTATAAGGTGTACACACAGTTTAAAGCAGCTGTGAACAGCAATCACTCATATTAATGTATAGATAAATGCAGGCTGATTTACCAACATTCCTGCTGTAAACACATTAAATGTTCATTTTTGGTAAATTAAACACATTTACTTGTTGAAGAGTGTTTAATCAAAACAGTTAATTTACATTTTAAGTATTATTCCATTGCTGCACATTTGATGCAAGTATTTAATTTGATCTTGTAAATAAAATCACCAAGATAGCAGCAGAGAGTCGTTGCTCCAGACACAGGCAGCAGATTTGAAATTCCTATTTTCAGACCATTCTTCAGACCCATTTTCCTCCTAACCCCGCCTGCCTGCACTTCGTTGCGTCGCCACCAAAACTACGATGGCCAAAAAGGGCAAATGTGCTGCGATGGCCAGAAACATTTCCATTCAGAGAAACATGCTGTAGCTTCAGAAATAACAGGAAAAGACACAGGAAAACAAACATGCTGAAAAAAACATAGTGCTGCAGAAAACCAAAACAAATACATTGACAGCAAACATACAGAAATGTTACAAGGCCAAAAACACACAAACCCCCAAAAACAAATGCAACACAGAAACACTGCATATCTTGTCAAAACAGCAGAAGTTTTTAGGCCTATAGGGGGAGCTACGTAAATCTGTTGCACTTTTATAATATTGTAAGGTAATAAGGCCAAATCTAAAAATGAATCATACCTTTTAATGTATTCTCTTTACTCCACTTTTCTTCCTGCTGAAAAAAACAAACGCACTGGGCTTTTCCTACCCACCCCCTACACCCTCTCTCTACCCACTTCCACTGTGTTTCCGCATTCATGTGGAAGGTCCACCACATTGAGTGCCATCTCAAACCAACTAGTGAGGAATGGAAGTGAGTTATAAAACCTTCCAACAACAAGCCTGCACTGATGATGACTTACTGACCATGTGCAAAGCAATTTGTCTGTAAACATAAAGTTTTGTGTGACTACCCTTGGAAGTCTAAACTGTTCAGACGACGATAGACATCTGATATTGTCATACAGATGCTAACATTTTAAATGCTACATTGTATTTAGGATCAAATATACACCTCTCTAGTCTCTGCAAAATGGTAGTCGTGTTTGTTTTATAGTTAAGTGTAACAGGAACTGTTGCAAAAACAAGCAGCTTAAAAGGGTAATATATGCTACCAAAACTCTGGTAGACAGCAGTACGAATCAATTGGAAGTATGTCCTTGATGTAGAGTGCCTCATTCAGCTATGAAGGTGACTGCAAACGGAGTGACACTCGGAGACAGAGTGGGAGTAGATAGGGTCCGGTTTTGGAAAGGCCCACCCTCTCATCTGCTCTCTCTCTGGGGTAGACTATCAAGCTGTTCCACTAAGTGCTCCCCCTAGAGGCCTGGAGATTGATCTGTTGTGTTGATTGGATATGCAACTTTTTCTGTTGTATTTGTTTTGGGGGTTTCAGTGTTTCTGACTCTGAATCGTTTCTGTATCTGCAGTGTGTTGGCTGTTAATGTATCTGTTTTGGCTGTCTGCATCACATATTTTCATTTGCAGCATATTTACATTGTATTTGTATAGAATGTTTGTATGTGTCTTTGAATTGGCTTTATTTTTGAAGGTGCAGCACATTTCTTTGAATGCAAATGTTTAGGCTGTTTTCTTGTCGTTCTCCGTAGAAAAATGTGTCTCTAAGACATCATTGCTCTCAAAATGGGACCCTGATATGAATAAGAGCTTTCTTATGATTGTATGACCAGGAGAGGCAATGAAAGCAACAATCCCACCAACACAATACTAATTTGTATCTATTTATTTGGTCCAGAAAGGACTCAGCCAAAGATAGTGAAAAGACCATACCATGTCTGAATTCAAATGTCTGGACTTCCCTGGACCTGCAGGCATGTTTGCACTTTCTGTGGACTTTCAGAGAGTGTTAATCCAACTCGTGGCTCTGTTGTACTATGTCAAGCAGCAATCCTTGCCACTGTCTGTCACTTGACATCCATATAACACAATTTATCATCCTTGCAGACTTGATAAGACTGAGCACTTCAAGGAATAGTGTGTTATATTGAGGGGGATTACTGGCCTCTAGCTGTGAGGATTGCAGATTGTAAGCAGCTGAAACTTTTTTTGGTTAGCATTCCTTCAGTGTTGATTGTTCAGGAGGTTTTTATCAGGAGCCCAATATCTGTAGAGGTCTCTTCCTCTTCAAAACAGAGTAGGTGATTAAACCAGGAAAAACACCAAGTAAAGCAGTTTCACATCACAAATTGGAGTTTCTCCAACATTGTTTGGCATGTCGGAGACAGGCCGCTAGCCTAGCACCTGCTAACATGTGCTCATCTTTTTTGTCTGATTACTTAAGATCCAGACGTTTAAGAGGTTTTTACCAGTAGCCAAATTATCCACAGAGGTCTCCTGTCCAAAACAAATAAACGTGGTGATTTAAAGGGAGGAACCATTTCCTGTGAAGAAATGAACAGCTCATTCTGAGGTAACAAAAACATGATTCTTATGTTCAGGGAGTTTATACCGCAAAGAAAATATACTTCAGTCAAGGCCACTTTAGTTAAAGAAACTTTATTTCCATTTGTATTCATTGTCTTCATATTATATTTGGCGGTATGGCTCTGTTCTGGGGCCTCCCTGCCCTTCCATGTGCCTACATAAAAATCCTGAGGCAGAGAGCGCAAACCCCCCCTGCCCTTCCATGCGCCTACATGGAAAGTCTATGGCAGGGAGAGCAGTAGCAAAGACCCCCCTTAAACAGAACAGAGCAGCATCAATGACAAACATAAATGACATTGATAAGTCAGACACAGCATGAAAAGGAGGAGCTGGGGAGGAGGCGGGATGCAAAGTGGATTGCAGAGGAAGCAGCAACAGTAGGCAGGCCAAAGCAGTTCAAATAGGGTGCCCTGATAGAGATTTGCCAATTGGTTACATTGAAATCATGTGATCTATCAGCTGACTCCCTTCCATCAAGCAGCTGCTCCATCAGTTGATTGGCTGTTTGAGATCAGCTGATGTAGCTGGGATGTGAGCTGAGCTTGACATCTTGTCCTACCTGAACTAAAGCTATGCTTTTTGTATTGTATATAATCCATTTCTGCTGATATATCCCCCTAGATCCTACACACTGGACCTTTAAGGTACTAATAGCTTTTATCTTGTTGGGAAGCACTTTATAATTTATATTGTTGCACTGAAGTGCTATATAAATAAATAAATGAATATAACTGAAGTTTGCCAGGGCTCAGTCTGAAAGAACAAAGGGTGGACATGTTGTTCCCTTTATGTGCATGTGCCTGAAGCAGGCAGCTTGTCTCACCCACACTGGCTTTTCTTGGGTGAGAAGGCTAAGAGATATTTGTTCAAGCTGACCACAAAGACACTTCCAATAAACCACCAACTACCGGCCACACCACTAGCTTTAGAGACATTAGGCCAA
This sequence comes from Cephalopholis sonnerati, assembly GCA_019142605.1. NCBI lineage: Eukaryota > Metazoa > Chordata > Actinopteri > Perciformes > Serranidae > Cephalopholis > Cephalopholis sonnerati. The sequence continues at coordinate 9,905,108 of JAGQAX010000009.1, read as the reverse complement.
TTGAATGTGAGAGACAGTTTAACGGCCCCCTCTCCTCCCATCACGAGCTCAAGCAATTTAATCCATGTTTTGCAGCTTTTGTAATTCAGCCTCCACTCAAACACCCCAAGATACTTGTAATTACTGACAATAATTGAGTTTGTGTCGATGTGAAACACAGCTTGGGCTGGACGGGACTGGGAGGAGAGTGCATTTGTTGTGCTCGTTTGGCAGAATGACAGTGATCCAAAGCTGCAAAGACAACAAGCGCGGCACCTATTTAAATGTTTGGTGAAATGAAATTAAATGTGACACAATGAGAGGAAAGGGGAGTGGACCCCGCAGCCTCATCCGGGGTGGTTGTAATTAACTCGCGTGTGACGGAAACACGATTAATACACAACAGTGTTTATGACAGCTGCGCTAACGTCGCGGCGCCACGTTTCCATCAGTCAGGAGGGCTCATTGTTTCACCTGTCTGCCTCTGATTGGAAAAGTTTACCTTCGAACATTCTCCGATGGCAGACTGTGTACCCCAAGTGTTATTTGCATTCGCTAGAGTAATATTTGTCTGCCAGAAAAAGCTTATAGGAGAATTGCTGTATAATGCATCAATTTTAATTTCCTAAAGCAACAGAAGCTCGGAGATTATGTAGTATCTGATCAAACGATTGCTGGTTTGGTTCCCCAGGATCACAATCTGGGAAGTGACAGAGTTCTTCCTTATAACAAGACAATAAGCCTCCAACTGCTGCGGTGAAAACTGCAAAATAGGGAAACTATAAAACAGTGGCTATAGCAGGCAGCTCCCTGGTGTAATTGTGTACTAGAAAGTGAGTGTGAGAGAGGAAAAAAGCAGAACTTTGTGCTCAGCAGACCTAGCTCGTGTAAATACAGGTAAAGAATCACAGCAGTGTTGGACCGCTGTATCTGGCCTTGTCATTGTTTACACCTACATTTACAGTATTGTTTGAGAGGCTACGCTCCGCTGCAACACCGACATCTCTTGGAGTGCTGCCTAGACTGCAAGCATAGAGAGTGGCAGTGCACGAGGAGCGCAGTGCAGTTGAGTCTGCGGGGAGCGCAGGCAGGGCCGCCGGGTCGAAGCTTTGGCTGACCACAGCACCGGTCCTGGTGTCCTCTAGAGTCGTCCAGCTGCGTAAATGAGCGCCAGAGCAAGACTGCCAACGGCCAGGCCAAATCACACACATGTAACCAAGGCAATGTCCTTCCACCGGTCAGTGTATTTATTTTCAGGCTTTGTCACGGCCAGTTTCTTTTGCCACGTGATGTTGTTTTGCAAACGGCCTCCTCTGGAGCCATCTGTTTGGCCCAGGCCAACTGGAGGGGAGACCCAGCAACAGGGCTGCTCGGACTCCCGACCTGCGCAGGCTTTAGGGAGACTGGAGGCAAATCATGAGGGAAACTTGGAAGTAAGTTCCCTCTAGGAAAGGATTGTATGCTCTGGCTTCTGCATACATTTGTGGGATTTTGTGCCCATGTTTTCCCACACACACACACACACACACACACACACACACACACACACACACACACACACACACACACACACACACACAGCCTTACATCCTGCAACAAAACTTCTACTAATATTGTTTGTGTAGTGTCAAGTTTACCTTACCTAACCTCACCTAGGCCTCCAAACCCTTAAAAAGTCTCCCTGTTGAAATTAGCCTTACATCCTTTAAACCTCGACTAAAAACTCATTTTTAGAAACTTGCATTTCTGCTGTATTGGCTTTTCTGTGCCCTGTCTACGGGAGCCCTGAGAGGCAAGTGAGGAAAACATCAAAATTGTTTTCTCTTCTGTATTCATCACATAAGAACAGGTGGAAAAAAACTGTTTTGCTAGGATCATTTTTCAGAATACGTGTTGTAATAGTACTTTCAGCCACAAGAGGCTACAGTGCACAACTAACTGGTCTTCAGAAAAGGACTTACAGCATTCATGTTTTCTTCCAGGTGAGTTTTAATTTGTACCTGCACAATAAACACAAAGCAAGTTATGTAACATTCTGTCATATTGACCGTCAGCCTCTTGTGGCCAAAATAAGTATTACAACAAAAAATACATCAAATAATGGTCGTGATCAAAAAATAAAATAGAGTAAATTAAAATAAAGTAAAATAAAATTAAATTTAAAAAAGTTCTCCACCTAGCAAACAAGAATAAAGAAAATACACCTGTTGCACAGATTTCTTTTTTTTATCTTTAAAAATATTCTGGCAAAACCTTTTTTCCATCTAAGGTCATAAACATGGGAGAGAGAACAAATGTGATAGGACTTAAAATTAGATTTACATTTTTTTACTTGCCTCTCAGCTGCTTCCATACCTTTTTTTGTTTGTTTGTTTGTTTTTGTTTATATTTTTATTTTTATTTTTTTTATGTGGGAAGTCTCAATGGTTATGGTCTATGTTGTTCTGGTTCTGTTCTGCTCTATGTTATTATTCTTTTTCTTCCTCAAAGCACTTTGTACCTTGCCTGCGTTATACAAATAGCAGTTATAATTAAAGCTGCAAGCAGCATTGTGCGGGACCTCGCACCCACGCCCATTGCCCGTTGCCCCTAGCCCCTTGCCCATTTTGGCCTGTAGCTCCAGCTGTGTGTTGGTGGTTATGTGTGTGTTTCTCCACTGTTGACCTAACGGATGTTTGTGACCATCAAATAGCCTGTAAATATGTAGGTCCTGTTGCCAGTAGGTGGCGCTATGTGTAATCCCAAATATTGACACATGGGTGTGTTCAGGGCGGGGCTGTCATCAATCCTGTGAAGTTTGGGGAAGATTGGAGCATGTATGCTGGAGTTATAAACTACTTCCTGTTTCAGGGCGGGACTAATATGAGAGAAGCCCTGGTGTAGCCAATAGACATTAGACTGTATCCAATCCACAGTGTGATGCTTGATGAGCAGCTGTCAATCAAAGGCAGTGGTCGTCATAGCAACACAGAACAGAGGAGAGACACACAGGTGCAGCTGAAAGTAGGTCAGTGACACAGCATTTTCTTCAGTCTGTGGCCAAAAAGTGACACGTCGAACAAATGGCTCTGGTGACCACACCGTTTGATCTACGAATGAAAGAAAGATATGGTCACGACCGGAAGAATGTGGGGATCGTTGTGATGTCCTTATTTTCCATGTAAATGCAGAAATATGGAAATGCTCGCGAGTTAAACATGAAGGAAGTTGAGCTTTTCTCCTGAGATCAGCAGTCAGAAATTGTATGGGGGCGGATGGGACACATGGAGGGTACTCATTGTCTTTGGAGGCTCACAGTTCACATTCTGTTCACGTCAGTGTGAAAAGGAGACACTTTTATGAATCAGGACAAAAATCTCTGCTACTTTTGAGACAATGGTGCATCTAGCTCAAAGTATGTGCCCTTAGGAGCAGTTTCAAAACGTTTTTTGGACAGTTTTCACAGCAGCTCCACACTCTAGCAGCAAACATTCCGTCTCATAGACACCCATTATAAACTCCAGATTTCTCCAGATTTGCTCATGGTACTTTTGGAGGCACTGATCAAAAACCGTAAAAGGTACAAAAAAGATGGGGACATCTGTGAATAGACGAGAACGGCGGCAACATTTTTCAGTTTTAATGGAGTCTGTAGCTGAAACAATGCCAAAGTTATTAAGGGTTGTTTAACACCGAGTGTTGGTGATTTTCTCCCCCGATCCCATTCATTTCCTATGGGAGAAATTTCGAAGATTTTTCAGGATGTGTGTGCGTCGGACACTTTGAGAGCCTATAAAATTAAAACCGGGCCAGTAATGAAAAAGTTACGATAACTTTTTTCAGAAGGGTGTGAACTGTCACCTGAGCGACATTCAGGTCGGTAAGATAAACGGCCTCGGAGGAGATAGTTTTCAAAAAAGGCACATTTTCAGTCGAAATCTTATTTTGAAAGGGCAAATAACTCACTTCCTGTTGGTTTTACGGCTTCCGGCGCGTCATTTTTAGGTCCTGATGAGACGAACCAGCCAGTTTTTGTTTACGACATTCCTACGGACCGTAGCGTGCATTTTTGTGTGCCTAGGTGGCGCTAGAGAGCCCATTTTGGCATTTTTGGGGTTAATTTTTTCATTTTATATAATTTTTCACCAGTCCTGATATGCGTTTTTGGTGCAGTTTTTGAACATTTTGGTGAGTTTTTGAACATGTTTAGGGGGTCAAATTTGGGTTTGAAGTGGCGGCGGAAGAAAGAAATCTGAACAGCAATAACAGTAGTGTCTGATGACTCAGCACCCCCCCCCCCCCCACCAAATTCAATGGGCAAGTGGGTCATCGCCGTTGGCGACGACTTTTCTCACAGGGGGGCGCTGTAACCCTCTGGCTGACTCATTTCCCTATTGTTTCCCTATTGTGAACTTCCATTTTCAATAGGGTCCTTGCCTCCGGCTCGGTCCCTAATTATTAGGATAACATAAATAAAAATGTCTAATTATTTTTAATTTCTGAAAGAAAAAAATATCTTTGAGAATCATCTGTTTTTTTTTTTGTTTTTTTTTTATTTCTTTTGAAGGCACACATACATGACATAATTAAAGTCAAATAAGCCACAATCTGAAAACAAATTTAAAATAAATTACCAACAAAACATTAAAAAGGACAATACAAAGACAAAGTAAAACATTACCAAGCTTAGAACAAGGGGTTAAGCAACTTAATCAGTTGCACTGCATGTTCTGATTTCCATATGCTGTATTTAAGAGTAAGAATAAGTTCATTTCAGGATGTTAAATATTTGATAACTATACATTTTTGTCAAAAGGTTTCCTTTAGGTATGATCTAGTATCCTTAAGTAAAAAGAAAAGTTTTATATATCATTTCATAATTATGATTAATTATCAGTGACAAATTACAACATATTGAATTCCTCAATAAAAAGTCAAATACTAAAATATTATTGATAAACACAATTGTATTATTATCATTATTATTATTAATTTATTTATTTTAATTGTTATTAATACTAATACACAGTGCCTCCATTATGAAACAGTATCTTAGAATAATCCATTTTAAGTTAGAATGAAAATATATTAAATTAAAAAGTTTTGAAGTACTTGGTTACAATACTGAGTAATAATTTTTACATGATATATTTTTATTGAATCATTTCTTTCATCCATGTACAGTTATTATTATCAGTGGGTTGCTGTAGGTAACACAGTGTTATTTCCACATTTGTCTCCTCCAGCACAGAGATCTCCTCTGTATGATCTCCTCTGTATGATCCTTGAGGGACGAAAAGTCTTTGGGCCTGTCATATTTAGTCCATATCCCACGGGGCCTGATATTTTTGCCATGTGCCTCCTCTGTGTAAGGTATTAATCCTCATTAGGCTGTAGTGAGGCTCTCATTGACTGCTCCGAGGTCTTTGAACCTGGGGGATGCCTTCTGTTTGCCTTCAGTTGTGAAACGCGGCCCAGTTCTGTCCAGGGAGAGACGCCGCCCCGAGGTGACGAGACAAGACCAGAAACATGCTGTTTCCACCGAGAATGTGTGATCTTTTTTACTGTGCTCTTTTATGTTCAAATGGAGATCTATGCTACCTATTCCATTATCAATATCAATCACAATCACATATTTTAGACATGATATGCAATGTATTTACGCTGATATTTGGCGCTATGCCATCCTGACTTCACAGAAAATTTGTATGCATTTGCATGAAAAATTCATTCATTTGAAACGTACAGAAATTCTGGACAGTGTAAACCTTGATGGCTTTTTACAACAAAAAATTGAACCATGGCTAGGATGTTACCCTGGCCTTTATAATGAATGTATAATAAACACTCTTTAGTTTCAGTACGGATTCAACAATCAAGATATAACATATTGATTAGTGAGCCTTATAAAGGCATTTCTAGGCAGATTTGACTCTGTTTCCAATATTATGCTAAGCTAAGCTATCATAGCGTTAGCTTCATATTTCCTGTAGGCATGAGAACTGTATTGATCTTAGCATCAAACGCTCTTAAAAAAAATCTAATAAGCTTGTTTCCCCTTAGTCCAGATATCTGTATCATTGGCAGATCAGAAAATGCTTGCATTAATAATCTTTAGTGACTGGTAACGATTTTGGAAGGCACTGACAAACAATGTCTTGTTGATATTAAGAGCATCAGATCAGAAAACAGCAATTTAAATAGTTCTTGTAACCAGTCAGAGTTAGGTCAGTAGTCACTGGAAGGCACTGACTAATGACCAACAAACATTTAGTTATAAGAACTTGTTGGCCAAAACCTTAGTGGTTTACTCTGCTGATCCCTCTACAAGAACTTTGCTCATTTTGTGGATCTTCATAGTCTTCACAAGATGAATCCTACAACTGGCGATAACTGAAGTCTGAGGATATTCAAGGGGTTGCAAACAAAAAGTAACAAAATAACTTGTGTGAAGGATGAAAGCAGAAAGTTTGAGAGAGAAGCTAAAAACCCTCGTACTTTCTCACCTCACAACACTTGGCCAGTCACTGCTTGATGTGGGTGTAACTGTTGGATTGGTTGATTTAAAAAAAAACAACAACTTGCAAGCAGCCCTCCAATGGTTTTGTATTTTACTGACCTTGAAGTCCGCTTTGCTTGCCTGTGTGGTGCCCAGTGCAGAGTGCCCAGCGTTCAGGTAGGAGGTTCATTAATTATAGCAGTGCAAAACACAACCTAAGCACCAGAAAAAAAAAAAGAAAAAGAAAAAAAAAGGTTTCTGTAGGTAATAAGTGGTTTGCTGTAGGCACAAAAACCACTTGGTCATGGTTAGTAAAATATGTTTTAGCTTAAAAAATATTCAGGTTTAGCGACGCAATCCTGGCTGAGAATACAACCACTTTTTGTGAAACTATCCCCAGAGGAAACACAGCGATGTCTCAGCAAAAAAAAAAAAAAAAAACTTTTAGTGGAACTATCCTGGCAGGAAATGCAGCAATGTCATGATAATAAACAACCACTTTTATGGCACTATTCTGCCACTGTTTCGGTGGAAATGAGCCTTAGATTTTGTATGAAGAGTCTCTTCACTACCACTTAAGTGATTTTATCAATAATACAGAATATAAGGGGCATTTGTGCATCAGTGATGGAATAATGCTTAAATGTAATGATGATGTACATTAGACTTTTTTGATATAACTGTTGTTTATGTGGGAGATGTCAGATTACAGCAGCTTATCAGTGTTGTGTCATCGTTTCCTTTTTAACTTTCTTTTTAGCAAAAGTCACATTTAATGTTTTAGCACTATAATGATTGATGGTGCAAATGGCGTTGTCTCACATTTTACATTATGATGTGACCATTTATGACTGAAATAGCCCCTTTAAAAAAAAAAAAAAATCTGTTGTGATTGTACAAGCTAAGTAAAAACCCACATCATCTGGCTGTAGCTGCAGATTCGTGGTGCTGTGTCTTCACACTGTCGCTCTGCGCCATCCACGCAGCGTGATTTCCTGGAGAGAAGCTGTTTCTTCATTTTATGAGCTGCTGTCATCATATCACATTTTGATTATTTGTTTATGTGTGATGAGACCAGCTATGTAACTGACGCATTGATCACCGCACCCTCAGATCTTTATTCTTCTTCATCCAGCCCCTTTGCACTTTGTGCAGCAGCACCAAAATAGACACACACAGTGCATACAACCAAGAACTACCAGTTTGCACTTAATTTAAATAGGGGCCCGAAATTTGTTGCTACTTTAGGCTGAGCTCAGAAGCACCTTGTCCTGTATAATAGAGGTCCACGAAGCAAATGCAGAGGGTTATATATTTTAATACGGTCTATTTCTTTAGAGGAACATTGTGATAATCAGTGGGAGCTTGCTTCCTTATTCTGCTGGATATTCATGCTTTATTACTGCTAACATGCCGCGGAAAACGGAAATAGGTAGACAGAAAAGAGTTTTTTTTTGTGTTTTTTTTTTTTTGTTTTAGGTTGGAATATGAATGCAATCACAGACCACCCTGCCCAAACTCATCATTGTGTTATGAAGTGAAATAGAATATGGAGATTTTTATAAATGAAAGGTGACACCAGTCTATAATGAGTTAGAGGTGATGAGTAATAAATAACTGCCACAGTGTCCAATTTCCCAAACAAGGTTATATGGGTGCATTATGTGAGAAGTGATGGCTGGGCTTTATTTCAAGCCAGCACATGACTGATATGCATGGCTTACTTTTGTAATTGTCTAGGTGCATTGGACCCAAAGACGGACATAGCAATCTTTTCAGTCTAGTAATGTAGTATGTGCTAAAATGGCTTCTGAAGTGAATTATCACTTTGCTCCCTGGCACACGGATTCAGCCGCCTCTAGAGATGAACATCACAGTCGCCTCACCTCCGATGCATCACGGAGGAAGACACTAAATGGTGCAGACTTATCATACATTTCCAGTATGTAGGGTAGCAGGTAGCAGGGTGCCCTGCTGGGCGGACTGACCGTTCCGTAAGCGGAAGGTCGCTCTGACCCCTTTGGGAAATGGGCGCAGGTACATGTGTCTCTGAGGGACCTGTGAATGAACAAATTCCTAATTATATGGTGCTGTAATGGCATTGAAAGCCCTTTAAAGTCCAGAATGGGTGTCATCACTAGTTCTTTTGTTTCTCAACAGTAACTTTACAGGGGCACCTTTATCACCCTTAAAGGAACACTTCACCCATAAAATTACCTTTTGTATATCAATTACTTTTACAGTGTTACATTGAGTTGGTGGACAAAAAAAAAAGCAAAATTACATCAAAACATCCATTTACCAACTCTCACATGACTTGTGCAGTATGATCCAAGTCTCATTTATCTAGCTGTATGCTCAATGCTTCCCAAACTTACATTTTCTAAGGGAGAACCAAACGTAATGTGAGACTTATCTACGCTCTCTTCAATGCCAGACTCCCCTGACAAAAACACTAATTTTACCTCACCAAACACAGGAGCTGTTGACCTACTGCTGCCTCAAGTGGTTAGTTTGTTTGTGCTTTTGTGTGACTTTGGTATTTTATAGGGTTATTTTGAGTTCAGCAAACTCACGCAATAACACAAACACACTACAGATTGATGCAGCAGTAGACCAGCAGCTCCTGTGTTCAGTGAGGTAAAATTACTGTTTTTGTCAATGGAGTCTGGCTTTGAAGAGAGCAAATATAAGGGTAATTTTCTTTTTAGTCTTTTCTAGTTTTTAGGCTGTCTGTTTGGAAAGTTGTGAGCATACAACTGGGTAAATGAGGCTTGGATTATACTGCTCAAGTTGTGTGAAAGTTTTTAATTGAATGTTTTGGTATAGTTTTGCTGCTGTTAAATGTGGCTCCCTATGACTTAAATTAATCAAAAATGTAATCTATCTTTGGATTCTTCATTTACTATGGAGACATATGAGAAAGAAAAGTTACACAGGCTAAGTAATTTGAATATAAATTGTCATATATGGGGTGAAGTACTCTTTCAAGATGTCAGTATGCTTTGAAAGATCTCGGTTGTACCACGTGTCTGCGTTTGAAGGCATATGTTTCTTCCTGTCCTGTTCAGTTGTGGGGCAAAAAGCTTGCTGTCACAGTCTCTTGTCTGCATCCCACTGCCTCCCCAATCACTCTCCCAAAACTCTTTTGTGTCTTTTGCATGTCTTTGTAGCCTGGACACAATGAATTGTACAAATGAGGATAATGGCACACACTTTCAGACAGTCTTTCCTTAAAAGCCTTCATGGTGTTGCACTCAGTTCTAAAAGTAGTTGAGTGAAGAATAAATAAAAAGCGGCATGAGAGACGTTTAAACCCTGCCTCCTTTCACACCTCCACACACCTGGTGAGCCATTGTGTGGACGTGACTATTCGGCCAAACACACTTTTGGTAATTATAGGAAACTGTGTGAGACATTCACAGTTGCAAATATGATAGCTGCTCAAATTTACTGCCAAGAGCAAATAACAACTTTTTTTTTGTTGCATTTACTTTTCTGGATGTGATGAAGAGCCAGCGATCATCATGTTTTCCTGCTGAATTATTTCATTTGTCATTGAACAAGTCATACAATAATAACCAGCTGCAGTTAAGCTCTGTTGTGCCATATATAAAATGAAAGTAGAATTAAAATTGCAGTTTTGTTTTCTGCATGCTGCTTTTTTCTCTAGAATTATTTTTAAAGTCTAATTCAATTATTTGACTGTTTTGCAAATAAAATAGCTCACAATCTGGAATAGAACTTGCTGCCTCTTTAATCTTCATATTGCCACATAGACAGGATTGTGTTTAATTATCCACAAATAAATTGGAATTATAAAAATAACAGTCTTTTGTTTTCTGAGAACAGCACCGTAGAAAATTACTAACAGTCTCTATCACGATGTTGCTCATCATCGTCACAGATCTACCTGTGTTCTAATTAAAATGCAGAGCTCCAGGCAACACTTTGACCAGACTTGTTAAAGCAGCTATAATAGATATTTATGTAGCAAATCATAATGTGCAATGTGACAATTTGAAAAGAGGTTGTCTTGATGAGCCTACGTTAATTACCAGCTGAATCTGCAGCTCCGCTCAGCTCTGTGGAGCTTTACAGTGCCTCTCAGCTCCGGTTCATAACTTTACTGTTTGGTTCACTCTCACTGCTCTCATAGCATCTCGGGCCGCAGCTAATATTGGATTTACATTCATTAGGTGGACACAGACAGCACTCCAAATGAATGATAATGTTGTTCCAGAACTGCTGGATGAATAAATAAGCACCTGTTCAACATGTTTACCATATCAACATCATGCATCATAGGGCTAGTCGATCTTTTTTAGGAGTCCATAAATTTACTTTAGTTGTGGCCTTTAGTGGAGATATGGGATGGGAAACTTCAAACATCAGCCATAAAATGTTAAATGCTTGGCTTTGGAATAGACTTGTAAATATGTCTGATCAGAGACTCACTAAAAAGATATTTAAAGGCCAGGATGTAGGGGCATCTATTGACAGAAATGGTATATCATATTCATTACTATGTTTTTATTAGTGTACAATCATCTGAAAGAATCATGTTTTTGATACCTTAGAATGAGCTGTTTGTATCTACGTAGGTCCTGCTCTACATAGTCTACCATATTGTTTCACACATAGATCTTTTACATGCTTGGCATACAGGAGAAGTTACAGTTCTGAAATGTCACTGCTAGATGCCACGAAAATGATAGGGGAAAAAATCGATACAGTGTAGTATCGCGGTATTTTGCATGGCAATACTGTATCGATACACACCAAGTAAAGGTCTTTTATTATACACATCAACAATTTTTGCAAATACACATTTTAATACAACTTTTGGTACTAGAATAATAAAATCAATTGCTTTTTTGGTCCACTAGTGGTGCTGATGTTTTTTTTTTTTTTTTTTTTTCCTGGTGAGGTCAGCAGAGGTCTCAGTCAGCAGCATTTGGCTGGAAGTTCATCAAAACAAAGATGGAGGCAGTGGAGAAAGAAATCCGAAATGTGCCGTTGGCATTTACATCAAACGTCTGGACTTATTTTGGATTCTTGAACACAGAAGGAAAGAAGGACTTGGATATGACACATGCGATTTGCAAACAGTGGCATATGGCACTAAAATACTTTGGGGATACTGCAAACATGAGGGCTCACCTTACACTCCACCATCCAGAGATAGCGCTAGACCCTGACGGCCAAGCTAACACTAAACCTCCTCGGATGGACAATCAACCAATACTGTACATACTTAGCTTGACAAAACTACCACCCGACTCTTAGAGAGCGAAGAAAAAAACACAGTCCATCACCTACTTCATGTGTAAAGATCTGTGTCCATACAGTGCTGTTGAAAACATAGGCTTTTGTTACATGCTAAAAACACTGGAACCCAGGTATGTGACTCCGTCCCAACATTTTTTCACCGACACAGCCGTACACAAGCCCTACAGAGAAGTGAGGCATAAAGTTGAGGAATCTTTGAGTACAGCAGGAAGGGCGACATTAACTCGTGATGCCTGGACTTAAAGGTGAGTGGATTCATAGGTGACTTTAATGGCACATTATCTCACAGAGGACCAACGACTGCTGTCTCACGTTCTCCAAACTAGAGCAGTACACCAAAGTCACACTGGAGCAAACAATGCAGACCTCATCAAGAATGGGGGATTGTGGTTGTAACAGACAGCGCTTCTAACATGGGGGTTGCCATTCAATTGGTGGGATATCGGCATGTGATGTGTGTTGAAGTTGTTGGTCAGTCTGTCTGCTTTGCACCAGATTTTGCTGCAATAAAAATGATTAAAGTCAGATTAACAGATTGAAAACTTTGATGCTGACAAAGTTTTCCTTTTGGGGAAATAATTTGCAATTGGTAAAAAATTTAATATATCACAATATATCACAATATATTGTATCGCAGCATATCACAATAATATTATATTGTGACCTAAATATCGTGATAATATCATATTGTGAGTCCTCTGGCGATTCCCACCCCTAGTAAATTCTCCACTCTAGACTTTTACTTGGGACATTTCACAAGGTCACCTCTGAGCTAACGAGTTAAAATCCTTATTAAAATCCAATTTCACTTGAGCAATTTATCATTGATTTTGCAGAACAAGTTACCTGGTGATATGCAGGAGATTAAGAGCAAAAAGTTTCTGAACTATAGAGAAAAATGGTCTGCCAATATATGGTAAACACAAAAATTACTAACTTACTGTCTCATAAAGAATCTCTACAGTGTAGTTCTTCATGTGAAGTACAATTTAACAAAAGAAAAAGATTCCTATGTGCACAGTTACGCTCTGAAACAAACCATTAGCCCCAGAGACAGGTAGGTTTAATTCCACTCCAGAGGAGGACAGACTTTGTTTGTTGTGTGAGTTAGGTGAAATTGAGAATGAGGTTCATTTTTTGTTTTACTGTGCTGTTTACGAGGACATAAGGGATGTGCTGTTTAGTAAAATGACCTCAGTTTATGTTGTTTTCTTTTGTCTGCATGACTATGAAAAACCTAAGCTGTGCTTCACAAAGGGAACCTTTTTGTAGCAGATTTCATTTGCCAAGCTGCGGGTGAAGACAGAATATTTTGTTTTGCTGTGAAATAACCTGCAATTTTTTCATTCATTCATGAAATGTAATAAAACATTTACACTGCAACTGAACTTTTGGTGTCTTGTAAACCTGTGAGGGTTCCCACTTTGTGTGCATGACATGAAAATCAATCAATGAAATCAAACTGAAAGGTAACAATATGTCAGTGCTGTGTTCACAACTTGTTTCCACTGCCCCCAAGTGGCCAAAAACATCAGTTATTGCAGGTTTAAAAAAAAAAAGATGACATGTGCATCCATTGTTCCCAGGCACTGGGTGAAGACTGGCGGGAAGAAACATTCTTAAGGGAGTTTTTATTGTAGAGAAAAGAGTGATCCACAATTGTTGTTGGAACTGTGTGTCAGTATTGATGTATAGTATTAAGTGTATGGAATAATTAATCATAGCAGACGACTCTGATGTGCACATGAGCACAGAGTTTTCTGTGGTTATATTGCAACAGTCTGGTGCTTGTTGCAAAAATAATTTAACCATCTGCCATGTGTAATTGACAGTGCACATCATCACTCCAATTAGAGACTACAGATGGAGCAAATACCTATAGGCTACCTACTAACTGTCGTGGATTACAGAGCTGTTAAGAATCACTCATTAATCTTTATGCTGTAGGGCTGCTGTTGATGCCATGACTAGAAAAAAACTTTGATTTTTCTGTGAGGTCACATGACAAAAACAGTACAGTACAACTGATGATCCTGTCTTTAACATCTGTTTGAGAAACAGCAGCCTGCATGGACAAACTCAAATTAGCACTTCTCAATAAAGAAAAGCTACATATGTAAATAGTATGAAATCAGACAGAACTGTCAGCAGTGGTGGGTGCTAATGCCCCATCTTTTAAGTTAATTAAAAGGATTCTTAATATAGCATGAATTTACTGAGTTCTGGACTACCTCGAAACCCTATAAATTAAAAAATTGAAACACAATGATAAATGCAGTGATTATCAATATCCACATTGTTTGGTATTGTCTCGAAATCAATTTAAAGGGATACTTCACCCACAAATTAATCATTTGCATATCAGTTACTTACTCTGTTTTAAGTTAAATTTGTAAAGGAAACTTTGTTTTTCTTGCATGCCTTCAGGGTGAACGAAGAATCCAAAAAGGAAAAGATTCTTAATGAACTGGAGTAGATGGGGACCATGTTTCATAACAGCAAAACTATATCAAAACATCAATTTACAAAACTCTCACACAACTTGTGCAGTATAATTTAAGTCTCATTTATTCAGTCATATGCCCAGTAATTCCTAAACACATGCATTTTCACAAAAACCTTACTATTTCAAACTTTTACGGCAACGACAACATTTGAACCTACACAATGGAATGCATAAGCGGAGTTCAAACGCATGTGCTTCTTGGGTGAGAGAAATGTTTTGCTTTAGTTTTGCTGTCGATAAATAAGGCCCTCCTTTTACTCCAATTTAGCAAGAATTTCTCCGTTTTCTGATTCTTCTTTCACCGTAGAGGCATACAGGAATTTACGATAACACATGGCAAGTAAGTGATAGAGGTGGGACCAAGTCATTGATTGTAAGACACAAGTAAGTCCAAAGTGTTTACCCTCAAGTCCCAAGTCAAGACTAACAAGTCCCAAGTCCTAAACTTTGAGTTTGGAGTTCTAAACAAGGCAATATGTATCTTCACCAAATGTAATAAGTAATAATATATAAATGGCTTTTTAAAATTTGTATTCATTTGTTAAAACAAGATTTTGGGAAGTTGCTGTCTCTTCATCTATACTTTTTGACCCATACATCTATTAATATTTTCTTGACATCTAGTAGTTTTTGTGCAAGATCAAATTTAGCATTGGTACAATTTTTCATACTGGCACTGGTAATGCATTGTTAGTTCTTAATGGTTCTCTCCTGCAATTTGACTGGATGCTGTTGGATTGGATCAGACAAAGTGGATATGGGGAATTAAGTGTGGACTTGCTTGAAATGAATAGCATTAATGTTAAGATGATTAAGGAAATGAACGGAAATTAATTAATTCAGGGGGACACTTTTTAAGTAACATACTTGTTATTCTTTAGGTTTGAGGGAAGGTATCAAGTATCTTCAACTCAAGATCAAGTGAAGTCTCAAGTCATTGGTGTTTAAGTTAAGGTGGAGTTGCAGGTCTATTTTGAGTTATCAAGTCAAGTCCTAAGTTATCGAATTAGTGACTCGAGTCTGACCCGAGTGACTCAATCCATGCCATGGTAATTTTGGGTGAGGTATTGCTTTAAGCTGATATCCTCTCAATCACCAGGATAAGTACTTCTTTTATGTAATTTTTCTCACATTGTACAACACTGTATTTTTCTGACATTTGACCATGCATACTCTGTCTAGAAATGCCTCATACTGTCTGTGAACATGTCAGGCAGGGCTGGTTTTATAATCAGTAATCCTGTTATTGATGCATCTTTTTCAGGCCGATGAATTTTTGAACTTTTAATAGCTGCTTATTGGTTTCATGGATTAGCATTGAACAGAGGCTAATAGGATTTAGCCCAATGCTTCCAGTTTTAGCTCAGCTGAATGTCAGGGATGGTTTTGGGGATGTGACCATTATGCCTTAATTAAGTAATACTTTAATTCACGGGTCACTCCTGGTGCACTGCCATTGTTTTGTATACTGGAATCTCCCATCGGTTGGGTTATTACTGTGTACGGCCATTTTGTTGATCGGATGACTTTCACTTTCCTGAGTGAACAGTGGGCCTCTCTCTCTTATTACAGCGAGAGGTTGGGATTAGAGCGTATAGTAATAAACAACGCTCAGACAAACTCATTAGTACAGTTAGACTCTGTTATTGGGCCAACATTGTGTTTGGAGGACTCATTAAAAAAAGAGGCATTAGGGGACAGTGAGAGCCGGGGAAAATCTGAAAAAACAACACATACTCACTCTCAGCTCATCATATAGTGACAAGTGTTCAGTGGCCTTACGTATTAAACTGTTAGGCTCAAGGTACCCCTTTAGCCCAGGGCAGTTTCAGCTTGACATGTATAAAGTCCCTTTTCAAAATAAACATCAAACATAGGTTTGATTTGCTTTTAAACAAAGTTTGTTAGCTTAAGGCAACAAAAGTACTTATTTATGTTTTGGAAAAGATCATGGTTTGGGTTAAAAGAAGGTACTTATGTGATTTAACATAACATGGGCCTACTACGTTACTTAGTTATAATAACTAACCTTTACTTTTGGTTTCACACAGGACAGATCTATTAGGCGAAAGTCCTGTGTTTAACCAACCTGTTCTCATTCCCAGATTGTGGAATACCAACTCTCAGTCACCCCCCCTCGGCATCTCATATAGATGCACAGGGCACCCTTTAGCATCTCTATGTGATGCATAGCTGCAACACATTGTGACACATGGTTAATGTTGTAAATTCGTCACAGTTAGGTTGAGACAACAAAACTGTTTGGTTAGGTGCAGGATTAGGGATCGTGTTTTGGGTTCAAATAAGTACACTGACAGCAGTGCACAACAACCATACTGTATGTAAATTACACCATACATTAAAATAATGTTGACTTTTGGTTCAACGCAAGATGTAGGTACCTAAGTTACGTAACGTCATGTTAAAACAGCACCGGCTTTTGTTTCAGAAAAGAAAACAAAATGCGGTCTCAAGGGTGACAGTCTTGTTCTGCTTGACCCATAAACCTCCCCTCCCTTCGACCAGACACAGACTGTCTTGCCCTTTGTTCTCTCACCCTCAAATATTGCTACAGTGTATCGCTGCATGAAGCTGCAGGAGGCTAGTCCAACACATTTTTTTTCTGATAACTTAAGATCCAGATGTTCAGAAGGTTTTCACCAGGAGCTGAAATATCCACAAAGGTCTCTTCCTTCCCAGTAGAAATGGACCTGGTGATTTAAACCACTAGAAAGCAGTTTCATGTTACATAGTAGTGTAACTTTGGCGCTGCACATGGCAGTTGGGCTTCTTCCTACGGTGGCACACGTGCTACTGTGAAAATGTGAATGCCCTTATCTAGAGCTAGGGTTGGGTTTGTCCATTCTGGGCTACTGTAGAGACATGGCAGTGCAACATGGCAATCCCCATAAACGAAGACCTGCTTCCTGAGTAGATAAAAACGGTGTTAGACGGGGACTGTTTACACAACAATTATACGCTTAAAAAAACACACTCATTATATTACGTTCAAATTCTGCCAGTATATCCCGTCAAATCCTACACACTGGTCCTCCAAAGATGTAATAGAAAAAAAAAAGGACAAATTCAAGATTTAAGGTTTTTTATCACCCCTCCCTCCCCTCCATCACATCACATGAGGAATTTACAGTACACATGCACGTGCACATTATGCATGCTTCTGAGAGATTTCCATGACATACAAACACAGTGCCATAGTGTATATATATACTACATATTCCCATTGATTAAACTACTACTGAGTATGGATGAATTAGGCCACTGAAAACATGACAAGGCAAATTTAAGATCAGATTCTAAAGAGTTCTCGGCCGATGTGATCTGGTGTCACCTCTAATCATTAAGAGGATATATGAAGAATAAAGTACAGCAACAAACAAACAAACAAACAACAAACAAAACATGAGAATACAGAAATTAAATAAAATAAATGTGAGTCATATACTGGCTTTGAAGCAATGAGAAAATCCACCCTTTTTAGGGAGGGGGGTTGTTACTGATACTTTGAGGGTATGATTTCATTGTGCGCTTTGGATTTCCTGCCTGATCTGTCACACACTGACAATTACTGACAATTATAGAGCCCCGCTCTAATTAGGCTGTCAGAAAGCATGTATATAAATGAAGCCGCATCGGTCGCTCGGCGAATGACAGGCTGTAGTGTGATTTTCCAGTGGTTTGACACGGTGTGTGCAGCGCAGACCTCCTGGGAGGCTGCACACTGGACCCTGGCTCCGCCTCTTCACTGTGTGTGTGTGTGCATGTGTGTGAGTGTGACTGTGTGCAGAAGCTGAGGATTCCGCTCAGCTCTGTGACTGATGAAATTACATGTTCAAATGTGCGCTTAGCCATTGTCACCCATCCATTACTTGAATAGTGCCACCCCCTGCCCTCAACCAACACACATGCACACACACACACACACAAAATACACACACTGTGCTCTTGCTGAATGGGGTACTTTAGACAAAGACAAGAAGTATTAAAAGATTCCATCATTATAATGAGTAAATCTAAAGCAATTTCTATTGTACTATACAATAATTTTACCAAAGTCTGTTTTCTTAATTCAGGAAGAGGCAACCTCCTGCTAATGTGCCCAACCGATGTTGTGTTTCCTGTTTTGCTGTGATGTGTGGTTTGGTGTGAACAGGAAAAGGAAAAGGTTGGGACAACATTCTTTATTAAATTTGAGCAGCATTGTAAAAGGAAAACTTCCTTCAAAAACATCCAGCATGCTGTACAGATTTAAACATGTGCACATGCAGACACTGTACATAATTATCCAGTCCATGTATATCCATTGAATATTTATTTCTTTGCACTAACTGTATAGTTTACAGACACAAAAGACTTGTCTTGTATGTGGACATTTTATTTTTATTATAGTTTTATTGTTGGCTGTTGGTGCTTTTTAAATAGATTTATATAGTATATTTATATAAACACCTATTATTTCGTGTGATGTATGTTAGGGCTCTGTCTATGTTTTACCTTTATTTGTCCAGTTTTGCTGTCCTTAATGACCACAGTGTACCCATCTGATTGCTACCTCCAGCAGGATAACGTGCCTAACACAAACTAAGGTAACAATGTGTAGTTACACCCTTGATATATAAACACAGCTCTTGCTTTTGTTTCCTTTTTAGTTTTAATGCTGCACCAATCAATATACTTATTTGAAAAAATTATCAAGTAACTATGTGTAATGTGAAAAATGCCACTGATGAACCAACCCGTTCCCATTCCCAGGCTGTCAAATAATGCCACACCCCCTTGATGTCTCGTACTGACACACAAGGCATCCTTTAGTGTCTGTGTGTGACTGATGTTCTAATGTGTGGTTAACTTTGTCAAACAGTCATGGTCAGGTTGAGGTAAAAAAAAAAAAAAACTACTTGGATAGGTTTAGAAAAAACATCATACTTATTCCTTTGTAAGTTACATAATGCTACATTAAACAAAGCTGACTCTTGGTTTCTCACAGGACAAAAACAGCAGTCTCTTGGGTGAAAGTCCTGTTTGTTTGACCCATCCACCACCATTCCCATCCAACCTATGCAGAACTTCTCATTCTATATGCTTCATCAGTGGCTCTTTCCATGCAATTTTGCTGTGAATGGAGTTAGCTGTAAACCCAATACGTCTCACAAGGATGGCAAAGGATGCCTTTGGCGTCAATTTCACACGCCAAGGTGGCATGACAAAGCGTCGATGTATGCTAACCTGGTAATAAGAATGGACTTCAACTCTACTATTTTGGTTGAGTCTCACAGCTCCTGGGTTCTAGCAGCAGCAGGCAGCTGTTTTCAATGACAAAGCTCTGATAAAACCACTGTAAGCGACCTGTCCAGCACCAAACAGCAGACAGACGCAGTGAGCGATTAGATGTTATACGTGGGGGGGATTTAGCAGCAAAAGAGACAAGTTTTTTTTCTTAGGAGTTTGTAGAGATCAAAATCAGAGCTAAGGTTAGACTTAAGGGGACAGCTCAGATTTTTTGAATTGGGGTTGTATGGGGTACTTATCCATAGTCAGTGTGTCACATAAGTCTGTCGCCACGACCTTAGTTTGGCAAAGCAGCAGGAGTGCCACACAGAGGCGAAGCAATATATTGCTGTGGAGGTGTTTGCAGCAAAACATATTTTAGCCACCTGAAAAAAATCAATATTAGCTAAAGTGTATGTTATATTAAGAGGATTTTTTTACCCCTTCACCTTGTCATCAGACCGCCCATTCTGACAGTAAAGCTGTTTCTGGCTTCAGTTCCCCATCTATCCCCTTGTCCAAGCTGCCACACTCTATTGACAAAAACTGTAATTTTGGTTTGCTGAACACAGGAGCTGCTTGTCTACCCCTGCCTCAATCAGTTAGTACGTTCATGTTATTGTGTGACTTTGGTGAATCTGAATGTACCCTTTTAAACACCAAAGTCACACAATAAGACAAACAAAATAACTGACTGAAGCAGAAGTAGACCAGCAGCTCCTGTGTTCAGTGACATCAAATCACTATTTTTATCAATTGAATCTGGCTTTGAAGAGAGCAATAAAATGACTTAATTTTCCCATTGGAAATGGCTGTCTAACAAGAAGGTAAACCAATGAAAATACTCTCAAGAAAGTGTACTCTTAAAGTGATATTGATTTTTTTTAGGAAGCTAAAATACATTTTGTTGCTGACCCCTCCACGGTAGTACACTAGCTTCCATGGCAGTACTCCTACCTGCTTCTCCAAACTGGGGTCATGCCAACTGACATCTAGTGTATGTAATACAATGACTATGGATAAGTTACTCATGCAACCCCACTTCAAAATATCCAAACTATCCCTTTAAGATAGTTGGACTTCATTAATCAGGTGGACAGAATTTGAATGCTAATGTTGCTCTCTGTCTGCTGGATGTGTAAATAGACCACTGTTAAAGCAACATCAGGTGATAATGTGTCAGTGTTGTGTTTACAGTTCATTGTACTGCCCCCTAATGGCCACAAAATCAATGAATATTGGTTAAAAGTGGACTCCAATTCTGACTGGTTTTATGGCAGAAAAAAACAGTCCAGTTTTGCCACCCACTGTGGGGGATGAGTATTTCTACTCAGAAAAAATGGCAATATGTTATTGGCTGAAACTATGACAATAAGATCCAGGTTTTAAAACGCTTGTTTATCCTTTAAGTGCCCCGAGGAATTTTATTTATTTTCCTTACGCCTACAGTAATTATCATTACAAAAAAGAACTTGTGTAGGTGAATAATTATGTAACTTAACAAAATCATGTTTATCCTCTACGGACGTATTCGTAATATACTGTACTGCAGGCAATATGCTGCCATTACATGCTAATTTGTTTTGGAAATAATTAACAGTCCATCCTTCTTTTGGATTTCTTGGACCGGAGTGCTCAGCTCAGCTCTGAACATGAGAGAGTCATCTCAACTTTGTTTGTATGAAATCATTTCAGGGACATTACTGCTTGGTTTCTCTCATTACTTTCTACTCGTCTGGCTGTGTCCTCAGGGGTAAAAGCTGGCAGCAAGAGCCCATTCTAGATTCTGTTTGTGCTTTAAAATTGATAAGTGAATCAGAAGAGTATTACATATTAATTATTAATTTCACAATGTGAGGCAGAAAAAAGAATCACTGGATCAAACTTGCTTAAATGAAGCAGAATGACTCTGTGTTCAGCAAAGGTGCAGCAGTGCACCTCCTGCATACCAATGGGCTGTTTTAAGAGCTAACTTCTAATGGAATGATGCTCTCTGCACTCCACCCTGCTGACTTGTCTCCTAATGGCCCACTAGATCAGTTAGAAATGACGATCAGGGTTGCTCAGGGACTGGTTATTCTCCTTCTAGGCCCGCACTGTTAAAGGAAAACTATGGTTTATTACAAGTTTTATTTTCGTTAGCAGGGCCATTGCTTCTACTGGTTATGGTAACACCGTACCCACCAAAGTAATTGCTGTGATCTCTGAATGCAAAGACAATATAAAAATAGGTCTGATGAGGCCATAATCATGAGCAGTCTGACAATAACACAGGTTTAAAGCAAACCCAACAGGTTAGCTGAATTTATAAGGAAGACCCCCCCCCCCCCCCCCAAAAAAACACAAACAAACAAACAAACAAACAAAGAAAAACCTAGGACAAAGTGTTCATAGGACACATCAGTCACAACCTTCAGACTGATTTCCCAACTTTAACTTACACTGCCTGCCCGCATTGTGCGCATCCATAGATTTCCTTACTTTTTTAAAGCTGAGGTGGACAAAAATCTGGATATACCCTCCTACCAACCATGGTATATGCACCCACTTCATACAGTAACCCAGTGTTTCTCTATACATTGATTTATTTCCTCTTATTTCATTGTACAGTTGCCCATAGCACATTTTCTCATCCCCTCTTTTCCTTCACTCTGCGCTTATCAGACGACAATGAGACACGAATTATCAAGCTATCGTTAGTCACCCCACCATCCCTTCGCCTCGCTCCCTGCCTCTATGGACTGTTTCCCTGGGAGGAGCATTTGCAGCTGCTAAGGAGACGGACCTTTGGCCAGCGCAAACCTTCCAACGCCAGGTGCTACAGCAGGAGTTGGGGCTGTCCGGTCCTCCTGAGCTTGGGTTTGCACTTGCTGGATTCACATAGCCACAGCGGCTGACTGTGATCTGTAGGGAGTGAGGCCAAGGACACTGTGTTTCAAGGTTCTAGCTAACGTTAGCTACATACATTGAACTTAACACATCAGTGGTAGAGTGCTCCAGGAATTACATTTTTCTGTAGGCCAATGCAGAAGTTAGCATTGACCTGGTTTCCTTGTCCAAAACCCTATGGAGTTCTTTCATTGGATTTTGGATTGTTGCTGAAAGTAAGTTCTGTGACAAACAAAGGTTTATGACACTTACAGATTTTGTTCTGCAGGAAATGAATTTTAAAGAAAAAATGCAATCACCAGAAGTAAAAAGGTAACGTTAGGCTATAACCTAATTACACTGTGGTCACATGACTTCAATGTTGCCACCTCAATAAGGCTGTAAGGCCATGTGCAGCGTAATGATGTTTTGTTGTCTAATTTAGCCACTTCATAGTGGCCCTTTTTAAGACACATACAAGCTTAAAAATTCACGAGTGGGCTATTTACTGACTTATTTTATGTTGTAGAACAAAACATGACAGTCTCTTGAGCTTGTGGTAACCGCAGACCTTATTTCAGGCATCGAACCAAAAACCCATTCAAAAAACCCATTGACTACAAGACAAGGGATCCGGTAGTGCTATAATGCTAACTGATTTCTGGGTTTTATAACTTATTTCTGAGTCACTCTATAAGTCTTCAGCTCCAGTTAGCAGAAGGCAAAATTATGAGCAACATTTTCTCTTCATCTCTGAAACACCATGCAGATATTGACGTGTTTTATTTCGCTAATTGTCAAACTCTCTTCAAAACTATCTTTTTGATAAGTCTGTCTCCCTTTTTTGGGTTGCTTTGTAGTGTAGGCAGTTGTTGCTAGAGGTGAAATAGCAACTTTTTCTGCAGGATTCTCCACCATTGAATGAGGCTTTCACAGAAGGGACATGCACATGCGTCTGCATTTATGGAACAGCCAATAGCAATAACCTCTCTCTGAAGTGACCTGTGATTTGCCAAAGTTTTCCGTCAAAGGCCAGACATTCTAAAGCCTGAAAATAGAGCCAAGAAGAGATGCAGAAGTGTAGTGTTCTCTCAGTCCACTTAAATCACAGTTTATTATGAGGTTTTGCACAATGACGCCAACATTAAACTGCCTACCCCGGCTTTGAGTACTTGTTATGTTTCGTAAATCAACAACAACCTGAAAAAATGTGATTTGCGAGCACTGCTGCAAATGATTGCCAGTGATACAGAGTCTGACAGTCCTTTCTTATGCTTAGTCATGATTGAATATTGCAAATTTGGTGCGAGCTGTAGCCTATGATTTTACCAACCATGCCATGACGCAAACGAAAAACAGCAGGCCTGGAGGCAAAATTATCCAGTACTTGAGATTTCTGGTGAGTTATTTCTATCTGTACTATTAGATAACTATTAGTTAGCGTTCACTAGTTGCCTAGCAACAATTTTATAAAAAGACACAGCAAGCTGAAAAACCTGCTCTGTGATTCCAGCAGACTAAAACAAAAGGCGGCGTGCCTCACGTTCTGCAGTCTGCAAAGTGTGCTCTGTCTGATTAGGGTTCTATTCTTTGAATTAATCCCGACAAAAACATATTTCAGTAAGCTGTTCATACCGTCCTTTATGTGAGAAGCTCACAATAAGGGTAGGTGAGACATATCTGGCACATTAGAAATTCATGCAATTTGATATTGGCCCCTGTCCAGATAAGCCATTAGGACTTGATCTCTTGCTGTTTTACTTGTCATGCCGGAATCCTTCAGAGACACATTTTAACTAAATACAAACTTCACAGGCTTTGATTTACCAACGACTCTCTTTGATAAGAGAACTGGCCACATTGAATACTAATAAATACAATCTTTACTGTCATGTCATGAGGACAACCTCCACATTGTGAAGAATAGTCTGGTAGTCCAGTCCATGGAGAACAAATTGGACACTTACGGTGAGAGGTGAGTGCGGATTATGTGCCAAAAATATTGTGCTTCATCTCTAGCCCAAACTATTCATATGTGAGTTTTACGAACTGAAATGCCTGTCATGAACGATCTAATTGAATAAAGTAAGTATTTCCTTGCCAGGGTTTCTGTTTCTCTCTCTCCCTCTCCGCCCACATAAGTGAAGGTGGATCTCCTTCCATTTGTGTGGAGCCTGAACACTTTTTTGGCAGGAAAATGATCCATCATCCTTGAATCATTCTGAGAGATTGGCATGCAAGCAGTCAGAGCATATAGTGCAATGGGAGAGTAGGAGGAGAGAGAGCGGGGTCGACAGGAGGTTACGGCTGCAGCTGAATGAAACTCACTGCGCAGTGGGTGAGACGGTGCTGCAGAGCAGCATGAGGTACAAGTGGTTATATCAGTTTCTGTACTATTCCTTCAGGGCTTTGATGCCTGATGCAGCACCAGCTGAGACAGGAGATAGTGACGGTTACGCATTGTAGCTCAGTGATCCCAGGCTTTGCTCTCTAATGCTGAATCCAAAAGTCCACCCTCTGGACTTTGGGTGCTCTGGACAGACTGAGCCCTTGCAGGCTTTGGTCATATATACAGTACACTGACAGTCATTTCTGTAAGCACAAACACTTTGAAGGAGGATCTCCTGGGCAGTGTTTACTTGAGGGACTCTACAGTGCTTGTCTGACAGCTAGCAGGACTTCTCGGCAGTGATGTTTTATGTCCTAGCCCAGGTGTGTTAACCACCTCTGAGTCTCAGGGGAAGTGCTGTCATTTCACCTACAGAACAAGGAAGATCATGACTCTTATACAGAGCCATAACACCTCCTTCGTTCTAAGCTAACCCTTGTTCCATGAGTAATAGGACTCAAGGGGGGTTTTCTGTTTCTGAAAAGCTTGAACAGGTTCTTGAGGTTTTCAGTCAAATGTCTGAAGTAGATGAGTATCTATTATTGTCCTGGGTACTAAAGTTTGAGTATCATTTACATTACATTTTTAACAAAGATGTAACAATTAGTTTTCTTTATATAGTCAACAATGCGTTGTTCTCATGCACTGTTCGCATGTATTTCCCCACACAATTGCCACCCGGGGAACAATTAAGTATTTCTGATTCTGATCCTGATTCCAAAGAGCAATGCACCAGAATTTGTGCAAATAACCCATGTAATTTGGAAGGTTGCATTCACATGATCAATGTACTGATGGGAGAAGGAAGTAGTATAAAGAGCGAAACTCTGCGTAAGGTGATAGGTTGGGATGGCGAATGAGTCAAACAAGCAAAGGACTTTCTGCAAGGAGAATGGTGATCATGTCCCCTGAGAAACTAAGCAAACCTTGCATTATTTCAAGGTACTTCTTCACCATTTACTTGCCTAAACCTAACCTACATAACTTTGCATCAAATTCATAACATTACGTCAAGTACGTAACATGACAGTGCCATTCTGCAGGCGTCAATTTGTTAAACATCATACGAGATATTATATGTACATGTTACGAGTACGTAACTTTACGTTGAGTACGTAGAATGACAACACACAACTATGTTTCTTTTTCTAACCCTAAGCTATGTAACACGACAACACCCAATCATGTTTCTTTCACTAAACCTAAGCTAGATAACTTGGCATTAAGTCAAAACTTTATAGCAATTACAGAATGTGACAATGCGATTCCCGAGGCGCCAATTAGCTAAACATCATACAAGCTATTGGATGTGCATTTTTGTAAGTTTCAATACAAACCAGTTGATGCACATATGTTGCCTAAAATCAGGCACTGCATGACTGGATTAACAATTACAAGATTGACAAAAGAGTGAAGTTTATGAACTAAGGGGTATAACTTTGACACCTATTATTAATGAAAGCTGCATAATCTGAATTTTCAGCCACTTGTGAATGAGGTTTATATTGTCTTTATACAATATCATTAACTTTTAATGTTGTGAAGATGAACATGTTAGCAAACAGTTGTCTATGTACACATCCAGCTGACACAGAGCAACATTACCAGTCCTTTGGATTCATCTTATGTCCACCTGATGAAAATAAATCCAATATTCACTCTTCTTTTAGCGCTTTGGACTCCGCCAAGAAAAATCTCTGATTCTTGCTCTATTATGCTTATGTATTTAAAAGGATCCTTCTCAGCTGATGCCAATGGCACCAGCTAATCCTCCTTCTTGGGATCCAAAATCCAGTACATCAGATTTATCATACACATGCTTTACACAACATCCCATGTGTACTATGCTATTTTCATCACATGTACACCTCCAATTGTGTTACATCAAGTGGTTGTTAGAGTTCTCTCTCGTATCTGTAATGATACACATTCAATTACATTCTCTTTAATCAATTAGTCTTGGGATCAATCCATAAATTAACCTCAAGGGCCATCACCAGGGAACAAGAACAAGTCATTATACGTGACCAACGCCGGACCATTGATTTGCTGCTTAAGTAATGCATTCTCAAATGACGTCTGAATAGGGATTTGCTGTGGGATTGACGTATGTAAAAGGGGCAGCTATTCCACTGATTGATTGGCACGATAAATGACTGTCTTTTTTAAAGCATAAGACTGCTGTGATGTTCATCAGCCAGTCACTTACTTTGTCTGGTGGAGGGCAGGTGGTGTACAGCTTCATCAGAGCTTTTTCACTTCAACAAGGTTGATGAAAGCACAGCTTGTGGGCTAAAAAGCTCCATAAAGATTTGTTCACATAAAAATATTGATGGGGACTCATAAACTCATATAAATGTTATACTTGTTTTGAATACAAAAATAAAATCGCGCATAGTCAGGACATCACAGTAATGGAACTGCATTGGTTAAATATTGCAGCTTCTTTTGCATCACATTGGGAAAACCCTGTAAGCCAATCAAAACCAACCCTAACCAAGTAGTGATGTGCTCACTAGGGCTAGCAAAACTACCTTTAAAAGGTGAAAATTTAGAAATACAATAACAATTCAATGTTACCAATGCTTCCATTTGATATCACAAAATCCCATTGTCATCCCTGCGATTTAACATCAACAGAAGAATTATGGTGGTTACAAATATGGATCACTTTATTCTAACTAGTTTATGTGAAATTTTGAGCTGTATTCATGTGACTGAACTTTTAACTTGTATTTCACCCATATTACACCTAGTATGCTATGCTTACATCATACCTGGTAGATTGCAGTGCTTCCCCGTTGTGCACCTTGATGGAGCTGTACACTCTGGAGAATCGTCAACATGAGATCAGTGTGAACTACATGTGCTTCACTATTACTGTAGCAGATGTAAAGATCAAAAGGCCACCAGTCTCTGAGGCCCTGGAGAGGAAGTCAACATGTCAGTTTGATTTTCTATGAACATGTCTCTTTTACTGCACTAAGTACTCTACTGTATATCCAACAAAGTAGAATTACATCTGAGCCCGGCATGGCTCCAGGCGCACACTCAAATATACTTGATGGCCTGTTTCCGGGTATGTCACTGATGGGAATAAATGGCTTGAAACTGGTGACAGTTGACAAATGAATTGTGTTTTTGGTACTTTAATATTGTGCTTGACAAGGTATGTTAGATTGAGAAGTTCAGGATACAAGGAAAAAGTAATAGTTATAAAGTGATGTATGATCTTTTGTCAATAAAAAGGAGTTACAGTTACGTATAAAAAGATTTAGTTGTTTAAAAATAATATAGATATGTCACACAAACGTACTGTATTTATTAAATAAAATATTTTAATTTGTGATAAATATGAACCTTTATACTGAACAAAACTGTCAGCTTGTAACAAGGGAATAGTTAGCATTTACCCTGTAACTTCCATGCTTAGCAGAATTTGGTGCCCTTCTTTAGGTGGCTTTCCCACATTGGAACAGCAAAGCCCTTGATTACTTTCACACTGTGCATCCACTTCCAACATTGTTGTCTGCAAACACATGGCAACTATGGCATGCTTAAGGCTAAAGTTCCCTTTCACAAATACATGTGTTTTTCTTATGCTTATGTCCAAAAATGTTCGCCTTTGGCTATACTGACTTGTATCTGTGATAAGAGGTGTTTTCACATTCTTCATATAAGGGGGTGATGTCTGTGTAATTTCCTAACATCCAAGATTCAGATGAGCCAGGGCAAGTTAGACTAGGTACGTCACTACTACAAAAGTCAATCACTGTCTAAAGCTTCCTACAGACTGCAGGATAAGATGATAAGATTTTACCAGTCTTATGAGTTGGGTGCAAGCTACACTGTGTGATATGGATCTAGTAAACTTGGCTACAATATCAAGTTTAATGTATGCAGACTGTATGATGACAATGCCTACTGAATTGCAGGCTACAATCTACATCGATTGATATCAGTATGCTAGAACAAAAAGTAATCAGCATGCCTCATCCATCTATGCTGCTGCAGTGGTAAGAGAAAAAATGAAAATAAACATGAATTGAGCCATGGCTATAGTGGCATTTATGTGTGTTGAAAATGTCTGAGGAAGAGGAGGAGAAGGAAGACTGTGAAAGTGGTCATGGCTGGGGAAAACTTGGCCAACTTGGCATGCCAATTTTGCAATGAGAGCTGTGTGTATTTAGTATTTAATGTATTTAGTGTGTTTATTAGCATCTACTGGCATTTAGCATTGTTGCGCTTACTGTATCAGTGTGTTGTTTCATGCTGCATTTCTATTGGTTGGTTAGTAGACGTAGGTCGTAACAGCAGTCACACAGTGAGATGGATTTTCCAAATTTGTGCCACTGTGAGAATTTTATCCCAAGTGGTCTTTGATCGCAAGACAGCCATCCTTGAACCTCTTTCACTGCGCGATGTAGGACTACTGTTTTATAGCCGCAATCAAAGATATCGCCATGTTTCTTGGGACAGCCCAAATTCGCAGAGTGCATACCAGGATTAATACAGGAAATACGTATTGATGGTGGAACAGACTTCCTGTGCAGAGCAAACCTGTCAGTACAAAGAGCAGAGTTATCATTAGCAAAGTTTTAGCATTAGCAAGTTTTGACAGCAAACACAGTAGAGTGAGTTTTTGGATGTAAACTGGACCCTGAAACTTCCCTTCATTATACACCAACAACCCCATCACATCAGATATTATTGTATCACCACTTCCGCTGTGTCAGCCACTGCCAGTTAACCTCCAAGTTTACAAGCTAACAAATAAAATAAATAAAGGATGCAAACTACCCTTGCCATCCTGATATGCCTGATTGGTATGGACTTTGGTGCAAAACAGCCTCTTTGTCTGAGTCTGGGTCTGACTGAGGCTCAAGCATGTATGACTGAATCTCCTCAATGTTTCCTCTAATGCTAGCACTAGCTGTCCTTATGCGCACTGCTCTGTCACAGGTCAACCTAGTGTGAGCAATGCTGAAGAAGGCAGAAAGTGAAAGCTAAATTTATTGCAAGCGAATTTCTCGATATATTTCTAGATATGCTTTCATCCCCTTTTCAGAGTTATTTTTAAACTATTGTGTGGGAAATCCATGTTAAACAAAATATTAGTATAACATACTAAAGTGTGTCTGGAGAGGGACTTTAAGTAGAGTGGTTATGTTAAATTAAAAGGCCAGCGTTTATAGGAGGTCTGTTGTCTGTTGTCAGGATGCTAACTCTGGTCTCTTTTTGGAAGGTCAGACTTGCTCCATACTCATGCATCACCCTGTCCACACTCTTTCCTTACATTGCACTACAATGGACACACGGCGTTCTGCAATGTCACTGGATGTAAATCACATGGCGCAGAATTTTGCAATCTGATTGAATTCCTGGTGATACTGGTTTGGTCTCATAGCTCATTTTATCTAGCAGACTCGATGTGATGATGATTGGCACTTCAGACCCGTCACAGTACATTTGACTGAAGACTGGAAGACTCAATCAGCAAGTCTGTAGACATTTAGATTGAGCCTTCAAGTTGCACTGAAGCCGTATCAAGACAGCAGGGAAAAGCAGTGGATTGGAGGTACATCAAGCAGCCCTTTTAGCAGTCAGGATAAGTAGGAGCTGGGGTTAAGAACTTCGTGTTTCTAATCAGTCAGAGTTCAAACTAGGCAAACCGTGACCAAATCTGTACTTCAACATAAAAACCAGGCCAAACTGGCAGGTTTTGTACTCCTCATGCCTACATTTCAATCCATATTTCTGCTATGTTTTTTACTATAAGCTACATCATGGGAGTCACCGGTTTAAGTGTAAAGTTGGTCAGAGTAAGTCACCACTAAAATGCCCTGATCGTGTCACACTGAAGTTTTGTGTACTGCCTATGTAAAACACAGTGATGGCTTAGTGTGACTGCGACAACACCAGGTAATGGAGC
Source organism: Cephalopholis sonnerati (assembly GCA_019142605.1). Classification (NCBI taxonomy): domain Eukaryota; kingdom Metazoa; phylum Chordata; class Actinopteri; order Perciformes; family Serranidae; genus Cephalopholis; species Cephalopholis sonnerati. The sequence goes on along the minus strand of JAGQAX010000009.1, from coordinate 9,874,375 downwards.
AGCAGTTCAATATTAGAATCAATTAGTACATATTATTTGACCCTCATCAATTCCATGACATCTAGTGTTACTCTGTCAATCAGATCCCAATTATGTTTTTTGAAATTTGTTTGTTGCTTGATGTATTTGTTGACATCAGAATCGTGCGTGTTGTCTTTTAGGATTTGTATCCCTGTCATAATTGTATTATTTTGCTTATATGTATAAACAGTGAGCACAGCAGCAAAATGTTGAATTTTGGTGTCTCCATCAGTACCTAATCATTCTGCTGTTCTCGATTATTATTCTTACCCAAAGTGACAGTCTTCATGTTTTTTGTCTTGTAGCTGCTAAGTTTAATGTAGTTCCTTTAGAACGTCTTTTCAGAATCTTTTAGAATTTTTCTCTTTCAGTCAAAATAGGGCTGAAAAGAATCAACTTTCAGGACATATTTTTGGCTGCAAAACATTTAATTATCCTCACTGAGCTGTTTAGACAAATATGACTCTCCTTTGATTTCCTTGTTTGGTATTCTACAATCAATCCTTTTAATACTGTAGTTTCTGCAAGACTGAGCTGTCAGTTACTACAAATCACAATATGTACGAGTTGAAAACACCTCAGTCTTACCTGTAACTATGGTAGAAATGTAAAATTTGTCCCACGGATTTGCCAAGTGGTCACTGAAATCCAACTAATCTTCAAAGTGAAAGGGATTCATCTTCTGTGGAAAGCTAATGTGCTCAGTAAATTGCCAGATGGATTGTGTGGAAGTGAAATTCTTTGGTGGGACTGTGGTGCTGCAAGAAATAACATATTTGTGAGACTAGCGTTATCCAAAGCTAATCACTTAAAAGTTGGCCATAATTTAACCATATCAACAGATAGAACGGTGATACTGAACAATTCTGTAAAACCTCAGATTACAGAACAGTGAATGACAAGGTTTGGAAATAACCAATGAAAACTATGGTATGATTAAGGTTAGGGAAATGTGATTATAGTGGTTCCCACTTTTAAAAAGGGGACCGGAGGGTGTGCTCCAATTAAAGGGGTATCACATTGCTCAGCCTCCCTGGGAAAGTTTATCCCAAGGTGCCGGGTGCTCCAACTGATGGTTGAACCTTGGATTCAGGATGAGCAATGGGATACCATCCTGGTCGTGGAACAGTGGACCAGCATTTTATCTTTGCAGGGCTGCTGGAGAGGTCGTAGGAATTTGTCCATCCAGTCTGCATGTGCTTTGTGGACTTGGAGAAGGCTTACATCCACGTCCAATGGGGAGTCTTGTGGGGGGCACTGCCAGAATACACATACTGTCGTCGCTGCCACGAGCCCTCCAGTCCTTGTATAACCAAAGTAAGAACTGTGTCTGCATATGTGGCACAAAGTCAAACATGTTCTCAGTAGGCATTGGCCTCTACCAGGGTTATCCCTTGCCGAGTGTGACGCGGTCAGGATGAGAGTCAGTTCCTCCAAGTCTGAGGCCATGGTTCTCTGCCGGAAAACACTGGATTTCCATCTCTTTCTTGGGAGTAAGTTACAGTCCCAAGCGGTGGAGTTCAAGTATCCTGGGTCTTGTTTGAGTGAGGGTAGAATGGAGTGTGAGGTGAATTGGTGGTTCAGCATGGCATCTGCAGTGATACTGGCACTGTGCCGGACTGTCGTGGTAAGGAGAGAGCTGAGTCAGAAGGCAAAGTTTTTAATTTACTGGTCCATCTATGTCCCAACCCTCACCTATGGTCATGAGCTCTGGGTAATGACCAAAAGAATGAGGTTGAAGATACAAGCAGCTGAAAAGAGTTTCCTCAGTAGGGTGGCTGGATTCAGCTGTAGAGAGAGAGTAAGGAGCTTGGACATCTGGAGGGAGCTCAGAGTAGAGCCTCTGCTCCTTCATGTCGAAAGGGGTCAGTTGAGGTGCTTTGGGTATCTGATTGGGATGCCTACTGGGCGTGTTCTGGGCGTGTCCAACTAGTAGAAAAAAAAAAAAAACTAGTAGAAGGCCCCGGGGCAGACCCAGAATATGCTGAAGGGTCTACATATCTTGTCTGGTCTTGGAACGCCTTGGGATCCCACAGGAGGAGCTGGAAATCGTTGCTGGGAAGAGGGATGTCAAGAATACTTTGCTGAAATGGATGAAAATGGATGGATGGATGATGGATGGATGTGGCAAATCAACAATAGCTGAGGTATGGCTGATGTTAGGCAACTAAAGTAAACATTAACTGTTGGATTGTGATTGCACACTTGTAAGTAAACTTAGTAAGTAAACTTTATTTATATAGCACTTTTCACAGATAAGAAATCACAAAGTGCTTCACAGATAAAATACAAAAAATAAAACAGTAGCAAATAAAATACAATAAATAAGAAAGGAGAATAATAAAAGTACAGTAAACAATCAACAATAAAAAGATAAATAGTCCCTCAGCTCTAAAACCCTAATTATGGCTATAAGCCCGCTCAAATAAAATTGTCACTTGTTCCAGTATCCCACATTAAAGTCAGATGCGCAACATTTTTTTCCTACATAAAGACTATACTATGACCTGTGTTGGCACTGAAAATTGGCACTGAATATAAATCCAGAGTCACCTAGTCTGAACTTAGTTTATAGGGATTCTGGCCTGTAGGGTTGGGTACCAATAGATGGTTCCATTTTTGATTGCATTCCAAGTTGATAATATATGTGGATTTGCTGCGCTTCAAGGTTAATGAATCTCTTATCAAATCTTTTGTCTCTTCTCACTGTTTTATTTAAGTAATGTGCAAAACATTCAGGTCAGCAGGCTTCCCATTTTTAGCCAGCGGCAGATCATATCAGCTGCACCTAATTAATGATAAAGCTGTGTGCTGTGAGGTGAAAGAAGCAACTCACACTTTAATCATGAGTGGATGGTGTGTTTTTGTAGTTCAGTGAGGCCAACAGAGTGGTGAGTCTTTTGTACAGAATGTCCTAGTTGTGTTATATCCCAATTCAATGTTAATGTTTATCATATTAGTATTCTAACCCATTCAATTGATTTAGAAACCAGACCTCCAGTTTTTGGATCAAGTAGCTCTTTAAAAAGTAAGGTGTGCAAAAGTGCAGATGCTGCAACTGTTACTCTAATGTGCCTTACACAAACATGTAATTTAATCAGCATTTAATTTTTAGGCGGCTCATTTTCAGTTTGTATCTCCAGGTTGGGACCATTGATCAGGCCGCCATTCAAAACTGTAGTGCTTCTGCCTTCTCAAGTAAAACTATATTATTTTTCACAGTGGGTCTAATCTGATGCTCTACACTAAAATTAGAGAGCTGTTGTTCAAGGAAACAGAGCTTTTTATCTCTACACGAATTAACAACCGTTTAAGTTCATCACCCATTCACTCCGCCTGGTGCACTGCTGCGAGGTCTACCCACATAGAGTGCCCAGAGCGCCATCCACTGCTCTGAGAGTGCATTGCTCTAGATAACCGAATGGTACATTCCAATAGCGCATTAAATTTACGAAGAGTCCTTAGTGCCAGAGTGTGCTCTTGCACTGCACGTGAGCATTTCTGAATGCACCCATTGGTTACAAAAGAACATGTTACAAAGCTGAACACAAGCCGATTTGATAAGGGATGTATTAATGGCTTTTAAAATGCTAATAAATCCCAACCCTTAATTTATGTTACCATATCAAGAACCAGAGTGTTGGTCTTTTTATTTTTACTGTCTGAAAAGACTGTACTGCTGCAGGCATGAGCTCCACGCCAGGACAGTTGGTAAGAGTCTGACTGCATACACACAGTGAAAGGGCCAACTATTAGCATCACACAGCTAATGTTACATAACAGTTATTAATGGATTCATGGCTGTGTGGGTTTGTTGGGACCATTTACCAGTTGCTTTTGTGTTAGCTAATGCTAACCAGGCAGGCGTTGAACTGACTGTCACAAGAAGGAGAGCAGCTGTGGAGATGGTGTTCTGACAAATAGAGCTACCATTCAGAATGAACTACCAACACAAAGTGTGCATTGGCAGTGCGTTTGAGAGGCAAAAAATAAATAGATAAATAATCCAGGAGACACGCCCACACTTTAAACTACATTAACAGAGGTAGTAGCACATTATGATAGATATTTCCTACCTGATCTACCTAACTTATCTTCTCTTAAGTACATTTTATAAAGCTAGTAGTCCATTCTGCTAGATCAATTGTTAAGTCATTCTGAGCGGGTAGCTCTGTTTGTCAGACCAACTGCCCTTCATCGCTTTGTCTAACAGCAGCAACAGAAAGTTTGCTCATCTGGTGAGGAGTCGGATAAACAAGGATGCCAGCTGAGGCAGTCCTTCAATGTGGCCCAAGCCACATTAGATACAAACTGCTTAAAGAGTGTTGAACCGAGTGAGCCAAATACTTTTTATGAGTATAAATATCATCCAAGTAAATGTGTCAGTAGCTTTAAATTGTTCCGTAGTAGTTTCCTGATAAATGATAAATATAGCTATTTCTGATAAACCCATATCATTTTCAGGCCTAAAATAACAACGTCTGGTTGGGTTTCACCAATTTCCACTTTAAGTTTAACCCACTTATATTTGAAACTCTGCGCATCGTGAGTACATGTACAGACAATTTAGTTAGTTGAACAGATACAGATAATGGTGTCCTCGCTCATCCCTCTTTCACACCTGTACCTAGAGTTATCCACTTGTGACCTGAACACCCAAGGTGCATGATAATATCAGGTATAAACAAGGCCACTGTTGACAGAGGACCAAAGGACCCACAAACCAAACCTGCCATTTATACGCCTTGCTGCTAGCAGGGCAAGAAAGTCTTTGAAATAATTCTAACTTTTCCTACCAGAGAACCTGCTGTAATCATCCACAGCCTTCATCAGGGCAACACTGTGAAGAGAGATCTATTTTGGGCAATGGGAACTTAAAGGCCACATGCATTCAGCGGGCAGTGTGTGTGTCTGGGCTCAAGGGCAGAGGCCTTCACTAATAGATTTACTTCTTTGATACCTTTCTATTTGTCATCCAATCCTGCACTTTTTCATTTGATGCTGCTCGTTAAATCAGTGTCATCCCGAGACGGGGCCAGTAGGTCTTTCATCAGCAGCTGTAGCACAGGTCTGCCTGAGGAAGCGGTGACAGATTTTTCTGGAGACAGTATATCTGTGAAGTCAGAGACGGGCTTCACCGGGATGTACTGTTGACCCACTCGAGCACAGCCACCGTATGTGCTGCCAGCTTGACTGAGGTGTCGATGGAGGCGCTCATCCAAAACTCTTTACATAACTGGGGCTTGTTCCAAAAGTCGCTGTGCTGTTTTTTTGCTTGGTGTCCCAGCAGGTTGCTCCTGGCGACGACGAATAAAGGCTAAAAACAATCATGGGCTTATACAATGTACGGAACAGAACAAATGTGACTGAATAAAGGGCCTTCAAGGAGCACTTAACCTCCTTCATCCCAAATATTTCAGTGCATTTTCTTTGACAGTTAATAATGAGGAATGTTTCACCACCACTCTGAGTTGTGTTATGAAAGTTGAAGCACAGTCTACTGGCCTTGCTCAGGTAGTCTAGTCTTCCTATTGCATTTGTGACTGCCAAATGCAGATTGTGACCGAAATAATTCAAGCATGGCCAGCCTTTCTGCCTCACAGCCTCTATACAGTGTTCATCCCGTTGACTGTCGTGATGCACAGCATGTTCTTTCCATCCTGTTTTCACACTTCAACTGCATATCCAGGAGGCTCAGACAAATTATCTGCACAGTGACTTTGGCAGGGAGACACAGTCTAGGACCTGTGATGCCAGGCACTAATCTTTATGTGTCATATTTATGGTTGACCACATATGTATTCCTCCACGATTACCATTTTCTTCATCTTCATGGTAATCATCCATCATTTATTTAAATATTACAAGAATTCAGTATGTCTGGCTGGGCATATTATACTGTTTGTCAGTTTGTGGCCATCATCACTACTGTACGTACGGGTCTGTATGTTTCAGTACCCATACTACCTTTCTATATAGTATGCCAGAAAGACTTATGTCCCAATACACAGTATGTCAAATGCAGTATGCCAAAATACCAGTCTTTAATTTTACTTTCGTGAATATAATATGTTAGAATCTAAAACTATTGGTGACCTCCGTCTTTGGTTAGCTTGGTGAATGGAATTTTGTTTTGTCTCTCTTCTTGAGGGCGTCATGTTATGAGGAAGTAGTATGTTCCAATTGTGTGCATACTGCATGCAACAGTATGTACTTTTAAGCGCAGCTGCAGTTTCTACTAAGTATGCAATTTGGAACGCACCCAGTGGTTTCTTAAATGAATACTTCATCCACAAAATGACCGTTTGAAAATTGGACCTTCTGACTGTCATCTAGGCATGATCCGTCCTACTCTGCCTCTGAATGGCTGGTACTCCTTGCCTTCACTGGTTGGGTTGGTAAGGTTCAGGCACGAAACGCGAGATTGTTCACTTTTAGGGTGAGAATATCAGGGTAAGCTAAAACCTTGCCATTTAAAACTGAGCTGAAAGTGAAACTTATTCATGCCTTCTTCAAAGCCAGACTTCAATAGGTTTTTATAGCGAAAATCCATGTCTTTGGGAATTACCAAGCATACAATTTAATAAATGAGACTTAAATTATACTGCACAGGTTGTATGACAGTTTGTAACCGGATGTTTTGTTATTGCTGTTGTTGAACACCATCCTAAATCAGTCAGTAAATCAATACATTTTCAGTTATCTGTGGAAAACAAAGGTTTCTTCACAAAATGTAGGTACACAAATAGTCATTTTGTTGGTGAAGTATTTCTTTGACCCCTTAAAACCTAAAGTCCATTTTAATGGATATAACATGTTGGTGTCAGCCAATAAAACGGCATCATTTGCAAATTTGCCTCTGGCCTAGTAACTACAATGCAATGTCATTGTTCCAATGGCTCATAATTCTGAAGCACAAATCTAAATCTAAACAATGTTCCATCAGACCGAAGGTTTCATTGGTGCAAGCATGACCCACCCTACTCTGCCTTTCACCAGCCCACCCTGATATTTTTACCTCAACCCTAACTGATCTTACTTCTCATGTGTAAACCCAACCAACAAACAACAGCAATGAACACTAGCCAGCCAGGGGCAGAGTAGGGTGGGTTGCCATAGTAAGAATGTCCGATGAAGTCATTCTGCGTAATTAGCCATGTGCTTTGGGATAGCGGGCTTTTGGACAAACAGGCTTTCAGAGTCCAGTGGGACATTGTTTGGACTATTGGGGTTTAGTATATATAAGCCATGAGAGCAATGGGCAGTTGTTGCCATAGCTAGTTGCTAAGTTGCTGGGTGACAGAGTGAGGCATGGCAGAAGACCATCATTGTAGAGAGACAACTAATATTGTACCAAGTCTACCTTTGGTTTCCTGACCCACAACTTCTGTGTCACAATTGTGGTTCAGTGTCACAGCTCTCATCAACCAGGTTTCTAGTGGTAGCCGGCTACTGTTTTGGCTAGAGATCTATGATAAATCCACTGTGGCTACACTAAATGTCCAGCACCAAACAGTAGACAGATAAGGTTAGCAAGTAGCTGGTGAAAATGGTGGAACAATTAGCAGCTAAAAAGCCAGATATTTGCCTCAGGAGTTGGTGGAAACCAGAACCAAATCAGAGCTAAAAGGAGAGTGAATATTGAACATTCGTCAGACATGTGACCTCAAATGCATGCTAATCATGTCATGCCTCTTGTGTGCTGGATACGTAAATAGGAGATAGGTATATGTAACTAGGCGCATTAACCATATTAACTTAGAATGTCAAAACATATCAATATGTGAGTTTCAGTTTGTAGCGGAGCTCTTCACTCAAGAGGCCAAAAGTACTTGTAAAAAAATGTAAAAAGCAGAATTAATGCAGCTTTAAGCTTCACTTTAGATTACTTCAGTTGAGGTGATGTGTGTACAGATCACACAAAGAATTAATTTACATAAAAAAACACATTCAAACATTTGCTGTCATCATCAAACTGAAAAGAAAGATCAAGGGACGAAGCCTATTTAAATGAGGCCACATGTGAAGCACTCAGGAGAAGCCTGCTATTTACCTGGCAAACGTGTTGGAGAGCTGTGTTTACAATAATAAACTGATTGACACCGGTGCAGAGCAGCTGTTTGGTCAAACATGAGAACAATCAATAGTGACTCTTTGTTTTGCTCGGCAAACTGAGTCCCGGAGTGGTCCTGTAAAATTTGGTACAATATTTGACGTGCTAATACTGTTTTGAGTGATCATCATTTCCCACTAGGACCACATAAGTGGGTAAACAAATATGAATTATGTGTGCGGTATAAACACTTTGGAGAGCCCTCAGGAGACTCCAGTGACACTTTATGCATGTGCATACTGCAGCTCAGCTCCACTGTCTCTTCAGTTGCAATTTAGACTGACCATTGTGAAAGCCTGGACTCTAGACAAGTTGAACGAGGGTTGGCAGGGTATCATTACATTTTATTTTTAAGTATATTTACTGTGATGTCTTTTTAACCTGAGTGCATATTTATGTTGGTGCTGTTTTTTAACATCCATTCTAGTGCATTTTGTTTCTTTTCTTTACATTTCAGCTTGTTCTGGGTACGCTATTGGAATGCAAATCATATTTGGTGCTGGCTCATTTTAAAATTCAGCTGGTTTCTTTCTGTCTTACAAACCTGAAACACCAGTTCAGTATTGTAAGAGTTCCAAAGGGTGTTAAAAGGTTCGGCCAAACTGGATATGTGAAAGCCAGTACCAATATATTTTTGGCTTCAAGCTGCTGACAGTCAGTATTTTGTGCCAGTATAGAAAATGTTTGAATTCGAACATTCTCATTCCAAGGACATTACAAAATAAAAGCTGTTTTATTCTTGTCAGCCTGGAAGATTCTGAAAGAACATCACGGCAAAGTAAAGGTATCAGACAAAGACCAGGCTCAGAAAATTTCTGAAAGGTCTTTAATTCAGTATGACCCAGCCTGATTAATAATTGGTGGGGAAGCTCTGAGATACTCTGGACCTTTGCATGAGGCCCCAAGAAGCTGTAAAGATCATTACACCCCAAAGTACAAGATGATGGGCAGAAAAAACTTTCTTACTGGCAGTTTTGCAAAAAGTAGTTAAGTCTAAAAACACAAGTTGAGCCGAAGGGTCATTTTTGACCTTGGAAATAGACACAGACAGCTGATGGCGTCTGTTTTGTGAATTCATTCAGTCTGTTTTCTCAGGCCATGTCTTTAGGGCATGAAATTAGAAGGTTTGTCCTGGGTTAGAGTTCTGCTACTTGACCAGAACCTGATGGATCCCAACAAAGTGTCTGCCTTTGCCTTTGACTGTGCATCCTTTATTGTTATGTAGGTGAGAGGTAAAGAGACAGAGTATAGCCACTGCTTTGCATTAGCCCAGCGAGCTAACAGCGCCACAAACTCATACCGTCATATATCGTATACCCTAGTGAAATTTCAGGAAGGTATGACGGTATGAATAATTAGATACCACCCAAGCCTAGTGCCACTTTGGTTCACCTGGAATCAGGGCCCATGTAGAAAGAAAAAGACCATGTGAACATTTTAATCCAAAGGCACTCACTGCTCCTATGGATCACTGTTATTGACCACAATGTAGAAGCGGTCAAACTTAGACAATAGAAGGCAAAATAATTCAGACATTGTTAGGTGCTACATCAATTGTCTTCCTCCATGACACACCAGAGGGCATAAAATGAGCAAGTGTCACACCAAATGCTCATGTCAGGACCCTGTTGAATCGGGCCTAATCTGAGCACGGCAAAAAATGAACAATCTATCCCAAAAAACACCACCATAGGTTGTTTGTACAAGCAGCTTATAACAACCCATACTTATGTTTAGTGTAAGCAGTGACCTCTTGTGGCCGTAGTAGTAGTGACGAAAGCAAAGTTATGTACTTCACATCACATAATGTTATGTTACTTTAAGTACGTAGTGTCACATTAAGTACAAGAAGTGACAACGCCCAACCAAGATCTTCTTAAACCTAATTAAGGAGGCTGTGGCTCTAATTAAGGAAACACTCCTGTGGGTCGTATTAGAGGGTAGGAACAAACAACATATGTAATCACATAGGTGTGAGGACTTGTTGCATAAAATGGAAAAGGCTCTGAGAGTCGCAATTTTCCTTAATACTTCTATAATACTCATGCAAAGTATCCTCATACAATGCTTTGTATCTTATCTTACAAAATGGCGCCCTACAAAAGATATTATGTACTTAATATGAAGCTAAATACTTAACATAAAATTACGTAGGTTAGGTTTAGGCAAGTAAAGTTACTTACGTTAGGTTTAGGAAAAGAAACATGGTGACACCCTACCATAGTCTGCCTCCTTACACAAACTGCTTCCTTCTTCACATGATTGCAAGTGGGTTATAGACAAATGACTGGCTCATGAGTACATGGGATATATATTAATTGTGGGGCGTTACTTTTTGTTGGTATATGTATGAACAGTGCATGAGAATAACCTGACTCACTAGATTTTGATATTTCGTGTCTAGAAGTACTGTTTTTGGGTGATCCCAAGGCTTTTTGTATTGGTCATTCACAGACAATGGGAATCATCCTCTGGGCACCATGAGTAACCATGACAAATTTCATGAAACTTCAGTCTGCAGCTTTAGTTTCCAAATACTTCAATCAAATTTTGTGGAAATCTTGACCTGGTATTTGAGGAGCAATCTTTCCACATTAACAACAACCTCACAAGAATTCATCCTCCAGGGGCCATGAATATCCAAACCAAATTCATCTGCATTCTGGCCAGTAGATGAGAGTTATCTTTTGAACAGAAGTGTGTGGTCAGACAGGGGGACGAACTGACAGACGAACATTGGCATCCTTAGTCTTTGCAGGTCAAAAATGAAAGGTACAAAACAGACAAAATTTCACTGTACATTGTAAGTACTTTTTATGTGAGTCTATTGAGGAGGGAGCCACCATCTTGCCAAGGAAGCATGATTCACTGTTTAATAAAAAGCCAGTATTGGCAAATCATCTTAGCAGCAGTATATGTCTGGAGCAGCTCTGGTGCAATAGAGAGCCAGTATTTGATGAGTGGACTGCAGAAAGTCCAGTTGCCAGAGGGCTGAATAGCCCGAGATAGTGGCACACATCAAACTCAGGCCTGGTCTCTGCGTGGATATCACAGTGATGAAAGCTGAAGCAGACTCAGTCATGTAGAACTAATGGACAGGTGGGGCTGAGAGCGAGGAACTGCCGATCCCACCCATGAAAAACACAGCTCATCATATCACCACTGAACCGACATGCATACATAGACACACAAAGAGACATAAAACCTCAGGAAAATAAAAACGCGGGAATAAGAGGTGAGCTGGTAATCAGAGAACACTTCAGCAGCTTAATCAGCATCGCTTGTCTGATGAGAAAGAACACTTCTGGTTTTTGTGGGCAGGAGCCTTCATTAATCATCCTCGAAAAAACTCACCACTCCACCGCAACTTGAGTTGAGGACCCTCTTTTCAGCGCAGAGCTGAGAAAAAAATTGGAAGAAAAAGGAGGAAAAAGCAATTCATGCTCTTTTCCAATCAGTCCAATCAGTTTTGGTCAGCTTCAGTGTCCAGAGGTTTAATGTTTCAAATGAACACCAGACATGTGGTGGTTTGATTGTTCTGTTCATATTCCCATGCCAAATTTCGGAAGAAAGTACTTTCCAGTGTTGTCTGTTACAGACGCTTTACCTTAGACCCTCACACTGTTTTATTCTTGAGATAAACTTACAAAAATACAACACGCACTGTGGCACAGTATCTGTTCCTATCAGCACAGAGGGTCTGTAACTCTGGATGTAATTCATTTTGCTTTTTCGTGTGAGTGAGATTTCAAAACAAATTACATCCTCTATGACATGAAGTGGCCTTTGGAGAGTAAACACACTCAGACAGATCAAGGTGGAAGTTTGGCAGTTCATCTGTGACCCTGCAGTCTAAGGAGTGTTATATTTCCAGGACACGCACGCACGAAGAGATGCAATAATCTGATTCAACCAGGGAGTAGGATATAATTAATACCACAGTGTTATTTAATTAAAACCTGAGCATGAGTAAAATAAAGCCACTGATGATTATTATTTGCAAATGATCACACAGCCCAATTTCAATACAGGCGGACTTTGAGATTGATTGTCTCCGAGAATGGACGGGTATTAACTCTGAATATTACAGTGTTGTTTTATTTCCCCATCTGTAAAAGTGTACCTAAAATTAAAGAAACAGATTGCGTCAGTCATTTGCATTTCACTTTTCAGTAAGTGAAGCTACAGTATTTTAACCTTTCAAGTAGATGGTAGTGTGGTGGGGGAGGTGATGGAACAACAGTGTGTCCTCTCTCTGTAAGGCACATCAAGGTGCCCTTGAGCATATCAACCCTCAGTTCCTGCAGTAGAACTGCTCATTGAACAATATGAGAATAATTATGTAGGGCCTTGTATGAAAATTATTTCCAGAGGTCAGAGACATACACACATACTCACCACGTTGTCCCTGCATTGACAAAAAATGTCAGATTTCTTGTGAGTCCCTCAACTTTATGGAAATGAAATATTTCACTTAAGAGAGCAATGCATTAGCATTTATTTAGCTAGGTTGGGAAGTTTTTTCTTGTCTATTTATAGGATGTGTTTTTAACCAGTTAGAGTTAGAAGTTTAAAAAAACCAAACAAACAAACAAAAAACTAGGGATGCACCAATTATGAAATTTTTGGATGATTCTGCCATTTAAGATAACAATTTGGCTGATAGCCAATACCAATATTAAATAAATAAATAAATAATAATAATAATAATGATAAAAAGAACAGTTTTTAAGTCATTCAGACTGTCATTACACTACCCTTGAATTAGCACTAATTCAATCATACACATTTATGAAACAACCTTTAAAAAAACCTTTCACATGAAAAACATTTTGATGAAACTGCCTTTTTACTATATATTATATACCATAATTCCCTCTTTAATGTCTATTTTATATTGCCACGAAGACATCAACAGATTTCTCCTTCTAACAACTGTATTTATTGAAGTTTCGCAACAAAAAATTTAATTTTACATGATAACATTTGAAAATAAATACCCAATACTCATTTTTACTGAACAGAGCTTGAACGCATCATAATGAAACTCCATCAACCTCCGTTAGCTGTTAGTTCCGGCCACTAGCTGCTAACAGAAGTTAACTAGCTCTCCTCCTGCTGATTTCAACATGAACTATTGCTCACATTGTGGCATTATCAGGGAAGCAACGGGGTGCATCCTCTGAAATGTAGATGTGATGCAACAGAAAAACATCAGCCACTGCCATCGATGAATGTCTTTTTAATAGCTGATAGGCCAATGGCAGTCAACAGGGCGAATGTTGGCTGGTACTGATGTGCAGCCCTAAAAAAATATTTTAAGGTGTAGTAGGCAGGCATGTCGGTTACTGTTTGTAAACTGTTTGTTACGGACACTGGACACTACTATTGTAGGCATGTTACAGTTGGAAAAACCAATACTTAAGCAAGCTAACTAAGCTAACCGCCGTCTCCTACCTGTCAGTGTGTCACTCTTCATTGTCTCCATCAGTGCTCACCAGCAAAAATGAAAGTTGAAGTCAGCCCCAGATTCAAATCTCGTTTTGGAGTGAGCTTTGTCCACTAGGCATTTCACATTGCTACATTTGTGTTTTTTCTGTGCTGTGTCTGCAATTGTCCTAGCTTCCTCTTAAATTAGTGCTGGTTCTACCTGATGGCTACCTATATATAAAGTCCTGACTTCACTGCGCTGTTACTGGCTGGGGGCTACATGCCCATAAATGTCCCAAACACTGCAGAATAAGTAGAAAATAGTTAAAAAATTAATATCCTGCAAATACCCAATGGTTGATGAGGTGGGTGTACCACTTAATAGATGGGTAGGTTACAAAGGGGGCAATGGGTATATTCCGATGGCTTTTTGGCTGATAAGTGGGTATACTGTAGTGATGGCCAAATGAAGCCTCGTGAAGCACTTTTTAAATTTTCTGAGCCCACTAGATGGCGCTCTTGGTTTAAAGAGAGAGGCTAAAAGAATAGAAATTCAGTGTGCTTTCAACCTTTTGTTGGACAAAAAGCGCCATCTAGTGGGCTCAGAATATAAAGAAAATGTTTCATGAGGCTTCATTTGGCCATCACTAGTATACTGTAAATAGCTGAGGGAAAAAAAAAAACAAAAAGAGGCAGTATACCCTGTATATTTGCGTATACTCTCCACTGCACCACTGAGTATACCTTTAACAAAAACTAGACAATTTTTATCAACTTTTGATGTGAATCTGAGTAAAGTTATTTTGTGAAATAAACAAATGCAGATAGCAGCCTCATGTTACAACCTTACAAAACACAATGTAACAGTGTAAATATTCATTTTACTGGCAGGTTTTGACAGTTTATCCGCGTACTTTAAAAAGACAGCCTAATGATGATGTGGAGTCACACTGAGAGTCCTGACAGTTCAGTGAGGAGGTCAGTGTGTTGTTGATGGTGACAGTGGGATCAATAGCAGGGCATAATTTGCGCGAGGGCAGACTTGTCAAGACTCATCTTAAGGTAATTGGAGCGACACCAATATGAAGAGGCAGACATGCATATCAGATACGAAAGCATACAAGACTGAATAATGAGTTTGTCTTTGTGAAGTAGATCACATGCATGTCTAATGGCAATAATGAGCCTCTGGTATTAGCTTCTTTTAACATGTTGCCTTCTGTCACATTACAGTCTGATGTGTACTCCTTCCCATTAGTGCCGTGATACAGCTTGTCCCCCATTATGTAACACAATCCATACTCTCTCTGAAAGCAATGTCTTTTTCTATTGATTGCGCTGTGTCCTGTGAGGACTAGTTAAAATGGTAATCATCAGTTAAGCAGAGACCTGAGGGCCCCTGAATAAAATACAGCCTTCAGCTACACTTTTCTGCCTGTGGACAGCACAGGGGACCAGCAAATATTGATCCACAAAATATTCGCACGTCCACTAATTCAGCCCATGTGTTCACTTGAAGCACTGCAACGCAGATCTACAATGAGGTTTGTTTCTTTAACGTTCAGTAGATGCTTATCTATTTCCCGGAGAGATTTTCAATGAGGCAAAATTTAATTAAAAATCTGATTAAAATTGCGCCTCAACACACCACTGAATCTTTTAAAGGGAGAAGCAGCACAGCCATATTGACCATTACGCTCTCTCTGACGCCCTATAAAAGAGTTTACCCCGTCATGTAGAGAAGTCAAGTGTTGAAAGCCTTCGAGGAACCTCCTGTGGCTGAGGTTGAGTCTTCCAGGTACTCCTTGCCCTCTTTATTTCATTTCTTTTTTTTCTTTGTTTGTTTGTTTGTTTCATCAGAGAGGTTTCTGTAGAATTCCGGTGCAATCAGCAAGCCACCACTGACCTTGAGTTCAGCTATAACTACATCCTCCCAGCCCCATATAACCCACATTTATCAGAGTATAGCTGCTTCATATTCATGGCACAGTGCAATCCTCAGCACATAAATAAGGCATTGCTATAAAACACTGCAATAATAACTGACTTCCATTTTGGCCAAACCTCAACCCATGTGACCTCTCTAAAGGCCTCAGTGTGTTTGTGTGTGGGTTTTCATGCATAAACAGGACCAGAGCTCTACCACCAAGCTAGTGCCTCCGACAGCTTGCAATTTTCCTGGCACACAACAAAACAAGAGTTGGAAAGTATTGAATGAAATGAACATAGAACTGATGGCTTTCCTAATAAAATCTGATTGTGGTCAAGACTTCATTGTGTCTGCCATAAGGGTGATGCTAAAGAATACAATATATAGGTATTATAGACTGCATTCTAGTTTGTGAATTATACGTTCAAGTGTGAATTCTCATGGTGGCTTACAAGGGCAAACACGCTACAATGGCCCAAGAAACATGCTGCAGCTTCAGAAACGATGCCAATTCAAAATTACATACCAAAAATCCAAGTTAATACAGTAACAAAATGTGCTGCAAAAAAAAAAAAAAAACATTCTGCAGAAAGCCAAAACAAACAGCAAACATGATGCAAAGACAAAAATACATAAACCCCAAATACAAATGCAACAGAAAAATACTGCATATCCAGTCAACACAATGGAAGTTCTCCAGGCCTCTAGGGGGAGCGCTAAGTGAACAGCTTGATTTTTCAACCCAAGAGAGAGACCAGACAAGAGTGTGTTTGTTTATCAAGAAGAAAGAAAAGAGGATTAAGCAGGCCCCCAGGAGCAGCACCGGGCTTTGAAGCTAATTTAACATGGCAGAAGTGGAATTACATTGTCTGGGTCCATCACATGATACCACTGGGCCCAAAAAGATTTTTTCACAGAGACATATGTTGGTAAAGAGATGATTGTAAATCAGTTGATACATTTTTTGAGCATCACACCCCCTGCAAAATGACTCATTTCACCATCAGAATTTGATCCATTCATTCCAACAACATTTTGGAAGTCTAGAAGGCTTGCACGGGTTACTGAAAGTAACCCGACAAAAGTTAGCTGACAAAAGTTAGCTTCTTGGCTGCACTCAGCTGCAGCAAGTCTTTAGTGTGCTTGCTCAATGGATCTCACAGTCTGGAAGATCCGGGTGATTTTAGATTGCAGAAATAGAGCTTTTTCAGCTTCATGGCCACTGAGCAACTTTCATAGAAATGAATGGGAGACTACCTTCAATGCTGAATCCAGGTCTCTTTAAAAAAAAGGCAACACAAGGAAAGTATTCGCAGCGTGTTTGCTGTCAGTGTATTTGTTTACGCTTTCTGCAGCACATTTTTCATTTTCACTTCTTTTCATTTTTCACTTTTCTGTTGTTGTATTTGCTATGGATTTTGACCGTGTTTTTGAATTGGCATCATTTCCAAAGCTGCAGCCCGTTTCTCCAAACGGAAATGTTTGGGGCCACTGTAGCATGTTCACGCTTGTTGGCTTCAGGACATCATGGTCCCAGTCTGATGTTTTCATTCAAACTAAATTTTTTTGTTGTTGCTGCAGTGAACAGTTCTTCTGTTCTGTGAGCCCCACTTCAAAAAAGATAAATCAATAAATAAATATGAAAACATTATACTTTTTTTCACTATTTTATTTGCAATTCAAATGAAATAAGACAGTATCATATTGACTCTGCGTTGGCAAGGCCATGCCATCAAGACACAGGCCTATAAGAACATGATTTAATTCTTCCAAAATGCCACATAAGCGCTACATCCAGGTATTCCATGCTGTCTCCAGAATATTGAACCTTAGTTACTGTATGTAACTCTTTTAGTTTTGAGTTGTAATTTGAAAAGAGTTCAAGTTTTAGTCATCTTCATCTTGGGGCCCAAAACGTATTCATCATATTCCACTGCAATCTGTCCATTAGCTTAAATGCTCTGGTGGTGAATTTGCATTTCCTAGGACAGAGAGGGAATGACCCGCCCTACTCTTGCTGTGACTGGCTAGTTTTCATTGCCTTCATTGGTTGTATTGGTTAGGTTTAGGCAAGAGGAGTGGGATTGGGTAAACCAATCAGAGGCAGAGTAAGGCTGGCCATTTCTTTACTGTCCTAGGAAATGCAAAGATACATCATGATGTGCAGACTGAATGTGAAACGAAAATTAGAGGCAATGCACATTCTTACAACTTCAAAGTAAAGATACAAACAGATTTATTCTTTGGAGGTGTGAACTGAGCAGGGTGTTCTAATAAAGTGTTTGCTCATTTTTCTATGGAGAATAATTCACCCAAATTCGTATATATCCCACCTATTTTGAAAGGCTGCGATCATGTGACCAGTGCGAGAATGGGAGTAAACAAAGAAGCAGACCCAGGCAGTCTTGTAAGCGGATTTTACCCTGGAGATAAATGTTTGTAACTGTGTGAACTTTGAGTCATTTTAAGGTACGTCCTTACCACGTTTCTTTTCCTAAATCTAACCACTGTAACTTTACATTAATTGTGTGACTGTACGTTGGGGATATAACTTCAGTTGTGGAGTGCTAATTCGCATAATAGCATACAAATTCTTGGGTCTGCATTTTTGTAGGATATCATATGTTCTATGAGGATATGTTGAACTGAGACAAAGTGGCATCTGCTATAAAATAGTACCATAGTAAAGGTTTCATAGTGTTTGACTCTTTAAACATGAAGGTAAAAGCTTTGGATTCTTTTCCTATAGCACACTTGATGGGAGGGCAAGGCTGTGGGGCATCATTTTAAATTCCTCAACATGATACATTTGTCTGGTGTGACAATGATCAAAGCATTCTCTTTCAGAATTTCCTGACTTTGCAGGATAGGAACTGCTCTCTCAGCAGAGTCTCTTTCTTGAATGTGATGAAAACAAATAAGAGGCTTTATTTAGATATGTCAACATATCCGTCACGTTATGTGCTGTAATTATATGTTTCAGTATGTCATCTACCTGTTACCTCAAAGGGAAAAGCCTGCTGAAGCATGGATGGAAAGAGATTAGAAATCACAAGAGCATATTTACGAATTTCCCCAGACTGCATGAACATATCACAACACTCCCTGCGGCCTGTTGTTTCTCTAATGGTTTAGACAAAACTCAGCAGGCTTGTTACAGAAGGAATAAAGAATAAGTCCCCGAACTAAAATGAAAAATTGATCATTTGTCAGTTCCCAAAAAATGTACAAATAAGCCTTACAAAAATAAGTCATGTTTACTTGCCTAGACTTATTTGGTTAAGTAAAGTTCAGTCAAATAAAAATTGGTTTTACAGGATTATGGTGAGTACTGAAACAGAATAACAGTAACACTGTGTGATTTTAACTGATGTTGGATAATATGATAACTCACACTACATGTTTTAATGAGCCTTTCTGCACAGCCCGAATCTGAAACTTTCATACTCGCACAGTGCGGATAAATGGGCTGACCACATGGCACTGAATATTAACATGTAATATGATGTGCCACTACCAGACACTACGTCAAGATTGAGCTGCGGGCAGGTGGATGTAGTTAGTCTGATGTCCATCCTCCTGTTCGTAATTGCAGGCTGCACAGGTGTAACACTATGTGATCATATTAAATCATACCCTTGAGTCTATACTTACATGGTTGGCTTAAGCGAAAAAGAGACATCTGATTGGCTACTGATAATCTGTGATTGAAGCCACACAAATGCAGCATAGTTCATGCATGACAAACAGTTTTTAAAAGCAGGTTCAACAGTTTGTACATAAATGTAACAACATCTTAATATGTTTTTAATGAAAATTGCATAACTTTGAAAATACATACATTTGTCGGTTTCTATAACATTTATTTAAAACAAGAAATATTTGTGTGTGCCTCAGAAATACCTTTGTGAATCTTATTTAATTCAAATTTTTTATTTTATTTTTATACATTAATACGCAACAATAATTATTTCAGGCCAAAATGGAGCTTGGGGAGGAGAGCAATTTTCCGAGATTAATGTACATTTATGAGAAAAAATGTCAGATATTCTTTGAGATTAAAAAACACATATTTACGAGAAAAAAACTCCAAGATAATAAAGTCCTAAATTTGCGAGATAAATCTCAGAAATTCTCTGGAATGAAAGTCACAAATTTACCAGAAGAAAATAAACAAAACAAAAATACAGTAAGTATGTTATTTAGTATTAGTATTATTTAGTTATTCTGCTAAAGTTTATGTATACAGTGTGCACTCAACAGCTTTATACATCCTAAAAACTGAAAACAATAAGTCAAATCAACTAAATCAATTGGTCAGTGACTTCTGGCATCAGACGCAGCTAGTTGCTGTTATTGTTTAATGGTGCCCAGCAGTGTCAGGTTGAGTGTCAGCTGAGGCTGTGGTAGTCTGAGCAGGGCAGGCAGGAGTGGTGGTGGATGGGTCCCACAACCAGCGGGTGGTCAGTGTTTGCTTCCTATACGATTATAAAGCCAAACTCTGTTCTTTTTTTCGAAACCCAACCACGTGTGGGTTGGCAAAACGTAACCACATGCGTTTGTTGTTGAAGGAAAAACAGGATCACTTTGCGGTGTTATACCCGTGCATTTATTTTGAAAGAGACTGTATGTAAACTGTACATTTCCTGTGAAAACACAAGTATATTTTGGAAACGGACAATGCATGTAACAGGCAGAAGCTGACACAGCATCCCAGACTGTCGACAACCAACACACCTAGGGTACCTTGCACGTTGTATCAGGAAGTGGAAAGTCCATGACCAAACATCAATATGTAAAGAGGTCGGAATGAGAATGTATTGGTCAAATGCATCTAAAAAAAAGTAAGCCAAAACTGACCCATACACGACACAAACCCCCAGTCTCCTGAGTTAAAGTCCTGTGCTTGACCTATTCATGCCCCACAACTTCCACCCTATGTGGACTTTGTCACTCTTTATACTATGTCACCTGATTTTCTGGTACTAAATTTGTGAGAATGTTTTTTCAGCTTAAATCTTGGAAATATAAGGGCCATTTATAGACACAAAAACATGAGGTGCATTTGAAAATCCTTCTGTGTGCTTTCACTATTAAGGCTGATCCGACTCTATACTGAAACCCCTCATTGGTTTTGACAATTCCAATCAAGTTTATACAAACAACTGCATCAACTGTGTCCTCGGTGACCAAAAAGAGAAAAGCAGCTTTGTGCAATTCTACTATGAACAGACTGTAAGAAGAAAAAATTATTGTGGCAGTGTTGATGCATGTTTTCAGGTGACATTGGGTCAGCTGGTTTGAAGCAGTTACGCACTTTGTAAGATTTACTTGACAAATGGTTCATAAGTCAAGCTGTAGAGATAGAATTATGTGCTATGAGGAAATTTCAGAAAGTTTTAACCACTGTTGTTCAGTAAAATTAGTCATAATTGTCTCATTTGTTGGACATTTCATTTGTGGATTCTATAATTTCTGCAATAGTAAAATAGTACATGTTATCATGGGTCTGTGGACTCACATTTCAACATGACAAATGCAATGCAAGTAACTTCTGTAAAATATCTAGAGAGAATTCAAAAACTGAAAATAGCAACATAAATGTATATATTTTCAGTCTGATGCTTGCTGAGAACCATCCTGTTAAGTCTCTGGTGTAAATTCTTTTACAGTCAACTCTTACAAATGTATGTCTTAGTTTGGATGTGAGTGTTTTCATTTGTATAATCTCCACCCTAGTTTTGTCCTTTTTTCTGTTTTAGCAACCAGACCACGTTGGTTTCTGAGCCACTGCATTAATCCATGTTCCATAAGGCTTGTGTAGTATGGTCTGTGTGCTTCCTGAGCAAGAGAGTGAATGGGGCAGACAGGGGAGAAGACACTGAGGAAGAAGGATTCATGAATAATAATGCATGCTGGGGATCTGAACACTGGCTATGAGACTTGTATTGGTGTGGGATAAATCCATACTGTAAGCCTCATCTGTTGGGAGCCTTGCTTTCCCAAAGCCGGTGTCATCCCTAATAATTTATAGATGCAAAACAGAGGGAAACATTAATCAGAAATGTGCCACTGTCTACAAGCCTCGCAAATGCTTTGTTTCGCACAATCCGAGTGAAAGACGATGCGCGGCAACACACAAAACATACCCTGCAGAGACATCTCTCCTTTCTCTCCAATCCCTGATGCAACACTAATGCCCCACTCCTGGCTTTGTTCAACTTTGGCTACAGTGAAATAAAGATGTGTTTTCACTCTGAAATTGATTGATAAACCTCTGATATGAAGGGCTGCCACAGAATGTCAGATAACCAAGACTTTTACATGCATTTTCAGCCTGTCAAGGGCTGACGCACGTTCATATTTTTTTGTTGGCATTAAAGCAAAACAGACAGCATTCTGAGTCATGATGCCCCAGCACTATACCAAAAAGCATATCTTCCATGCTCAGGTCAAAGAGAATCTTTGAGGACACACTTTAACATTCCCACAGACAGAAAACAAATTACTTAAAACTCTGAGCACTGAAAGTATTCATGCTTCTAGAAATTAATTAGAATTAGAATTCACCTCCAGACTTTATGTCTTTCACATTTATTTAGCAGTGGAAGATGTGCTGAGCATGTCCACTCTTTTCAGTAATGTCCTGCTTCACATTCAAACACTTACACACATTCACACTGGGGAGGTGCAGAATGCAATCACAGTTTCCTGCTGATGATGGCCAAACACATTCAGCAAAGCAGGTGGAGGTTAAGTGCCTTGCTTAAGGGCACCTTCACTAAGGCACCCTTAAGCAAGGAATGGTGCACTCTAAAATACTAAGCAGTAGTTATTTTTCATTAAGTGCAGTCATTTCCATTTTCTTTTGGACCCAGTTTTGCTTGCAGTTAATGATTTCCCTCTTTTTCTAGTGAATTTCAACTCCAGACTCCAGAACTCCTCAATAGATACATGAGCTCTCATTGCTGGACAGAAAGATGCATCCAAGCAAATTAACAATGTTTCAACTTGAGCCAAAAAACTATATTCAGAGACTGTGTGGTTTGCACACAGAAACAAGAGGCAACAAAAGAGAAACTGGAGGACAATCAGAGAAACAACTGGAGTCCATGGTAAATTCTGAGATCAGCCATGGAAGGTGCCTGCATAGCTAGCTAGTTGCAGCTAGCATTTATATTTCCGACTTTGTTTGACCTGAATTAACATGACCTGCTAAAAGAGCCCAGTGAGGTGAAAAATTACTTTGTTTAGTCTGATATTACTGTCTTAAAATCCTGGGGAAAGGGCATGATAATGCAACTGGCCTTGTGTGTCGTATCACTACATTTTCATAACATTTTTATTTATCAAGGTCTCTATTAGTGTTAAAACTGGTCAATGATGGATCACCTACTCACTAACAGCTGAATGCCTGTGAGGAAGGTGGCAGTAGAGGCAATTGTTGCTCTTGGAGTCTGTAGTTGTCCAGATTTGGTGTCAGTGTTACAAATTGTTGCTGTTCAGCTGCTTAGGTTTCAAGATGGAATGCTGGGCTATAATGTGTTCGTTACCAAAGACTGCATTTTGCCTTCTGTCTTGTCACAGGGATTGCCCATTATTCTGACGGCCCATACTTCCAAAGCCTGATTATAGAAAGACATCATCAAACCTTTCCACTATGATAAAGAAATGATCTGCCCTACTCTACCTCTACTGTATCACTCTACCACTGACTGGCTAGTACTAGCCTTTGTTGGTTGGGTCAGTTAGTTTTGGGCATAAAGAGAGAGATTGGTTAGGGAGTCAGGGTAAGTCATCTGGAGGCAGATCAGGGCAGGTCCTGCCTTTGTCATTGCAGAAAGATATAGTGACTATTAAGCCATGTGTATCTGTTGGGAGACTGTGTAGCGGAAAAATGGTCCCGTCAGAGTAATGCACGTTTGTTGTCAGGATGGCCGGCTATTGTACAAATAGACTTTCAGCCTAAATGGGACATTTTCAGACTAAAGAATCTTTGGAATTATGGGGCATCGGAAAAATGGCATGGCACCCTTTTCCCGACATTAAACTTTCCTTGTAAACTGTGACCACAATCTTTCCCTATCATAAACCAAGCTCTTTTTGTTCCTTAAACTCCTCATGTCTGGAAAGACCAATTAAACTAGATTAACAGTCAGTGTAGTTCATACTTCCACAGGAACTGTTTCAGGGTTAGGGTTAGGGTTAGGGTTAGTTGTTTCAAAGTTCAGTTCACACAGATAATAATAAACTAGTTTATGTTCATTACTTCCTTTTTTTTTAATCTATTGTTTCAAATTCGTTGCCGATGTTACTGAAATTGGGGCTTGGTGGCACAATTTGCATTCAAATGTGAGATTATTTTTTTCTGATTTGTTTATATGACGTCTTCAAATATACATATCAACTGGCCTCAGCAGTAACCTTACCCATTGTTGTGTTGTCTGAATTGCCAGTTGCACTTGCATAGCCGGTGTTGTCTTGAAATCACAACAAACCCGATTGAAACCCGATCTGTATACCCTGCTTGGTCGGTTAGGGATAAGGTTTGGTTCAGATTTATGTAGGGGCAGACATATCAACTGGGAACAGTCTTTAACACAACACTGGAACATCACACAGAAAACATTCAGCATGTTAGATCCTCTGATTATTTTAATTTCACAGACTGTTGTGCTTAACAAACATCGGCTATAAGGACAATATCTGGAGGAAAGCCCAAAAGCATCATTATGAAAATGGTTGGTGTAAACCCAACTTGATAGTTTGCGGACAGCAGTGAGTTTGTGAAACCTTTGCTGTACAAATTCTGCATCTGTGAAGCTGTAATGTTTATTTTTTTCATTCGATGGCACTTTTGTAAATACCAGGTTCAGTCAATTAAAAAAATATTAATTGATGAATAATGTAAAACATAGTTTGTTATTAAACTGTTTCTGAAAATAATGACACCAGAGAGAATTCGGTCTTTGATTGGATTAAACTAAATAAGATGGTACTTAATATCTCAAAAAACAAATCCATCATTCTGGGATGTAGTTATTGACTGTCATCTATGTCCATGCTGAGTCTGTATTTGGCCGGTGAACCTATACAACAGATGGACAAGTTTAAATTATTGAGTTTAATAATAGCCTGTCATGGGTAGAACACATTGACATGATTGGTAGGAAAATGGGCAATGGCATCACCATAGCAAGAAAATGGCTTACTTATGTTGTAGGACACATTCTGGGGCAAGTAGTAAATCTTTACTTTTAATCCACCTTGACTATTGACAATAGTCCTGTGGTCCTGAGCTTCAAAAGGTGTGCTGCATTTACTATTCATGCCCCACAGTTGCATTTATTTTGCTGAGTTTTTTATGGTGTCAAGTTACCAAATGCAGTAACTTTCACGGTCATCTTACCAGAACAGCATGTGGTAGCCAAATCATGTTACCTTGCCCAAAGTCTATTGTGCCAGATAAATCATTGGGAGAGCTGACCCCTTATATGTCAATCCTATAGCAAATCCTTATTCAGATACCATTTAAGAATGCATTACTTAAGCAGCAAATCAATGGTCCAGCGTTGGTCACGTATAATGACTTGTTCTTGTTCCCTGGTGATGGCCCTTGAGGCTAATTCATGGACTGATTCCGAGACTAATTAATTAAAGAGAATGTAATTAAATATGTTTCAGAATGAGTACTTGAGACAACTTGAACAACCACTTAATGTAACACAGTCGAAGGTGCACATGTGATGAAAATAGCATGGCACACATGCCATGTTGCATACAGTGTCTGTGGTGAATCTGATGTACATCACACACATGCCCTTGTACAGCACATGTTTGATGATGATGATGGATGGTGCACTGGACTTTGGACCCCAAGAAGACTAGCTGATGCCACTGGGGATCCTTTCAAATAAAAAATAATAATAATATTAATAGGGACATCACATTTTCTAGTAGCCACTATCATGCCCCTGCCAAAATAGACAACTATATACTGAAGTTGTGTCCTGAGTGTGTTTAGCTGTAGTAGAGTTACTGTTCCTATTTGTTGTAGTTGAGGAGGGAAACAGCTGTGGAAGAATCTCAGATATATGATTGTGAAGAAAAGAGAGAGGAGGGAGATCTCATTATGTAATGACTCCATTTAAGTGCTACACAAGGCACAGAGCAAAAATAATACATAATAATATATCACCTTTTAACCCACGCTGCATGCCTCGTACGCCTGGAACTATTTGCTTTGTTGTTTTTCTACTACATACCACCGGAATTCATTTCATATGGTAAGCTCTCCTTGTTATTGTATCTTTTTCAATGCTCTGTTGTTTTGCTTGTGCTGTTATTAATTGAATAAAATATTCTCTATACATACAGATATAGATATAGAGCTGTATAGTGTTTACATGGACATATAAATATTTTATACAGAAAACCCGCAGTGGACTTGGTCATACTGCTGGCGCTTTTGCCCAGAGGTGAAATACTGGCAGAACTTCTCAGGACCACTGACAATGTCCTGTCCTGCTAGAATGCTCCCCAGGCCATTATCTTCAACCAGCTCAATGCTGTCAAGACACTGACTCCCCTCTGCACTGTGGAGGAAGTTGGACAGTATGCAGGTGGCCCTCACAATGGTGTCAGAAACATCAGGGTAGACTTGCAGGCTTCGGCTGTCGACCCTGCAGCGTTAGGTGAAGATGCCAAAAGAATTTTTCCACAACCCGACAGGCTCTGGAGAGCAGCCGGTGGTTGAAGACTTGTATGAGGGTGGCAGCCTGAATCACTGGAAAGGCCTTGTTAGCCAAGACATAAGGTACTGATCCCAGTTCAGGTGCAGAAGGAAGAGAGGAGGGGGGTGAAATATGAAGGTCACCTGACTGAAGGGCTTTGCCAAGGTGGGACTTGGCAATGATGCCTCCATCACTATTGCTGCCAAAACCTCCAACATCAATAGCAAGATACCTGTAATTGGCATCCACTAGGGCAAGCAATACAAAAGAGAAAGTGCCCTTGTAGTTAAAATAATGTGACCTGGGGCCAGTAGGGGCTGGTGTTCTTCAACATCTCTACAGTCGGACACAGCATGTTGATTTCCATTATGCTTTCCCAGACTGCATTGCATGTCAGTCTCACTATTTGTGCCACGGTTGAGACAGTGAGGTAAAAACTGGCTGCAATTATGGTGAAAGAACCACCAGTGCACCAGTGCTCTACAAAGATACAAATATAACTTTATTAATTCCCACTCCCCCGTTATGAAAAGAATATTAATGGACTGTGTGTGTAATTAATTAGAAAACCCTCAAAGAGATCAAAAGAAATAGGTTTTATCTTTGTTTAGCACGTGTTAATAATAGCCTCAAGTTATGCATTCATCTGTGACACACCACCAGTATGAGGAAAAAACCAAACATACAAACATTTGTGGCCAAACTTTTTTGCCTAGTTTTTGACCGAGTTAAACATTTTGCAAGGAAGTATAGATGAGTGAGGATGACATAAAACAAAAAAGGGCATCAGTTTTCTTGTGAATGTTGTAAACTGTAAGACTGTACCATTCAACCACATGACAGAAGGGACATGTGAAGTAAGGATTTTCCTTAAATGTACAGACTATAGCTGATTTTAGTAGCACTCCTTAAACCAGAGAAGGGTGATGAGCAAAATTAGTGACATCACCTGCTGTAATTTTGGGGAAAACACATCTGCTCACGGTGAGCCCTTTGTACTACACAGTGGAAAAACCCTGACCCCTTGTCCTTCATTTGTTTTTCACTATGATATATGTATATGTATGAACTTCGGTGCATTACTTTTCATAGGAAAATGTACGAACAGTGCATGAAAACAGCCTGCTTGTAGAATTTTACACAATTGGAATGAGGCCGAAACTGGGATTTTTCCCTGAACCGAACTGCCAGTATTTCATTTTTGTGCCTAAAACAAACCAAAGTCTTACCAGTGTTGTCACATCATACATCAAATTTATTTTCAACAATTTCTCACCATTTTCAGTGCACAAATTATGTCATCCTGCTGACAGAGGTATCAGATCAGAAAAGGCTTCCATGACCTCCTTTACACCTTGCATAAAAAGTGTCTTGTGTCCAGATTGTACCTAGATATGATTTAAACTCATTACATTTACAAATGGTATCAATGTGTCTCCAATGTCCACCCTGAGATCCGATCACAACACACCATCTTAGTCACTTCCACTCTCATTGTTTTTGTTGCAAATGGCGCTGTTGATGGAGTCCATGCTAACATTAGCATCTTCAGGATGACATTCCCTTCATCAGGGCAAAATGCAGGTCAATCACCCTGCACTCCATCAAGTTCATTAAAAAAGGAAAAGCCACTTTACTTCTTGTTGTCCTTGGTTTTTCTGTATGCTTGTTTCATGTGTTTAATTTTTTACTGACATTGCAGGACCAGTTGTAGCAGTTCTCCACCATAGCCATTGCTTCATAAATGGCTTAGTCGCGATATTAATTGCCAAGTTTTGCTTGCATACTTTTGTCAGACCAAATTGAAAGCAGGCACTTGGTTTGCATATTGACTCTATCTACGAATGTACTGTATATCCAGCCTCTTTTTATCTGAAGTTGACAAAAATCGCCACTTTTTCAATGATGAACAGAGTCACACACCTAACACCAAAAGCCAACAGCAGGGCAGGGTCAGTATGTAATGTAGCCAGATGTAACCTTTTGCAATTTTATGATACGCCGCGGTTCAGTTGGACAGCACCTGTCCAGGGATAAATGCTACCAGCAATGACATAATATAAGGGACTGGAAGGTCCGTATAATGCAGGCAAGAGGGGTGGAGGATGGGTCCAACAAACCCCGGACTTTCACCCATAAGCCCGGTGTTTGCATCCTGTATAAATTTAGAGCCAAACCATGATAGTATTTTTTGAACCACATGCATGAACCTAACCAGGTGCTTTTGGTGGTGTCACAGCTTTGGTTGTGGCATCCCGGAATTTCAACAGCAGATGCAGGACAATAACTACCACATAATATGTAGACGTGCAAGGCGACTGACAATGCAGTGATATGTAACCACTTGGGATGACAAAACGTTGGAATATCCATAAGCTTTCTTGCTGTTTTTATGCTAGTAGCTTAGCTTGCTAACTGGCTAATAGCCGCCTTTGCCATTGTTCTGATAGCCCAAGCTTCTGAAGCCCCATTAGTCCAAAAAATATCCCATAGACTGAAAGCCCATTTCTCTGACAGCCTTTAATCCCAAAAAACTAATGCCCACTGCTCCGTTTCCGAAAACACACCCCCTGCAATTAATTTCAGCTTCCCAGCACTGTTTGAGCCACCAATCCCAGTTGTTTTTACTGACCCTTTGCTGTGTTTCTCAGAGGTGTTTGACCCACGAATCGTGGGTGTTTTTGTTTTTGAGATAATGGGCTGCCTGAGAAATGAGAATGGGAATAAATTGGTCTTTTGGGCCATCGGAACAATGGGCAGTCCCTAGTGGCTCCTATCTCACTGGTTTGGAACAGCCGTGTTTGATTTAAATAAAAACTGAAAACATTTAAAATTGTGTTCAGCATTGTCACATTGTGCCCCTAATCACTGCCAGTGGCTGATCAGATCACAAACCGTCCTCAGTGGTTTTGGGTGCACTTACACAAATACTTTAATGTGTTCAAGCACTATCTCATTGCAATACAATCATCATGTGTCAGTCTAAAGGCCGTGAGCAACCAGTGCATTTTATTGTTTTATTGGAAGACTTGTTAGCACCACATCAGAAAATGCTCATACAGGTGGGTTTGTATGGCAATGACAAATTACTTGTTTGTTGTTGAGGTATGGGGCCTTGTTATTTTTTTTTTTCCCTGCCCGGACAAACCTACCTGCCATCACCCTCCTTGTTTCTTTGAATATACTCCAGCTTCTTATAAAGACATCTGACACCGATGCTGCTACACTTGACAATTTCTCGTACTCTGCAGGTGTGGTACCCAATGCCTGCTTTAATATTTCCTACAAGAAAACATGCTCTGACTTTTGTTTACCTTCACAGTGATACCAGCATTATATTTTATGAGGACAGCTTTGTTGCTTTCTGTTTTCACTGGCGGCAGCATGTGCAGCGTGTGGGCCTTCACTGGAACAGCCATTCAGGCAGAGGGCCTGATGGAATACTGGGGGTGTTAATGATGTTCCCCACATTGTGTGTGACCGGGGCACAGGTGGGAGTCTGAAAGGAGTGCTGAGGCTGTTCTGGGGTCTGGCCAAGCACATGTGACAGCTCCCGCCTGCAGACACAACACACAGTACAAGCAGTGTCATTTGCAAGAGGCCTCTTTTCAAATGTCTTACCATAAAACACAATTAGACATGTAATCATTTAAATTAGTCCCACCATATAAAATAACAGCAACAAATATGAAAACAGAGCGGGTCAGTTTTCAAAAATAATATTCAGATTTCCTGGCGTTTATCACCGTTATGTTTACTTAAGGAGAAAATAACTCATGACCCCTTTACCAGGAAGTTCATCCAGAGTCATGGTGTGAGGTAAAAGGAGAGGAATTCTAGTATGACATCTTGCACAGGCCTGCCTTCAAAAGCCGGTGTGTGTGACCCTCTTGACCTCCACGAGATCACCCACTGGCCTCTGTCAGAGCCAGCTATGGAGATTTATGCAGCATCAAAATAATGTGAAGTGTGACGCCTCTGAGGGCGGCGCTGCTGATGGGTGTAACAGATACCCCCCTCAGGAAGTTTCTCCAGATCTCAGAGAGGCCATTAGTGTTGTTTTGAACTCTTAGCCCAAACATGTTAAATGATATGGGCTTTCAGAGAGACGGGCAGCTACAGTGAAGGTAGTGACAAGACATCCTTTCCCCTGGATGGCCTGTCCTGCATGTCTGTGCTAGCATAATCTTGACAGATGGTGAATGGAACAATAGAGTTAGTGATGAACCGGTACACCTATTTTGTCTGCCTGAGGCTGTTGCTGGTTTGTGGATATGTGAAATTCCCCAAGGCTTTCAGTTTTCGTGACCGTTTCACCCCACATCTTGGTCCATAAAATCATAGCACATTGACAACAAAAGCTATTCCATATGGCTGAGATAGCTGAGTTATAGAAGAAAGGTTCAAGATACAATATGGGTTTGATATCCAGGGGTCAGGAACCTACTTTAAAACTGAAGCGAGTGAAACTACAAGATACTCTTAATTGGCAGTAGTTAAAGGGACAGTTCACCCCCAAATCAATATTGTTTTTCCCATCATTCTCTTACCTGTGGTGCTATCAGTTTAGATTGTTTGGGTGTTAGCTGCCAAATGTTGGAGAATTCTGCTGTGGAGATATCTGCCTTCTCTCCAGTATAAGAGAACTATATGGCACTTGTATTGTGTTGCTTGAAGCGCCAAAAACAAATACATTTGAAAAACTCAACAGAATGTCTCTTTCTGCAAGTCATGACCTGGCTACTCAAGGTAATCCTAGCTACACTCGTCAACCTTATCATCGCGCAGAAGTTGGCGTGCATCTTCTCATGGACAAGAGACACTTGCTCATGGCAGCAGGAGGTGTAACCATTAATGACGTCCTCCTTGGCTGAGCTGTAACATTAGCTAGCTCAGTGATGCTAGGTGAGCTAGCAGTAGAAGCATGCCTCCTTCTGAATGGTGATATGTTTGGAGGTTGTAGTTTAGTAGAAAGAAAATGGTTCATGAAACATGAAACTGCTCACAACATGGTTTGTGGATTATCTTTAGCAATCTGGTCATGTTACTCAAAAGAAAAATTGCTGTTGAGTTTTTCAAATCAATTTTTGGTGCTTTGAGCAGCACAAGCCAAGTGTCATTTAGTTCCACTATATGGGAGAAAAGGCAAATTTTTGATTATGGGGTGAACTGTCCCTTTAAGCTAGAGCAATGCATTTTGCCAAAGTAGCCAGTGACAGCACAAGTTGTTTAGTAAAAGTAGTTCACTACACTGAAACTATTTTACATCCAAGAATCTAAAGTATTAAGATATGTAAAGAACATATGCATAATATGTATTTATGGGTATTGCTGACTCCTGGCTAAGCTACCTAAATACTGCTGAGACTAGCATTGCCTCACTATTGATATCCTTTAAAGCTGCATTCATTAATTTTTTGTCCCCTTAAATGCAAAGAACATCCTTGAAAACACATATACTCTAGCATATCACTGCTCTATAGAATTATAAAGGCTAACACGTAAGCAAACAAGTGCCTCACACATCCGATACATAGAAAGCAACAATAGCATTTATTTGGAGTCATGTTTGTGTCCACCTGACAAAGAAAAGTTCAGTGTTAACTTTCCTTTTAGCTCCATTTAGGTCACCAACTCCTGAGGGAAATATTTGGGTCTTTTTTTGCCACTGTAGGTGGTAACCAGCAAGTTGCCACAACGTTAGTCTGCTGTTTGGTGGTGTGCAGTTAGCATACTGTGGATTTATTAGACCTTTATTTAATGGAGGCTGTGAAACAAGTGAAATAAAGTAATCAAGAATAATTTGCTCAAAATCTACATAGAATTGAAGAGAACTGTTTTATAGGTAGGTTAGCAACTTAGCTAGAAATGTGTCTATGGGCCTATAATGCAGAAGATGCAAACTTTTTTGGCTTCATGAACCACTGAGCAACTTTCACAGGAATAAACATGGCCTTGCCTCAAACACTGCATCCAGTATGGAGTTCCCACCCATACACCTGTCCGACCCAACTGCGAGCAGCACCATTGATTGAGAGCACACCAATTGATACACACAACTATCAATCACAAAGTCATACCCCCTTTTTGTAGCATCAAATAACAAATTAAAACCAAACTTATCAGAAAAATAAACACTTGACTAGACATCAGCATGATAACAACTACCTTAAATGACAGAAACCATCTTTGGGAAAACATGGCGGAGCAGGGTTTATGACTTGTACTGCAGCCAGCCACCAGGGGGCAATCAAGATGTTTTGGCTTCACTTTTGGGGAGCTGGCATATTGTCCATCTTTATATACAGCCATTGATTCTTCAGTATGCCTACACCTTTAACTTTTCATGAAGTCATTTAATCCATTTTCCATATTAATAGCGGCGCTTTAAGTTCTTTGTGTCAAAATATCTGATGACCAGACTACAGTTCCTGTTTACAGAGGACAATAAGCGCTGTGGATCGCTCCCTTTCGTTCTCCAAACCATGCAAAATTAATGAATAGCCCAGCAGAGATAACAGCGCTACATTTTTAATGCACCTTGTCACCAGTGGGGCTACCGCAGCATTCTCCAGAGACATCGATTAGCAGGAGATGGAGTGACAGATGACATCCCTGGGGAGCACAGGCAAAAAAAAGAGAGAGTGCTGCTGCGGCTGTTGTCCACTGAACACACTCATCGATATGTCATTAAACAATGACAGCGCCTCAGGCTGTTTAATGAAGTGTTTGCAATGTGATTTGGTTCTTAATAGCAGAGGCATTAAGGAGTATCAGGTCCTTGCTATAGCTCCTGTATACTAAACAGCAACCAGTGCCAAAGCCTTATAATGCACAATTACCTATACTGTCGGATTGTATGGGGAAGATGAAGCTGGAGAAAGCACTGAGTAGGCAAAGCTGAATGCTACGTAGAGAGAAAAAGAAAAAGACACTACATAACTGCTTCACCTTCAACTGCTATGGTATTAATTACAGCTAGGCAGGAGGTATTAGATGCTTACCTGTTGGAAATAGAATAAATAAGCAAAGCAGTCCTCTGGTATTATGCTGGTCACACACAGCCAGACTTGACTTTGAGCCAAAATTTCAAGGTCCACAAAAGGGCACCGTGAACAATGGTATGTTTTCTGCGGAATGGGGATGTATCAAGATAATGTTTGTGTTGCAGGAGCTAAAATATTAGTTTCTGGTGCAAAAGCCGAATGTTAGTCTGTGCACCGGGTGAGAGTAATGGAAAAGCAAAAACAAAAGGGTAGAATAAGGTGTTTCTTTGGAGATAAGGAACTGTTTAGCTGGAAATACATGTGTGGATTTCTGTGCTGATGAGTGATGTGTGGTTTTCATGCCGCTTCATTACTCTTTCTGTATGAGGCAGAGCACTCGCATGGTCCAGGAGCATTACATTAATTTAGTGAAAGGAAAAACCATGATGAAAAATGCTGAAGAGATAACAGGATCAGACTCATATATTGGACTGGTGTAATGATTGAATATCACATATCAGCTAGTTGTGTCTCTTCCTCTTCTGATGTAATAGAGGTGCCTCTCAGACCACAGCTACATAAAAATGACTGTAAAACTAATTTAATGCATCTCCGATTTTTAATGTGCTGGGAGAAAAGCCTTGCTCATGCCAATGTTAAGCAATGTTAAGACTGAATTGATTATGACTTATATTGCCTATTAAAACGTTTACTGCTGTATACTGACACACATGACATGATACAACCAACACATACTGCAACACGTTAACAAGACTATGAATATCAGCACATAAACATAAACAGCCCTGTTGTAGACTTTTATATAAATGAGGTGATGTACTGTAGCAGTCTGTTCTCATGACATATCCCACAGATTTTGAAAGGCTGTAACATGTGAACATATGACGCTGGTGTTGGTAAAGGTGATGAAGATGAGATGAGAGGAAGATGGAAAAGTGTAAATGATCTGGATGAGTAGAGGACCTTTACTCACCAAAACCCAACCTCCGTAACTTTACAATGTGTGTGTGTTTTCATAGTATGTCATACGAACCGTTCTTTGAGGATGAACTGTACACCCCAATCCATCTGTGACACATCAGTTTTAAGTAAAGTCTACACAAATGCCCTGGCTGTCAAAATGACATGAACACGTTAGGTTTACTTGACTCAAAAACTCATCCCTTGTGAGCTTGACATAATTTTTCTATGTTTACTCAACAATTTTTAAGTTTTGAGTTAATCTGACTAAAATTGATAAAGCCAATTTCACCTTACTAGTTTCAGGCCAATAAACAACATTATCACTGTGCACTTAACACTTTGGCGTGTCGGAGCTGAAAAAGTGGAATTTCCCAGCATGAAGTGAAACAATGTGTTTAAGGCCACAAGTTGAAGAAAACTATGTTCTGCTACAATGACTCTAATGGGTTCTAATGGGTTGTAATAAAAGACTTTTTGCACCGTGAGATAAGTCGTATACACAGTGAGTGACCTCCCACCAGTGTGGATATTAGAGTGTTCAACATAAAGTTGTGCTGAGGTGAAAGAAAGAGCATTTCCTGGTTCAGAATTCATCTCTTTGCCTTATTCTATCAACTGAAAAATGTAAGCTTGCTGCTATATATTTCTAAGTTCAATGAAATTAAAATGTAAAAATGTTGTACTCAGTGTTTTTATGTTCATATGACACACTCAAACAACAAAAAAAAGTTATGTTAAACTGATACAAAATTCCTATCAGACAAGGGTCATGCGCCACATTTATTCTGTGCCTGGTGTATCCTAAACTTTTATGTTAACATTGTACTAAACTAGGATAATAGTCTGCTTGTCTTTTTTTCCTTTTTTATTATTTTATAATTGATTGATTGATGTAATTGCATTTTATTTTTTACTGCCTTATTTTATCTTACCAATAAACAATTAAAAACATTTGATCCCCTGTTGATCTCAGGGTATCATGCACAACTGTAATGTTCAGGAAAATTAGCCTTACTTGTAGAAGTGGACAATGTGTGCAACCCATCTGCTCAATAAGATATTCACAGAGATATTTACAATGACGTACTGTACTAAACTAAAAGTTTTGACTGCAAAAAAAAAGTAAGTTGAGTGAGTGTACGTTGACAGTAGCAGATCTTCATTTACACTGTAAAGTTACAGTAATTGTTAGCATTTGGCAAACGTCTATGCCCACTCAACCCATTCTCATTCCAAGGTCGTCAAAAACTGAAGCTCTGTCACACCCCTTGGTATGTGATATCAACATCAAAGGCACCCTTTGGCATCTTTTTGAGATGGTCTGGGCTTTCAGGTAATTGTATGTAACATTGTTTGTAACATTACATACTTATTTTATTTCCAAAAAATGTTTAAACCAAACCTAACCAAGCTGTTTTGTTGCCTTAACCTAGCTGTGAATGTTAAACAACTTTAACCATGTGTTACACAAGTTTAACCCAGGAGACAGCTGTGCATCCTTTAAAGACGCTTAAGGGTGCATGTCATATAGACATCAAACGGTGCCTTTGACATCAGTATAACATGCTGAAGGTATGAGAATTGTTTGACAGTCTCAGAGTATCCATATTTGAGGACCTTGGTTGTCCTCGACATTTGTGCCAGTGTGCTGGAATCCTGCTGGCCAGGACTGATGGCCAATGCTTTTCTTTGACTGATCAGCCTCATCATTTGCCTCCCATGTTAACTAATTATATATAAAGTACTGTAGATCGTGGTTGCCAAGCTACCTTTTAAGAGTTATTTTGTTAGTTCAGTTGCCTAGTGTCTGTGGCCAGTCCAGTTTGTTTTCGCTGCCCATCCTGGCACTAGTTTCTCTTTTTGTTTGTTTGTTTGTTTAATCTTGGCAAAGATCTATATAAAGTTTTTGAAGTTTAAAATTACACACATGGTTTGTTCTCTGCACTTGGGTCTTGTTAAGGAAAGTTGCACTTTGCTAAATATTTTCTGTGGAAGTATGTGAATTGCATCAAATGTTGCATAATGAAAAATACCTGGTGGCTAAAGTTGTAATCTGTAAATGTGACACAATATTCTTGACTCAAGTTCTGGCTTCTTCAGCACATCCCACTGTCTTTATTAGAGGACAGAATGTGCTTTATCTCAGTTTCTGGATAAAGATGCAGCAGTAAAAGCTAGAGGAAAAATCTAGTAAGTAAATTAGATTAGAAGATTATTTGGTCAAAATACCATTTCCAAGGTCAAGAAAGAACTCATGCAATCAATCAAATAAACAATCAGTAGGCTTTTCCCTCTTTTTTAGGCCATTATTTTCAATCAGCAGTGTTGGCTGGCATTTTGTTTTAATTTAACCGTTCAATACATTTGAATCCTGCATTGGCTTCCCTATATACTAGTTTATCCCTCTATGTATTAGTCATATTGCGTACCCACACACACAAGTAATTCACAGGAAATTATGCATGCACATACTGAACATGGTTTAGAAGGCAAAAGGTGCATTCATGTAATAAGGCAGACGACAGCTGATGTCAAATG
Organism: Cephalopholis sonnerati; assembly: GCA_019142605.1. Taxonomy (NCBI): domain Eukaryota; kingdom Metazoa; phylum Chordata; class Actinopteri; order Perciformes; family Serranidae; genus Cephalopholis; species Cephalopholis sonnerati. The sequence continues at coordinate 9,837,640 of JAGQAX010000009.1, read as the reverse complement.
ACACTGTAGACTGTCTTTTAAGTACCACTGAAACAAACATCAGAGCATCTTGAACTTCTGTACTGTGACGTATTTCCCAGTGAAACTGAATACTTGAGCGATTGGTTGGTTTGGACCACTAAAAAGTGGGCGGGCTTAGAGTTTAGTGTGATATGAAGCTACAGTAAACTGTTGGCTAAACACACATCTTCCTGACCATTAGATCTGGAGGAGGACGTGAGAGAGATGAAAACAAAGACCTCCACCACATTGTTTGGGAAATGAAAACAAAGGTTTTTATTTCACTGATATCCAAATATTCATTTATTTCTCTCCATATTGATCTGTTGGCTACTCGCCCCACAAGCAGTGATGTGCAGTTTTTATATGACCAATGTGGCTAGCTATTCGACTAAAGTCTCATTGGAAAGGTTGAACTTTTGTAAACACCCCTGAGTGCAGGATGAGTCATCAAACATTTGAAACTGTTTTTACCTTGTTTTAAAGAGAAAGAAAGGACAGGAATTTTGATGTAAAAATACTGATTTGTTCAGATACATCTGGCATATAGCAAGAGATAAATTATCAATTAACACAGAGATACAGGATTAAAACTTGGAAAATGTATTTTTCATTTCTTAGGGACTTAAAACAAAGTTGTACGCAATGCTACTGCTATTTAATTACAATAATCCATGTTTACCCCAGGGATGGAAACTACATACAGATCTCTCTCAGACACAATTAACTCAAAATCAAAACTATGCATTCCTGCTGGTGTAATTTCTGTATTTTCTACTTAATATTTCCTCAGTGCATCTTGTCTGTGTGCAATATGTATGCAGTGTTGGTGACAATTTCCAATGGAAAGCAGCTAAAGTCTGTTAAAAAAACCTCATCATCATCATTACATTACATGCTAGTGTGAAGACTCGCACACAATAAACTGTAAAGCTAGCTAACATTACAACTTAGCAGAGGACACCATTATGCACACTTGCACGCATTGACAAGGTTGGCGGGTTTTGTTCGGCAGAAAGAAATTGCTCACCACAAGGTCTGTGGATTATTTTAAGTAACCAGGTCATGATTTCGGCGGTCGCCATCTTGGATTCTTTTGGAGCCAGAAATGACCACATTTGAACGTGATGGTGAAGCTAACCCTAACGCTAGCTGCAAGCTTGGATAGAATTTAGAGTATATGGCTGTGATGGCCAAATGAAGCCTCATGAAGCATTTTCTTTATTTTCTTTGCCCACTAGATGGTGCTCTTGGTTTAAAGAGAGAGGCTCAAAGAATAGCAATTCAGTGTGCTTTCAACCTTTTGTTGAACAAAAAGCGCCATCTAGTGGGCTAATAAAATAAAGGAAATGCTTCATGAGGCTTCATTTGGCCATCACTAGTGTATGGTTAACTGTGATAAAGCTAACGCTAATGCTAAATTTTGCTAGCAAAAAATAGGCTCAAAACAGTTAAAACAAAATGTACTTATTGGAAAAACTGAACATCTGTCTCTAGAGGGTTGTGTGGTACAACTAAACACTGACCAAGACTGTTTAGGAGACCAAAATGGTACAATTAACTTTACTATACTCTGAGAATTTGGGGTTACACCATGATTACATTACCTTGCCAATGTTGTTGGTGTGGTAGCTGTTTGACTACTAATGGCACCCATCTGTCACTCAAAGCATGACTTTACACCTGAATATTTATGATGAAAATGTAACAATGACAAAATGTAAACAGGTGAGTTATTAAATTTTTTTTTCCCTCTTTACAGTTGTCATGAACAAAGAAATTAGGTATAGAGACCAAAACCGTTTTTGTACCAGGTTGCAATCATATTTATATTGTATCTCTGCTGTAAAGTTGGCCACTTTAACATGGGGTCTATGAGGACTCGTTTTGATTTTTGGCAGTTTTTGGCACTTTCTGCTGACTTTGTAATTGAGCCCTGGATGTTGCCCCTTGGTTACTACATCTTCAAATCTAGTAAAAGTTGTGAAATTATATGATAAAGTAAATCATAAATACAATATGAAGCCAAGTTTAATGGCTTGGGGCTTGAGGGATGGTAACAAAACGTTTTGGTAAGGGACTGTTCTTTACTTATCAGAGTACAGGGGCTGGCTGGGCTGTGACTTTTCTTCGTATTTTTTAACTTGACCCTTCCTGAAGATACAAATATTCTTCCTTTAGCCTCCCTGAGTGACTGGAGAAAATGCATCACCCTCCCTACCTAATCTTTTTTTCTTTTACAACAGCACAGGATTAAGCGTTATCACCAAATATCACCAAAAAAAAAAAAAAAAGCTAATTTTTTGAGCAACATGCAAATCTCCCTTACAAATCATATCAGGTCTTTACATTTTATGGCTATGATAACTGGTGTGATTTTGGCGATTTTTTTTTTTTTTTTTTTAAAAGAACTTTTAATCCTGCTGGTGAGTTTTGGGATTTATGATAAATACAAAATACAACCATTTAAAGTTGTATGCCCTTCCCCTAAGCCAAAATAAAAAAAAAAAAATTAAGTCCCTCCCCAGTGATTGAAAAATGATTTAGCATGCCTCCCCCATTTTGCACCCCTCATAAAAAATGAACAGCCCAAAGAGCATTAAATGTAGCACAGTCACAGTTTCTCTAAGCTGTATATTAGTTTTTAACAGCAGCAAATGTGAGTCTGTGGGCAGACAGATTCTGAACACGCCACTTGGTGTATGATTAACTGGGGTTTTATTTCTCAGCACTACATCAAGACACAGACGCAGTTCATCAATTTTCTGTAGGAAGAAGCTGACAGCATAATTAACCACTTCCTTTAGCTCTGCAAATAAACAATCATTACTCACGTTTGCATCTGGATGTACATGCGTCGGCCAAAAATAGAAATGAAGAAAAATAACATATTAAGAAGTTATACAGAAATGGAACTTGACTGTTCACATGATATCAGAACTGCCTGAGTCCATTTGGTGCCTGTGTGGAAAAACCAGCCTGCTCGCTTTCACTCCAGCCACACAATTGTGCAACCGTCTCGCATTCTGCCAAGTTACACAAAAGCAAACACTAAGTAAGCAGATTGAGTCTGGGAAGCCTGCATTCAATTTGTCCTGCGATAACTGGACATGTTATCATTTGCAGTACAAGCTCACGTTTCTTTATAAATCTCTTGTCTCTATTAGCAAACACTGACAAGCTGCTCGACTCTGGCTCTCCAACTGAATCCTGTGGTTTTTCTCCTCATTGTCATAAATTACAATAAACAGGCAGGTGTGAAGAATGGAACACCTGCTGGGGATTTTTAGCATGCACAGAATACACACACAATATATGCAGTGACCATATACTGTAAATGTGCCAGCGGCAAACTCTGTACAAATGAAAGAGACATGCAATTACAGGCCTGTTGCTTGCATGACATTGTCCAGTTACTCCACCACGTGTGCAGCTGTAATGTGAGCGTGCAGTGCTGGATACATTTATTACAGTTCTGAATGTGTGGTTTTATCAGATTTCTCTAAAACCACCAACTCACATTCCCAAAGCAATGAGAAACTGTGTGATATAATTATGGCAGATATTGGTTTAATATAATATGGCATTTGGTGCATTAGCTACAGGGAATGACCAGCACCACAGAGCACATAGATGGATAATGGAGGGGTGGAGTATTAAATGTACCATATCGTAACCATAGCAAATGGAAAATACAACAGCAGAGTTATGATAAGTTACTGTTAAATACAAATATAACCAAACAAATTGTAAATGATTTATTTTTTCTTTCTGTGTGCACCATTCATCTAGACTCTAGATGATAAAAGACTTTGCTTAAACATGGGATACCATGCAGGGATTCCTTTCTGGTGCCATGCCATTGTTGCGAGGGCACAAAACTCTGAACCCCATTAGTCCAAAAAATATCCCATTGGATCAAAAGCCCAAAAAACAAACACCCATTCCCCTATTTCTGTGAAACAATACACACTTCCTGCAATTAGTTTGAGTTTCACAGCAGCAGTGGAGTCACCTAACCTGTATGTTTTTCACCCGTCCCTGCTTTTCCAGTGACTCTTGTGCCACCAAACCTGATTGTTATAAGCAAAAATGTTATTTTTTCCCAACCATAACCAAATGTTTTTTGCGCCTAAACCTAACCATAATTTCACCACAGTGTTATTGACAAATTTAACATGTCTTTGGCTTACAAAAATGTTTTTTTTTTTTTCTCTTGCAACTAGGTTGTCTAAATGCAGGGAGAGTGAATCTTTAGAGAAATGACACATTCTTCCTTCAACTGTCTCACATATTGACGATTGGTCATGGACTTTCCACGTTGACATATGACGTGCAAGGTACCCTGGGTGCGTTGGTTGGGACCATGTCACATTCTGCTTTCAATATACAACTCTGTTTTTACAGGAAATGTACAGTTTGCATACAGTCTCTTTCAAATAAACAAGCTACTTCAGTACAACACTATGAACTGACATTTTTTTTCTTCAACAAGAGAAGCACGTGGTTTACAATTTGCCTACACATGTGGTTGGGTTTAGGAAATGCAGAACAGGATTTGGCTTTACAGTCGCATGGGACGCAAACACCTGCCTCCGTGAAAGTTGGTGGTTGTTAAACCCATCCACCACCCCTCCCACCCACCCTACTTGGACTTCTGCCTCCTTAACTTTCGTTGTCATCCTGCCATGTTCCCACTGTGTGTCGTTATACAATAACAGTGACGGGCCGCGTATCATGCCAGCGTGAAAGGACAGCTTTTCGTTGGTGTCTGATGCCAGAAATCACTGCCCAAGAGGTGGTTTCTGATGACTTCAAAGTGAGACTGGATTTGAGAAAAGGAACTTCAAATCAACGGCCATTTATTTTGGGGATAATGGGTGGTCACCGAAATGGGCTTTAAGTCAAAGGGACCATTTTTCGGACCGATGAGGCTTCGGAATTTCAGGCCGTAGGGACAATGGACATTCCCCCCTTTTTTAAATAATGCACGTCAGTATTGTTTTTGGAATTTTTTTTTTTGTCACGAGTACTTCACACAAAATACAAATATTAAGCACAGCACCGTGAATAAAGGCATCAACCAGTCACTTTGTGAGCAGATATCATGAAGACAGGATCACAACAATAGCAGACCTGTTACAACTGTTGCCAGTTTGCATTCCTGCTGGTATGTTTTTAAGCAGACAAGTGTTTTGTATTTTCGTGCTGTTTATCTGTCACACCTCCAGTGTGTAAAGGCCTTTAGTCCATAGAGTCAGATGGAAATTTTCACCTGCTTGTGTAACTGTCCATTCACCTCGGCTCAACACGGAAACACTAGTGAGGTCTAAATCCAAATGTAACACAAACTTTAACTGAATTTCCAGAAAATTAGAAAATGAAAATGAGACTTGATGAATTTTCCTATAAAACAACTCTAAGTTTGGAAGCTAATCACATTTGGAATCACATTACAAAGAGATCTTGAAGGAACACTTTCAGTGACCAATAACTCTTGCAATGTACATATGGGCATGAAAGAATTGTTTAAAGACACATGAAAATGTGAACCTATCCTAATATCATTGAGCAGGGTCGGGACTTTTAGTGTAGAGAGCAAATAAGGAATGAATTGGCTTCAAAGAATGTTGTTTTTTGTTTAATAATAAGCATTAAAACCAAAAGGGTTCATCCTCTGGGAAGTATGAATGATTCATACTTTCATACAGAATAACCCAGCAGGAAATTTTGGCCTGGTGATAGTTTTGGAGGAGAGGTCAGATCACCAAAATCATACAGATTCTACAAATCCCCAAAGCGTCCAGTACTGAATAAATAATTAGGACATTGAAGAACATATAATCATATGAATAACTGAAGACAAAATATTCAATATAGCCGTAAGATTTTTGACTTAATACATTAAATCTTATTTCCCACTACATTTGAACATTCATGCACACAATTTATTGCAATACATACAACAGTATGTGAAAGCAGAATGGCTCGCTAGCATAACGGTCACATGTGTATAGATTTTCAGTGTTTTTTTTTTTTTTATTGTGCTGTGATGTTAGCTCCAGTACTAATTAGCTAGTTGCAGACCTGGCCTGTCAGTGTCTTGTTTGGCTCCCCGCCCTCCCACAGTCACCTGTCCTGCCAGAAAAACCCACAGTGGTCCAGATGTCCAGTCCTCTAACTGCTCTCTCCTTTGTGTTTATAACTGTTGGCTGCTTGTAAAAAGGAAATCTAAGTATTGAACCATTTTGGATGGTTACACTTCAGTTTTAACTGAATAAATGCCAGTTAAAGGATATGTTTGGACCTAATGTAATACTCCTATGTCATATACATTTTGAGAATCATTGGTTTCTGTAATCAGTCCTCCTCTCCATACTGGCTGCAACATGCAACCACACAGTAAGAGAGAGGGGTCAAAATTCAAAGTTCTTTTTCTGTGCACAAATACATTCTAATGTTCAGCCAAAGTTTATGAAGCTTCAGCAGTCTGAGTTAAGCTGCTTTTACAAATAATTTGAAGAGTAAAAAATTTGCATGTAATTTAAAATCACAGGAAGTAAAAATACACACACTAGGTCTAATTTTGCTCTGCAGAAGTGTGGCATTTAATATTTTACTTGATTTTCTCTTCTTTTGAGCAAGTTTCCCTCCACCACAGCTCAGCAAGGAAACACTGTCCAGAGCAGTGCCACCTCCAAAACATTCTCACAGGGGTGGCAAGATGGGGCCACTGAAAAAGTTGGGGTGGCATGCCAAAACCAAAAGAGATAACTGAATTCCAGGAATTCTGTCTATGCTGTTTAAGTATATCGACTTGTTGAAAATGTCAATATGAAGAGTTAAGGAATTGTATACTGATTTACTTGAGGTGACAGTTCAAGGGACCTCTTTGAAAATGGCCATGCCAGTTGTTACCTTGCAAAAATTTTGCCTAACTTTGGAGTGTTATTTGACCCCCTTACCAATAAGCTAGCATGACACTGCTGGGAGCAATGGATGCCTTAGGTTGACTGGTTTAAAATGATACCACTACCTTATTAGCCTGGAAAATAAGCATGCCATAGCCTCTTGAGGATAGCAATATCAACCTCCATATATTTTAGCTCGGGGGGTGTGGGGGTCGACAGCAATTGTATTGGGAGGGCCATCATCCCTTCTGCCCCCCTTGGAAGTGCCAGGGAAATCCCAACATTCACTTCATAATAATGCACCAAAAAGAGTGCATAGCCTACGTAATTATGACCCAGTCATTTGTGTATAACCCACATCTTTTAGAAGGCTATGAATGCACAACTAATGTGCTGATGGGAATAAAGAAAAAGAAAGGAAGCAGTCTGGGGTGGTGGACGGTTTACACTCTCTTGTGGGACTTTCCCCAGAGGGCTGGTGTTCGGAACCATTTGAACTTTGAGTCAATCTAAACTTGAGGTCTATGATTCTGGAGGAAGACTGTTGATAATCAAACTCAAAACCTAAACAAACACACATGCTCCTTCAGAAGCTCTCCCACCCACTCATGGGCATGCATTGCCAAGGCAACAACAGTAACAATAGGTGAGCCAGCTGGGTACGGACTTACAGTTAGCTGCTGGAGCGACTTGCATTCAGCCAAAGCAAACCCCAGTGCTGTGGGTTTGATCTTGACCTACCCTGTTTCCAGCCAGCCAAATCAGCAAATTTCTATTGCTGGTTAGAAAGAGCTCTTCTGCTGGCCACCAGCACACTGAGACCAGTGTGTATCAGAAACAGTGTTTTTACATTTTGCTATTATAATGGTGTAGCTCCAGTGCTCATGGGTGAGGATGGGAAGTGAGAGAGTAGCCGGCAAAAGAGGAGGGAGAGGCAGAGGTTGGAAATGTGTGTTTGTAGCACAGCCAAAAAGTAAGGTAAGGTTACCTACGTGTTTTTAGGTCTTTGTGGCAATAAAATCCTTTGCAAACGTTGTATGGCACACAGAGCAAATACCATAGCAAGTGATGTACCTGTGGGTTAGCATAGGTAGCTACAGTTGACGCTGTGAAGCTAACATGCAGAGAAGACGAGACGGAGCCAGCACACCAGCTCCAGACAGCGATACTCACAGCTGACCTACAGGCATTAGTTCTGTGAAACAGCAAAACTTGCGTTACCCACCTTCCTAGCAGAAATAGAGCAACCTCAATTTTCATGCCTTTCAACTCTCGGAGGTCTCTCCATCGTTGAAAAGCCTCACTGGTGTTAAAGCAGCTGTTTGTTCTGGCCTGATCATTCATATTCCTTCCTTTTTATTTTTTGTTTGTCTGACCTTCTCCTCTGTGGCTGTTTCTCAGTCATCTCTCCTCCTGATGATGCACTGTAGATTTCAGCACCTCAGCATGTGCTGCCAGATTTACCATTCCTCCTGCTCCAAATGCCTTTCTCTTTTCCCACAGTCCTTCCCCTTTTCCGTGCACGAGCATGAACCCTTCCTGCTGCTGTGGCTACAAAAGTGTTTTGTGGCTCGGTCCGAGCCACTTTGTTTATTTCCCATTTACAGAGCCAGGGTTGTGTTTTTTTTTTCTGTGAACAGACAGCTAGCAGACTGTGAGAAGAACAGAGTCGCTGAATTTGACAAAAAGTCCACCTTTAAGATAAGGCATCACCACATTTCTTTTCCTAAACCTAACCACAGTAACTTTACTTGCCTAAATTTAACCTCCATAAGTTTATTCTAAGTGTTAGCATTAAGTACGCAACGTCATTCGTAAGGTGCTAATTCATACAAACTGCTGTGTGTGCATTTTTGAAGAATATCATACGAACTGTTGTATGAGGATACAAAGATACACACTCCAACTATCCTTTAAACCCCTCAGTATGCCAGTACAGTATGTTTCCAAGACAGTCTTCATTTCATTCAGTACAGTACATCTGTGCTTTCAACTACCACAAATTCCACTTAAAAACCACATCTCTGGTTTGATCTGAGAGGCTGTTCTTTTAATCTGCAGCTATCAGTAAAACATTTTGAAGAGAACTGTTTATTTGGGGTAAATTAAAAGTGGCTTGTGCTGAGACTTGGAGGCACTGCATGACTTAAATGGCCTTCTTTTGAGCATTCAGAGCGCTACTCAGTCTTCCTTTGAGGTAGATGTGACCAGACGCTCATCAACCACCACATTCATACCCTTCATGTCCTTTGACAAATAGCACTGATCACATTGCAAAAGGTCTCATTTGGCAATTTGGAGCATCTGGATGATTGATTATAATGATAGCTAAATTGCAACGCTAACGTTGCAATCCTCCATATGCAATGAGTGAATTGCAATATAACCTTTGTGCCAAATATAACTTCCATAGAGGTTACCCGCAGGAAAATAAAACACTCTTTCAGAAATGTGTTTCCAACTTGTGAGCCTTTCAAATAAAGAGAATGGATATAGTGTGGAGTATTGCGTTTGGTGAATGCATCTCAGCTGCTTTTTTTTTCCATTAACAACTCCCAAGAAAAGAGCAGAAGTTTGGGGGTTTCAGTCCAGGTCACTGACTTTGCGTGCATTGTCTTCACAATAACACTCTCTGATTGTTCAACTTCTGGGTTGTTTTCTCTGCCTGACCACTAACGCCTGCCTTCATTTTTTATAAGACTAATGGACTCCTACACTGCCTCTTCCCTTGTCAATATTACCTTCCGTTCTTCCTGTCTTATTTATAGGCATGTGTTGCCTCCGGTAATGTCCGTTGTCTTTTGTGGAGAAGCACGCAAACAGCATAACGTGAACGCCAGCTGCAGGCCAATTACCTCCCTCTCTTCCCCAAGCACTGATTCAGCTTTTCCATCTACCGGTCACAGCCGCACGGTTCTTGGCTCTTCCTGACAAAACACCCACAAGTGACCCAAAATGTCACGGGCCTGGCTTTCCATCATGGTTGACCATATGAAAACACATTTAAGACTTGTAAACTGACCTCAGCGGGGCTTTTAGAACACATGGAAGCTAGATTGGGTGCAGTATTTTTATCCATAGATCACTGCTGCCCGTGGTTCGGTGGTTTCACAGTTGTTTTTTGCACAGTTTTATAAAGAGCATGTATTCTGTCTCTTTCAGTCCAATTAATCTTTAGCAACAAATGTGCCGTGCTTTATTTATTTCTAGTTTTGATTCTTTTCCTTGTGCTCATTTTGTTTTGTTGACTTCAGAGGTATGTCTCTACACCAGCCAGGCAGTCCCACTTCCTCTTTTAAGTACTGTATGAAAGGCCTTGCCTATTTTCCAAAACAAACCCAACAGAAATGTTAATGCAGCTCCCGTTTCATTCCTCCTCCCTTGCCTTCTGTCAGCCTACCATTTCCTATTTTCCTTTAAAACCATCCTCGGTATTACCTTGGACGCTATCTGTCTTTATTGGCTGCCATCTTTCTCATGGACTGTTTTGATATGTGTTTCTCTCTTTTTGTTGCATAGCTTTGAGGGCACAGACTGTCTGCTGCCTTCTTGGGCCCATCCTTGGGCCTTCTTTATCCTGCTTCTGTGCCCTGCTTCTCCTTCTCATCAGGCATTCTGTCTGCATCCACGCCTGCCCTTGCCCTCCCTCGTTCCTTTAACCCTTCTAGCTCAGGTTCAGCGGCTATAAAGGAGGCGCACTTCACCGGGGCCTGCTATCGATCCGTATCACACAGGACACGCCGCTCTCTTTGCTCAGCAGCAAAAGCTTTTATAACAGTTTGTGTTCGGCAGCAAGGTCGTCAAAGCAGAATCGTCAAGGAGGGAGTGTGGGAGAATGGTATATGTACTTGTTTTATATGTGTATGTGTATGCCTATGCATTCTGTGAGTATCTATACACATGTGCACATTTTATTAAGTTTTCATGATTATGACAAAACGCCTTTTCTCAAAAACCAAACCATGCAAGTACCCACATGCTCTGAGAACCAAAGTGTCAACAACCACAGCTGAGTATTGGAGCCAATTCCAAGGGCTTTAATCAAAAAATACCACAGGAACTGAATGACTTATGGTTTACATATTGCATCAGAGTCCTGCACGGGTCTGATTTTCAAGACTGGCCCCAGCCCTGAAACTTGCAATACCACAGGCTATTTTCTTGCGCTGTTCATATAGTTTCCTACAAAAGTAATAAACGAAAATTCCTACATATCCTATGTAATCATAAGCCAGTGACTTGTGTATACAGGGTTCCCACACATTTTCATGGACAGCATTTCCACTTTTTCCATGACTTTCCACAAACCCATAACATGTATTTTTTTCTTGCCCCTTTTGCTGGGTGTCTTTCAAACATACCAGACTCAAACTCTACACAAACATAATTTCAGCTAGCTGGCATACTCTATAGAGTGAGAGGGAACACGGGGAGAAAATGAATCAACGTCTGTGATGGCAAACAAAATGTCACACATTAATGCATATTAGAGCAACGATACATCAACAGCTATAGAAAATAAATTGGCAGTTATGTTACATTGCATTTTACAATTTTATCACACACAATAAAATTCCATGACTTTTCCAAAACTCTCAATGATTTTTATTAATTCCATGACATTTCCAGGCCTGGAAAATTTGATTTTGAAATTCCATGACAATTCATCATGACCATGGAAACCCTGTGTATACTTCACATATTTTGGGAAGGCTGTGATCAAGTGACCAGTGCGCTATAAACAAAGACACAGAGTACTGGATGAGTCACAAAACATGGGACTGTCCACAGACACTGGTTTTCAAACTGTGTGAACTGTGAGTCATTGTAAGGCACGTCGTCGCCATGTTTCTTTTCCTTAACCTAACCACAGTGACTTAACTTGCCAAATTCTAACCCCTGTAAGTTTACGTTAATTATGTAACTTCACATCCACTATGTAATGTCACTTGTGGGGCATTAATTTGTAAGATATCCAACTAACTGTTGTTTGTGCATTTTTGCAGGATTTCATATGACCAATTGTATGAAAACATGTTGAATACCGACCCTGTAGATATGACCCTTTAGTTCCACATCCCGACCAGACACGTCGACATAAGATCCATGGCCTGACTTGAAACTGCAAATCCTATAATAACCATGAGCTGTTCAAATAATTTGGTTAGGCGACATGTCATTTTCTGTAACCGTTTATCCTGTTAGTGGTTGTGGGGGGGCTGGAGCCTATCCCAGCTGACAATGGGCGAGAGGTGGGGTGCACCCTGGACAGGTTGCCAGACTATCACGGGGCTAACACATAGAGACAGACAACCATTCACACTCACATTCACACCTATGACTAATTTAGAGTCACCAATTAACCTGCATGTCTTTGGACTGTGGGAGGAAGCCGGAGTACCCAGAAAAAAACCCATGTTGACACAGGAAGAGCATGCAAACTCCACACAGAATGGCTCCCCCGCTCTGGGTTCAAACAAGGAACCCTCTTGCTGTGAGGCAACAATGCTAACCACTGCACCAGTTCAGGAAGTATGATTTAGATAATTACTTTTGGTTATACTCAAAATAATGAGCAGCGCATCTCATCAGTTAACATCAGTTATTGACAGACACACAAAGTCAGCAGTCAGAAGATTCATCAAAAGCATCAAAACACTAGACAAAATTTTTAGTTTAATACATTTATTATCTAACACATGCAATCTGACATTGTCTTTGTTGTAGCCAAGTACTGAATTTGAGAATAAAATAAAGACAAAATACAACCTGTGAATCACCTTTTTTGTGGTTCATCTGATGGGTACCCATCTGACTTTGCAGATAGCCAACCTGATGTAGAACTCTGATGAGTTTTCCAGAGGGCGATATGGCAAGACATAACTGATGTTGCCTGCTATGATGCCACTGTTTATAATTGCTGTTCATACTTAAATTATATTACAATTTCAAGTAACACTATTTCAAAATTCAGCAATACATGATGCACATGCATAGTGCATTGGTGGTGTGGGGGAAAAGCACTTACCCAACATCCCAGAGACAGGTTCAGTCCCTGGCCATTAGACTTACAGCTTGACCAGGTGCTCCAAGGAACACAGCTGACAGAGTTTTGGTTATGAGGCCCTGGAGAAACCATGACTGTAAAGGCAGTAGCATATGTAGCATATGGGTTTTCTCAAGCCAACAACAGTCTGATCAGTTCTCTTATAAAGTATCTGACTGTGCAGTGCCCTGCCAGGCTATGGACAACAGTAATAAATGATTCAGCACTTTCTCCTGGCCCTTGATTGTGTTGCTATTCCAACGTACACCCTTGCTCTTGTTCTTACTCTTGCATGTAATTTTTTCCACTTACATTGACTTTCTCTTCAGCTTCATCCCCTAGAGGATACATCAATGTGTTTACCTGGTATCCTTATGTCTGTTTATCCAGGACTGATGCTATTCTGATGCTCAGGGAAGGGTAGCGGTGCATTACAAGAAACACACAAGAGTAAAAGGATAGTTTAAAAAAAGTGTTGCCCACTTTTCATGTTCTTTTTTAGACACTGTGCTTCTACTCTTTACTCAAGTATATTTTTGAGACAGTAATCTACTTTTTCCTGCACTACATTTGTCATTTATACCTTTGTTACATCGAGTCTGCTCTAAATGCAGGGATTGAGAGGAGCAGGGTAAGCACGCAAGGTGCTCCTTTACTGCAGCAGCCTGGAAGAAAAAGAAGCACCACCTGTCTTTAACCACGATGTGTGATGATGTCGCAGTGATGATCAAACCCAGAACAATAGGCAGCTTCCCCCGACAATCCTACATCTGGCCACTCTTTTCATACCAAAATCTAAAAAATACAACAGTTACATGATGAAGTGCTCGTTGTGTCTCTCGAAATACACTGACATCTCTGCTCGTAAACCCCCTTTCTTATCTCCCCAATAGATTGAAGAAAGTAGCACATACTGTAGGTGAAAATGTAGTTAGCTAGCTAACGTTAGCTAAGGAAGGGAGGGGAAGTGAGACAGAGATTGACTGAGATTGGGAGATTTTTCATATCAGAGTTTTATAGGCTATCCTTATTCATTTGATCAGCCTACCATTCTCTACTTCATTAAAAAGTTCTATCAAGAACTTCTGTTTTTTCATTATTTTACTCTGGCCCTACAAACTAAACATATAAAAGTAGAAGTAACTTGTACTTTGAGTAATTTATTAATTATGTACTTTATATTTTACTTTAACTTGAGAGGCTTTTTTTTTTTTCAAACAGTGATTTTCACTTTTACTTGAGTTATTTTTTATCGGAGTAACTATACTTTGAAAAAGTCCAACTCAGATTATCATCTCAGCTTTTTCCCCATTGTGCAATCAGATGATTTAGGAGGCGGGCCTTCTGTGGTGGTCATGACAACAAGATTACAGGTGGTAAACAATGTAGGAGAAACTAGTAGTGCTCAGTCACCTGGCAGGACTAATGGACTCCCTGTAGTTAGCATTCATTTTTGTTATGTTAGGCCCAACGATAGACAGCAGGTTGTCAGACTGCCCCAGAGTCATCCTAAAATATGCCTGGAAATGGCCATCATCGAGGTGAAGCTCCTGGACCAACTAGTGGTACTTCTAAAGATCCACCCTCTATTTTAGGGTGCCATGTATTGTATGTATTTCCATTTTTCTTTGCCCAACAGCTCATTTGCTGACAGCCTCTCACCCTCAACCAGAGCTAGAACAAGTACCCTCTGTCTGTCCACTTTAGTGACCAGTTACTAGTCTCTGTCAAATAAATAAAATAAAAAAATAAAGAAATGGTGGATTGATTACAAGGGAAGGTTAGGGCAAGGAGGTGATAGGGTGGTTGCCTGGCAACAATAAAAAGGTGCAGCAAGTGTTTGTTTTTTTTACTTCAATTAGAAAAAAAAAGGCAGTGCGCCTCACATTTTACAACCTGCAAAACGCTTTCTGTGTGAACGGGCCCTAGGTCGGGATATGCATCGCCATCCTAGGGAAAAAAAGGGGCAACTTGGCAGACAGTGAGTCTACTGAGCGTGCTTTATGGGCCCAAAAGTGCAGTAGCCCGCACACGTTCTGGCATGCTCAGTGAGCAACTTTTATAGATATGTCTTGTAATACAGTATCCAGTTTTACAAAATACATAAATCCAGATAGAAGCTTCAAAACGGCCAAACAGAAACCTGGACATGGACGACGTCAGCAACATAACATCCACTACTGACCGTCTTCTAGTGTAGACACACACAAGACAGATAAATACCGTCTGTTTTACCACCATTGTCTTATTATGTCATGGCTTTAAAATAAAACTCCAGTAGACAAAGTCTGTTTAATTCCTAAGTCATGCAAAGAACTTTTAAGATAAGAGATGAGAGAGCTCCTTTAAGTTGAGATTGCATACACTTAAAACTGAAGTCCAATGCTTTCCATTGTCACATAATCCTCTCACTGTGGAGCAACGTAATCTCCACATTGCGTCCATGAGACATAATCTGTTCTTTAGAGTTTTTACTCATTTGAGCAAAATTTGCAAGACTGCTGAGCTTTACCCAACAATGATTGCGATCACTTTCTATGAACTCTGGTTGACCTTATAATGCTCTGTCAGTGCAATATTTAGCTCTATACAAAGACATGGTAATTGAGGATACTGCAAAAGACCATTTATAACAGCTGTTGCAGTTTGTATATGAGGCCAGGAGTCACTTAAAGATAACTTTAAAGCACAGTGCTCATTTCCAAACTCATGCTATCGAAACATATTAAAACATTTGTGCAGAACTGTTCTCTTGAGAGCCAAGAAAAATAGCCAGACCCCTATAAACCCCTCACATCCCAGTGCCTGCAGCTTTTGAGGACATACCAATGTTGCACTTCCTGTAACATGTGCTAAATCATATCTTCTTGTCCTCAGTCTAGGTAAAGTAATGACAGGGTTCCACCCAAGGTGAAGGACATACTAATTCACTCTGGCACAGCATTGTTTTGATGTAGAGATAGCGGCAGGCAGAGGTGAGTGATGGAGCTGTCCGACAGGAATGAGAGGAGGCCGGGCCCTCAGTCACAGCGGGACAGACAGATGGGGCATCATGGGAAACATGCCTGAGATCATAAAAGACTCTACAGGACATAATGAGAGACTTCGGGGTGGGGGGAGAAAACTCCCAGGAAGGCATCATTTAACGGCTGTTCAAAAACAACTCCTGGTGAGTGAGTGATTTTCACTTCGCTCGTGATCTCTCTATCTGTTGCTCTTTTTTGTAGGTTCTTGACAGACGTGCACTCGCAAAGACCTTTCTGACTACCGGTAAGTAAAACAGAGTCCTTTTTGTCTTTGATTTGGGTAAATGACATCTTTACGAGGTTGCATCACAGACGGATGGTCCACCACAGCACATCTATCAGCGCCAGAGCAAACGGGGATGGAGTTTCCAGACTCTCCCAGCGTGTCTTGCTCTCTTTCTGTAACACCCCTTTATGAGTCACCTTGTCAAAGTCTCTGAAGCCAGACAACCTTATTTTACTGTATGGACATGTCTTTGTTTTCCATACTCACTGGAGGAGAAGATTTTCAAGGTCTAAGGTGGAAAAAAAAGATAACACCTTTGAAAGAAAAGCTTCTCAAGGATTCTAAGTCAGCAGAAAAAGAGGGAAAAGAGGCACAAAGTCTGAGGCCTAGAATGTGGCTCGCATTGCTTCTTATCTTGAATACACTTTTGGCATTTTCATATTGACGTCCGGTATTTATCAAGATTAACTCCCGCTCTGTGCAGAGAGTCCTGCGGAGAAGCTTAACTTCTCCTCCCAGTTCTGATTTCCATCCAGCTGGCCGGCTCTCAACGACAGACCTTTTCAAAGCTCGGCTGAAGAATTCATTGGCACTCTTGATTTCAGTGACAGGGACTCGCTGACACATATTGATGTGATCATTATCAAATTAAACGCACCTCTTGTGATATATTAAAAAGCCATTGGAGTTTGGTAGTGCCCTAACAGGAGCAGGAGCCACAGGGCACTGCTCACCCCCTCCTGAACCCCTATCACTCTCCCTCCCATCTGCCTTTCACATTACTGCCGCTCATGCTGAAGACTGGAAAGGTCATCCATGAAATGCTCGGTGTGGGATTATTCAGCTCGCTGTTCTCTGTCATCTCAAATTGTGAATTTACATTACTCACTCACTGGTCTTAGTTGCATCACTGCCGAATATGGTGCTATGCTGTAAATGTTGAACCACAAACAAACTTAGCATTTCTTTTTTGCAATCCAGTGACAGGCATTCAGGCAAAAAAACCTTGTGGAGCTTATACAGCTAACTGACGTCAGTGTCAGAGTTGTCAGGAGGCGACTTCACCTTGGACCTTGTCTACATTGGCAGTGTAGCAGAAGCATCACAGGTTAGCAACAGTATGGCAGCTTCTGTCCTGTAGTTAGCATCTACATTAGCATTCATCTGAAACACTCGTGTCAACTCAGCTGTGTCACAGCCCAAGTAGTTACTAGTCACTTGTCATGTGTGTTAGTTAAAAAAAAATAGATTTGAAGCCTAAAGAGAATGCATGAAGAATGAAGCATGAAGCAAGTTCTCAGCATCTTCCATGTGGAAACCTGCATGCCATCATCACATCTAGGGGGGTGTGCACACCATCCACAACATTAATGTTTACATGCTCACATGAATCACACTCCAGTCTGTGCAGGAGTTGCCATTGCTCTCCAACACTGTAGTGGGAGTTGTGGACACAGCCACTGCAAACACAAGACCAGGCCACTGTAGAATAAGAAGCCTGGAAAAGACCTCTGAAGCAAAGTGCTGTTGGATGGGTACATTCCAAATACCAGACCAAAATGGCACTTATTTAGTCTACGGGAATTGCTCACTTGCGGCTTACGGCAAAAAATAAAATAAAATAAAATAAAGTTTATGGTTTTCACGTTGCCCTCAAGGGCATGCTACCCAGTGAATATGCACAGCGGTGTGACTCGCACTGACCCCATCGCCAAGTTCCCGCTTGGCTCACAGACTTTACATTTTGATGATGTCACATATTTTTAAATCACTTTTAATTAGCTTGAGGAACGTTTACAAATATAAAACCTCAATGGTAAATAAATCATATAGAAAGAGTCATAACTGACCTTGTTTGTAGTTCGAGGTGTCCTGTCAACAGTTTTACAGACGTCCTCTTTATAATGGTGGTCTATGGGGAAGTGCTTTCTGAGCTGCAGGGGGATACCACGAATGGCCACTGGGAAAAATTGGACGCAAGAGTAAGGGGCCGACCTTGGGCCCTGGCAAATACATTTATTGTATGGCAATTTGGGGTGATAAAAGAAAAGATTTCCAGAAAATGGATATAATTCCAATGTATTATTATTATTACTAGTAGTAGTAGTATGTCCTGGCTTGTACTAAATTCCTAAATATTGCTATTGTTCGCTCGTGAAGTGTCTCATGAAGTTTTAGTTCTGCTATTTATCTTATGCCAGCTAATGTATAGTGCAATGACTGTGGATTAATTTCGAGTCAAACAAATTTGCAAACCAGGTGGAGAGAAACAGGCAGTGTGGCAAATGGGGAAAATGAAGGGTGACACTGTGCAACAACTGAAAAATTAAAAGAATAAAAGGGGGTCCATGTAACATATCCGAGCCTAGACTTACTCCACGTACCAGTCATACCAGCTAATCTCTGTCTCTTTCAACAGATATCTGCATATGAGCTAGTACAACACTAAATCTATATCAGATGACAGCCAATGAGTTTTGAGATTGCAATTCATGTTCCACCTCTTTGGCACTCCAAATTGATATTATGTTATCTGCTGTGAAAACTTTATTGGTCAATACGTCTGAGACTACAAACTGAAACCAGAATGCTGTGGCTACCCAAACCATGTACTGTTGCCTACAGATTCTGCAGTCATGCATGTATTTAAATATTTGAGGGCCATTTCTAAATCATGCACCCAAAACGGTAAAACTGGCTCACCTACTGACTGTTCTGCCAGTGTGGCTCTCATGGAGAATACCACTGCATTCTGGGAAATGTAGCATCCATGGTGTTTGAAGGTTGACCCATGCTAGATACTGAGAATGAGGATTCTCAGTCCCTGGTGTGTCACTGTTGACCATTCTTTTTTTAAATCTGTTGTTTTTTATTAGCCCCATAACTAAATGGAAGTATAATGCTTATTCACAAGCTCTTTAATCTCTTAACTCCATATTATATTAGAATTGGTTTTATTGGAGGCAGTCATCCCAGTTTCATCCAAATCCAGCCACTAGCATTCACGTTTGATAGACATAGCTCTCTCTTTAGTCTCTGTCCAAGCCATTTCAGGAGGTTACAAGGGTCAGAGCTGTAAGACCCCAACAACATTCCTGTAACTCCAGAATCAGAAGTGCTAGAGGAACAGATAAGAGAAATGTGAGCAAAGTAGTGAGGTAAGGGTGTTTTTTTTTTATATCTAGATAACAGCATATTGGATTGAGTAGAGGAGAAGGTATGGGTGAGGTGATATGATTCAGAGGGGAGAGGATGATAAAAACCACCAGAGCAGTTTAGGGATTCTGGGCCTCGCACACTGCACACTGGGAAGTTGTTGTCGTGACAGGGATGGTCAGGAACCGTTGAGACATCTCATCTTAGTGATCACAGCGAAATCTCCAGCAGCGCATCACTCAGTTGTTGTAGAGTTTTCTCCGTAGAGAGTCCAGCAAACATTGCATCAAAACTCCTGCAATATAACCACTGTTACAGCTCATCTGTGAAAATCTGCAGGAACTCACTGCAGCTACAGGGGGTGGGACAAAAGTAATCTATCCTGAGGAAGAGTTTCTTAATAAGGTGCATTAATCTGTTCACATGTTTGGGGTTCATGACAGACACAAAGTTCTGCTGGAAAATACATTCAATAGACAGTTTAAGATAGAATAAACAAACAATAATCAATAATAAATCATTTATTTTTTCACATACAGGATTAGAAAAAAATATTTTTTTAATAGCTTAAATGAATACAAGGTCAAGTTAAAATATGCCAAAGACCCAACCATAAGAAAAATGATTATTACTTGTGATAAAGCACAAAATAATTAAATGTATCATCCAATGGTTCAGTCCTACAAAGATGCACACACTACAGTTCATATGCCACCATAAAAATTAGCACCGAACAGATGACATTACGTTCTTAAGGTAAAGCTACGTAATTAACAGAATTACAGAGGTTAGGATTAGGACAGGGATATTCAACTTGGTTTGCTTCAGGGCCACTTTTGCAAAGTGATAGTGGGCTGGGGGCCAGCCAAATAAACAAACATTAATAATAATTATCAAATAAAATGAATTAACATTAAAAATAAAGGCAAATTAATTTGTCCAATTTTCCTGTTTTCAATCTTTCGATGTTTGCTGTAATCACTTATCGTTGTAAAGATAAATCCAGACGAGCAGCTCTGCACAAGTCAGGGTGTTTCTAGGATTTTTGAGGGCTCCGCTCAGACCTCTGCTTGGGGATCCTTTCCTGGCACTTTTTTTATATATGTTAACAAGCACTGTTTGATGCTTTTTTAATGCACACAGGCACCTTTTTGCCATTCAAAGTGCACCACAAATTCCACTGTGAATCCATTTATTTTCATAGTGAATTAGAAAATGGTCGGCGGGCCACCCAGCATGCAATGAGGGGCCAGATTTGGCCCATGGGCCATACATTGAGAATCACTGGTTTAGCAAAAGAACCATGATGAGGATGTACCTCAAAATGACTCAAAGTTCACTCGACATTGATGCAGTTTTGAACACCAGTCTCCAGGGTAAAGTCCTGTGTTTTTGTAAGTCCTCCATCGCCTCAACGTAACTCCTAACTAGACCATTTGGACCGCTTATTTCTTTACTCTCACAATCATGGTACCCCCAACACTGTACTTTACTACCATCAGAGTATTGGTCATGTGATCCCAGCCTTCTAAAATACATCGGTTATACACAAATTACTGGTTCATCATTACGTGAGATATGCACAGACTTTGTGTTCTTACTTTTAGTAGGAAAACATATGAACAGTTCATAAGAACAGCCTCAATCATGTGAACTAGTTATTTTAAGTCACGTCATCACCATGCTTCTTTTCCTAAACGTAACCTATGTAACTTAACTTACAGAAATCTAAAGACATAATAATGTACTTTTTCAAGATTTAATGGGATTACACTATTTTCAACACTGACACTGTTGTTATGACTGATGTATAAAACACTGTCAATTTGTTTCCTCAAAGTGGCTTGTTTTATAATCATAAAAGCCTCCAAAGAACAAAAAATAACTCCCACACACTTATCACATCTGCATTGATTTATTTTAAAAATTGTCTACGGCTCAGTCACAGGGACCTTTCTAGGTAATGTAAGATAAGCTAATTTATTTTTCAAAGTGTCATGCACCAAAAGGTGCTCAGCCCGCATGGGCTTACACGCCTCTACAAACATATCAAAAACTAGAGCACTAACACAATGAGAACAAAAGAACAAATATAATACACCTCCTTGCATGTCAAATAAAATCAAACAATGTCAAAGCAGGTATGAACACAATCCTGCTCCTTAGACATTACTGCTATAAAACCTAACTTAGGCACTTCTGAAGCTCAGACTGTGACTTTAATACATCAAATACTAGGCGCCCTCCTGCGCTGTTGGTAGGCGTTTAACACAAACTGAGCCAGGTGAAACACTGTGTCTGTGAACAGCTACTGAAGCCTGCAATCATTAGACATAGAAGACAAATCAGGACATTCTGCAGACATATTTAGAAAAAGCCTAAATCTCAGATTGTGATATAATGGCAGGCTGTTCTCAAGCACCTGAACAGCATGAGCCAACTTTTGCTCGTACAGAAACCTACAAAAAGTGATGTGCCACATAATTATGAACCAGTAGTCCATGTATAACCCACATTATCGGAAAGACTGCAACCACATGAACAATGCACCGACAGGAGTGAAGGAGGAAGATGCATAAAGGCAGAAAGTCTGTGTAAGGAGGCAGGTTGGGGTGGTAGATGGGTCAAACAAACACAGGACTTTCCCCCAGGAGACTGGTGTTTGGGACCGCGTGAAACCAAGCAATGACTCCTCATACAATGGTTTGTATGATATCCTATGAATTAGAGGCCCAGGTATGACGTTACGTCCTTCAAGAGTAATGTCATCAATGTAAAGTTACGAGGTTAGGTTTGAGCAAGTAAAGTTGCTGTATTAGGGAATAGGAAAAGAGGCATGGTGGGGACGTACCTTAAAAATGACTCAAAATTCACACAGTTATGAACAAGTTCCAGGGGAAAGTCCTGTGTTTTGTGACCAATCCACTGCCCCAGTCCGCCTCCTAACTGGACCACTCAGGACCACTTCCTTCTTTACTCCCATTAGCACATTGGTCATGTGATTCCAGCCTTCCAAAATACGTAGGTGATACACGAATTACTGGCTTATCATTACATGGGATGTACAATTTTGGTGCATGACTTTTTGTAGGAAAATGTACGAACAGTGTATGAGAACACCCTGAACTAAGTGAACTTTGATTTATTTTAAGGTACATCATCACCGTGTTTCTGTTCCAAAACCTAACCTACATAACTTTACTCACTGAAACCTAACGACACCCAGCCACATGTCTTTTCAAAGGTCTTGAACAATTAACAAAAAAAATAACCACTCTTTCTGGTACTGTCTTGGCAGGAAGTGCAACATATGAAGCTGAAACATCTTGATTGCCCCCTGGTGCCTGGCAGCAGTATAGGTCATAAAGCCCGCCCCCTCCATGTTAGTGGACGGGACATTGGCCAAAGTAAAAACTTCAAGTATGCATCAAATACATTTTTCCCAAAGATGGTTTATGTCATTTAAGGTAGTTTTTATCGCACTGCTAAACTTTGAAGTGTTTATTTTTTCTGATTAGTTTGGTTTAAATTAGTTATTAATGCTATAAAACGGGGATTTCGCAACATGATTGACAATCGTGTGAGCCACTTGGTGGTCTTGCATTCAGTGGCACTGCTCGCAATTGGTCGGATGGGTGTGTGGGCAGGAAACTTGATACCGTGGAGGTTGCTATTGCGCAGACTCTGGCTTCAAATGATGTCACCACAGCATGATGGGAGCAGCCGTATCAGTATCAAGTATACAGTATCAAGTGGTGACATGTTGTCCATTTTTATATCTATGTTTTCAAACAGTGGTTTGCACCTTGGCAGGCATCTTGCCGAGGTGTCATGCCATCCACCATCCCCTCCACCTCCCATTGATAAAGTCACGTGATATGATACGTACATTCATGGTTTATAGACAGATACAATGCCATCGTTTTCTTGACTGAACTGGTCAGTCTGATAGAGGCCCAGGTATTTCTTCTATGAAATGTTATCCCAGAAGGTTCTTTATACAGCTCAGTAAAAGATTTTCAAATTATGAAACAGAATGCTCAGGTTCATTCTTGACAACACATCTGACTATTTACTCTTAAAAAAATGTTCTGTTTTCTAAAACTTCAACAGTATTTATCATTGTGTACAGTCAGGCAGAAAGACAGAAAGGGACTTCCCATGTGAAACCACACAGTATCTCCTGCCAGAGTAATTACAGCCAAAGTGGGCACTCTTCCTCCAAGTGCAATGCATTAGCTCCCCAATAAATGATTTATAAATATGCAACCCACTCGCCCCTGTGATTACAGCACAATGAAGAAAAAACGTGAAAGTGGAGATAGAGAAGCACACCTCTCCGGCTCTTCCCTCTGTGTTTTTTCTGCCAAATGGAGTAAGATGGACATGTTTAGCTCTCTGTCTTGACAGGTGGGATACAGGCTGAACTCAGGCCTGTAAATGTACAAGGGAAGGCTGTACTGCAGGGATTTCTGCGATGATGGAGTAAGTGGCTTCTCTAGGCGCTAAAGCATACAGATCAGCTGTCCCTTAGACAATACTCCCAGCTCTTGAGCAAGAAAAGTTTTTTTTTTCACCCTCCCACCATCCTCTACAGATAGAAGCTGATAAAAATAGCTCCATTCATTCTAACAGAAGGGTTTTTCCTCTAACAACAGGGCCATTTTCTGCCAGGAGAATAATGCATTTCCTCTGTGTATCATTCGCAGTATCTAAATGGACATAAATGACTTTCAACAAAGCGCATTTTTGTTTTAAACTTTAAATCATCCATTTAGTTTGTTGAATATTGTAGAGCTGCAAATTGAATACAGCACCTCTCTCGGTGATGGAAGCTTAAGGAAGAATGAAATGTTTTGTTGTTCATTTATCTGCCTGAATATTCAGTTATTCGCTGCACACAAAGGCAGAATATATAATGTAATAGAACCCACTTGTACAAGAAATCCATCTTCATGATGAAAGTAGATGAAATAAAAGATCTGAAAAACATAATGTTTTATACAGAACAATTGACAGGGCTCTTATTGTTTTGGTTGAATATAACCCATTTGATTTCAGGTACGCTTTTGTCAGAGCAATGAAGGAAGAAAAGCATAATCTGCTCTGACAATCTGCATGAACAAAATGTTATTGGGTGTCTAAAAGCTGTTTCAATTTATTTGGATTTGAATTTAAAAAAAAATGCACCAAAATGTCAATTTTATTCACAAGGTATCAAATACAGTAGACAGACTGGTCATGCTCCCAAGGAGAATTTATTGGTCCTGAGGCTGTCCCTCCATCACCATCCTCAAGACAGGCATTACCTTTTTAGCCACTTTATGGGCAAACCTCTAAAAACAGAATTGTAAGTGACAGTCACTTTTGTCTTATACTGCGTTGAACAGTGTCTAGGCCAGGTTATGGGCGTTGACATTAAGGCCGTGTTCACACCAAGCCCTCTGGAACAGCTCTGGCTGTAAAGCATTCTTGGTGTATTGGCAACAGTTCGGCACTGTAGGTGTCTGCCTCCCAAAAACATTTTCCAAGATATATTCATTACAAAAGGAACTGACTCTTTGTAAAATTTAAGCCATTAGGTTAAATAAAATTTAGGGGCCTTGAAAAGCTGTGTCAGTAAGGCCAGATCTGAGGGCACATTTTAGTAGCCCGGGGCGGCTTTTTGGGATTGTTTTTCTATGAGAGTGAAGCATTTTGCTCACTGCTTTTGCACTGCTGAGCACCTCGCATTTTTGCAGGGGTGCCCTGAATGCCTCTAGTTAAAAAAAAACCTTAACTCATAGCAGACAATTGCATGTCCAATTGAATGATTTGAGAGACAGGACATATGTGGTGGTTATGACAACAAGTGGAGCTTGTGTTAAGGCGGATTTAGACTTGTACATCACTCTTTGCAGAGCCTACACACGTAGCCTACATCATCATGAGCAGTGAGGTGTCTGTGTCACTCTGCAGTTGCACCTCCAAAACACTAGTCAGCGATGGGGTTTCTGTGACGTGCTGTAAAGTTGAGTTGATCAAAAACACACCCAGAACACACATCAAACATGGCTTAATAGCGACAGTTTCAAAAACAAGTACACAAATCGGCTTCATTATAACTCGCAGGATTATTAGATTTTTATTAGCACAAGCCTACGCCATTTTATATTGTATCAATTAGCTTAGTGGCTAGCAGACATTTCCTCAACTCATATGAAGCCAGGAACAACAGCAATATTTAATAAAGGTAACGTTACAGAATTTGGCTCCATTACAACTCACAAGGTTCAATGACAAAACAACTGTCCTATACTAAACACGGTTTCCAAACAAATACAACATGCTAACGTTATTAGCACAAGCCTATGGTATTTTACATTGTATAAATTAGCCTAGTGAGTAGTGGAGAACTCCTCTACCTATATGAAGCCAGGATAAATCACACACAAGACTTAAAGTGCTATTGTGTGGAGGCTTTTTGTGTGGAGGCTGATGGGCTCCTACAAAAAAAAAAAGGTAGTGCTGTGTCCTTTGATTGGGCCCCAAGTATACCAGGAACTGGCAGGAAGTTAGCTGGCAGCAAAGAACTCTGATGCTGGGATGAAACCACACAATATGTTTGTCTTCCGAGTTGGTCACTGTGTCATATTAAGCATTCTAGGGTCATAAATTCTTCATAGAGCTTGTCTTTAACAACTTATGAGAAAAGTGATGTAATGGGCCATAACAGACTGACACCATTGACAACATCCTCCCTGCTTCACTTTGCCGTGTTTACAGTTGGAAGAGTTCGCTGTGCTCCTATGAGCAAACATCAGGGCACAGAAGTTGTCAAAGTAGGTAAGAAAAATGCTGACATGCTAGTTGTTGTGGTGGGAGTCACTGTATTGAATGACCTCCACTTGACACATTACATAAACAAAGTCAATTATTGTTGTGCCAAGTGCTTGTTTTCTTCAAGACACTGTGTCTGTGGGGTCATTATCATGCTGATATTTCGCAGTATGAGCCCGACAAAATGTGCATGCTCTTAGTCAGCTCAGCCAAAGGAAGGGGTTAAAATGTGTGCTCCATGAGCTCTAATGTTCTTGCTCTATCTAAAAATATGGAAGCCTGAAAACCTTTAGACTTAAGGGATTTTTCAGACCAAACAGTTCTGGGGACTCCCCGAGAGGAACTGCCCACCTGAATGGCCCCTCAAGAACTACACACCTCCAAGGGCTTTTTTTCTTTTTGATGTGCACCGCCAATAGGAACACTTAGGTGACAAAAGCCAGCTATGAAGATTATTATATTATGTTTTGATATGTCAAAATGGCGTTGTGTTTCTCCTGTTGTATATATGCTAAGTAAAGCCCGGACTTCATTGTCAGACCATTTGTCAATCAATACGTTTACATGCATGCAGTAGTCAAGCTAAGCTCATAGCTCGGCTAATTCAAGTTGGACTTCTCGTCTTGTCTGAGTATACATGCAAGAAGAGAACATTTCTGACCAAGTACATCTGACTCTGCCTCGGTAGGCGATGCGTAGTCCTTTTCAATATGGTGCGTATTGAACTAGTTCTGGTTGACCCGAAGAGGTAGCTAATGATAAATGACAAAATGTTTAGCTCCTTTAGCTGTCGGAGCATGAAGGTAGTTTCCTCGTCCGTCCAGAAGTACGTCCTCTGCTTGTCAGTCGCCATGGTGTTTGTTTGTTTGTTTTTCCAGGACTTACCGAACTGCTACTGCTGCTATGTCATCTCCTTCCGGGTGAAAGCCCACAAAAGAAAAAGTGGTGCATGCCCAGAATGCCAGGTCCGACTCCAGTCTGACTAAGTGGATACATGCAGCAATAGTTCGACTTTCAATCGAATTATCTGGGTGTGTTAGTCAAGCTACGGATAGTCCAATTTAAGTCAGACTAAGCTGTTTACATGCATCTAAAAGTCCCGTTTCAGTCGGACTAAGTCAATAATTTGATTTTCTCAAGCTGCATGTAAACGTACTGAATATTTTTTTATTTTTTTATCACAAGCTGTTATCTATGTTTTGTGTTGTCTGTTGTTTACAGAGCTAACAGGTTTTTAAAACCTGTTGCATTCCCGTGTTACATTGGCTCGTGTTTGATTAGTCATTGTACACTTATGTCACTCAGAGTTCCTCTCGTGGTTTAACCCTCCACTAACTTGAATGTGGATAACATGATTTAATTGTGCGGCTCTTCTAAACATTCTACATGTCTAAACTTTTAAACTTTGCGGGGGTTGTCACGCTCACAAAATTTCTCTACTGATTTACAGACGTCACTTTCGCAACGTAAGTCTGTTTTCAGTCACGAAGGCATTATGTGAGAGACGGTTTGGCCACTATGTCAAATTGGCTTAAATGTCCAGCACACTTCCTTCTTCCTTCATATGCTGCATTTTTTGTGCGCTCAAATTCAATGTGGACGTGCGGCAGGCCCCTCTATACTCATTTCAATGGAATCACCGCGCTGGCACACCAAGGGGTTCAGACCCAGAGGACTCTGGCAGGAATGTTAAACCTGGCAACGTTTTGTTATGGCCAAGTTCACATTCCTGGTAGATGACCTTGAACAGCGTGACCTGTGTCCTATTTATGTGGAGACTGTCAAGATTTCAGAGAATATGATTGCTACTAAAACAACTCGCCGGAGTACAATCTTGCCTCATAAACCGCTGTGCATTCTTCAAACCCATTGATGTTTTATTCAGACTGGACTTCCTGGATCGTATTTCATCATCTTACTGGTACCTGTAATGAGAGGTTCAGACGCAGCCTTAGTCTTCTTTAAATGACACTAACAGTAGTAACCACAACTGCTTTTCATGTTTTCTCATCCTCTTAGGACTTGAGAAGGTTTCAGTTTGGCCACAGATTCATCAGAAAAAAGAGTGATGCCTCACGATTGATCACATTCAGCACTATTAAAAAGGATATCATGAATCCTCCTTCAATCCGGCCTTGTTTTAATGCACAGAAAAAAATAATGCATTTCAGGGCAAAGGCAATATGATCTGTCTTGGAGGCCACAAGTTTTAAAACAGGCTACTGGATCGGTTTCACAAGTTGTCTCTGTTATGTGTCGGCCTCATGTAAACTGCTCCACTGAACACTGCTCTCAGTACTCCTTCCTCTCCCATCATCCTCATAATAAAGACCCTGACTGCACTATCGGAGGACACCACATCTTTATTGAGCTTTTATTGAATTGTCTGATGCAAGAAACTGCCGGAGCAGCATTCGGGCAGAGCTGCTGCTGCGTCGCCCTGAGGAAAAAACCTGTGTGTCCTTGTTTTACAGTGCAAAGGCTGACCTTGATACAACTGGGTTAAGGTGAAGAATGAAGACATGCAGGATCTCCCTTGCTGTCCGGGCACTCAGGTGCGGCTGAACAATTTGTTTTTACTTTCATGGCCATTGTCCACTCATGTGTGAAAGACTGGCTGGAGCTGCAGAATCTTCAAGACAAAACAAGCCTTAGACCACTCAGTGAGGCCACCACACACTCTCTGTCAAAGCCTGAGGCCTTTTCCAGTCACTTGCCTGGAAAGTCCATTAAAACAAAAGGCATACCTGTTTGCTTTTCACTATGGAGAGAGCTATCTGACGAAACACTTGAGGAATGGAATGTTTCTCTGTTTACTTCCTTTTTCAGGTGCATTAGACACAAATAAAAACCAAACCAGTACCCTAGGAATGTTCATATTGGACGATTAGATGCCTTACAATAACATCCTGTATCTATGTCCTTTATAGCGAGGCAGAAGGGTGTGAAGGCTGGTGGATAGTAACATACGGCTTCAGACTTTCATGCAGGAAGTTGGAGTTCAGTTCCATCACAGACCTGCAATTAAGCTTTGCCTTCTTTACCTCCTAATAAAAGTATATAATGATCTTTAAAGTTAACCATCCTTAACCAAGTGTTAACCATAGACAGTATAAATAATGGCAACGGTGATGTCACCTGTTTGTTTGTGGACTCCCATTGTGAAGCATTTTGACTGTCGCAATCTTTTTTTGGAGCCTAAAGTGACCATATTTGGACAAGAGGGTGGAGATACTGCTAGTGCTAGCTGCTAGCTTGGTTTGTACGATGCATTGCAGTTTATGGTTAACTGTGATCATCCTTATGATAATGCTAATATTTGCTAGCAAAAAAAGAAAACCAAAAAAACAGAACGTACCTAGGCTCTATAACAATCTTTAGGGTTAACACTAATTTAGCCAAGCGTTTTAGCTGTCTTCCCTTAACCACACCTTGAAATAGACCCTTTAAAAAGTTGTTATGTAACGTTATCCAGGGATTTGCTGAATTATCCAATAATTCACAACCAAATTTAACAGACCAATTTAGAACTGTGAACACAGATTATTGTATTTATTAATTGTTGGAGCTTTTTAACTTTGCAAACTATAAAGCATCACAAAAGCTGTCAGTCTGTCAGGGGGCATACTGAGCTCTCCCTCACTTGATGCTGAAGCTGTCAGGGTGCACAGTGTCTTTTTCTCACCTGATGGTGAAGCTGCAGGCCTCACAGTGTCTCTTCCTCACCTGACACTGGAGCTACAGGGTGCACGGTGTCCCTCTTTCACCTGACGTTGATGCTGTTGGGGGTCAGGGTGCCAGGTTTCCCCTCACCTGACATAACTTAGAGGCGTACAGTGGTCTCTCTCTCTCTCTCTCATTTGATGCTCACACTGCTGTAGTGTCTGCCTCATCTGTAGTACAATTGTCCTGTCGATCACTGTCTTGACAATCAGGTAGGTCTGTTTAATCCTGGTGGACCTCGCTGTTGCCTCTTAAATCTTCCTGACTAGCTCTGACATAGCCTTTATAACAAAAAAAAATTGGATCAGTAAAGATTTTTTTTTTTTTTATATTTGTTTTAATTTACATCAAATTGACTGTGAAAATGCATCATATCATGATGTGCATCCTACGTAATTGAAAATATATATATATATGTTATTTTTTTTTTATTTTTAAATTAAGTTACTAAAAATATTGCATCGCAATTTTGTAGAAAAAGTGCTGTGAAATCAGGCATTACAGGCCACAACAATTACAAATACAGCCTGCGAAATCCTGGAGGGGCTGAGTACTTTTATACTTAATTTAAAGATGTAAACATTTGAGTCTTTCTTCATTACAGTAAAACTAGACAACATCTTGTAATGGGATCACTCCAGTCACAATCCATGACTTACAATGAATGTGGGCCAGGGGTGTTGACTCTGTGGAGGGTGGGGCAGTGGCCCCTTCCCTACTTCTTATCACTCTACTTCTGCAAACTCGTCCTTCATTTTGATCTCAACGACACACCTGTAAAGTGTCACAGTTGTGATGCTGTTGTGTTGACAAAAATCTGTCCAGACAGACACAGAGACGTATAAACACCTGGCAAAGTACTCAAAACGGCTTCCGTGGTAGTTCCCGCTACAATTGGTGTCTCCAGGAACACGTTGTGCCATCATGACACGCACACACACACGGTCTCACGAGCTGAAAACAATACCAGCCTTGCTGTTGCTGCTGGTAACAAGAACACTTTACCTCAGCAGACGTTTGTTGATTCTTCATTGTGGTTACATTCCACTCGCTCTCAGTCATGTCGCCTAATGATGATGTCTTTGGAGCAACTGACTCAAGAGAATCATGGGACATTTAATGCATCATTATCCTGTAATTGACACCTGTGGCTACAATATCTGCTGTTCAGCAAACTTACATCGTCTCATTTAAAAGACAAACACAGACATATCAGATTACGCCTCATTCATTCTGTATGGCACTGTCTGAACATTTGTATGCTGGGCCCTCGGAAACAAAGTGAGTTTTTATTTCTACACATGAAACTAACCAACGCAGGGAGGATAAACCCAGATTTTGGAGCAGGCGGGGGACTGGAGACGAATTAACAGCAGAGACCCCTTTTTTTACCTCTCTGGCTGTATTGATTGGCAGCACTGCTCACGATAGTACATTTGGAGAAGCTTTTCTATCACAGCACAGATGGAGGGGGGGGGGGAAGATAATCCTAACAGCAGCCTCACAAGCTGTGCTGAACACATCCTTCTTAAACCCGCAGGAGCTGCCCCCCTTTAGTTCCAGTGGCAGCTCCGGGAGAATGGTAAAGTGCACCGCAATGTGACAGCCACTCACAATCGGACACGCTTAAGGACAGTTGCAATGCTGGCGACAAGGTTATCAACATCTCGCGCAGATTGCCGCCGGCACTTTGCCTCCCTAAAAGGCCGCCGCGCTGACCTTGCACTGACCACAATCCAAGGGGGTTTTTAGGCGATCAGAAAGGAGGAAACAGGCTAATGGGCTCTGGACAGTGGCGAGATGTCTCCCTGTCACACTTCATCTAGCCTGATGCATCAGGATTGTTTCGCCGCTCAGGCCGGGCAATTACTGTCCTATTCCAATCTACTCCTCAGCGCCACTGTAATGAAAAATAATTAAGAGGCTGAAAATGAGTTTTCTCATGAAATGGTTTCGGTGGTTGAACACAATCGTACTTGGCAGATGGCTACGCGAGTGTGTTTTAATACAGCAAAGATAGTTAATCATGTACAAGGTGTATTTGGCAACAAACTTTTAAAGCCATTTGTGTCAGTGAGAGAGATGGCAAACAGTTTCTCAATGTTCAGTCGGCAGGCATCCATCTGTAATGCTGCAGTTTAAAAAAAAAAAAGGCTAAGTCAGGGTTCTGTCAAGTCAAGATTATTTATACGGAGCATTTCAATAAGCAGGGGTGTCATTAAGTGCTTTAGAAAAAAACAGGCGACACAAACTGACAAGGAAAGTCAAAACAGGAGTCTGAACAAGTGCAGGACAAACTCAGAGATACACAGCTTAGATGTGGAATCTTGTTTTCAATTCTATATTTATTCAACCAGTCTCCATTTGGTTGGGTTAAGTTATGAGCATGATTTGGCTGATAGTGTTAGTGGAGTGGGAGAATGGTTCATTGACACCGTAGTTGGTGATAAGTACTTCTCTGTGTTGTAAGTCTGAAAACAAACAGTAATTCAGTATCAAAAAGCCTTCTCTTTGATTTTAGTGTCTATGTTTACATGCACACTGATATTGCACTATTATTCCAAATATGCCAATATTCCGAATCTGATGCAAGTCGTGTAAACGCGAATTCTGAATGTAGCATTTTCCAGATTCAGACTTGGAATACGCTGACAATATTTCAGTTTTAGGAGCATTATTTTGGAAATGTATACAGCGCATTCAGAGTATGCACCCGAACTGGGGGGTTTACGGCAGTTTGTGACACATGGCCTCTTGCCTGTGTACAGTCAGCCCTGTGCATTGTACACAAACCAGCTAGCCAACAGTTTACAAGGCTGGGAGAGATGCAAGCCAAAACCATTTTCCTGGTCATACGTAGAAACATACCTTCCTTAAACATTATGAAAGATAGTGATGGCCAAATGAAGCCTTATGAAGCATTTTCTTTATTTTCTGAGCCCACTAGATGGCGCTTTTTGTTCAACAAAAGGTTGAAAGCACACTGAATTTCTATTCTTTTAGCCTCTCTCTCTAAACCAAGAGCGCCATCTAGTGGGCTCAGAAAATTTAAAAATGCTTCATGAGGCTTCATTTAGCCATCACTAATGAAAGACCTGGACATCAATAGGTTTTTGGCTATGCACAAAACCCACCTTCTCAAAAAGGTGGCGGAAGGAACAAAAGAGCGAGGCTGTGTTCGGATGGTCAAACAAGTTCGCTACCGGTTGAAAACTTAAAAAAAAAAAAAAACCTTTGTTTTGATGCTATATATATATATATATATAATTGTACGTGTGTTTTTCTATAATTTACAGACCTGCATGGTCATTTCTTTCCCACTCTACCAGTTCTTGAAGGCGATGTTCCTTTTTAAATGATGTAGTGTATTTTGTATGATGTATAACTGTTTTCTTTACAAAACATGATTGACTGATTGATTGACTTTACGACAGAGATCATAATATACAGCAGTAGGCTTTAACAAAACAATGGACAACTGATGCAGCTGTGCTCCATGTCATATTTAATTGAAAGCACTTTAATACTCTAAGTCTCATATCTGTTGTCTCTATTCCTCTCTCATTGCATTTCTTCCTTGCCTCCTCCACTCACATCTACTGTGGCGAGATCACAGGAAACAAAGTGTACAAACTGGGAAATGGGAAAGGCCTTGTGTGGGCGTGTGCAAATTGTGCTTTATTGACATTTTTATGATCCTGTATTGTTGCTATAGAGGTAGATTTGGGTATGGACAGCCTGTTCTTATTCCCATGTCATCCAATACCGCCGCTTTGTAAGTGATTTTGGCATCAGACACCAAAAGCCACCTTTTGCGGCAGTGTTGATACGCCGCAGGACATGCAAGGTTTAAATACTGCCAGTAACAACGTAATATAAGGAGCTGGAAAGTCCCGATAAGGCAGGCAGGAGGAATGGTGGATGGGTCCAGCAAACCCGGGACTTTCACCCTGGTGCCCACTGTTTGCTTCCCATATGAATGTAGAGCCAAACCATGATGTTTTCTTCTAAACCTTACCATTCACTTAAGCTGACATCCTGGAACATCAACAGCAGATGCAGAAGGATACCTATTGCGTAATATCTAAACTTGAAAGGCCACTGACAAAGCTGTGACTTAGGATGAGAATGTGTTGGTGTGGATAGGTCATTCTGCTACCAATATCACGGGGCTTCTAAATTGTCCCGACTGATATTTTTCAGTCTTGTCATTTTTAACACCACAGATCTGTAGAGCTGTCACGATTATATGTTTTCTGCCAAAGAAAAAAAAGAAAAAAAAAAGTGGGCTATTTTGATGAGGAGTGAATACTTGACCTGATGATCTGGCAATTGTGCATCGTCTGCTTGCACAAGCTCTGGCAGTACAGTAGCAGTAGAGGCTGAGCGATGATGAATGAATGGTGGTTTGAAGTGGTTTGTTTCAAAGCATTTCAAACACTGCAGAATTAAAAATGTCTTTGCTGGATATAACCAACATCAGTCAACTGATATTATATTCAAAATGTAAGCGTACAGCTTTTTTTGTAGTGTCTCACACACACACACACACACACACACACACACACACACACAAGGCACATAAAATATCAAACAAAAAAATTCCTCAATGCTTCCACTGTCATAGATCATGTTTAACACTGTGGCATGAAATGTGATCTGAATATTATGAGCACTACATTTGTTGCAAGGGTATTACATTATTGCATTAAAATGTACAGGTGGTCAAATATTATGTCCACCTCGTGTACATGTCACAGTAATTTGAAAGACTGACAGGTAATCATGGAGTGTTAATCTGATTATATACACTCCATTTCAGCCTATATGAATAACATAACCTTGTTAAGGTCTTTACATAACACCTGCAATAATAGCAGCATATGTTTAATGTGGATATAATCAAGTTATCATTGTAATACTGTGATTTTTTTTTTGCAGCAGCAGCAGCACACTCAGCAGGTTGAACACCTCTGGCCAAATCTGTGATGTCAAACATGCAGGAAGGCTGCAGCTCATAGAAAGCAGTACAACACAGATTTTCTTCCCTGTATGGTTTGATGTTGAATTACTTAATGAGCTGAATTAGCCTCGCAAAAAATCTGATATTGGTTTACGCCAGAGGATTATAATACACTTAACCAAGACCAGAAACTGTAAACCAGCGGTGTAGTGGAAGGTATACGCAATTATACAGGGTGCACACTTTTTTTTTTTTTTGGTCGTTTACAGTAAACCCACCTATCAGTCAAAAATTGGAATATATTGAAGAGTAGCCTACCCATCTATACAGTAGTACACCCACTTCATAAACTACCACTACACCACTGCTGTAAACACAGTTTTATAGCTTCAGATCTAAATATATTAGGCACTGGCTTGACATGTCCGGAGCCAATTCTACCTTCAGACACAGAGGCTGGCAAAATGTACAAATATAGTAAACTCCAGATTAGCATAAAGCAGTGTACAAAACATTCAGGTAGCAGTTTCTCATTGTTAGTTGGCACTGACCATCACTTTCACCGGTTAAAATGAAAAATGTCTCCAGCAGCAGGTCATGAAAGGGGTTGTTTATTAAAGTCAAGACTGGAAGTAACTTGAAGTCACGCCAAAATAAATTTTATTTGTTGTAGCTGTTCTCTGCATCCAGTCTCTGTATTCTGCCAAAGACATTTTGTGAGGGGAGAAGTTCCACTCTGTAACACAACTGTACAATTGTAGTGATTTAGTAGTTCCCATAACTCCAGCAGAGTAAGACATCTTCTGTCTAGCTGATAGCATCACATCACTTTCTGGAGATACATTCTCCGAACTTTTGAGCCAGATCCTTCAGTATTTCAGTCAAGTAGCTCATAAAAAATAAGGTCTGTCAGACCTCAATATTAAGGGATGGGGATCTGGGGAAAAATAAATAAAAAATAAAAACTTGACCAGGATATCTCTAGTATTGGCACAGGATGTTCAAACTAAAAAATGTCATTAATGGTATAATTGCTCAAACATTGCTCTGAGAGAGAGAGACTGCCCCCCCCCCCCCCCCCCAAAAAAATGACCCCAGAGGTTGTTTGCATGAGCAGCGTGTTGCAACCTGTCTTTCCGTTTAGTCTTAGTTGGTGACCTCTAGTGGTTGCACTAGTTATGACAGGAGGAAATGTATATGTTTGGATGTAGTATAATGAATGACAAAGTCTGCGTAGGGAGGAGATTGGATAGATGGGTCAAACAAACACAGGACTTTGATCTAGGAGACTGCTGTTCAGGTCCTATGTGAAACCAAAAGTCAACAGTGAGTTGTTTTAACTTAATTTAAGTAACTTATGGCACATATGTAATGTGAGTGATGTAAGATCATTTATGTACAGAACTTAAGTAATATAACAAACATAGGTATTGTAAAGGTCTAGTCTGTATGATTTTGGGGCATCTTTTGGCAGAATAACGGTTTTCATTAGTTAATAACCACCTTCAGGTCCTCTTCCACAAAGTAAGACAAACCAAACTCTGGCTTTAGATTAGCCATTCATGCTTTCGTGGCACCCACCATGGACCTTTAACCCAAACCATGATTTTTTTTCTTGACCTAACCAAGTAGTTTTGTTGTCTAAACCTAATGTTAACCATGTGTTTAAAACTGCAATCGTTTATAGTCAGATATGTCTATTCTGTTGATTTAGGTGTGTGAACGCGTTGAGCTCCTTCTTTGGGTAGGGGCGCTAATTTAGGAAACGCTCCTGTGGGTCATGTTAAAGGGGGAACAAACAATCCATGTGGTTATGTGAGATGGAGGTGTTGGAGATATTGTTATAGGGTATTCTGTTTGATATGTGACTTAACTTTTTTAAAATAACCATGGTTCCTCTTCACAATGCACAACTTGTGTTTGCAGACTGGTATCTTCTGTGTATTCGCCTTGTTTTGTAAAGTGAAGACCTCAGTATGCTTAAAAAAAGTTTTTAAGACTAGTGTTTCTACCTGTTAATGGCCACATTGAAAAGGTGGAGTAGAAAGCTGGACATCAGAGCCTCCTCCTCACATAAACTCCAGTTTGTTCTTGGTTGAAGCCTGATTGTTAACTGTGTTTACCTGGTTTACAATTAATGTGGTCAAACCACTCTGAGACCTGACAGTCCCTCCAGCATTTCGCAATGATCACAGCAGTTAACATAAATCCAGCCAATCTCTGTGA
The DNA here is from genome assembly GCA_019142605.1 of Cephalopholis sonnerati. Classification (NCBI taxonomy): domain Eukaryota; kingdom Metazoa; phylum Chordata; class Actinopteri; order Perciformes; family Serranidae; genus Cephalopholis; species Cephalopholis sonnerati. The sequence continues at coordinate 9,800,544 of JAGQAX010000009.1, read as the reverse complement.
AATCTGTGCTTCCTTGCAATTTTGCCCAATCACCACAACTTAAACGCAAATTTGACTTTTTTTTTTTTAAATAATTCATATCATGATAGAAAAAAGGCCTATAAATATCACAGCATGCCATTGCAATGTTTTCGAAAAGCTGTCATGATATCAGGTGTTTCAGGTCCCAACAATCACAAAAACAGCCTGCAAAAACCTGAAGGGACCGATCTGAGCTACAGCCTCAGTATTTGTCAGTTGCTCGTAATGTCAAACTTGTAAAACTTCCTGGTGATAGCTCCTGCACCTGAACACACCATTAGTTTTGATCTCTGTAAGGCAGGACCATCTCACCCGGGGAGGAGGCGCAGCTTCAGTCTGGTCTTCAGTTGGCTGTGTTCTTGATCCAACTCCTGATGTAGGAGGCAGCTCACAGGTGGCTAAGGGATGTCTTTTAGCTGAAATTGGAAGGCTCGGCTGGTTATCAGGGTCCCAGAATCCATCACACACTGGTTACTTGTGTTCTCTGCGAGGCTGTGGGGAATCCTCTGCAGACATCTCATTTGGGAAAGAGAAACATCTTGTATATGTCATCCTTCACTGAGCAGATTGAGTACAGATCGGTGAGTATAGGGTAAGCGTTTGAAACGGGAGTTTTTAGTGCAACAGAACTCCGGCTGGACAGTGAGTTCTGAAAGGCAGAAATCTCAGCACCTGACATTTCTGGCACCAGTGCAGATGCTGAGTTACTAGTATTGATCAGCAACTTCAGATGGGGAAAAAAATACAGCCTTGGCCGGATGCAGAACTCCCTGGAGCGAATGCGCTGTGTGTTTACTTTGTTTTACTTACTAGCAGTCAGCAACCCCCTGCTGATATTTACTTGTCATATTATTGTTCAGGAAAACAGACAAACTGTACACACCGCACCACCTGCTGAATGCCTTTAGCAGCTGAAAACATGAACAACTGCTTCTGCATCTTTATTTCAATGTCTCTTTACACCTAAACTTTACTCACCATCATACTGTTCTGCAAAAAATTCCAAAGGAAATGATCGATGGGTGACGTTTGTTATGAGGTAATACTGCCGTCATAAAGAATGAAGCTTTGAAAATGGGACAAAATTGATTTTTACAGATCACGACTAAAGCAGCTTCACTGCAGAACTTTCAGTCTGCAGAACTTTTCATCTGCAATGAGTTACAGCTGCTACACCGGTGAAAACCTTGCCTAAGGGAACTTTGCCTACTTAGATATTTTATGTGTGTATTTTTAGGTCAGAGTTTGTATTTGATTTGTTTTCATTGATTTTGATTTGTTTGTTCTCAAAGCGTTTTGATGGCTTTTCTGCAGTGGCATTGATTTAGTTTCAATTCACATTTTGGACCCATGAGGCCTTAAGATTCCGGTCTGTCCTGTGTTTTTTTTTAAATTATTCTCTATTTAACCTTTATTTAAGCAAGTACTCTCATTGAGACACTGTATCTTCCTCTCAAGAGAGACCTGGTCAAGGCAGAACAGCATACAACACAAAATTAGAGACAAATAAGAAAAGTTAAAAAAAAAAGACAAAATAAAATAAGTGAAAAAAGGCCCAAAGTGGTGGTTTAAAAACTATATACAAGAACAAACCTCCACTGACTCTTTCTCCAGGTTCCTTAAAAGAACTTTAAAATCCTCTAAGGGAATCATACTGGACAGCTTCTGCTGTAGGTTGTTCCAAGTTCAGGGAGCAGAGTAGGAGAAGGCCTTTTTACCAAGTTCTGTACATGTCTTCGTATGTCTAATGCCGATTTTCCATGCAGTGCTGCTTGCTACTTTTTGGCATCCATGTTAGCCGCTTTGGCTGTTCACACTGGACACACCCATGGATTTATTAAGAGAACTGGATGTAGAGTTGGAGGTGGGGCCCAGTTCATTCCTATGAAAGTTGCTCAGTAGCACAGGAAGCCAGAAAAGTTCAACTGCTGTGTATAAAATTACCCAGCTGATCGGCATTGGTTCCGCACGGTGTGGACTATAGAGCAGGGGCATAAGAAACTTCCACTGGCTAAGCAGCTACTTCCAGCTTAGCACTCAGTTAACATGGATCTGAACCAAATGGATCTAATCCCGAGAGTGGAATGAGTCAGTTCACAGGGGTTGTGACACTCAAACTATTTACATTTAAATCCATGTCTGTGAAAACATGGATGCTTCACACACATATTCCCCCTCTGCAGCACATAAGATCTACACAATCAGCACAGTTTCAAGGTGAACACCCAAGATGAGTGTCACCAATTCAGTATCTGACCAAATACTTCCCCTTCTGTTCCTGAGTTTTTTGCAGAACATGATGATGTAAAGCTGACCTTTGACCTTTTGGATGTTAATTGTCATCACTTCATTATTTTACCCTATTAAACATTTGTGTGAAGTTTTGTTATATTTAGCATATGAATTCTTGAGTTATGGCCAAAAACAAATTTTGTGAGGTCACACTGACCTTGACCTTTGATTACAAAATTATAATCAGTTTAGTCTTCAGTCCAAGTGGACGTTGGCGTCACATTTTAGGATATTTCCTTAAGGTGCTCTTAAGATATCGTGTTCATGAGAATGAGACCAATGCAAGGTCACACCGACCTTGACCTTTGACCATCGCATCAAATCGGTTCATCATTGAGTCCAAGTGAACATTTGTGCCAAATGTTAAGAAATTCCCTCAAGGTATTCTTGAGATATCACACTCACAAGAATGAGACAGATGAGGTCACATAGACTTGACCTTTGACCACTAAAATCTAATCAGTTCATTGTTTAGTCCTAGTGAATGTTTGTGCCCAAGAAATTCTCTCAAGGCGTTCTTGATTCATCATGAGAATGAGACAGACAAGGCCACAGTCACCTTGACCTTTCACCTATGACCACCAAAAACTAGATGGTTCATTGTTGAGTCCAAGTGGACATTTTGTGCCAAATTTGAATTCCCTTGAGGCATTCTTGAAAGGAAGGGACGGAGGTATGCATGTATGTACGTAGGAGGGACAACCTGAAAACGTGATGCCTCCGGCCATGGCTATCGCCGGCGCATGATTTACAGACATCTCTTCTGCCATGTAAGTCTTTTTGGGCCACAGGGCATCACATGATGTTGTAATTATACAGTTTGCCCACTACAAAAATGGGCTTCAAAGCCCGGCAGGCTTCCTGGCAGCCAGGATGCGCCAGGGCACCAAGCTCCACAGCCAGCTAGCGATCTACAGCAGTGGTTTGGCATCTGGTCTATTTTTTTCTGCGAGTCACGGGCTAATTTGGCAAGAAAACACACATTTAATCTATTATGAAAAATATAAAAGGAGTGGTGTAGTAGCTAATGAGGTAGACGTATTGTTGTATAGATGGTGAGGTTACAGAGGAGGAAGTGAGCATACTCTCTTAATTATTACAATTGCTCTTGGCTGAGGTGGGCATACTGTAAACGGCCAAAAGAAGAGATGGGTATACCTTGTATACCTGTGTATACCTTCCACCACACAAATGTATAAAGGATATATTAGATACAGTTGTACGATATGAATGATGTGATTCTTATATATTATAAAATATGCATCCCATGCTTACTTATTCCACATATTTGTCAGTTGGGTCCAAACAGAGAGCAAAAGAGACAAGTAGACACAAACAAGCATAGACAGAGCTATGTGCTAATTAAAAAAGAGCATGCTGACCGGTGCACAGAAATGTCTAATGTTTTGGCTGATACCCTTTTAACTTTTCTTCAGCTGACACCATTATTTCCAGCAGGGTTCAAGTGCAAGATCCTTTATATTTGTCATTAAACAGACAGATTGACCAGGGTTTTTTCCTGCATAGAATCACAAGGCAGCCACCCCTGACAGATTTCATCTAGCATCTAGCTCCCAACAAAACTCTGATGGGTGTCTTAATGAAAAAACACCTTTCTAACAAGCATTGCACTTGGTGAATTTCTGTCATTTGTATTGGCCATTGTGGCATTTAATGATGTGGTGACACTGTATCGTGATCAACACAGGGGAAGAGGAAGAAAAGCTCTGCTTTTGACTGGACCACTGCAAAGTGGATATAAATCAATACAGTCTCACTCTGACCTCGTCACATTTTGATGTTTGGTCATGTATTTTCCACGTCAAGATACAACATGCAAGGTAGCCTAGATGCGTTGGTTGTTGATGTTCTGGTATGCCGAATCAACTTCTGCCTGTTACATGCATTGTCTGTTTTCAACATACACTTTCGTACAACACCACAAATTGCCTTTTTTTTTTCCTTCAACAACAAACACACATGGTTGGGTTTAGGTAACAAAAGCATGTGGTTGGGTTTAGGAAAAAAAGAATAGGGTTTGGCTTTACAATCTCACAGAAATATGGCATCCCGGGGGGAAGTCGGTGGTTGCTAGACCCATCCACCACCACTCCCACCTGCCCTAGTCAGAATTCTGCCGCCTTAACTTTCGTTGATCTCCTACTGCGTTTCACCCTGTCACTGCCAGGTAGTGATGGCCAAATGAAGCCTCATGAAGCATTTTCTTTATTTTCTGAGCCCACTAGATGGCGCTTTTTGTTCAACAAAAGCTTGAAAGCATACTGAATTGCTATTCTTTGAGACTCTCTCTTTAAACCAAGAGCGCCATCTAGTGGGCTCAGAAAATAAAGAAAATGCTTCATGAGGCTTCATTTGGCCATCACTACTGCCAGGTGCCATTTAACTATAACAACCAGCCGGGTATCATGCGGACGTGAAACGAAGGCTTGTATTGTCTGTGTCTGCTGCCAGAAGTCACTGACCAAGCACTGAATTTCAACGACTTCAGAGTGAGACCAGACCGTGTTGTATAAATGGGAAACAAAGCCAAAGAGGTCATTATAAGTTACCTTTTCCCAGCTATACGATGTTTTAATAGTTTTATATGGCCAGCTGGCACTTGCAAACAACATTGCAAGCAGCAGTCGGCATTTGGGAATGCAGCTCTATGCAGTTTGGTAAAATTGGAAAGATATCAGGGTCCTTTGAACAAATGTTTATCTTGACTAAAACCTGTACAGACAGGCTCCCTGTGGAATTTTCTAATAAACAAACAAATTATGTTTAAGTCAGTGTTACTCACAAAAACACCTTTTTGTGTGTCCTTGGCGTCTATCAAACTTGTTGTATGTGAACAGACACTTTTTGCTATCATCTGAAAGCATTTTTAATAGGTGACAATATTATTTTTAGCCTCTTATGGAATTCTGCCCCCAAGTGGCCAAAAACTGGTTAATGCAGCTTTAATATTCGGATACCAGAATGATGTTGCTCGAGCCAAAGAACCAAGTTTCTTGTCTGTTTTCCTTCTGTGGGACAGTTTGGGGAAGTGTTTTATCCCGTATTCATTGCTACAGTGAGACAGGATTTGTCCTTTAATCTTTCACAGCATGTCATATCAAAGGATAGTAAGATAGTAAATACAGTGGAAAAGACAGCGAGCACGATTTGTTTTGCATGGTTTAAAGAATGGTTCGTGTGCAGTTCATGTCAGTGAAGCAGGTCCAAACTGTGCATTACTTCTACATGAAATCACAGATTACAGCTTTAGTTTTCTGGTTACAGCCTTGTGGAGCGAGCTGTTCATGGTTACATATTTGCTGAGTCATCCAGTGCTACATGAAGATCACATGAAATCTCATATTTAAATGTTATCTAATTCCTTTTCTGCACTTAAACATATGGAATCCTACAGGAGTCCAAACAAAAATGTACTTTAATTTTAGGATTTGGTACCTTGAGCATATGCTGTTGGAAAAACATTGCATTTATTCATGTTTGGAGAGTTGATTTCTCTTTGATTTCATATGATATGCTTTTTGCAGATTGCAGTTTTGAACAGTTTTTGAACATTTATGAAGGGCAGGGGTGCGCTTTGGAAATATTGCATCATAGAAGTTAAATCTCTCTGGGTGGAGGGTGTTCCAAGTCAATAACTCCTCATGATATTACTGGTTAGTGGTTATATGAGTTTTACCCCAGCTCTAGCTTTTTCCCTTGGACTCTGTTGTAGTATGATGATAATATTGTCACTGTTCTTCAAAGGCATGCAGCAATTTGTTGTTACATTTTTCTTAATTTCATTTTGTCTATAAAATGCTTGTAAATATTTGCCCATAGCTATTTTAAATCACTAGGTGATCTAATCTAAGGGGATGTCACCTTTGCTTTGAAAACACATTTAGTGTACAGTGATCTAACAGATAGAAAAACCATCATATTAAAGATTCTTGATGAATCCCAATGATTTGAAGTATTGCTGATTACGAGGACTGAAGAAGCTATATATTATCTGATCTGTGTGCCAAATGTAGGGCACAGTTGCTGCTTTTTGGACTTCAAAAGGCTGATACATTTAGGAATTGTTTTTGCCAAGTTGGCAACAGAACTGAGCCAGAAACCAGAAGTTTCTGCTCCATCCATCAAGTTATAAATCAACCAATGACACCACCTTTGTTGCAAGAAGAACTCTGTCTCAGAGAGGTTCAATAAGTACAAACCTAATTGGTATTAAGAGCTTTTTAATAATGCTAAGTTCAGAGAGCAAACATGTAAGACAGTGAATAACATTATAAAATGGCAACTAGACATCTAGTTGACATGAAGTTGCACTAACTACTGTAACAAGTTTGAAGCTGCGTCAATTGATTCTTGGCCACTTGGGGGCAGTGCATTGATCTGGGAATGCAATATCTGACATATAATGACCCTGTGAGGTTGTTATGGTGAACTTGTCAGCTAACAGTTCCCTATTAACCCAGTCAGAGCAACACTGTCAGGCATCTGGAGGGGGTTACTCCTATGTTTCCAGGATCCTGTGTTACCTTGCTCTATGTAGCACAAAATGGGAACCTGAAAAAGATGTTCCCCAGCTCTGTATTCACTTAATATGACATGAGCTAGGGCTGGGTTAGTGGACTATTATCGTAACTCATGATGTTGCACAGGCACAGGTCTTAGTCTAGATAATAGTAACTCTTTTTGTTATAATTAATTATTAGACATTTTAGGGTAGGGAAATCAATAGTACATGAGTATTGCCATCTGGAAACAGGGTCAAATTACAATAAAGATCAAGGGTCAAATTAGGATTAGGGAGTTCTAACAACCAACTATTGTCATCTCCAAACAGGTTAAGATTAGGAAAGAGATCTAGGGTGAGGTTAGTTTGTTTATAAAATATTTGTACTTGAAATGTGTTAACAGGAAATTGACCTGGGGTATACAGGCCCCCGGCAAAGGACAGGTACCCAGGGGTAGACCTCTTACCTAATCCTAACCTGTTTGTAGATGGCCATAGTTAGTTGTTAGAGCTCCCTAACCCGTAATCTGACCTTCCCTTATGCAAGACTCATCGACTCATGAATGAACTGCAAAAAAGGGGATTCACTGGTGTTATTCTTAGTTTTACGTGTATAAAATGTCCCAGAATGACCTCTTTAAACACATTCTCACTTCAAACTTGTCAAATATCACTTCTTGATCACTGACTTTGGAATGAAAACGGGTTGCTTGAAACCAGCTGCCTACGGTCCTGATCACACAGAAAGCATTTTGCAGGCTCCAAAACATGAGGCACACCGCCCTGCTTTTTTTTTTTCTCAATTGAATGCCACTAATAAAAAGATGCCTTTTTATTTTTGCCAGGCAACAAAACCATCACCTCCTTAGCCTAATGTTCCTGTGTAATCAATCTACAGTTTATTTATTAATTTATTTTATTTCACAGGAATTTGTAGCCAGCTCCTAAAATGGACAGGCAGAGGGTACTTGCTGTAGCTCTGGTTGAGGGTGAGTGGCTGTCTGTAAATAGTTTGTTGGGCACAGGGAAACGGAGATCTGTGTGGGTACATGAGACCCTAAAACAGAGGGTGGATCATGGGGAGTACCACCAGTTGGTCCAGGAGCTTCGCCTCCATGATGGCTGTTTCCAGGCATATTTTAGGATGACTCGGGGGGCAGTTTGACAACCTGCTGTGTATCGTCGGGCTGTATAGCTCTGGGTATCCAGCAACCGCTACCACCAGTTTCTCCTCAGTTGTTTACCAGCTATAAATTAGTTGTCGTGACTACCAAAGAAGACCTCTCACATTTTTCCATTGGACAACGGGAAAAAAGCGGAAATTATGCAGGGCGCTTTTCCACTCTGAGTTGAAGTTCTTTTTTACTCAAGGAATTCAGAACATTCATGCCTGACTCCCAGAGCGCAGAAATGCAAGGCGCATCACATCGCAATGCAAAAAACACGAGCAAAAAGCTTCATTCTCATTAAAACAAAGTTCCCAAAACGCTCTGTGTGAACGGAATCATTTGAACAGCCCATACTTATTTCAGGATCTGTTTGGGTGGGGGCACGGATCTTGTATCCGCAGGTGAGGTCAGGTTATGAAAGTAATTGGTCATATGTGCAGGTGGCGAGATGAGTGCGGTATTGCATGTCACGGTGACAGTTCACGAGTGGGCCTCGAAAATCAGATCCATGCAGGACTCTGCCCTGGGAACAATGGTACGCCCCCTGAGGTCATGATTCTGTCAATCTGGGATTCAGACATTCCTGTTTTAAAACAGGTGAGGGGGCTGCATGTGTTAGTACGGTTTGGTGTTTAAGGTACTGATGAGACTATGGAAAACTAGAACTAACAGATTAATGTGTTTAAAGTATTTTCAGACACCAAAACACTGCACAATTCTTTGTTATCCTCACAGACAGGATTTTACACTTAAGATGACAGTTATCTTTCATCACAAGAACAGCAAGGTAAACTGTAGAAATAAAGCTTTGTCTCCTATCATTGTCTGGGCGACAATGATGAGAAACAAAGTGTTGATTTATTGATATGTATGTAAAATCATTTAATTTAGTTGCATGTTGGGTACATTCTGCAGACATGTAATTATGTACTGATGAAACATCTATCCTAACACACCATCAATGACTAGATGCAAGGACTAGAAAAATAACCTGCCTTTACTCCTCTGCACTAACACCTTAAAACTAATAACAACACGCTTGACAATCTCATTGACTCACAGAAACTCACAACAGAATGGGAACACTGAGGCTGTGAACAGAACAGTGGGTGTATGTGGCGGCTGACTGGGCATCAGCTAAAGGAAATATTCGGTCCTCTTCTCATCTGTCACACCTTTGACATCTCTCCTTGAGATAAATGGACACCTCAGCTTGAGAGAGAGTAAATCGTGTGCTGTTCTCAGTGGACGGCGAGCGTGAGACAAACAGGAAGCGGTCTGCTGACAGAGCAGACAGCCACATCACTCCTCATCCCCCCCGCTCTCCCCGCGGCCCACAGGTGAAGATGTAATGGCCTCTTTCTTAAAATGGCACGCAATAAGCGGCCACTGAGGCAGCCGGCCTGTTTGCTGTAGCCGCTCGCGGGACAGAAGCTGTTTGAAGTATTTTGTCATTTCATTAGCTCCTCGGTGGCTTCGACACGCCAGACATAAATACTGTATCGGTGGAGAATTCGAGATAATGCCGTCTCCGAAGCAGTTAAGCAGCAAAGAATGCGTCCCTTCATATGATACAAATGCACTCCATATGTGTTTACGTTTGAGAGGAAGGTTGGTCTGCTTTACTTCACATCGCAGTAATCAGTCAGGAAGCTGCAGCTCAGCACCGAGAAGAAAATCCATCCCAAAGATGCTGGGTCAATGTTTCCTCTACTTCCCAAGAATCAGCAAAAACCTGACTCGCTGCCCTGATTCTGGACATAACTCTCAGAGGTCAGGGGTCAAACCAACTTGTGTGTGGCCGCCTATCTGCTGTCTGGCCAGACGTTAACCCCGTTTGACTCATAAACCTGCTCCTTGTCAGACTTGGTGCAGCTACATGAACATGGTGCTCCACAGCAGGGGTGGGAGGGTTGTGAGGATCAGCACAGAAACATATAACAAATACACAAAAACAAAGCAGATTGGCAAGAGATAATGGATAGTGACAGTTATCACCAGTCCAGTGATATATCTCAGACCAAAAAACAAACTCATTTATTATAAGGGTGTACGAAGAAACTATAAAAAAAAATATGTGAGGTAACATGCTAACACTGTCTTTGAAGGCTCATATAGTTTCCCATAAAATACAGTATATTAAAAAAAGTGATGTATAAGTTTTTACAAACATTCCGCAGAAAGGACAGTGCCATTTGGTAGGATTCATACTGAAGGAAAAACACAGACAGAGATGTCATTTAATTGGCACATTTTTAATTAATTCAAATGTATAAATTCCAGTTAATTACCAGGGTAACTTAGAGTTTTTTAGTGAGTGCACAGCAGGTCAGGTGAACATGCACAAATGGATGATGTGTCTACAGGGAAGCAATTCAACAAGTACTGAGAACATAGTGATAAGTTCATGACAAATTAACTTTCTTGGGTGTAACTGACGTTTCCCGAAGACCCCCTCCAGACGTGTGAAGATATAAAAATACTCTGGAATAATAATTTGTGTCCAGTACGTCTGATATTACCAATTAAAATTATTAAAATGACATTGACTTCTTCGTCAAAAACAAATTCTGACTCTATAACTTTTCCAAAGTTTAGCTGGAAAGAGGATGTCTCCAACTTCACTGAAAAAGTCCATTTATACTAGTGTAAGTAATTGACTAATGACTAGCTGTGATGTCACAAAATATGGCTGCAGTTTCTGCATTTAAACTGAGATTTAAGTTGAGCACATATATAAACGTCAGGTGATGAATGTGAAAACAAACCCAGTACCCTGCACACACCTCCTAAATCAGTGGTTCCCTACTGGTCCAGTCACGAGGTCCAGATTTCTCCTTAGTCATTAGTTCAAGGTCCACACAGTTTAATACATTCAATGTCACACTTGCGTTTGGCCACGTTGTTGATCTAGTTTGCCGTCTGCCAAGTAGCGATTCATTAGTCATTCATTCTACAGCAGGAAACGGCACTTTAGAATAAAAGCTCTGTGCCAGAAAGCACTGTACTTAAAAATAAAGTGTGTTTTTTACAAATTTGACACATTTGCGTGTCATTTTATTTTTCCCTTTAAACCCATCAAATACAGCAGCTTGACCATATGCTTCAGTCTAAGGCTAGGTAATCCTTTAGCGTCAGTTTTGGACGATCAGGGACGGCATGTCAATCAGATCGTGCATAGTTTCTTTTTTAAATAAACTGCCATGTTTACAGGAAATGTAGGTTTCGTCAGCAAAACAAGGTTAGATTTAGATTTAGGCAACTAAACTACTTCATTAGGTTTAGAAAAATGGTCATGGTTGGGGTTAAAATAGTACGTTTTTTAAATTAACAAGTGTGTCACGTAACATATGTACTGTATGCCAGATGACATAAACTGCGTAGCATATTTTTAAAAAACCTCAACGTTGACTATTGATTTTACCCAAGACACCAACACGTCTCCTGTGTGAAAGTCCTGTGTGAAGTTTGTTTTGACCTCAGACCATGCATTGTCCAAAAATGAAGTCAAAATATCCCAAATATGGATGCTGCCATCTTGCGCTGGTGGTCATTTGGAGCCAGAGTCTGCACAGTAGCGATCTCTGCTGCATCGAATTCCTGCCCATACACCCATCCAATTAATAACTGATCAAAACCAAATTATCTGCAAAATGAATTCTTGAACATACAGCAGCATGATAAAACTAACTAAAATGACAAATATTCTTTGGGAAAAATGTATTTGATGTGTCTTTGATTCTCATCCAATACACTTTCTGTCAAGATCAGTGAATACATTGTCCTCACGGTCAGCTAACTGTTCCTTTGTATGAACTGAAAAAATCTGGTGTACACAGCCCTGGCTCTATAATGGGTACACAAACAAACTGGCACGGACCGAGCTTCACAACACTGTGTGAACAACAGGGAACATTCGTGCTCGTGCACAGGACAGGGGAAAGGCTGTGGGACAAGAGAAAGGCAGTTTGAGTGACAGGAACTGTTAATCTGGCAGTTTTTTGTTTTCATTATAACGAGGAGAGATGGCAGAGAAAAAGCCAAGGAATAGAAGGTCAGAGGGACAATAAATTAAGAAAAGGGGTCATGACTGGGACAACTGCGTCAACATCAGTGAGGCTTTTCAATGGTGGAGACAGCGCTGACAGATGAAAGGCTTGAAGACGAATGTGGATGTTGCCATGGTTGTGCTAAACAGGTGGGTAACATTAGTTTTACCATGTTTCATGGAACTAGCCGGCCTACTTATAGGTTAGCATCAGATGCTAACGCTAACCCACAGCCTGACAGTTTCATCACTTGCTGTGTATATACCACGAAGACCTAAAAACAAGTTTGCTTGCACAGTTAAGTTACTTGGATTTATGCAGATAACGTTACCTTCCTTGTTAGCTGAGTTACAAACATATGGTCCTCTCTTCGGTCCCAGTAATGTTAGTTTTGTAAAAACAACAACTAACGCTCCGTTTGTTTTTCTCCATTATGTTTTGGACACTGTGTTTGTGTGCTTCAGCTAAGACAAAAAGACATCCACTTCCACACTATATCAAGCAGCAACATCAAGACCACCACCACTGCACATGTCAAGCATCCGGGATGGCTGGCTTTGTGGTTGATTACTATGCTAATCTTACAAAGGAGGACAACATCTTAACGGTTATTGAAGCTAAAGTTAGCTAATGCACTAAAAAGTTAGCATTACAGAGAAATCTAATATTCCTCTTAAAGGGGAACTATTATGCTTTTCCTCTTTTCTGACCTATAAATGTTGTTACAATGTGAGATACTCGTGTTAAATGATGCCAAATAATGAGGTTTATGCATTTGGATGTGAGCCCTGCAAGCTGTTTTGGATGGCTCTGCACGCTGTGTTTTACTGACTTTTTTTAACAGAGTAGTCCCATTGACGTCAATGCGTGCCGGGCTTACTTATATGGGCATGCCCAGGAATACGCCGCAGAGGTAAGCAGGTAACGACAACAACAAGCTACGGCTAACGGCTAATGTTACTTACCATTCAGAGACGTCTTGAAGTAACCTCTGTACTTGAGAAACTTCAGGCTGTTCAGTCTCTACCTCCGGATCGGATTCGGGATCCAACACATACGGCTGTATTTCAAAAGTTGACATTTTCAAAAGTGAAATTCTCTCAATGCAGCGAGAAAATGAGTATAATACCTCCCCTTTAATACCTCCCCAGTGTCTGATTAGGTGGACATGATAACCCTTTGACACAAATAATATTATTCATCCCTACAACAGCAAATACTTTCCCCCCAATTTGATATGATGATATAATCAAATTTCTGATGATTGCCTCCATCCAGTCCTTTCGTATTATCACATTTAACCATAGCTGTCTTTGTTTTTGTTGACGGGCCGTGGCAGCTGGTGTGTGATAAAATTTAAGTTTTGAGCCATGACTCCTTTTATTCTGGCATTTAATAACACAACAAGACGACATTTTAAGACTCCTATGTAGCCTGCATTCCTGTGGTGGCGAGGGGTGTTTTGCCTCCAGCTAATAAAAAGACGTTATTGTGATGTCAGCCCTACAAGGGTCTTTAATACACAAACATGCATCAGAGCTAAAAGAAAGACGTACAGATATTTGAAGACATTTGAAGAGACACAACTGTTCTTTGTTTGTGTTGTGTCAAGATAAAAACAAAACAAAATAACAATAAATGAAATGAACCATAACCTATTTGACAGACTCAATGAATAGTTTATACACAGCATAATTAAATCCCACATGTTCAAAATCAAACAAGAGGAAAATATTCACACCCCTTCTCTGCTACTCATTAATTAATTCATCAACTTTATCTCATACATTTATATATATACATACATGCACATACAAACACAGACACATTATATATGAATTATACATTTTTTTAATTTTTTAGTATTATGCACGCATACATACATACATGCATGCACATGCTCACACGATTTGGTAAGGTCAGAGCTATGGAGTATTAAATCATCCATCTTTGCTCACTGCCTCTTAGCCCTCTGTCCCCTCAGGTGTGCAAGATATAAAGGTTATGAAGTAATTATCAATATCGGTACAGACTGAAAAAAAAATCCATTTTTAGCATCCCTTATGCGTTTATGCATAAAGTTCATTTATACACACACATACATAATGTACAGCACATGCATGCATGAGCATACTTAAGCATACATACACACATTGTATGTAACAGGTGCATATTGCATTTGCATGCATATGTGCTGATATGCTGTGCATTTAGTATAATGTATATAATACATCATACTCAGAATACAGTCAAATTGAAACTTGTTTATCAAGTATACACAGCATGGTGGGAAAACAAACACTTATTTCAAATGTTTTCATTCCTTTTTTTTTTTTTTTTTTGTACTTCAGATTGTTTGCAGATTGATTGTGTGAATTAATTCTTTTAACTGGAATGTATTTATCCTTTTAATTTGTATTGACCCTTAATTTACGTAATACTCTCTATGTTTTGATTGACAATAATTCCTACAGCTCTGTTCTGTAGTATGAAAAGCAGACTTGATCCTATGCATTTTGCCATCTCTACACAATCCCTGATGTGTGAAACAAAAATCAAGTACTTACTCCACATTCTCACTTAACAGATCCTACGAACTATGTGCAACGCTTAAAAAAAAAAAAAGTTATTTTGTGTTGCTGTCGCAGTGATGCAGAGTATCAGACACGAGGCACCACATGCCACCCTCAGTTTGAATTTGCAGTCACAAGCGCTCCACAGTTTTGCTCTTATTAATTTGTCCGACTTCACTTGATGGATTCATTACATAATGTAATTGAAAATAAAGCCGCTCGGGATAGTTGACCTGAAGCGGATACATATGCGCAGCACATATCAAGCTCCATTTGCATCATTTTAATTGAAAACACACAGTCGGCTTTTATCCTTCGGTCTAACACAGGTTGAGCAACAGCATGATTTGTCATGCTACATATGAGTCTAATGGTGGATTCCAGCTTCCCACAAAGGACAGATGTGGTATTTCCTCTTGTGTCACAACAATCCCCGTGCTTCAAAGAGCCCGCAGGAGGAAATTGCTCTGACATGAGTTGGTTATTTCCTGCTTTTATTGCTCAGTATTTACCCAAAGAGAAAGGTTTTCCTCTAATTTCATAGCAAAATGAGGCAAATTTTATTGGCTATATTTCTGCCGCTGTTGTTTTAATTTGTCACAGTGCAGGAATTTCATAGAAATATACCACGAGTTAAACCATTGAACTTTCCTTCTCTGTGATGCAAGTGTCCTAGTAGGAGCAATAAAAACAGAGCTGTAGCTCAGTTTATTAATGGCACCGGTGGTGAGTTTTAATTGATTGCTGCAGGTGAAAAGCTCCTTTTTTTGTATATTTCACACTAACGAAGCCTTTCAGTAGTTTCGGGGAGCAGTGGTGCCCTCAAGGATGGACCAGGGGGGGCCATGACAACCCTGATGACTAGCAAAAATAATTGGAAGCTGACATTACTGCCTTTAAAGGCCCTGACACACCAAGCCAACAGGCTAACGTTAGACCATCGGAGGGTGTCTGTGACCCTGGGTAATGTGGCATATCCCGCATTGTTGCCCTTTGTTGGCCCCTGGCTATTTTTTTTTTTTTTGGCTAATTCAGCATGCTGAATTGGTGTCAGCGGCAGTGGAACCCATCAATGAATGAAATCACTCTGATTAGCACTTCACAGGTGAGGAAAGTAAAAAAAAGTTGACAGGAAGGTAGACCAAAACAAACTAACTACAAAAGGTAAGATTATATTTCTTTAGCCGTTGAGCTCTTTAGCAGAAATGTTTTTTCGATGGTTTGTATTATGTTTTTATTGGGGCACAGTGAATATCATTTGTTCTTTCAACATTGGAGTGTGTTGTTAATGTGCTAACTGGCTAACTAGCATCGATACAGTCTTCCAGTTTCCCATTTTGAATGACACATACAGACTACTGCCGTCTGCCGGTGTGGAGAGTTATGTATTCTCAGGCAGGTGCAGAATGTAGGGCTGGTTGGCTGTCGGCTGAAGTCTTTGCAGTGTGGTCATGTCTTTTTTTCAAATTTTTGGCCGAGACACAGGAGATGCAACAGTTGGCTTTCGTTGCCACTATATTAGTATACTACTATACTATACATTTTGGTGTGTCAGGGCCTGAGGCTCATTTTTTAAGCTAGCGCAAAGACAGTGTTATCTTGGGAAACTAGGCCACCTAAGGCAGGGGTGGACAAACTTATTTAACTGTGGGCTAAAGAAAAACATAAGGAATCATGGACAAACAATCAGTAAATGTATAGTTTTCAAGCACTTACATGGCAAAAATATCAATATTTCTAAACCAGAAAAGCCCATTTGCTACACGATGTTTAACACTTGAAATTACAATAGTTCATTAGTGTGCCCACATATTACAAAATGTATTTGTCTTCTGTCTTTTCAGGTCCACTGCCATGTTTATTTAGGGCGCATTCACAATGGCGCAATTTGGTCTGCTTTAAACGAACCCTGGTTTGCTTCCACGGTTTGGTTCGTTTGGAGTGGTGTTAGCACTCATTCGAACTCTGGTGTGGACCAAACGAGTGAACCCTGGTCTGCTTGAAAACTGGGGGTCTCGGTTCTTCGGTTCTCGGTGAACCCTGGTGTGGGTCGCTTAAAGTGGGAAATGCAAACGGACTATCCAGCAAACCAAAGAGAGAAGGTGATGTAGAGCGCAGTGCATGCATATAATTTACGGACATATATGTGATCTGAAAACTTTTAAATCCTTGCAATACCTCGCTCGGCATCTGTTTAACCACAGCAGCACGTTGTAGTCTCTCGCTCTCTGCTGTCTTTTTCAGTACTGCTGCATTAATGTCATATACAGAGCAACACACTAGGTAGGGAATGGAAGTGGACGGATTTCCGTTTTCGGTCCTGGCCATGGTGGCGCCGTCAAGGGGGGCCGGGGGGGCCGACTGAAACTCTGGTGTCCACGCATTAGAGAACGCACCTGCCTTTTCCAATTGTCGCTGAATGCGGCATCAAACAATGTATCACAGCCAGGTACTGCACCGCTACACAACAACAGAAGGAGGCAGAGAAACCGCTGGAGAGGAAAGTAAACTGATAAGTTGGTTTTTCATTTATTTTTGTAAAAATGTGTGAATTAACTGTTCGTTTTTAAGGCACTGATGTGGTATTACTCAGTTTACTTCCACTTTCATCTCATCAGCTAAAGTAATGGACTGTTGTAGAGTTTGTTTTTTAGTCACTGCAGTGCTGTGTCAATTTTCAGAGGATGAAGAGAAAGTCCACCGAGGTCAACAGAAAAATTAAAGCAGGAGAGACACAGCAGAGTGTTGTTAGTGAAGATGAGAATGTTAAGTTGTAAAACATGTTTTAGAGGAAAGGACGAATGTTCTCTGACAAACGGTTCAGCTTCTATTATGTTATACAACAACAACATAACAGAATTTTCAAATTCAGTCATTGGTTTCGGTTTTGGTGTGCCACCCCAAGATTTTCAATGGCCCCATCTGGTCCCCCCGATGAAAAATTTCTGGGGGTGCCACTGTTTGGCCAGTCGATGAGCCGGATTTTCTTCTTCCTCGTGCTTTTTTTCTTCCTGGTCAGCGGTCGTTTCAGGCAAGACCGCCCCCAAACGAGCAGCCGTGGTAACTGCTTGACATTGTCCAGGCAGTTTGGTCCGCTATAAAAAGTGCAGTGTGAAAGTGAAACGAACAAAATAAAGGTGTGAAATTTTTCGGCATTCCCCGCCCAGTCGAACTGAGTCCCCCGGACTAGCCTGGTGTGAATGCGTCCGTAGGTGAATGTCTCTATCGACTAGTAATCAATCGTTGTAGGCAAAGCAGCAGCATTTAGTGTTTAATTTAAGAAGTGCAAGGGCAGGGTCAATAGTAAGATGACAGCAACATTGTGTTTAAACTTGGCTGTGCATACATGCAATTTATAAGAAATATGCTCAAGCATTATTCTAATTTTTTTTTTTTTTTTAATTGAGCAAGTTAAAACCAGGTAGTGGGCCACAGTTGGCCAGCCATGACCTACGGCATCCATTGGTACCAGTAATGTCAGCATAGTTTGTCAAAAAGGGGTTAAATAACACTCCAGATTTAGGCTAAATTTTGGCAAGGAAATAACTGGCATGGCTATTTTCAAAGGGGTCCCTTAAACTTTCACCTCAAGATATGTTAATGGAAATAGGTTCTATTGGTAACTACAGGTCTCCCCTAAACTTGAGAAGGCTTGTTTTCAGTAAGTGTTTTGTTCCTTACAATCAAAGCACTTCTTCAAACTAAAGCTGTATTATTGTCTTTTAAAGGAAAAGGACAACCAGCGTTTGAAGAACAATGAACCACCTATCATGTATAGACACATAACGCATTTTAACAGGATGGTTGTGGAACTCAAAATGTTAAGTGTATTGGTATTAGTCTATGTACATCAGATAATAAGTAATATTTACTGTATAATGATAAGTATATCAGTGTAAGATACCTTAACTGTCCATACTGACATCCTGTTAAAGGCATAATGGAAGTCCTGAAATTCAGTTATGGTTTTTGGTTTTGGTGTGACACCCCAAGATTTCCTGTCGCCCCATCCGGCCACAGCTATGAAAAATATCTGGGGGCACCACTGTTGGAGAGGTCTGAACATTTTCAGTGTGAGAGGTGGATCTCACATGTGGCAGATGGAAATATGTCTTTTAACCTGGGTGGTATTTCATCAGAAGTGAAATGCATTTTCTAACAGCTAGTCTCCCTCCTCTGCAGGGAGCGGGTTCTGCTTCATTAATTATTAAGCCAAATCCCGCACAGCCATGAGTCGAGCCCCTATTTCTGCCTGGCTGAAGCCCACCTGCCCTGTAATTATAAGGACCTACCATTTAGTACAGCACTCCATCTTGATCTTTGATTTCCCTGTCAGAAACTATTAAAGCAGCCCCTGGTCTTTGCCACGGGCTCGGCATGGGGCCGCGTCTGAATTGAATCAACCACATTTCATTGGCATATTAAAAAGAAAGCCAACACGATACCCCGAACAATAGATCAGACTGATGGAATTTTGAAGGCTTGGACAACCACATGCAGCGCTTTAGTTCTTAAACATCACTGTGGATTTTTTTCCCCCTCTGATAAATATTATACATCTACAAGTATTCTATCCTGCTTAGCTGAACCACTTTGTTTCAGTATTTGGCAATCTGCAAGAACCAGGCAGAGAAACCATGTATAATTACTCCCCATTAATAAATTCTGGTCATGAATTGATTTGCTTTCATAGTGAAATACAGCGCTGAACACAGAAATTCTGGATCCTCTATTGAAAGTCATTACTTCTCCCAGTTACTATGATTCATTTATGTTATGATGAAAAGGGGGATTCCACGTTATTGGCATCACAAGAGCATGTAATTAAAAAGCAACATGTAACACAGCTCTATGTGGTACACCATTTAGAATAGTGATCAGGCCATGGTATACTGTACAGTAGACCCATATTATATCATCCTCAAGTGATCTGGCAAGCAAACAACACTGAGTCAGCCTTGGCAGTATGAAACTCTCAAACAGAACAGGGTTTACCTAAGTCAGTTGGCATGCTCTGAACAGTGGGATAAAAGTTAACATACTTCTCAGAATACAAGCCTGATAGGCACATAAGATTATGCCAGCTTGTATTTGGCGCAAGTCTGTGTCTCACAGGAATCTTCCAGGTTTGTATAGTTTTCAGAGTCACAGTAAAACCACAGCAGTAGTAGTGTTACACCATAACAGTCCATAGGTATGTGATTAGGTGTACTTAAAGGAATACTTCACCACCCAAATGAGCATTTGTATAGTAATTACTCATCCCACTTTGTATTGAAATTGTGAAAAAACAATTATGTCATCTAGATGAGCAAGCACTAACTGGAAAATCCTATTTATATATATGAAGCTCTGGCAAAAGTTCAGCCACGAAGACTATGCTTTTGCATGCTCAGGTCTGTAATTTTTTTTCTTATCATCTGCCATTATCTCTTCGCACACACCCTCACTTATTATTTCTTACTGCCGCCATTGTCCAAGGGCTGTCAATTGAGACATTAACCATTCTGTCAGCTGATCACGGTTAACCAATAGCACAGCTAGCACTGTTAGCCCATCATCTTACTGCTTCTTGTTTTAAAAGATTCTCTTTCTGCCTTTAGTACATTCATGCTGCAGTCGAGGGAACCTTCCATCTCCCCATCACCGCCGAGTCTTCACAGATTCGTCAGCCTATTAGTCTCAGCATCGTCATCAGCCACCACCACCACCAGTGTCTGGTCTCAACTGTCGGGTTAATCTTCCTGCTGCTTAGGGCAAATTCCCCTCGATTACATAATTTCCCTAGTCTAAGCACCAAAAACTTTGTTGAATCATAATCATCACATTATATGTCAATCTGTTCACCTGTTATTGAATTACCTTTACTTCATTCACTTGTCTCTCTTGAAACGGAGTAGGATTGAGCTTAATACTTGGATGGAAACAGAATCTCTTACTCTTGTTACCAAAAATGATCTGAAGCTCAATTTTAAGATTTATCTGTAAATAGTTCTAATGAATAATTTAAAAAATAGCAACTTCCTGATTAACCCATATCAATGTCAGGCATAAAATAACAACTTCTGGTTAGGCCCCACCCATCTCCACCAAACTCTGCCCATTCTGAGTGCAGATACAGATTATTTAGTTGTTTGAACAGATACAGATAATGATGCACTTCATTCTTAAAATGCAGCCAGACTCCATTGAAAAAACAGCAATTTTACCTCACTGAATACGGGAGCTGCTGGTCTACCACTGTAAGATTGTGTTTTTGTGTGACTTGGTTATTTAAAGGGGTCGGTTTGTCTCACTTTCTGTTTTCTTCCCCATCGGAAAGGGCTGTCTGTTTGGGAAGTACTGAGATACAACTAGATAAATGAGACAAATTGTGGAAGAGTTTGTAAACAGATATTTTGGTATAGTTTTGCTGTTGTTAAATGTGGACTCCTATGACTTCAATTCATGAAGAATTTTCTCAGATTTTGGATTCTTAAATTACTGTGGTGGCATGCAAGAAAACAAAGTTTTCTTTAGAAAGTCAATGTAACACTGGGTGAGTAAATAAAATACAAAAGGTCATTTGGGTGGTGAAGTATACCTTTAACATGATCAATTTGTCATTTGTATATTCATTTAAACTGTATTGAGTGTTTTTTTTATTCTTTTCTTTTGTGTGAATGTTTCCAAAGGTTCTAAATTAAAAATACAGATATTAATTAGGTACATCCCAGGTGCCACTGGTAGCTGTTTCTTAGCTGTCTTTGCTAACATGAGCTAACCACGTCCTGACTCTGGCTCTGTGCTTTACACACAGACATAAGATTGATTTAAATTGTCTAATCTCACTCTCTCTGAAAGAAAGTGTCTCTCTTGAAGTATTCCTTTAATTCAGGTCTATAAATATAAATGTATTCAACAGAAGAGAGATACTGTCTGTCACAGATGTATGAGTTTCTCTGATAACAGATGCCTGTATATACCACCCGGCCCTTACCTGCCTGTCAATCAAATCTTCCTGCTGATTTCGCACTACAGACTCCTTTGTAGTTGACTTCAGGGTGCATTTCAAAGCCGGCTCCCATACATCAATATTTTGCATCATATATTTTATTCTCCGGTGTGTGCTCGCTCGTCTAGATGACATCATTGTTAGCGGCCTTCAGTACAGAAGCCTCTCCTTGCATGTTTACCTTCACATCTTCACACCGCGCCCATCAGATTCTCTCCGCCTGTGATCCGATAGCCAAGAGCCCTCACTTTGTTGTTCCTCAAGTTTTTCCTTTTTCTTTTTTTTTTCCACAGCAGTTACCGTCTCTTTTGTTGGCCATTTTGATATGTTTATTTACTGTGTGGATGGCTTTGATCCGAGCCAGGGCGGAGAGAGTGCTGTGGGGAATGTGTGTGAATTTGTGTGTGTATGGGTGTGTGGGGGGGTAAACGTCCCCATGGAGGAAAATGCTTGTGAGCAGGCTGCCATGTCCACTAAGGCTGAAGAGAGACAGCTGAGGGGGGTTGGGACTGATGCATAGCAGGTTGTGTGTCTCTCCAGGGCTTAACAGTGTGCTACTGCAACACACTCAAGAAGAACCCCGGTCACCTACACACACACATACATACACCGACTGACCACATCTAAGGCAGCTGTGTGAGGTCTGGGCTGCAGTATTTACCATGAGTGTCCAGGCTTTACACAAAGCCTGGGACGATACACACCAAAAAAACAGTCAGAATGCAGCAGCTTATGTGATCCAGGCTGATAAATTGGTTTGTCAATACAGGACTTTTATTAAGATCGGCTATCGACCAGTAAATGTCATCCACACACCAAAATGATGGAGGTTCCTCCCTGGCCACAGCTACATAAAAACAGCCTGTAAAACCTGCAATGAAACTTTATATTCTTTGCACATTTTATGTATTTTAACAGTTCAAAATTAATTTAAGTCTTCATCTTGAGGCCATTTCTGCCTTTGAGTTTAAAGGGGAGAAAATCCCATTACTGCCATGATCTAGTAAAGATGTGATTGAACAGATCGACTGTTTTCATGGCACTTGGTCTTAGCAGGTGAAAGCCTCTGTGATAACTAGGGCTGGGTATGGTTTAAAAAATTATAAAACCAGTGCCAATACCAGTGCCCTTACATTGATATAGATACGTTATTTGAAATGAGCCATTTGCATTTTATGCATTTAGTTTCATCAGACACAACAGACACGTAGTAAAGTTATACCATTAAACGTTTTGGTGGCATCTCAGCACGCCGAACTTCGTCAAATACACAGTACTCTACAGACTGTACTGGGTTGTAGCTGCCGCTGTATTGGGCCAATCACACATTGCATTAATGCATGCGGTGATTAGAGTTCTCAACAGGCTGAAAAAATTACAACCCCAACCGAACAGACCTATATTAGCTGAAGCATGTAACCAGCCCGTCAGAGATCATGACATAAAATACTGAGCCTGAGCTGGATCAAGCCCAACTCCCCCAAAAAGCACTAGTCGGCTTCTAACGTCCGGGACACACCAGCTGTGTGGGGACACAAGCCTTGGGCATCTCCAGTGGAAAATGGACCAGCTCGGTGGACCACTGAGTCTCCACACTGTATTACCCCACCAGAAAAGCTCCCTGCTCTGGCCGGGAGGACAGAGAGCCTGGCACAGAGCCTGGCTGCTTCCTCTCCCCAACGTGGCCAATCAGCGCCTGAACCTGGTCCGACCTGTCAGGCTTTACGTGACCCATAAGGCCGAGGTAGAGACTGAGAACCCTAGTGGTAATTGGCTGCAGGTAAAACCATACAAATAGTATTTTTTCCTAGACGTGAGTACAAAAAGGATGGAATGCAGGTATCGTTTGGCTCTGGGAGTTTCAGTACTACTTGGTACTGGCTTACTGTACTTATTTTGGTCAGTACCTTAGGTAGTTAGTAAATACTCATAAGTACTCTGGTGATCACTTACCCTGTGTTTCATTAGAGGCTGACATTTTTTCGGGAATCCCATGGGACAAGGTATTCCTGTGGGATTTCCACAGGATGGGAGTCAGTTTCACTATTTAACACATGACTGAAATGGGACAGGAAAAAAGTCAACGGGAGCAGACGGGAGGGATTGATAATGAGCTAACAATGTGAAGACAGCAGCTAATAATTTGTTTCCAGAGTATAGGAAATGTATGCCCATAAGTATGAGTGCACATCATTTTGTGCTGAGCATGTGAAACAAAATGTATAGTATGTTAAGGTAATCTTATTGCAATAGTGATGCTAATTTCTGTTAGCATGTTAACAGTAATTCCTGCTATGTGTTAGCATCAAGCTAATGGACGAAGTGCGTGTTATTTGACACGTGGTTGTAACAATTAGTATCAGAATAAGGTTTATCTCCAAGAAGGTTTTTACTTTTATGAAATTTGCATTTGTGTTTGGTGCATAAAATAAGCATATTGAGAGAAAATAAAATGGAAGATAGTAAGCACTGCAACAGTCAAAAACATAAATATAGAATAGAAAATTACAAAAAAAATTAATGTAAAAAAAAAAAAAAAAAAAAGCTGCTGTGATAGGAGTTATTTCAGCCAAACAGCATTATGCTATACTGATTATGTGCTTAGTTTGACTAAATTGGCCAAAGGCGTGAATATGAGCGTGAATGGTTTACTGTCTCTATGTGACAGTCTGGCAACCAGTGCAGGGTGTACCCCGCCTCTCAATGTTCAAGAAATAGTTGTGGTTTTGACAGAGGGTTATATGCTAGACTGTTTTTTGGGTTGGCTTCATGAGTTGCCTAGCAACCTCATGGTGACGACATGACTCCAGGCGGCTGGCTGTTGTTTGCCAAGAAACAGTTACAGTAATACCCCTCTTAAAACCACAAAATAGTTTCTACACTCTGTTTCTGAATGATTATTACAGAATTCTTTGGTGACCCATCTATATATCAAGATATTTTACTGGATAAATGAAAAGTTCAACCTGCTGGTCAGTGCCAGAGGAAAAGTCAGGGGATCAACTGTCCGTAGGATTCATCCTGTGGGAATCATGAATGTGCAAAACTTTATGGTAATCCAACCAATAAAAAGGAAAACCAGGCTTATTTTGAACAGTATAGAATTTTACAGATGTAAGGGGTAAAAAAATGAACACATGC
Organism: Cephalopholis sonnerati; assembly: GCA_019142605.1. NCBI lineage: Eukaryota > Metazoa > Chordata > Actinopteri > Perciformes > Serranidae > Cephalopholis > Cephalopholis sonnerati. The sequence goes on along the minus strand of JAGQAX010000009.1, from coordinate 9,775,783 downwards.
TGTGTCTATGAAGCTATTGTGACACATCATGTGGTGACAAATGAGCCCTTTTATAAAATCTACAGTGTTGTAAGAAAGGCATTATGCTCCACATCAAATCTGGAAGTTTAACGCATGGTTCAGAGTTTTAACTTCTATGTAGGATTCAAATATTTGACTCTGGCATTAATAATGACAAAAATGACACCATAGCAAATACACACTGATACTCAGGAGTGAAAGTACATTAAAGTTTTTGCTGGCACTACTCCAGATTCATGCATCCCTGAACACATGCATTCTTTTTTCAACATCTGTATGATATACAAAGAAATGAGGAACACTTGACATCATGTATAACAATGATTTATTGCTATATGATTTATATAAATGGTGAAAGTGCCACAGAATAATTTGTGAATGCTGGCAAAACTTTCAAAATCTAAAATCATAATTTATTTTGTTTTTAAATCAGAAGAAAATTACAGTAAAACAGCAGTCAAACAGTTTGCAGCTCTCTGTCTTTGAATTTTTCATGTTCATAATAAACCACTGACTAACTTTAAAATGTTCTCTAAAGCTGCAGCAGGTCACAAGACCTGTCACTCTCACTCAAACAAATCACACAAATAGAAAGAGCTCCAGGTTACCAAGAACAAAGCTATTTTCGTACAAATAAAATACAACTGAAAATTAATTGCACTATACCCCACTTTATCTAACATGTTTTACTTTTCCAAAAGAGAGCAGGTACAACAGATCTATACATGCTCAAAAGAATCACAAAAAATATCATACTATACAATGTGTGTAGGCCAATTATTGAGAATCAACTATTTATTATCCATCTAAAATCATGAATTTATTTATCCATGTATTTATACAAAACTATTAATACATCGGTATCTATTTACATGAATGTAAAAGTGTGTGTACAGTGTAAACAATAGCATGCAAAAGTTTGGGCACCCCTGGTCAATTTTTCTACTGTGATTAGTTAAGCGAGTAGAAGATGAATTGATCTCCAAAAGGCATGAAGTTAAAGATAAAACATGCTTTTCAACATTAGTGGATTAGAATAAGTGTATTATTTTTGTTTTGTACAATTTTAGAGTGAAAAAAAGGAAAGGAGCACCATGCAAAAGTTTGGGCACCCAAGACATTTGAGCTCTCAGACAACTATTACCAGGGTCTCAGACTATAATTTGGTTGTTAGGGTTCTGGCTTGTTCACAACCATCGTTAGGAAAGGCCAGGTGATGCAAATTCAAAGCTTTATCAATACTCCTGAAACCTTGTCTCGTCAATCAACAGCTATGGGCTCCTCTAAACAGCTGCCTAGCACTCTGCAAACTAAAACGAAGCCCACAAAGAAGACCAAGAGAACTTTCTGAGAGAGCTGCTTGTAGGATTGTTAGAAAGGCAAATCAAAACCCCTGTTTGACTGCAAAAGACCTGCAGGAAGATTTATCAGACACTAGAGTGGCAGTGCACTGTTCTACTGTGCAGTGACACCAGTACAAATATGACCTTCATGGAAGAGTCATCAGAGGAAAACCTTTTTTCTGTCCTCACCACAAAATGAAGTGCCAAAAGTCTGCAAAGCAACGTCCAAACAAGCCTGATGCTTTTGGAGACAAGTCCTGTGGAGTGATGAAGTTAAAATAGAACTTTTTGGATGCAATGAGCAAAGTTATGTTTTGAGAAAAAAGGATGCAGAATTTCATAAAATGAACACCTGTCCAACTGTTAAACACGGGAGTGATTGATCATGCTTTGGGCTTGTGTTACAAGGAACATTTCACAGGTAGGCGGGAAAATGGATTTAATTAAAATCCAGCAAATTCTGGAAGCAAACATCACACCATCTGTAAAAAAGCTGAAGATGAAGAGAGGATGGCTTCTACAACAGGACAATGATCCTACACACACCTTTAAATCCACAATGGACTACCTCAAATTAGGTTTTGCCATGACCCTCACAGTCCCCCAACCTAAACATTATTGAAAATCTATGGATAGACCTCAAAAGATGGTGCATTCAAGACGGCACAAGAATCTCACAGAGATAGAAGCCTTTTGCAGGAAGAATGGGTGAACATCCCCCAAACAAGACCTAGCTGGAAATAAAAAACATTTAGAAGCTGTGATACTTGTTACAGGGGCCGTTATTAAGGACTGACCATGCAGGGTGCCTAAACTTTTACTTGAGGTCTTTTTCCTTTTGTCGTTATTTTGAAACTGTAAAAGATTGAAATAAAAAAAGTAATCTTGCTTAAAATATTGAAGAAATGTGTCATCTTTAACTTTTTGCCTTTTGAAAACCAGGTCATCTTTTACCTGTTTAGCTATTCTCAGTAAATGAAATTTTGTTTGGGTGCCCAAACTTTTGCATGCAACTGTATAAACTCCAGCTTCTGATGGTCTAAATAAGTTGCTTTTTAGAAAAAAAGTTGTTAAGAGTGTCTGAAAAGTCGCTAACGGGGGGGTGTGACAAAGCGTCGGTATTAGACAACCTGAGAATGACGAGTTGTTGTACTGTATGTGGGTTTTTGCGTTTTGCGTTTTGCGTAGTGGCACTGAATCTTACTGTGGTATGGGGTAGCAAACCGTAAAGCCTACCGTCATCCCATGCACACCGCTGCAACAGGTTTTTTTGGTCTATTTTCACCCCTTCACACACCAGTATTGTGGCAACTTTAGTCCAAAATTGTTTATTTTGAGAATGTTTTTAGTGATGATGATGAGTTCATGTGATGGTTGTATTTAATGTTTGCAATATCTATCTTCTCTTCTAATATTCCTCTGTGGACTGCAAGTCTACAAATAAAGTGGTGATATAAATGCAATTGCAAACAACTTTATAAATGGTTTTGCAAAAATTAGGAAGGTAGGAAATGCATTCTGGAGGTTTGTTGACCAAGCCTTAGGAATGCACACTGTTTTATTGTATATTGCTGAACACACTTTAATCTATGATTGTTCACATGAAAACTCCCCAGGGAACCTTTAAACTAAATCTGGAGTTTCACATTAGTCCAGAACTATAGGCTTAAGGTACACCCAGGAAACTAGTCAATGGTGTTAAAATGCATCCATTAACTGACTATTGGTTAATTATTGTGTATCAATCTGCATTAGACAGTAGCATAATGAACATGTATTGATGTCACAATACTGCAGATCATCACTGTAATTCCATTTGATTGATCCAGCAGTTCAGATCCACTGCTGTTTTGCCACCCTGGCAGTCTGTGTGCATGTTGCCAGTCTCACTAATGGACTAATCTGCTTTATTTCAACAAATGAGCATCTGCACAGTGCAGCATAACACAGCACCACCAAGGCGCTGTCTGTTCTCCCTGTTTACTAAACACAATGTGTACCGAGGAGCTGTTTGAATGAATTTTTCATCCCCATCTGATGCTAATCTGTAAAGCTCTGTTGAACTGCTGAGACAAGCTCTACCTTTATCACTGATCCCAGCGCCATTCAAGCCTGGACTGAACAAACCGTGATGGTGTGTTGACCCGGGGAGAAACATGACACACATCGACACGCACTCTGCCAGTGACTGAGGTCAGCAATCAGCTATGTGTCTTCGTAATTGCTATTGATTGAAGAGCTGTGTAGACCCACACGTATACAGACACACACACACACACACACACACACACACACACACACACACACACACACACACACACACACACACAGCCTGGCCTGTCTGCCATGACCAATTAGAGGACATGGGAGGATGCTATAGTACAGCAGTCACTTTTATCAGTCCGTGGACATTCCAGCCTCTAGTCCCTCCTCTAACAGCAGGATCCTCATATCAGGCTAATGTTTGGCAATACCTCCTAAATTTTCTGGGAGCTGTTTCATCTATGATTCCAGAGCTCAACTCTGATAATAAAAATACAATTAAATCATTCAGATTTCACTTTTATTTTCACACTGCGAGCCTTATACTGACACCAATGCGACATTAATCATCTTAAAAACTTCTTTTTATTGTGGCAAAATCCAAACAAACAAAAGCTGAACCAAGGAGGTTGATTAATTTTAAAAGATCAGGGAGGTATCCTGCTGAATGTCAAGTGCTTCAGAAAACTACCCAGCTTGATACTTCCAGTCCAACTGAAAATATTAGAAAATAGATCTGCCTTGTAAATGATTTGTACTGTGCTCTCTCTTCAGTAATAAATTACTAATAAAAGTAAACTAAGTAATAAATCGAGAGAAATTAACATTTTATAATTTTTGTTTCATGACAACATCCCCCTTCTAGGCATCAATCAGTTGGGTTTTCACCTACGTACACTGAGAAAACCTGGGAAAACTTTATTATAGGGGTTTGTAATTTCCTAATAATTTCATAGAATGTTTCCTATTTTTTCATTTTGTCTGAGTACTTTCCAAGAAAAGATAAAGATTAAATATGTAATTTAATTAATTTGTAAAAGCACATCATAGTAAGTCGCACAGTATAAAATATGTTTGCACACCTGGTTGTGAGTGAGGTTTTGTGAGTTAAAAAGCTTCCATGCACCATCAGCACTTGAGGTAAACGTCTTAAATAGCTACACTGAGATAGACGCAAGAACGCAGCAAGAAAAATGATTGCCAAAGGTCAGCCTGGTCACACCCTCAGGTCATCAAATACCGACACTTTGTCATGCCCCTTGGTATCTGATACTGATGCAAAAGGCTCCCTTTAGCATCTATTTGAGATGCACCAATGTAAACCCATCCGCAGCAATATTAGATACTCAGAGCAACTGCTAAAAGACCAAGAAAGTCTGTGTTGGGAGGAGGTTTTAGTGGTCAATGGGACACCAGACTTTCGCCTTGAAGACGGCTGTTTATGTCCCCTGTGAGAGCAAAAGTCAACGTTGACCTCCATCCATTCTTCCATTTTCATCCATTTATCTGGAGCCAGGTCATGGGGCAGCAGGCTAAGCAAAACAGTCCAGATGTCTCTCTCCCCAGCAATGCCTTTGAACTCCTCCTGGGTGACCCCAAGGAGTTCCTCAGCCAGATAAGAGAAGTTATCCCTCCAGCATGTTCTGGGTTGGCTACCAGTTGGACATGCCTGGAACACCTCTAACGGGAAGTGTCCAGGAGGCATCCTGATCAGATGCCAGAATCCCCTCAATTGGTCCCCCTCCAAATGTTCGAGCTCCTCACCCTATCTCTAAGGTTGAGCCCAGCCACCCTTCGGAAGAAGCTCATTTCGGCCACTTGTATCCACGATCTCATTCATTCTGTCACTACCCAAAGCTCATGACCATAGGTGACGGTTGGGACATAGATGGTCCAGTGGATCGAAAGCTTTGCCTTCTGGCTCAGCTCCCTCTTCACCACAACAGTCCAGCACCAAACCACCCATCCATCTCACACTCCATTCTACCCTCACCCGTGAAGAAGACCCCAAAATATTTGAAGTCCTTTGCCTGGGGCAGTCGACTGTTTTCCAGCAGAGAACCATGGCCTCAGAGGCTGACTTTGACTTTCCAACTGCGACATTTTTTTTAACAAAACGTTACGCACCTACCTCAAATATTTTCATCACATTACGTGTCACCATGACCCAGGAACAAATGCAATTTAACCCAAACTGTCATCTTCTCTCTTAACCTAACCAGTTGGTTTTGTTATCCAAAACTCCTTCAAATACATTAACCTTGTGTTTCAACCCAGGAGACAGCTGTGTCTCTATTCAGCTATTCAATTATCTCAGCTAGCTAAATTCTTACTAAAATAACTGTCTTGGAATGTCTTTTCATCTGTTTTCCTCATTATTAGAAACAAATGAGTGCTTTTTCCACGACACTTCCAACAACATTATTAGAAAATGACTGGTCCATTGAATAAAGTGTTACTGCAGCTGTGACACAACACACAAAGAGTCTAAGACTCTCAACTGCAGCACATGTGCATTTCTGACTAATAGCTCCTTCAAGTGTGGACATACACGTTGGCCTGAGGAACAAACTAGCAAACAAATATCCAATGGGGAAAGATACGCATGCGATAAACAGTTAGAGATTCTCATATTGCTCACAACAGATTACAAGTGTTTGGGTCTAAAAAGTCTTTCATGTTCATATACAGTATACTGTATATGCTGCATTCACACAACATTGGCAAATAGAAAACATACATGGGAATAATGTTCAGGCATTTTTCATAAATGATTTCTCCCATGCTTGCTTTGTAGTCACACCATTTGAAACACCTCAATGAGCTTCTTTTGTTGTGTTATGTATGTATCTTCATTTACTTTACTTTTTATTTTCATTATTTGCATCTTGAAGGCTCTTGTTCTTTGTTTCTGAAAAAGACTAATAAAGAGCATATAATTAATTTCAAATCTCCCCAGTCAGTTGTATTAGTGGTAATATTAGATTTTGTTTAAAGAGAAATAAAATACCTGTCACAATAGCTTCTTTGCATAAGGTGTCATACAACAGTGTGCTGTCCAGATGGAGGGCAGGCAACTGGAGGCAAAGGCTACCAACACTGTACAAATGCCTGCGATTTGCACCTTTTACAGCTGTTCTAATTGATCAAATTGAAAAAAAAAAAAAAAACATAGGCCATGATAATGCCTGAAACAGTAGGATGTAAAGGGAAGAAGTAAAAAAAACAGCAACAGATGTGGATCAAAAACCTCTTTCTTCAGTCTGGAGGAGCAGAGTCAACACATTTTAAATGTAAACATTAAAGCATTGTGTTAAAGCAACCTGGTCTCACTCTGAAGTCGTTGAAAATCGGCGCTTGGTCACTGCCCTCCGGCGTCAGACACCAAAGAAAAAAGTCATTGTTTCATGTTGGCATGTTATGCAGCCAGTTGCCATTCTTGTTTAATGGCGCCCAGTGGTGTCAGGGGAAACACGGTGGGACAATAACAAAAGTTAAGGTGGCAGAAGTCCGAGCAGGGTGGGTGGGAGGGGTGGTGGATGGGTCCAACACCCACCGACTTTCACCTGGGAAACTGGCGTTTGCTTCCTGTCAGATTGTGAAGTCAAACACTTCTTTATTCCTAAACCCAACCATATGCTTTTGTTGTCTAAAAAGGTGAAAAAAAACAAAAAAACATCAATTTGCGGTGTTGTACTGACATATTGCTTTTATTTAAAAAAAAGACTATGCCAACTGCACATTTCCTGTGAAAATGGAAGTGTATTTTGAAAACAAAAAAATGCATGTAACAGGCTGAAGTTGAAACGGCATCCCAGAACGTCAACAACCAATGCACCCAGGGTACCTTGCACATCATATCTTGACGTGGAAAGTCCATGAACAAATGTTGATATGTGACGAGGTCGGAGTGAGAACGTGTTGATTTAACATGCCTTGAGTTGGATGCAAATACAATGTGCTGTCTGTGACAACTTCTCCATGTTTTTAGCCACAACCCAAATTTTTAACAGCTTTTCACAGGACCTCTGGGGATGGTTGACCTAGAGGGTAGAAAATTGCAGCTAAAGTTAGCTAATGTTAGCCTGACAGTGGTGCATCCATGTACATATTGAAATATAAAAGTTATACTTAAGCACATTTACTCATCCTACAAAAAACAAGACAGCAGTAGCTTCAGTCGTGGACCCAACCACACACAAAATAGTTATAGTCCACTAGACTCTTGTACATTTTCATCAGCTCGCAGTGTTACGTTAATAACGTTAGGGAGTCTGAAGGACGGAGTCATTTGTGTCAATGATCCTGTTCGCACTGAGCAAATCAGTCCAGTTGTGGGAAAAATCACTTTTCTTTTTATTTATGAATCACACACAACAACAGTTTTAATTATTTTTTTGATGATACCTGCTGCCTGCAGGTTCATACAACCCTTTATGTAGTCACTTTCGTCTATTTCCAATCCACGCAGATGTGGAATTCTCATTTCCTGCCGTCCAACTGAATTTTGCAGGTCATAATTGTCAATTACAATTTACAAGCATACATGAACAGTTTTTCCTAGTAATCTGCTCATAAGTGTGAACAAGAAATAATGCTAATTACAATCAATGTAGCCAATTGAAAGGATATACACTCTATGCTTGTGAATTGTATCATATTCCTAGGAGCTGCTACAAATATGTTACATAAAAATAGCTGAAAACAGCTCAATTTCCATTTGTCTGGTGTGACGGGCTGGTAATGGGGGAGTAATGCGTGAGCTTATTATTCAGTACTGCTGCTACCAGCGCGCTGTCTGTCCTTAATTAGCTGCTAGGCTACAGTTATCAGTATAAGTTTGTTTACATTGTGTCCCTGTGCCAGCTCAGCTGTCAATCCAACATGTACCCGACCCACCTACTCAGACCCTTGCAGGCTAAAGGAGGATTTCTGATGTATGCAAAAAAAGCATGTTTTTTTCTTCCTTAAAGTATTGAAAACTGTCAACAATCGCTTTGAAAATGATTTTTGCCTGCAAAAAAGGGATGACATTTGGTTGGACGTCAACACAGCAGAAGTGGCCTTGGCAACATGGGTGCACATGATGTGTTTCTGGGAGAAAAAAAAGCTGCTGCAAGAAGGTTATGCTGCGTTCTGCGCAGCGCCAGAGCCCAGATCAAAGGCATCTTGTATCATGAATAATAACAGTCAAACCCTGGTCCTGCTGCCTGGCTCGGTGATAAGCGTGTATACAAACTGAGCCATCTTGTTAAAACAGATTGCTTTTGGATGTTCCACACAGCCCTTATGTCTCCATCCTAGCAGACACAAAGGACTAAATAGGGAGATAACACACTGAATAACAGCATAGTCTGTGTACAATATCACGCTGCTCTCCAGACAGTCGGCTGCGGTAGGATCCCTCAGAAGTCTGCTCCAAAGGCCCTTTCACGCTCTTTACATTCAACATGCACGTTTCAAAACCAACTAATAATATCTTCATCACAGTTGGAGCTCGGAAGCTCGGTGCATTTTTCTATTGAAGACATAGTTGTTTTCCATTTACGCCGTTCCGCAGCCAATCAGCCGGCTCCCTCTCTCGCGAATTGAAATCACAAAGCTTCAGCAGATCACGCATCCTTTGACATTTACGCAACAATTTAGCGGATTCTTGTCATGCATTTATTCATCAATTCATTCATTTAACTGCTCATGAATACAAATGTGATGGGTGACCTGTCATATCAGACCTTAGTCCTCTATGGGTAATTTTGCCACTGAGGTTGATGCAGTGCTTCCTCATGCATATACATCAGTCCAATAAGGAAATAAGAAGCAGGAACACCAGAGGAAAGCGCTGCCATGGCATTAAAGAGACAGCTTTCTTCTACTTGTTAGAATTCACACTGCGATGTCCAGTGTTTAAATGGGAGTTTAGGAGGTGGGCGGGAGAAGGTGGATGTACTGTGACACCATCTTCCTGTGTAGTTCAGTGTTAATTAGACTGGAGTTATACTCTGAGTGGTCACAGAGAGAGGATTTTGCTACTAGTTCTTACAACCAAGTAGACAAAATGAGTCTTTCTATGGATGCAGCCAGCATTCTCATGCATACTATGAGCTTTTCCCATATGTCCTATTGTGTTACATCGTGAGGTCAAGCTGCAGAAAATACACTATTAAACCACTTGAGTTTTTGTGCAAAGGAGCCATACATAATCTGGATAAAAAGAGAACTGAATCTAATATCATCACTGCAGGGTACGGGAGAAACATCGTCTTTGGAGAATTTTGAATTTTAAATTGTACTCAAATGTGTGCTTTGCATATAAAATTTTAAACAACAAAATCTTTTAGAATAGAGGAATAAATCTGCATGTAACAGCAGCAGTACATGAACTAACTACACAGTGCAAAGCATAGTGCAAAAACAAATGTCAAGTACAAGTGCTGAGTTAAAAAATAAGAAGTAAAAGAGTATGCCCTTCAGTGTGTGCATGCATATGAGTGTGAACACTGTTGTAAGGTGTGCAAAAAAGATGGAAACTTTGCCAGAAGTTACAGAAACTTAATTGTGAGCCCATTTAGCAAGTCCAGTAAGACCTCAGCAGACTCACAGTCCAAAGATATCCAGAAAAGGACAGAGTGGGGTTGAGTTAAACAGTTTGATGGCCACCAGCAGGAATATGTTTTTGTGCCGCTTGATGGAACACCTTGGAGACATAAGTCTTTGGAAGAAGACATTAATGATGAAACGGAGCAGTACCACCAGAGATCGTGGGGTTCTAGCAAAATACAACCATAGGAGACAACAAAGACATTTAAAAATATCAGAGCAGAACAAATCTGTTCACGAATGAGGGTATGATTGGAGTGCGAGATGGATCAATGGTTTGGTGTGGCGTCTGTAGTGAAGTGGGTGTTGCCCAGGACCGTCATGGTAAAGAGAGCGTTGAGTTGGAAGACATAGCTTTCGATTTACTGGTCCATCTACATCCCAACCCTCACTTATGGTCATGAGCTTTAGGTAGTGATCGAAAGAATGAGATACCAGTGTCCAAAATGAGTTTCCTCCATAGGATGGCTGGGCTCATCATTAGAGATAGGGTGAGGAGCTTGGACATCTGGAGGGAGCTCAAAGTAAAGCCGCTGCTCCCTTGCGTCAAAGGGGGTCAGTTGAGGTGGTTCGTGCATCCGATCAGGATGCCTCCTGGGCGCCTCCCGTTAGAGGTGTTCTGGGCACATCCCACTGGTTGGAGGCCCCAGGGCAGACCCAGAACAAGCTGGGGGATTCTATACCTCATGTGGACTGGAGACACCTTGGAGTCCCCCAGGAGAAGCTGGAAAGTGTTGCTAGGGAGAGGGACGTCTGGGATGCTTTGCTTGGCCTGTTGCCCATAAGACCTAGCCCCGGATAAGCAGATGAAAATGGATGGATGGATGGATGGATAGAATAAATCTTTAATATGTCTCAATGTATTTAACAGACTCAGTGACCAATGCTGTCTACAACACTGCCTCCATTAGAAATTACATTATTACAACCTCCTCCACCATTGCCTCGTTTGTTGTTGTGTGCCACTTTTGACTCTGCCCTCTAGTGACATCTATTGACTGTATCTATGCTATCATAAATGACACATAAAAGTATGAGGGCAGGGACATTTACAACATTTGAAAGAGATGTATCAATTTTTGTATGTAAAGTGAGGATAAATGAGCCCTTAAGCATCTTGGACAGCATGTTCTTCTCCATCACTGCCTCCACAAAATCCAGCCGTCCTAGTTGGCATCTTGAGGTTGTTAGCGTCTCTTGCCCTCCAGCTAGGTTTACGTTCACTGTAGTGTCCACGGCATGAGAGTCATGCGCCACAAAATGATGTCATGTCTTTCACATTGAGTGCAAAGGCTCCAGAAGTTGTCACAATGCTTGGTCTTGCACCTCTAGGCACAAACCATGTGCGCTGCGCTTTTCAGTTTGGACTCCTTGCAGGAAAGACTAGCCAAGCAGGTTTGCCTGTAAATACATCTCTACGTCTCATCACTTAAAGACCATAGGTACAGACCAATGGGCTTAAATTTTAGAAAAGAAATAGCCACTACACTGGGGAAAGAGGAGGCTTTTTGCTGTATGGTGTGAAAGAACATGACAGATTGCTGTACTACTGTTATCATGTAACCTATTTTTCCGGTAGCATTCATCTGGTAACATTTGTTGACTTCTTGCTTATTCACAGAATATTTTGAATTTACGCTTACTGGCCTGTCAGAGAATATTGCAACGAAATGCACTGAACATAAACACCTTTATGCACACTTATAGCCTGTGCCTCATCTATTGAGGCCTGCGCCATGTTGTCATGTTGTTGGCTTCAGGCTCTGTCCCAAGTATACGACAGCATAAAATATAGCACTGGTCACCACAGGCTGGTAGAACATCTTCAGCAATGTGTTGCAATTGTTGAAGCCTCTAAGCCTCCACAGGAAGAGTGCCAGCTTTGGCTCTTCTTATTGAGGGCTTTCTTATAGAAGGAGTGAACCACACTGACATCCTCCGCCTGAATAGATAACTTCTATATTTGTACTGCATCCTTTTATCACAGTGTATGTGGGCATTTTTACAGTTTTTTTTTCAGATAAACTGTCAACCAGATGACAGAATAATTGCAATATGATGAATACATCAGACAAACACATTTTTAGTTTTGTATTATCCATGGTGTCTTACAAAGAAATCAAATTACTAATAATGTATCATTAATTTATAATTACAGTGTTAATTAAAAGAATATCTGTTATTCTTTATTTAAAAATAGCCTGGCAATTAAGAGTTGTTTATTGAGATAAGTCTGTCAATTTTTTAAAAAATGTTTTTGATTGTCATGCAAATTTCTGCCCCGTTAACAGTGAGAGAATGGTGATATCATTCTGTTGTACCAACACATTCTCACTCCGACCTTGTCACATATCAACGTTTAGTCATGGACTTTCCATATCAACATATGAAGTGCAACGTACCCTGGATGCATTGGTTGTTGACATACTGGAACGCTGTGTCAACTTCAGCCTGTTACACGCATTGTCTGTTTTCAAAAAACTTCTGTTCCTGTTTTCACAGGAAATGTACAGTTTGCATACAGCCGCTTTCAAAATAAAGGTACTATGCCATGCAACACTGCAAATTGACCCCTTTTCCTTCAACAACAAATGCACATGGTCACGTCTGGCCAACACACACGTGGTTAGGTGTAGGCAACAAAAGCAAGTGGTTGGGTTTAGGAAAAAAGAACAAGGTTCGGCTTTACAGTCATATGGGAAGTGAACTCAATTCAACTTTGTTTAACCATTTATGGTCCTAAGGTGATGGGTAATGCTGAATTTATCCTTCTGAATGCATTACTTTTTTGATCCCCTATAGTCTTTACTTATTTAGTAAATATTACAACATCTACTGGATGGATTGGCACAAAATTTTGTGGAGACATTCATGGTGCCCAGATCATAAATCCTATTGGCTTTGGTGATCCCCTTGACCTTGCCTGTAGTGCCTTGACTTGACAACTACTGGATGAAGTGCCATAAAAATCTGAGAGTGCATAAGCACTGAACTCAGGACTCTTGCTTAATTCCTATTTGCTCAAATGCTGCATTTTTTGGATATTAATCTACGGATCAACTCAGTTGGCATGAGTGAACACTGGGCAAACATGACTGTTGGTCAGAAGTTTCTATAACCAAACCCTCTATAACCTCTTTAGCCCTAAGGGAAAATAGCTGTTATAGATATTTTTGTAGGAAGAGAAAAGTTATCTCCTCAATGCCTTAAAACTGTCTCTCTCTGTGTTTCTGAATTTATTAAACCGATTTTGTGCATAACAGACGATTGAGATAGGAAAAAAAAGTATAACAGTGATCCTAGAAGGCAGTAGGAGGAATGCATTAAGCTCTCACTTTCTCTGCATCGTTTACCCTGTGCTGCTGTTGCCTTTATGTTAATCTGATGGCATTCAATTTAAACTTATGCCGTGCTGAAAGTGATACAGAAATGTTACTAGGTCTAACCTGGTAAGATTGCCTTCGTGACTTTTACATAAAAGTGACCAGGGTGCTTTTTCAGATGACACCAATATGTTAAATTGCCATGACTTAAATGTAAAGGGGTGCATGTCTAAAAGGGGATTAAGACTAAATACCCATAAGCTTCAGCTATACTTTGATTTTAGTCCTAATTAGCAAACTAGAATTACCGCCCTGCAGTTGTATGCCTCAGCGCACCAGAGTTTCTCTTACACTTTACATCTATGTCTGTGAAAACATGAATGCTTCACACCCATTGTTCCCCCAACAGCACAGAAGATCTATACAATCAGCACAGTTTCAATGTGGGCACCCAAGATGAGTGTAACCAATTCAGTATCCGACCAAATGTTTCCCCTTCTGTTCCTGAGATATGGCATTGAATAATGGCTAGAAAAGTGTTTTATGCAAACCATGATGATATCAGAGTGAGGCTGACCTTTGACCTTTTGGATATAAAATGTCAACACTTTATTACTTTATTCTATTAGACATTTGTGTGAAGTTTTGTCATAATTAGTGATGAATTCTAGAGTTATAGCCAAATAACTCGCATATTTTGTGAGGTCACACTGGCCTTGACCTTTGACCTTCAACCACCAAATTATAATCAGTTTATTCTTCAGTCCAAGTGGACGTTATTGTCAAATTTAAAGAAATTCTTCTCAGATGTTCTTCAGATATTGTGCTCACAAGAATGAGACAGATGCAAGGTCACAGTGATCTTGACCTTTGACTCATGACCACCAAATATTATTCAGTTCATTGTTAAGTTCAAGTGAACATTTGTGCCAAATTTGAAAAAATCCCCTGTTGTCGTTCTTGAGATATCCCATTCAGAATGAGAATGAGATAAATGCAAGGTCACAGCGACCTTGACCTTTGACCACCAAAATCTTATCAGTTTATCCTTGAGTCTAAGTCAATCTTTGGGACAAATTTGAAGAAATTACCTCAAGGGATTATTGAGATATTCTGTTCACGAGAATGAGACAGACAAGGTCACAGTGACCTTGACCTTTGACCTATGACCACCAAAAAGCAATCACTTCATCGTTGAGTCCAAGTGGACATTTGTGCCAAATTTTAAGAAATTCCCTTGAGGCATTCTTGAGATAGATATTGTGTTCACAAGAATGTGACGGACATATAATTTAATAGAACAATGTGTTAACTCCCATCTAGATTGTAAAAGCAACTAGCATTTGTTGTCCTAAACTTTTTTTTGTTTGTTTTCTCTCCTGTTAATATTGAAGCAACTACAAGGAATTTTTACCTGAATATGAAACAGTCTTAATTTAACACCTACAAGCACACCAGACCATCAGCGAGAACATTGGCTATTTCCATATAATTATTCTAAATGCCTATGATCAGACGAAACAATTTATGGCTTGCAGACCTGAGGAACCTATCTCTAATTTCCCCAGGCAAAGTTTCACAGTGAGTAGTACATTAGCCAGTTAAAAGGAGGCAGGAGGAATTTATTTATTTATTTATTTTTTTTTTTTCTAATTTTACTTTTGACATTCTGTTTTGTGGTTATGACTGCCACTGGGGCAGAGATGAGCAAAGAGAAAAAAAGAAGTGACTACACAACAAAATAAAAGCTGAAAGGACAGTGATAGAGCAAGGGCGAAAACACGAGACAACCTTGATCGGTCATTCAACAGATGGAGAGAACTGCGGGATTTGAAAGGATTCAAAACCGATCCTGAATTGGCCCTCTTCCTCTTAGAAAGGTATTATGTAATATGTCTATTTTATTCATGAAATACATTGCGAGGTCACAATGGACATGACTGTAATACAACTGCTTATGGCTTAACATTTTAGGTTGGCCTTGCTACCGAGCTGTATCTTGTTGTTGGCTTGTAAAATGACAAGGGAATATTAATAACTTCAGCTTTCTCAACAAATTATTATTACTAAGCATCTGTTAGTTGTAGGCTGACATGTAATGTACAGGTGTATAAACAGTACTAAAACAAAGTTTACATTGTTTCACCATCATCATAGTATAGTTATTAATCTTAGAAAATGGATACATTACTTCATCACAATGCATCCTGCAAACAGCTGTGTTTAAAGTGGGCCTATTATGCTTTCCCTTATTTTCTATTAATGTGACAATGTCGGATGCTCATATAAAACATAGCCAAAGTTTCAAATAATGAGTTAAATGTCTGTAAAAGTAATCCCTCTGATCAAAATCCTCAGGCTTCACACTGTCCTGAATACTGTACGTCCAAAGTTTTTTCTACTTTCTAGACAAACTGAGGTCAGCTGGTGACAGATTTCTTTATATGGTCATCTGCTCCAGGCACATTATTGCAAGTGTTTACGTTACACAGTCGACACTGCTACATGTAGCTATATGCTAAGATCGGAAAAACATGTTATCTATGTTGCTGATATTGTTAATTTTTCTAAGATTTCGAATCATATTCCTGCTGGAAAATGTCAGTTCATGATAGAAACTGCTGTTATACTCCATTACAGTCATTCCTCTGGCTGTAGTAAAGGTGCAGAGGCTCCAAAATGGTCTCAGACAGAGGGTGACAGACAGTATGAGGAAAGTAACAGCAGGCTTTTACTCCCAACTCGTCAATTACCATCGGTTTGTCAGTAGGGTTGCAATGATATACCGGTTTCAAGGTAAAATTAGTAGCATGCTACCTTAGTGATGTATGTCATATGACGTTTTTCAGCCAATACATAGTTTTTTCTTAACCTAACCACAAACTTTTGTTGCCTAAACTTGAGGAAGTGAGCCAAAAAACACAGTGTTTTAACTATTATGTAAGTTAATCTTGAAAATGACTGTATTCACTTAATACACCATGACACCATCCTAGAACACTCAAAACTGACGCAGCAGGGTACCTAGCACACTGTATTTTGACAGGGTCCTCTGAAAAAGTGTTGGTTTTTGACAAAGTGGGAATAGCAAATGTTGAAACTAAAGTTTTTTTGAACATCAAACCATGGAAGTATGTTCTAGCAGAAACCCAAAATACATGTATGAAACTGAAAATAAGTATAAGTCCCCCTTAAAAAAGTGTGTCTTTATTTCACTTGCTTCAAAGCAAATGCATGTGCTAGCCAGATCAGTGTCTTATACTGCACAAGGCACTGGTGCTAATGGATAATGCAGTCTTTTAACATAAAAAAAAAAGAAGAAAAAAGTCACAGTCCTAGTGTAATACAGTACTAAAACACCACTGCAATGACCACTTAGCAGCAGAGATGTTGTCTAAGTAGATGGATGCATGAGTGAATGTGGTGGTAATTAGCCACTGTGTGTTTTGTTGGATTGCGTTTAAATGAAGCCATCCCGCCACAAGGAGAGAGCTGATTGCATCTCTCCTCATCATCACCCCTGCACTTCTTCTACTACATCAGTATGAACAGTGTTTGCTTATACTGGCTGAGGAAGCTAAACATGACCCACTTGAGGCCTTTATATGGATGCAAAGCATAAACAATTCATTCTGTTTTTTCTCAGTGGAGACACATATGTTGGGGATGCAAAGGTTTTGGGAAACTCATTTCATGGTTATTGTTTACCTAATCAGAAATTCTAATTGCTCAGTGAGACTAATTAACTTGTGGAAAAGTAACAGGAGTATTGTGTACCCCCATGTCATGCTGTTTGTATACGTCTATGAAATATTCATACCATGACAAGGCAGTTTGGCAACTACTATTTCGCTGTGATATGATTTTGTTTGGTCTCGAGTCTCTTGACACTGTCACCATCAATTACCCTGACAGGAAACGTGAAACGACGTCAAAGGCGCACGTCAACAACTGCAAAACAATACAGGGAGTTCATGCAACAAGAGGGAAACAGACAGAACATCCTGGAGCTGGGTTCAGCTCTGCCATGTGGCAAAATATGAGGAGCTTTATTCCAAGTGGCAGTTTGATCTATTCATTAATTAATTTTCTGCTGAGAAAAAAAAACTACATATTAAAGAATAAGGCTGATATTATTCAGCATTTCCTACGATTAACAAATTCCATGAAAAGAAGCAACAATGTGTTCGCCTATTTCCCAATACTGTCAGACTTCCTCAGCTCAAAGCCCACTGGTTCCTAATGAGGACATTAATCTTGAAAACAATTCACAAATATAGAGTTTTATTATATATATAAAAGCTCAGTCATTTCTGAAAACAGCTGGTCACTGTAGTTTTTAGCAAACGCTTCTCCGATAGGAGGATACAGTGCATTTGTTGGGGACTATTTTCAGCGGTGGATTAATCCATTAATAGTGCTCTAGTGAGTATTTATGGCAGCATATGTGGCATTCAGTCAATATGTATTAACAAACATTTGCCTCTTTACACATCCAGCAAACACAGAACAATCTCATTTCACAGAGTAGTCTCTCTGTCCACGTTGAGTATATGTCCGATGTTAACTCTCCTTTTAGCTCTGGTTTGGTCTCTGCCTACTCCAGAGAAAAAGAATATGTGGCTCTGTAATAGCTAAATGCTCCACTATGTTCACTAGGTAGTTGCTAACTTTGTCTTCTCTTTGGTGTTGTGGTAGCACACATTGGGTTTATCTAAGCACCAAAAGCATCTGCCTTCTGCTGCTGGAAATCAAAGCAGCAAATTTGTGGGCCGTAAAACCAAAACGATTAGCTAAGATCTGCTCTGTAGAGCTAAGAGGACTTTAAAGTCTCTAGCAGATTCTCTTGTCTAGGTTCCCATGTACCTAAATGGCATTTTTTTAAAACTCATTTTTAGGAACCTAATGGTGCCTAGCTAAGATTTTTCTATGTTGCTAAGGTCAACTAATAACCCATGGGGTTTGTTTGGCTGCCATCTGAAATTGATGTCCATGAGTGTGGAAAAAAATGCAGATTTTTATAGATCCTCAAGGTTCGTAATGGTCATCTTGGCAAGACAGCTGTGTTCTAGCTGTCTGTCATGGACTGCCAGTGGCTTGTTTTCAAGCTTCTCTTATTTTTAAAGACCTGGCACTCTTTAATAAATGCATTAGGGACATGGTGGACTTGTTCTTGCATTTGATGGTTAAACCTACTACACGTAATTATATCAAACAAAGTTGTGATATCGCATATGATTAGGACTGTGAAACTGAAACGGTTTCATAACACAAGAGACACTTAACACTCAACAGCACTATTTCTGCTTCATCAGGCACCTGAGGTCTTCCTCACCCATCTGGAACAGACTCATCCTGGTGCCACAGAACTCATCTATTTAAAGCTGAACTAACATCATTTCAAAATCCACACGTTATTCCTATGGTCTCAGACAATCCAAGTAGTACACACGAACACACAGGATATAAAGTCTAGAGCTGCGACACAGACGATGAACTGGGAACGATGTTCTAGATGACACTGAGAGCACCCAGGGGAATAGAGTAGTATATGGGCACATTTTTCTGTTTCAGAACTGAAAAACTAAAATAAATGAAAACTCTTATTTGGGTATTAAAAAGAAAACAAATATTCTATGGGTCCAAAAAATCAGGCTCCCATTCATTGTCAATGAAGCAGCTCCTGAGTTTATACCCTATGACATCATAAGTTTGATCCCCTTGTGTTTCCCTTCAATGACCTTGAAGTTGATAAAAGACAGTTCCTGCAGGATGTTATGATGTTGCAACCACATATTTGTTGTGGTCAGGATGTGTAGACAGTTCAATTATTCCACAAGCAGAAACCATGGATTACCAGAACCATTTTGAAACATGGAAAAGTTAATGGAGCCAGTGTGTTCACTTTTCACTAGAGTTTTACCTTATATAACTCCATGTGACAACTGATTGATTGATTGGTTGGTTGGTTGGTTGGTTGAGATGCAGCTAATCCCTATGCATTCTGGGCGACCTTGCAACTTTGTCCAAAGTCCAATTTACCACAAATTTGACCGTTTAAAAGGCCCCAACATTCCCAAAAATAAGCCCATGAAATCTTAGAAATCTTGGAAGAATTGGTAAAAAAAATACTTTCTATTGCAACTATTGCAAAACAAAATAGCAAAAGATATATTGTTATGTGCCTAAAATGTGTTATTTGCATGTTTTTCACCAATACAGGGTGGTTGTAACATATCAGTAACCTTTCCATTTGATTCCTGGTGTCACAAGTGTATGAAAAAGTAGGTTAATGTGTCTTTGTATGTTATTTGGTTCAGGGGTAATGAAAATCATAATTTTTTTGCCACGAGCATGGACATCAGTTCAAGATGGCCACCAAATGAACCCTATGGGCCATGAGGTGACCTTGGCAACATGACCATTAGGGTCCTAAAAACACAGGTTACAAAAAAGGTGCCATTTGGGTTCATGGGAGCTTTTTTATCTTGCTTGAGTATTTGAGCAATAATTTGCTGTTTTTTGTTTGTTTTTTGTGACCTTGCGCACATAGCACATTTGATCTGTTGTTAAAAATACTGATTGGTGCACTTTGAAAAGAATTATGATCAGCAGTTGCTTCCACTTGATTATTTTAGTAGGTGAACCATGTTTTTTTCAGTGACTACATCCAGTTCTGATCCAGCAGATTCAGCAACCTAGATTCACCTGTAACCCTGCAAATTGTGTCTTCTTCTTGTTTTTGTACTACACTCTGGATGGCTTTTGCCATTTCATTTTCTCTTTTGCTAGTGCTCTCCAAATACACTCTACTATTACCCTGCTGTTCAATTTTGAAGGAGATGGGGGCAATTTTGGTGCCCCACACCCCACCCCCACCTCTGGGTAGTATAGGAAGATTCGCCACTGACTACACCCCCTAGAACAGTGCAGTTCTTTGTGTTAAAATCAAGGATTCTGTTAGAAATTGGGTATAGATATGATGTATGCTACATTTTAGCCCTGGGTAGAGAGTGCAAAAGGCACATAATGATCACTGACAACCAGCTCATGCTTACTGAGGATAAAAAAATAGCATGGCGGCTCCCATTATTCCAAAAATACAGCTCCACTTTGCTGACATTTTTCTTTTCATACCATCACAGGTGTTTGGAATAGGCTGGCCACTGCTGGATGTCACACTGCTCCAGATGTGACCTCTCCAGACCTCCTGGCATCCCCAGACTACCAGCCTCCCAGCAGGTGCATGTTTCACTTTGTAGCATCATCGCTGCTGCCGACCACCCTCCACAATAAATTACAGCCCTGGAACCTCAGACCAAAGTACCATGGTAACCAGAGCGTGTGATCCTTGTTGTTATTTCCCCCATCTCCTCCGCTGTTCACCCCCATTCCAGGCTATAAAGCGAGGCACAGCTGAGGACGCCATGCAAAAGGTCTTTATTAATATGAAAATTAAATCTGTGATGACATTGCTCGTGACTTTAAATTTAACTCACAGTGCCTAGAGGAAGGACAGTGTTCTGCAGACTCAGGGAGATGAGCATTTTAGAAAAAAGAGGTCATATAAATAATGATAGAATCACACGGTGAAATAGGTATTATGCAAAACTGTCATGATTCATAGAACACATAGGAGCTAGAACACGAAACCCTCGCAGTCCCTTTTTTTGTTTTCAACTCCTGATAAGACAAAACACCCTCTGAGCCAACTTAAAGCACCCATGCATTTTCTCTTGGGGTGTTTACTTACTTCCCTATTTGAAGCCCATCCCTCATTGTTGGGAGACAAATGTCACCTCCCTCCCTCCCCGCCCGCAACGCTGTCTAGTAGCTGACAGATGTCTCGCATTCATGAATATTCTGTGCACCGCCAGGCCCCGACGCTGCCGACGCAGCTTTGATCTTCATTTCAAAAGAAAGTTCTGTCTGTGCCACTGCCAGAGACTTTGTGTGACTCACAGTGCATTTGCTGTTGTAACCTGTTTGTTTGAGTGCAGTAATAGAACAGCGACTGTGCAATCGTTAGGGCTGACAGTCTGAGGCGTGAGGGCTGCTCTTCAAACCAGGATGAGGAGTCAGGACTTATTCGCTGATTATGATCCACAGAACATGGCTGGCAGTGTCCTCCGGATAAACACTTTGTCTTTTTTGAGCTCTAAAAGGGTCATTGTTGAATTTAAGATTCTTTCAGGTATAATAACTGTTTCTTTGATATAAGAAATCTGCATTTCCTCCCATCCAAAGATTTTTTTTTTGTCAATTCATAGAGAGCTAATGTTTCAACCAGTATTAAAGCTGCACTAATCAATATTTTCGTATGGCTGATGTATCAAATGACTGTGTGTTATAAAAAAGGGTCACCCACGTAGCCCCTTCCGCCAAATTAGATCTGGTTCTTGAACCATTTCCATTCGGAATTCTTGGAACTTTGGTGCTTTCTAGTAAACCAGCCCACATTTCCACCACTTTGGAGCGCAACTATTTTAATCAAGGGTGTGCCATCAATAAAGGGTGTTGCACAGCGGAGGTAAACAGTAGTAGCAAGATTTTGGATCACACTGATTACCTGAGAGCTTTTGTTCTATTACTCATTGTTAATTTTGCTGACAAAAACTATGGCAAAAATCTTTCATCATTTACCTTTTTTCCATGATATAAACGAGACGATGACGAGCTGAAAATACATCTTGATAATAAAAACTAAAACGAAATCTATGTTTCATTTTCATTGATGAGACAAGACGAAAATGTTAAAAAATAGTGGACTTTAGGACATTGAAAGCCAAGAACAGCCGTGCTTGCAATTATCTTTAAATGCTGCATGAGCGACAGGCCGGTAAACTCCAGTAAATAGTCTGCACCAGGATGTTTGGCTTGCTGCTGGATGGCAGCAGAGCAAGCGGCCACCAACTGTCAGACTTCACAGCTGATCTCTGCAGGACTTCACTCAGTCCGATATGTCTTGGGAAGGTTCATGGGTTGACGCTGTTGGGGACAGGCATGTAGAAGGCTCAGTCTCTGGGTGTAGCTATGTTGTAACTAAACAAACTGAACTCAGATCAGTTTTCTCTGACAGAGATAAAAGTTTAGTTTTAATCACCAAGTCTGTGAGACGTGAGTTTAAACCTCCAGACTAACATGTTACAGATAAAGAAAGAGTTCAGGCTTTAGTGAAGTTATTTCTCTGCAGTGAGAGTGATAAGTCAGTGTTTACAGTGAACCTGGGTACACATGCTAGTTGTCTCAGATTAGGTATTTGTGGTGTCAAAGTTTTTGAGATCATAAATAGAGAGATGTCGAGCTTTTCAAATAATAATCACTAAGTGTGTGCTAATAAAGCACCCATTAAACCTGTCAAACACTGCTAGAGAAATGACAGCTTGTAAGTGTGGAGAAATTATATGTAGTTGTAGAAAAAAAATGTCTAAATGAAATTTTTACACAACCTGTCACCTTGATTCTAATTTCTGATACATTAATTAGCCTAACTGGATTAGTTTAAATATTAAAGAAAACATATAGAAAACGCAAAGACTGTTAGTTGACTAAATGTTTTGTATTTTCAAAACTAAACTAAAACTATGAAGGATAAAAATGACTGAAATGCAGTTAATACTAATAAGCATTTTTTATCTCAATGCTAAGACAAAATTTAAAATACCTGTCAAAATTAGCACTGCTGTTGCTGCAGATATTTGTTTTTATCCAAACAACAAGCATGGTACAACTAATAATAATAAAAATACATAGAAGAAGCCGTGCAACACTCCATCCTGTCTTTCCAACCTAAAGAATATAACATGTCCGTTGATGTTTTCACATTTTGCACCTCAGGTTAAAAATCCAGCTATTTTCTGGTTTCAGCTGGGAACCAACTTTTCAGCTATTGAATTATTTTTGGTTTAAATGCTCCAAATAGTTCAAAATTAGGTGCAGGAACCAGAACAGAACCCCTTCCGTGTTGGTGAAAAATGGGTAATAGTTATAAACCCACAGAGAACAGCCATTCTGCAGTTGCCCTCAGCTCTGTGGAGCGTTTTGGAATCTGTTAGCTAATTGCTTTGGTTTTATGGCCCAAATCTTTATTGCTCTGGTTCTCACCATTTGTATTAATCTTATTTCCAGCAAAAGTAGACAGCTGCTTTCAATAAACAGCTCAAATAAGCCCACTGTGCACAAGAGATTTCACCAACTAGTCGACTAGACGACTGCTATAAGCAGTAGTCTGCACTTTTGGCAGTACTTAAGTAGTCACTGCAGCTACCACAACAGAGGAGCTTGGATTACAGCACACAGAGGTAGCGCATTTTCTGCTCAGGGTGCCAGTACTCTTCTATATCTTTACATAGCACATAGTGGATTGCTGCATTATTAATGCTCTGAATGTTGGCTGCAGGACCTTTAAAGTCAGAAACTCCAAATGCATGCTAAACTGTCTCCGTGTCTGCTCGATGTGTAAATGTGCAAGGGTTTATTAACATGTTAGCCATATCAATTTCATGAGGCTTGTTGAGGAGTTTTGCCCCCAGGTGGCACAAAAAAATGATCAAAGCTGCCTCAATTAACTTCAATTAGATCTTCTTCATGCAAACACTTGTAAAAATTCTGTGCTTTGTGCAGAACCATTAGATGATGGGATGGAAAAGGCCTCAGAAAAAGAAAAGCAGTGAACTTGTTTGGGGCCAAAGATTTTTGGTTGGGTCCCTTAACAGTTTACGCATCAAATATGTGTTGATTTAAAGAGTTATATCTGTAGGTCAACCTGCAAAAACCTACACATTTGTGTCTGATTTAGTGTTGTAGACATTTTTATTTTGTTATTTGGTGCAATGTAGGACGACAACATCATTCATAATTAGGCCTACAAAGCAGGCTTATTACAAGTATATCTGATAATTGTATTATGTTGCTTTGTATGTTGCTTTGTTTTTTTGTTTTCACCCGGACTTATGTTTTTTTTTGTGTGTGTGTGTGTGTGTTGTTTTTTTCCCGATAATAACCCCAATATTTATCAAACCAACACATCATCTAACCCTGGTGCATTCTGTCTTTTTCAGACATATTTTAGCGTTTATAATCCAACAATATTTCATTGTCCCTCGTTGATACACTGTTAACATCCAAAGTCATGAAACACTTTCTGTGGGAATATAACACTGTAAATAGACTGCTTTCAAACAAGGCTATTCCCAGCCAGGTATTCATGTAAGTGAACAGCTTTGTAAAAAAGAGAACCTTCATTCACACAATGTTATGAGAGTCTGGCTAAAACAAAGAGACGCCACCATCTGCAGTCTGCCAGCGTAGTTACAGCGCTGCCCCTCTTGACCTCAGTGAAAACCCATCGGGCTCCATTCACTGGCTGGCCTTTTCAACGCACATACTCTTGCATTGCCAGTAATGATATTGGTTTCTCTCAACACGCTTTTGAGTGGTGGCTGGGTCTCAGGACTCTTTTGTTGCATGGCCTGGATGGAGAAGTATCTCTTTCCCAGTCTCCAGCCACATACACAGGGAGAGTACAGAGAGCGCAGAGCCCCCTGTAGACTCCAGCGTTCTCTTTATAGACCACTGCAGCTCCACTTCCTCCAGAGACAGGCGCAGTGGGCCTGCTCTTTCCAGCAGATGATTAATCTTCTCATTATCTGACATCACACTTAAAGCAGCACTCCAAACAGGATGCTGCTCCTGCTGCTGGTGTGCTAAAATTCAGTGATATCTCAATGTACGGAGCATCTGGGAATTTGTGAACATGAACGTATTTTGCTTAACTAAGCCCCAGCTGATTCAGAGAGCATTGGTATTCATCTGTGCCCGTATAACAGAAAGAAAATGATATATACAGCATTTCAGCAACTAAAGTAACCTACATTGAGATAAGATTTCTCTATGATACAAAAATGTAGTATTGTGTCAAACAAGTTGGTGTTATGATGTTTATGATGTTTTATGATGAACTTCCTTGCATAGTTACAACCATTCATTGAACACATGGACTGCATATTACACTGATGTGCTTTAACTGTTGCGTTAAGTGGTAGATTTTGGGGGATGGTGGTCAACCTACCAAGACAGTTGTCCCACCCTGCATTCTGCATCAACCAGTAGCAAAAATGGAGGAGCAACATGTTCTCATCCAAAGTCACCAAAGACAGGCACTTTTTTGGGCCTTTGACACCAAAGGCACCCTTTGGCATGTCTATGAGAATTGTGATGCACAGCCATCTCCTTTGAAAGATGTTGTAACACATGGTTGAATCTAAACCGAAGTGCTATACTGTGGCAACTGGATGTTTCACCACTCATCCAAGAGGCTTTTTCAGTCATGAAAGATATAGCACTTAAGTTTACCATGTGTTGGACTACTGAGAATCTTCATCAACAACATTTGGTAAA
This sequence comes from Cephalopholis sonnerati, assembly GCA_019142605.1. Classification (NCBI taxonomy): domain Eukaryota; kingdom Metazoa; phylum Chordata; class Actinopteri; order Perciformes; family Serranidae; genus Cephalopholis; species Cephalopholis sonnerati. The sequence goes on along the minus strand of JAGQAX010000009.1, from coordinate 9,750,057 downwards.
AGTTGTCAAACAGTCCCAGTTAGGTTTAGGCAATAGGTATAGAAAGAGATCATAGTTTACGTCACAATGGCATTTACTTTTGGCTTCACAGACGACACAAACAGCAGACTCCTGGGTGAAAGTCTGTTTGTTTGACTCATCCACACCTTCCTCCAGCCCCACACCGACTTTCTCGATCTTTATCCTACATTAGTTGCTCTCAGCGTCAAATGGTGCTATAGATGGGTTTATATTGAAACTACTGTGGTTGAAAGACCAGTGTGTTGCAGAGAGACACCAAAAAGTGCGTTCAGTGTTGGTTTCACACATCAAGGGGTGTGACAAAGTGGCGGAATTGGATGACCAGGGCATGACCAGGGAGGAAATGAGCCAGACTCCTAAATAATATAACTCTAATTCTACAGCTGTTAATGAGTCACTAAATTAACATACTTTTTCGGGCAAGAAATTAAAAAGAAACTGTTTATATTTTGAATATGTGGTCAATTTATCAAAACAACACTTGAAAATTTGTTCTGACATTTTGGGAAACATTATAAGAACTGCTCTCTGGCAAGATGTGGTGGTCATCTCTCCAGCTCCTGAGATGATTGACCACTCAATTGACATCACTCCAATGTCTTATCTCAGCAGTCCCTTAGTAATTTACTGGTGACTCTATAGCATTTTACACATGAAAAAACATTTCTTTTGAGAGTTGAAGTCTAACATTTGTCGCTGCCAAACTAGTTTGACTGAAGTTGCAGTACTGTTGACATTATAAGGGTAGTCAACATTTTACAGAAGTGCTGCCTCTGTGTACTTCTGGCCTCTTTTACATATAGAGCTTACCACTCTTAAAAAATACATTTATAAACATTCAATTGAACAAGATAAGTGTGGTGGATAGCCCATTACATTTTGTGATTACAGTGAGGACTGCATCTCATGGTCAGTACGGTTGAAAGCTCCCAGAAAAGCTTGTTAGGTGGACGCTTGAGTTGAGATTATTTTATGTTGAAGTGGCCTCGCCAGGTGATGTCAGCAAGAAAACTTTTGTCCCACTTGCAAATAAAGCATACTGCATCCTCCTGTACTCGGGAGTTTGGAATCCTGAATTGAACTTACAGCACTCTGTACTGAGGGAGGCCGTGTGTCTCTGTTCAAAGATGATCTGTGGTGTTGAATGTAAATGCACTCCTCAGTCTTTCTTTGGCTGTACACTGTTACCTGACTATGACCCTGCTAATTTCTGCTTTTACCAAGCTATATATGTTAATGGCAAAACATCATTTATATTCTTGATTAATTATGTTTAACCATAATTTATTATTTGTTTGTTTTATTCATGATGTTATTTAATGCATTACATCAACAATTAAGAAGTTATTAACTGGCCTGGCAGTACATGTTTTTCTATTCATTTCTATTTAGTGGCTGGATGGAAGAACTGGGCCAAACTCCTCCTCCTTGTTACTGGCAAGGAGAGACAATGTCAGCAAATACAGGCCACCTCCGCTTGAGAAACATAACATACCCACAATTTGGAACTCAGATACCCATTTAATAAAATGCATATCATGCTGGTGATCTATGTATATATGTACAAAGTGCTGTATAAGTACACAGTGCAGAGAGAGGAGGGGGGGGAGAATGTGAGAGCCGACAGCCTTCCTGCTGAGACTGAGTGAGAAAGGTGTTCTCAAAGAGCTGCAGTACCCATGGGGAGATCAAGTGCTCTTGCCTACAGAAACCCCTTCGACTTTTAAGTGTTTTACTGAAGGCTATTTGTTAATCTCCACTAAGGTATAGTATGTCAAATATCACAATATGCAATGAACACGGCCAGATGAGTTGTAGGGGTGATCCCACAAAGAAAAAAGCTATCAAGATCCTATAGGTACTCAGTCCTATTTTTGTGATTTTCAGAGACAGAGTTCATGAATCCAAAATTCTACATTCAAAGTTTGATTCTAGGGTCGACACCCTGCATAAATGAGACAAAGAAAAGAAGGTTAATTGTCAAAGCAGCCGTGAGAGTTCTAACGCACCCCTTACTACGCTACCAAGCAAAGTCTCATTGTAAAAACGATCAGTGATAGTAGCAGTAGTGCTAATAGCAACACGTAGTTACAGTGACATTATTAGTGTCTTCAGATAGTTGGTGGGAACTGAAGGGGATTTGTAAGGGATGTCACACCAAGACTTTCTAGTGATGATGGCATACTGTACCTCTGCCCCTTGTCAGCTGTGACCATAATTGCCAACCCTCCAATTTTTCCTGAGAGACTCACGTTTTTTATGGTCCTCTGCCGGTTTCCTTTCAAGGTCAAAATCCTCCCATATTTCTCTTGATTCATGGCAAATTTCCCAACTTTTTTTCCCTTTCCACTATCACAACTGATGTCTGGCGCTACATTGCATGTATAAGCCCCAAAGCTCTAAAAGTGTAACAATAATGTTTGCGCTTCCCCCTCCCTCTGTCCCTCTCCAACCCTCTGGAGCTGGGAAGGGGTGACCGTCTGGCCTGCATAAGCCAGGCCTGACCTGGGGAGGGGCGCGCTACTGCCAGTGGACACCCTATCTCTATTCTGACTAAGTTACACATGCGTATCCCTGACAAGATGTTCTAGCCGGGGTTTTAGGGGTGCCTCTGGCGTTGGGGGGACCCGGTTTGCCCACTCCTGCCAGCTGTCTTCCAGGGACTGTGAGCTTCCCATTCCGCCCTGCTTAGGCATCCAGGAGAGCCCGATGTGAGTCCTTGGCGTGAGCCAAGCCTAAAGCCTGGCCTCCCTCCCACCTCCTGGTGCTCTGCTGGAGTACCAGGGTCATGAGCTAAAGACTGTACCAAGTTAAATGTATTTCATATAAAAATGCTGATGCAAGAGTGCTTGGTGTTTTGTTATCTTCATTCTTTAAAAGTCAAAATACAAGAAACAAAGTCTCTGAAACTTTTTTTTTCTGAGGAGTATTTTAAGGTATTCATGCATGTACGTGACATACAAATAAAATGGTGTCCAGCTCATTAAGACATTGCTCCATACTGCTACCATATGTTCTATAATGTAATTGAGCTTGGCACACTCAAGGCCTAGTCAATCAAGTGTTTCCATTGGGGAGTGACAGACGTTAACTCACCTACAGCTCAGAGAATAACTCTCTATCAACAACAAAGCAATAAGAGAGCAGAGGCAGGAAGGGGAAATGCTGGACCACATGTGCTAACACAGGGTTTGACACTAAAATAAAGCCCATGTCTTGTAAAGGTACAAAATAAGATATTTTCGAATTCTTTTTATCTACTTACTTGGACAACTTTAATGCAGAGCACTTCAAAACGATTTTAGGCTCCACAGCAGGAATGTTGATCACATCCACTTATCCAATCACTGGGCTTCCTGTTTGGGTGCATCACCAGCTGAGCACCTCTCCACCTCTGTGTGCTCACTTTTCTCAGCCTGCTACCTCCCCGCTCCCCTCCCAAGTCAAATCAATATCACTCTCACTGTCTTCTCCCGGAATATAAACTGTGGTGGGAGTGCTCCTGCACAACCTTGAAACACGCTGTGCTGTGTCAGCATTACATTTCACGATACCTTACAATCAGGGGTGGAAGAATACCAAATATCAGACTATAACAGGAGTGCCTGAACTTTACTTTATTTTTGGAACAGTAGAAGTTAAAGTTGAATTAATGAATGCTGGTGTAAATGCGGTTTGTTCTCACTTTCAATTCAAAAGTTTTCTTTTCTTCACCCGTAATACCTTTAATTGTTAATTCTGATCACAAGCAAGAGTTTCAGTATGTCAGTAAAGTGTTGCTTTGCCATGTCCCCTCTAGACTGAGAGCAGTGAAAGCAAGACTGAAACAATATAATTTGAAAGGACACTCAGGGACCCACACATTCCCACAGTTTGATTTGCGGGCACTCATGTCAATCAGTCATGATGATGTACGACGCTGCCAATAGTCACTCTGCTTAAAAGTGATTTCAAGTGCAGCAAGCTGGGAAAAACATATGCAGCATCACATGGAACATAAGACGCTTAGCCCAACCTGCATCCACCACGGCTGACCTCATATGCACACACATTGCAGCTGAAAGGCATCCCAAACCACAACACAAACCATCATTGACTTTCATATAAATTTGATCTGATGGAAAAGGAATCCATGTCCTTTTTTTGTTTTCCTGCACTGAGGTGCAGCAAATTCAGCCAGTTAAATACATCCCAACCTAAAACAGAGCAGCATGTTGTCCTCACAGATCAGTGATGGCTGATCCTTTGACAAACAGTTTGCAGTGTATTCCAACCACAAATGTCAGCACAAGAGCTGAGCCCAGCACAAAAGTACCCTACCACAGCCTATATGGTCACTATGCTGGCACCAAATACTTTATATTGGAGTAAGTGGGAAAGACTCCTAACTTCCCTCCAAAAATCTAATGTCTACTGTTATTTTTTTCCCAAGAACTCAACCTTTCAGTTTCACTTCTTATAGCTTGTATCATGGTTTTAATTTTCATTAAGATGACACTGAAGATAGTTCAGCATTTTGTGAAAATGTGCTCAAAAGCTCTCTGATTAACACATTATATTTGTTTAATCCATACAAATCTCAAAGTGAAAAAATTACAATTTGCTGTTTTACTGAGGGTTATGTGCTGGACTATTTCTTTGAGCTACTCGCGCTGCAGATTTCCTGCTGGGCAGTTTTTTTTTTCTACCTTTGGATAGAGCCAGGCTAGCTGTTTCTCCACTCTGATCAGTCTTTTCACTAAGCTAAGCTAACCTAACTGGCTGCTGACTCCGGCTACATAATCACATTAAAGTACAGTCACGAGAGAGGTATCAATCTTCTTGATTAACTCTCAGCACGATAGTGCCTTCTCTAAAATATAGATCCATGGAAAAAAAATTGCTTGAGGGAGAATTGAGCGGATCAACATTACTACAATTTGTCATATGGAAATAATGAATGTCTACCAAATCTCATTGCAAGCCAGCGGTTGAAAGAGTTCACACAAAACCATAAATGTCAACTTAGTGATGGCAATACATGACAGGCTGGGGGATTACAAAGATTATTAGATGAACTATGAACTATGTGCAAAGTTGCATAGCATTCTATCCAATAAAAATGTCAAAAAGTGGTGGACCAACCCACATCCCATTCCTATAGACATATTGAAGTGACTAAAATGTTTGTATTAATACAGATATTTTTTAAATGCACACCTGCAGTCTATACATTTTACTAATGTTCACTCATGCTCTTGAACTAGATCCGAAAAGGTATTACTTTAAATCCAACCAGGAATTTTGTAGCTGTTACAATAGCTAGCAGAGTCCATGCTATTCTAGTTAATCCTCAGTTTCAAAAAATGTCACCCAGCTTGATAGGCCTCGGATTTGCAGGGTGGTAAGGGGTGGCTGTGGCTACCTTGGACTGAAGCCTGGCCACCATATTGGCCACCAAAGTCATGATTGTCCTTTGGAGCATTTTTTTCTCGGGCAGAATAATGTATATTTTTTCCTAGAGGTTGAACCATTTCTGTGCAGCCACAACACACCTAGGATGCAATTTAGTTGCACACACTAGCGCCAGGCTTTGATGGCACTTTAACATAGAGGTCAAACATGGTATTACAACTTCCTCACGTGATGCCATGGGGCCCAAAAAGACTTTTTCCCATTGACTTACATTGTGAAAGAGACATCTGTAAATCAGGGATTACAATGTTTTGAACATCAAAACCCCTGTGAAATGACATCCGAATTTAAACCATTCGGTCTGGTAACATCTTAAAAGCCCTAAAGTCACACGATTAAATCATTTTCATACCAATTCAAGTAAGCCGAGGGCTAAACAAGAAGTTGGCTGTGGAGAGTCTCTGATAGTGTACATATGCTTTATGGGTCTAACAATGTGGAAAATCTGGGTAATTTCATATCGCAGAAATCAAGCTTCTTTGGCCTAATGCACTACTGACCAACTTTCATAGGAATGAATGGGGCCATGCCTCCAACACTGTATCCAGTTCTCTTTATACATCCATGACACACGCACTCACAAGTACCTCTGGAAAATTTACAACTGGCAAGTCTAGTAAACCAACAAATGATTACAGGTAAGCTAATAATATCAGTCGGAAGATTACTTTTCAAAGCATTTAGTCATTCCATCTATGACTTTATCTTTTCAGCAAAGATTAGAGCCCCTTTCATGTCAGGAGGATGGTCAAGTTATCTCCCATAAGTAAACTGTTTAGGGGACACAAAAAGATGCACTGTTACATTTTGAGTCATACCAGCTCAAGTCAAATATTTTGAATAGTTTCATCATGGAAATTGGAGACAAGATTTTTGCTCAGTATAGTGTATGTATATAGCCCAGCTGTTTACCCACTGCTCATTTCTGTGACTTTTGCTGGTGCATTCTGTTTTGTTTCAAACAGTAATTCACCAGTTTCTCCCTAGCTTCCTAGCAGGGGCTTGTTTTTAGATAATTAAAAAAAAAGTTGGCAAAGACACTCTAATCTCTGCTAAAGGATGCATTCATTTGCTGCAAGATTTAACCTATTGCTACAGTAACTTGATTAGATAAGCTACATTGAAACAAATCATAATTAGTTTGCTTCTTCTACAGAGACATCTGTCATGATTTGATAACTTGAGCAGGCATTTCATAAGCCTTTTCTTTAGTTAACTTTGCAAGGACTTGTTAGAAAGATGGTAAAGTTGATAAATTGTATTTTACATAGGCGCATTTAGGCAGAGAAATAAAAATGAAGAGAAAGCCAGCAGTTATAGTATTCTTCTTCAGCAAGGACAGGAAGAAGAAGCCAGCTGAGGCACAGGAGAGTGACAGATAGGGTGAGATGGAGAAGAACAGACAGACTCAGAGAGCAAGAAGAAGCCCCAAGTGAGCGCTGGCTCAAGTGTACCTGGAGGTATACCAACTCTTTCACACACAGACTTGAGTTGTACTTCACTTTTGCCCACTCTGGTACAGTGGCAATGTTTACACATGGCCTAGTAATTGATGAATAGATCCTATTCATACCACTCTGCTTGAAGTGATCTCATTTAAACACCTCTATCAGAGCATATTTACGTGAATGGCCACAGTTACTTTTCTAAGCAGACTAAAGGGCCTGGATCAAAATCAAAAGCTGCAGACCACTCCAGCCACGCCTTTCCCAGGACACTTCAGGGCAACAGGTGAAAAAATTTTAAAGCATCGTGATACACCACACACTCATGGCTACAATACTCTGTATTGTTATGCATGCAGGCACTTTGGCCTCCCCAAACACAGTCAGTGTTTACTTCAGCCTTGGGATATAAGAAGTGGGAAAAAAACAACATTTAGAGATGGAGGGTTTGCTGTACATACCTGTTACATCTAATGTGATGAGACTTTGGTTTAAAATTCCTTTTAATTATGTTTCTGTCTGTGTCTCTGTATTCCTGATGATACATTGACAGAAAATGAGCTGATACTGCTGCTGAGCACCATAAGCTGAGCAGCTCTCAGAGCATTAGTGATACTCTGTAGCTTGGGACACTTGTACTTTATACTTATAGTGAAAGCTTTGTTACTTTGCCTGCAGGAATAAGAAAACATAGCGTGCAGTGTGTCTCAAATGGCATACTTCTGTACTAAACACTTAATATTTTGAGTGCACGTGTGCGCTATGTGCTTTCACACTGAATAGTAGTGATGGCCAAATGAAGCCTCATGAAACATTTTCTTTATTTTCTGAGCCCACTAGGTGGCGCTTTTTGTCCAACAAAAGGTTGAAAGCACACTGAATTTCTATTCTTTTAGCCTCTCTCTTTAAACCAAGAGCACCATCTAGTGGGCTCAGAAAATTTAAAAAAAATGCTTCATGAGGCTTCATTTGGCCATCACTACTGAATAGCATGGGAAAATGTAGTGTACTACTGGTGCAGTTAAAACAGCCCAAAGGTTGAGTGTGGAATGACGGACACTTCTCACCCCCAACAGTTACCATCTTTGTGATGTAGCAGAAGCTACAGAAACTTGTAGCCTGAGCTGGCTACAGTGAACTCCACCCTGTCATACAGATGTAAGTTATACGTTTTTTTTGCACTGAGTACCAATACTGTTGTTGAATAGAAGCCGTCAGTAATGTTCATTCGGTCTGTATTTGGTACCGCAAACAATATTGGGAGTGCTATAGTAAGCTTGCTAGCAAATGTTAGCATTCGCTAGCTAACAAACATTAACATTCGCTAGCTAACAAACATTAACATTCGCTAGTTAGCCAACTTGCTCCAAGCTACAGAGGTGTAAGTTTGGTTTATGTGTGGGCGGAGACAGGGGTCACAGTGGTGATAATGCTCTACTATCCATTTGCAATTTAAGAAGAAGACAACAAAGAAGAAGAGGCAGTTTAATAAAAGCTGTTCACTTCTGGTAAGTGCAAAATGGCAGTGCGCGATTTGAGAAAACACTATCCTGTAGAAATCAGCGCACCACACACGAAGTATAAAGTGTATTATTTTAAGTGTACTAACGGAAGTATGTAATTTGAGACACACTTCTGGTCAAAACTTAAGTTATGGCTGGACTGTGTATGAAACACTAAAAGGCCTTTAATTTGATATGGGTATTGACAGCATTCACTCAGTCATAGACTTTGCCATACTGTTGCTGTCCAGCACAAAATCTCATGTAAACACATCATCAGAATGAGGAACAATACCTTAGACAGACCCAGGCAGCACAAAGGACCAGGCTTCTGTGGTGCTGTACCCACTGATCGTTTAAAACAATCCTCCCCTCAGCTCTGGTCAGGGATATATGCATGACTGGTGGAGCCATTGCCCACAAATTGAGCCAAGTTCTGCCAATAACTAGAGCTTGTGAAATGCCCTGTCTGTGCCAATTAATTGGCCAAACTGATTAATTGGTTGACTTCTAGTCACAGATTGTTACCAAGGTGGAGGCTCACATTCTGACATGTTACTTCCACTTTCTCTGAATAACTTTGGTGGCACCTGTTCCAACATTGTGACATGATATTTCCATAACAGTTCTCATAAATTTTAAAGCTCAATCCGAAACAGCTACTTTGACCACATCTGGCTTGTTAACTTGCTGATTCCACCACGCTTTTATACTAATGTTACAGTGGTTACAAAAAATGAGCAACAAAGCTGTCACTTATCTAATGATTAGTGATGGCCAAATGAAGCCTCATGAAGCATTTTTTTTAATTTTCTGAGCCCACTAGATGGTGCTCTTGGTTTAAAGAGAGAGGCTAAAAGAATAGAAATTCAGTGTGCTTTCAACCTTTTGTTGGACAAAAAGCGCCATCTAGTGGGCTCAGAAAATAAAGATGTTTCATGAGGCTTCATTTGGCCATCACTACTAATGATAGCATGTGCTTTCCTGTGCTTTGACAAGAGTGTGTGAATGAAGCATTACGTTAGCTACCTAGCTTGCTTATTCCACCATGCTATCATGCTACATTGGTTACAGAAAACGATGAACACAGTAACACAGGACTGTCAGTGTCCATGGGTCTGTTTGTGCCTATTCTTTTCAAAAGAGCAGTGGCCAATGGGGAAACACCAACGCTTACATCGTCATTCACTTCGACCAATGGTGTAACTTCATCACCTACTCGCTCACCCAGGGACAGACTTTTGTAATAATAGGAAGGGCCCTGTATGTCGGATACACTGATTATTATTTGATCTATTCCACCACTCCCTGAATCCCATTGTAAAGTTATGTTTTGTAGGCGCTTAAAATAGCACCTTCTTGTTAGACACATTTTTATGTTCTCATAATAGTGTTTTGTGTGCCACTCCAAAATGACCACTGGTCTCATCCTGGCCATCCCATTAAAAACTGCCTGGTTCTGCCACTGATGATAGACAGCTATGTTATTCAGTGAAGGAGCCAAAATTATAAGTGTGCTCTTAAATAAGACAAATTTTCCTACAGACTTCTTAAACCCTGTTACATAACTGTGAGCCATAAGCTGTCTGTAGGAGGGGGAGCTATTTAAATTCTGAGTATGTGCATTTAGCCGAAGCTCTTATTCAGTGTGACCTAGAATAAACGCAGAGGCAAATAAAGTTCACCAGTCAACCAACACTGCAAGTCCCATAATCTGCAGTCACCTACGAAGAAATCAATGCACTGGTTTGTTCTTGTCCTTTCATCTTTATATTAGTCCAGTAATAGTTGGATATTCGCAGGATGTCCTCCCTGAAAGCATGATGAAATTGTTCCCTGAGCAAAGTGCAAAAAAAAAAAATGACAAGCTCTTTGACATAAGCCTCAAAAATGAAGCTTATATAATTAGGCTTGGCAGAGCCCCAGCCATCAAAGCGAAGGATGGTGCTGACTAATTGAGCAGACAGATTAGTGGTGGTCTGACACGGCCAAAGAGTACTAAAGGAGGAATGAGGTAACACTGGTTGGAGGACAGCTGCCTGGCACAGAACTTAAAAGGAAAAATCCATCCTCACATATTACTGCATGTTATATATCATCAAGTTTTAATGTGTCATACATTCCAGGAGTTTCCAGTGAAATATTTATAATTTACGTCCTTGTTACATAACTTTTCTTGCACATATCAGTGTATATTCTTCACTTGTACATTTCTTTGATTGCATTCCTTACTGCTGAGGATACAGCTGATACAATCGCTACATAAATCTGAAATGTTGTAGGGATTAGAAAGCTCTTGACACTAACTCCTGACACTTACAGATGATTTGTTAGATCAGTGAAAAATGTTGCGCTATTAATTTTTATATTATTTCTGTTTGACTAGGAGTTCAACATAGATAAGAGTAATGGATAATAATAAACAATCAATGAGCTCAGAAATGTAAAGATCCCATAAAGCCAAATGAGCTGTCTCTGATGTGCATCTAAATGGATCTCACTGGTACGATAACTTTCTAGTGCTCACTAGATAGTATCTGATGTGCACCAGAAAGCTATTGTGCGCACATGAAACTCTACTGGTAGAAACTGGCAAAACAGCATTATGCTTTGCTAAAATGGCAGCAGGCTTGGTTATTCTTACAGTCCTCAGAGTGCAAAATACACCAGAAAAAAATATCAACCAACCAATGGATGATAACGCAAATTCTACTGCTGTAAATTCGGGACGCTCTGGAGAGAAATACAATGGGCATTGGATAGTTTTCTTGTACACTAGACAGCATGCCGTGCACATCAGAGTTTGTTGACTGGTGATACTTCTAGGGCCCATCAGAAACTTGAGGGAAACAAGGGCCCCAAAACTACAGATTTTGTTTGCCCAACAGTTCATGGCTTTATATAATTTGATGTAATCCACCATGGCCCTGAGGTGACTGTAAAACCACTACCACTAATGTTAAATTTTTTTCAATTTTATCTTTTGTGGTTTGTTTAGTTTATGTGGCAGTGTCTAGACCGTGGCGCTGAAGTGTCTAGGCGTTCAAATCGTCTTAAAATTTTCAGACGTAAACAGTCTTTATGGGCATGGCCATCATATCAAGTGTTTATATCCTTGTTCATGAATTTTTAAGACTTTGAATTCACTTTTGACACATTTGTTGAGGAATCACCGCTTTCTTAAGGCACTTTCTTTACTACATTTTCCTGTCATTGGTGTGGCTGTAGTAGAACAGAATGAGATTATTTTGTGACTATAAACCATCATCTGAAAAACAACAAGACAGTAAATGTTATGAATACAAATCGAACGTATACAACAACTTCAAGTCCCCCAAAAGTCTGAGTCACAGCCTATATTTGTGGGTAGATGGTGCAATTCACCTGCTGCAGCTGAAACTGAAGCACATGCTTTTTCAATTTATGAAGAATTTTGCTGTGAAAGTCAGATGATGTATTATCAGATTAAAATTGTGTAGCGGTGTGTTCTTGCTCTCTTATATTAATAAGTTATACTTGCATAACAGAAGTAGCAAATACTGATTTAATGGAATACCTCATCCCCCAAATGATCATTTGTTTACGAATTTCTCAACCCATGTTATGGTGAGTCGCGAAGACAACGGTTTTCTCACACGCCTCACACAACTCAAGTGGTATAATTGAAGTCAATGGTTCCCAACTGGTCCAGCCATGGGGTCCAGATTTCTCCTTAGTCACTAGTTCAAGGTCCACACATTTATATACATTTAGCGCCATACTTGCATTTGGCCATGTTGCTGGGCTAGTTTTCTGACTCTGTCAAGTAGCTGTCCATTATTTACTCAGTCTATAGCAGGAAATGGCACTTAAAAACTTTGTGCAAGAAATTCACTCTACTTGAAAAATTTTAACACACTTGACATGTTTGTGAGTCACTTGCAGTCCATTCAGAATAGAACCGCAACCCACTTTTGGACCTTGACCCACCAATCGGAAACCTCTTATCAAAGTCTCATCAATCTAGTTGTATGTTCAGTACTTCCTAAACAGCCCTTTCCGACAAGGAACTGAATGGAAAGTGAAACTTTATCTATGCTCTGTTCAAAGCCAAAGTAATTGATTGGGTAATTGATATACAAATGTTCAATGGTCATGGTCAACAACATTTTATTTTGTCTCCTTTAGACTGAAGATTGGCAAAGCATCTGAAGGTGAAAGTTATTGTGGATGTCAGTGACAATAGAAGACTCAATCTCCAATGCCGGAAACTTTGACAGAGTTACACAATAGAATTCCCCAACATTTAGAATTGATATGCTTTATTAAGTTCCTAGATCCTGACTAAAAAAATGAATTTACGAGCATAACATTAAAGATACAATCAAGTTGGTGTACATGCAAAAGTTCTTGAGTGTGAGCTCATTTTCTTCAATACAGAAGGACCCTAGCACTTCCTGGTCATCTGGAGCACTGGTAAATTGCCAAACATCCCCCAGTGTGTCCTCAGTGTCCTCATCGTCCTCAACAGACTCTGATAACACCATCATTCTTCAACATGGAAATCAGCACTTCAGAGAAACTGGCATTCGACTAAAGATTACACCAGAGAAGTCTGACATATTAGAGAAGCTGGCTGAGGAAATTTTCAAGTATGGCATATCCACAAAATTACCAAATAGATGATGTAGCAGGGGGACTCATCAAAAAACAACCATTTGACACTATGGCTGGATGATTAACCTAAACTATAAAATCGCTAGTTACAGGACAATAATAGAAAACAGTCAGTCCAGGGGTGACTGTAAATGCTTTGAAAACAAATTTAGGAATGAATTTAGAAACCAAAAAGGCTGACATCAATGGTTGTCCTTTACACTCTGCTGGTAAAACACATGAAAGCCTATAAAATGTAAGACTTGAACTATCAAATGATGTCACACAAAGAAACAGCGCACCATGCGTAAGAGAGAAGATGTCAAAAACATCATTTCCAACAGAAGAACAGAGGTGGTGCAGGGAAATCCAGCTGCCATAGAGTTTAAAGCCATAGAGCCCCATTTTGCCTCAAGAACAGCCTGGATTATTTGCAAGGTGCATGACACATTTCTAAGGAAATCTGATGATATTAACGAGGCAATAGTGGCATACAGGTTAGAAACGCAGGCTGGTGACTGGAAAGGTGCCAATTGAATCCCCAGTAGGGTAAAGTGAAAGAGCAGCACCTGCCTTGAGCGAGGCACTTAATCCTCAGTGGCTAGCGGTTCAGACTGAGGTTGTACAAGATGCTTCCAGGTGTGAACTGTGAAGAAGAGAGCAATGCTCGCAGTGAAACTTGCCTGGATGAGTAAAAGTAAAAATAGTGCTATGAAAATTTAATCACAATTCACTAACATTCTTAAAGTTAAGGAGGTCAATCCATGTATAAATAAAATAATAAAGTTGTTGTGTTACAACAGGTTGGAAATATTGTGCAATTTATGTAATTACTGTCACATTTCACAGTTTAAAAGTGGACTTAAATGCTGTACACCACACAGCCAGGTTTTAAAACAACAAAAAGCAAGCTTTAATGAAATAATTCTAATTCCAAAAAGCAAACAAACTGATAATCGAGGAACAGGAGAGGGAATCCAGCAGGAGGGAGGGGCAGACAATTACCAAGGTGGGAAAACACACAAAGGCAGAAGCTAAAGCCAGACATGACACATGTAGAGTGAATCTACAAAATAAAACAGGAAGGAAAAAAAAACATGAAGAAATAGAATGGAAAAAAAACAAACAAACAGAAAATCCAAAACTCAGAGAAACAAGTCCTTAAGATATCAGACTATAAACAAAAACTACAAACAAATCCCCACCACCATGACAGTTATTAATGCATATAGAAATATTTCAACTAATGTAATCATTTTACACAGTATAAGGTAAGTATGTATAAAAAAAAAAAGTTTTTGGGATGCTCTGACTTTTTGGCCAAACATTGGTATCGGCCAACAGTCACCTTATTGACTGCCATTGGCTTACTGGCAAATAAGATGACATGTAAGAGGGCAATGGGTGCTGAACACAGGTTTGATTTGAGCTGTGAAGCTCTGTATCTTACACTTTAGATGAGAAGAGACATAGTCTGAACTACATGTAATACTCATGTAAAAGCCTATGAAATTGCACCCAAAACAGTTTGTATGATATCCTTCAAATTAGCACCCCATAAATGACTTCACATACTTAACGTAAGGTTACAAAATGAACGTAAAGTTACTGTGATTAGGTTTAGGAAAAAAAACAGGACATACCTTAAAATGACTCAGAGTTCATATGGTTTCAAACACCAGTTTCATGGAGAAAGTCCTGTGTTTTGTGACCCATACACCACCGCAGCCTACCTCAGGACCACTTCTTTCTTCACTTTTGTCACTGCATTAGTCACATGATCGCAGCCTTTCAAAATATGTGGGTTCAACACAAATTACAAACTCATAATTATGTGGGATACCTATGACCTTTGGTGCATGACTTTTTGTAGGAAAACATACTAACAGTCTTATTAAGAAGTAAGCTATGTATTATTTTTATCATTAATGCTTGGAAAAGGGGACACACTTTGACAAATAAACAAACAAACAAACAAAAAAAATCATTGGTATCAGTATTGGCTGTCAGCCAAGTTGCCAAATTAAACATTGGTACTGGTATTGGCCCAGAATTTTACAGCATCCCTGTTTAAAATCCTTATGTCACTTGCCCACAGTTACTACGAGGTAGAAAAAATGACTTTCACAATGTGATTTAGATGAACACTCACTGAAAAAGAAAACAAACTGGATACAACCTCACATTCAGCTGAATGTAAAAAGCAGTATGTTGACAGCACAACGACAGCTGTAGTCCTCTGTCAGTGTCTATACTGGATCTCTACAGCCACAGAACAACAGAAAGAGTTGTAGCTTTGTGTCTGACAAAGCCTATATCACAACTGTGTGTGTAAACACACCAGTCATGTCGCATTGTGTCAAATGATGTGTGTAGAACCCGCTTTGCCCACCATGCTGTGACAGGGCAATATAATCAGAAAACATTAGGCAGGTTAGTTGCCCCCATCTGACCATGAAGTGAAACAGGATTCTTTAGTTTTTAATATTTTATATTGCCCTTTAAATGCCACTACTATGGGCTATTAATTGACAAAATGCAGTAAGTTAATGGTAGTAAATCAACAAGGTGACTGTGGCAAAATTGCTGCTTCGCTGGAGAGTTGTATGTGTTTGTGTGTATGTGTATGTGTTAGGCAGATGTCAGATGTATGATGGAAAAACGACTGACATGTATCTGTGTAAATTGTTTGTTGAGGGAGTAATCATTCTGGACATCACTGAAGCTGTAGCCTGAGCTTATGCAATGATGCTGGGAGTCATCTATGCACTGAACATGGCTTACCCCGTAGAGCTGAGATACTACTATGAATTCATTCAGCAAGTGCTCTTGCACTGACAGGCTTTCCCCTAAGTCCTTGGACTAAAGAACAAAATCAGCGCTGGACTGTAGGATTTCTTTAGCTGCTCATGTGAACCCTGTTAAGATGTGTTATGTCTGGTTCGGATGGGAAATGCTGCTCCAGGAGATGTTGCAAGCTGAAGAATAAAGTGAGTGAGTAAATAAAGAGGGGTGAACCGTAGTGGAAACACTGTTGTGACCATGTAATGCTGTATGGTGGATTTTGTGGAATATACACTTGAAATGAAAATTGTGTAACCCTGGACATGTGATCATAAGTGCTATATTGTAGGCAACTGGACTGGCTTGTGTTTCTTAAAGACGTTTCACCTCTCATCCAAGAAGCTTCTTCAGGTCTAGTTGCGGAGTCGCAGGCTTTAAACTCTGTGTGAGTGTGAACCCTTACAGAGTTGTTGGGGTCACACGTGAGCTCTTAGTTTCAGAGTCATGAAGGTCAAGGGTTAGGGTTAGATGGGATCAGGTGAGAATGGGTGTAAAGTCATCTGAAGAGGGATCCCATGATAAGTGGTGTCGTAGGCCACCTCCTCTGTTTAACTATGGTCATTCCAGTTTGATGTAGATGGATTTTTTCACACCTCTTTCAAACCATCTTTCTCCTCTGGCCAAGGTGTGCACATTGCTGTCCTCAAAAGAGTGTCCCTTCTCTTTTAGATGCAAGTAGACAGCTGAGTCTTAACCTGACGAGCTGGCTCTCCTGTGCTGTGCCATGCGCTTGTGGAGTGGTTGTTTTGTTTCACCAATGTACAAATTTGTGCATTCCTGGCTGCACTGAACTGCATACAGTACATTGCTCTGCTTGTGCCTGGGTGTTTTGTCCTTAGGGTGGACAAGCGTCTGTCTCAGTGTTTTACCCCAGTGATAGGATTACCAGGATTACCATTTATCCACTTAAAAACACATAGGAATATGTGACAATATAGTCAGTAACAGCACCTTTACTTTACCAATTTGTTTTCACAATATCAAGTCAATGGATGTGACAGCAAACTGTACAAACATCGCAGAGCATGCAGAGAATCTCTCGTCATCCTTCGTCCTCCCCACCCCAAAACCCCACCTCGCTGTCTACATGACTATAAACACACAGACTATTAACCTGCAGGTGTGGCTGCTAGTCTTGCAAAACTTACATCACTGTTGCCCTAAAAAGTTGTCTCAACACAAATCTCACTCTCAAGACAGCTCATATGATGTCATTGCAAGAACTTTATGTATCCAAGCATATGCAACACATGATCATATTATATACATGACATGAGCAGTATTTTAGATATAATTCAATACAATATCAGCTCATAATCCTATAGAGCCTATTTCCCTGAAAACAAAAAAAAAAAGATATGTGGCCAGTTACATAACAATGTGAACATAAAATACAGTATGAAGTGATAAACGACTGTGAAGACAGTCCAAAACATTTAAATCTCCCCGGCTGTGAATGTCCTGGCTATTAAAGTCTTGTGTTGCTAACAGTAAATTGTGTCAGGAGGTTTCATCCTGATAAAACATATCCAGTCCTTTGGAATTCTCTCAGATATGTGTGAATGTATGTTCTGTGCAGCCCCTTTCCCACTGGACAAAAGAAACAACCAAACAAAAAAATAAA
Source organism: Cephalopholis sonnerati (assembly GCA_019142605.1). NCBI lineage: Eukaryota > Metazoa > Chordata > Actinopteri > Perciformes > Serranidae > Cephalopholis > Cephalopholis sonnerati. The sequence goes on along the minus strand of JAGQAX010000009.1, from coordinate 9,732,532 downwards.
ACACATCTGGCTTTTGTCTTTAGAGAGAAAGGTTACAATCGGCATTCATTCTTGGGACAAATGCCAGGTAATCACAGGTATTTATCGGCCCCAGCTACGATCAGCAGAGATGGAAACGTAACACCAGGCTGGACACGCAAATTTTCGCAGCACAACTGTCACTAACTTCTGTGACTCTTTGTCATCTCCTCCACAAAGTCCATTGGTCTCCGTCTGTGCAGTGCTCAAATATCTTTCCGAATGGCCTCCACTGCTTTCTCTTGTTGACTAACCCTGTTTTCTGGCGCATTCGAGACATTTGATGTAACACATTAGAAAAAGGAAAAAAAAAAAACAAACAGGCTAGCAATGGGAGAGAAGTCACTCGCCTATTTTTAGCTGATTTTCCCACATTTAAAAAACCTCACGTATGCACAAAGTTTGGTGGAAAAAAGGGCATATATGTCAGTGAGAGTGGTGATGCTTGTGGCCTGGGGCAGCAGTACTTCAGTCCATAGGGACCTGGGTTGGTAACAAGAGGGTCACAAGTTCAAGTCCCTGTCTAGACCAAACATGGAGTGTGGATTGATGGCAAGTGGAGAGGTAAATCACAGTTCACATCACAGTAAACTCACCTGATGAATTATGAATATTTTGGTGAGCCTATGCTCACTGACACACAAGAAATATCAACAATCAATGGGAAGATAAAGCAGATTCATGCTCCCCAGAGGACAAACTATATTATGCCACGAGCTTGCCTTGTGCACCACGTGGAGGATAAAATGTCTCCAGATATTTTGTCATGCAGAAGTCAATTTGTCATCAAGATTGATCAAATTCATATTCCAAAGTATTCCAAACCGTAACCCTAACCCTAACCCTAAAGCTCTTTGTGTTTAATGATCACACAGCCATTTCTTCTGGTGCCGCCTTTGGGACAAACGTCACTGTTGGAAAGAGTAGTTAAATGGTTAGTATGTTGATGGTTCAATCCCACTGTTTCATACAGAGATGTAAAAAAATAAACATCTCAGCCTCCAGGGGCTGCTATAGGGGTTGTAACCCTTTAGTGCTGTTCCTCTCAAGATCTGCTCTTCCCCACTTCAAAGTAGCCTTGCCTTTTCTTTTTTTATCAGCTAACATAACACACATGGATACACCCTTATGTATAGGAAGATGCAAAGTCTAAAGTATATTCTAGAGGGAAGCATTGATTCCTATGCTTTTTCTGTATAGGCAGGATTTCCTTCAGCATCACTGCATTTGAAGACGGGTACTTTACATATCACAAGAACAGATTTGGTCCTTTGAATATATTCCTTATTTTCAATCCATTTTTCCCATAAAAACCACTGTACATGAAACAATCCAATGTTTCCCCTGGAACTAGGAAAAATATTTTATTCAGCGAGTTCACGTACCTGCACAGGACACATCCCTTCCCTAAAACAATTTAAAAGGGGCAATTTCTGAACCGGGGACCGCATGAATAATAGAGGATATGCTAATATGATGCGAGAGAACGAGGGGTTATCTTGTTTTATCCACACTGCTGAAGTGCCTCCGTTACTGCTGCTGGCTGTTTGTGCTTCGCCAGAGGGGCCCGCCTTTGAAACTCTTAATGAAGATCTTCTACTGACAGGAGGACTGAGAGAGCGGCATCTGTTGCACTGCAAACATGACCACATTCACAGATGTGTTAAAGGGAATACATTATGCAGCGTGTGTCTAGGTTAGGGGGCCTCTCACTGACTCCACCATGCCTCCCACTCGCTGTCTCCTGTTCCCACTCATTAATCTAATGAATAGCAAGCAGCTACAATCAATGGTGTGGTTGTTAGGGATGAGCAGAACAGGCACACTCAGATACATCAACACTGAGACCTGATTGACAGCAGCACAGGCATCAATATCACAGCTAATAATGGTGATCAGCTCCTAATGAAGATGTCCAGAGTCAGGTACAGTGCCTAATGCAGTGCAGCAGGGAGTCTTCACACAGAATTACTGATATTGGAACAACTAGAGGATTTATGTTCTTTGTTCCTAGATAAATAATTTGTCATGTAGACCCATACTGTATGTGTTGGTAAGTCTCAAAATCACATTGGTCACGCTCGGTGCATTTTCCATTTTCACCAGCTATTATTAACCGTTTCTCCGAATTGCTTTTCAAGTCCTGATTTACAGGCAGACAGTGTGAAAATAAATACCTGCAGCGATAAATATCTTAAGCATTCTCTTTTTCTTTCCCGTACTTCACCCAAATGCTGCCATAATGGTTTCGGTACAATACACCGAGGTACTGAAAGGTAGATCAACCCACTTAGGTGCCACATCACGCTTTGAATCATTTATAGATGAGCTGTTTGTCTCATCACAAAGAATGTACTGATTCAGTATGCCGGGAACTGCAGAGAGGAAGAAAAATATCTCCAAAAGAAAAGAGCGGCCCTTACACTGTTGGAATATCTTAACACTTCTGATCAAAAATGAGACAGAAAAAGACCCTTTCTCTAGCATCAGCAACAGGTCAGAATGTCTCTGAAAAATATCATAGTCAAGTGGGCACACAGCTATGAAATAGAGCACATTCATACTTTCCAGAGGATGAACCCTTTACATTGTGGCACACTGCATGAATGCCACCAAAAGGCAAAAACTTTGCATAAAACGATGCTTCAAAATCTATCATGAAGAAGAAGAAAGAATCAGTTTTTGTTGATCTGTTTTCTGCTATGGCCTGATCAATTCATCAACTACTAATTTCAGCTCTAAAAAGTATGTTAGAATGACATTTTGGGATCTAACCCTTATGTTATGTAATATGGAAAATGGCCAATTCAGTGAGTTTAAACTACAGCCCATCCCACATGTGTACATTTCACACATAATATATAATATAAAAATATAAAATATCAGTATGGCTCAGAAGTGAAAATGAAAACTTCAAAGAAATATCAGATTCTGGCCAAATTTTGACAAGGCAAATTCAAGGGGGCCAACCGTGCAAAATCTAGGCCCAGTTCCTCTTCGGTTCCAGCAGCCTTAGATTTACCACACTGTGAACCCCAGTGCGCTCACTTAACTTAAATTTTTTTTGGAAAGAACTTGCTCTGAAAACTTTTAGCTTAGTATGACACAATAACATGAAGGTTTTGAGTACACTAGACACAATATAAATATGTAACATGACCCTGGTCTGACGGGAATTTTGTCTGTTTAAATACATTTTTTTTTGTTGATATCCTATATCATATGAGCACAAAAACATTGAGTACACATTTACAATCTTTTTTTATTTCATCAAAAAACAAAAACATATTGTGGCAAGTTTGGATTTAATTACACAAAAAAGGCAAAAAGATGAACTCTGAAATAGGAAGTGCACTTAATTTCACTTCAGCACATCTTTGTGGTAGACACCCTAATATCCACACAGGCAGGAGCTCACGAACTGTGTATATGACTTAACTCATGGTGCATGCAAAATGTCCTTTACCACAACAATAACGGTAACCCATTAGAACCATTGTGATATACATAAACATTAATCACTGTGTAAGGGGTGACGTGAGGGATTTAGAACACACTTAAACACAGTTTTCTCTTCTCAAGGCATGCTGGGAAACTCCGCTCATTTAGACCCAACACACCAGAATATAAGTTCACAATGATAGTGTTGATTATTGGCCTTAAACTAAGAAGGCAAAATTGACTTTATAAAGTTTTGCTCAGTCAACTCAAAACTCAAAAATTGTTGACTTAACATAAAAAAAAATGTCAAGCTCACAAGGGCTGAGTTTTTGTGTCAAGTGAACATTAAGTTATTATGTCATTTTGACAATCGGGATATTTGTGTAGACTTTACATTAAAACGCTGTGTCATGGATGAAATGGGTTTTACAGGGCAATGGCAGATAATTTGTGAATTAAAACATCTTTCAGTGCTACTATATGGGGTGCCGTTTGTAGATCGCTGTTTATTCGTTATTTGTCACTATAATCAGACTTTGACCTCCTCGAGCTTTTATTTTGGTACTTCCGGTTGCCGGCATCTTGAATTTGCATATTAGTTAAATATTTAGTTTCACCCAAAACATTTAGATTTAACATTTAACATTTAGGCGTAACATTTAGATTTAACATTTAGGCGTAACATTTAGATTTAACATTTAGATTTAGATTTAGATTTAGATTTAACATTTAGGCGTAACATTTAGATTTAACGTTCAGATTTAGATTTCACTTTTAGATTTAGATTTAATTATTTAATACATTTTCAAAGTTAACAAATATTGTGTTAAATGTGCTAAAAAGTGACTTTCAAAAATTCACACCACTTTTTAAAACATGATTTTAAGCTAAATATGACAAAATATTGCTGTTATTTTCAGCATGACCAACTTTACAAACGGCACCCCATACTGCTACCTGTTTTTAGTGTATTGAGACACTAAGTGATTTTAAGGTCAGAATTTTAACTTACTTACCTGAAAGAAATGTCTGCATTTAGTCTAATGTCAAATTTATTCTGTAAAACAAAATAAAAATTTAGAGGGTTTGGCATGAGGGGAAGTGATCAACAAGGGCCAGCAGCTAAGTTGTACCCTTTGGCTACTGCTTATAATTTCTAACATGCGTAGTATCCATTGCAGTATCCTCCAGTACATGTCAACCCATAGGATCAAAAAGGTCTCAAGTTCCCATGCTCTAAAATGACCCACTGGAGTGTTTCCTAAATTAGCACCCCTACTGGTGGGGGACAAAATAACTTTGTAAATGACCACTAATGGCAACAGTTCTAAACACGTGGTTAACGTTGTAGTGGTCATAGCTGCACCAAAACTATGCAGTTAGGTTTAGAAAAAAAGTTCATAGTTTGGCTTAAAATAAAAACGTTTGTTACTGATGCAAGGTAATGTGACGTGCCTCATGTGACATGTGTCAAGTCATGTCACATGACATAATTCACTTGATACTACAAAATACTACATTACATCAATATAATAACTCAATGTTGACTCATTGAGAATGTTTCACATGGGAGACAAACAGTGGCCTCCTGGTTGAAAGTCCTGTGTTTGTTTGACCCATCCACCTTATCTCCCACCCACCCTCAGCGGAATACATAGCTGTTGCACAATATCTCCTTTGTTCGCATCATAATAACTACAGCCAGGAAATCTTGAGTGTCAGACTTTTTATTTGCTGCATTTTGGTGAATTTCTATGCATCAATTTATGGCGAAAATGTCTTTATATAAAGGTAAACATAAAATTCAGCTGGCAGCTGACAATTCAAAATACAAAAATATAATGCAGCAAGGTTCTCTCCGTAGTGCTTTAGAATATTCTCCTGTAGATCAACATTTCTCAATTATTTTTTTACTGCTGAGTCAGTACATGTTGGCATGATTTACTCTGTTGTCTATTGTTTGGGGGAAGTAATCACTTTAAATGTGCATGTTTCACCTTTGCACTTCAATGAAATGGTAATTTTTCTAAATTTTAATTATAAATCCCTGGGTTATCAAGCTCATAGGTGTTGTCATGTTCACCAAGAGGGCATGGAAAACTTCTACAGAAGTTACTAATTGGTGCAAGTGAGTTTTGGGTCATTTATTAGCTTACATAATTTTTTATGGGCAATGCCCATTTGTTTCTTCTATATTTACATCGTATGCTTTCTCATTGTGCAAATAAAGCATTCTCATTTGTTAGCTGACATTTCATAGTGCAAGGTATTTTTCAGAAGATTTCTTTAAACTAATTATTACCCTAAAAAGTAATGGGGACAATATATATGTAAGGCAATAATTAAAAATGTGACATGAATACGTTTATAAGAATAAGTGCAATAAATGACCATACAACAATATCTAGAAAAGACACTGGACTGTTTTTTTATGTAAACTGAGAGTTGTGAGTGGTTATTGATTATATATTATAATGCACATTTTCTTTGGTTTTGAACTGAAACAAAGGAATATTTGTTCACTGAAGTGAGTGAAACTCATTTCAACAGAGCCTTCATATATACATAAATACAGAAGGTTTAGAAACTCCATGCCCCTTGCATATACTCAGAAAATTACATGCAGATGAAAATGTTTCTGTATTTTATAAGAGTTGTCGCCATGATTCAAATTCAACATCCCTCCTGCATTACTTCATCAAGAATGTGAAACTGACCACTGAACCTGAGTGAGGAAGAAGAACAGCAGCGGTTAGTCATGAATGGGGCAATTGTGATGATTTTAATGGCTGTCACGGCTTGTGCAGCTCTTATTGGCGACAGGGGTGAAGGAGAGGTCAGAGCCACAGACTTGCCCAGGTGATCCCAAAATCTGTGCAGTTCAGACACACCACCATGGGGTAATTATGAAGTTAGATGGAGCAAATAATTGGAAACTCTTTCGTCTTTTTTTATTTTTTTTTATTAAATTTTAGGGTAAACTCTTTTTTTTCTGCATGTCTTTCTCGACAGTGTGGTTATCCAAAAGCAGGTTGCCAGGTTGTCATTGGGACGGGAGGTGGAAAGACAGGAGCTAGCTCTTATCCTGTACTCCTCTGCAGTCTGAGCTACCAGAGAGGCTTAATAATATCCCAGAGGCACAGATGAAACAGTTTCTCCACAGTGGCTGTTTACTGAGGAGTGTGTTTGAAGTTGAGCTCAAGATGTCTTCATTTCTGTACCAGAGGAATGTTCCAAGGGGAAAAATTGTAATTCAGATAGGGAGCAAGGGGAGAAAAAAAGGAAAGGGGGGTGGGAGCAGACAGACAGAATCCAAGCGGTGCTTTCTGCTCCTGTGCTACATATAATTCAAGACAGGGAAATGCAAGTAGACTCATCTGCCACTTTCATATTTTCATGGTGTGATCTTAAAAATCTACTGAACTGCAGTGAACAGGGGGCTTAGAAACCCCTTCAAATTAAGAAATGCCTGCTGTTGGCACCAGCAGGACCATTATTTATTCATATCACTCAGCCTGCTCTTGCAGAACTGCACTACAAAAATCCCACAGTTTGGAAGTGGAGCTCTAAATGTCCAGTCCTTTTTCTACCAGTCTCTCTAGATGTTTGCTGTTGATGCCAAAACAACACAAAAGATTATCGATTTGTCTTTGCACACAAAGATAACATTTCAGTTTGGTAGTTTAGGAAAAAAAAGACCAAAAGTGACACGTGTCTGCTAATCTCCCAATCATCTCCTGAAAACACACACCAAATAGAATGTTGCAACATTGGGAGGCTAAGATTTTCTGAGGTTTTACAGCATGTAACAGTAGAAACAAATAGATCAACACACCAAGTAGCTCCTAGAAGGATTTTAATGCTTAGCTCTTTTCCTTCTCTCTTTTTTTTTTAAATAGAACGTAACACTTTCACCCCTGATTGATAATTGTAAAATTAAAAAACAACATGAAATGAAGTCAAGCTTCACCTGTCTTGGCTTTCTCTAGAGCTTAAAGGAATACTCCACCCTCCAACAGTGTCCATTTGTATATCCTCCCAAAACCCTGAGCTTTTTTAATGTCTCCTAGGTTTTTGGGATCAATATGACCTGATGAGTATAAAAACTAAGCATTGTCTTTAAACAGGAAGTAGTTTTGGAAAAAAAATGATGTCCTCGTATGAGTACGTTGGGTTTATTTTTAACAGTCACAAGTGTGAAATTAAGTAAAAAACTGTTTATATCAATGTCTGAATATTGTGCAAAAACGAAATTACAAATTATGTAACATTTGTTCAATTTTTTATAACTCTGTGGGTTAGGGGTCACTGTCCAAGTCTATGCCTGAATATCGAAACTGCAAAAACTAAATCACAAAGGATGCAACAAATCTCAAAGTCTTGTGATTTCTTCATTACGAACTCTCCATGAATTATTATGTTCCATACTATGAGCAAGGAATGTCCCTTTGTCTGCAGAGACAGTCTGATGAGTCCCAATGTCTCCAAACGAGACGATAATAAAGTCCCAACATCCTCAAAAAAGATGATAATAAAGTTCCAATATCCTCAAAATAGACGATAATAAAGTCCCAATGTCCTGAAACCAGAAAACAGTAAAATGAGTACTTCCTGATTAACAGCATCTTAGCTTGTTACTGTTGCTAAATTTGGTCACATATTTTGCCATATCAAACTACAATGACACAAGTTTTGAGGGAGTGTACCGTTAGCATGCTGACTGAAGGAATGTCCACCAGATCATTTGACTGTCATAAGACATCGCCAATGTTGTTTTCTTGAATTTGGCAGTACATCCAACCCACCTCAGGACCGGCCATGCATTTTTATGTTGCAACATAAGGATCATGGATGGATGGCATGACTGTGGGTCTCAGGATCTCATCACTGTATCTCTGTGCATTCAAACTGCCATCAATAAAATGCACCTGTGTTTGTTGTCTGTGGCTTATGCCAGGCCATAGAATAACCCCACCGCCACCATGGAGCAACTTGGCATTAGCAAATTGCTCACCTGCACAATGCCATACATGCAGTGTGCCTTCTTCCCCCTACAACGTGAAAACCGGGATTCATCTGTGAAGAGAATCCCTCTCGAAAGTGTCAGATGCCATCAACAGTGAGCAAATGCCCACTCAAGTCGGTAACAATGATTGAACTGCTGTCAGGTCAAGACCGTGGTGAGGACAATGAGCAGGCACATGAGCTTCCCGGAGATGGTGCCTGAAATTTAAACCAATTTTTGCATCAGCTGTCTGAGTGTCAGCTATAAAAATGATTTTGCAGACAAAGATGCTTAATGTGGAGGTCCTGAGCTGAGTGTGGTTACACATGGTCTGCGGTTGTGAGGCGGGTTGGATGTACTGCCAAATTCATGGAAACAAAATTGGAGAGGGTTTGTGGTAGTGAAATGAACATTCATTTCATGGGCAACAGCTCTGGTGGACATTCCTACGGTCACACTTCCTGAAAACCTGTGTCATATGTGTCATTGTGTTGTATGATCAAACTGTACATTTAAGAGTTTCTTTTAATTGTGACCATCCCAAGGCACACCTGTGTAGTAATGAGGCTGTTTAATCTGCATTTTCATATGCCACATCTGTCAGGTGGATGGATTATCATGGAAAAGGCCTAGGAGAAGTGCTCACTGACTTAGATTTTAACAAATTTGTGAACAAAATTGGAAGATTTTGATGTGGAACATTTTTCAGATGTGCTTCGATTGGCGCTTCAAAATTTTGGGCCAGTGGAAGAATGGCATACCACAGGGTATGGATATCAGTGCCTATCTGATCATGTTTTTTTTGGCCCCGATCCAGATCAGTCCCTCAACTGCTGATATCTATATGATGCGCTATGAGACAGCTGTAGATACACCACTAAATCTAACACACACATTTTTTTTTACAGACTTCTTTATCCAATTACTGAAGGCCCTATTTCAAAACTATTTTTATAACCTTTCATTATTGACATGATATGAATAAAGTTTAACAGAAGAATGAAACTCCTTCAACGTTCAGTCTACTTGCAGTTATTCTGTGGTGGTACACCCCAGCCAGCATTTGTATTAGGGGCCCATGTGGGCAGTAAATGAGTTGAAAACTGGGCCCTATGTGGAATTGTCCATGGGTTCCATACTGCCAACATCAATGGTTTAACTTCACTGGACCCCACATGGTTATGTTAGGGCTACCTGGGTACCAGTGGGTATGGGCCAAAGTATGGGATGGGAGTTTCTTTCCTCACAATCTCTGGCAGAGTACAAACACCAGCTACCGATATTATTTCCACACTAGTTTCATTTTGGCCTGTATTCAAGTTAGTCACAAAATCAACATTTATTAGTGACAGCTGATATGACCTGACATCCACAAAAGTGCTATTTGCCAATGAGAAAGAGAGAGAATATAACAGTTTTGTTGGCGTCAGAGTTTAGTGATTACGTGTATTTGGGTGCCTGAACTCTGAGTCACTCGCACTTTTGTGCCCAAATATGTTCACACACTCTTATTTTCACTTGGATATGCATTGGAGAGCTGCACAGCAACACTAGAAAGCTGAGGTGGACAAAATACAGTGGGGTAAGAAAGGCTGAATTGGCATCAGCTTTAGTTAATGCTGATCCACCAGGATATGTCCCAGTCAATCTCAATACCAACCACTAAAGATCAGCTTGATACATCTCTAGGACCTATACAGTAATTTTGTTTAATAGAACCTAGCCAAACTTCACCAGACCAAACTGTAAATGCACGTTAGTCTTCAACCCTCTGTACCCATACTTTTCAATTCCCAAGGAGTGTTATCAACAGTCATAGACCGAAATTCAATATGTCAGTGAACAAATGGTACCATTTGACATGATTGCAGGTTCAACAGAAAATTTCACATCAGCTGCAGTCATCTTGTCTTGTTTTTCTAAAAATGCTTCAATAGAACTCTGTACTTAGTCAAGCCTGCCATCAAGCCCCCAGCGCAAGGGTGCACGAAAAGGGACATCATAACACGTGTTGGTGAAGATTCTCAGTCATCCAGGTCATGGTAGTCATCAGTGCTATATCGCAGGCAACTGGACTTGCTTGAATGAGAGGCGAAACGTCTTCAAGAAACGCAAGCAAGTCCAGTTGCCTACGATATAGCACTTATGACATCATCACACATGTCACGTAAAACTCAAAGGCTCCTCAAGTTCTCAGCCATCATCCGTGACACTCCCCATGTAAGATAAACAGTTGAGATTTGTCCAAGTAGGGCTGGCTGGAAATCTGGAAATCAGGTGGGGGACCACACTCATCTGCCAGAGCTAAAAACACGGGCTCACAAATTTGTGTGGTTACCAGGCTAAATATAACTCCTTGTTTAGCCCATTTTTATTAATTAAAAAGCAAACTTATCAGTGCATTTCATAAAAAAGCTTTGCCTTAATAAAATACTGTCTAAAGTTAAAACAATTTCTGCTTCAAAGTCAAAAATATCACCAAGTCTTTGATTCCAGTTTTCAACAATTTAAACTTATAGACACATTTCAGTAACAAGCTTTGATAACCAGCGCTGTGATGTCCTCAGTATTTACCCACTATAATTTCATTCCTTGCAGTCTTGAAACAGCTTTTAAACAGCATTTAGTCCTTCATGTTGGGAAATGAAATGTACAGAAAACATAACTGAACAGCTGACTTGAAAATTTAGAATATGGAAAATCAAACTGAGAATGAAAATTTAGATGGGAGGAGGCACTGGCACTAGAGGCGCTAGAGGACAAAACCCAAACAATGAACAAAAATCATGGACAATACATAAAAGGTCAACAGACATCACAGACCTCATGGAAACACACACTTCATTCCTGTGAGTAAAACTGACTGTCAACACAACACATTTTACTTAACAGTTATAGCCCTTCTCCATCATTTGCTTAGCTACAATTTGCCAGGATTCACTTGTGTACTTTTCATAGACCAACTTGATAAGAATAACAAATATTGAGATTATCAATATATGATATTATCTGTATTTTTGGAGAGGCTACACTGACTTAAAAATTTAACAAAAACTACTCAACTCGAATACAGAGTTTCGTGACTCTATCTTGTAAAAGATGTTGCAATGTCACATTCACAAAATCTGTTCAAAGACAGACATATACACACCAACACCAACACAACTTCTGTGGCAGTGCCCGCTACAATTGGTGTCACCAAGACCACATTTTGCCACGATGAAACACAAACACAGGCACACAAGGTGAAAACAATACCAGCCGACGCAACTGTGTGGCTGGTGAAAACCTTTGCTGATCTATTGTTTTCCTTGTTATATGTGTCAGAGCCAGTCAAGACAATTTATAGTAGAAGGTAACAGCAAGGTCAGTGAAGATGAAACAGGCCTACCTGACTGTAAAGACAGGGACCAACAGAAAGAATACATTACATGAGGAAGACACCGCAGTAGTGCTAGCATCAGATGAGAGCAAGAGACCACAATGCACCTCACAGCTTCAGGGTCAGGTGAGGTACAGCCACCTCTACCTTGCTGGTTTGAAACAATCACACGCAATTACATAGTTTCATTTTATTTCATTTCATCATTTATTTATGCAGGAAAGGATAACTACAGTAGCAGTAGGTGTGTTACAGTTAAAGCTGGTCTTACCTAGTCAAACACTGAAACAGAGATGGGACAACAACAAAATATAAACAGCTATATAGACATTACAGAGTAGAGGACGTCAATGGACTGAGCAAGATGGTATATGAGATTTAAATCAGTGGCTGCGGGTATGTCCTTCCATCAAATAGTCTTTATATATTTGTTTGAAATGTGTAATAGAGGTTATTGCTCTAATGTAATATGGGATCTCATTCCAGATTGTAGTGTAAGTGTGAACAAATGATCTCTGACCATAAATGTTCTTATCAGGTGGTACAGGAATAAATGCATGTGAATTGTGATAGTGATGCGTTCCTGTCTTGAGTTGTGACATGTAATTCAGCCCACGTAGTTGTTGTGTGTGGATTGAAAACACAATAGCATTTAAATTTGTGTTCAATGTGGTCACAGTGCATCCCTGACCACCTCCAGAGGTGATTTGGCTGATTGAATCACAGTCTGTCCTCAGTGTGTCCTCATGTGGTGAAGCCAATTGTGATCCAGTCACCCAAAACGCATTTTAATACAAGGCAGAGGGGTCTACGTTGATAGCAAAAGCTAGAATCACAATACTGCACATAGCCTACACTGTTAGTGCACTATTAACACCAGTGGCTTAAATAAACTATGTGACTTTTTTATGCTTCCATGCCAGAAATAGCTGTGGCCGGAATCTGAAGGCATTTCCTCAAATTTGGCACAAACATCCTCGTGGACTCAATGAATTGCCAAGACTTTGGTGGTCTTAGGTCAAAAGTCAGGGTCACTGTGACCTCATCTGCCTTGTTCTTTTGAACACAATATCTCAAGAGCATCTTGAGGGAATCTTTAAAATTCGGCACAAACATTCACTTGGACCAAGCATTGAACTGATTAGAATTTGGTGGTTGAAGGCCAAAGGTCAAGGTCAGTATGACCTTGCAATTGTCTCTTTCTTGTGAACCTGATATCTCAAAAGCGCCTTTAGGAACTTTCTTCAAATTTGGTACAAACATACACTTGCACTCAGTGATGAATGATGAGATTTTGGTGGTCAAAGGCCAAGATAACAGTGACCTTGCTTCTGTCTCATTCTCATGTACTTCATATCTAGAGAGCAACTTTAGGAAATGTCTTTCAATTTTCCACAAACGTTCACATGGACTCAATGAACTGACTAGATTATGGTGGTCAACGGTTAAGGTCACTGTGACCATGTCTGTTTCATTCTTGTGAATGCAATATCTCAAGAACACCTTGAGGGTATTTTTTCCAATTTGGCACAAACATCCATTTGCACTCAGTGATGAACTGATTAGATTTTGGTGGTCAAAGGCCAAGATCACAGTGACCTTGCATCTGTCTCATTCTCATGAACTTCATATCTAGAGAACAACTTTAGGAAATTTCTTTCAATTTTGCACAAACGTTCACATGGACTCAATGAACTGACTAAATTATGGTGGTCAAAGGTTAAGGTCACTGTGACCTTGTCTGTTTCATTCTTGTGAATGCAATATCTCAAGAACACCTTGAGGGTATTTTTTTCCAGTTTGGCACAAACATCCACTTGCACTCAGTGATGAACTGATTAGATTTTGGTGGTCAAAGACCAAGATCACAATGACCTTGCATCTGTCTCATTCTCATGAACTTCATATCTAGAGAACAACTTTAGGAAATGTCTTTAAATTTTGCACAAACGTTCACATGGACTCAATGAACTGACTAGATTATGGTGGTCAAAGGTTAAGGTCACTGTGACCTTGTCTGTTTCATTCTTGTGAATGCAATATCTGAAGAACACCTTGAGGGTATTTTTCGAATTTGGCACAAACATCCACTTGCACTCAGTGATGAACTGATTAGATTTTGGTGGTCAAAGGCCAAGATCACAGTGACCTTGCATCTGTTTCATTCTCATGAACTTAATATCTAGAGAACAACTTTAGGAAATGTCTTTCAATTTTGCACAAACGTTCACATGGACTCAATGAACTGACTAGATTATGGTGGTCAAAGGTTAAGGTCACTGTGACCTTGTCTGTTTCATTCTTGTGAATGCAATATCTCAAGAACACCTTGAGGGTATTTTTCCAATTTGGCACAAGCATTCACTAAGACTCACTGATGAACTGATTAGATCTGGTGGTCAAAGGCCAAGATTACAGTGACCTTCCATCCATCCCACTCTCATGAACGTGATTTCAAGTTTGGCACCACGTCCACTTCCACTCAGTCATAAACTGATTAGAAATTGATGGTGGAAGGTCAAAGGTCAAGGTAAGTGTGACATCACAAATCATATTTTTGGCAATAACCCAAGAATTTATATGCTTATTATGATGAAATTTCACACAAATGTCTAATAGGATATAATGATGCAGTAGTGACATTTTATATCCAAAAGGTCAAAGGTCAAATTTACTGTGACATCATAATGTTCTGCAAAAAACCTTTTCTGGCCATTACTCAATGTCATACCTCAGGAACAGAACGGGAGGCATTTGCTTAGATATTGAATTGATGTGTGTGAAGCATCTACAGTATGTTTTCAAAGAACATGGATGTGAACTGTAAGTGCAACTTGACTAGCTCACAAAAGCATACAACTATAAGGCGATAATTGTAGTTTCTATCAGATCTCATCTGAAGTCATTAAGGATGCCAGCAGCATTCAGTAGCATCATCATCCAAACATCTCTCACTAATTACCTCAGAACAGTTTTCCCATAATGAAGAGATACAAAGTCACAACACATCAAATGACATGTTACAATTGTCTCTCTATTTTTTTTTTGTGTTTGATGAGTCCAATGTGATTCTTTACTTCTACACTCTGTTGTTGACATGCCAGTGATCTGTGCCCGCAAATGTCACCTCCCTTTAACGCCACAATCAAATAAAATCCCAATGTAAAATTCCAATGCAGCCACACACTGTTGTTGACATTACTAACACATGGAGCATCATCAGTTGTGATCTGACAAATTAAATTGATCAATCTGTGCCACTTGGTCTCTTTTGCCCTGAAGCTTGTCTTCAATTAGTTCATCAGCCTCACTTCTTTTTTGTTTACCTGCATTTCTGAGTTCATTTGTTAGGTCAGTTCAGCTGCAGTTAATGCACAACACAGCTATTATCTGCCTGTTAATGGCCCAGCATATGAAGTAAAGATAGACTCGTGAGATGTAATAAACTTTTGACCCCCGCACACGCATATCTCTATGAAGCCGGCTGGCCAGCCCACTGCAAACAGCATGGGACTGTTTTTATCTCATTGGTGTTGCTGGACTCATCGCGGGCCCACAGGTCGACCTGCCCGCCGGGAAAACTCCCACAACTCCAGATGGCCAGTTTGCCACCGGGCCTGACTAATTACAGTATCTACTGTGTGTAGATAGTTTAAAAAAAGACATTGATCTGGCATAGTAATTTTCTGGACCGGCATGAGATGTTTATCGTGGCAACACAGGAAGGATTATGCTTCTAAAATGAGCAACGGGGAGTTTTTAATCAAATGCCAGGCCAGATAATAATTTAAAGGGTCAGTTTACCCACCTTACAAAATCACATATTTTCATACTTTAGTGCTATCTCGGCACAGAGATAGTTTTGGTTTATGTGCCCAGATTCTGAGCTATGTGCCTCTGAGATTTATGCCTCCACCTCAGAACACTGGTGCTGATTTTGTTTTTGGCGCTCACAGCGCTGAAAAATGACACTTAAAAGTGTCCTTATTACTCTAGATATTTCCATAAAACACACTGTCAGTAGTTTTTATAGGGACTGTTTCCAGAGCTGGGATCAATTGTTGCTTTTAAGTCACAGGTAAGTCTTCACTAATTAGTTCTCAGTCCTGCTCCGAATCAAAACCATTAAGTCCTGCGTCAAGCCTGGCAAGTTCAGAGTCAAGTCCAAGTCAAGCCCAAGAATCACATGTCAAATCTAAGTCATGTCCAACAAGTCCCAAGCCGCGTCTGAGTCATCGCTAACAAGTGTATGTCAACCCTTACAAGCCTTATGCCAACTCAAGACAAGTGCAAGTCAAGTCCCACATCAAGTCCAAGTCAAGCACAACAAGTCCCAAGTCAAGATCAGCAAGTCCAAGTCAAGCCTAGGATATTCCATTTCCATATTCCAAATCCAAGTCATGTCCTACAAGTCGTGACCAACCAGTCTTGAACAACCCCCACAAGCCTTGTGCCAACTCAAGTCCAAGTCAGGTCCCACATCAAGTCCAAATCCAGCCCAGCTTGTCCAAAGCCTAGATCAACAAGTCCAAAGTCAAGCCTAACGACTCTCATGTCAGCTCCATTAAAGCCTAATAAGTTCTCAGTCGAATCTAACAAGTCAAGATCAATAAGTCCAAGTACTGACCGACAAGTCCCAAGCCATGCTCCAGTCATGTCTAACAAGTTAAACCCCTACAAGCCTTCTGCCAAGGTGAATAAATTCCAAGTCAGGTCCTATATCATGTCCGAGTCAAGCCTTACAAGTAATATGTCAACACCATCGAAGTCTAATAAGTTTACAACCAAGTCCAACAATTCCTTAGTCAAGATCAACAAGTCCAAATCAAGCCCAAGATTTCCTAAGTCAAATCAAAGTAATGTCCTGCAAGTTCCAACTCAAGACCAACAAGTCCCAAGTCAAGTCCAACAACTCTAATGTGAACTCCATTCAAGCCTAATAAATTTGCAGAAAAGTCCAACAAGTCCAATTTTAACATCAACAAGTCCAGGTAAAGACTAACAAGTCCCAAGCCATGTCTGAGACATGTCCAATAAGTCTAAGTCAAGTCCTAAAAGCCTCATGCCAACTCAAGTCAAATCCAACATCACGTCCAAATCAAGCACAACAAGTCCCAAGTCAAGCCTTATGAGTCTCATGGCAACACCATCAAAGCCTAATAAGTTCACAGCCAAGTCCAACAAGTCTGAAGTCAAGTCCAATGTCCCAGGTTATGTCTGAACAACCCCTATGAGCCTCATGGCAACTTAAGTCCAAGTCAGGTCCCACATAAAGTCCAAGTCAAGCCCAACAAGTCCCAAGTCAAGATCAACATGTCCCAAGTCAAGTCCAACAAGTCTCATGTCAACTCCATTCAAGCCTAATACGTTCACAGCAAATTCCATCAAGTGTTTAAATCAAGTCAAGTGCAAGTCCTAAACTTTGGATTTCTAAACACATCATGATTTGTCCTTTAACAGATTAGATAGAACATTTTAATAAACCGATTAGATTAGATTAGGGACTTGGCTTGGGAACCGGAGGGTTGCCGGTTCAAGTCCCAGCCTGGACCAAAAATATGGAGTGTGGACTGGTAGCTGGAGAGGTGCCAGTTCACCTCCTGGGCACTGCCGAGGTTGCCCTTGAGCAAGGCATCGAACCCCCGCCAGCTGCTCGGGGCGCCCGTCCATGGGCAGCCCCCTCACTCTGACATCTCTCCATTTAATGCATGTATAGGTCCTGTTTGTACATGTGTGTATTCAGACCTGTGTGTATATGTACAACAGAGTGTAAACCTTGAATTTCCCCTTGCGGGATTAATAGAGTATATAAAATTTAAAAAAAATTTAATTAAAAAATTATTTCTGAGTTGAATGTTTTGCATGTTGCCTTTGGTGTTTTGTTGACAAGCAGAGTCCAGATTGTGTATGAGTTGGTAGGAACATGAAGAGTTAATTCGCTGCACGCTTCTAAAAGTACAGTCTAAATTGGTAAAAAATAATAACTCAACTAGTAAATAGTAAACACAAGACTGATTTTCATTGTTAACAATGTTTTTCATTACACTTTTAGTAAGATTCACAAAAAAGACCCCATTTCCCTTCAAAAACAAGCATGTGATTCACTTTGCTTCACCAGCTCTGTGGGCTGGTTATCAGGACTGCTCCAGCAACAGCCCTGTTTTCGCTCAAATAAGCACTAATTAAGATGGCCATCAAAGCGAAAAAGCATGGAGCACTCACTATCTCTGGAGGTATTGAATGTGATCAGCATTGTGTTGTGGAGAAGGGTGTTTTGTCACCGCGTTGTGCGTTGTTAGCCATGTGGTGCTAACAAGCTGTGGAGCTTCAGAGAGCACAATGAAAGGCTGTGGTTTTTCGTGAGGGGATGAGACGGAGGTCATTGCCAAGAGTGGCCTCTGTAGTGCTGCTCAGAGCGTGAGGCGTCCTGGCAGCATCTCCGACAGCACCGGGGGGCCGCTGATTAAAGACAACAAGAAAGGCTGGATACAGGAGGGGATGAGAGAAGCAGTCAAACTGTCAGCGCGGTCGTAAAATAGCTACTGCAGAGGCAAAGGACACCATTCACTCACTGACAGCTCTCTGCGTCTCTCCCCCCTCGAGGTGAGCTGAAGGAGGGCGGTGGCCTCCCTGCTCTGCTTTGGTGTCTGCTGACATGCTGAATATTCTCAGTCTGAATGTATTTCAGCTCATGGCCAACAAGCTCTTCACTTGCCACTTCACACTAGTGAAACAAAGGCAGTGCCTCCTTTCTCATTCTGAGCATTATTTGTGTCTATCTGCAGTCACAGAGGTCAGTGATGGAGTGATAACGCTGCTCTGCATGCTGCTTATATGAGGGTGGGACACAAAAATTCAACGATAAAATCAAAGTTGATTAAATAATAATTGAACTGATAAATTTGCACAAAAAATTAACTTTTCATGTCATCATTATCACAGTGATTATTATTCAGCACTAATCTGTTTATCAAAAATTGACACACATTTATTTTTCAAAAAGTCTCCATTTCTCATTCCATTCATAAGTTGCCTAAACCTAAAATAATAAAAATGCATAGAAAGGTCTTCAGACCAGTGGGACTCCAAAACAAAATGTTGGCATTGTACATTTCTGCAAACAACAGACACGTGACATTTGTACGTTTTTTTAGTGATCCATCACTGCTTTTCCAGCATCTTCTGTATGGTTGAACATCAGTGTTTTTTAGTGACCTGTTGCCCCTTTTCCAGCGGCTTTTGTGCTGACGAACATGGGTCTTTCTTGTAACATGTCACTACTTTTCCAGCAGCTTTTGTGCCACAGAATGTGTTTTTATTTATTGACCCGTCACGGCTTTTCCAGCCTCTTTTGTTGGTTGAACGTCAGTGTTTTTCAGCAATCAGTTGTCGCTTTCTCAGCAGTTTTGTATGGTTGAACATCAGTGTTTTTTAGTGACCCATCACCACTGTTCCAGCGACTTTTGTGCCACAGAATGTGGGTTTTTCAGCAACCTGTCGCTGCTTTTATAGCAGCTTTTGTGCCTCTAAATGTAGGTGCTTTTTGTGACCCATCACTTTTTAACAGCTGATTTTGTGCAGTTGAACATGGGTGTTTTTAGTGACCTGTTGCTGTTTTTCCAGCTGCTTTTGTATATTTGAACGTCAGTGTTTTTTAGTGACCTGTCACCGCTCTTCCAGCAACTTTTGTGCTGTGAAACATGGGTGTTTCTTGTGACCCATTGCTAGTTTTCCAGTAGCTTTTATGCCACAGAATGTGAGTTTATTTAGCAACCCATCACTGCTTTTCCAGCGTCTTTTGTTGGTTTAACACAGGTGTTTCTTAGCAACCCATCACCGTTTTTCCAGAGGCTTTTGTGCCACAAAATATGGGCATTTTTAGTGACCTGTTGCCGCTTTTCCAGCAGCTTTTGTGTGCCGCAGAATGTGGGTTTTTTTATTGACCGATCTGTGCTTTTACAGCAACTTTTGTTCCTCTGAATGTAGGTCTTTTCAGTGACCTGTGACTGTTTTCCCAATGGATTTTTCAATGGTTGAACATGGGTGTTTTTTTAGTGACTTGTGGCCGCTTTTTGTGAGGCTTTCGTGTTGACAACCAAAGGTATTTCTTGTGACCCGTCATGGCTTTTCCAGCAGCTTTTGTGCTAACAAACATGGGTGGTTTTTAGCAACCCGTTGCCGCTTTTCCAATGGCTTTTCTGCTACCAAACCCATGAGACCTACGAACAGGATCTCAGTTCCATAATAATCAATCTCAGAACCCATCGGCTATTGCTTTGATAATGATAAATATACCTAAATTACCTAGATTCTGCATACATGTGCAAATATCTGTTTATAAAAATTACACAATAACAGGATACATAATATTTGTCACAAAATAGTCCTATACTGGATATGTGACAAAATAATCTCAAAACAAGGTTCTCTCACAAGCAAGTAGATGTCATAAGGCTGCAAGAAAACGAGTAAGTGGACCTTGAGTTGAGACTAGTTTGTCACAGTGATTCTGCAGTGTAATCCCCAGGTCAAGAATGTTCTTTCTTGCTCATACATACTATATTTGTTCCCTTTTAGATGGAGGTGCTCAGTTGTCATGGAGATCATTGGTTAATGTTTAAATTCCATGTTTTTTTCAAGCTTCAAGCTTTTTAGTGGCATTATGTAATATGAAGTTGTCATTATAAATAAAGCAAACCAATTTTTCCCTGCTGCAATGCTGTTTCTGAGCTAAAATCCAAAGACCATCCTGATCACTGCCACAAGGCCTATCTATAAAAAACTGCTCTATAAATCAGCCCAAGTATAAAGAAAGGAAAATCACATACTAAACTTCACCTAGTAGAGCCCATCTTCCATATAATACCCTGTTGTACGTATATGGCGAAAGGACTCTTTCTATAAAGGCCTTATCAAAGGACCTCTCAAAGCACAAAGGAGATTTTAGGGTGCATATATCCCACCTAATGTTTGCTAAAACCTACAGTTACCTGTTGTTTTGGGATATGACTGAGCCTGAAATTACACTATATATATGTCTGTGAGCTTTAAAGATTTACATCTTCTAATTTTAAATCCATGAATAAAGGTGACAATATACCAAGCTAAATCTCAACAAATGACACTAAAAGTAACTAAAAAACTTTCAGTGGCTTTTAAATGTACATATCATATCTTCTTGCTGAGCCTGATTTACCAGCTGCACAAAGCAGACAACTGACCTGTAGCCTCAGAACCCAAAGTTAGCCAAAGGCCCAAGATCAGTGCATTAACTAAATTATAATATCATTTAAGGCAGGTCCTGCATTCTAAGTTGTAGAATGGTGGTAGTTAGTCAGCCCCCTGAAGCCGGCACAAAGTAACATAGCGTAGTTTCTGCTAGCAGTCCACTGGCAGCCTCCGTGCAGCTGGGAGGCTAAGCCATAGTGCTAAGCTGAACGGTTCACTACCAACCAGTTCACGTTTCTAACCATTTTTCCCCACTCAATGACACACCCACTGAGGAAAAACACTCTGGTCATCGGCAGTTCTACTTAGAGACATGTAAAGTTTAACATGAAAGAGACTCAAGCAACCGTAGTCAAATATATCCCTGGGGCCAGGGCAGGCAATATGGAAGTTAAAACTGCTGTCTAAGGATAATTGTAGATTCGGTAAGACTGTCATTCACATCAGTGGTAATGACACCTGGTTATGCTAATCAGAGATCACTACAGTTAATGTTGAGTTGGTGTGTGCATATGCCAAAACAATGTTGAACTCAGTAGTTTTCTCTGGACCCCCCCAAATCTGACCAGTGATGGGATGCTTAGCCGCATGTCATCATTCAGTCACTGGCTTATCCACTGTCAGGGTCCAAGGACAGAGGGATGTCGTATGCTGTAAAGCCCTCTGAGGCAAACTGATTTGTGATATTGGGCTTTATAAATAAAATTAAACTGAACTGAATTAAGTTAAATTTGTGTTGTCTATTTTATTCATTAGTTATCTAATTATTACTAATTATTATTTCATGATGTAAGAACTGTATACACTGGCCTTATTCTGGCCACAGGGCTAAACTTCTTAATGTTCTTCTGCACTTTGTATTCTTTGGAGTCACATTTCCAGGCACACACCCACATAGCGTCGTTCTGTTAGCCAGGCTTTTATATTATATTCATATATTTCTAAAATGAAAAGCACACAACAAACTAGTGAAAAGATGAACTAAACATTTTTCTTTTAAACATGGCTGAGCAGCAGGACTCCACTTGAAGCTCTCTAATGGTCCAAACATGTGATATCCCTCTGCAGTAATGAGAGGCTGTCATATTGTTAGAGCGCATACTGATCTTGAAAGCATTCCGCAACATTCATCATTCTTCTCACACCCTCCTCCATACTGCTCCCTCCAGCTAACATGCACTGTAACATCAACACAGTATGCCTCTGCCGTTACACAAGCCAGTATTTAAGGCACATATCTTCATTTATAATTCTGTAAGTTGAGGCAGAAGTTTTCAAAGTGCCCCTGATGCCGGATCCATTTCCTTCTAACAGCTTAATGTCATTCAATCTTAGGGGATTTATTGGCACTCCTCGCCTTTTGTTCTAAGACACGTCCCTTCAATACATGTAGAGGGACTCCAGAAAGAGAATAGCTCCTTTTGAGCCTCAGCCAGTGTTAGATGAGATGATTGATGGATGCAGGTCTGTGCTGGGAATACGAATGGCAGGTTTTGATTCCCGCTCCCTTTGGGAAATAGAGGGACTTTAGCTTTCATGACAGAGGACTTACAGACGGAGCTCCAGGAGAGAGACACGGGGGAAAGTGATGGAGGACGGAGGATTTCCCTCGGTGAACCACAGAGATGGACACAGAGGAAGTACACAGACCAGTTGTTTGCATGCATATCCCTACAAATATTATTTTTTAGATGACTGTCAAACATCTGCCACTGGTGTAGATGTGTTTTTATCCTCCTTCCAGGCAGCCATTGTTTTCCATTCTTTTCAGCATAAAGTGAAAATATGGAAAATCCAGAGCCCTGAAATGTGTTTATAGATTACAAAAAAAATATCTGGTTTATTTTTGTCAGTTATATTATTGCACAGACTCCATTAATAAGCCTATTTCTGAATTGTTCTGTGCTGAGATATGAGATTTGGCTGCCGAACAGGACACACAATAAGAAAATCTGGATGTGATGAAAAGCACAATGTGAATCTGACAGCTGCTTGCATTGAAATTGTGTTAGCTACTGTTGCTATACTTCATTATTATAATAGTTAATTATGGAAATAATTGAGTGCAGAGAAAAGGAAAGAATAAGCAACCATCTCCAGTTTCATCAGATTTCTTTTTTTGTTTCTGATTTTACATATTAAATTCAATTCACTCATCATAACATGTGCTCCGTTACTACTCAAATGCTTAACAGGGAGTCTTTGTTATGAACTGGAGATGCGGAATTAGAGAGCTGCAATTGAGTTGCATTATGGGAAGTGTAGGCTCCAGCCTTTTTAGAGCCTAACTGAAAGAAGGAGCTGAAAGTAAAAATGCTGTCTTTGAAGGTATCATATTTGCCTCTGGACAAAAGAATAGTCGATCACTGAGTCTAATTCTCAGCTCGTCAAATACTGATGTTTTGGGTTGGAAGTTGGACTGAACCACCAGCCCAGAGCATTTATTGATCTGAGAATTAGATTAGATATGAGATTCAGTAATCAACTTTCTTTCTCCAGAGTTCCCAACCCATTCTCATTTCAACTCATCACATATCGCCACTTGTTAGGTACCGTTTCTGTCTACGTATTATGTAGTAATCTATTCTCCTGCAGTTGTTTTTGTCGCTCCAGGATGTTGTGTCCATGTATGCTTGTTACATGTTTCACTTTTTTTTTTGGTTTTTTTTTCAAAATACCAAGTTTGTTTTCACTGAAAATGTGCAGGTTTTGCTTGTTAGATTCATGCAGTTTTTTTTTTTTTTTTTTCAAAATAAACTTACAACATCAGTCAGTTAGCACATATGGTGCCCTGGGCAAGCCCAATATCTCATGTAAACACATCTGCGGGGAGTGATTAAGCCAGTCTCGACTCCAATTTCTCACTATATTCTGCCGCTGAAATAAACATTTAAAATCTGAGTTGTCTGACTAAATTATGAATATGGCAAATGACTTAATTTATCATAAACTTTTCAATTTAGGATAAATGGAGTCACAGACCTTTGTCACTTTTGGCCTTATAAGTTCCACAAAAGACATTTTGACATGCCACAGAAAGACAAGCACCCATCTGATGAAAAAATTACATGATGGCTAAATTCCATTTAGCTGCTTCACTTTCAGCATCCTGGTATTGTTCATGCTGATCACTGTCACACTGTCATGACTTATTGGGACACTTGAATGGAGCAGAGCAATCATTAATGTCATTAGTAACACCACAGACACTACTGGTTATATTGACGTCTTCACATTTATAAATCTATATGCATTACGTTAAAACACATCTTTGAGACTACATCTTTGTACAATGTACATTGCATTCTTTTATACTTTTCTTTATACGTCGTACTGTGAACCTCTGCGCTTTATTTCTATAAAGTGCACTGCTCTTTCATTTTTATTTAGATATATTGTACATATTTTTATAGCACCTAATATTTTATTATAATTTTCTTCTGTACTATATTTATGTTTGTTTTTGCAAGACTTGCTTTCATTTCATTTTCTCTATGTTCATGTTATGCACCAATACACAAAAGCAATTTCTCTGTGTGTGAATACCTATTTGGTAATAAACCTGATTATGAGTTTTTTAATCAAATGTCAGAGTGATGTGAAAAAGGCTGACTTTTATCTGTGTTTGTATAACTGCAATAGCTTATTGTTAATATTATTATTGCTTTGTATAAAGCATTATATTTTACCTAAATGGGACTAACCTCGACAAATGGTTAAACAGAAATAGGGTCATCTCTGAACTCCCAGGTGAATAAATTAAGAACTCACTGTGTAATCACATAAATAATGGCCAGCATGAAAAAAGGCTGATGCCTGTACATTTATATGTACAGTACATTATGATGTACAATACATATGTACATATGTTCAGTAGATTTCCACAGCAATGATTACATCATCATAACACCAAAGTCACGTTAAATTCGCCACCAAGTTTCTCTTTTTCACAGAAATACTAATTTCTTTCAGTATTTATTTCAGTTGCTTCAACTCTATTGATTCATTTTTTCATAGAGCACATTTGAAAACAGCAAATGTCAGCCAAGGTGCTATGCAGAGAAATTTAATATACAATAAAATAATCAAACTGAAAACAAATAGATTTTCCCCTATTAAGCTACTGTCAGTAAAACAAAATATTCCCTGCAGATTTCCCACAAAAAAGTATTTGCAGAAAATTTAGGTGATTATTCATTCAGCTGCTGGGTGACTTTCAAAATGAAACATTTGTGTTGGTTGAGTGTTGAGTCAAATTCAACATCAGTGAAAAAGACTAATTAGTGGATAAAGATAATAATTCAGCAGTGAAGAGAGGTGACAAAACACCACAAGGGTTAAAACGATTTCCCGAGAAACTTGGGTAATGCCACGTTCAGACTACACAATATCAGCCCGATTATAGCCCAACACAGCCGTTGTACGGTGTCAGCTTGGATTGTGAAAGACAATAAGTGTCATGTATAATGGAACGTTTTTCCTCGTATAGGGTGTAATAGGAGACGAAAACCGATGCCACATCTGGGACCCCTCACCTGACAGAAAAGTCTAGCATATTTGATTTTCTTTTTGTCTTCCATGATTTCTCCTGTCACAGAAACATAGAGCGATCTGCTGCCATGGACGACTGTACGGCAACAACACCCCAGCCTTTTTGATATTTCCTCTAGGGATGTTACCACAACAGAGTTAAAGGGGAAAAATGATGGTGTGAAACAGCAGAGGCACTTCAGCAACCCGGTGAGTACTGCCATTAGCATCAAGCTATCAGGGAATGTTATTTCTTCTTATTACACGGCATTGTCAAATGCTCGATCCTGATTGGTCAATTACAACATTCTACGGTCTGTTATTTCTGAATAGCAGACCGTTGCTATGAATAGCAGACCGTTGTTAAGGACGCTTCTGATCGACTCGGGCGAATCACGTCCTGTCATATCAATCCGCAGAAAGACGTTTATACCTGCGGCAAGAAATCGTTAATTTTCTGTTGTTTTCTGTTGCTCAAACTTTTGATTTCTTTAGTGAGTAGCCGTGTAATAAGCGGGATAATGTAGAGCGAGCCGGTCACTATAGAGAAATAAACCCCTTCAGGGTGATGTAGGACCCCTCCGCTTCGCGTCGGGGTCCTACATCACCCTGTCGGGGTTTATTTCTCTATAGTGACCGGCTCGCTCTACATTATCCCTTACATAATAGAGATGGATATAAATGAATGCAATTCAAAATTGGTGGCTTGGCCTTTATTCACCACAAGTTCAGAGGGTACCAACTTCATGTGAAACACTGCATTAGAAACAGGCCTTTATTCCCTTTACATTTAATCCGCTCCTGTTTTACCAGTTAAAGTTAATCCAACATGCCGTCAGTTCAAACTCAACACTTCCTGTATCTGTTTAAAATTAAAAGTCCCTTATAATTTCCATTGAGAGAATCCCTTCATTTTATAACAAGGCTTTTATTGTGAAACATTTGCAGGAACTTGTTGTGGAGGATTCAGTGACTTGCATAGTTTGCATGCTGTACTTCAAATGTAGCTCCTGGCATTTGTTGGCGCTTTTTACATGACTAAAACAACATTTCGGCTGGGACATGAACAGACACAGTGACTGAAAAAAATAGTAATAAACAAAATAGGAAAAGAATAATCCAATGACATCACACACGTCATGAAAGACAACCTGGGATGATTAATTGTGGACCATCGTGTAGTCTGTCACGTCTGTCAGCCAAGTCACGGCAAGATTTTATGACTGCACAGTCCTCTAATCTGACATAGTGACTGTTGGAACAGACAACACTTTGTGTAGTCTGAACCTGGCATAACTTGATTACTGAAAAACCATTTGAATTCATTAAATCCTTTTAACTATATATAGCGTGCTGAATTTGCACAGGTGCTTATCACTGTGGCGCAACATGCTTACGTTATGGATGATATGGTGTAACATTAAAAAAAGACATCTTAAAATCATACATCCATAATCAAAGTTGAAGATGTGATTTGCTTGCACAGACTGCAAAATGGCGGCAGAAATAAAAAATAATGTTTCAAGCAGAAACAAAAAGAGTATATTTCAAACCAAATTAGCCTACCACAACAGCACATTGTCAATGCTTCAGCATCTCAACAGAAAGCATCCAGACACCGACATGAGGTAACATTAATGTTAGTATTTAATGCAACTCAAAATGATTGCTAGTTGAGATAAAGGCTTGTAAATGTGCATTCAATATGGTTAATTATGCCAATTTCCTACCAGCTCTGCATTGCTGCAAAATTGGCACTAACGTCTAATAAACAACACTTGGCCTTCCTTCAGGCTGCTAGCGCCTGGAGCTCCCCACTTATCCACCGGCAAAAGTCTACCTGATGACGCAAAACCTGAGGACCCTCATCAGCAGATGAGCGGGGAGCTTTAGGCTGCACGAAGTAAAGCAAAACACCTTTCATCTGCACAAACTGCCCACCCTGCTGTGACACAGAGCTGTTTAAAAAATTGGCAAATTGTCCTTTTTCTGTTGTTGTAGCAGTGGAAATGGTGTTAGAAATGTACATGACACTAATATCATCAATACAGTACAGAAATAAGTCTGGGTCTCTTTGCACTTTAGGTAATTAAAGGTCACTTACAAGAACTTCTTTCCAAAAACAACAGAGTATTACTTAAATGCCTTTAAAGTCTTTTGTCCTTGTCGGCTATGGATCCACTTGCCAGAAGCATTGTGCGCTCTTGAAGCAATATTGAGGAGCGGACAGACATTGCCACGCCGGTTCAATGCCTTGATAATTGACTCACAGACACACAAGGTGACAGCAGTGTGTGCAAACGTGTGCGCAAAGCCATCGCTAGTGTCACACCGCGAGACAGAGCCCCATTTTATTTTCATCACAGCCTCCTCCAGCTTTTGTAATCATTCCTCCTTTCACCTGCTGCGTGCACGATTCAACATGGGAAGCAGGGGAGGAAAAATATGATAGGCTGCTTCCCAATCTGCCCAGCATGGCCAGTGGAGAGACTTGTGGGGCCAGTCAATACTGTGTAAAGGCTCCATTTAGCACTGACGTGCCTGCGAGACAGGGCCTCCGGAGTGAGCGGAGGGGGAGAAGGGGAGAGGGGGTTCTTGAGATGCTTGCCTCTGACAAAGATGGATGGTCTGAGGCTCCACAGCCAGCAAGGACAAAGGGACACCCAGCCTAGTTGGCCTCCTCCGTCCGCCCGCCCAGAACCAGCACTTTCACTCACGGGATCCTGAGCCGAGGTGAAAATGAAATTACTGCAGAGGGGAGGAACTGGTAGAGAAGCAGGAGAAGGAGGAGGTGGAGGAGGGGCGTGAAAGAGCTCAAGCATTTTGCTGATGAAGTCGTGTCTGGTTTTCTGACACTGTGCGTTTTGTCACCACATCGGAGCAGCTGAATAATTCATCACGGGAGATCCAGCGGAGCAAGTCTCGAGCTGTCCATAACACACACGTTTCTCCCAGTGGCTGATGGGAGAGGAACTGCTGAGCGACACTTCCCACTTCCTTTGATCTTTAACCTGGCAGTATGGAAGGGAGGCTACGCTATCAGGAGGGAGCTCCATCGACAATTATGCACTCATCCCATTTTCATGTAGCACTGCTGATTCTACTTTTTAAAAGGTCCAGTGTGTCAGATTTAGGGATTCCAACCAGTTGAAACCTCTCCTGCATTCCTTCAGTGTTCTTTGTTTGGTAGGTTTTTTTTTCAGGAGTCGAATAATCTGCAGAGATCCCATCCTCTCCAAAATCTCTGATGCTGTTTGGCCTGTTGGAGACAGTCTAGCACATTTTTATGGGTACTCACCTATTTTCTCCGATAACTTAAGATCCAGACATTCAAGAGGTTTTTAGCAGAGGCCAAATCATCCGCAGAGGTCTCTTCCTTTCCAAAACAAACAGACCCTGTGATTTAAACTGGTAGAAACACTGAATAAAGCAGTTTTAATGATACAAATTAGTGTTTCTCCTACACTGTTTGGCACATCACAGACGTCCTGCACCTGCATGTGTGCTCACCTATTTTCTCTGATAATTTAATGTCTGCTCACATATTTCTTAACCAAACTTTCAAAAGCTTTTTACCATGAGCCAAATTATCCACAGAGGTCTCCTCCTCTTAAAACAACCACTGAAAAAAGCAGTTTCACGTCACAAATCACTTTTTTTCCAATGCTATTTGGCATGTTGGAGACGGCCAGCTAGCCTAGCACCTGTGAATGTGTGCTCACTTTTTTCTCTGATAACTTAAGATCCAGGGACTGGTTGCACAAAACACCTCAAGTTTTCTCCTTAAGTATGACACTTAAGACTTAATTTCTCTGTAGATCAGGGACTTACACAGTTGCACAGAATCCTTTAAAAGGTTTCCTTAGTTAAGGAAAAACATAAACTTATTTACTGCGTTGAAAGAGATTTTACAGTGGTACATGTTTCCATGGAGATTATTTGTTTGCTTGGGCTCATGCTTGTGACACCTGTTGTTGTCTCAAAAAGTTGGCTAATAGTGAAAAAAATGGCAGAAAACAAGCAGATAAGAAAACCATATTGGTCAGAGGTGGAAAAGGTTATACTTCTGGAGGAAAACAGTCATAGAAAGCACAAACTACAAAGTAAATTTCATCCTCAAATACCAGAAAACAGAAAAGGACTGTAGGAAGAAATTGCAATGAAAATATATTCAGTCAAATCTATAGTGTAAAATCAAAAGTTTATCCACTGGGTTCTCCTGGACACAGAACACTCTTCTCAGGGTGTGTTAATTTTTTTTAAATTTATCACCATGAACTCAGTCAAGTTGCAGTTAAGATAAAGTCAGAGGTACCTTAAGTTTTTTTTTTTTCTTTACCTTGCTTTGGTTGCTAAGGTCTTTTGTGCAACAGTCCAGTAATTCCTTAAGTATAAGACCAACACAAGGAGAAAATCATAAATACTTAAGTGAACATTTTAAGAGACCCTTAAGGAGAAGGCTTAAGGGTGTTTTGTGCAATCGATTTTATTCGGAGGAAACCTTAACTAGGACTTAAAAGAAACTCTTAACGTAAAGTGTTTTGTGCAACCAGCACCAGATGTTCAGAAGGTTTTCACTGGTCCTTTGATCTTTAACCTGGCATTATGGAAGGGAGGCTACGCTATCAGGAGGGAGCTCCATCGACAATTATACACTCATCCCATTTTCATGTAGCACTGCTGATTCTACTTTTTGAAAGGTCCAGTGTGTCAGATTTAGGGATTCCAACCAGTTGAAACTTCTCCTGGTTAGAGTTCCTTCACTGTTCTTTGTTTGGTAGATTTTTTTTTTTCCAGGAGCCGAGTAATCCGCAGAGGTCTCTTTCTCTCCCACACAAATGGAGCAGGTGATTTCAACCAGTAAAAACACAGAATAAAGCAGTTTCACATAAAGAAAAATATTTTTTCAATGCTCTCATCAGAGAGGGACTACAGTGGCCGATGGGAAAAAAAGAAAATGCTAGTGGCCTCATCTAGAGCCTTTATTAGTTTTTTCTGTTCTGGGCAACTAAAAAAAAATGGAAGAATCCATGTAAAGGGAAGCTGCCAGGCCTCCAGGAAGTCAACAGACTTTGAGGCCAAATTCCATGGTGGCCAAACAGTAGAATTACAGTATCTGGGTCCACCATGTGATGCCCTGCAGCCCAAAATGACTTTTTCCTATTGACTGACATGGCAAAACAGACAGCTGTAAATCAGTGGATACACTTTTTTGGAGTGTCAACCCCCTCGTTTCACTATCGGGATTTAATCCATTCGGCCCTATAGCATTTGTTAAGTCTTGAAGAGCTGCACAAATGAGATATTTTATCTCCATTCAAGTAGGAGTTAACTCCTAGAAACTGGAAGTAAGCCAATTCGGCTAGTGGAAGCCTAGTGGTAATCTTTATACAGCAATGGGATCTATTCCCTGTGTAAATATAAACAGCTCATTCTAAGGTAACAAATACACAGTGATTCTTATTTTCAGGTATTATACACTGAAGAAAACATACTTATTATATTATATATAATTTCTGCTAATATTTCCCCCTAAATCCTACACACTGGACCTTTAAGTTTATCTTCATTCTGGGAAAGAAAACACAACTGAATTATCTCTGAATATCTCTGAAGTTCATATTATCCCATTTATCGTGTGGTGAAACAATGAATTACCCATAATTCCTCACACACTTTGTTCTATGAAGTGTCTCCTTTTAGCAGAGTCTACTTTTCTCAGACACAAAGTGTCATTGTGCTGAACTTTTCTTTTCCAGATCCACATTTGTAAGAATATGGAGGATGGCCGTGTCCAATACTCACCATCACCTCCCACTAAAGTTGCGGCACATTTCAAAGTCCCTGTAAAAAGAAAGAAAAAAAAAAAAAACAGCAACACACAAACAAGAATCTTTTGAAAGGACGCAAACAACAGTTTGGCACATTTTATCACAGCATCCTACCAGTGTTAGATGGAATAAATGTCATCTGACTTCTGCAAAGACTTCTCAAAGAAAGACTGCCAAGGCACTCCTCCTCTCCTCTTCCAGTGTGAGCAGTCTGTATTGTCTGCTTGTAACAATGGGAGTCCTTTAAAAACACGACACGCATTATGTGTGGTACTGGGTGTTATGGTTAACAGTCTTTTGAAGGCTTTGTAGCCAGAGCACATACAGTAAGTGTGCTTTGGTTTGAAATATCCACTTTGAAATTCCACCTTAATAAAGACATTATAATATGTGATGAATTATGAATAGAGCTTTGGTTTGGTTTCATCATTATTTAAATTCTGACTCCTAATGAGTGCATTTTAATTGCGTTTTACTCATCTGCTCTCAAACAGCAACACAGCCAATTCTCCTAAATTACTGTAGTCTTCATTCCACAATGTTTCTTCAAAGCGA
Organism: Cephalopholis sonnerati; assembly: GCA_019142605.1. Lineage (NCBI taxonomy): Eukaryota > Metazoa > Chordata > Actinopteri > Perciformes > Serranidae > Cephalopholis > Cephalopholis sonnerati. The sequence continues at coordinate 9,700,542 of JAGQAX010000009.1, read as the reverse complement.
TGTTGTATGCACAGACTGTAAAATACAGTAGTATTTCAGATAATAAAGGGCAGGAACTACACAAACACTGAATTTTAGATGAAAGTGGTTTAAGCTTTTAGGTTGGATGGCAAACTGTGTCCCAAATGAAAAGGTTGTACTGCCTTCATTTTAGTTCTCTTAGGCAGATTATTTTACCCCCAAAGTTGGCATAGACCATAAACCATATACAGTTTTAAAAATGAAAATACTTATTTAAACTAACTTCAATGAACATGCAACAAAAATACTTTTCTTTCAGGTTTTACTCAAATGAGTTATTTGAGAAAGTTAACTGTATTTTGTTTGTATTTTTAAATTTAAATTATGAATGTATACCTAAATTCCAACCTGCCTCATTCCCAGGGCATCAAATACCAACACTCAGTCACGCCCCTCAGCATCTGATACCGAAGCACACAGCACCCTTTATGTTGGGAGGGTTACTTTTGAAATGTGATAGGTTACAGCAGGGATGTCAATATAGACAGTGCAGGCAGAATGGTTGGATTGGGGAGGCCCACAGATAGCGGCCCTCCAGTAATGTGTTGGGTGGAGAATGGGCCCTTAAGAGTGATTACTGTACCAACTTGGAAATATGCTAGTGTTGAAAGTACGTTTTCTTTTTTTTTTTTGTAAAATAGTCAGTAGAATCTAAACAAAAGTATATGCTTATTCAGAATAAACTGTAATAACCTATTAAAATTGTTAAATGAAATTAGTAATTCTTATTTTGTTTGGTATTTTTTGTCATATACAGCTATGCAATGATGATTGCTGGGTAACATGTATGTTACATCCAACGTCATGTCTCTGATCATGTGCCAAGGCAACAGGTTCACAATGGTGTTTATGGGGGCCCATCACAACTACCTTGAAAAAAGCTTTTAAAAATGTAATAAGAAATAAAACTATTTTAATTACTTCATTTATTACATTTTTTCAATGCAGAATTTTCGCTGCCTGTAAACTGAAAGATCTTCTTGCTTGCCAACATAGCCACCTGTCTTGGCGTGGTCGGCTGGTTGCATTGATTTGGTTGCATTGATCTGACTGACAGACGGGAGGCAGTGCAAATTCAAGAGAACCAATCAAAATCAGTGCTCAAAATTTGAGTGCATTCTGTCACATGAATGAAGCCTGGCTGGACGAAAACACAGCTTCTTGTGAGCCATCCTACCCTTGACTGTGTTGCACTCAAATTTGTCCCGACAGCTTTGCTTATCTGTATTGTCAGGAAAATGCCAAGAGAAGGCATTCCCACATGGCAAAAAAGATGCACGGCAGATGAGCAAAAAGCAATTAAAATGCATTCATTGGGAGTTTCATATTTTTTCTCTGTAAATCTAACAGATTTTAGTTACATTTATTTTGGAATGTAATAACATTACATCATTACATGTAACAATTTCCTCCCCAACACTGTACACGGCAATATAAGATGCTCAGATGCAACCGACATAATGTAAACAGCAAAAAAAAAAAAAAAAGAGAGAGAGAAAAGTCAGAATGGATGGGTCAAACAAACCAGGACTTTCACCCAGGAGACTGCTGTTTGTGTCCTGTGTGAAACCAAAACCAGTGTTAATTCAAACCATCTTTCCCTAAACCTAATCAACTACGACTACTTTGAAAAGACAGTGTATGCATGTAATGAGCATGTATTTTTATTTTGAAAAAAAAAAAAAAATATGCACAGAAAAAAATAACATGGAAACTTACACGTCCCAAACTGTTGCTAGAGGGGTCCCTATAGTGTCATAGTTTAACGCATAGGGCCACTGACCAAGCTGCTGTATTTGACAATGTGGGAGTGAGAATGTGCTGTGAATCCAGAATGACAGGTATAGAGTCAGAAGCTGAAATAGCTGCTGCTCTATCTCAGCTCACCAATGACATTATGTCCGTACCGTAAAGATATGAGGTTAAGTTTAGGCAAATAAGTTACTGTGGTTAGGTTTAGGAAAAGAAACATTATAAGGACATACCTTGAAATGACTCAAAGTTCAAACAATTCCAAACACCAGTCTCTTAGGGAAAGTCCTATGTTTTGCGACTTATCCACTGCCCCAGCCTGCCTCATTGCTGTACCACTTGGGACTGCTTCCTTCTTTATTCCCATCAGTGCATTAGTCACATGGTTGCAGCCTTCCAAAATATGTGGGTTTTGCACAAATTACTAGCCCTTAATTACCTGGGATATGCAGGAATGTTGGTTACTCTTAAGGGGAAAACATACAAATAGTGTACGAGAACAGCCTGTGTTACCACAAGGTCACGAGTTTCATGAAGCATCAAGTGCCCCTTGGGTAGCCTATGTAGTGCCCCCTGGGTAATGGAATTTATTTAGGGCAATTATGAACTGCCCAGAGAAAAAAGTGCTGGCAGCTTGTGAGAAGTGTCGGTGCACAAGCAAAGTCAAGAGTAAAATGTACAAGCACCGGTATTGTGTATAACGGTGAGTACCGGCCCACTTCAAGCATAACATAAAACCTGTTTAACTGACAGTGTTGGGCCTGGATACAATAAAGGTAATGTCCCCCTGAGACTCAGTCTTATTAAAAAATAATGGTAATCACCCAGAGACACAAAGAAACAAGCTGGTGACCCCCTGGATCCTGACTCATCATTTGAGAAATGCTGCTCTGTGGATGTCTTAATTAGCCACTTGCCTTTAGAAAATATTAAGACGGGTCTCCACATGGGTGTTGCTGTTGTCTCATGGTCTTCCATATGCAGCCTTAATTTAGTTAAAGATTGCAAGTAAAGTAAGAAGGCAAAAGTAGTAGTAAAGTAATTTTAACGACCGCTTTTGATTTAGCGTGCTCACCTTTGTGGAGGTGTAATTTAAGCAAGCTTACATATCTGCCGTCTCAATTAAGTTGAAATAGGGCTCATATTTTCCAATGAACGCCACATAATAAATCTGCCCGTGTCACCCACATAATAGCTTTGAAAAAGAAAGTGAAGACTTGGACTGGAAAGCAGAGCAGTCATGGACTTTTATGTCATCCTCCCATTTGGGAACGAGCACACCCATAAAATTGTGAATAATGTGAGATGTGATTTTCCTCACTATTAGACATTTCACATTGCACGGTCTGTTAAAGCCAATGGCTTGTGGAGGAGTAAATGTACTGTACTCCACCATGTGTCATCCATCTCCTCCAGGCTTTGCAAGTTTGTATGCCAGCTGTCCACAAATCTCCCCATATCACACTCCATCATTTGTCATTTCTCCCCAGTAAAAGGCAGTTGAATGGCACCACGCAGCCCGCAGTGTCAGCCGAGAGCACGCTATATGAAGCGTCGCCACTCACAACAGGTCACCCACCGGAGGCATCTCATTTCCCAGCGGTGAGTTTCTGAGTTACGCGCTTGGTTCCCTGCCATGGTGGGCCATTTCATAGAGGCCAGGCATTGTAACCTCATGGTGGACGGCCGGGCGTTTTGATAAAGCCTGCAGGGGAATAAGAATCTTCCCTCACGCCTACGCTGTGGATGCGGGGTTGCCGCATGCTTCCCTCTCCCCGAGGCGAGTGCACGTCTGCTGCAGGTCACATGAGTGATCAAAGACACAGTGGGGCGGCCCGGAGCCACCGGTGTCTCCTGACTGCAGGCTGGGTGATGGAAAGCAGAGCCAACAGGTGGGCACCAGACAGAGCAGGGATAAAAGGAGCTTTGTCTGAAAAACAAGATGGAGGCACGCAAAGGGGCTCCAGGGAGAAGGGAAAGGAAGGAAAAGAAAGAGGCAGCAGCAAACCTTGAAGGTAAAGATGCTCCACAAATAGACTTTTTAAACAGAAGAAAGCACTTAAGATGACAAGTGTGCATCTTAGTAAATGATACAGTAAACAGCTGTACGAGAGGCATATGGATAGAATAAGATTTTCCAAATATAGCCAGTCAAAAAGGGCCAACTGTTACATTTCTCCAGAGTTTCTACACACAGGGAGAAACAAAAGCCAGGTATGTCATGTTGAGAAATTCCATTGTCGGCTAAATTGGATAAGTAGGATAACAAGTTTAAATGACCATATGTCTGTGAGATCTCAGGAGGGGAAAGAGGGGAAGCACGGTATCAGCTTAAAGGAAGTAGCCCATCAAAGTGTATGTGAGAATAATTTTGCAGCATTACAGAGGTGAAATGGTTTGATCTAATTGATCATATGGAAGTGTTTAGTGTTTGCCTTTCATTTTACCGCAGCGCATTGAGTCCCTGATGGGATGCACACACTGAAATATTGAAACAAATTAAGAAATGCTTCACACAGATTATTCTCATTGTCTTCATTCCGGAGGTGCAGCCTGAGGTGGAGACAGAGCACACAGAGGAATCACAGTGATTTCCAGTCTCAGTCTTTTCTTTGGTGTTTTAAGAACCAATGAGGCTTTACAATCAGAGTCACTTTCATTTCTTTTATTTTATATAAATGTATCCTCATGGAAAGGTTTGTATGATGTGAAAAAGCAGACACAACAGTTCGTATGATGCACCCCACGAATTATATTGTGTCCTTCACATGTTTAAGTTATGATGGTTAGATTTAGGAAATGAAACATGGTTGGGTGTCTTTAGGTTGAGGCAAGTAAAGTTACTGTGTTTAGGTTTAGAAAAAGAAACATGATAAGGATGTACCTTAAAAAGACATGAAGTTCGCAGGGTTCTGAACACATCTTCAGAGGAAAGTCCACGTTTCTGTGACCCATTCACTATCTCAACCTGACTCCTCACAAGACCACTCAGGGCTGCTTCCTTTTTACTCCCATCGGCACACTGGTCATGTGATTGCAGCCTTTCAAAAGACATAAATTTGGGTGCAATTCTTTTAGTAGGAAAACGTACATTTTAGGGGAACAGCCTGTTTATATTTATGTAAATAATGATTAACATTAGGATTCTTCTCACTTATGATGCCGAGGCTATAGGTACCTTTAAAGAACAATATGGTTTTCTTTTCTTTGCAGTTAGGGAGCTGTAGCAACCTCAGGAGAGTTACACTCTATAATAATGGGAAAAAAGGTGGGTGTTGTATTGTAGTCAGATACCAGTATTTTTACACTAAATAAATGTCATCATCAGCCTAGTATTTTCTGCAACAGAAATGGTCCACCAGTGCCTACATTGGTATTTTTGCTTATTGTGATGTCATTGTTTTGGATGCTTCTTATCCCTAAAATCTGTACAACTTAAGCTAAAAGGTAATGGAAGTCAATAAACCATATAATAACTGATGAAGAAATTGTGTCATTAAAAAAAAAAAAAAATACAAAAATGTTTTTAATAAGCTTTTAGAAAATAAAAACATAAAATATATTAATCCAAAAGATTTTTAAATGTAGATACATAAACAAAATATTTCTTAACACTCCATAAGTTATTTTAACTATATACATAGTCATTATCTCATGATAATGAGATATGCCCATTATCATGAGCAGAGCGCAAAACGCATTGCGATGGATTCATTATACATTCCTTTGGCACCATGGTGCATATTTGCATCACATATAACATAGCGCAATGATGTCATTATGAATGCACAATTATTTGTGTATTTTTCTTGTATATATCTAGGATTATGCAGACAACAATCTCCTGCAGCCATTACCGGGAAACACCAGCATGATTAAGGTGAAATACTATATTTGCACTGCATGTAAGGTAACAAAAGGTAATGACATGATGAAAGCCTTAGCTTTCCACTGGTAAAAGAATTAATGTGCTAGATATTGTTTTTTTTTTTTTTTTCATTTTAGATCAAGCTAGGATTGTGCAAGCATTGATCTCCCATGGCTATTACGGGAATATACAAGCATAATTACAGTGAAATACCACATTTGCACAGCACTTCAGTTAAGGTAACGTAAGGTCATGATGTGATGACGCTGAAGACAGAAGCCTTAGATTTCTGCTGCAAAAAGAAATGCCACAAGAATGCAGGCGCCCTCTGCATCCATTTCAAATGATCACACCATTAAATAGCTATTATTAGTGGTAATCAGACTCATAAACATGGGTTATCAGGGTCCTGCCACACCACCAAGTAGGTTCAGAACATTATCAGCCCATTCAATGCCTGATGGACACTAATACTATGTGCTTAGGTTTAGAGGAAAACATCATGGTTTAGTTTTAAATAAGTACACTGTTACTAACAACTAACATACGTTACTTACATCACGTGACATAAGTAACTTAGTTCAGATAACTTACCGCTGACTGCCTGCTTCTGGGTGAAAGTCCTATATTTGCTCCACCTGTCCACCACCCCAACTACCTTCATATGCTCACTTCCTCACTCTTTACACAAACATTATGTCACCTGACTTCCTCTGTCTCTCTCTCTCTGTCTCCAGATGACAATAAACACAGACACTTAATGGGCTGATAACAGCACTTGGAACCTACCAGTCAGTGTAGCAGGACCCTTCCAACCCGTGTCTATGTTGTTACTAATGGAAAGTATAATTTTAAGGAAATAAATAAAAGACACCAAATCTAAATCATTACATTTTTTTACCACGTTCTTCCAGTGAACATGTGCCATTTTAACATTTGACTTAAATTTATTTAACCAATAAATGTCAAGTTGTGACATATAAGTTGATGGGTGACATTCCAGTAGCAGAGCAGAGTGGAGTAAGAAACATTTAACCTATTAAATGTTACTGTACACACACGTACACCGCACTTTAAAGTGGCTTCAACACAGGATGTCCATCCCAAATGTATTTAGCTCTAAGTGACATAAAAAGGCTTGTGATGATTTTTTTTTCCAAGATTATTTGTTCAGGCTTTTTGCCTTTAATTTATAAGACAGTATTAAGCTTTAAAGGGGGAGAGAGCGAGGGGATGACATTCAGCAAAGGGCCGCAAGCTGGAATTAATCCACGGCTGCCACAGCAAGGACATTGCCCCTGCACATGGGACGCCCGCTCTACCCACCGAGCCACTGGGCGCCCCTGATGATAACATTTATTAGATGGTTTAGGAAGGTAGCACGCCATTTCAATCATAGAACTTTTACAACATTTTAGATCATATCGAGTTGATATTCCAGCTGTAACGTAAATAATATTGCATTTTTAGAGTATAAAACCACAGAGGTTACTGTTACATTTGAGGTGTCTTCAGATGAAGTAGCTCAACCCCTGAAACCTATTTAAGTATTACGTTAACATGACCAAATATCTTCTCTCTGCGTTTCTATAAAGTCTGCTTGGAAGATACCATGACCCACTGTAAGTAGCCTTAAATCAACCTTACCATAGAATATAAAAGTATGGAGACAAAACTGCTAACATGACTTTGCCAAGTGGCAACATTCAGAGCTGAAAAATGAAGCCATTGCAAAGTGCCAAAAACTGCAGTTCCTCTAATGGCCACTTGAGGCTAGCTTCAAGTGAGATTCACTCCCAACAGACCCCCGTGTTAAAATGCCTGACTTTAAACATGTGTACAGCCTGGTACAAAAAACAGTTTTGGTCGTAATAGCTAATATCATAGCAACTTTACTGGGGGTGCATTTTTGTAAAACTCACCCATTTACATTTAATTAAGGCTTGAAGTTACACATAATTAATGGTGAGGCTGACTTGAGCGACAGGCTGCCTATGAGGCATCACCAGAGTCTTTTAGTTCGATGAACCTATCGCTCCTGCCAAGCTCCACCCTCCTGTCCAAATATGGTCATTTTTGGCTCCAAAAAATCAAGATGGCAACAGCCAAAATGCCAAACTGAAGGCTTTAAAATGGTAGTCCACCATATATTATATATACCATGATGTCACCCTTTGGTGGACTCCCATCATGAAGGGTGCAGACCCACATAACTTTTTTATAGGCATAACTTAAAGCCTTAATTAAATGTAAACCGGTCAGTTATATTTAAGTTCACCCCCCTGTACAGTTGTCATGAATGTTGAAATTAGCCATAGAGACCAAGACTATTTTTTGTACCAGGCTATAAACATGTTATTTCCTGCCTTAAATTTGGTCATTTTAGCATTACTGTCAGTGAGGATTGACTTGCTTCTGAAGCCAGCCTCAAGTGGCCATTCAAGGAAATGCAGTTTTTGGCAGTTCCATATTGATTTCATTTTTCAGCCCCAGAGTTGCCACTTGGTGTCATGGGTGACATCATTTTGGCTAAGTCCGTTACTTTAATGCAGTCTATGGATGTCACCCATTGTTTTGTCATTTAAAATGAACAACATTTACATAAAAAACATAAGGTAACACAATGTTTATCTTTAGCAAAGACATGGTAAATCCAACGGTTAATGGAAAACAGCATTTTAATGTCTCAGATATTTTACAATGCCTCAATCATAACATAGATTGTAGAGAACATGTGTATATAAAAAGTGTAAAAACTGGGGTGTAAAGATATCAACATTGGGAGTTTGCTGTCATATCATATGTATTTTTACACAGATCATAAACAATACAGTGATCTAATGATATTCCAGATACATGATGGAATTTAGGTCATGCTATATGGGCACGACATATGGTGAATATTATGCAGCCAAAGACTGTAAATATAAATTGACATGACAAATGGTTAGAAATACTAAACACATGTTCAGATTTGGGTCAACAATGAATTCTTCTGTCTGTTTATCCTTCTGTCTGCATAAATTTACATGTGCCAAGATGGAAGAAAACAACCCAATGTGAGATATAGTGTTTTGTTTGTGTTTTCAGAGCATTACAAAGATCAACAGCACATGATTAGGGTGACACACAAAATCCCAAGGTGTATTTTGATCAAGCTTTCTCTCATCACAATGGATCTTCCTGAAGTGGTGTAAGCCTTCCTTATGGCATTTTCTCACATACAGCAGAATAATGCGTGTCAGAGATCAGGTCTTTAAGTGCTGTAACGTATCTTCCTGAGCTCAGGGTTGGAAATGAAGAGCTGGCTCCAGTTGTTCGGAGGGGAAAAAGGTCAGCCTTCCACGTGATTAATGGCCTACATCAGAGTAATCAATAAATGTAAATCAAATGTGTAAAACTCCTGCAGGGTGTCAGATTGTTCACCGCTGTGTTAGTGTTGGTACGCCAATGACCTGGACCTGGACACACTGCCACTCCTAATATATCCATTTTTATTTAGAGCAGAGCTAAAACTGCTGGTGGGCGGGAGGGGGTGGAGAGCAGCTACGAGACTGCTTCTAAGAAAACGGTGAAGTAGAGACGGACTGTGTGCTGGACTCGCTGTTAGAAAGCAAAGCACGGGCTTGCTGTTGTTGGGCCACAATTGGAAAAAGAAAATATTTTCATAACTGTTTAGAAAAAATAAATAATTGCATTGCAGGACAGATTGGTTTGCACATTTTTGTTCCAAATCATTATCTCGCTGGAAGTCATGGAAATCTTTAAAATCTGCAAATTGGTTTGCTTTTGCGCCAGCTGGACCGACATGGCTTCAGCTGACGGATGCAATTGGTAGAACTGAGAGGGACAAGATCCACAAATAGACTAATGAACATCTCTGCTGCCTGAGACTGGACTTTAATCCAGCTCCAGAAGGTGCAACACTGCTCAAAATAATTCTGGGAGAATCCAAAGTATATACATGGAAGGTGTTCCTGTAGCAGGGCCAGCTCATGTCTTTCTGGGGCCCTGAACAACATGTCCCTGGTGCCCCCTTACATAAACTAAATAAGTTTCCTCAACCTACACGTTAACTGCACAGTGTTCCTATTGATTTATATAATTCATAGAGTTTATTCAGTTTAACTCAAACCCAGCAAAAAAAGGAAAAAGAAAAACAATTTCAACCCAAGACAGAAAAAAACAACAACTACTAACTGCAGGATCAGGTTAACCCCTAGTGACTGTGGGAGAAATGAAAAGTGGGGAAATTTCCAGTATTACAGCAGCTAAGTAGAAAGCGAAAAAAAAAAAAAAAGGGTGCCACACCCCTCCCCCGTTATTAACTGGTGATCAGTAGTTTGTAATAACATTACTAAGCACAATTATATTTAATCAAAACTACATATAAGCACAAATATACTTAAACATTAAAGGCTATAATAGATTTTTAAGTGGGGCCCTCTAATAATAATAATAATAAAACATTATTTATATATCACCTTTCATACAAGAATTGCTGCACAGAGTGCTTTACAATAAGGACATTAAAAGCTCTGTGCGTCATATGAAAAGGGAAATAATGGACATAAAACACAAACAAGGCAAATCTGTAAAAGGACACTTGAAAACAGTTTACAACAAGGTTGAACTTAATCAAAACCATAAATCTTAAAATCATAAAGAAATCATAAGGTGAAATAAATCATCAAACATTTCAAAAGAGTTGAAGTACTGTGAAGCGCAATAAGAAAGATGGTCAGACCTTTATTAAGAAAGTCAAAGCTAGTTAAAGGCCAAAGTGAACAGACACATTTTTAGCTTTCTTTTGAAAATATTCAGGGAGCTAGCTTCCCTGACATTTATAGGCAGTGTGTTCCATTGCTTTGGGTGTGACTAACAAAGGCTGCATTCCTGATCTTCTTCTGGCTGTTGCTGATGAGCCTCCAATAAACCTGCAGCAGATGATCACAGTGTTCTTGGAGGCAAATAGTTAACAAGGGAGTTAGTGATGTAGCTTGGTCCTAGTCCATTAGGTGCTTTGTATTTAAAATCAATCGTAAATGTAACAAGAAGCCAGTGCAGCTAAGACTGGCCTGACGTGCTCTCTCATCTCAGTTCTGGTTAATAGCTGAGCTCCAGAGTTTTGAATGAGCAGAAGGTCTCTCAGTGTTTTTCAGGGAGGCCAGTAAAAAGTGCATTACAGTAGTCGAGGGCTTGAAATAAAGGCATTCATCAGTTTTGCTGCACCTTTTTAATTCTGAAATGGTCATACCTTAGCTATGGTTCTTAGGTGGAAAAATGATATTCTGGGTACCTTGTTAATGTGGGATTTGCAGCTTAGATCTAGGAGTCTAGGATCACACTAAGACTTGTCACCTCAGATTTAATCCAAGGAGTCAAATTCCCCAAATTATTAAGCAGCTTTTCTCTTTTCATTTTAGGGTCGACAAGCAGGATTTCAGTTCTGTCCTCGTTTAACTTAAGTAAAAATTATTGCTCATCCATTCTGTGTTTTTTTTTTAATCGCGATATGGGAATCCTGAGGGTACTGTGGAGTACTGCAGGGGGTGTGTAAGATTAAAAAAAAAAGGTAATTTAAAAAAGTACAGATCATGCATAATTCCTGAAATAACATAAGTTCAATTTAAAAAACAAAGTTTGATAAACCACAACATTCCTGTTTTTAATGCAATCGTTAACAGCTGTAAACTCTCAACTCAGACAAACACCGTCACATTAACATTTATTCACTGTGTGTTTCTACCAAAAATATCATGGGTTAGTCAGGGGTAGTTGGCTGAAAAATATTTTAAAGGGGGTTTGGGAATCACTGCTCTACAAGGTGGGGCCTCAAGATAAGGTGAGAATATAGGTGTTGCCTTGAAACCCCTATATCAGCTCAGTTGAAGATGTGCTCTCGTGGTGCATACATGATTAACAAATACATTTGCAATTAATTAAGTTACCTCAAGCTAATTGCCACACGGTGAATGTGGAGCCTTCAGGCCCCCCTGAGGGTCCGGGGCCTTGGGTGACACGAGTTTTGCCACCTCACATTATGTGCATACTAAACAACAATGAACTAAAAAAGAATAATAAATGTGCTACTTTAAATAAATAAATAATAAAAATGAGCACCTGACATATATGTCAAAGTCATATACTTGCCAAAGGATGTATACTTGTAAAACAAGTGTGTACTGTTTCCTGTGGCTCTGGAGGAGAAAGCTCCTACATTTAATAACCTGATCACGGTTTGCAGTTAGACACAAATACTACTAGATATCATGCCTGTGGAGTTTAAAAGATGTGGCTGTTTATTAGGCTGGGAATGTCTAATAAAATGTGCTATCAAATTGCATTATGGGAAATGTAGGATCTGGTGTTTTGAAGCTTGACATGTCTACTTTTGTATTGACCAGTCTTTTCTAAATGTACCTTTTGTAAGTCACCGAAGGTTGTAATTTTAAATGGAAACATGTTCCTCTCACTTTAATTAGTTCTCCTCTTAAACAGTGTCCTTTGAGAACATACAGACAGTCAGCCTTTTGGTAGGGCCTGCACAAATCCTGAGAGGAAGAGTGCAGGCACCACTCAAGAATGAAAAAGAGCTTTTCTGCAAGATTTTCAGGTAGATGCAAAAACACTGAATCTATTTTTACGGTCAATATTCTCCTAAAAAGAGGACTGGGTATAAAAGGAAGATAAGGCAGTGAAAGACACTGCTGTTTGTTGTAACAATGGAGATACTTTATCATAAGCTCTCAGGTTTCTTTCAAGGAAACAGAATGACAAGTAGCTGAACATTTACATCTCTTAAAGTTTTGTTAAACTGCTATTTAGGGATGTACTCAAATCTGAGTATTTTTTTAACCATTTTGTTTCCTCAAACTGATTCATATTCATGTGGATGACCACAGTATGAAATGCCCATACTTTTTGTAACATGGAACTCTGATTTCACTAACTAGTCGTTTCATTTATGAACATTATTGAAAGGTTTTCTGTAGTCGCGCCCACACAGCGGGGTGCGGGCTGAGAGCTGACCACTGTTAATGTGCAGATCAGGGTTTTTTAATGCCAACTCGTGATGAGCCAACTTTATATATTATAGTGGTGAAATTGTCAGGACTGAGGACAGAGATGAGGATGTGCTGCAGTGCTCCAGCACACTCCAAGGTGTGTGTCTGTTTGAGAGAGTGAGGAGGGGACTATTGCATGCAACGTTTTGTAAATGATTAATAACTCAGACTCTGCTTTGCCTATTTCAATGCACCCACCAGAGCCATAACATTTTCTATTATGTTACTATGTCTGAAGAATATATTTTCTATATATCTTTACTGTCAATATTTTCTATTTAGAATGTTAAACAGAATCTTATGTTCAATCAAACATCTTTTCAGTTTCTGATTACCAATATCCCTCAGTTAAAGGGGTGGTGATGGGGTTTCAGACAGTTTATAAAGCTTAGCTTAGCAAAAAATAAATCCAAAGACAGAGAGAGAAAGTACAGTATGAGGATGTGGGAATATATTTCAAAGGTTAATTTATTATATTCTTTCATTAATTCATCCATTTTCCATATCCACTTATCCTGTTAGGGGTCCTGGGGGGGGTGGAGCCTATCCCAGTTGACATTGGGGAAGAGACAGGGTACACCCTGGACAGGTCACCAGACTATCGTGTGGAGACAGACAACCATTCACACTCACATTCACACCTATGGACAATTTTAGAGTCACCAATTAGCCTGCACGTCTTTGGACTGTGGGAGGAAGCCGGAGCACCAGGAGAGAACCCATGCTGACACGGGGAGAGCATGCAAACTCCACAGAAGAGCTTCCCCACCCCAGGGTTCGAATCTCCCATCCTTGGTTCGAACCAGGAACCCTCTTGCTGTGAGGCGACAGTGCTAACTACTGCAGCACTGTGCCAATTTATATGCCAAATTTAAATCAATGTAAAGCTTTGAAGACACAACAGTTGCCAATAAATATTAGGTTACAAAACATAGTACATTTACCCGATTTAATGTGACTTCTGGTATGAACCACGTTCACTCCAGGTCTTCTATCTATATACAGATACAGAGACAGATCATTTTTTGTTGGTTGAACAGATAATGATGTCTTGGTGCATCTCTAGTGCTGTTGCCATGGCAGTATAACTGTGACAGTAATTTGTTAATTGCTAGATTGAGATAATTATATATAAATGTAGGAAATGCCCCCCTGGTGGTAACAAAGCAGCCACGTAGTTATTTTATGGCCAGGGTTATTGAGCAGAGAAGGAGCTAACACTGTCAGGGAGAAGGGTCTCTTTACTTGGTGCAATATGGCTCAAACACTGCTGGGTTAAAGGGCCGACTCCCTTTGGAGCCTCTGATTCTTGAAAAAAAAAATATATATATATTTATGGTACTGTAACAGCTCAATGTATACAAGAAAACCTCTTTTACCATGAATCATGTTTTAAATAGAACTACCAAAAGCCAGTCTTTCAGGCATGTTATCTGCAGGCAACAAATGGATCACACGGCTGTTGTGAGGGTGCGTGCTGTTGAAGCGGCGGCGGCTGATGGATGGAGAGTCAGGTCCGTATGACACGGGCCCTGCTGGGGACCCTGAGTTCAGGGCATCTGCCGTGGCAAAAAGGAAGGCTGGCACGCAGCATTTCCCCCCTCTGGCTCTCTGGAGGAGAGCGCCAGAGCCAGACACTGGCTCATGATGAATGTGAGCCATGACTGAGAGGCGAAGTCAAACTGCATCTGCCCCCGAGCTGAGCTGCTCTTTCACCATCACAACAATACTCCCACCGACTTCTCACTGCGGTCCTACGGGGACTACAGTGAAGAGAACCGTGCTGAATGCTGCTGTCCAAATGTGTGGACAGCCAATGGAAATACTTAAGAGCTTTCCGCTGCACTCAGCCTCTCGTCTGCAAACATGTATCCTTTAACCCTTTGAACCCCAGGGTGTTTTTGCTCTTATTCACTTTATTTACAGGCACAGACACTGCATCACTTAGCTGGGATTTCTCTTTATATATATATTTTTTTTCATAATAACTTAGATTAACTCAGATTTGTCATTATTTGGCCTGTGAGTGGCACCACACACAATCAAACAATTCTTACTAAAATGTAATTGTGTAAGATTAAAGAAAAAACAAAACAAAAAGCAATTTTTTTTTGTTGTTGTTCTGTTTTTCCTCATGTTTCTGACTGGGATGTATGTGTTTTGAGCTTTGGAACTACACTTTCCACTACGAATGTATCTCTGTGTGTCAGCCATTTTGATTCTTCAAATCGATTCATATCATCCAGTCAATATTCACCCCGTTTAAGATTTAACATGCTGTACATATCAGCTACAAATTTATGGAGTTTTTACTTACCATCCACTAACACAAAAAGAAGTATTTTATGGTTATTTAATCAAATGGAAATAATAAGAACTGGGGAATAAATGTAGCAATAGAAATAGAAGTCCCCTGAAATAAATAAATGTTAAATTATAAAATAAAAGTCTTCTGATATAAACAAATCTGGGCTAGCAACATAAAAGTCTCCTGAAATATAAATAAAAATAATGTACTTATTTATGAATTAAATTTCACTGACACATTTCTAGATTTATAATTACTAGGGCTATCAAGCTATTAAAAAATAATCTAATTAATTACATGCTCTGTGATTAGATAATCTAAATTAATCACATACATCAACTTTTACTGTGAAAATATTTTTAAAAAATGTAATTTTTAATGACTGATTAATCACACCAAAATAACATGTTATTTTGACAGCCCTAATGATTTATTTATATTTTTTTCAGGAGTTATTTCATAGCCATATTTATTTATTTCATAGGCATATTTATCTATTTATTAAATTATTTACTTATTACTGACTAACTCAGTTTTAGTTTAGTTAAAAAGTAAAGGAACAAAGAGAGAGAGAGAGAGAGAGAGAGAGAGAGAGAGAGAGATGAAAGTGCAGTATGAGGATGTGGAAAAAAATATTTCATTATTTTTATGTCAACATTAAATAATTTGATGCTCAGAAGGCACAAAGGTTTCATTGCCAATTAATGTTAGGTCAGAAAATACAGCTTATGCCGATTTAATATGACTTCCAGTATAAACCACGCCCACTGATGGTCTTCTGTTCGAATACGAAGATGGAGACAGATAATCAGTTTGTGACCGTGCCAGACAGTGTCATGGGGAAACACAACAGAACTGCAAAGAAAGTTAGGGGGGAGAAAAGTCTGAGGCTGGTGTTAGCCTCCCGTATAAATGTATCTGCACCGTGAAAAGTTATACCAGCAGTTCCTGTTGGCACTGTAACCACAGATATACAAACAGCAATGCTCTGCATTACTTTTGACACTGAAGAAAGTCAGTGATTGCGAGATTTCATGGAGCAAAATCTTAAATTACAAAGAGCTTCTTCTATTCAAAGGGGATTTATGGGTGCTTATCTTGTATGAATATATAAGATACTGCAAAAATTTGATGCTTATATGGCAAGATCTGATGTTGTATGGAACGCATATAAACCCTTGTAAGCAGCAAGATCAGAAATACAGCTATCACAGGAAGGGGCAAATGGCACTCCTGCAGTAGTCAACTTAATATCTTGGGAATTATGGCTATACAATCCATATAATTCTGCAGTGTATGATTCACATGCAGGGTCAACATTCAGTGCCAGTGCAGGAAATCATTTTTCCTGTATGTGGCACACTAGTGGCAGGGCTCTGTGAACGGCAATGCTGGTCTTTCCATTGGTCTGCTACTTTGGTACAGACTGAAATATCTCAACAACTATTGGTTGCATTTCTGTTAAACTGGGTACAGGCTTTCATGGTTCCCAGAGGATAAATCCTACTGACTTGGGTTATTTCCCAGTCAGACTTTTCTTCTAACGCCCCCAGCAGGCTGATATGTGTGGCTTTAAGGGAACTGTCTTAACAACTAGTGGATTGATTGCCATGAAATTTGGTACACGTTCATGTGCCTCTTGGGATGAACAGTAATCACTCTGGTCGTTCACTGACTTTAGTTAAGCACCATTATTGGGTCAAAATTTGTCAAGTACTTAAGTTGATGACTAAATACCTGTAAAACTGCACATAATTGCCTGCAGGGCACGTTCTAAATATAACTGCGGTCAAGCCAGCTGTCACACACATCTCCGTTGTCAAATCAGCTGATGCTACAACTGTAGTGCTCCCATATAGTGACACTCATGGCCCAGATCAAGCTGACAAGAAGAGCTAGCTGGTTAGTGAAGCTGGTTAAGGGTACAAGTGTGACTGCATCTGGTTTTCAGAATAAGTTGTTAACAAAGGGTATATACAGAAATTAGACTGATCTGGATTATATTTACAAGATGTAGAAAAAGTAATACCACTAAACTGTGTGGACAATGTCTTTATTCTTTTATTTCTGAGTTGCTGGAAAAATATAAAATAAATAATTCCTGAAAATGACTGACACATTTGAGCCGAGGACACCACTGACAACATACAGACACAAAAAACAATACACTTCTGTGCTGATGCTGTCCAGATATCAGCAGTAACCGCTGCGTTAGTGCAGTGCAAAGCAGTAGTGATGGGCTAGCCAGTGGGATACACACATGCACTAACGTACACATGTGGCTGGACCGTTTTACCACAACAAACTACAGAGGAGCTTAGACTGTAACACACAGAGGAGCATGACTTCATTCTCTGCTCAGTATGCCATTACTCCACGATATCTTTACATAGCAGCTAATGATTTGCTGCTACATTAAAGCTCCACATGTTGCATGCACAATCTTTGAACAAGTAGCCCTTCATATTGCTTTCTCCCCTTGAGGTAGATCTCAGTCTTGTGGACTTCAAGTCGGGTTTTTAACCCTTTTTAACCTTTCTCTAATATTACAGTGCTGTAATTGCCTAATCTTACCTTCACTAAATATATATGTGTGTGTGTGTGTGTGTGTATGTATATATATATATATATATATATATATATATATATATATATACACACACACACACACACACACATACTGCCAAGCAATTAAGAGAAGCTTATTAATTACATAGTCTGTGATTAAAAAATCTAAATTAATTGCATTTTTTGCTGTGAAAGTATTTAAGACATTTAAATTCAAATGAACTTTGGCAGATGTGTCGTAGTAAAGCTGCTGGATTTTGGACACAATTGTCCCCCTGTCCTCTACCACCGAAACTGGTCTGCAGTCCACTGCAATCCATTTTGCAAGGGAGTTAGTTAGTCGCTCACAAGTAGACTTACTCAGTTTGCATCTGAATGCCTGGTCAAGTGTGGCCTAATAAGGGCTGCTAGCACTAGCATCAGAGGCTGTGCTAGCTCTGACCTCCGGGTTTGCTGCTAAATGCTTTGTGTTGAGGTGATATTTCAGGCTTGCAGTAATCCAATGGTAAGAAAGTTCCTTACTGCAGAAGTTGCAGAGAATGATACTTCTATCAACAGTTCCATCTGCAGTTTCAGTAGTTAACTTCACACAAAAAAATGGCATAAACATACTTAAACTTAAATCACTATGCAAATATGCATGTAGTTGAGATACCAACAAGCTATTATTTAACTGATAGTTTAATTACATTTAGTTCAGTACTCGCAAACACAATATCTATAGTTTATTGTATTTAAGAGTTGTGATTCTAAAACAAAGGGATGCAAGTTTTGAAGCAAAATGGACCAAGGTGCTAAAGATTAAAGTGGATTGAAGTACACTACCAACATTATTTCTGCAGTGCCATGGTGATTTGTCGTCTTGAAAAACATCAGTTGTAATGCCCATTCTCATCAATGTACGGTTAGATTCAACCTCTTCATATAATTTCACTCTTTACTATTAGTCATCAGACATACACATACATATCTGCAGTACAGCAGGTACTCAGACAAACTGACAGGACTAAGTAGAGTCTCTTGAGCTATAATGACAGAATGATATATAATTATGCTTCCCAGCAAAAAAGTGTTAAGTCGAAATAAATCCACACTCTTGCTAAAAGCTTGATGGAAAAGATGCTTTGCTGGCTTCTCCCATTTCCATTTTTTTTTAGGCGAGAAGTAGTAGTACGAGGTACGAAGCCTTGAACAAGATCCACAAGGGACACGGCAGGTCAGCTGATTTGTTTCCTGCTGCTTCAAAAGCTGCTGCTATAGATTCACCTTGCATGTACCACGTTTTCCCTGAGCAACAGCTGTGTGTGGGAGTCTGCGCTGTCCTATCTGAATTGTTTAGCTGCTCCTCTGAAACTGCAGGCTCCACAATGTCGTCTCCTTAGCAACAATGCAAAGCACACAACTAAAATCTATTGAATTTCTTCCAATATAAGACAGATGAGGAGGGGGGAGTTTGGAGTTGCTGGTGTCCAAAGTGCATGGAACATGAAATCAATATTCTACTTGGCAGAGAACTTTAGACGCTGTGTTGTTTGCCCGTTGGCTCATCGGTCAGGGGGTCAACTCTTTGAGCATCCATCATGGGCTTCTGCGTCCAGCCGGGAGCCAAGCCGTGCCCAAGACAAGCTCCAGCCGAGAGGGTCTGCCCAGGGAGACGGGGCGAGGGGTGGGGGTTAGGCAAATGAGCTCACTGGAGAGATGGGTCGCCTATGTTAAATAATCACTCTTCTTCTGCTCAGTCGGGTGGGTGGAGGAACTGTTTGAATGCCGCGTTCAAAGGCTTGATTTCCATTGCAGCTGAAAAGGCGTGCTTGATTTCTTTATCCTCCCTCCTCAGGCCTCCTCTCTGAGCTCTAATTGCCTGCTCCTAAACATACACCTTTTGTTGTGCCCTGATAAAACTACCACTCTCCATACAAATTGGTTGTCGGGAGCAGTAACACAGATGCACTCCAAACCATCCTATTAATTGCCTCATTCTTTAATGGACATAATTGTTGTCTCTACACAACAAACCCTTGGACATACATATTCATTAGATAATGAATTGTGTTATATTTCATTAATGGAAGGGAGGATAAGGATGTGGGAAGTGTAATTTCATTAACACTGTACTAAACAGTGTGCTAAATTATTTGCCAAATCGGTTTCATTATGTATAGCTAATTGTATCTTTCTCATAAACACAGCAACAGTAAGAACGGCAGCAGAGGCATAGCAGCATAAGTGGCAGCATCCTCTTAACTGCTCGCAAATGCAGCTAATTATGATGTCATGTGTGTCTCGCCGAACTTCCTCTTTTTAAAGCATGCAGGGTATTTTCTTCAAAATGGTATGGCATTGTGCTGCAATGTCAGAAGTGAGTGGGCTGAGAGTTAATCATTTAGAGATTGTGTGGAGATTGCTCTGAGGCTAATTTCTTTCTTTGCAGTTGGTGATTAATGCCTGGTCTGTGAGGTCATTGGAGATAAGGCCCCGGCCGCTCTGTTAGCTCCCAGTGAAGATAATGCAGAGCAGACTTTATCAAGGGCACGGAGGCAAGGGGAGCACAGAATACTGGGGGGACTCTCCATGCATATGGCCATAACGAGATATTATCGCCCATCAAGCAGCACAATCAATTACTCCATCCCTGCAGGACTCCTCATGGTTGGAGAGAGAAGACAGAGGGCATGATATGTCATAGGAAATCTTTAAGAATTCTCTCATGCTGCTGACCTGCTTTTCCTAAGGGGTGTTTTTGTACAAAGCCAGAAAAACACAAAAACAGTAACAGGAACATTCACTTTCCCCAAGAAAAAGCCTTGGTATGCTTAAAGTGCGTATCAGAAAATCTAACAGCTTCTAAAAACCTTGTTCCTTTGGGTTTAGATACAAATGGATATGATTAAGGGAAAATAATGGTCAGCGATGTCGACCACTGGTAAGCAGTAACCATCCATGTCAAAGTAATACTCTACATGCTGATATGCTAAGATTTCATTAGGTTTAGGCACAAAAACTACTTGGTAAAGTGATAGAAGGACCAGAGCTAGGTTTGGGTGATATCATGGTATGCCAGTGTAATCAGAAATCCAGATGGTATGATTTTTAGTCAAGTCAAAAATACAGGTGCTCCTCTTTCTGTTAAACTGATACAGAGATGGTGTATAGAGGTGATGTAGTGCACTGCACCTACCACCAGGGGTCACTCTCTATGGGTGAAGCAAGTGACTGATGGCTCAGATCAGCTGCGAGTGCTGGGACAATGTTAAGGGATCAAAACTGGCCAGCAACAGCTGACAGAGACATTAAGGTAAAACAGCATATTTCCACAAAACCAGAGTTAGTGATTGTTGGAATAGTGGAAAGACAAATCAAGATGGTTTTAGTGAGTTTTATTTTGTTTCTGGATAAAGTGGGGTGGCACAGTGGGGCAGTGGTTAGCATTGTTACCTCACAGCAAGAGGGTTTCTGGATGGAATCCAGGGTGGGAGAGCTCGTCTAGGTGTGGTATGTTCTCCCCTGTGACAGCAGGTGTTTTTTTTTTGTCGGGTACTCCAGCTTCCTCCCACAGTCCAAAGACATAAAGGTTCAGTGAATTGGTGACTCTAAATTGGTCGTATGTGCGAGCGTGGATGGTTGTCTGTCTCTATAATTAGCCTTGTGATAGTCTGGCGACCTGTCCAGGGTGTACCCCGCCTCTCGTCCAATGTCAGCTGGGATAGGCTCCAGCTCCCTTGCGACCCAGAGCAGAATAAGCTGTCATGGAAAATCAATGAATTGTTGTGTTTTATGACGAGTTAACAAGGCAATTCACCCTTTGCTAAATCCAGCTCCTCAGACAAAGACTGGCCAATCAGTGTTGTATCAGCTGGCATCGTCAAGGGTCCGTCAACTACACAGCTGTGCTTCATACACTCTCATGCAATCCTTTCAGATTTCTTTTATTTTCAGTCTGGTTTTGGGGATTTGGAGCTAAACATTGTGCCTGGGGCATGTTGTGTATTAAATATATTTGTTACTTGGAGAGGTTGGACGGAGGTGTACATTTCTTCCTTGTTTTAAAATCAAAACCAAACCCTGAAAAGAGTAGGGTTAGCTGGCTAGCTATTGCAGCTATAGGCTACTGAATGTCTAAACATGCTGCTTTTGCTTTTTAATGATTCTAACAGTGAATAAAGACCTACCCTGCTCTAAGGAAAGAGGTGAAAGGAAGCAGGGAAACTTTGCTGATACTCAACAGGCTGTGTGTTATCGCAGTGTACCCAGATGAATGTTGTTTGGCTTCTCCCAGGGCTCCCCACCCATCCAGCAGCGGAGGTCCAGGTGCTGGCGGTGAAGCCAAACACTGTTAATCTGCACAGAGTGCAATGACACACAGCTGGTTGAGTACTGGCAAAGTTTCCCTTTACATTCATTGTCTTCTGTCTCAATAGCCAGTGATGTGGTGGTTCACTTTTACACTGATCTGTAGCCCATAGCTCGGCTTTAGCTTCTACGTATCTTTGTCTTTTTAACCTGTTTTTGCTGCTGAGTGAGTTTCACATCCTGGATATATCCTTCAGGAACATTTTGTAGGCTCCTCTTTCTGCTTCTCTCTGAAATCACTTTTTAATTTTTCAAAAAAATGTGTCAATATTTCTTCAGGGAGTGCAGTACAGTGTGGGCTTTATACTCACTGTAAGAGCTTGACAGACAATCACCTAAACTGCCACACACTTCCAGTGGGTGATGATGGAGTGATACTAATACTGCATGAGTCTATGCATTGTTTTTTAAGGAAAATCCTGCAAAGTATATTTTTAAGATGAAGTGTATGTTGGATTGTCTATCAGCATCTAAAAACTCTTTTGTTAGGCACTGAAACTACTTGTTAATATTAAAAAAGATCATTGTCATGGCTGAAAGAAAACATTGTCGACAGTTGGCAAGAAAAATGATGTGAATACCATTCTACCATGTCAGGTCAAACATTTGCAGCCTGATCTGCCAAGCACTGGAAAGGGTTAGGCACAACTTGGTTCAAGTTTGGGAAATGAGTGAATGTTTGTACGGGGTGAGAAGTGAAGAATATTCTCTGGTATCATTGTCTTACACTTTGCATGCCCAACCACCCAACCTTCTTCCTCCGTAAAGGCCTCTGTGTGCTTTAGGAGAAGCGCTTGTAGGGTTGTTTGACCCTGTCTGAAACACCAATTCATTTGGGTTTAGGCACAGAAACTACTTTGTTTCGAGGAAATATTGTGCTAATGGTTAAAGGAAAATGTTGACACGAGAAATAAGAATTAAAAAGCATTCACCCGTGTCAAAGTTACAGCTTGTACACTGATCTGCCAAGGATTGGTTAAGGATAGGCTAAAAAAAAAACAAAAAAACAACCAAAAAACAACTTTGTTTCGGTTAGGGAACGATCGTAATCATGGCTCTAAGATAACCACATTTAATACTTTGAGCACATTAAACCCAACACACGCACACACACACACACACACACACACACACACACACACAAATACGCACACGCACGCACACATTTATTCAGGTCACTTTTGGGGAAATTAGACTTACATTTATTTCCTGGAGAGTAACCCTAACCCTAACCCTAACCTTTTGCCTTACCCCAACCCTAGCCTAGTCCTAACCTTAACCACTGACCCAAAAATCTTCTTCTTCTTGCTTCTTTTTGAATTGGGGACACAGCTGTAGCCATCTGCAATGGATTGTTCTTGACTCTGGTGTCTGTCCCCAAAGTCATACCCACACACACACACACACACACACAACCACACACACACACACAGGCCTTTTTTTTCTGTGAAACTTGCCAGCTAGTTGCTGACATCTGATGGTTAAATGAGGTAAATTAATTTACCAAGGGCTCTCCTTACACAAATGCTGTGGACTAATGCAGGGCCTCTCACTGAGTCGAGAAGAGAGCAATCAGTCCCTGCGCTTGGTTCTTTCAGAGTGAGCGATTGCATGTGTGCGTACCCTTCCCGGCGCAAAAACCACTTTAGGGTTATTCACTGAGGCTGAGGTCTGCTTCAAGCCAGAGCACAGTTTAAGATAAGGCTTCCAGTGGTGAAAACAAAACAGTGAACTCCTCAAACCCTTGTTTCATATAAAAGTATCAAGTCTGTCTCAACTGTATTCAGACAATTTCTTGACAGAAAGTGTGCTTTAATATGCACAATGGGGATTCTAAGCCATGTATTTTGCTTGATCGCACACGTTTTATATGTAACATAAGTCATGATATGTTCAAGTTAAGCATGTCAGAGGTTAACAGCTGATACTGATGCAGCTTGAAAGTCTCAACGGATAAGGTGGGGGACGTTATATATTTTTTCTTATTTTCAACAAATTCCTCTTTTTAAAAACAAATACTGAATTTATCCACTAACAAGTATTGTGTGTGTGTATCATGGCCTGATATATCATATTGCTCTGTGCCATAGAGCTCCATTGTTGTCCAACAACTATTAAAAACACATCAATGAGCCACAGTGTTGCACTGGGTGAAGTGTAACATCTTCCTATAGGTGACTTAGGCAGCCGCCTAGGGCGCCACCCAACAGTGTTACAGTAGGAGAAAATGAAAAAATGAAAACACAAAAGCTGTCCAGGACACAGTACAAAAACAAGAAGAAATCTGTAAAATGCACACATCGTGTTTTCTTATATTGTTATTTATTATTGAAAAAGTAGAATTACTTCAATAAAAACTGACTTAAGTAAAACTGAAAAAGTACAAGTTGCTTTCCTTTTTGATATTTTAAGGATATTTTAATGCCCTTTTTTGTTTGCTCCATTTCTGCTTCTTTGATTCATTTTTTTAATATATTTATATTTTGATTACAAACAATAAAGAGAACAAATGCCAAATACAAATAACATAAATTCACAGCACAATAGCATTGCACCAGAGACAAAAAGATGTTAAGATTATGTACTCATTCAGGGGGTCAGTCCATCACCAAACTTTCTTGAATGGACTTCTTCATTCTACTTACAATAACTGAGGTTCCTGCTGTGCTGGCTTTATATCTTGAATAGTCAAAACACTTCTTAAACTAAATGTCTCTTATTTCTATATTTTTTGTTAGTGTCCATCATCCATCTAAGTCATTATCTCTGCAAAGCCCCCCGCTGAGCTGAGACTGCACATCCCAGCATTATCACTTCTACAAAGTCCTTTAGCCAGTCATTCAAACAAAAACAGTCTGGTTTCCTTACATTTCACTTTATAAGAATGAGTCTTTTCACAGAAAGGAATGCTAGTGTCATCAGGCATTGTGTTACTGCAGGTTTCAGTCCATCCATTTTGACTCCCAACAGGCACACTTCTGGGCATTGTCATACATCTACATTTAATATTAAACACAACAGATTTGGACTCCATCACAGAATTGTCTCATTTCTGTGCAGTGCCATAATACATATTAAAGACCCTCTCTCTCCACAGTCATGCCAACATAGGTCTGACACATTAGGATTCATTTTATTCAGCTTCTGTGGAGTTATATATATGTACATAGTATAAAATCATTTTCTGTATAATCTTACATATCTTACACATTTTGATAAGTAATATGTGTCCAATTGTCCTAGTGTTAGGTGATTTCCCAGATATGCTTTTAAAGTATAACTTAAGTCACTATCATCAGCTATAGTACACACATCAGCTGTCTTGTTCCTAATCAAGTCACATAACTTTCTATAAATTTCAGAGAGATAGGAACCAGGGGTTTGGACTCGTGTCACAGGGCTTGGACTCGAGTCAGACACAAGTCACAAATTTGATGACTTTAGACTTGACTTGACAAAATCTAAAAAGACTTGCAACTCAGCTTGAAATTTAAGGTCAGTGACTTGTGACTTCACTTGGACTTGAGCCCTTTGACTTGAAAATACTTTATATCTTCCCCCATGCCCAAAGAAAAAAGTAAAGTATAATATTAAAAATATGTGCCATGAATCAATACAGTTCCTTTTATTTGCTAAATCAGTTAACATTAATGCTATTCGTTTTTAGCATTGTAACACTTTATTTTGTTTATGTACAAAAACTAAAAACAACAAACAACAAAAAACAACTCGAATGAACTTGTTTCAACAAATATATACAACATTCATAAAGCATTTATAATTTTAGTAAACTGGATTTACTATTGCTCTGTTGGAGAGACGGCATTACATTTGGCGAAGAGCATACTACTATCAAAACTCCTAGGTAAGGGCTTTAGAATTGACTTGGGACTTGTCGACCTTGACTTGGGACTTGTCGGTCTTGACTTGGGACTGGCCTGTCTTGACTTGGGACTTGTTGGTCTTGACTTGGAACTTGAGTATACAGACTTGAAACTAATCAGCTGAGAAGGAGCAGTGGGAATGTGAAGGAGAGAATTGTGAATGGATGAGCACAAAGAAAGTCTTCCTGATTGAACTTACGCTGAGCTTCATATATAAGCAACACACTGTCATCCCAACTCGTTAAATACCGCCTCCCAGGTCTGAATATTTTGCAGTAACCCGTGTCTGCTGTTGACATTCCGGGATTGCGTGTCAGTTTGCTTCATGTGTTGTGTCTTATCAAAATACATACAATACAGCTGTACAGTTTCTGCTCTTTAGATGTGAACAGTCTTTTAAAAATAAACTCACAACTGTGATAAAACACCCCAATTTTAAGTTTATTTCCCTGTGCAACAAACGCACATGGTTAGGGATTTTAAAAAAAACAAACATCATAGTTCTGCTTAAAACTCACGTTACTTACAGAGGTGAACAGGGGGCTCGCGGGTGAAAGTCCGGGGTTTGTTGGACCCATCCACCTCCCCTTCAGCCCACCCTATAGGGACTTTGCAGCTCCTTATATTATGTTGTTACCAGCGATGTATCGTAACGCTGCACAGTGGCCTATCAAACTGCCTCGCAAGGTGCCTTTTCTGCATCAGTGTCTGATGCTAGAATCACTGACAAAGCGATGGTATTTTGTGAGTTTGGTATGAGAACAAGCTGATTTGAAAAAGATGCCCATACAACAGTGTAACTACATTATATATATATATATATATATATATATATACCATAACACCATGACCATATCAGAACTTTGGACAAAAGATCACTAATAGTGATCAAATGTCGTTAAACTTCCACAAAATAATATTTCCTTCTGCTATGGCAGTCCTTAACACTTGTTAAATCGTACCATTGGTAAACTATTTGCTAAATGCAGGGGTAAAGCTGTCACCAGCAGCAGATGTCAACCTACACAATATAACCCACTCCCACTTACAGTGGTAAAAGTCAAAATGATGCAGTGGAAGACTTCTTGTTGCTGGGAAACATAGGAAAGATATATTCACAACCTGTTTCTAAAGATTAACATCTTAAGTAGGAACAAATGTGTTTGTGGTTTAGCACCACCGACAGGGAAGGGGAGATGGGAAGTACAAACATATTGTTGGTTTTGATCTTTTTTGGGGGGGATTTTATGCCAATTAGAAAAATATATAATATTATAATCATATCCTTCACAGTAAAATCCCTGGGTTTACATTATACAGACACCACTCTTGTATTTTCTTTATTAAGCAGGATGATTTGTGCTTTTGGAAAACATGAGATATGATGGAGACACACTGTGAAAATAGAATTGTCTCCTCTCAAAAACATAACAAGAACTCCTGAGTGTTACTCCTCTTCACAGTATGTGCATGATTTCAAACATATTTCTCTAAAGTGATAGAGATGCTCTAGCACATCATGCAAATTAGTTTTGATTACTGCTGTAAAACAGCCATAGGGACATCTCTCGCAAGTAGATATGATTGGAATCAAACTGGTGTTTGATATTTGTTAGAAACCGGCAGGAATTAAAGTCGCACCATATGAAGCAATTTTAATTACTTTACCCAAACACGGGGGCAATGGGACTCCCGCATCCTCTCTGAATGGCAGTGCAGGATGGAGATTATTTTGAGCCCACAGCACATCAAATTAATGACAATTATGAAGGATCTTGTGGTCAGCACTTACACATCACGTCAGTGTCTCGAGGCGCCGGCCAGCATGTGTGCGTGAGCGGTGTGTGTTTGCTTATGTGTATATGGCCGGAATGCGCAGCGAATCCCCTTCAAGTATCTCCTAATTAGACCCAGCACGCCCTTCCTGCTCTCACGCAGTGTACTGTTTCACTCCACACCCAATTATTTTAATCCTCTGATTGCTCGGAGAGCACCCGGCCCGAGAGTCTACAGAGACAGATACTGCTGGGGAGATGAGTGCGTCTGGAAATGTGGACACATCAGCCACCACTGGGGCCTCATCACCGGGCCCTCTGCCCCCAGGGCTCTACAGTTCTGGCCTGCTGTGGGCTCCACTGGGGTTACTCCGCCTAAAATAAGATGTCAAGGGATTTTCCATGCTCTTGTCAGCATTCCTGCCCGCCCGCCAGACTCCTTAGTCGGACTCCTTGGTGGATTAAAGAAGGTGTGATCTATTTACCGAGACAGCCCACTTAAAATGTGGCAAACTTTAACGTAAAATCACCTTTGTTTCAAAATAAACCCTAAAGTAACGATGAAGCAGATCGAAGATTCAATGAATTATAATAGAAAAAGATATATTTCCATTTGTTATACAGTAAATTCCATCATACATTCATCAGGATATGCCTGTATAATGAAATACAATGGATAGCTCCCTCTTGGTCAATTATGATGACCATGCTGTATAAGGTAGTAGACAGAGTCACATTAAAGGCTCTGGGTTGGGAATGTGATCCCCGCTTGAAGCCGCATATAGAGACACAAAAAAAGACGTCTCTCTTCTCCACTGTCACTTACACACTGCGAAGACCGAGCATGGTTTAAGTGTCCGTCTGCATTCCTTTGTTATTGTTTCTGCTGTGGACCTCAGCACAATGGAAACCATTTTATGCTGTCACATTGCAGAGGATACTGTGTCATTTTCCAGCGCTTCAAGTCAAAGTGTGAGTAATGTGATAAAGCAATATTTTTTTTCACACATGTGAACACAGTGGAGTAGGGGGTACATAATACTCACCTAAAATTCCCACTGAGGCTGGTGTAATTGATGTAATGGTGTTACACCCTGAGGTTAATAATCCATCTGCAACTAGAGTGTCATTTTCATTCCGGTGGCCCCCAACCCCATTCATCCAGACTTACTGAGCCACAGCAATTAAAAAAAGGAGGAAACCAAGAATAATTCCATTATACTTTAGTAAGCCATGGCTAGATAGAGAGGTGGGTTACCCACACAACTCTGATGTCCCATAATTGTCACTATTACAAGGTAATATTAAAAGCTTTTAATAATGGGACTGATGATTATTGAGATCTATGTGAAGATTTATCAGTTGGCTAGAAACACAACTCCAAATAATGTTGCTGTGTGTTTGTTGGATAAATAAATAGGCAAATATTGGCTAACATGTTAACAAGACTTTACAAGGTGGTAATATGTCATATGTTGCATTAACACCTACTTCTACTGCCCCCCAGTGGCAAAAATAATCCATTAGAATAGTGCACTCAGTATGGAATTAATCTGCAGATGCTACGGTTTAAAGTGGACTGAACTTTCTATGGATGTCAGTTTTTGAGTGGTGACAAAGGCCAAAATGTGGCCTGCAGCAGACAGTAAGGAGAGTTGTCTTTAGCCGAGACGATTTCCGGAAAACTTGCATCCCCCACTGGCTGCCTAAGAGGAGTGAGGAGTCAGTATGTGAACAGACGATACAACAGGTTTTCCAACAACTGTGAATCACCGCAACTAGGAGAGATCCTTGAGCATAAAGTTATTAATGCGTACAAAAAAATATTAGGCTAATTGTTCCAGTAGTGGACTCACACGTGCATGCACAAGACCAAAGGTATGATCCCCTCCAGGCTTGAGCCTGGTGGAGATAAAAGCCAAAGTCAATTGCTATTTTTGTTTCTTCAGATTTTGGCCTTCATTCCAATACAGTAGAAATAAATGCTATTTTATTTTTGGTGCTCACATAATTGAAATATGACACTTAAAATATTTAACAGCAGCGCTTTCCAGAAAATGTATCCCTATTAGTTGGAATTCAAAGACCTCACTGTGAACTCTAGTCACTGGGATTTTTTCTTTGGTAAAAAGCAGTTTCAATGAAAACTGGTCAAACTAGATTCAACAAGGTGCTGGAAACATTCCTCAGAGATTTGGTGTATATTGACATGATATCATCACACAGCTGCTGCAGATTTGTCAGTTGCACATCCATGATGCAAATCTCCCGTTCCACCACATCCCAAAGGTGCTCTATTGGATTGAGATCTGGTGACTGTGGAGGCCATTGGAGTACAGTGAACTCATTGTAATGGTCAAGAAACCAGTTTGAGATGATTTGAGCTTTGTGTCATGGGGCGTTATCCTGCTGGAAGTAGCCATCAGAAGATGGGTACACTGTGGTCATAAGGGGATGGACACAGTCAGCAACAATACTCTAGATGGGCTATGGTGTTTAATCGATGCTCAGTTGGTACTAAGGGGCCCAAAGTGTGCCAAGGAAATATCCCCCACACCATCACACCACCACCACCAGCCTAAACCATTGATACAAGGCAGGATGGATCCATGCTTTCATGGTGTTTACTCCAAATTCTGACCCTACCATCTAAATGTTGCAGCAGAAATCCAGACTCATCAGACCAGGCAATGTTTTTCCCATCTTCTATTGTCCAAACTTGGTAAGCCTGTGTGAATTGTAGCCTCAGTTCCCTGTTCGTAGCTGACAGGAGTGGCACCGGGTGTGGTCCTCTGCTGCTGTAGCCCATCTGCTTCAAGGTTTGACATGTTGTTGGTCAGAGATGGTCTTCTGCAGACCTTGGTTGTAACTAGTGGTTATTTGAGTTACTATTGTCATTCTACCATCTTGAACCAGTCTGGCCATTCTCCTCTGACCTCTGACATCAACAAGGCATTTTCACTCAGAGAACTGCTGCTCACTGGATATTTCCTCTATTTCGGACCATCCTCTGTAAACCCTAGAGATGGTTGGGTGTGAAATTCCCAGTAGATGAGCAGTTTCCGAAATACTTTGACCAGCCAGTCTGGCACCAACAACCATGCCATGTTCAAAGTCACTTAAATCACCTTTTCTTCCCCAGTCTGATGCTCAGATTGAAATTCAGAAGGTTGTCTTGACCATGTCTACATGCCTAAATGCACTAAGTTGCTGCCACCCGATTGGCCGATCAGTTGAACAGGTGTACCTAATAAAGTGGCCGGTAAGTGTTTATTGGGCAAAGTGCTGAGGGTGAATGTGTGCAGTTTGATAAAAGTAGAACACTGAATTAAATGACACAGATGCCACACTGTCCACTGCCGCACATAAATGACCGAATTCTATCAGCCTGTTCTATTGGCAGCTTGTAATCTTTTCTTCGTAAAAAATAAAAATGTCTTTCTGACATTCTTCATATAATCCTCAGCACCCCGGCTTCATAGAACACAGACAGGGACCTAAGCGGTGGCGTTAAGTATTGTCAATAAGAAAGCTGTGAAAAATTGATCGCTGGGTTCACTGCAGCAGTATGAGGAAAAAGGGTGGGCTAAATGAAAGATAGCCTGAACCTCCCAGACAGAGTGAATAATAAGAGGTGAGGATTAAAGACTTGAGAGGGTGACATGGGGCCACTGCTCTTCGTCTGCACACACAGGGAATGAAGGCTCTGCTCTTCCTCAAATATTATTACCCTACTCTGCTGCTGAAGTCATCAGCTACAAATACAACAAAAAACTATGCGACCATAAACAGATTCTTGACAGCAGCAGAGAGCGTTACCAGTGTTCTGTCTCTTGCAGGGAGAGTCACATTAATCTTAAAGTTTCCGTGTGAATTCATGTGAGATTCCATTTTGCCACGGGAGATTGACTAAAGAAAAAAGCTCATCTGAATCACCTGGGCTCCTTTGTCTTACCTTATGTCAGATGAAGGGAAAAACATTATCACGACGTGCTGATTAGATCTGAATTGCTTCGCCCCATCTGATAACATGCTACTATGATTATCAGAGACATCTTCCCATCCTGACTGAAAAATAAAGGTGACCTTGAACATCATGTGTCCTGTGCAAGCACTCAATGGCAACAAGTCCCCCAAACTAATGGACAAAATATGTTGTTGTTTAAGATTGGCTTCAAAATCAAACCATATGAGCATTTTTTGTTCTGGCACCTCTATTGGCAGGATGCTATCATTTGTCAGTTCTTTCCAAAAGGCAGTTATCAAAGTTTGGCATTCCAAACATGCCCATTATAATGCTGTGATAAAGTTTTAGGCACATAACCGAGTATTTGGCTAAGGAACAATGGTGGTTGTGGGTCCAGACTCAAGGCTAGGGTATTTTAGAAGCATACTGGTTCATATAAAGTGTCATCAGGCCACATCTGAATGGCCACACTCAAAGGCTGGCTGAAAAGGCTGATGTCATTGAGAGTGGCAAAACACGATGAATCATACAAATGATTGACAATTTTCTCCCCAGAGACATTTGTGGTATTGAACTTTGTTATACACATGAAAACTGATAGAAGTAGCATCAGCTGGTGAAGTGGCCATGCTTGTTATATTCATGGTTTCAGAAAGTTACAAAAATTGCCTGACGTGTCTAACACCGCGTTCACAATGGCAATACAGCTCCAGTTGGGTTGTTCACACTGGACGTGCCAGCTCACAATCTGTAGTGATAGTATTAGCCTCTAGTCTATTTTTTCTATTTGCAGCAGGCAAATCTGTAAAGTAAACATACTTAACATCTATTATGAATGGTATAAAGGTCATATAGGATATGATATAAATTATGTGATCCTTAGAGATAATTAAATATGCATTCCATGCTTACTTACTCAACAACTTTGTCAGTTGTGTCTACACCAGGCCCCCAGGAAGTGAACCAGACTTTGAAGCCAAGTTTACATAGTAGCCAAACTTTTCATTTCTGGGTCTGTCACGCGACGCCATTGGGCCCAAAAAGACATTTTCCCATAAGCTTACACTGGGCAAGCGATGTCTGTAAATCAGTGGATACATCTTTTTAGTGTCACAACCCCCGTAAAAAAACTCATTTTACCATCAGAATTTGATCCATTTGGTCCGTTAACATTTGGAAAATCTAGAAGTGCTGCATGAGTAAACCATTTTATCCCCACTGAAGTTAGTGGAGGGCTAAAACGGAAGTTAGCCGCTCGGCTGGCAGAAGTTAGCTTGCTCTGTGGGTCCAATGATGTAAAGATCTGGGTAGTTTTACACCATTTTACACAAATCTTTTGGCTTCATGTGCCACTGAGCAGCTTTCATAGAAATGAATGGCACACCACCTCCAACACTGTATCCAGTTCTCTTTGTACATCCATGAAATAAACAGACAGTGAGAGAGAAGAGCAGACACTCAAACAAGCAGGCAGAGACAGAGCTCTACATGTGATTACAAAAGAACAGAGGAGAGGAATTGCTTGTTGAACAGCACTGAGAAATGCACTTTTGGTGTGAACAGCCAGACGAGTGTTCGCGTGTCAACTGATGTATTGCCGTGCTTCCCCATCCAGTGTGAACATGGCATAAGTCACACTTTTTTAAGCCTACCTGTTTACCAAAGCCTGTGTATTTAGCTAATTGTGTCATCCTCAGCAAACATTGCCACTACTAATTCTGTTCTTGTGTCATTTGTTTTTGTCTGCCTTCTTATGTGGAAAATGTCCTTGGGTTCCTCAGAAGGGAAGGACAGATTGTAGTCATGGTACAAAGAAAACAGTGTTTACTGCTGGTAGGAGATAGGATGTGAAGTACAGTCTCTGGTGTCAAAGTTAGCACTCAACCCATCTTATGCCAGACGAAACCCAACACATTATTGCACGTTTCTTCAACACACTCTCACTATCAACTTTCCAAACACTGACGATTGGTCAGTGGCCCTCGGCATCAAATACAGACACATCAAGGCACCCTTTAGCGGCGGTATGAGATGCACTGGGTGGTGTGTCAATTTATGCCTGTTATGCTTACATGCACTGTGTGTTTTAAAAATAATTTTCAGTTTGTTTTTAGGTTTACTTGCTTAAGCAACAAAAGCACGTGGTTAGATTTGGAATAAAACATCATGGGTCAACTTACAATAAGTATTTCTGTTACCAACGTAGTGTGATGTCACTAGCATAGTTAGCTACACATAATAGTACACTATGAAAAACTATTAAAATAACTCGACTGACTTTTAGCTTCACACAGGACACAAACAGCAGTCGTCCGGGTGAAAGCCCAGAGTTTGTTTGACCCATCCACCTCCCCTCGAGCCCACCCTATGCAGATTTTCTTGTTTTTTTTATGTTGTGTCTCATACTGTTGCAAAACAGTTCCTCAGTGTGTCAGCATTTGACGCCATGGGCCACTTACCAAGTGTTGGTATTTGACGAGTTGGGAGTGAGACCTGGTTGGCTTCTCAAGTGGGCCATTAACACATATGTGCACCCGCAAACCTCTCCAGTCACATACTTGTGGCAGGTGCATGACTCAAAATTTGAAACATCACATTCTGTCAGTCTATGGGATCTGGGGGATCTATGGGACTGATCCAGTAGGTATTATAGATGAAAGCATGGAAGTATGAGGAAGCAAGTAGAAAACAAGATGTGCTTTACAATGCTGCCTTGCAGAAAACACGCACAAGTTTTAACAAAAACCCAAAAAGTAACGGACAGCTCTTCCTGCATTCTCTTCTACGGTGGCCTTCATATATATTGCAGGACACTACTTCACAGCACCAGCTACAGTGGGTTAGCAGTGGAAAGCAATGACGACTCCCACGCAGACAAGAGTTTGAAAGCCTCAGTCTGCTTCCATCAAAGAGCTTGTCGGATCATCTAATGGAGTCTAAAATCCTCTGATGACAAAATCAATGACGCCCCCTTTCTGCAGGTGTGTGGAGGTGTTAGTCATAGATTTTATAGGGTTAGGTTTCATTTTTCAGCCCCAGAGGTTACAGCTTGGCCAGAGTAGGCGTTTGAACTTCTCTGAGACTCTCTTTTTTAATTCTTCCTACAACTTCTTTCGTTAGGTTTTGTGTGTGTGAGAAAAAAGTGCAACACAACAAATGCCTCTGAGGAGAGAGTGTCTGAAAATATGCATTCTTTCTATCCAGAAAGCATGCATATTTTCAGACACTATTTGTAAAATTCATTGCCTTTCAGAACAGGTATATACACTCGCTTTGAGATGTAGTTGGACAAAATGTTGTATGAATGCGCTCATTTGAAACTCCATGAGGCTTTGCAGTGTTAAGACAATGTACTTCTGCCAATACCTCTTAGAGACAACAGTCAAAATTCTCATGACCACAAGAGGTTCTTGTCAAATAGGCCTCGTCCACACATTCATGGGGATATTTGAAAACATATCTTTTTCGGTGCGTTTTGACCTTTTGTCCACATGCAAACTGCATTTTAGGTCAATGAAAATGTACCTCCCTCCAGGGAGATTTTTTTGAAACTCTATTTTCAGTGTTGACAGGGAAGACAGATATTGGCTTTGATGTTGGCATTGAGGAAACATTTTGCTTATTTTGCAGATGTGACTTAAAGAGTGCTGGTTTTTACCTTGCTAACTGGACTTTTTACATGTTAGCACATAAATGTAAAGTTCCTCTTCTGCTATATTGAAGAACATAAAACAGTTATTCAGGCTTATGATTGGTCAACATCTTCTTCTTTAAATGGCTCAAGGGTATATTACTGCCTTCTGGTTTGACATACTCTTAACAGGACTTTAATCAGCAAGTGCAAGGATTATGTTTTTTCGGCCAACGCGGAAGTTAACCCTTGTTCCCCCATCAAAAATGGGATTTTTTTCCATCGGATTTTGGATAATTGCCTTTGTCTTGACAAATCTTGACAGATGAACACATCACTTATAATTTTTTAAATGTAAATGCAATCGCCAGAAGTAAAAAGCTAATGTTAGGTTATTAATGAACTACAGAAAGGTCGCCACCCCAACAAGGCTGTAAAACCATGCTCAGTGTGATGGCGTTCTGTAGTCTCATTTAGCTGCTTGTTAGCAACCATCTTTTTCATGACATGTAAAAGCTTAAAAATTCACAATTTACTGATGTTTTTTATGTTGTAGAGCAAAACATGAAAATCTATCAAGCTTGTATTAAGCACAAACCTTATTGTAGACATCTAACCAAAAACCCATTTAAACAACCCAGTGACTTCAAGACAAGGGGGACCCACAGTGCGAAAATGCGAACTCATTTCTGAGTTTTAGAACTCAATCCTGGACCACTTATTCTGTTTTTTGTTTTGTTTTGTTTTGGTTTGGTTTTGCATTTTCAATTAAACAGAGATTTTTGTTTTTGCTTGTGTGTACAAGAACTTTTTTTGAAAATTAAGTAAGAAAAAATCCCATCTCAAAAATACCCTCATGTGTGGAATAGGTCTTAATCACGTACTAAGTTAGTTTTAGCCATTTGACCAAACTAGCAATGCAGTCATTTCTCTAGTGAAGAAAGTCTTACTGATAAATATTTTACTATTCAGGCTAACAAGTTCTGTTCATCACCTTAGAACTTGTGAATAAAGAGTTTTCTCTTCAGTTCGACTTAGAGTGAACCCCATATAACCTTCTATAAAGCCATTTTCATTTGCAAATTGAGGCAGTTGTGGATTGAGAAGGCAATTCATGCAGCTTCTGTATCTGGTTCCAGCCATTTGTTTTACAAATTAAAACATTCTAATCCCTTAAGCTATTTGCCACTTCTCACAGACTGAATTTGTTTAGAATTATATTAATTTCAAAGGTTTTAAACCACTCAGCAAATCCATCCCACTGGCCTTGAGTGGAGGGGTAAGAAAGTTGTCAACATGGCATGTCTCTGTCCCTCCTTTTCTTCCCCTCTCTCTCTCTCTCTCTCTCTCTCTCTCTCTCTCAATTTTTCATCCTCTTCAGCCCAAGGTAAACCTGCCCCCCTCCAAATAAACACATCAAAGTAGTACAATACATGTGTGCCTTTGAAGAGAGTGCAATGTTTTTAGCTTCTTTTTCTCAAGAACTGAAGTGTGCCTATGGGCCCTTGCTGGTGCAGTGGTGACTGTGGTGCAGGTAGCCACAGTCAGTCCCGCTCAATTATTCAGTGTCAGTGCCGAAGACCGGAGGTCCCCTTACCAGCCTTTCCCCCGGTGATGCGACCTCGCTTTGACTCGGGGGCCCTGCCACTGTCGGCTGGCAAACACCCAAGGGGGTGTCTGACCTCATAGCACTGAGGATGTGGGGAGTCAAGTAGCAGGGAACTGTCAGAAATAAGGTATGAGAGTACACAAACGACAGAGAAAATATAACACACACACACTCACTCACACACACACACAGCAATCTAGTCTTTATAGGACTAAAGAGGCAGGAGTGTCAGCAGGAGCTGGGCAGGCCTGTGTCGTATTTGACCTCAGTGTCAAGAACATTACCATTACTGCATAGCTTATCCAAACCTGAAATGATATAGGTGTATTGGAGAGAGAAAAATGTTTTCAGTATGTGAAATGTTTATATGAATACGTACAATATGTGAAAACCAGACTGCACAAATGATATGCTGTGAACTGAACACAAATCTGTACAAATCGAGATTAAGAATGACTGACATCCAACGATGTACAATCTTCTGAGTGTGGTGATAGGATTTCCTTTCAACAAAATCCATTAGCTCATTTAAAAAAATAATCAGCTTATGCATGGAGAGCTATGAAATCTGGGGTTCAAAATGATGACAAAATGAGTGAGTGTGTGTGTGTGTGTGTGTGTGTGTGTGTGTGTGTGTGTGTGTGTGTGTGTGTGTGTGTGTGTACCCATTCAGGCATGTACTATGTGTGCATTTTATTTCTATGGTGCTGCACCTGCGAACTACATCACTGTGCACAAGGAAGTGTGCATCTACTCCTGGAGATTAGTTATACAGTAGCTACCTGATACTGCTGTTTCTCCAACACTCAGCAACTCACACCAAAACAATCTAGATCTATGAATAGCACCATGGAAGATTCTAGGGCAAACTTTCCCTTTAAGTCTTCCCTTGATTGGAACCAAGGGGCCAAGTCCAACCAGCAAAATCAAATCAGTTCTTTCTTGAGTCCAAATGAATGTTTGTGCCAAATTTGAAGAAATTCTCTCATGGCATTCTTCAGTTATGTCATTCACAAGAACGGGACGGACACAAGGTTGCAATGACCCTGAACTTGACCTTACACCAACAAATTTCATTAGTTTATCCTTGAGTCCAAGTGGACATTTGTGCCAGATTTGAAGAAATTCCCTCAAGGCATCGAGATATCTTGAACGCGAGGTAAAAGTGACCCTGAACTTTGACAATGAAAATCGAATCAGTTCACTCTTGAGTCTGAGTGGATGTTCTTGCCAAATTTCTCTTGAGCTGTTCTTGAGATGTTGTGTCCATGTGACTGGGATGAACAAGGTCACAGTGATGTTGATTTTTGACCTTTGACCACCAAAATCTAATAAGTTTGTCCTTGAGTAAAAATGGACAGTTGTGCCAAATTTGAAGAAATTCCCTAGAGGCATTCTTGAGATCATGTTCACAAGAATGGGACAGACACTGACACTGACCACCAAAGTGTAATTAGTTCATCCTGGAGTCCAAGTGGACGTTTGTGCCCAATGAGATATCACAAATTCTTTGTACCATTTGAGATATTCGTTCAAAAGAATGGGACAGTCAGATGGATAGATGGACAGACGGATGGATGAATGGACAACCCAAAAACATAATGCCTCCAGCTGAAGCTGTTGCCAGGGCAGCGGCATAAAAACTGAGGCGTTTAAGGGTTGGAAGCAGAGCAGCTTGTTGGAACTTTCAAGCGTCTTTTAACTCTTTGTTTTGTTTTGTAAACTCTGCTCTTTTCAACCTGGTTCCCAGCAGCAGCAGGCAGCTGTTTTCATAAACCAGCTGTACGCTAGTGGCCCAGCACCAAACTGCAGTTAGCAACCAGTTTGTAAAAAAAGTGGAACATTTAAAGTCAGATACTTTTCTTAGTAGTTGGTGGGGATAAAAAAAAAAAAAAAGATCTAAAAGAAGAGTCAATATCAGATGTCAATTCATAAGTTGGCCAGAAACACAATTCCACATGAATGCTAATGTTGCCCTGTATCTGCTGGATGTGTGAATTGGCAACTGTTTGCTAACGCACTCACCAGAATAACTGTATAATATTACTTCAGATGTTGTTTATTGCTAATTTTCTGTCCTCTGGACCAATGATTCAAACAGAAAAACAGAATACTGGGCCCACAGATTATTGCTCAAATATGCAGAAAATGCAAAAACATTGAAGAAATGTCTCAGAAGAATTTTATTTTTTACCATAAACAAGTGAACATACATGTACCTCACCCCAATAACATACTTATAGTGTGGCTTTAAGACAGTTGATTAGCATATTTTTTGTGCAGTGCAGTCAGTTATAGGACCTATGTCTAAGCATAATCCCACCATTCTCATGTAGCTAGTGTAATAACCTCACAAGATAGGAGTGTGTAAAATCATGATAGGCACCCTGGGAGAAATAAACACGCTGACCTGAGGATTTAAGGTGACCCATGTCTGGGCAGATGATCCTCCCAGCCCCTCAGGCTCGGCTCCTTCCCCTTAAGGTCATAAACTATGCATTAGCTGGCAACCATAAGTTCAAACCTCAACAGGGACATAAAAGCAGAAATGGTATAGTTTCCACTCCAAAAACACAACGTGTGCACACTGATGCTTTAGATGCGGAGATGGTATGTGCTGGAGGAATATAGCTTCTGAGCTGGATGCATTGTTGTGTTCCATTTTATTTTCATTTGGGTTGGTCTTGATCCAAGCAGGGAAAGTACTCCCGTGGGAAAACACTGTTTGTTTCTCTGGCCAAAGGGAGACAATGCAGCAGGATGTGAAGAATCAGCCGTCGGGCACCAGATGGGGTCTGGACGTACAGTGTGCTCAGTGAGAGGGAGTGGGAGGAGGTGGTTCTGGGGAGTGTTCGGCACACAGGCAACCTGCAAGCAAAAGTGAAAGTTGATGGCTTATTTCCTCACTGTCCAGCTCACCCAGCAGGCTTCTGAATACAATAGTCTGTGCTCTGCCTCGCCCCCATCAACATCTGTCTTTTGGGCTCGGAGGAGAGATCATCTCCTGATGCTGCTGGCATTGCACTGCTTCCAAACTATACATGTTGGTGAATTTTCCTCAACTAGCTGTGTCAAAAGCAGCGTAATGATGTTCTTCAAGCAACTTGGTTTCACAAAAATATGTAAAATAACCACAACCTCTTAATACTGCATTACGTGATGGTGGCATGTAATATGTTAAAATTACAATGCCGATGGAAGGTCAATTAGGATCATTTGTCATGTTGGAGACACAAATTCCCTGGTTCAACAACATCACACAATCTGCAGTGGTGAATGTTACCACCCCAAAGGAAATATAAAGAGCAAGAGAGTCCACGTAGGGACAAGATCGGGGTGTTGAATGGGTCAAACACTAGACTTTTACAGTTCTGTCCTATTTGAAACCAAAAGTCAATGTTGACTTCTTTTAACTCGGGCTGTTCTCACACACTTTCTGTATGTATACCTACTAAAAGTAATGCTCCACAATTCGGATATATGTATATCTCACATAATCACGAGCCAGTAATTTGTGTGCAACACATGTCATTGTGAAGGCTGCAGTCACCTATGCGTTGAATCCAGTAAAGAGAGAAGTAGTCCATGTAAGGAGGAAGGTTAGGGAGCTACATGGATCACAAAACACAGGACCTTCCAACAAAGGACTTTCCCCCAGGAGCAGGTATTCAGAACTGTGTAATCCAAGTGAGCCTTGACTCATTTCAAGGTACGCCACAACCATGTTTTTTTTCCCAACCCTAACCTATATAACTTCACTTGCCTACTCCTAGCCTACATAACTAGCCGTTCAAACATCGCTCCTGCTTCTTTAGCTCTAAGAAGTCTCACTGTATGAGCAAGTCCCAACAGCCAAAGCTAATGTTCAAATGTCGTGCTAGCAAATGGCGAGCTAACACATTAGCCACAGCAGGCCAACACAGAATCCAACACTTTCCAGACCTTGTGTTGATTCCTTGTGTGGCATTTCTCATTGTAAATTCCTTCAAAGTCCTCGAGCTGACAACTTAAGACATCACAATAGACTTAGAATGCAAGCTAATGCAGTTTACTTGCTCTCTTTTCTCTGCTTGACCTGTCTACTTTACTGCCTTCATCAGTCTCCTTCGCTGACCCTCCCTTGACTGCTTGATTGATGCATTATCACCTTTCTTAACCAATCAAATGTTCTTAAATCACGTGCTTAATGCATGTTCAACCAAATACATCACATCAAGGTTAATTAAGTTTCACTTACACACCTTCCTGTTATGTATACTGGCTTCACTTTTTTGTCCTTTCTTCTCAACTTATCTTAACTTTTAAACATCACAGATCACTATCAACATGAAATCTAAATCATATTTACAAAAAAAAAAACAAAAACACCTCAGTATAAGTAAAAGTATTGACTGTAACATAAATTTTCCCACTGGGCTGCACTCTGTTAAAAGGTCGTTCACGCACTTCTGTGAAATCGCGTTGTCTTCAAGGGGGTGAGGATTAGTCTGAGGTTAAAATGATTGTGTAGTGAACCTTGAATATATCAGTGTACACAGCAATGACTCAGTGAGTGCATCTGGCACACACATGTAGCTCTCAGCTCTCAGCTCTCTTCTTATTTAATGTGAATGCCACATTCCTGTTGAGTTTATAAATTTTCCCCCGTAAACTCAGCAGTCTAGATTTTACCTGAGAGCCTCCGGGGACTGCGTTAACCAGTTTGTTTGTAGTCCTGTGAACCTTGTAAGACATTTCGGTATCAAGACAATTAGGCCAATTTTCATAATCATTATTCACTGATCCCCAGGGAGAGCTTAGATATAGTAAGCTTATGGCTGCAGTAGTGATTTGTCTGGTGTCTGCTTGGTAATTCTTCTATTTATAGAGGGCCATTAAGCTGTGAAAATCTCTCTTCACTGCTAACCCATCTCTGCTATGTCATTTCGTACTGTAAAATTAAAGGCGAGGTCCAGTTCAGTCTGAATGTCCAGACCACTTAAAAGTCCATTATATTCTCCCGGTGTCATTACTTTTAGTGAGCCAGCTCTGAAATCGTAGTTTAAAAAGAGATAGGACTTAATGAACGCTTTGGATATTCTCCTTTCTCAAATCTGAAGAAGTGCCTTATTCAAACAAATCTCTTATTAGGAATTAACATATTGTAGATGATATAGATTTCTTGTATCCCATATCTCATTCAACGTTCGTATTCTTCAAGCTAACTGGATTTCAAATAGAAGTCTTTCACATTCAGGAACACATTTCCATTGAAGGACATGACTAGAAAAGGCAGCCAACATTAGCAGCGCCAGATATTCAGATTCCTCCCTGTCCTTCAGTCATTCTTCTTTCTCCTATTGATAGCTGAAAACAGGCCAGTTTATTTGCATTTAAAATCAAGACTACATTTCTTAGGGATTGTATAAAGTTTAAAGTTGGTGACACTTGGGTTTTACTCAACAATACTGGCATGTTTCACAGCCATCACAACACCAATGGACAAGATAACTTCTAACTAGCAAGCAGTTGGTACACACACGTTAGTTAATAAAAAGACAACTAAAAATATATTTTTCTTTATTTGCACAGAAAAGGAAAGTCTTAGCTCAGTGTTTCAAGCTTAAAACTAAACTAGATAATTTGGTTGATAGTAAAGTGTTTCATGATTCAACTCCACCCATCCATCCATCAAGGATGTCTGTGCAGTCTGCCATGGCAATGCTCTACCTCTTGAGATATTTGTGTGACTAAAAGCCATAAAATGTGCACAATCCACACCAGCTGTGGACATACTGGGTAATATATCAATACTGTAGCAATGTGAAGGAGCTAATGGGATTTTGATTTTGATTAGGGTAAGATTAAACAATCAGCTGATGTGGTTGCTATCAGGCCATTAAATGCCTGTTATCAGAGGTAATAAGCATCATGGGTTAGTAGGGGCCTGTGTAGCAGGGTAAATGATCCCACTTGCCATTACTTGCCAATAGTTGACATCACCGGCAATTACATGACTTAAATTATTTTATTTCTGTCAATACTGTTTATTTTCATCTAATATTAGTTTTCCACTGGGACTGGTGCTAAGTTTTTAATGAACACCTCCTGTTAGGCCCCTGCAGAATGGCAGGGTGTGGACACAGGTTAGTTCCTGCAAACTTGAGCGGGGTATCTCGCTTATCGTTGTCAGGCTGAGGTATGCTGTCCCCACGGTAAGTCACATTTCTAATAAGCTCTCTTAAAATGCTGCAAACACTGCATTTTTGTTGCATTGTAAAATTTCAGTTTTTAAATGTCATAATGTTAAAAAAGTGACTTCTTTATTCAGTATCAAGTGTTTTGGTGCTGATATTGATTTGCAGTGAAATAATGACATTGTGACTTTGCTAGCTTGGATGTAGCCTCAGAAAAAAACTCCCATGTCACTTACTGACTGTTAGCTAAGTGATTTCTTGCTT
Organism: Cephalopholis sonnerati; assembly: GCA_019142605.1. Classification (NCBI taxonomy): domain Eukaryota; kingdom Metazoa; phylum Chordata; class Actinopteri; order Perciformes; family Serranidae; genus Cephalopholis; species Cephalopholis sonnerati. The sequence goes on along the minus strand of JAGQAX010000009.1, from coordinate 9,657,302 downwards.
TCTGTCTTTTGGCAATATATGGAGCTTATTACCACGATCCAATGTTCCTCTGTTGTTATCAGAATTAACAACTGGTTGGAGCCAAAGAGAGAAGATCTGTGCCTGGTTAGTCACACAATGCAGGACAGAAAGTACACAACCACTACACCTGCCATACTTGCTATTAGGCTGAGAAAGCCATTATCAGGAACTTAAGTTTTCTGCCAGAAAGGCCTTTCATAGGACTTTCTCCGATATGTGAGAAAGTCTGCACATAGGATGTGAGGGAGTGGTGGTGGATTGGCCAAACACAGGACTGTCAACCTGGAGACCGGGGTTTGTGTCCCATGTGAAACCAATATTTACAACCATTATCTTCTTCTAAACCTAACCATGTCATTGTGGTGCCTAAAACTGATGAGAGTAAAAGTGAAACTTACAAACTGGTAATTCTGTGTAAATAATGGTACTCTGAACCTACTAGTAGATGTAGCAGGCTCCTAGTGAAGATATCTATTAGCCTTATAGCCCCAGATAACAGCCATTCAATAGGCTGATAACATACTATCGTTGAGTTATTTAGTTTAGCGTTAGAATTCCACCTTTTTATTGGTATGAAGTACAACTGAAGCTTGGTAAACTGCTGTCAATGCTGTACCAACCACATTAATTAAATTCCCCATATGGGTAGAATTTGGAAATGTATGACTTTGCTACTACCCACTGCAGTACCAATAAGGCCTATCTGACAATGTTATGAAAGGATGAATAACAACACAGAGACTGCACAAATTTGCACTAAGATTGTGAGGTATTAAAGAATAGAAGCTGTGCCCTCAGAGTAATTTGAAATTGCTGAAATCCACACAGTGTCTTAAATGGTAAATGTAATTATACTGGATCAAACTTTGAATTTCTTAAGCAAGTTGTTTGATGCTGTTTGCTGTTTGATTTCATTTTATATCAGTGCATGCATTTTGCCATGCCTTCCCCCCCAAGTACACCGTACTTTGCATCAAATTAGGGATGCAGAATGCAAATGAACACAAACACTGTAAAAATCAATGAACCATAAACAATAGCACCACATAATCTGCATGACAAATGCTCATGCCTCTGTCAAGGTAAAGGTGGCTTAGCTCTCTGCTGCACACAGCCAGCAGTTTATGTCTTCTGAGATGTGACTTCACGGCATCTGCACTTTCCCTGGAAAATCTCTCAGCCTGTGATAAACGTGCTTCAAACTACTCTTTTACATGTGCATGATGTCTACCTTTACAACATTGGATTCTGCGTGTGCTTCAGTTAAAAGAAAAATATATTTGTTTTATTTTATGTATTTGTTAAGCTGTGGTTTTTCTCAGTTATGCTAATGTTATATTCACAACAGAAACTGCTGAGATCTTGGAATGTGGCATCATTGCTAACATGAGGTCCAATGGAGCAACAAGCATAACTAGTAAGACAATCATTCGGATCATAAACAAAACCCCAGGTTAGTCATGTTTATATGGAAGAGAGAATGTAGGTTATTATTATGGAGTGCACATACTTTCAGGTTCTCTAAATAAAGAAGTTTAAATAATCTGCCTGGAATGTTGGCTTGTTTACATATGGCCTATATGCACCTTTTACATTAACTGTGTCCAAAATGTAATGTTAGATTTAGAGCATAAACCTGAATATTCTGAGACACATTCCAACTTGTCAGATTACAGGGTCGGCAAATTTGACATTGGGACCACCAGACGTGCCAGTTTGTCTTGGCATGATCAGATGATAGTGTAACAGCTAGTGTAATCATAACCAGCTGCCTCTAGAGCTGTGCACTTTTTTGTTGTTTTTTTTTCTTCTTATGGTCATAGTCGTTTTAGTTCAAACATTTAATGTCGGAGATCGCTATCTGATGTGCATCAAAGACGTAAACAAGAAAAAAAAAATCTGCCCTGCCAAAATCTGTTACATTTGGGATGAGATACGATCTGATCAGACTTACGGATTCTGTTTGACGGTGTAATCCTGCACTCCCTCAAGACTAAAGCAACCACAGCTTTTGCACGATTCAGAGCTATTAAATGAGCCAAGTCATACTTTTTTTTTTTTTAGCTCTTCAAGCATATTTGTGAAGCATCATTTGCAAAATACAGCATGTTTTGATTGCATTATATTGTAGTACATAAAGAATCGTGTATAATCTTCATAATCTAACCTTCTATAATGTTCAATAGTGGATTTCTGAAGACTTTGATCAGGCCTGCATGCTAAAAAGAGTTTTAAGTCTGTAGAAGAGTACTGATGTGACTGACATACTGACAGCTGATAGAGCACTGTAAAGGGCTGGTAGTAAATAGTTTGAGTAACCAAAGGTATTGGAGCACTTTATAATGGGTTTATGAGTTGCAACAATAGCTTTGTTGATGATAATAAATCATTACCTAATAATTTACAGAACAATTGCAAGCATTAATACAGCGTTAGTTTCATTAACAAGAACTATAACAAAATTTATTTGACATCACACTTTTTCATGACAAAGACAAGACAATGACAAGCTAAAAGTAGAATAGTTCATATGATACAAAAAATGCAGACACAACAGTTTGTATGATATCCTACGAATTAGCGCTCCACAAATGACTTTATGTCCTTAATACAGAGTTTCATAATTAACTAGGAAAAGAAACATGGTGATGACATGCCTTAAAATGACTCAAAGTCTACTAAAAGTTCACCAAACATGCATCTCTAGGGGAAAGTCTTAGGGAACAGTCCACATGTTTGTCAAAAACTCAGCTGGAGAAATACAAGTTTGTAAGTGCGTAGAAATTATTTGTAGTTGTAGAAAAAAATTATGTCTAAATGAAATGTTTATACAACTTTTCACCTTGATTCCAACTTCTGATACCAATACTAGCCTCATTGCATTGGTTTAAATAGGGAAAAAAAAATCACCTTGACTAAAACTAATGACTAGCAGTTGACTAAAATGTCAATTTTTATTGACTAAAATGTTTTGAGTTGTGTTGGGCAAAAACAAGACTAAAACTATGAAGGACAAAACTGACAAACATGTTAGTACTTTCAAGCATTTTCATTTATGACTACATCTAAAATAGCTGCCAAAATTAACATTGCATTAATAACCGTAACTTTGTGGTTGCCAAGTTGGAGAAAATCCTCCTCCAGCATGACCCTTGACTTGTCTTTTTATGTCTTTGATTCATGTGCAACCCTTCTCTAATGAATCATTGGCCTCTAATCCTAATTTCCTAACAACTTAACATTTAAAACTGCCAACGTGTATTATTATAAGAACCCTATTATTTTATCAGGATTGTTTATTAATAGACAAGACAAGACAAGTGATTAAAAGGAAGACACATGAGACAAGACAAGGCAAGGGAGAGAAACAACAACAACAAAAAGGACAGAAACACAGATAAGCTTAAGTAATTAACAGGAGCTACCTGAGTAACATTGAAAAGATGGATTTAGATTTTCTTATAGCAATACCCTTGTGAGTAAGTGTATGTGTGTGTATGGCAGTTGTGTGTTTAAGGTTATAAAGGGGAGAGAGAGAAAGACAGAGAGAGAGAGAAAGAGAGAGAGAGAGAGAGAAAAGAAGTCAACAAAAAATAGGGTATTAACAATGATAATAATTATAATAAATATAGTGGCAATAAGTGGCAATTCCAGGGGGTTCAGGCCAGCATGGACCATTAAAACTTGAAAGCTGGGTAGGATCAAGACCTTTGACAGTGTGGGACGTCTGCATTAAAGATAAACAACAGGCTTTATAACAATCAGACAGATGCTCATTTATTAACGTCCAAATCTCTACCACACTATGCTTTTATTTGGATGCACTCATTGATTTATAGCCAAATTTTGCAAAAGGTCATTGTAGCGCCCTCTATTGACCGATTTCAAAATAATTTAGCACACATGGTTCATCCATATTATTTAACACACCCTGCAAGTTTTGTAATAATTGCAGAAACGATTTCTGATTTCTAATCTGATTTGTGTTATTGCATGCCCATGTTTTGTATTTGTCGTGCTCCCTAGTGGTCAATTTAAATGCAGACTTTCAGGATATGTTTCTGGTACGTATTAAGACACTGTTTGCAAGGTTTGTGATGATTGGTCAAAAGGTCGTGGAGTTATGTGCTGAGCCACGCCCCCTCTAAAGTTCATTCGTCAATATATTCAAAACACAATGAGATATCAACAAGTTTTTATTAACTAATTAACTTAATTAATTAATTATTTTGATAAGCTTGGTCCAGTAACAATCCACAGGAAATTTGTCTTGAATTGGACCAATAGTTTAGGAGGAGATGTCAAAAACGTGTTTTTCAAAAAGTTCCAAATGGTGGAAAACTTTCCACTGGTCCCATCATGGTTCTTGAGGCTTTTTCGTGGAACACATTGAGCTGAACTTGTGTGTCAAATTCAGACTTAAGGTGTGAGGGGTGTGTCCTTTTGATAACAGAATTTTTTTGCCTTAACTATAGTGATCTCATCTGGCTAACTGGCGTCATATTTCTTGAGCAGCATTTGCACACAACTTCCAATCACTGGTAAAAATTTTGTGTGTCTAGGATGTAACATTTCACAGGAATTTGTGAAAGCATTTTTTGAGAAAAAAAAAAGAATAAAACAAAGTCAAAGCAAAAACAATAGTGTTTCAGCCCTTCTGGCTTGAACCCCTAATGATGACGAGAGTGTGTTAGGAGGGAAAAAAAGGCTCCCAGGAGGCATCTCTGGTCTGGGATGAGGCAGTGTCATGGATGAACTGAAACATGTCAAGACAGCTGGACCTGACCAATGCTTCTTAGTTTTTTATTTATCCATTTCTATTTTATTCTCCCTTTTTTAAATGTCATATCTTTTTAGTTTTTCGAGTATACTTTTTTGTTTTGCTTTTTACTGTTTTGGGCTCGTAGGTCAGATCGGCTCTAGAAGGCGATACCACAACATGTTCAGTCAGAAAGTTTATTTTGGTCTAAGAAGCAACTCAGAAGAGGATTTAGTGGCGATCAGGTCATGACAAACAATTCCATTTCCCCAAACCCTCCTCAGCCCCCAAGGCCCTGTCAGAGGTGTCCCCATTCTGGGGAATCATTGGCTATGAAAGGGGTGAAGAGATGAACAATATATAACAGATCAAAAAGATAAATACATAAGTATGCAACAAACCAGTAAATGTAAATGAACAAACAAGTAAGTGAGTTGATGAGCTCTATTATTAAGTTATTTATTTGTCATGTTTGCAACATGGTAAAAGTGGTAATAAAAACATAAGCAACTTAAAGTAATATTATTACCTAATACAAAATAGTCAATATAGTGACTACAATCATTATCATCACCATAATTATTGCACTTGTATTGACTGGCAGTATTGATTAACTAAGTAACCATGTTGTGAGCAGTTTCATGTAGGAATTACGTGAACATTCCCTTTAAGATGTATAATAATTATTTATTTATTATATTATTTAATAAATACATTTAAAAAAATACATTTAATTACTTAGGTAGTTGTTTTTTCCACAAGTAGATTTGACCAATGATTTCTAGTTTGTACGCATATTTGTATTGCACTATTCGGTACAAGGCTTTCGATTCGGTAATGCAAGATGGTGAGATACACCATTACCAGACCAAAAATGGAAGATCCTCCTTTAAGGTCTGGTTTTTGGGGGCACTTCGGTGTCAGTGTGGTTATGAGGATGATGGTGGTAAAAAATGAAGAATAAAAAAAGAATGGTACACACCAAGCCAAAGAATGAGCCGCTGCGCAGCTATAGCCTCGCATTCAGCAGCTAGTTATATCACAAAGCACACATCCACAGCAGTGAGTAGGGTAGCCAATTTAGCCTGAAAGACTGAGAGGAACGCTAGTGACGGCTGTTTGGCTTGTGTTTATATGACTGTGACATTTACCAGAGATGTTTATTCATGTATTTATTAGATTGAAGACATAGTAAGTGAAAGATAGACACTGATAATATGCACTTTAATATCAGAAGTATCGTAGTTTTTTTATAGTATGACACAGAAATGCTGAGAAACAGTTGAACGGTCTAACTCCAAAGGTAAGTACTATACTGTTCCCTGTCTTTTCATGTTTTCAACAAGTACTTCCTGTATGAGTTGTGAAATGTGTTTTCGAAGGAAAGCTATGATTTTGCTTTACCCAGACTTTAACAAGCCCATTTCAACCAGTCTGTAATAAAAATCCCAAAATATGTTCATTTTTATTCATTTAAAATGTTTAAAGTCAAGGAGATTTCTTTGGCATTTCTACTTTTTTTGCTGTATCAAAAACGTACCACCCCGTGACGCCTCTCTATTGTATTGAACCAAACCGTGAATTTTGTGTACCGTTACACCCCAAGCAACAAGTGTGTTTTGCTGGAAGTTTAACATCGGAGAGGAATGCTGCAATCAAAGATTGTGAAGAGCTTCTGTGTTACCTTAAACCAGAGGTGCTGTACAAGTGGACAGAGCCATAAACGATAAAGGTAGTTGTCTGCTATGGCCAGAGTGTAGGTGTGAACATTTATCTGCTTTGTGCATTTTGTATTGAGTAATGTGTGTTCTCTGGAGGATTTTACACTGGATCAGTTGTAGATTTGTGTTCTCTGTCATTTTGAATGTATTTTCGCAGGCCTGTGTCCAGAGGTTGGTGTCTGAGGGGAAAGATAAGTCTCTTTCCCATATCGGGTTGGCAGGCGTATGTTGTCATCTGTATTGGAAATAAATGGCTGCATGTGAGAAAAAATGTTTGTAGCTGTGATACTTTGTGAACTGTCCTACTAGTGAGTGTGGCTACAGTGGACTTTTGGACTTTTCATTATGTTGATTTAATATTTAATAACTGATTTTAACTGTAGTGTTAGTGAGCATTTCCCCCTCTGATGCCCCCATACCATTAGACCAGGTCTATAAATGAGACCACTTTTGCTTTTGGCCTATGCAAAAACCTTTGACCCTTGACTACTATTTGTGACTGAAGACTTGATGGTATATTACCCTTAACTGATAACTTATTACCTTAACTAAGGACCTTTTGATTATTATCCTTTATTTAGGATTTATTTACATTTATAAAAGAAAAATGTAAATATTTTAGTCTTATAATCTTAATATAGTCTTACTTGCATTTTTAACGGCAGATTATAGTTATTATCTTAATTAATGACCTACTGACATTTATAACATCAACTCTTGACACTTTTTTATATCCAGTGTTGGGGGGAACACATTATGTAGTAACTTAATTACACTACCTTTAGTGGTAACTAGAAATGTAGCCTAACTTACTTTTTCAAATTAAACAACGCAGTTACAATTGCTGGAAGTAAAACTGACTCACACACCATTCTGTTTGCTGTGCTAACCTCAATATTTGTTTATACTAAATCTAAATCCATATCTCATAATTATCAGGATCATCTGCCTGACCCTCCCTGTGTCCAAGGATATTTGATTTTTAAAGGTCTAGTCTATTTAATTGTTCTATATCATCAGGCTATTATTTAAACAAACTGGGGATGTTAATACAAAGTGGTAACCAGCTGTATGTGAATGCATGAATGGGTCAGACCTGTGCAGCACTGGATTTGAAATGAACTGTAAGAAACTGGAGCTTTTGCGCTTTGATTACCTGCTGTGAAACAACATGAGCCTCATCCATTTATAATCAACGTTAGTTCATCTGAGGTCATTTTGGTGAAAGTAACGCAAAAGTAGTGTAATAAGTAATTTATTACTCTACACAGAGAGTAATGAAATCAATGAAGGTAACTAGTAATATGTAGTGTATTGTATTATTGCATGAATGTATTACATTTTGAGAGAAACTTGCCCAACACCGTGAATTACTTTTTGTAGGAAAACATGATTTTCAGTGCAAACTTACAACTAAAAGAAAAACTTTGTAAAAGGTGATTAATCAAAAAGTGGTACTGATTGTAGTTCTACAATTGAAGTCTTGGAATCAGATGAATAAAGTAATCAGAGATAAATCCACATAGCAGACATCAGAGCTTGATGTTGCTAAAGAATAAGGTAATGAGCCGACCAGGGAAGAAAAGGCATACAATGCATACACTTAGATTCATACCAGCCCTAATAGTGTAAACACACACAGCTCTTTAGTCCTTCCACACAGGGACAATGAGATTAAAATCATGTATCACTGAATGTGTTTGACAATGGGCAATGGACCACAAACAGCTGTTTTGGGCAATGAAGGCTTGCTCTGCACAAAATACCCCATTGTAACAGCTTGTGCTTGGAGATGCAAATTCCCACCCACATACTGTTCACTCATGTACTCCCATATCAGCACATGTTCCTACCCATACAACACTGCCGAGCTGAAATCTGCCTTAACATTTGCAAGGGCAGGTGCGTTCCGATGAGGCTCCAGTGTTGTCTTGAGAAAGCCCTCGTAGATGCCAAGCAAGGATTTATTGCTGCGTATGTTGCCTTAAACGGATGGAGCTCTCTGCGCTTTCATCGGTGAGAAGTGAAACGAGAAGAGAAAAGCAGAAAGACCCGCAGAGAGGCTGAATAAATTAGTCTCTGCTTCTAAATGAACAGGAGAGGCGAGGAGGATGGAAACATGATTTAGTGTCTTCTCTCCTCACCTCTTCGGGGCGGAGAAGCCGGTCGGAGCTATTACGCTCTCTATCATGCGGGGTCCCTTTGGACAATGCAGGATGAGCCGCACAGAGCTCCACTGCTCCTCTAACTGATCATCAAGGTGTCGCATTAGCGCTGCTCATGTATCACAACTGGATAGCAACGATACAATCAGTTATCATTATTGTATTACAAGCTTCAATGATCCTCTTCAATTATACTCAGCCAGGTAGGGCGCAGGAGCTACACATACAGTCGTGGTTGAGCTATTTGTTTACACGCCACTGTAAATTAAACCTAACTCCTATATAATCACATAATCATGTCATGGAATCTGGATCATTTGTAAAAGAGGTTTTGTAGTGGTAGAATATGTTACTCGATTGTTTCCAGCTATCAAAATACAGGGCCTTGCTGTTGTCATGTGGTTTTCTTGTTGTCAAGCTCAGCAGTGCATCTGCTGTGCAAATAACATGACAAAAAAGTTTGTTCTTATTCCAGACATGTAAAACACAGCAGCTTGGTCAATGGCCATTGGCAGTGGTACCAGGCTTTCATTGGGTTTCCAATGTAAATCCATCCAGGGCAACAATGTAGTATAAAGAGCGAAAGTAGAGTGGAAGGGAGGGATGGTGGATGGGTCAAACAAACACAGGATGTTTACCAAGGAGACCAATGAGATCATTTTTGGGGGTGCTTTTGCCATTATTGATAGTGCATCTGAAGATGAACAGGAAAGGTGGGGGGCATGTGTCATGTGACATAGTCGTTAACTTGCTTAAGTTACATAACAGACATTATTATTTTAAACCAAACCATGATCTTTTTTTCTAAACCTAAATAAATAGTTTTGTTGTCTAAACCAGTAGCTTTGGTGACAAATCAAATTCCCTGTGAACATGGATATTTATCTTGAGAAGACACTGTGTATGTAGCAGGCGGAATTGGACATGCCTTCCCTGAGCATCCAAAACTGACACTAGAGGGTTACCTAAAGTGCAGGACAGTAATTATAATACATTTATCCCCTCAATATTCAAATACACCCCCAGTCCAAAATAATCATTTGCAAATTGCCATTATTATTACTACTGGTTCTAGTTTTACATTATAGTGCAGTTCTGCTTGTGGTTTGCCCGTTTTTTTAATGAAAAAGGGCCCATTTGCAAGTGCTCATGTTAGCTATCAGAGCTAAGTTATCTGCAGTCAGTTCACAAAGTGATCAACATGTGCACAAGAATCTGCAAAAGGAATTCTTATGGCCCTGTACACTTACTGAGCAATAGCAAATAAAAGTCTTGAACAATGGTGCTCATGGCTGTATTCAACTAACATAAAAGGGGAACACTACCTAAATTAAGATTTCCAACATGTTATTTCCATGGTCTCAGAAAGTTAAATCAATAGCTGTGAACATGAGCTGCTCTCTCTCAAATCCAGAAACCAAAGAAACAAGTCTCAAACTTGTGATGTCATCAAGTATTAAGTCTGGAACTGCTTCATAGACAATGAATAGGAGCCTGATTTTATGGACCCAGAGAATATTTGTTTTCTTTTTTATACCCAAAATGAGCTTCATTCAGTTGTAATGTGAAACAGGAAATGTACCCATGTACTCAAGACATACCCCTGGGTGCTCTCAGTGTCACCTAGAACAATCCGGTCTCACTCTAAAGTTGTCAAATACTGGCACCTGGGCAGTGACCTCAGGTATCAGACTCTGACAATAAAACCGTCCTTTCACGTCGGCATGATACGTGGTCGGTCGCCGTTATTCTGGAACGCCACCCGGCGGCGACAGGGAGAAACGCGTCTGGGCAACCATGTACGTTAAGGGGGCGAAAAGTCAGAGGGCAGGTGGAAGGGGTGGTGGATGGATCCAATAACCAACAACTTTCATCCAGGAGGCCGGTGTTTGCCTCCTGTGTGACAATACAGCCAAACCCTGTTCTTCTTTCCTAAACCCAACCACATGCATGTGTTGGACAAATGTAACCACGTGTTTGTTGTTGAAGGGAAAAAGGCCAATTTGTGGTGTTACATCGATGAAGTACCTTTATTTTGAAAGAGACTGTATGCAAACTGTACATTTCCTGTGAAAAAGGAAGTGTATTTTGAAAACAGACAATGCATGTAACAGGCTGAAGTTGACATTGAACGTCAACGACCAACACACCCAGGGTACACACTCACCCAGCATGTCATTTCTTGACATGGAAAGTCCATGACCAAATGTTGAAATGCGACGAGGTCGAAGTGAGAATATGTTGTCTAGAACATCTTTAACCATTCATTGTCTATAGAACAGTTCTAGACTTTATACTTGATGACATCACAAATTTGTTTTTTAGCCTGTCTCTTAGACTGTCTTACACCATCGGACAAACATGCATGAATTTCAAAAAGTTGCGTAGCTACCATTAATGTCTTTATTGCATTATATTTGTAAGATAGCTCCAGTGAACTCTGAGTAAACTGTTTGGCATTTATGTTGCTCTGCGTGTGTACACATTAGTAGCTTTTATTAGTGCATATTCACATAGTATGCTGTATAGATGTGCTTGATTATGATAAATGACATAATGTAATGGGAAGTAAGTTTTGAAACCTTGAAAGTTGTTTTGGGGGGTTGGCGACCCCTATCAGAGTTGGTCCCCCTCCCAATGTTGAATCCATGGCTACAGCTTTGCTAGAGCTTCATAGTTCAGTAGCGTGACCACGCTGACGTATCTGACGTAAATTTACGATCTAAACACTCATTTCTGACTATCTGCTAAGCATATGTTGCATTCTGTGATTTAATGTCATGATTATGCTATAAATCAGTTATATGTGCAGCAAAATCATATTCAACAGACAGGCCACAAGGATGGTGAGTTGACACTAAAGAAGGAAAAAGAGAAGCTGAGTTTGTTTGCAGCAGACGCAGTGTGAAGTGTAAGAAGGAGGACAATAGCATGCATCAGCTTTGATGGTGGTGAAACCCCTCCTGGCAGCCATGACACAGAATTTGAAATTCTTCAATTGCTTATGACTACTGTGACATGGTGATGTGAGAGAGGAAGGGATTCTTTTAGTGTTTTGAGGGGGTGGATGCAGTCCACCCTCTCCCTATATGCACAGAACAATGCCTTTGTACATCAAAGACTGAAAATATGTGTTACTGATGACAGAGATGACTTTGACGTCGTCGGTGGCCAAGAATAAATAGACAGTTGCTGTATACATGTATACATTATATAGGATGGTGGGTGTGAGCATAGAGTTTGATGACAATAGAAGACAATATAGAACACAGTCAAAGTTAAGTGCTGAGATCTGAAAGCACAGTGACATCACAAATGTGAAAATGCTCAGAGATATTTGTGTGGTTGCTGAGGTTTGAGGTAAAGGACGATCGCTCTCCCTTGTGGTCTGCCCTCCAGATGTGAGATAGCATGTCAGTCGTCTCTTAGCCCATCCCTCACAGTTGATAAAGAGATCAGTCAGAGCCCCAGCTTAAATCAGGGTCCAGGAATTCCCTTATGGCTTACAGCTGCTTCGGAATATAACGGGAGCAGGGAGGGACCTAAAGACTGTTTGTTTTGGTGCTATATAAAACCCTAATGGCACGAAACTTTAAAGAGGTGGGTCAGTGATTTAGAATTAGCATCTGTTATTTTGTCTTTTACGTCTTGTCTGCACTGAAAGTGGAACTGTGTCACATTGTGTAGATTGACATCTACTGCTTGTTACCACCTTGACCTCAACTTTTTTAACATGTACAGTGTGAAGGAGTGACAGAGCTGGGACAAAATAAATATTTTACAGCAGTCTGACAAACATCTATTTAAACAGCAGATCAGATTTTTTCACACTGCACTGGCATCAGCTGAATGTGTCAGAATTTGGGTTGTATTGTGTTGATAATAATAGGATATAATAAAAATCTGTGTGGCCATTCACAACATATGCCTTTACAAAATGTCTTCATCCAAAGCACAGAGTCACAGTGGAGACTCATTTTGTTCGTTCAATGTCCATGACATTGGTGTATCATTGTTAACATTTAAAATTACATTATTAACAAAATGTTGCATATCAGGGTTACATAGTTTGTTGAAAAGTTGCATTTTATAAATAATAACATATATAATATAATATAATATATAAGTTATGGTAAATCAGCCTCCAGCACGCATTGTGCACTAAAAATGATGTTTTTCAACTCTTATGAATAAGCATATGATGCAAAGTCCCACTACTTGCTTAATTTGTGCCGCTTAATTCATATATTTTGCGTAATTAGCATTGCGTCCATTGCGTCGCCCAGCAAGATTCAAATTTAACTGCATCTTTACATTGACTTTACATGAAATTCAAAGTGTTTTTTTGCGCCTGGTATGAACACACCATTAGTGATCGTTGGAGGTAACTGCAAATCATGTTAATAACTAAAAGTTTAGTGTGTAGGATTCAGTGGCATCTAGTGGTAAGGTTGCACATTGCAACCAACTGAAACTTCTCCCATGTGTCAAGCATGTGACGAGAAGTACACTGGCCAATGCAAAAATGCAAAAATTTGAAAGGCCCTATCTTGGCCAGGATTTGGTTTGTCCGTTTTGGGCTACTGTAGAAACAACACAGGTAACTCTGTGGAAAAGGACCCGCTTTGTATGTAGACATAAATGGCTCACTCTAAGGCAAGGATAGGCAACCTACGGCTCTGGAGCCACATGTGGCACTTTGTTTCCTCTACAGTGGCTTCCTCCTGTGGGGCTGTCCGAAAAAAAAAAAAAGAAAAGGAAATAAATAACTGTCATTTTTTTTTACATTTTAATTTCCGCACATCATTGTAAAAATGTATAGCCTATACACTGATCAAAAGCCTCGATGGCGGTGACTTGTCTTGAGTCTACCTAACTAGGCTGACTATGGATTCCAAATCCAAAAAAGGAAAACAGAGAATTTAACAGTGTGTGGACAGTTTTGTTTGCTTTTACTGCCAATGCTGCATAAGTTTAAGTCGCAAGTAATCGTGAATTGACCACCGCAGAGAAGCCACCTTGTGGTAAAAGATATTAATGAATGCTCATTTAGAGCTATTGTTAATGTTGATAAACTAATTCACATACCTTCATTATAAGGCTCAAATATGCTTTGCCGCTCAATACAGATTCATTTTCCCTTTGATATTAAAGTTTGCCAACCCTTGGCCTAGTCCAAACATACAAGGGGATTTCTGAAAACAGGGTTTTTCCCGTAGTTCTCTAAAAAAACAAACTCCAAATTTAAGCTGGCCAGTAACGCAAAGAAGAAGATGTTGGCTGATCACAAGCCTAAAAAAACGTATTACTTGAAGGCTACCTTCAGCAGTGACCTCCAGCTCATTCTGATGCCTCTGTTCTTCAATGTAGTGGAAGAGTAAATGCACATTTATGTGTAAACATGTACAAAGTCCTGTTAGCAAGGTTAGAGTCAGCACTACTTTGGACACGTCCGCCACTGCACGGAGACTCACAGAGGAGATAATGGTGCACACTTTGATGTTACAAGCTAAAAAAAAATGTTTTTCTTGTCAACATGTCAGCAATGAAAAATTCTGAAAGTCACCCTGGATGGAGTTTTACAAAAGGTCTGTTTTAAGTTACCTAAAACACTGTTTGCCTGTTAATGAAAGGCCACAACACATAGAAAAAGCTATATCTTTCAAATATACCGCGTATGTGTGAACTAGGCCTTTACCCTAATCAAGAATGGTCAAAATCAATGCAACCAAGCTCAGGATGTTGTTACTTTTTATCCCTAGTAGGGGTCAACCTCCAAAATCTCCAGATCCCCAACCTCAAGAACACACATTGGATATCTACAAATTTAACTTCCCAGCTACAACATTATTGACCAGTAGGAAATATTAAGCATTCATTTAATCCCTTCAGTGAGAACTTTGAAGCTCGATCATACCTCTGTCCAAGGCCGGACCACATGTTTCTTATTCTGCTTGTGAGATGTTCAAACCCTTAATTATTTAAGAGCACTGGTGGAAGGGTCATTAGTCACCACAAGTTGTTTTACATTAAACTTACTCAGTCTCTAAAAGTCTCTTCAGATATCTTCCTGTCAGTCACTGAGCTCTCAAATCTTCTCATTTTAATTCAAGCAGTGATCCAATGCATTTCAATGTTAGGAGCTTTTTTTTTATACCAAAGATGGGCTGTGTTTTTATCTGCTCTGACTCCAGATATTTATTCTTCATTTGCCATGTATTCATATGGTTACACTACCTGCTCCTGCTTCTGGAAGGCGTCATAACAGGCCATCAAAAGACCTAACCCTTTTGTATTCTAAAGGCTCCCTCAAATGCAACCAGGAAAAAGAAGTCTTCTCTTACTGGAATTCTAAAAACATCACTATCCTAGAATTCACGGCATGGCAGTGTTTTAGTTTTGAAGTGTGAGCAGGTGCACACAATAAATTTAAGGTGATCCTTTGCAGACGAGGCACGTGTTCAGCCTATTTGCCTCCAGTTCTTCACAGCAGGTGCCTGCTAGATGGGACACAGATAAGCATGTATCTATGAGATAAGTAGGCAAAAGTTGAAATTTTAACATCCCACGCATTAACCAATTTCTGACTGGCTGGGTCTATGTACAGTACAAGCAGTAGTTAGTATTTTTTGCCCTCTCTGTTTGAATTACTCTGTGCTGTGCTCATATTATGGATTATCTCAGCCCTAATGCCAGGCTAAAAGTTGAGAGTGGACGATTCTGTAAAACCCTGGACTGGGTTCAGTGGCTACATTTTAACATCCAGTGCATAGTTTGTTTGTTTTTTAAGGCTTATTTCTACAGTACAATGTCTCAACATGACAACCAAGAGAACTCGGTCAAAGTTAGGAGAAAACCACGATTACTGTGAAATAACAACATATTATCATTCCCAACTCATCACATATTGATACTTTTTCCAGTGGACCTTTGACATCTACATATGACGTACTACGTATCCTGGGTCTGTTGTTAACATTCTGGGAGGCCATGGTTATTTGTGCTTGAGTGCTGAGTCTGATGTGGAAATCACTGACCAAGCGGCTGTATTTGACAACTTCGGAATGAGAACAGGTTGGAAAGAAAAATAGATAACCTTAAATGTTGCTAAATGCCAGAGAGCAAACTCCTGCATGAAAGTAAAATACAGTGCATGCCTAACTACTATCCCAGTCTTCACATACTTAATTTTTACTGCTCTACAGCGTGGTCAGATGTATGATAATTGTTGTATTTGTACCACTATTTTGCCCACTGTATGACATATGATAGATAATGCCAAAAAGTGCCTTTGTGTATAATTTGACCATTTTGTGATGCTTACAATTAGCAGTTGGTTTCAGTCTGTGCAGTCTCATTTTAATTTATTTCCCTCCATAATCAGGATAGATCCTATGTCTGTGGTTATGTATCTTTTGTCACATGACCTCTTTCCAGCCAGTCATGTTCAGTCTGGTCTGTAATGACTGTGACTTGCAAGCACGGCTGTTGCTGTGGAGCTGCAGAATTGTTTTGAGTGCACCAGTAAGCCTGGTTACTTATTTAATTAGCTCATCTTATGGCATCAACTGTTTTTAATGCAGAATATGAACAGACTTCCAGTTGTGCTGTCTTGTAATTTAATGTTGTAATTATGTGCTATTATTAAAATCGCCAGACCGATTGACTAGTGGACTAATTACCTGCTTCTGCCCATCATTGCTACGTCATAGTCTGCCTTAAAAAAAAACAATGTTGGTAGGTTTATAGGCATGTTAATAAGTCATTCCAATACCTGTTTCACATTTACAGCTTGTTGTCTTTGTAGTTATGACCTTAAGTCTTACTTTTAAAATCTTAAACCTCAAGTTACTGTGATGAGAATCAAGCAAGTCAATTCGAGTCCCTGCTACAAGTCAAGCAAGGCAAGTTGCTCAGGTCAAGCCAGTCACAACTGAAGTCATATAATATTCCAATGATGCGGTCAAATGTTAGCATTCTAGCTAGTCTTTGACCAGCCAACAAGCTAAAAGGTTAGCTAAAAAGAAACCATCATGTTATTTTGTGGGTCTTGTAGTTACAGATGAAGTTGGAGGTTGTAGTGGTCGCGTCACTGTCTGTTGCATACCTTGCATACTGCTCTCATTGACAACACAATCCTTGAATCCAAACTGTATTATTTTTTTGCATTGGCCTCTGCTGGCCTGCTGTGTCTTAGTCTATAGTTTGTGTGCATTACACTAGAAATCACTCAATCATGTTTCAAAACCAAAACGTAACTTCTCAATATTTGGAAAAATGCAAATACTTCTTTTAAATAAGTCAAGTTGTTTTAAGTAATCTGCCTAGCTCAAGTCTCAAGTCATGAATAGGAAGTCAAAGTCGAGTCTTTTATCAATATTAGTAAAGCTGGTCTCAAGTCCTTGAGTCTGACTTGAGCAGAGCCATGTCACTTAACTCTGCCACCTCTGAGTAACAGACTGTCACTATCAACTATTGCGAGCCCCGATTATATATTTGGAAGAAAGTCTTTTCATGTTATGGTTTCATTGCCAAGATTGATTACATTTGATTACAGTCTTTAAAATATGGCAATTTTATTATGCGTTTATTTGACCAAATGTAAATACTGAGTGTGAAAAATGCATTTTATTCTGCATCAAAAATGTTTTGAGGCATGTTAAAGAGAAAAAATTGCTACTATGGATCTCAATTTTTTTATGGTTTTGTCCATTTCTTAAAGTGCTAACTGCAGTATTTTTTTATGTTTGACTTTAAAGTAATCCAAAACTATTCAGATTAGATTACATTTTTTTTTTTACGTTATCCAATGGATTATATTACTAATTTAAAAAAAAAAAAAAAAGCCACATAATTTGTAAGACATCTGACCCAACCCTCTTTAACATTTCCCATCTGCCAATGCTGCTTCTCTTCACCAATTACAGTAATGGCACTGGACGTAAATCGTGCACTGCAGTATCATCTAGTACCAATGTAATTGCTTGGGATACTGACGTGATCATCCAACCCTGCCTGCATCACATAAAATAATTGCAAGCTGCTGACAAATTTGTTTGTCATCTTAAAGCTATGTATTGTACAATGACAGTGACTGTCAAAATTATATTTAATATGGGCTGATAATGTCTGGCTGATACCTGATCTGCCTAATGCTGTTGGCTTCTACTTTTTTTCTATTACAATACTTCATTAAAAAATACCCCAAGTTTTTAATTGGCAGGCAAAGCTCTTCCAAATATTAATAAAAAGTAAAAGGAGGGTATTAAAAAAAAAAAAAAACGTTATCCAGGTGATTAAAATTTATATCACAGTGGAGTATCACCTTTCAATTATTCAATGATTCAATTTAATTTATTTTTGCAGGTGCTCTCTGAAAAAAGCTAATTCACGATTCACAAATGAAATTCCCTAACTACAGATATTTATTTCATTTATCCATCAGCATAATAATCAGGCTGTTCTCATGCACTGTTTGTACCTACGAAAAGTAATGCACCACAATGCATATACAACACTAGTGATCAAAAGGCAGTAATTTGTGTATACCCCATGTGGTGAAGCAGGGTGAAATCATGTGACGAACATTGGACATTCCTCCAGGACATCGGCGTATGAAAACGTGTGAAACCAAGTACACTCTGAGTTATTTTAAGGTACATTGTCACCATGTTTCTTTTTCTAAACCTAACCTATGTAACCTTATGTAACCCAATTGGGGATATGTGTGTTTGAATAAATAATATTTTGTTAGGTTTGTTTTTATAGTTGGCGACGCCGCACAAGGTTTGGAAAGTGTCAGACTTCAAGCATGTTAAGGTGGATTTGTACTATACTTCATACTGTAGCCCGACGTGCACCTTGCCAGAAATGTAACCACATGTCTCGGCAATGCAGACCTGTCTATTTTTGTAAGCTGAAACCATTTCCCTCAGTGGAAACAAAGCTTTTATTCACTTTAATTTCACAGATAAGAAACAATGAATTGTGAAGATAATAAAGCCTCCACAAAATAGTATTTTTAGTCTTGTGTGTGATTTATCCTGGCTTATGTGTATAGAAAATCCAGTTGCTAGGCTAATTTATACAAAGTGAAATACAATAGGCTTGTGGTAATTACGTTAGTATGTTGTATTTGTTTGGAAAACAAACTAGCAACTAGCAGAGATTTCCGTCTTACCCATATGAAGCCAGGATAAATCACACACAAGACTTAAATTGTTATTTTGTGGGGGCTTTATTGTCTTCACAATTTATTGTTTTTTATTTGTATAATATAAGTAAATAAAAGCTTTGTTTCCACTGAGCGAAATAGTTTCAGCTTTGAAAAAAATAGACAGGAAGTCTGCGTAGCTGTGATATGTAGTTACATTTCCGGGGCAGTGCATGTTAGGCTACCGCATAGGTTATGGCATAGGCTCTGTGTCGAGACAGAAGTATAAATCCCACTTTGGGCCTGCTGTTGCTCATGTGTTAGCTCGCACATTACTAGCAGGACATTTGGACGTTAGCTTAGGCTATTGGGACTTGCTTTAACAGTGAGACTTCTTAGAGCTAAAGTCAATGAAGCAGGAGTGATGTTTGGACAGCTACCACCCTGACAGCTGAACGGGGACCCCAGATAGCGCTCTGAGTCTCCAGTGCATGGCTTGAAGTTCCTCTGGCTGCGAGGGTGAAACGTTTGCTGCTGGCCCACTGTTGAGACGTTTGCCATCGGAGTGGGATTTTTGTGGTGACCAGTTTCACCCTTCATCACAGACACTTGATGTGCAAGGTACCATTTGATATATAATGTCCTCAGGCATTGAATTGGGTCTGCAACATTTTTTAGTGTTAGTTAATATTGCAGGCTTAGATTAAAAGGTGACTTTAGTGTGTGGGCCCGCATATCACTTACTCTGTTATGGTTATTTAAGTGTGTCATTTGTGTCATTTATACCTATTTGCACAGGTTATTTCTTTTTTTTTTCCTGTCAGTTTGCAGCTCATGACAGTGTGACTGTGTTTAAAGGACTGGTATAGTCAGACACTTAAAGAAACTATTTTGGTAAAAGAAAAAAGGAAACACAGAAAATCATTTTGAGTTGTATTTTATTTCAAACTTTTTTTTTTATTGCAATTCACTGCATTATACATACCCACTTGAGTTTGTGTGTGTGTTTATGGTATTATCTCTTAACTGCTAAGTTGAGGTGTTTATTAAACTGAGAGCTTACTTACTTGAGGATAAGGGACTATTACTTTGGGGAAAAACCTACATTTACCTGAGGAGTTTGGTGCCTGCGAGGGAAAGAGGGAAAGGTTTGTATTAAGTTACAAGTGGATTTAAAGGGCTAGTACATGTATAAAGTTAATGTAAATATGTGATAATTACTCACTGGTTTATTTAGGGCACAAGGAAAACAAACAAAACAAATCACAATAAGTCCCGAGAACAATAGTTAACCCTTTGGGCCCAAATAACGCAAAGTGCGTCCAAATTCACACCTGTCCTTTTCTATGGATTTTCTCCGCAACCGTTCGTCATAGCGAGAAGCCACTCATATCGCGTGAAACTGCGGAACCGCAGCTTTCCGACAAGACCAATGTTTTCACAAGGAAAAAAAAAAAGATAAAGTTACGCTAAAATTATGTATAACAAAGCTTTCATAAAGCTGTGCACACACATTACTCTTGCATGGATTACGTCTTAGGCTTGTCTATCCACATTTGTAGTCCAGCTTTCAAGATGCAAATATTTGCAATTTACCTTTTGTTCCAATGATTGAAGCATTCACAAGAAGACCAGTGCACTTCAACTTTGCACACTCAGACAACTAATTATGCATGCGTGACTCAGGTCACGTTCGGGGCAGGTCACTTCATGTCCGCCTGGCACAAACCACATGTTTTGGACAAGTGTGAAGTGACAGAATGTCCCACCATCATGGTTCTTATATTGCCAGATTCCAGAGAGTGTGCCCTCTTCATATATGGCAGAATATGTCTACTTCCAACTTGCTATGGTGAGATACATGTAAAAATGCAAGAATTTAGTAACACGGATATAAAAACTAATATAAAATTCAGGCACACAGAAGGACATGTAATGATGGAAATTCTGGATAGCCCAGATTATCCTGAAAAAAAAACAAGATATAGCATGGGTATGTAGCCTTTATAATGACTGTGATATGAGCTTACAAGTAACGGCAGTAAAAAAAAACCCAAAAAAGGCCTAGGGCCCAAAAGGTTAAAGAGGAATAGAAGGAACTCAGGGCACTGCCTCAATTAGTATAACAGGGGCAGTTGCGCTATACTTACTTGCTATGTAACATGAAGACGCCATTTGGTAGGCACTAAATTGTTAGATATCATACCAGTCCTTGTATGAAGATTTGTTGCAATAATAAGGGCTTACACTGGTTTGTGGTAGCTAAATTTTCATTGAAAATTGAAGATTTATCCTCTACAAAAAGGTTCCAACGCGTTACAAAATATATTCAGTATTATACCCAAGGTCTTGTTGTGAATTTATTTGGATTTAATTTGATAAATCAATTGTGACTGACCCTCACCTCAAACCTAGAGTGAACTTCCCTTACCTGCCGCCCTGAGGGTTCTAACATGATGGAGCTCCTAAATTATTCATCCCCATCATTAAATATCTACGCACATCACATATTGGCTTCATGAAAACTTTATATGTGGAACCAAGACACTATTTATCAAGTCCCTGCCATTGAAACCAGTGTGACAAAGGCAACTGTATGCATTGTTGATGTCTTTACAGAATTCGTGTGGTTTCTCCGCTTACTAAAACATGAAAAGGCCTGTGTTCCATCCACATTACACTTCTAATCAATAAATGTGCTGGTGGTGCGACTCGCTGGCGCTAATCATAGCTCGGCGGAGGCGTGGGGGTCTGAGCCAGAGCTGGGTTCACACACTGCCAGAGACATGAGAGCTGCACCGCTAATATCTCATTATCATGGATCTGCTGATTACTTTGCCAGAGTCCCACCCTGCATCGGCCTTTTCCCGCTCATTTGAATACATTTAAATACGGCGAGTGGAGGATGAGGAAGGCAAAGTGCTAATTTGATAGCCGAGGAGACAGGTTAAAGATATTCCTGTGAATCCTGGCGCTTTTTTTTGCTTTTTTTTTAACGACATTGGGCTCTCACTTATTTCCTGGTTCAGTAAAAAGGGATGAGGTGTGACCTATCACATATAGCCCAAGCTCCATCAGCCAGTGCTGTTTTAATCAGCAATGTCACCTCTCCAATCAGCCCCCACCCAGACTCTCCCCCCGCCTTTACTGATGTTTGCAAATTATTCAGCAAATATTCCCCCCATGGCATAGCTTTGGTTCTACAGAGGGAGAATTGATTACTGATTACAGCTGACCCGTTTTGCACATGTAAGCTTTTTTGTGTGTGTTATTTTGCCTGTGATCTAGTGTTCCTCTGTTTACATCGGCAGTGAAAAGATGGGCAACGTGGCACAGATGGTGCTTTATGCAGGATGATTCCTCAACAGACGTTATTTGAATGGTTATTCAATGTTAAATGTGATAAGTGCTTGGGGGGGGAGGGCAATAGAGGCGGAGAAAAGCAGGAGTTTGTTTCTGCTACATGTGCTTTGCATATTAATCAAGAGCAGAGCACGGCGGAGCCACGTATTCACATAGGCGCAGTGGGATGTATGTACCCACACCCCCACACGGACACACAAAGGAGCTACATGCCTGAAGAAACGGTCATTGGCGCTTTGATTGGCTTAGTGTCTGTTTTGTTGTTCTTTGGCTGACTGAGCAACAGCATCTAGCTTTATTAAATCTGTCCATTTCCCCTGAGATTACCTAAATTACATTGTATATATTAACACAGCACATGACGCAGCAGGCCACCAAGATGATTTTGTACTGTGGGTCAGTGTGATCCAGTGTTTGATGTAAGATGTTGCAGTAAAGCATTGGTGAAAATACTGTCTTTGGGGAGTGCTTTGACCTTGGAGACATTTTCTTGTCTTTTCACATTAACGTAAAACTCAGTCTTCCTGGTTCTGTTTCAGAACAATGTATCCTTATTCAATGGTTTGTATGATATCCTACAAAAATGCACACACAACAGTTCATATAATATCCTACAAATTAGCACCCCATGAATGTCCACCACCCCAACCTGCCTCCTATTTGAACAGCTTGGGACGTCTTCCTTCCTTCTCTTTTTTTTTATTAAGTCAAATAACATACACAATATGTAGCAACACACAGCATGGTACACATAAACATATCTGAGGGTCACATAGTCATGGCTAAGCCTCCCTCTGGCCACTAAATCAGACTCACCATTAGCATGTTAACTAACTCCCCCAAACAAGTACCATCACATACTATACTTTGCATACACACACCCACACACATGATGTAATACATAATACAGGCAAATACATGCTCACACAAACCCACATGCATACACTTACACACAAATGTGCATTACGTAGGAGTATGTACAGAAGTAGGTGAGTGGGCAATACAAGTAACAGCATAAAAGTTCAGGTACGTACATTATAAATAAATAAATATGAATAGTTATATGAATTCCAATAGTAATGAAATATTCATATAAATATATGATAAATAATTCTTTATCCGTGTAATGTGGTCTATTCCCATCCTTTCCCAAGGCTTAGTTGTTCCCGTCCCTTTATGAATATCAAGGTTTGTGGTTTCCTTTCAGATGTGAATCTTTTTATCATCCAGTGTGTTTTAAGATATGTTTCAAATTCTGAAATATTAAGCCATGTGGTTAATTTCTGTTTTTAATATAAATGCTTTGCCAAACAATATTACAATATTACTGATCTCTGATTTGCAAGTCCACTAAAATTACTGTTTGGAAGTTGATTGTATATTTATTATTGTAGATCATTATCCACCTTTGGACTTTATACCAAAATGGGGTGAAAACGGGACAATATCACATTAGATGCAGGACTGATTCCTCTTCATCAATGCAAAACCCACACAAACAAGTTTGTTCAAGGCCCTAAATAGATAGCATCTTTTTAGAGGGTAAAAATTGATATAGTATCTGTAATTGTGTTATGCACATAGATACATCTTGGGTTACATTTTTAATAATATTCAATACATCTTTCCATGGAATTATCATGTAAATAGAATCTCCCCACTTATTTGAGGTATTAATTGCATTTATAATGATGTTGTTATATTTGTTTTTTTTTATTAATTTTATTTCCATTCATCAGTGACTGGTCTCTAATATATGGGCAACATACTAGTTGTTGTCTTAGTTTTTTAGCTATAGTATTTTTCCAAATGTTGGATATTGATACAATATTTTTTTTCTATTCTAGTGGTGTACATTGTGGACCATATACATGTGGGAATTTGTGGAAGGTCATAATCTAATGGTTACTATTTATGAAGTCATTTACAGATATTAATATTTTCATTTAATAATAGTTTATTTACAAAGGGCTGATCCTCTATTAACAGATTACTATTAAACCATATTATTAGTTGTAACACATTATCTAGTTTATCTGGTGGATGATATTGGTACTGCAGGTCTTCCTTCTTTACCCCCATCAGGCATTGGTCACCAGATAATAGCCTTCCAAAATACATGAACAAATAACTGTTCCATGGGGCCCATGTGGGAAGTAGAAGAGTGGGCCCCACATGGGATTGTCCATGGGTTCCATATCGGCCCCATGCCAGTTGCCAACATCAGTGGCTTTACCCAAGTGGGCCCCACATGATTATGCTCAGGCTACCTGGGTACCAAGTGGATATGGGCCCAAAATGGGCATCTTATCTTGGGTAAATCCACACATGGCAAATGGCATGGGGCCGATATAGAGCCCATGGACAATCCCATATGGGGCCCATTTTTCAACCTATCTACTTCCCACATGGGCCCCACATACAAATGCTGGCTGGGTGATAACGTGGGATATGTATGAATGTTGGTGCATTACTTTTCATAGGAAAATGTACAAACGGTGCATGACAACAGCCTGTCCAGAAGCAGGTACATTTCATATAATATCAGATTAGAACAAAGGAAAAAACACTTCGCACATCTATTAAAAAAGGCAGGTGCGTCGGAGACAGAAGACCAAAAAGTTGCAAAAAGACTCCCGCACACTGTCTAACTTGCAATACAAAATTTATTTGCGACGTTTCGGTACTAGACCTTCCCTAGACCTTCATCAGGCAAAACCTGATGAAGGTCTAGTACCGAAACGTCGCAAATAAATTTTGTATTGCAAGTTAGACAGTGTGCGGGAGTCTTTTTGCAACTTTTTATATAATATCAGATTGACATTTGTAACAATGTATTTTTAAAGCTAGTGTACGCTGGTCAAAAATCCCCTAATAAAATCTGAGCATATTGTAATTCAAGTGGGCAGAGAGAACACTGGATTTCTGCACCGCCTCTTGGCTCTGTTTTACAGCTTTAAAAAAATCTAGCCTGTGACAGAGGATATTTCAAGGAAGCACAAATCACAGCTAGAAAGTTTGAAAAAATAATATTAGAAGAGAGCCCGAGTGCATACCATGAACATAGAAGTGTTGTGTGGTGATGTCATTAAAATAATTTTAATAAATTTGCACATAAATGTAACTTATTGCCAATGAAAATTGTGTAATCTGTCTCTCTCTCATTGCCTCATTATGAGGAAATTGTTTCCTAGGTTTGGGGTTTTACTTTATTGCATTTATTCAGTAAGTTGTGTTTCCTGTTTTATTTTGTTATATTGTCATTATTGGTCATGTGTAGTCTCACTTCCTTCCTTTGTGTGTTTTCCCTCCAGTCTTGCCTGCCTCACTCTAACATGTTTCACCTGTCCCTAACTAGTTCTGCAGGCTCCTCACTCCTTGCACACCTGTTTGCACTTCCCAGTGAGTCACTGCCTACATATACCAGCCCAGTTCTTTCGTTCTTTGTCAGTTTATCTGTGTCTCCTCCAATTATTTTTTTGTGACGTTCCCTCCTTGTGGTATGTTTTTTTCATAGAGTTTAGTCTAAACTTCCCCATCCTGTACCTCTATATTTTGAGGTGGGACACATTGATTCCTTGTGCTGTACCTAATTTTAGTCTGTGCATCCACTCACTGATGCTGACTGAAAACAAGACAGCCTCCTTCCTTTGGAAATATGGGTTAGCCTGCGTTGGCCCACCGGAGTCCATTTTGGCTGCGTGTCTTCTCCACAGGTTTGCCTTAAGCCGGGCATACACTGTGCGACTGTCGGCTCGTTTTGAGCCGATTTTCCAGTCGTGCGACTGTTTTTTGGATCGGGCCGAATTTCGACCCAATCGTGGGTCGTGCTTCGTGCAGTATACGTGGGGTAACGGCGAGAGATTAACACCTCGCGACGAGCTCCCGATCACAAATCGTGTGCTCGCAAGAAAATCAAACTTGTTTGAAATCCTGGTCGCTCCTCGTGAAGGTACCGCACAGTAGAAGCAGTGTCACGCCCCGTTTTGCCTCATCGTCTCGCGGAGAGCATGCGCAATCTCTGATGTCACGTCAAAACACAGAGGAACATGGCGGCGCAGAGAGTCATCTGGACCCAGGCAATGGAGGCACAGCTAGTGGAACTCTGGCAGGCTCACCCGAGCCTGTTTGATGTGGCCTCCCAGACCTACCACGACCGGAACAACCGGGAAAAAAGTTGGAGTGAGATTGCCGCACAATTGCAGCTGCCTGGTAAGTTAATGTTAACATTAGCTAATGCTAGCTAATTAAGGAGCTAATGTTTTTAGCCTCTGCTGCTGTCATTTCGTGTGTGTGTGTGTGTGTGTGCGTGCGTTACTTCTACTTCTTTTTGACATTGCAGTTCCGATATACAGAAGTCCGACGTGTGTATTATGACCGTATAGTGTGAGCAGTCAAGTCGCATCAGAGCATCGGGCCGTACAGTGTGAGAGCATTACTCGTGGGCTGCGAACTTTTGAACTCAGCGATCTAGTCGTGCAGTTTGAGATGGGGCTGAATCAAACGATTTAAAATATCGCACAGTGTATGCCCGGCTTTACAGGTGTTACAGGCTCACATTGCTCCGTGTCCGCCGGCCCCTGTCCCAGCTCTATGGTGTGGTGAAAGCTCCCTTTAATGACCTGGAGCCCAGCTGAGAAGACTCCGCATTGCAATTCAGTTATTGTTCACAGGTAAAGAGAGAGAAAAAAGGTAGACTGCACAGGTGAGCAGTGAGCTGTTGGTGAAGGAGAAGTTTCTTCAGTCAGCTACTATTCTGTTTGGTCTTAGTGCTTCAAGGTCCCTTCCCCTTTAAAGACACCAACTTAAAGGCAATAAGTAAGACTACTACTCAGTAATAGTATTACTCTGGATCCTAATTTGTTTTAATGAATGCCATCTTTTTGGGGGTTACAAAAATGTCTCAGCATCTAAGGTA
This sequence comes from Cephalopholis sonnerati, assembly GCA_019142605.1. Lineage (NCBI taxonomy): Eukaryota > Metazoa > Chordata > Actinopteri > Perciformes > Serranidae > Cephalopholis > Cephalopholis sonnerati. The sequence goes on along the minus strand of JAGQAX010000009.1, from coordinate 9,630,202 downwards.
AAAAGCAGAGTGTGGCTGCTCGCTAGCATGCTCATTGTTCAGGAGATATAATCCAACACCTCCTTCTATACGGCAAAATATTACATGGTCACTCAACACTTAGTCTAACTTGTTGTAAAATGAGCAAGTCGTAATGCCTTTGCACAGTTATCAAAACAACTACCACGTCCTGTAGTGACGATGTAGTCCTTGTCGTGGATACATTAGAAGTCAATTACGCGAGGTAGCGTTTACACTACAAAAGGTATGTGGTCAAAGGCATCCCAGACCACCTTGGTAAATGGTTTGCTTGATCGGATCACAATGTGTCATGGTGGTTGTTCATACTTCTATTTAGCATTGTCCACTTGTGATAGGATCACCCAAAATGCATGTTAATACCAAGTATAGGTCTATTTAAAGAGGGAGAACCTAATTCCTCTTCACATCGACAATGCTGATTATCTTCCTTTTCTGGAAGGAAATCCTCCCCTCATCATCCCCTGCATTGTCCATTGTTGCCACCATTTCTCAAGGGATTGGCTCCCTCAGCTGGTTCTCATCCCCAGAGCGTCAAATACAGCAGCTTGGTCAGTGGCTGTCGGCATCTCAATCCGATGCACAGACACCCTTTGGTATCTGTATACGAGATACTAGACTTTCGACTTACTCTATTGTTAACCTATCTGTGGCAATGACGTAGTATTTAGATCGACAAAGTCTAAGTAAGACAGGCAGGAAGCTGTGGTGATGGATTGGTCAAACAAAGGCATTCAGGAGACAAATGTTTATGCCCTGTGTGAAATGTGTTTTTTTTTTGTGAAGTATGTATCAATTTGTACTTACTAAGTTAAGTTATGAAACAAACACTCTTCTTTTAACCCAAACGGTAATCTTTTTGTTTTAAGATATCTGTGAACACAGCAACATTGCTACTAGTGCCAAGATACCACTTTAGCAAAACGATCTGAACAGAGCAGTTTTATCAGAATTTTAGTAACAATCTCCAATTTACATTTGACAGTTTGAGTAATAATTTTACTCTTTCTAGTTATTTTAGCTCCCAAACAACCAATCTGGGGTTTTGTTCAAAACCTGCTTGATCGTCTTCTTACCCCTCTGGGGTTCCTGCCTATCGAGTTTCCTTTTAGTCATGTCACCTCATATCCAGATTTCAAATAATTTAAGCTAAGTATATATTGCAATTATTACTGATAGAAATTCAGCACAAAATAAAGAGAGATAGAGAGACAGAGAGAGAGAGAGAGAGAGAGAGAGGTTGTAAAACAGTTTAAGATTCAGTACCCAGCAAATCTCTTACACCAGTAGAGACCTATTCAGAGAGTGTCAACCTCTCTCTGCAAATACAAATTAAAGTCCAAAAGACATTATGCTGTCAAAGCTAATAAAGCTAATGAAGCTAAAGCAATTCTTCTAATATGTGTCTTGGTGGCCACTTTGAAAACGGTTCTTCCATTAAGAAGATATTAAGGCTTAGAAGTACAATTTGGGATTTGTGGACCTTGATTGGCAGGTCCTTTGACAATCTGCTCAAATCAAGTTTAATTTGATCCACCCACCTGTGTTCCACCTCATTACCTATATGCAGATTTTCGTAGCTCCAACAGCTTCCCGCATAAAGCCAAACTTGATGGTTCAAGTCATGCTCCCATAAACCTGTGAGGTTTGTCGATACTGCATAGAGAAAAGATAAGGGTAAATAAAAGTGGAATTTAATATTCAGTTTGAAATATAAAAGCTGAGTCAACCCACTTGTAATAGTACAGTACAGTGATTGTCTGTCATGTTAAACTAGTCCATCGCAGGGGCTCACCTCATTCCTCTAGTTTACACAATTTGCATATGGATAAGTATTTGCATGTCTATCATTATCCATTAACCCCACTCCAAACAGAAGCAAATAGCACAGCGTATTATGAAACGCTTATATAAAATGTTCACTTGTGTCTGTTCAAATTTCAAGCTCCCACAGAATATGACATGAGAAGGATGTCCCTGCTAAGTCCTCTGGGACTCGCCTTTGATAAAAGGCTCCATATAAATAAATTAACTTAAACTTAATGCTGAATTATCATGGTACATAAAACCCCATTGCATCCCTCATGAATGAAATGACTACCATAACCATTAAAAACAAAACAAAAGCTGCCTTGCTGACAGTTCCAGTTACAGGAATTAGTATAAATGATCTCAGTGGTGTCTGAGTTAGCTGTATGGGTAAATAGTTTTTTATTTTTATGTTTTTTAATGAAGGCTCTTTGGATTTGCATATATTCTGTGAATGATATGTTCCTCATTACACCAATTTGATCATTTTCCATCAATCTGCCAGTGTCTTTGAATTTCTTGTATGGACATCTCTTTGCAAAACTAACAAAATAGGAAGTACTTCAACTTCTGTGACATAAATTAAAAATAACAGATTTTCTTGTGTTTCATTTCTGCCATTTCTTAATGAAACTAAGACAAGGAAACATCATGGTGAGCAACTCAAAGATGCTGCATCCCATCACAGGTGTTAAAACACCAGAAAGCATGCGGAATCGCAACAGGAGTCGCTAGCATGATCATAGTTGTCACTCATACAACTGTGTCCCAAAAGATTCCATGTTGTGTAGGCAGGATGTTTCGCTGGATGCCTCTTAGATGTTTCAAAATGTGACATTTGCTTGTGATTTAGATCAAGAAGCGCCACAGGGACTGAAGTAATTACTTTGCTCCGAAAGCTGTGCTGCTATTCCCACCTCTGTTCAGTATGTATGATTATTTAGAAGAGGATGGCAAATAAGATAATAAATGGACAGATTCAAAATGGATTGCATGTCTGAAGGTAAAATTGGCCCAATAAAGAGTGGAGTACGTATTTGATTTCTTAGAATCGTTGGAGCACTCAGCTGGGATGCACTTGGAACTGTGTGATGAAGGTAAGTGACCACTGAGACTAACGGATTCTGAAACACTTGAGTTACAAATAACTGTGCCATGGGAATTTACAACACAATTTACAACAATCACAGCTTCACCACATTTTTTGGCCAACTGGGGGCAGGAGAACAAGCTGAAAACACATCATCTGAAGTAATATAATCTTATACAGTTCTTGAAGCAGTTAAGTGGGTGAATGTGTTAGAAAACAGCTAATTATTTACATCCAGCAGATAGATAGATCCAGCAAATGGAGCGACGTTGGCATTCACCTGGGGAAGTGGCCAGTATTCACTGTCTTTTAGCTATGTTTTGGTCTCCACCAGCTACTGAGAAAAATATCTGACTCTTATGCTGCTAAATGCTCCACTTTTTTTCACCAGCTAGTTGCTAACTTTGTGTTTCTGCAGAGCTATATCAACAAAAATGGTTGCAAACTGCTGGAAATGGGTTGGATTCAAACTTAGTAAGATTTATCCTCTAGATAGCATGAATTAATGTAAAACATTTCATCTCAGTTTGTCCGGTTGGACCAAAATGGTGAACCTGCTGACAATCAACATTGCTATTGCTAAAGCCATACCCCTAGCATTGCTAAAAATTTGCTAACTTTTAAAATGACGGTCTAGTTTCCGGCCAGGTGGCCCACCTCTCTACTAGAACATTGCAAGAAACTCTGATGCCAAGTATCTGATGCTGTTTATGTCATCTTTGGGGTATACACTAGCTATTTGCGAACAATAATTCGGCTGCCACTAAAAACTGTAGTGTTTGTGCCATCTCAGGTAGAATCAGGCAATGACAGATCGTTGACCTGATTTTTGTGGGTGTTTTTTAGAACTCTAGTAAGTTGTAAATTCTGAAAGCTAAACCGAATTAGATTTGATAGGGCATCTGAAAGTATTCAGATCTGATCCAAGGATTTGATACCTATCCCTGAATTAATGAAATTCTATTGAAACCCAATCCTTGCTGAGCACCAGGCTAATGAGAGCAGAGTTTATGGGCCAGAAACCAAAACAATGCTAAAAGAACTTAAAAAGCTTCATTCAGGCAAATGAACTACAAAGTTACATGATTATTCTCTGTGGGTTTCTCACTGCAAGTGACACTGTTTAAATCACACATTCTCATTTGATCCAGCATTGATACAAAAAAATATGACTTTGTGTAACTTTAACAGTTAATCAAAGTTTTTCATGACGAAGGTCAATGTGCCTTCACTTTCTTCTAAGTCTTCCGCAGTGATGACGGAGCTTCTCATGTCAGAGCCAAGCTGTAACCTCCAAAAACTGTAGTGCCTCTAATGGCCACTAGAGGCTGGCTCCAAATCCAAATGTGAGTCAATCCCCATAGACTCCATATTAAAATGCTCGACTTTAAAGCAGAAATAAAATTGTTTACGGCCTGATATGAAAAACTTTTCATCTTACGGGGGGTTGAACTTTTATACAATCAGCTGTTTAAATGTTAAGGCTTTGAGTGACAGTAGGGTGCCGTCCCCTGTTAGGTGGCTACCACAGCGACAATGCTGGTTAGGTAAAGTAACAGTGCAATAACCCCACTGTCACAGTTGGCGTAACCGTAGCTGTTGTTATTTCAGTGAAACACACTGAAAGTTTGAAATGAAAGTTAATTGGAATGTTTCGGTCGCCTGAAAAAAATGTCTTGTTCAGTGTTTTTTTTGTACTAAAAGATCCTCTACGGAGTTGGATATTCAGTTTTTCTGGGAAATACTATTTTTAATGGTTTTAAGCCTGTTTTTTTTATGGCAAAAGTTAGCTTTAGTATTAGAGCAGTTAACCAAAGGTGTAAATGCATCATGCTAACCAAACTAGCAAATAGCACTAGGGTTAGCTCCACCCTCTCATCGAAATACGCTCACATCTGGCTCCAAAAATCCAAGATAGTGACTGCCAAAATGCCACATTTGAGGCTTCAGAGTTGTAGTTCACAAACCAGAGGATGACATCACGTTGGCTACATCCACTATTTGATACAGTCTATGATCAGAACAGAGATAGGCATCTACTGAACACTCATCTGTCCATGTGTCCTGCTGATATGCTATTGTATCTAATGACATATTGCTTCCTCCATCCAGTGTAGGTTTTACAGATAACTTTGTTTAGTACACATGGAAAGTTTCTGCCTTCAGGCGTTCACATTAATAATGCATTGATGGCTGGAACTGCGAATTTGAGCACTGAAGCAAATGTTTTCTGGAGTGACAAGAGCACCTTTTTGTGTTAAAGGAAATGATCCCTCCTGATGGCACTGGTCTCTCCCTTCATCTCCAGTTATCCCTTTTCTGAGCCAATCATTTTAATGTAATAATTCTAGTCACGCATAGAAATGAGCCATGTCCTCTTCTCTAGTGAATATTTATGGCGCAATGCAAAGCAGTCGACTGCCTTCTCCCTCCAGGCCAGACAATTTGGACTTCATCAATATGTATTTCCAAGGACTTCTGGAAAAGGCACTTCAAAGGAACTTCATCAAGGATTCCTTTTGTCTTTTCAGCCGGTCTTACAACTGAGCCCACATACCCTCTTCCCTCTCTTGGCTTGACGTACATCAATAAATTATTCCTCTCAGGGTTAGCATGATGTCTCACTCAGAGAATTTTCCTCACTCTGCGTTGGGGAAGAAAATGGCTCCGTGACATCCATCCAGACAGTGTTTTTACGTCAGTATAAATGCATGAAGATGTAATGATGTCTGAAAAAAAGTGTTGGAAAATGAGCTGGAATATTTGAGCATAAGTCAAGTAGAGATACAATTTATCTGCTGTTAGGGTGTCCAAAAACCATTGTGTCACATTTACTAGCTGTGCCAAACACTAGCTATGGACAGAAACTTTTCTTTTTACCCAGGAGGCAGTGCAGTGGGAGATGTAAGGGGATGGGATCCCCTTGTTTACACAAATAATTGCATGGATCCCTGAGTCAACAAAAGATTTTAGAAAATATCTCTTAAACCCACATCTTTTCTCCCCCGCTGTAGAAACAAACAGTCTGCCACTTACGGTACATTTGCAGTGCAAAGGTGGCCCTGAAAGGAGGGTTAAGCAGCCTTATTCACTCTTCCCTGCAATTACAGTTCAGAGTTTCCTCCATGTTTTGTAGCCAGTTTTCTTCCTGTTGGAGGATATTTAAAGTCTCACTGCTTTCGTGTCAGTGAATAATGGTTAAAAAGCTGGGCTTGGAGAATTTACTATTATGTAACCTCTGAAAGAACAAATAAGAGACTCTTATTTTCCAATGAAAGATTGAATCCATACAAAGTAAAATCCACCATTTGTCTTATAGCTGCTATAGCCTAACCTTGTCAAGTATGGTAGGTAGATACTATATTGTTGTGGAACAACTTGTGCTCCTGTTACACTACATTTCAGCATGTCACAAGTCAATGCATCCTCAAACAGAAGTTTGTATCTTATGTGACGAAAAGTCATGCACATGGATTGTCTGAAAACTAAAACAGCACTCCTACCAGTTAGGTTAGAATTACAAAAAACAATCATGGTTGGGTGTCAACTCAACTCTGACTTAGAACCTGAGAACCTTCACCGACAACTCTGACATGAGCCGTGATCTCCTGGATGAAAGTCCTGGTTTTGGTTTGACCCATCCATCACCACTCCAGCATCCACCCCAAGCAGGCTTCTGTTGCTTTTATACAACATAATCTAACTTCCTCCTCTGCTCCCATCATATGATGGAGGGCAGCCTGCAGTGCTAGGCTGTTCTAATGCACTGTTTTTTATTACCTACAAAAAGTAACACATGACCAATGCACTGACCAGTGACTGTGCTGTGCTGCACAACCACACAAAAGGTTAAATGATTCACACACTCACCCACACCACAGCCACACATTTAGTTTACATTGTTTTTTAATGTTGCTATTTGCTTTTGTAAGTTATTAATTCCTTTCTCATTGTCTTAGAGTTACCTGAAGTCATGTTCATTTCCTGGTTGGAGTTGGACAAAAGATGGGGCTTAGGTCGGAGCCTGGTTTTATGAAGAAAACCAAGAGTTGTGACATCATAGGGGAAGGGTTAGTTTAAATTATTGTCTACATCGTTCTCCCCTTTGTGTTTAAATTGGTCTGATCAGCCTGTATATATGTTGCCCCAGTGTCTCATTCTGTTAGGTATGCTTGTTGACTTAATGTCCAGTTTTGTGAGCCTTATTTTTCAGTGGGCCTATAGTTTGTTTACCTCTTTTAAATTATTTTTGGGGAAAACAAACCCAGCTTTTTGTTACTTAAACCTGTGTTCTTTTGCTTTGACTGCTTGGTCCACGACAGGGAATAAAGAAGGAAGTATTCCACGTCAGGAGGTAGGTTGGGGTGAAGGATGGTGGACTTCCTCCAAGAGACCGGTGTTTAGAAGTGTGTGGAAACAAGTAAACCTTGAGTTGTTTGAAGTATGTTGTCACCCTCTTTTTTCTTAAACCTAACCTGCATAAGTTTGCATGCCTTACGTAAGTTTATATTAAGTATGTAACTTTACATCAAGTATGTAACGTCATTTGTGGGGTGCTAATTTGTTTGATATACGAACCGTTGTATGTGCATTTTGGTAATATTATACAAACCATTATATGAGACTTAGCTGGCAGTGCACAGGTCACATGATCACAGCCTCCTGGCTCACAATTGTATGGGTTGTATGGGAATTGTAGCGCATATGTTTTGTAGGTATAGGTAGGAACAGTGAATGAGAACAGAACAAAAAAAATGGTTTTATCAAAGAGCATATCTCATTTCAGAAATGTTTAAAACATAGTCTTTCTCAATGTGTTCCTAGTTCCTTAATCACGTTCCTGTTCATGTGACATCTTTCTGGTAACTCCCACAGTTCCCAAGTGCCTGTTACGAACTTATTTAATGAGGACTTCCTGTGGCTTTTGCAAATACAGTACAAACTCGACCAAGGTTGGATATGCTGTTGGTTTTATATAAATGCAAGCGTGGGTACTGGGGCAAACCCTTTATTTCTTGTTCTACTCAATCCTATGATGTGTAAAGCATCTGACTCAAGAGATTCTTCAGTAATTACTGGTAAGAAAAAATAGATTATTGTCCTTGATCCTGTAACTGCTACTTGTGGCCACTGTTAAGCAAATTGTTCTTTTACTTTAAAGGAAAAATCTGCATTAAGATCTAATCCATGTACATTTTTGTCATATTGTATGGAGCAGCTTTAATTAGTTTATACATTCATAGACAGCAGACAGCAGTGTAAACAGTGGTAATGGTGATTTTACTAGAATGTAAAAATAATTTACATCCAAGTCATTTAGATTAAAGATTTCAAACCAAACCTCTACAGGCCTCGAAGAGTTATTTTTTGCAGCACTAGCAGCTTATCCCTTTCCTCTGTGCATTGCATTGTGGGACAATGGCGTATATAAACAGCACAATCAAAAATCAAACATTTCTGGTATGCATACTGTCTTTTTTGAGAATATGAATTTGGTCAGTTTTCTAGATTAAACACATTGCGTACTCAAAACCTGCATAGAATTAGTGAGTAGTGTAAAATTTGGACAAAGAAATTTAACTTTGTTGTGGATAATTAGCAAGTCTTCCAACCTACATGACCACATAGGTTGTTTGTTCCTACCCTCTAAGGTAGCGTTTTCTTTAACGCAACTACTGGTGTCAGAAGATCAATACGTCCTCAAACCTTAACGACAGAATAGGTTAAACAGTCACATGATGTTCCAAACTAAAGTTTAAAAATTTCCATCCCACATGCCGGAAAACTCTCTGCAGGGTTTCCAACTTGTCAGTACAATGTGATAAAACGGGGTGAAAGTACTGAATGTAGTAAGTCATGATTGTCACAGCTTTTAAGGTACGCTCTTATAATAATGCATTCTTTCGGATCCCAACCTGTGTCCAAGTGTGCCATAGGTGTGCCAAGGGAGCCTGACCACATAACTTCTAAAGGTGTGTTTGGCACACTTGGCAAGACGCACTTGACTGTGATCTGGCCGTGTGTTTACAATAATAGAGCTTCTGGTGTCCTCTTGCACACAGAAAGTGGTGGGATGAAAAGTGTTGTTGCCCCTCAGGGACAGTGGAAGCAGCTACTTGTGTCACATCCAAGCAGCAACCTCCAGGGCTAAAAATGAAGCCAATGAGGAGGTGCCAAGAACTGCAGTTCCTTGAATGACCACTTGAGGCTGACTCCAATAGTGAGTCAATCCCCACAGACCCCATGTTAACCTGCCTAACTCTAGCATGTTATAGATGACAGAATAGGTTCTATATGACCTTTAGCGGTGGTCTACGTTTCAGGTTATGGCAACAAAACTAATAGGTCAGGTTTAGAAAAAAGGTCATGGTTTGAGTTAAAATAAGCACATGTGTTGCGTAACTTATCGTAACACACAGTTATGGGTTGTAATCTGCTGCTTGTGCAAACGGACATTCTCTGAAATATTATTGGCGCTCATCACAGCATTTCAATTTAACACCAAAACAAAATGTAGTGATTGTGTGGTTTTCCAACATTTTGTAATGCAGCCAGAAACAACATAACATAAGGAGCGGGAAAGTCCTTGTAGTCCTTGCCTAAACCTAACCATGTGCTGTTGTTGACATCCTGGCATAGGTTGTGGCGTCCCAGAACCTCAACAGTTGACCTAGTGTATAATATATAGACACAAAAGTCCACTGACAAGGTGGCGATATGTGATAATTTGGGATGAGAATGTGTTGCTTATTATGTGAACACATTCAATCCTGAAAGTAGATGTGCGGCACTGCAAAAGATATTATTATTATAATAACTTTTATTTTTACTTTTATTAACAAGTTTTACAACTTTTTGAAAAGCATGAGCACTTAAGAGCTACTAATAGAACACGATGGGTAAAATATTAAGTATTACACTTTGGTTAGCTGATGTGACTGACAGGCAATCAAACGCATGCTATATATTGCACTTTAAAGCTAATGCATTGCTCTAAAGGACTTTTTTTATCAAGCTGTAACATTCTCTGTCATTTTATCATTACTTTCATTCAATGGTGTTATCCTTTGAGCTGGTGAATAATGAAAAACTATAGATCCTTATTAAAAAAAAGAAACTTTTCTTTGACTTAAAGAATTCAAGTTTTTTTTTAAGGTCTTTTTTGTGCTATTGTGTTTGACTGTAGCTAAAACAGGCCCCGTGGACTCTAAAAGCGAGGGATTGCAGGATGCACAGAAGGTCATCTAACTTTATAGTACCCTGGAAACTTAATAATGCATCAGCCAGCAGAATGTCTGATTGATTGTAGCAAACTGGGAAGCTCTCCCACCGCGTCTCTCCCAGGGCCCGAGCCGGAGGGATGCTTCCTAACAGCACCTGCAACTCTGCCCTGGGCTGAGCAGGAGATGCATAATACAGTCATCATTTTTTTTTTCCTTTGGCATCAAACAGGAAGCTCCAAAGGCCATAGAGGATTTAGGTTTTGCTGCCTTCTCTCATATGTGGACTACTCCCCTATCCCCAACTGCCTCTTTGCTGTGTGGCAGCATACTGTAAAGTTTGAAGATAAAAACACAAGGACTGAATTTCATATGGTACATTATGTTTTTTTTAGAAGAAAGACATTTGCTCTGAGCAGCTATGTTGCTCAGCATATGCCAGGCAGATTGTCAGCACATTCAAAAAAACTTACTAGAACAGCAAAGTGTCAATTAGAAACATTCCTTTGTGAGATCAGTTCAACTGTCTAACAAACAAACTTTGGTCCTTAGCATCACATGTCTTCAACTGGACAACTGGTTAATGGGCCATTAAAGTTTTGCATGGATAATGGACAGTCTCCAGCAGATGATTCTTACTGATTTCAGGGACCTCCTTGACCTCTCATCATCAGATCAAAACTTATGTTGAGTTTAGTCTCTTTCCTGCTTGTGTAGTCTGTCCTTTTCCAGGTCTCCATGGTGGAGAGGAGGTTGCGTGGCCTAGGTCCTATCTTGCCTGATATCAGACAGAATTGCCAACTCATTACATTCCCTCAGTTTAACTGATTTGAATGGGGAAGGCCCTAAACAATCACTAGAGACCAACGAATCCATTTAAATCAAACATAATTTTAAGTTTACACTGATACATACAGTAGTTGTATCAACATCCTGGTTTTATTGTGCTTTTAAGAGTGGAGCAGACCGCAGTATAACAAAATACATTTCAAGGCAATATTTGCAGGATATGTAGATTTAGGACAGCCTTGTTAGCAGTGTCTATCTTATCTAGTGCTTGCGCTGCCGCACCGTTTGACAACAGCTTGACAATAGCGTTGGTTCATTGGTTGTTTTTAATTTCAAATGAGAAACGATGATTTTTTTTTTTTTCCTTGGCAAACATGTTTTTTCAAGTGATGTACAGACTTTTAGGCCTTCTAACTCACATGGCTTGAAAAATAGTACTCTCCTGGGTCCCCCACAGGGACCATGTCCCCCCCAACTCTGGCTCCGCCCCTGGTGAAAATCTGTTCTGGGCAGAGCAGTTTAAGGAGAAGATACTACTGCCTGAGTTGAAAATGTTTCAACTTTAGTAAAACTTTTGCCCTTCTCATGAGTCATTTGACTCCAGTGTATGAACAATAAAGAGACAGTGAAACAGAAGGCACTAGTTGCGGCTTACAGCTGGAACATCATTTGTTGTTTCTGATGGAGAAAATATACTGCAGCAATTCAGTAGCCAAATTCCTATGTATATAATGAGGCAAGAATATTCTCCATATTCTATCTGAACCCACCTTAACAGGCCAGTTGCATCACCAAAATTACCCTTTGCATACAAAATATTGCATTTCTCACTTTAGACAAGCTGTACATTTTCTGTTCCCCATCAGCGAGCTTCTGAGAATGTAGTGTTGTGATTGTTCTGTCCAACAGTGTGTTTGACAGGGGGAAAGGTGAGCAGGTTCAACAAGAGCGCAACAGAGGCCATTTGACTGATGACAGTTGATGACTGCAGGCCCAGACAGCTAACAGATAACGAGTTAAGTAAAGCTATTTGACATCTGTCTGGAAATATGAAAGATGGTGTTTAGTATGCAGACGGCAACATTTTTTTTCTTCAGCACTTTGTATGAAACGTGACAAAGTTTTACTTTCATTACAACAATAAAACAGCAAAAACTCAGCACAAAACAGATGTGTATCGACAACATAATTCACAGTGCAGTGAATTATTCTATTATAATTCAACTGAATTGGCTTACACCTGGATCTCAATTCTATTTATTTAGTATGGTGAAACATTACATTGAACAACAGATTCATTTGATTTATTTATTTATTTTTTTGACAAGCTGAATTCTAAAAGATATATTTTTTAGATACTTTACCTGTAAGGAGGATTTATGTGTATTAAAGGTCAACAATCATAAAAGAAGCATTTTTCTGGTCTTTTCATAAAATGGGGCTGTTTATGTAATAGAAGGGAGGGATGCATTGACATTGAAATTCTTGGCTGATACCAATGTTTAAAAAAAAAAAAACAATTTGGCCAATAGCCAATGCCGATATTTTTAGATAGATTTTTATTTTTTCCCCATTTGTGCCAGGAAACTAAGAAATCTACACCATAAGAAAATTAAACTCTTTTAAAGTAATTTAGCCCTTAAGTACACCACCTTTGAATGAGCATAAATTCATTCATGCAAATGAACAAAACAACCTTGAATAGAACCTTTCACATGATAAACATTTTTCTTGAAAAAACTACTTCAAAAGCCTTTTTACTTAATAAATCATGATTCCCTCTCTAATATCTATATTATTTTATTGTGAAAACATCAACAATTTCTCCTTCAAACAGCTGTATTAATACAAGTTTCAGGCCAAGAAGTACTTTTTACAAGATTACATTGCACACATCATGAGAATGTTATAATTTACTTTCACCCAAACAAACTCAAACACTTGTTTTAACATTATGAAATCTTGTTATATTTTAATGTTGTTGTTTTATTGTTGTTGCTTTGTGGTGTCTTAGCTGTTTTGTAGCTGCTGTTGTTATTATTGTGATGACTTGATGTTGTGTTGTCTTGCTATCGTTATTGCCGAAGCCATTGTGTCGTGAATATGTTCTATTTTGTAATTGTGTTTTTTATATAATAGTGTGTTTTAGCAGAAAAACTATTCTCTGTTTCCTGCCCAGGGACCACAGAACAAAATTAGCTTATAGCTAACTCTGGTGCAGCTAAGTAACTGTGCACTGTCCCTGCTAAATTCATAAATAAATAAAAAACAATAGTCATTTTTACTGAATAGAGCTTGAACGCATCTTAATGTAACTCAATGCAACCTCCATGAGACGTTAGTTAGCCACTGGCTGCTAACAGCTAACATTAAGAATCTCTTCTCCAGCAGATGTTTTGTTATAACAATGAAGCATTCTCAGGGAAACCATAGGGTGCATACTTTCATACATCAGTAGTAAATTTACCTCAGCCTTTAGTCCCGACGGCATCCCAAGCAAGATCTTTGTTTTTTTCCAAACATGTTTTCCATTGTCTCCAGGATGCTGGCTGCTATTCACAATCTCTTCATGCAACAGTTAGATCAGTGAGCCCATTCCCGAAATAGTAACTCTGTTCCTCTTGTATCTGCTTAATAATTTAAGTTTGTGGTCGTTAGTCTGGATCCCTGCTTTTTAGCCTTCATAAAATTGGTGTGAATCAGCCACTGCCACCAGAGAACATCATCTTTTTGCTGATGAGCTGATGGAAGCCAACAAGGCAAATACTGATACTGATATTCAGCCAAGATCCCTTGTTGAAAGACGCAAATACTTTTGAAATTGGTGCTACAAGACCAGAGAAAACAGAGAAAAAGAGCTGTGGCATTTACTTTTGCTCAGATAGAAACATACAACTACCAGAATGCACTGCGCCACAACAGACCAATGAACACTCAGGACACAGGAAACAATATTTCAGCCAGCTGGTAAACTATGTAGATTTACAGTTAAAGAGTAAACTAAAATATGTTTCTGACAACATTTTTGATGAAAACTAGGCAACATTTAATAGAATCTTGGTTCATATTTCATCAGCGCTGCTTAGTTTTACGGATTGATCAGAGTTTGGTCGGCGCTCTCATAAAAAATGTCATTCAAGTTAGCACAAACTGATCAGGAAGAGATTCAAAATGAACAAAAAGAGATGTAAAAAAACCCCGAAAAAGACACAAAATTATTTCAAAGAGATAAAAATTATTAATTGAAAAACAACTAGAAAGGGGTACAAAACTACAAGACGGTGCATTTCAAATACAAAAAGATGCAAAACAATGACACAAAACAAGGCTGCACAACTAAACATATCTATATACTGTAGTTGCATATCTGTGCCGAGGAACCCAGTGTCTGATAATCTGCCCCTGTTTGCCCAGCTAGTTCATTTACACATACTATCAACATCGTTTTGATACAAAGCTGGTTAAAAATGGACAAAGTATCCCTCAAATGAGTTGTACTATAAAGAGGTTATTTAATGATTTTACTGAAAGCTATTACACATAGATATGATACAGTGAATGAATGGCTGGAGAGAAAAGCACTAAGCTCTTGAACATACAGTATTTTTTATCCTTTATCATCCATCCATTCAAGGTGATGAAAAGCATACAGTCGCCCATTGTATTCTTGAACTGACTTGAAGACGGATTACACTGCGGCTCTTATCAGCCCTGAAAGCCAAAGCATTCTTGATGTCAGAGCAAGTTTGACAAATGAGTGCGAGGCGCTCTCTTACAGCCTGTTTGTCATCACGACTGTGACAAGCACAGCACCGATCTGAATACAGGCAATCTGCTCTCTCTTTGCTTCTCTCCCTGCGATTCGAAGTGCTCGCTTGCCTGCGTGGCATGTTCGCACTTTCTTAATTTGCCAATGAAATATAGATCCTGGGAAAAGTTCAAGAAGCTTTTTACATCTCTAAACATTGCATTGGTCACCTTGTTACAGCTTGCCACATCTGTAAATTCCCTCTGATACCATCGTTTTCACTCCACCACCAGTCGTAAACACTGCAAAAAAAAAAAAAAGAAAAGAAAAAAGGCAATACAAAGTACAGTACCAGAAACTTTTCTTCTGCACAGTCACATGTGTCAGAGCCGTGACTCTCCACCCTGCGGGAGTCATTGTGTGGAGCCCAACTGCTGGTACCGCCAAAGACAGCCTCTGATCCCTAAGAGCTTCCTGTAATGGTACCGTGGCCCTGAGGTGGGTCATTGAAAATGACATGCACAGATGTTCATGTGGCTCTGTTGCAGGAAACCAATATAATAGGCTGCCATCAATGAACCTGACACACCGAGCATTCCCCACAACCAGCCAGATGATGCCAGACGGTGTCCCCCTGGTGAACAGAGAGGGATCCCAGAAGCTCTATTACTCTTTAAGCTGCTCTCAAGAAGACACATGAGGACTGAGCGGGAAACGTGTTTGCCATCTTGCTGGCAGAGCGTCTCTTTATGGATGTCCCATCAGCCCAGGTAATAAAAGTCCGAGTCATTAAGAGGGCCGAGGGGAGAGCGGAGGCCTGACGCAGCACAGGATGGAGGGTGTGTTCAAAGGGACAGCGGAGGGTTTAAGATGGTAAGCAGCATTAATGAAAATCCCACACGGCTATCTGGTTCCCACTTGATGGAAGGCTTTGTTTGAGGGATCAGTGCAATTCAGAAGCCTACACAGGAGCCTTTAGCACAACAATCTCTCACGCTGCCATCTACAGGAACTGCACTTTGTGTCTCTTGCAAATCAATACTTCACTAACTCTGTCTGCTAAAAATGTTGTTCACATGCAACTAATTTAATTTACATTAGCAAAAACGTTCTGTAGGAAACGTAAAAAAAAAAAAATCCTCTACATAATGTGGAAAGGTTGAATCTCCAAACTGTTCACTGCCAAGGGAAAATATTAATACTTTATTACTGTACTTTACTGGGCTTTCAGCTGTAGATCACAGCCCAGACTCCATCCACCCAAAAGGACTGTGAGATGTGGTTGAGAGTTCCAGAAAATTCTACAAAGTGGGCCTTGGGTTAAAGGTCCAATGTCCAATTAGGGGGGTATTTTGGCAGAAATGGAATACAATATAATAAGTATGTTTCTTTAGTGTGTAATCAACTGAAAATAAAACGTGTTTACATTACCTCAGAATGAGCCATTTATATCTACATAAAGAGCAGGGCCTAATTTATGGAGATCGCCATGTTGCACTGCCATGTTTCTACAGTAGCCCATAACGGACAAAACAAAAACTTGCCCCAGGTAGGGCCATACACGTTTGTACATTTTCACATCCGCCACTGTAGTTAGAAGCCCATCTGGAAAGTGCAGCATCAGACTTGCATTGATTTGCGACATGAAACATCTTTATTCAGTGCCTTCACTGGTTTTAATCCCAGGGTCCATTTGTTTTAGAGAGGAGGAGACCTCTGAGGATAATTCGGCTCCCAGTAAGGAATCTAATCAAGAGAAGTTTTAGGTGGTTGAAGTCTGCATCTCACTGCTACATGCCACCAAGATCCCCCAAGATCCTACACACTTTACCTTTAGGATAATTTTGTCAACCTAGGGGATTTTTTGGGTTGCCATCACTCCCACTGACAAAATATAAAGTATAAAAAGAAACACAAGCAGTCAGACAATCAGGTCAAACTCCCACATTAGTCGAACACATTTGGAAGAAAGAATCAAGGCGAACCATATTCAGACATCTCTGTTCAGTGTTTACCTCCTGTACTTAGTGTAGTTGTACATGCATTTTTCCTGTGTAATAAAGAATTATTCATCATCCAACACTGCGTTCCCAGATCTGAGCAATTAACTTAGTGAATACAATGTTATCACAGCTAATAGAAACCGCCACCACCAAACCACCATCTTTCCTCCACCATCAAGGTCCAGTGTATAGGATTTAGGGGGACCTGTTGGCAGACATGGAATATGAAATTTAAAATGATGTTTTCATTATTGTATAATCACCATACATACACTTTTTCCCCACGCATGAACTGGTATTTATAAAGGAAGACTGTGCAGTGAGAATGTGTGCACACATTCTTCAGAACAAGCATACACACGGTTTTACCTGAGATAGCTGTAGGTGTTATGATAAGAAGGAGAATACATATTAGTTGGAAGACAGAAAACGTTTGATGTCATTCATGAAATGTTGGTAAATCTGTGAGTAGATTTGTACAGTAAAAACCTTGGTAATAAAAACCGGATTAATGAACACAGCAGAAAACCTGGATTTGATCCACTCCAGGTTCCTGCTGTAGCTTAGGGAGCGCGTCTCCAGTCTCTGTAGCCATGTCCCCATCCACAGCCCCAGCCAGTGCCTGAATAGAGAGCGATGTGCTTTGAGAGGACAACTCCACAAAGTGCAGAAAATCCCACGTCAGGATCTTGTGCTTCCTGGTGTCCCTGGACTTTATGGCTGGGAAGAAAAGCAGTTTCAACATCTGAATGCCAAGACTGACACACTAAGCCACGTCCTTCCCAGCCTTCGTCACCAGCTGCCTTGCCCTCTTGAAGACAACGGGTGTAGAGAAGGCATCTCTGGTGGCCATGTCCTGGCAGGGGTTTTCCATGGTGAGTGCTCCTGGAGGTTCCCTCCCCTGCACCATTGTCTCCAGAGGTATACCTGTGTTGGACTTATGGAGGTCCTGGGAGAGCACTCTAACCAGGGCCTCTCCAGTGATGATGATCATCTGCACTTGGAGCTGGTCCCTGGTCCAGTCGGAGAAAGGAGGCGGCATCGCCCCAGCTGTGGCATTGGAGTGTTGGGTGACAGGCCAATGAAGCCTCTAGAGAGTGGGCGGCCAAAGAAGATCTCTTCCAGAGCCAGCTTCAGTTTGTACGTCTGCCAGCTGGCATCCTAACCATACTTCCCAGCATGCTCCTGGAAGAGCTGCACCAGTGCCTCTAACATGTACTGCAGCACCACTTGCAGCACCTGGATCACACCCGCTGTGGTGTCTCTTCACCACAAAAGGCAAAGGAAAGAACAATTGGGTGGGAGTGGAAGAGCCGCCATGTTTTGGGGGGTCTGAAGAACTCTGAAGGATGCAGGACCTCAGGGACACCTTCTCTTCCACCGAAAAGGGCCACCTGCTCTACCCTCAGTGATATCGGACAGGGCACCTTTGATATCAGGTCCTCCATGTACTCTAGATATGTCCTGGCACGCTGCATCATGGCACCATTGAAATTTAGGTGGAACAGGCCTGCAGTGAGCGAAATAAAAACTTTTCCAACGCTGAGACTTAAGGTATTTTGGGTGAAATGGAGTTGAGAAAAAAATACTTTATTATTTTATTATTGGCTGATGTTTATTTGGGGCTCTGTGTAAAGATAAAATCTAATATAAAGTAGAGTTACTGCCTCATGATTTTATGCCTCAAACCAGTCAAGATGCAATAGTAGTTTACATCCATGTGTATCCAGACTAATATGTAGCCATGACAGTAGACGATGCTTCAAATATGGATATTACTGCAAAGAAGCGACATATTATAAAAAATGGATGCTTCACACACATGTCCACCCAACAGCACAGAAGATCCATACAATCAGCACAGCTTGAAGGTGGGCACCCAAGATCAGTGTCATCAATTCAGTATTTGATCAAATGTCTCCCCTTCTACTCCTGAGTTATGGTGTTGAGTAATAGCCAGAGAAAATATTTTTTGCAGAACACTATGATGTCACAGTGAAGCTGACCTTTCACCTTTTGGATATAAAATGTCATTACATCATTATTTTATCCTTTTAGACATTTATGTGAAATTTTGTCATAGTTGGTACCAAAGCTGAGGAAATTTGGTCTTGCGCTCAAAAGAATATAACAAGCACAAGGTCACAGTCATCTTGACTTTCAACCACCAAAATCTAATCATTTAACTGTTTGTTTGTGCCAAATGTGGGAAGACATTCCCACAAGGTGTTCTTGTGCCATCGCGCTCATGACAATAGGATGGACAGATGGATGGACAGACAACCTGAAAACATAACACCTCCAGCCACAGAAATAGATAAATAATAGAACAACATATTTTGTAAATGTCTAAACTAAGAGCAATATGTATCACATAACCATGTCTAATTGCCATTGTTTATGAATAGAAAACATTTTACAGTAAAGATGTTATGATATGGAGATTTTCTCTTGGACATCACTGAAAGGCTGTCATAAAGTTGACATTAAATGAGCGTACCCTGGTGTCATACATTCACTGCTTGCACATCAAAGTGCAGACAGTAATGTGAGCATACGTTAGAGTGATGGTGTCTACACTTGACACTAATGGGATGTAATTGCTGTTTCATAACAAAGAAAGATTCTTATGTATCTTGGCTACAGTTTATTTAGAAAAGAACTCTGAGATGATTGCTCAGAGCAGCTAAGTTTCCACCTTTGTTGGTTTTTTATTCCTTTAGAAGAGGCATCCTTTTTTTTCTTACATTACACAATGGCTGCTGTCTGGAATTAAGTGATTCCCTGAACAAGTCCAGACCCTCACAGGCGCCACCAGTACTTAAAGGCAATTGAAAAGGCGTAAGAGATAGGTTGAATCAATAGCCTGTTTTTTCACTTCCCTGTCAACTCCCATTGTTGATAGCTCCAGAATGCGCACAAAAGGCTGGCAGGCTGCGGCATAAAAATAGCTGGCACCCTGTATGGCAAGTGGAGCATCCTGGGAATAATTGAGAGAAGTGGCACTGGAAGTGACGCGAAGATTAAGCGATTAACGTCCAATAGTAGGAGGCCCAGAGCTGTGGCTTAAATAGGATAGATGCCTGCTGGATACAGTGAATTATACACTCAGTGGTGTATTGTTTAGGTTTCCAGCTCGCCTGTTCAAACTCAAGTAAGACTTTCTTTTCTTAAAACAGCAGTGTGGGCATCTGGGATGATGGTAGTGAGGCAGAGAAAGACTGAGCAGCTGATGCAATCCCCTTTCCTGTTTCTGCCCTGTATGCTGCATACACACTTTGACCTGAATCAATGGAATTTTAAAACCAGGCTGTGTCTCGACTGGGGTTCCCTAGTGTGTTATGTGTGTGTGGCTGTGTGTATGCATGTGTGTGATTAGGTTGGGAAATGCTGGTCGTTGCTGCAGGGGCACAGAATGAATCTATTATCCAGGGAAGAGTTTTGGTTCAAAAGTCCATTTTTTAACAGAATCTTTACAATTTCTACACTGCCTCTCAAACAAAAGACCATACTCCTTCAATGTAATGCCATTTTATCATGCAGAGGCTTGTCTGCTGATGAAGTGACGAACCAAGTTAAATATGACATTCAACACATGTCGATAAAGCTGCACTAATAGATATTTTCATGATAAAATTGTTTAGTGGCAAATATAGGGCTTTTCCACTGGTGCTTTCGGCCATGCCTAATCAAACCATGCCAGGTTTATTTGTGATTCCATCACCAGTGTAAACATGCCGAGTTGTACCAAGTTACACCCAAAATGGACAATTATTTATTCAATGATTCCTGTACGGTATTGATGGCCAAATGAAGCCTCATGAGGCATTTTCTTTATTTTCTGAGCCCACTAGATGACGCTTTTTGTTCAACAAAAGGTTGAAAGCACACTGACGTGCTATTCTTTGAGCCTTTCTCTTTAAACCAAGAGCGCCACCTAGTGGGCTCAAAAAATAAAGAAAATGCTTCATAAGGCTTCATTTGGCCATCACTACTGTACGGTACATGATGAATTTCCAGCAGGACTAGTAAATATATATCTATCTCTGAATACGGGCCATGCACTTCCAAGCGGGTTGCTCTGCTGTCAAATAGAGTTCCTCATCATCACTCATAACTCAAATCAAACAGTCAGAGGGGTGATGCATATATGATATGCATGCAAACCATTTAATTCACTGTGCTGCTGAATGGCTACTGGCAGCCACTGGCAACTTTTAAGGTGGAATGCATGAGGTGACATCGTGAATAAGTCAAAACACCTTAAATGTCAACATGACATCTGCTCATTTCATATGTATCATATCAATGTTTCTAAATTGGCTTAATATATGAGCTGATTTTATGGTGGGGAGGTGGAGGAGATGGTGGATGGTATAACACCTAGGCGAGACGCCTGCCAAGCTACAGACCACTGTTTGAAACCAATAAACAATAAAACTGGTTGTGTTTCTCAGGACATTGCTGCGTTTCCAGTAGCTTTTTAGGCACCAAACCTAACTGTTAAGATGACTTGTCACTGTTTTCTATCAGGAATAGTGCCGCAAAAAGTGACTGTTTTTACGGAAACATTGTTGCTTTTCCAGTGGAAACTGTGCCTTCAAATCTGGTCAATTCAAGTCAAAACATAATCTTCATAACCAAAAGCAAGTTGTTTTTGTATCTAAACTAAGATAATAATAATAATAATAATAATAATACATTTTATTTAAAAAGGTGCATTTCAAGACATTGAGGGTCACTGTACAAAGCATAAAAAACATACAGAGCAAGAAACATGATTTGGCAAACACATATTGTTGCCAAAATCAGTCAGACTGTTCAAAAGAAAGAGGGGCAGGGGGGCAGAGGGTAAAGTCAATGTCAAAGTGCATAGGCCAGATTGAACAGGTGGGTTTTGAGATGGGATTTGAAGGATGTTATGCTGTCGGACTGTTGAATGTGTGGAGGTAGGGAGTTCCAGAGCCTGGGGGCAGTGCAGCTGCCCTGGCACCCATGGTGCTGAGGCGTGAGGTGGGAATGGTCAGGAGACCAGCAGAGGAAGAGCGCAGGGATCGGGAGGGGGTTAACTTATAGAGGAGGTCAGAGAGATAGGTGTGACTAGATTGTGGAGGGCTTTGAAAGTGAGCAGAGGGTTTTTGTTATCAATCCAGTACTGAACAGGGAGCCAGTGTAGTTGGATGAGAATGGGGGTTATGCGGTCAGATGATTTGGTGCGGGTGATGAACTGGGCAGCAGAGTTGTGAATGATTTGAAGCTTGTTAATGAGTTTGATGGGATGGCCAGAGAGTACTGCATTATAATAGTTAATAGGAGATGTGACAAATGTATGGACTAAGACCTAACTGGGACAGTGATGGGTCACAGGTAAACCACACATTGATCACAGCATTGTTTAAACATAAAGTTTCAATGTATCCACTACATAATAATGTGCAAATGTAATGTATCCATGGTTTGCACACATGTACAATGCCAACAGTTTTTTTTTCTGGGGATTGGGTTAAGGGGGTAGAACTGTTGTATAGGTGATGCAAATCCCTGACACGTTGAGCTGACATGCAGAATCAAACTAAGTCAAGCAAAGCAGCCAATCTAATGGTGGCAAACCCATAGAAGATTATCACCAACTCTGCAGTTCATCGTAGCTCAGTCTCTCTCTGCTGTTTTGGTTTTACAGCCCACAACTTCTGCTTTTGTTCAGTCTCTCAGCCTTGTTTCCAGCAGCAGCAGCAGGTAGCTGTTGTCAATAAAAAAAATCACTGCTAAACCCACTGTACACTACCTGCCCACAAAACAGCAGCAAGACAGTCTGCATATGTATTGTATACTGTATATGAATATATTTGTTAGGTGTACTATATAGTTCCTACTATATATACTATATACTTCTTCTTCTGAGGGGACCGGGCTTGGGAACCAGAGGGTCGCTGTTGAAGTCCCCGTACGGGCCAAGCATGGGGTATGGACTGGTAGCTGAAGAGGCACCAGCTTGCTCCCTGGGCATTGCCAAGATGCCCTTAAGCAAGGCACCAAACCCCCAACTGCTTGCGGCGCCTGTCAAAGGCAGCCCCCTCACTCTGACATCTCTCCATTTAATGCATGTATAAATTGTGTTTGTGCATGTGTGTGTATTTCTGGCCTGTGTGTATATGACAACAGAGTGAAAAAAAAAGAATTCCCCCTCAGGGATTAATAAAGTATATCTTCTTCTTAAGTAACAATACCACAATAAACTACAGTTTCTGTATCCACCTCTACACATCAGGTACCTAACATGATCATTAAGGCTTTTAACTCACAGGATATATACATCTAAAATTAACATGACATACATGCAAACAAGGTAATGGATTCAAATAAACAACGACAATCTTACAACATAATGATGCATGCTTCCTAGTGAGCACAGTCCCAGAGGAGTGTTGCTTTCACCAGTCCTTGATAGAACGCTTGAGGCCATTACGTATGTATTACGAGTGCAGAGCTGAGCAGCACAACGGAGCCACCAGGAGAGGTGTTCCGTGACAGTCCATCGACAGTGCTCCCCCTGCACACCGCGCTCTCGTTAAACATTTAACATTAAGGCCGCTTAATCATATATAAGTAATTGTCCATCATGTTCAGTTAAGAGTAGAGAATCGAGCT
Organism: Cephalopholis sonnerati; assembly: GCA_019142605.1. Classification (NCBI taxonomy): domain Eukaryota; kingdom Metazoa; phylum Chordata; class Actinopteri; order Perciformes; family Serranidae; genus Cephalopholis; species Cephalopholis sonnerati. The sequence goes on along the minus strand of JAGQAX010000009.1, from coordinate 9,606,877 downwards.
ACTGGATTGCCTCAGTGACCTCTTAGGGTGGCTTTTATTCCCCGGAACTCCAACATGTCCATTTGAGATGGAACACAGGTTTCTGTCATCTTTCTTCTAAAGTACTGTATTAGCAGAATCACTGTTAGTTAGCTATTTGACTTGTTTTGGTGGGAGGAAGCAGGATTGCTGTGACAGTGACATACAGACAAGATGACCATGGAGGAGAGGGAGACAACAGTATTGACACTGAACATTACAACATGTTCTGCTATACCTCAAACAGACTATTATTTTCAGTGGCCTTTCTCTGACATGCCAAACAGCATCTACGAAATATTGATTTGTAACCTGACACAGCTTTATTCAGTGTTTTTACTGGGTTAGAGGAGGAGACCTTTGTGGATCATTCAGCTCTCCGTAAAGACCTCCTGAACAATGTATGCAGAGGGAATTGTAACAGAGAAATTTCAGCTGGTTGCAGTCTGCAATCCTCATCACTAGATGCCGCTAATTTCCCCAAAATCGTACACACTGGACCTTTAAAAGGCTGCTTTAAAACATAATCAGAAGTTGAACAAATTTGAACAATTATCTAAACTATATTATTGACACTGGAAATATCTTTCTGTAAAGTAATTCTTATAAACTGTGGATATCAGTTTTGTATTTTGTAACATACCTCTAAATCTTTCACTCTATTTACTTATCCAACCCTATTTTCAGTGCAGTTGTCATCCTTTTTTTATTGAATGTTATTTAATAAACAAAACAACATCATTGAAGCAATACAGGGACTGGAGGGGGAGACATGCATGGAGGCAAATACATTGCATAATAATTAGAATCTTGATTAAGAATAACAATGAAATCAGAGGTTCTTCAAATTTGTGGCATCAAGCAAATAATGAAGTGTGATTACATTGCTTATTATGCTTTTCATTATAATGGTATCATACCATATAATAATAACAAACATCACCTATAATTTCCTGGATAGAGACCTCTTCCCTTAGTTGATGAACCTCATTATGCAACATTATATAAAATTGACAAAAAAAAAATAACCTACCAATTCAAATGTCAACAATGAACCTTAAAACTCAAGGCATCATATTTTATTTCTTTTATTAGTAAAAGCAACTCTGTGTCTTACTGCGTTATTGTCGATGTATGATCAGTTTTAGTGTCTTTTTTAGGAGAATATTCTCTAAGTACCTGCAGTTTTCAGCCCTGAGCAGTGACTGTAGTCATCCTCACAAGTTGCAGACAGACATGACCTCCAGGATAGTACGTACGGTAGAGAAGCCTGCATGTTACCTAAAAGTCAAAATCCAGGGCCAAAAAAGGTGTAAAATAATTCACTACTGCTTGCATGGCTTAAATGGTGTAAGCACCTGGTAATACCTGAAGGTGACTCAGTTAGTCATTTTAACATTTTAATAAAGTCAGAGCTTATCCCATCTGAATTTTGAAGGCTGGACTGGTTTAGTGTTTTTTTAGAGAATGAATCAAACTAAAACTGTAAGAAGTAAAAGTACAAAAATATTTTTTTCTTACATCCCCCATCCCCAGCAGAAATCACTGTAGTGTCTCCTGTTACTTTCAAATGTGTTAAAAAGTGGGAAAACTAGAATGTTTTATAAGTGTTATATAGACTTTATCACTGTTGACTTTTATACTTTTTGTTAGGTGTTAGTATCATAAACAATATCATTTAAAAGTAATAGTATTGTGTGTCGTACAAAATTGTGTGTACCTTTCCTGTGCAACACTCATATGCTGGCTCCCTAAAATGGCACTCAGTCATCTAAATTTCAAGAGCCCCTGATCTCAATTTTTTTTAGAATGCTCTAAAATGGTCAGTTTATCTGTGACACTTATGGGTGTCAATTGAAAATGGTCCTGTCAAATGTTAAATAGGTATGACTACCAAAAATATAACAAATGATGTATTTGGACGATGTTAACCATTTACAGGAATACATCACCTAATACCTTAAAATATCTCCTGGGGAGAATCCCTTCTGGGTTGCAGAAGGTGTAAACACCTAAACAAAACATGATGTAAAGGGAAATATTAGTCAAGAGAAGAATTTTTTTCATTTATCAGCCCACAGCAGCATGATGATGCTATAGATGTTGTAGCTCTGCTATCCTCTTAAACAGGGCTCCTTTGCCTTTGTGCATGTAGAAGCATTGAAAGCTGGGAATGCTAAAACAAGACACAATGTTAAGGGACACATTAGTAAAAAGAGGAGCAGTGTTTTATTTAATTATGTTTATATTTAGATATGATGTTGTTTTAATTGGAGCAGCTTAATGATGCTAGGCTGTAGCTCCACTGTTCCTCTTAAACTGGGTTCATTTGCCTCTGTGATGAGGTTGAGGGTGACGTCTGGCTGGGCAGGCAGTTTTCACTGGACCCTCTGTTCCCTTGTTATTGAACAGTAACCCGTGTGATCAGCATGTATTACACACATTAATAAAGGTTAAAACTGTAACATGCTGATATCAAAACATATTCTTAATCATAATTTCTTTGCCAGATTCCACAATTGCATCAAATGTTAATTATGCACATATCCAAATTACATGCAAGTATTAACTGTGACTGGTGAAACAGGTCTGGGGTGATAAATAACACAATGCCATGGCAGATGTGGGAATTCTGATGGTGGTTGTTTTATCTTATAGCATACAGCAGAACACTGTTCGATTCATTCACACCTGCCGCATCACCAACTTTTATAGGCCTTTTTTTTTTTTTGAAGTCACATTGTTAGAGCCATCTCTAGCACAAAGCCAGTTCACCAGTGAACCCTTTCCATGTCACCAGCCATAGTTGCTAGGAGATTTGTGGCACATTTGCAAAGCCCCTATAGGACGTGTACAGTCCCCTGCTCCTTTATGTGGAGTGGGGCGAGCATGGTGAGGGTAGGCAGTGGTCTGGAGAGGAGCAGCTCTGCAGATGGTGAGAGCAGTGGGGCTCCTGGCAGCTGCCCTGTTTAAAAGAAGCACCCACAGCAGCTGCCTCTTGTAGCGTTCAGGCAGTAGAAAGGGCAGCCTTCTGGAGGATTACCACTGTAAACTCCCTTCTAATCACACGCTTTGATACTGTGATGAATGTGCTATGACTGATTTATTTTTCAGAAATTGCTCTGGAAAAGCATCTCTGGACTCTGGTATTAAACAGCTTGCTGTCTGAAAGAAAGATAAACCTTTATTGATACCCAGTGGGGAAATTCTGTAAATATTTCCATGATGGCTGTTGCACTGCTATTACACTGTGCTTATACATGGACCATGAAGCATTAGCTATTACTAAGAAGCAAAACAGAGCAGGGGTATAAGGAATCTATGTTTACTTCAAGTGCTTCAATGACTGTAATCTCTAGGTCATTATCGTAATGGTCCATAACATGCTGTTCATACTGTATAGGCTCTGCTCATTTTTATATACAGTATATATTCCATATCCCATATAGACTACATAGTTTGGTTGCTAATGCACAAAGACAAATAACAGAAGCCACACAAGTCAGACAGGTTAAGGTATTAATGGAAGACACACAGGGGTCTAATGGTACACAAAAGTTATAGTTCAGTATGCACCTTGCTTTTGGGGTCATGGTTTGGTGTATTTTTAGTGCAGCAGAGAAACTACAAGGATTTTTTTTTTCTTTTTTCCCCTTTTTTTAAATCAGTCCCTCCAGAAAATTGCAATCTTGCGACTGCAATAATTAACGCAAATTCAACGAAAGTCCACAATATTTTCGGGGGCTTACAATTTTTCAAAAGTCCCATGATGTTTCCGCACTGTTGCACATTTTCCTGCTGACTGTTGTTTTACAGTCACATTTTCTGGTTTCAGAGCTATAATATTCACTCAGGATTTTTTTGCAACATTACTGAAGTCCATGTTTTGAAACTAATTACATAAAACTAAAGAGAACAGAAACATTTGCAGCTAATTTTGTAGTATTCAGTATCATCATTATAGCAAGTGATTACATGACTTAATTTTTGGAGGCAGTAGTTTAAAAAAAAAAAATTCTCCTGACTTGCAATTTTTGTCATTTGCCGCAATTTCCCGCAAAAAGTCACATAAAAATGCTGCATTTTTTATCACAATTTTTGACAAAACTGGCCACAAATTCAAGGGTTTGGGCCGCAAATTCAAGTTTTTTTGCCCCGAGATTCTGGAGGGACTGTTAAATCAATACACATTGACACGTTCAATGTGGGTCAGTGGCCACAATCCTTACCCTAAGAGTTAAAATGTTCAGTTTGTAGGATTTCGGTGGATATTGGTAGAAACTGATATTAATATTTTATGTATCGTGAATCATCACTTTAAAATAAAAATTGAAGTGTTTTTGTTACCTGAAAATGAGTCACTTATATTTACATGGGAAGCTGGTCCTCGTCTACAGAGATCGCCATGTTGCACGGCCATGTTTCTTCAGTAACCTAGAACAAACAAACCAAACACTGACTCTAGATTAGGCCATTCGCATTTTTGCCTCAGCCACCATAGTTCCCAGCCCCTTTGTGTCCAAACAGTCGGAAAAACTTTTGGTTTTCCACGTGGAACTGCTTCATTCAGTGATTTTACCAGTTTAAATCATAGGGTCCATTAGTTTTAGAGAGGAAGACACTAAAAACCTCGTGAATATTTGGATCTTAAGTTATCAGAGAAAAAATGGTGAGAACACATTAATAGGGGCTAGCTGAATAACTCATCTCCAGCAGACCAAACGGATTAAGACAAACACTGATCCATAAAATGAAAATGCTTTATTAAGTGTTTTTACCAGTTTAAATCACTGGGTGTGTTTGTTTAAGAGAGAAGCAGACCTCTGAAAAATTAAGCTCCTGGTAAAAAACTCTTGAATGGCTGGATCACAAATAAGGTGAGCACACATTAAGTTATTAGAGAAAATAGGTGAGCAGACATTTGAAGCCATCTGCAATATGTGAAATGATGTAGGAGAAACTGATTTGTAACATAGAACTGCTTTATTCAGTGTTAAACCAGTGTAAATCACCAGGTTTATTTGTTTTTTATAGTCCTCAGCAAATGATGTAGCTGAATAAACACTGAAGGAATTCTAAGTGGGAAAAGTTTAAGCTGGTTGCAATCTGCAATCTTCACCACTAGATGCCACTAAATCCCCCTAATCTACATACTGGACCTTTCAGGCACTCAAATACTGACATATTACCAATAAGGAAAAAAAAAAAACAAAACACAAATGTCGCTACAGTAATACTCCATCATAGGACTAACCTGCTGATAATTTCCCTTTACACAGGGCAGGCACCAGTGACTGACTAAAATGCACATGTGAAGGCACGTTGAAGTGGAGCTCAAGCACTTCAACCACATGCTTTAATTTAGTATTCTTTCGAAGGTAGTACACATAAATATACTATTTTGACTTAACCAAACGACTTGTAGTGCATGCTTCGGTATAAATACACCAACTGTTACAGCCCTAACACACAGAACCAAAACAGGACCAATTTAACAGGAAATGCATATAAAACAAAACCTTTGAAATGTACAATTATCACAACAATATGTTTAAGATAATTTCTTAAATATTATATCAAAATGCAACCCATATCTCAGGAGACAGGCAAGTATCACATGGCAAAAATTTACAACTTTAGCTCCTTTTACACTGCCAGATTTTCCGCGAATGTTCGGCCGTTTTGCCGGCAAGCTGCTAGCATTTAGACACACAGAGCCGGATTGGCGAGTTGATCTGAGGTGCCCAATTTTCCGCCTCGTAGGGTAGTCATATTGGTGGAACAGTTTTGGTCTAAAAAGAGTGAGGTGGCTTTCTGCCTCGGGAGGGTCTGTTGATGACTTGTGGGAGGGGCTGTTGATGACGCCGCACGTTCGACCCACTGGCGTGGACTTCAAACCAGGAAACAGCTGATAGCAGGAATGAGTATCTAGCAGCACTAAAGAGACACAAAGCAGAAGATGAGAAACTGGGGAGATAAAGAATTGCGCACCCTCCTTGCCCTCGCTAATGAGGAGGCCATTAACCGTCAGATGACGGGAACCGTGAAGGACGGGCCGATGTACCAGAGAATCGCGAAGGACTGACCAGCTGCGGCTTTCCTCGGTACGTCACCGTTTACGTCACATGCTGAGCTACATGTTTTGTTACTTGCTCACACCCCCCCATTGCCCCAAAAAAGGCACATTCTGTATAAACAAAAGTAGGCAGGTGGCATTTTGCCGCCCTCCCCAATTTTGTTTTTATACTGCCAATGCTGAAAGAAGACTGATTGGGCTTTCCTGCAAATTTGCACAATTTCTTTTTAAAAAGGGCTTTTGTCTACTTCATTCAGTCACATTGTGCATCCTTAACAGTTTGCCCAACACATTTCAAACTGTAAAATCACCACAGTGAACTGAACACTTTCTATACACACTCTGGGAACTACTTACTGAGTGTTTTTTAAGACATTTTGTAATGCATTGTTGGAGGGAGCCTGAGAACAAAAATGTCATTGCCAGTGCCTGCTCCACTGTAATTATCTTGGTGGTAATGATGTTACTCCAATATACAAGAGCATAAAACAAGACAGTGGACATAAAGCTCTGTTAGAAAACATTTACTATAAAAACTACCTACTGACCTGAGAAAAAAAACAGCCTGGACTGTACTGCCTATACATGCATTCTGCTGATAATTACTATATACAAGTCACACTCTTAAACAAAACAAAAATGACTGACAGTGTTCAAGGGCTATGGACGCCATGGGTGCAACAAGCATTATTAAGCTACATAAATCGCCTGCTGCTTCCTATACAATTAACAGCTGGATAAAGCATCACTAAGGCAGACAACACATAGCTCTATAGGCAACACCACAGCAGGTGCAACCCAAACTCATTACTGCAAAAAGATAGTCTGCATATTTTTTACACACCATGTACTGCACACACTCCACTCTACATTCTGGTTGTTGATGTTCTCTTCTGGAGAGTTACTTGCAACCCATAATTTTGATCTTGGAGGAAGCATTCAGCAGTCACTACTGTGACAGGGATTATTCAAATAGATGTGTTTAACTTAATGAATACAGGGGCAACTAACTAAAGGTAGAAGTCAGTGCTGGATGATCCACCAAGGGCATTTTAGCCAGACACAGCATGCAACTGTTGCAACATGTTCGTACTGAAGAGTAGGACAGCCTGGTACATTGGCCTCATACACACATACGCATACAAATATCTTAGCAATAGTTTTGATACGAAAATGAAAATATAACAACTGTTGTCTGTCAGTGTCTAGCCAGTATGTTTGCTACACAAACAGTTAACGGATCCTGCTTCCCATCTCCTGAGCTCTATTGAAATAATCATAACTCATGCAGGGACAAATGACACAACCATGGATTAATGAGCAGGTCTACCAGGAACAATCACAGGGATCCAGGGTGTCAGAGCCCATCCTAGCTTTCACCTGCAAAAGTGCACTTAAAGAGAAATGTACCTACCTAGAAGAGACTCAAAAGGACCACAAAGGGACAGAAAATGATTACAAAAACAAATGTAATTCTACAAAAAGACTCAAAATAATTACAAAGAGAAACAAAATGACTACAAAAAGACTCATAATGACCACTAAGGGAAACAGAACAACCACAGAGAGACTCAAAATGAAAACAAAGAGACACAAAACCACAGAAGGGTACCTACAGACCACAAAGAGATGTGGAATGATAATAAAAATTGGATAAATAAGTAGGATAAATAAATCTCAAGTCTGCCTGTCTTGCTCCTACGTAGGGGAGGTAATAAGGGCCTTCTGCCTGTCTGTGCCCAGGGGCCCATTGTCTCATAATCCACCCATGGACACAACAAAAGCACACCAAAAACAATTTCAACCTCCTTTTTGACGTGATAAAGAACTGAGCAAAATCTGGTTTTATATCAGGCCCTATACTCACTTACTACGGTTGCAGACTTGGACATTTCAGTAGACTTCTCAGCCTACACACCTCGCTCAAGTATGCCAGCAGGACTCACATCTTGGGCTTTGTTGACAATATTTACTTGTTCTAGGATTGGGATTGGATCTATCCCACACAGTCCCTCGGCAACCTCTCTTACTCCCTGCCCGTAAGTGTAATCTTACTGTCAGGGACCAAGCAGTGAGGCGATGAGGAAAACAGGAGTTTGTTTGAAAATATAGGGTTTTAATTTACCCAAAAGATGCAAAAACAATACAAACCAAGAACTTAATGACTAGGCCTTTAAAGAGGTCAACAAAATAGAACTGTACTCAAAATAAAGGCAGCAAAACAAGGTGCTGACTAAACAAACTGACTTACTAAAATAAAACGTGGGATAGTGGCTTGGCCAAACCATCTAACACAAAAAGGGGAAAACAAAATGGATGTTTAACTAAAACTAATACAGAGGAAGAAGTTAACTAAACCCAAATCCCCCCTCTGACATGGCAGTAGATGGTTTTCCTTGATGAGCTAGCCACAGGACTTATCAGCTCTCTGGCCTTAGCCACGCCTTTTGCTTCTCGAGGAAGAGACCTCCCACCAGCATGGTAACTCAAACAAAGAAGAACAAAAATGATTTATATGACAGATAATTACTCTTTCTAACCCCACAATGCGAAAATGTGTGCACTCCATTTAAACAGTGTATGGTGTTGGAGTGGAGAGGATGAATCAATCCATCAAGGCCAAAATTGGAAAGATAATGGCCGCAACAGGGATGAATTGGGTGGATAGCTTGCCTTTGGCACTGTTATCAATTCGTAGCTCAGTAAATACTACAACGGGGTTTACTCCGTTTGAGCTACGTACAGGGGCACAGTTCCCGGGACCGGGAGCTGGGATTGTGAGTAATGAAAATGGCTAAATGTAAATAAAGAGATTATAAATAAAATAAACTGTGTAGTATGGGTTTAAATTTGGATATGAATTGTTTGGGTTGTGTTTGCCTGCAAATAAAATTAACCAGTGTACTTAAAGTAGTAGGTGAGTGTGTGAACAGTATTACCACTTCTGGCTTTTACTTTGTGTGGCCTTGGCCAGCACTTGTAAATTTTGACCTTTAAAACATAAGTTTCCTAAATAAAGCTTTTTAATCATGATTTTATTACTTTTAATGAATTAGACTTTTTTTTTTTTTTAAGTTCCACGCATGCATGAGTGGTGCCCTTGCACTGTTTACGTTTTTTGTAAAAATGCATGTGTTTGGGAAGTAATGAACATGCATCTGGATTACACTGCACAAGTTGTGCAAGAGTTTGTAAACGAATGTTTTGATAACATTTTACTGTTTGTAAATGTGGAATCCATATGACTTTGGATTGTTCTTTCGCCATAGCGACATACAAGTAATTTTGATGAGTAATTGATATTCAAATAATTATTTATTTTATTCACATTATATGTTTTATTTTCAGTAGTCACCAGAGCCGTAATCACATATGTAAGATTTGGGGGACCTTTTCCAATCAACTATTCCTGTGACCCAACCCTCCAGCAGCGTCTGGAGGGATTAAATTTTAGAAAGTTAATAGCTAAACTGAACATTTTTGAGCATTTTGACAGACAAATCTTAGATCAGGATTCTTAAAGTTTTAATAACTGGATGCCATTTTAGGGATTATGATTGAGGGACGCAGAGAAAAAGTGTACTGTATATACTGACTTCTTCTTCATGACACGTTAACACCTTACAAAAACGAAAACATTCAAATGTGACATAGCCTTCATAACCCTCATATTACAGTCTAGTTTTCCACTTTCTTATACTTTGGAAATAATAAAATAGTGACTGTACAGTGTTTGATTGTACCTTCTTGCAGCGGTCGAAACAGAGATTTTGCTGAGGTATGGCAATGCTATTTGCACAAACCACATTCAGAACTGAAGTACACCATAACAATAATGATAATTTGTTTAGTGTATTTATGATTATGGTTACATTTGCTGAAGATGATACCACGCATGGTTGCCTTTTGTATTATAGCAATTCTTCATACATTTTATCAACATATTGGGGATGCCATTTTGAGCATTTTCTGAATATTGAGGGGAAGGGCGTTTCCCTCCAGTATATTTATAATGACTCCTATGTAGTCACATAAGACATTAGAAAGTAGTCACTGACTGGTAGTCATTTATTCAGATTTGACCCCCAGTTTGTTTGAAGCTCTGTGATTGAATGGTCCTAAACTCAAATTAGGTGGGCCCAGTCTCACCATGGCCCACTTAAAAAATGTGAATTTCCTAATAAGGAAAAAAAAATACAGTTTTCATTGTCATTTCCTGTTGTGAGAGTTATGTAACCACATAATGTTTTGTATTTTCATATACACATGTCACTTAGAAGCAGTCTACATTTCAAATAATTAAATTTGCACCTCCAGGAAATGCACACTGATCCCGCTGAGAGATGTTTCCTCCCACCACGTCTTATGAAGTCAATTTTCATTCACAGTTTGTCTGGATGTAATAAATGTGAAGGAAAAAGTGTGTTTGTAAATGATCAGTCATTACTATACACCAGGAGAGTGGCAAAATATTGAAAGGAGCACATGCTAATGAGAAACAAACACATTATGCCTTTCACGCTATTTCATCATAAACACGGGCGCCTGAAGACAAGAGGAAAACAAGCGTGGAGTCGCAGCTGGAAAATCAAACCGCAGCGTTATGACTGATCAGAGCTTCCCTCGGCGTAGGTGAGACAAAACGCCTGAGCTTTAAGATGCATTCCTCACTCTCAGTCCGGCGGTTATGAGTGGAAGGAGCAGCTGAGTGTTTGAAGGTGTTTTACAGGGAGCCATTCTCCAGCCCTGAGAGACAAGCAGAAAGTGTTTCTGATCTCCTGTTACACTTCATTTGAGTCTTTGAATGCATTCACTGGATGTAATTGTTCTGAGGCTGAGGAATAATGGGATCACTTAGAAATAGAATACAATGGTAATTTAATATACCTGTATGTGTGTGTGTGTGTGTGTGTGTGTGTGTGTGTGTGTGTGTGTGTGTGTGTGTGTGTGTGTGTGTGCAGGCTGCCTTGTATCCAGTTACGTTTTTCAAAGATTTCCCAGTTTCTCCAGGCTCTGTATTGATTTGTAACTCCATCATCTGGCCTGCAGTCCTCAGTCTTTGCACATTCATGTACAGACTGTGTTTCAATCAGCTCATTTGTTATGTTCCTCACTGACAAGTTTGTCTAAAAGAAGAGTGTCTGGGGGCCCATTATTAAAATAGGACTACTGTTACACTACAGAATGAGCAGAATTTACCATCTGAAATGACAGTGATTTAGAGATGATCATGGATTGTAGTAAAGCTTGTAGAAGGACTAGAGTTGTTTTGAAAGGAGGACAAAGAACAGGCTAACATGTGTGGAACTATTTTTGACATACCACAATTTATCCATCAGCCCAGCACTTCTGTGCAGTATCTTTAGCTATAGCATGAGTTGCCAAATACCATCTATGAGCACAGGTTTTGGTCTCTGTACAGGTGTGGCAATACCAAACCTGGCAACCTCATTGTGATGACAAGACTCTTGGAAGTTACTGCTCCTGGCTGTTGTTCGCTGAGAAATTGTTCTGACAGGTAAGTTGTTGTGAGTCTTCCTGAGTCTGGGGGCAGCTATCGGCTGGGTAAAAAAAGAAAAAGGCAAAGGAAAAGAGTAAAAAAAGTTTATATTTAAAGAGAACAAATATAGCAGACCTGATGCTTTCTATGAGGGGGGTAAAATATTTGAAACCACTGTTGTAAGTAACTGTAATCACAGTACATTAATACAATGATTTGCTACTGTTATGAAATTAGTAATCACATTACAGTTACAATTATGTAGTTAAGTTCTTCAATTATCTGTATTATGGGAGGATGGGAAAAAAATCTAATGGGCCGACAACAGCAGTGCCATCCAGTGTGCCAGTGGAGAGGCGCTTTAACCGAGGCTGTCTTGTGCTGACACCGAGGATGAACAGGTTTCAAACAAATTTAAAGATTCCTCATCATGAGATATCACTACTGCTTTAGTCAAACTACAATTACGGCCTCATGGTTGTGTGACTCCATGAACCAGTCAAGCTGCAAATTTGAAGAAATTGGCTTAAGGCCTTCTATAGATATTGTTTTAAAGAGAAGACGGACAAGATTACAGTGACTTTGACCTTTGACCACTAAAACCTAATCACTTTATTGTTGAATTCTAGTGTTTGTGATAAATTCGTAGAAATATTCTCAAGGTGGGACAGATAAGGTCACAGTGACCTTGACCTTTGACCATCAAGTTCAATCACTTTAATGTGGAGTCCAAGTGGACTTTTGTGACAAACTTAAAAAAATAAATAAAATCCTTCAACATATTGTTGAGATATTGCCTTTACAAGAACAAGATGGACAAGGTCACAGTGACCATGACTTTTGAACTTTGAACACCAACTCTAATCCATTCATTGTTGAGTCCAAGTAGATGTTTGTGTCAAACTTAAAGTAATTTCCCCAACATATTTTTGAGATCTTGCATTCACAAGAATGAGACAGGCAAGATCTCAGTGATCTTGATTTTTGACCTTTGACTACCAAATCTAATCTGTTCATTGTTGAGTCCAAGTAGACGTTTGTGCCAAATATAAAGAAATTCCCCCAAGGCTATCTTGAAATATCACCTTCAGAGAATGAGAGGGACAAGGTCACAGTGACCATGACCTTTAACAACCAGATCTAATCAGCTCATTGTTTAGTCCAAGGGGATGCCACATTTAAAGTAGCTCTTGAGTCTTGAGATATGGCGTTCATGAAAATGAGATGGACAAACCGACAACCTGAAAACATAATGCCTCCTGCCACGGGTGTCGCCAGTGCTAGGGCATAAAAAACACATCAAATATGATGGACTAGTCTGCTATAAAACCATGGTTAGTGAGCCAGCACCTCCAGTGAGGTTGATTGAGTGTGGCTGACCCATTAAATGCCATGCATAGGTTATTTAAACATGTTTTCTCCCTTTAAGTCTGTCATTAGTCTGATTTATTATTTTGAGGCAATTAATACTTATACTAGGGAGAGTTAGAAAAGCCAATCTCTTTAATATTGTTTTATATATTGATATACTTCTATTTTGAGGCAGTTAAAGCTTACTGGCAGTGCAATCTAATGCAAAAGTAATGTAATAGATAGTGGAACAAATTACCTTTAGCAGGGATTAATTATGTAAAGTAATGCATTAGTTGAAAAAAAAGTCATGTAGTACATTAGTTTTTTAAGTAACGACATCAGCACTGTTTGAAACCCAGTTTTAGTATAATGCAGTCCAGTACAACAACAACAGCATTAACTACATTCTTTGTAAAGGAAGAATAGGCAGCACATCTGTTGTACTGGATTAAAAATGAAGTCAATAAAACTACAATTTAACAGTCATGTGAAAATAAATGATAGCCGCTTAATGAAAACTAAAGGAAAAATATAGTTATTTTCAAGTTAGCTGACAATGTGAAACCTTAACTTGAAAAGAGAGTACTTTAAACATCAGTTTCAATCATGTGTTTATGTTAGCTTATTTCTAATAAAAAATGAAAATAGAAATGGGCTTGTGGATGATTATTTTCATAATGCCAAGATTCCCTCAGGCCTCACTTGAAGAATCAGTGAAGAACAATCATCAAAACCACTGGTGGTATCTGACAATCAGAGGACACTATTTTGGTTTAAAACTGTTTGAGAATAGCATTTATATTGATAAAAAGTATGTAGACAGCAGCAGGAAACTTTAGTGACAATGATGACAAAGCCAGAGAGCCTACAGGAACAATCATAAAAGCTTTTTGGCAGATACAAGCCCTCTCTGACAGAGTGACAGTCTGACCATCAACACTTAGGCCTATTGCTTATCAGAGTAATCTCTCAGTCAAATACCTTCAGTCTGAGAAAGGAATTGAAGCCACAACTGCTATCAGTGGTCCCTGGATAACACATAATACCTATCCACCGCAGAATTGGCTGAGCTACAAATAAGAGAGGAAAACTCCCGAGTCAGAGAGGTATTTGTGAGGAATCGGTCAAGTGGAACTCACCACGACAACACTGTTTACCGCCATCACCCTGAGGTGTTTTCAGTCTGGCCTGACGTGGGACCTGCTCAGGAGACCGGATGCCAACAAACTCAGGAGAATTACAGGAACTACCACCTTTTTAACATGCTAAGTGAATGGGTACCCACTCACTGGAAGCTTTCAGGGTGGAAGAATGGAAACCTTTTGTTGCCTAGATACATTTCAAACAACATGCTCCAAGCTTGTGCTGCAGCAGTAAGTCATGTTTTCCACAGCTCTGATCTCATGAAATGTCATGAATTGAGCAAGATATGGATGATCAAAAAACTCATGAAAGCACGAGTTCGACGTTTTGAAGTAATACACTAATTTTCTCTCTTTCCAAGAATGGAATATGAAGATAGAGTAGGTCGAGCACAGGTTTTGTTATCGTCAGTGGAATGACGTGCATTCAGACCCAGTACTTAAAGTGGAAATAGACAAGTTGTGTCCTTTAGCTTATCATTATGGAGTAAATGTTGCTTGCATAATGTAATGGCCATATAATAATGACACCATCTGCATTTACACTGGTTCCCTATAAGCCTTACTTTTGCTATGCAGTTTTGACTGCCACTGGGTATGATCTCTCTGGATGATGTAGGCTTGTTTTATGGGACAAAGGAAGTGCGTCAACCATTGAGCAACCAAAACAAGAAGAGTAAAGCAGGTATGTTTTCCCCAGTAGTTTGAACTAACAGGCATCTCTCTATGTCATGACTCATACACATCTAAACCACACCCTTAGCTATCAGTAGCTCCTCACACTAATTGGTCACAATCACTGGTGGTGGTTAAAGCCTGGCAAGATGGATTTTTGTGTGATCTTGTGATCCAGCAATTCTCGCGTGATCTCATGATATCACGAGAATCCAGCTGTCATGCAAGTTAATTGGTAGCTATAGCAAAGAGTATGACCAAAGACAAAAACACTGTACACTCTCTGCAGTTATCCCCAGTGATGAAAATGGCAGATGGTGGAACAACCAAAGTAACTGTGGAAACTGTAGAGGTTCTAGGCTCTGAGGACAATGTAGAGCATTCTGGTTGCCTTTGGTCGCCATTTGCAGGGGCGGGTAGTGTACTGAAAATCTATACTCAGGTAAAAGTAACAAAGTAACATAGGTATAAATAACAAATGTAGTGAAGTTAAATGTACATTACTGGCTCCAAAATATACTCAAGTAAAGAGTAGTAAGGTTTTTAAAAAAAAGGAACATGAAAAGTACTTTAAACTAAAAACTACTTAAACTACCTAAAACTACTTTTTTTTTACCAATGTGCATTACTCGTACTGCATTACTACCCAACCCCTTGACCACTTGTTACACTATGGAATGAGCTAATACTACTATCACTTGTTTCCGATGCCCCCAAGTTGCCAAAAAAAAAAAAAAAAAATCCACACAGAACCAGTTATTGCAGCTTTTAAGAATTAAAAGTAAAAGATTCATTATGCAGAAAAAAGACCACTGTTACTGTTGGACTTTTATTGCTGATGCATGTGTGTGTAAGTAGCATTTTTCTTGGAAGTAAAGGATAAGCTGATTTAATTATCGCTGTAGTATAAATGTAAGAGAATTAAAAGGTATATTTTAGTGGTGGGACGCGATTAAAAAAATTCATCTAATTAATTAGAGGCTTTGTAATTAATTAATCGCGATTAATCGCATTTTTATCA
Source organism: Cephalopholis sonnerati (assembly GCA_019142605.1). NCBI lineage: Eukaryota > Metazoa > Chordata > Actinopteri > Perciformes > Serranidae > Cephalopholis > Cephalopholis sonnerati. The sequence goes on along the minus strand of JAGQAX010000009.1, from coordinate 9,591,092 downwards.
AATAGCAATATTTGACACATTAAGCACTGTTTTTCAATTCAGATAAATTCAGACAGCAAAAATGTTTATTTTTCACTTTTCATTTTTCAAGAGTTTGATAATTTGTCAGACGTAGACTTACTTATTTTGGCTCTGAACCTCGTCATCTGGTCTATTGTGGGCCAGAGTGTGGATAACAAATCAGAAATGTTGCTCGGGTTTGGCCCACTTGACATGCTGCTGTGTTGTGCTATGGCCTATTCAAGTGCTGGAATTTGTTATTTACATGACAACGCCTGAACGCAACACAGGCTCCGCTCCAACTAAGTGTGTGTGCTGCGCTGCTGTGCGAGCGGCGTGTTTGACCGTGAGTAACAGCAGCCTTTTGATGGTCATTTTCACACTGTCCATGTGTGATCATGGTAAACAGGCAAGCTGTAACCATGGTAACAACAACTATGTCAGGTAACAAACTGCATCGGGCTCGGGTCGGGTTCGCACTTAAAAATCAGAAAGGCTGTGGGGTTTGGGCCGGGCTCGGTTATAACTGTCTCGGACTCCGGTTGGGGTCAGGTCAGGAAAATGCGGCCCTGTACCAGGACTGACGTAGCTAACGTTAGCTCTGGTGTCCATGCTCGCAGCACCATGTTTTGCATTGCGCTGATACCATAGGCTTGAAGTGTGTGCATCAGTATTAGCAGTGTGCCAGAAATTAGGGAATTTAGAAAGGTGCGATTAAATGCATTATTTTTTATTATTTTTCCCGTAATTAATTATTCGAAATTAACGTGTTAAAGTCCAGCCCTAGTATATTTGCATGTGAAATAAAGTGGTGTACAAGTGTAAAGTAGCATAAAATGAAAGTGCTCAAGTACCTCAAAATTATACATAATTACAGTAGATGGCAATATGTACTGAGTTACTTTCCAACACTGGTTAGCATAAAGCATTAGCATTCATTTGGCGACATGTTTGTGGCCACCTGGTCAATGTCCAGCTAAATGCTTCATTATGTTTGCCAGCTAATCTCTAACTTTGCTGTTAGTGCTGAGCAGGTGTACAGTGGCTCCATCAGATTCTTTTTAAACAAATAAAATAAAATCAGCTTCCTGCTGCTGGATGAACTACAGCTAAAAGAGACTCCAACTCACAGAGAAGACTAAGAGATATCTTTTCTGTGGGTTCATCACTTCCACTATCTTTCACATTACACGTAGACATCTGATTCATTGTTGACATAAATAATACTGATGGTGCAGTTTTGATGTTTTCTGACATAAATACATACTCTGTACAATCTACATACTCTGTATCTCTGGAAAAACACCAACATATGTGCACACTGGTGTCTCTCCTCACTTGTTTGTGAAACAGATGCCTATTTCCAGAGCAAATTATCTTTGATATTAGCATACAGTATGGCACTCATTACACATGAAATGTTTTCAAAGAGATCCACTCGCGCAGAGCAACTCATGTCTGTGTTTAGAGAGTTTCAGCTTGTTGTGCATCCTACGCATATATCCTACAGCAAAGCTGATTGTATCACAACTAAGCTGACTTTTTCAACTTTCTGGCAACTCGGCTTCAGATAGGGGAAATTTGCATTAATTAGATAGGCTCTTTGAGTAGCAAGAATATGCTGCAGGATGAATATATTAAAAGGCATTTTGAGACATGCTATAAATACTAAACAACATTGTTTTTCACAACTCAAGATAGATATAAAGAGGGGAAGATATGGTGCTTGAGCTGTGGAGAGTCTTACCCCTCATGCGTTTGTTTACAAAAATGGTTAGTTCAAATAAAATGACATATAAACACATACTCCCTTTTAAAATGTAAACTTGTGCGTACCTGTTAGAGCTTCATCACTCTCAGCGGAGTTATTTCCCTGGTGGTTTCAAGGATTTTAATTATGGATGTGCCTTCTGGCTCAAAGACAACATGCAGTAGAGTACCTCCCAGCTACAAGTGGTCAAAGAATCAGCCACTTAAAGCACATAATTATACTTTTAGCACCATCCAGTTCTAGTTATGCTACTGCTTTAGGGTAAATATTCAGGCCTCTCACTTATTGGTCTTTCAGAGTACTTAGGCTGGATGAGCTTCAGTGCGTGAAATGTTGTATAATCTCTGAAAAATACCAGATACTATATGTATAATGTGTGTGTGTGACACTGGCAGCGCTGTTGAAGGCCATAGTTCCTCAGGACAAAAAGGTCCAAGGCATGAGGCCAGGTGAAGAGCAATTTAAGAACCCTTATAGGTCACAAAGAGTAAAGTCTTTTGAGGGTAGGAAAACCTTAAGACTAGTCTTACCTTGAAAGCAACAGGCTAGGTGGATTGTATGTCTATGTCTATGTCTATCTCTACACCTTGTTTTGTAACATCATTTAAGATTGGTCTATTTTTTTTATCTGTGAAAGTGATGCAACCTTAACCTCTACTGTAACCCTAACCCTGATCTCCATATTTTCCTAACCTTAAAGGGACAGTTCTCCGCAAAATCCAAAATACGCATTTTTCTTCTAAGAACTCATTTGTGCATAACATTAGATAAATTTACAAACATGGATTGAGCCTTCAGTCCGTACTCTGCATTTATTGTGTCCGTATTTGTGCAGTTTTTCCGAAAGTACCAACAGAAATCACTAGGGCGGTTTAGCACAAGTAAGCTCAAGTGAGATACAACAGTAGGACACAAGAAGACATGGCAGAGTGGAATAATTCAGGAATATAGCGAAAAGAATTGTCAGTCCACATATCAAAATATATTTAATGTCTTTACAGACCACCACCATCTGCTAAAAGGTACATTAACAGGACCTCCTCCACTGTTCCCCTATGTTTGTTGTTCTAGTGCCATTTATTGGATGGATTGGATAGATTAGATGTTATTGGAGTGTATTGCATGGCAGTATAAGGGCAATGACTGTCACATTGTTGAAATGAATGTATCTTTTTTTTCTACATAAAGGGAGTTTAAATGAGCGTTTGCCTGTACTGCTATTTTTTAATTTAAATTGTTTGGCGTGAGTTGCTGAGTAGTGAAGGTATCAGCTGTAGAGATGCTTGCCTTCTCTCCAATATAATGGAACTAGAAAAATACATTTGAGCAATGTCTCAAGATGATCTTCAGACCTTGTAAGCAGTTTCACATTGGAATTTTTTTCTTTCTACTAAACTAGCGCAGGCAAGCGTGAATCTACTGCCACTGAGCTAGATAATTTAACAGCCTAGCCTAGGAGGATGCTATAAATGTTTACATCTTGTGTGTTCAGGAGCCTCTTGTTCATGGGTAGATGCACTCTTCCTTTTGCACTGTGATACAGTTGGTGGGTGTAGTTCGATAGAAAGGAAGTCGTTCCTACATGAAACTGCTCACAACAATTATCTTGAGTAACCAGGTCATGATGTCTGGAAAGAGACATTGCTGTTGTGTTTCTCAAATGTTATTTTCCTGCGCTTTAAGCACCACAAGCCGAGTGCCATCTAGCTTCATTGTATTGGAGAGAAGACAGACATCTCTACAGCTGATGTCTCCAATACTCGGCAACACACACCAAAACAATCTAGACTGATAAGTAGAACTACAGGTAAGAGAATATGTTATTGATTTTAGGGTGAACTGTCCCTTTAAAGTTAGGGGAAGATTGTGATCAGGGTTAGTGTTACATGTGATCTGTTATGATGTCATAATTATAAAGGTAGCACAGAAGAAAAAGCACAAATGAGCTGCTTTTGAAAAAAAAAAAAAACAGACAGGCAACCTATTTTGTCATTTAGGTACAAGGACTAGTTGGAAACTGGGGCACCCTTCTGGAGCCAGACTGGGGATGGACCCATGTAGCCCAGTAAGACTCAGCCTGAATAAAAACATCAAAGAACTTTTTTAGATACAAAGGAGAAGCCGTTCTACTACAAGCTCTTTTCGGATGGCTCCTCACCTTACCTCTAAGGGTGAGCCAAGACACCCTGCCAAGAAACTAATATCAGCCACAACCTCTTTCTTTCAGCTACAATGCAAAGCTTGGGACCATAGATCAGAGTTGGGAAGTAAATCGACCACTAAATCAAGGACTTTGCCTTTAGGTCTGCCACAGCATCCACATTCCTGCTGATGTTGCGCCCATCTGCCTGTTGATTTCGGGCTTCATCTCACCCTGACTCATGAACAAGACCCCAAGGTATTTGAACTCCTTCACTGGGGGCACCAACTCACTGCCAAACCTAAAGTGAGCAATCCACAGTTTTCCAGCAGACTGCCATATCCTCAGGCCTATATATGGACCCCATCTTTCTTTCTATTCTGTGTCTCTCATGATCTATTTGTCTATCTAGTGAGTATGTGAGTGAATATCCTATCAGGCCTATTCAACTGGTGGCCCATGGGCCAACTCTGGCTTACCAAACAAACCAGACTGGCCTGCCAATCAGTTCACTTTACAAGTAAATAAAATTTAAAACCTGAAGAAGAAAAAAAATTGTAAATAACAGACATTTTGTCACAAAAAGTCTTTCAAACCAGCAAAGTACTCCTGTGTACTTGACCTAATTGCCTCTGAACCCCACAACCTGCCAGCCGTTTGAGTCATGTTTTGTCATTTCATACATTTTCATAAGACATGTAATGCACCAACATACATGAGCCAGTAATTTGTGTATAACCCACATATTTTAGAAGGCTGTGACCCAACCTGGTCTCACTCCAAAGTCATTGAAATCTAGCACTTGGTCAGTGACTTCCAGCATCACACACCAACGAAAAAAGCTGTCCTGTCATGTCAGCATGATACACAGCCAGTCGCCATTATTGTTTAACAGCACCCAGCCGCATCAGAAGAAAATGTGGTAGGACAACGAAAATCAAGGTGGCAGAAATCTGAGTAGGGCAGGTGGGAGGGGTGTTGGATAGGTCCAACATCCACTAGCCCCTTTTACACTGCCAGATTTTGTTTTGCAGAGAAGCTGCGAGCATTTAGACCCATGGAGCCGGATTGGTGAGTTGACCCGAGGTGCCCAATTTTCCACCGCAAAGAGGTAAATATATTGGCCGAACCTTTTTGGTTTAAAAAGAACGAGGCGCCCTTCTGTAGCCGGAGTGGCTGTTGATGACTTGTGGGAGGAGCTGTTGATGACGCCGCACATGCGACCCACTGGCGGTGGACTAACAGGAAACAGCTGATAGCAGGAATGAGCAGCTAGTAGCAAGAGGGAAAAGCAAACAACCTTGACACCGACCTGAAAGACACTGTAAAGGTGAGCAACTGAGGAGACAAGGAATTGCGCACCCTCCTTGCCCTCGCAAACGAAGAGGCCATTAACTGTCAAATGATGGAAATGGTGAAGGACAGGTCAACTTATGAGAGAATTGCCGAAGGACTGACCAGCCGCGGCTTCCCTTGGAGCAAGGCGTAAGACGTCACTGTTTACATCACACGCTGAGCTACACGTTTTGTTACTTGCTCACGCCCCCCATTGCCCCAAAAAAGGCGCATTCTGTATAAACAAAAGTAGGCAGGTGGCATTTTGCTGCACTCCCCAATTTTGTTTTTATACTGCCAATGCTGAACGAAGACTGATTGGGCTTTCCTGCAAATTTGCACAATTCCTATTTAAAAAGGGCTACTGACTTTCACCCAGGAGGTCAGTGTTTGCTTCCTGTAAGATTGTTAAGCCAAACCCTGTTCTTTTCATCTAAACCCAACCACGTGCTTTTGTTGCCTAAACCGATCCATGTTTGTCTGTTGGCTAAACATAACCACGTACGTTTGTAGTTGAAGGAAAAAAAGGTCAATTCGCAGTGTTGTACCGACATAGTGCATTTATTTTAAAGAGACTGTGAGCAAACTAAACATTTCCTGTGTTAGCGTATTTTGAAAACAGAAAATGCATGTAACAGGCAGAACTTAACACGGCGTCCAATAGCGTCAACAACCAATGCACCTGGGGTAGCTTGCACGTTGTATCTGGACATTGAAAGTCCACAACAAAACATCGATATGTGACGAGGTCAGAATGAGAATGTGTTTTGCTATCACATGACCAATGAGCTGCCAGGAATAAAGTTCCCTCAGAACTTTCCCCAGGAGACCAATGTTCATAACCGTGTGAACTTTGAGTAATTTTAAGGTTCACAGCAACTAAGAAGTTTCCTCGTCGACCAATAGTCGTCATTTAGGGCCATTAGTCGACTAGTCACTCTCATGTTTATGATAATAATTTAGTTAATAAATTATATATTTTGGGTGGGGCAACACAATGATTTGATTCCAAGGTCTGAGAAAGAGTAGTATCAGTAACATCGCTAACACTGTGCTACATTACAGAGAAATACAAAACAGTACTAATGAACCTTCATTAATATAGGCCTATATTTAATCTACAAGTGCACGTCACACACTGAGCGAGCCACCTGTTCATTATGCTGTTGGCAAAGCAGTAATGATTGTGCTAAGTGGCTAATGGGCATGTAGCTACTTACATGTTTCAGATGATGCGTCATGTTTGTAGTCGACGAACTGAAAGGCAAATGTTGCCTGCAGAGTTTACATATCACCTTGTGTTCATCCTTCATCTTCTCAAAATGATCCCACACTTTGGATTTCCTGCCCGACATGTTATTAACTAGCCTGTGGAATAACACAGGTACCAGCCCTGTAAATTAACATGAGTCCTGTCTGAGTGCTGAGTGTGGCCACTTCCTGTATCTGTCCTGTCACATTAAATTCCTACAGTCCAGTCAAATAGACTTAGATTTATTTCGACAAGGCATAGCTCCTAATTGAGTTTCACTTTGTTTTTTCTTCTGCAACTAAGTGACAAATGAAATCCTGCCGACTAATGACCTTCCTGGTCAACTTATGTTTGGCTGACTATTGGGAGCAGCCCATTGTATGAAGGTACACTGATGTGTGACAAACATGTCCGTCAGGAAATGTAACCAAATCTAAGAATAAAATAGTGATACTTAATCAAAACCACTTGATTCTCCATGTCTTATCTAAAATGTCACCAAAAATAAAGCATTTGCACTAACCAGGTCCTGTAAAATAAAAATGTTTTAATGGAAGTATGTGTAAAAAGTCTGAGCCTCAGTGGAGGAGGAAAAGAGATTCACACTGGCAGGTGAGATTTTTTTCTCCAAAACCGTAACTAAGCAAATGCAGATGATACGATAACCATGAATTTTCATATCACAGTATACAGTTTCACAATATACTGCTGTAACCCTACACACACGTTGCAAAAATTGAGTAAAACTTCAACTGAACTGCAATCTGTTTACACAGAGCAGAGAGGAGAGGCTGTAAATTGAAACTGTAAAAATATAAATAGTAAATGTCTATTGCAATGTAGCAACATAAAAGTTTTGGCAAGGTGGTGGCGTGTTGTGTCAAGTGTACATACATTATGAGGAGAAAAAAAGCTCAGGGAAATTTCCAGCCCCTTGGCCCCTTAGCTTTCTGAAAATGCGGCCCCCTGAACAGTACAGTAAGCAGCCCTGCTGTACAGTATAGGTAGATGAAACACAAGATAGATAAAGATTAAAAAGAGACAGAGAGTCCATGTGTTTTCCAAAGCTGGCGGCTAGACAGAGACTTGTGGAGTCAATGATGTGAGGGTTATGGGATAATAATGATATAAGTGAGATGATAATGACAGCCATTATCGTCATATAGCAGCACTTCACCAAAGTAGCTTGTGAGACTTAACTGTATCTAGACTACATCTCCTCTGTAGGTCAGGGTATAGGAGTCATGGTGACATGTGTCATTATAAAAATGACAGGATCATTACCATTTGTCAATTTGGATTGTCAGTGAGTGCTTGCATTGTGACGCACCATTTGATGTATTGCTGTTGAAGCAGATTTTATGACCAAGCATTTTTCCCAGAGCCAACATCAGCAAAATAAAAGCATCAGTAACGTATTTCAGCATGCTTTCCTTGCAAACGTCAGTTTCTCAACATCAGTTTCCTCAGGCATGTCATGCAGTGTTATTACTGGGAATTAAATCTAGACAGCTTTATGATTATTGTATAGCCACATGTCATAAAAAAGCATATTCGCTTCCCACTGGTGATATAAACCTTTTAATTAAATATGGTATGGCAATGCATCATAATACACTTTATTGCTGTTGAGGTATTGAGGTGCAGGCAGCATAGCCGTAATTTTACCGCAGACTTTTCAAACATCTTAACACTGAATTTGTCAAAGGCACATTACCATCACACCGCAACTGTGTATAGGAGCAGCTATTCTGAGCTTCTGATGAGTCAGTGAGGTCACCCCATGAAAAAAAAAAACCCACCTGAGACAGACAGCTGTGCCGGTGCTGGCGGGCTTCCTTCTGCACCGCGGAACAAACAGCAGCATATGAAAAGAAAAGCCTCACTTCAATTATGCATGTGTTCAAATGAGGGGCTTGCAGTGTTGGCTCCTTTGCTTGCATATGCATAGACAGCAAACTGGATCTCTACACTGTGTCTTCAAAGACCTTGCTGGTAAAGTTTTCCTAACATGTCATGTAAAGATGGAAAATCACCCACACACTGTTTGGTTCAATATGGTATGATATGAAAACAGCATAAAGAAAAGAGAGTTTGGTCGAACAATGAAGCCACCAGTTTGAATACCAAGTTAAGTACCCAGGGCCCCAGTCTGTTACCTCCTCAATGAAATATAAAAAATTGCCCTCCTAATATTTATAATTGACAGACACATCACCAGATCCTGAAAAAGCTAAAGAACGCTCAATATTTAGTGTTAAATCAACTCTAAAATGCACTGTTTACTGCTCACTGAACTCCTCCTGCTGTGAACACAACAGCTGTGAGCAGCTCAGGAGCATGTATCAAAGTGTTTGGTATATTCCTCTGCACGCCATGCACAGATCTCAGATACACAAGTAGACATGCAAGTGTATCCGCACGAGTAAAACAGTCTGTTTAAAGCGCAGCATTACGGATACACTTATTAAATATAAATCAGTGTGTAACTGCTTTGATTAATCTTTCACTCAGACACATGCCTATGGAAAACTGGCTCTGCAGCTCATGTGTCAGTGAACTGTGTCACTGTGAGTAGGCCAGGTTGTCATTGTGTTGTTGGTAAAAGGCAGATGAACTCATGGGTGTGTGCACCTGCAGGCGAGCATCGTCTCCGGCACATGGTCCTTACCGATCTGTGGACTGTATGTGTTTTACTGTTAAAGTTGTACTAACCAACATCCAACATGTGCTGCTGGTTAAAGAGTTAATACTTAAAATAAAGAGAAATGTGTAGTGTTTTATCAGTTTTACAAAAGAAAATTGCAGCCTGCCTGACCTGTAATATAATATAATATAATATAATATAATTAGTGGTGGGACGCGATTAAAAAAATTAATCTAATTAATTAGAGGCTTTGTAATTAATTAATCGCGATTAATCGCATTTTTATCAAATAGCAATATTTGACACATTAAGCACTATTTCTCAATTCAGATAAATTCAGACAGCAAAAATGTTTATTTTTCACTTTTCATTTTTCAAGAGTTTGATCATTTGTCAGAGGTAGACTTACTTATTTTGGCTCTGAACCTCGTCATCTGGTCTATTGTGGACCAGAGTGTGGATAACAAATCAGAAATGTTGCTCGGGTTTGGCCCACTTGACATGCTGATGTGTCGTGCTATGGCCTATTCAAGTGCTGGAATTTGTTATTTAAATGACAACGCCTGAACGCAACACAGGCTCCGCTCCAACTAAGTGTGTGTGCTGTGCTGCGCTGCTGTGCAAGCAGCGTGTTTGATTAAGAGTAACAGCAGCCTTTTGATGGTCATTTACACACTGTCCATGTGTGATCACGGTCAACAGGCAAGCTGTAACCATGGTAACAATAACTATGTCAGGTAACAAACTGCATCAGGCTTGGGTCGGGTGCGCACTTAAAAATCAGAAAGGCTGTGGGGTTTGGGCCAGGCTCGGTTACAAATGTCTCGGACTCCGGTTGGGTTCGGTCAGGAAAATGCGGCCCGACCGTTTGCCTGTACCAGGACTGTCGTAGCTAACGTTAGCTCTGGTGTCCGTGCTCACAGCACCATGTTTTGCATTGAGCTGATACTGTAGGCTTGAAGTGTGTGCATCAGTATTAGCAGTGTGCCAGAAATTAGGGAACTGAGAAAGGTGCGATTAAATGAGTTTTTTTTTTAACGCGTTATTTTTCCTGTAATTAATTAATCGAAATTAACGTGTTAAAGTCCCAGCCCTAAATATAATATATCTTTTTTTTTTTTTTTTTTTTTATCACTGTTGTGTGTACGCTTGTATCTGTCTGTCCAAAGATAATCCCACATACTATTGGACCCATCAGCCTAATATTTTGTATACACATTTATGACTGTAGGCCAAAAGACCTGTCTTTGTTTCAGTGATTTACAATTGCTGAAAGATCTATTGCATTGACTGTTTTATAACGTCATTGACCACTAACTCCTCACTACTCCTAATTGGCTGGCAAGTCCTCAACAAAATCACTTGGCAAGGCATTTCTGGCAAGTTTGGTCTCATTTTGAACCGGCTCATTGGCCGATTAATTCCATACCAGAAATGTTATGATCCACAAAAGTTAGACACGATTTGAGATGAATAAATATATATTTTGTTTTCTTTCTGTCAATCTTGACCACTGACATAAAGTAGTTACAATGGGCCCTGGTGCACACTAGTTACAGTTTATTAAACTAGTTACCGTGCAATCTTTTGGTCTCATCTCATGATCAAATGGAGACTTGACATTATATAACACTAACATATTTATTACCTAGAAATAATCATCACATATTCCCTGAATTCAATAGTTTTTTCTATAGGCATATATCTAAGGTGGCAATCTGAATTACCCACAAGGCCTTGTTTCCTGCCCTGCTTATTGTAAGAGGGCCTGCTCTCTCCATGGGCCCCCTCACCTCATGGGCCCCAGCACAGCCGCCCTGCCTGCACAGTCTATATTTACACCCCTGATCTTGACTGTGAGAGAGTTGGGAGGAACTAGTCCCACCAGGCACAGTTGTGCTGTGTGCGATATCTAGAGTGGCTGCAATCTGGCTGCAACACGGCTGCCCGGTGTGCACTGGGTGCACTTTTCTTTTTGTTTCTCTCCAACTTGGGAAGGACCCTTGAAAAGCCTTGAATTCAGTCTGTTTTTATGTGCAATTTTGTGTTAATTACATTTATAAGACATATTACTGTTGTCTGAGTAAATAGCTCGGCAGACTATTTCTTATATCTAAATTCTAGTCTTTGAGTCTCTCCATTCCCCCTAAAAGGAACACTACAGCAGTAGGGTGGACAAAACTAGTTTGTCTCTAAATGTGGTAATTATGCTGATGCTGAGAACTGCAGGATATCTTCCAAGCAACTGTGTCATTAGAACAAAGAAGTAAAATTAGGGTACCAAAAGAGATAGGGTAGACAGGAGTGGGAAATAAGACAGAGGGAAAGCAGCTGTTGACAAAATTCTTTCTAAATAAGGTCCTATTCAGGTGTCTTTTATTATGAAATACAGTAATATACTGTAGTCATCCTTTTGTCAGAGTAAGATATTTTGTCTTATAGCAAGTTTATAATGAAGTCCTAAAATGTCTAAAATAATGTTCTGTAATATTGTAAAATGTCTCGATGAAAGATCACATAGTAATTACAATATGATGAGATAAGAGGCTAAAATATGTTGAGGTTTCTAAGGACTTATATAAATGACTGATTACCCTAATAACGTGGTCATTCCATCACTTATACAGGCATCACAATAGGAGGTTTATAAGGGGAAGGGGGCCCTATGAGACTGCATATATTTGGTATTTGCCCCAGATCTTTGCTTTTACAGCGCCATTTTATCACGGATGATGTCATCTCTGTAAGTGCTCTGGCTATTTTGTTCTCTCTGAGTGTTTCTTCAGTCTCTAAAGAAAAGGTTTATCTCTGATATGGTTTACATATTTAAATGTACTCTACAGTGTTACAGGAATACTGAGAGAGAGTTAAACTAACAAGCTGAGGCGATGTATTGGGTTATTTAAGATAAAATAAGTGATTGAAAATTACATTTTTGTTAAAATATGAACTGGTTTAATGCTAACTAATTATTCAAAGTAGTTATGACTCAAGACTCAGAAAAGTAGAGCTGTTGAAATTTAGAACATGATGGTTGATGCAACTACATTTTTATGTATATCTAGGTGTATTTTTGCCTCCAAAGGACTAATGGAAACAACAATAAGATAGCCACTGTGAAACAGGCTGCAGTGTAAGCACTCGGAGCATGTTTGCATCGTCAATTTGCATCCACTAAAAGCACTTGTTTTTGCTACTGTAGGGCTCAGATTGTTAAGTATCTGAAAACTAAAGGAAAGGATCCCTACAAAAACAGACCTCTTTGTTAAAGAGTAAGATTGTTTAACCAGGAACAGCCCCAAAAGTGCTATTGCCAAACCCACCAGACTCCATTAAAATAAACTGTAATTTTTATTAAAATTGTAAAACAGTATAAAAGACACTTTGCTCATTCTGAGTCAACAGAAGCAAAATAAAACTCGTAAAAAACATCTTGGTTCATCTTTCCACTGTTCCAGCATTCACCAAGTCTGGTTTGGTTGAAATAAACCCTTAATTAACCCTAGTTAGAAGTGAAAATATGTTGTCCCTATACACGCTAAAATTACTGTTTATTTAAATGAAGTCTGGTGCATTTAGCATTGGCGACTCTGAGGCTATTTCCAGGTTCAACACAAAGGATCCAATTTAAAAAACTGTTGTTCCCTTCAGTCACTTAGACACAAAAATACAGTCCAGGTTGAGAAACACTAAACTTACCCTTTACTGTTAGTCAGTTTTATTAAGTGTGAAGTAATTAATATAGCTACTATCTTGTTGTTTTATTTTCTTGGCTTTTTCCCATAGGCTTTGCTCACTTTCTTGTCTTACAGTCTATTTTATTGATTTTGCCTCACTCTGAATACCCAGCAAATAAAAAAAGGTCGTCTCGGTTTTTATGAGTGAACTCAAAGTAACAGTTTGAGGTGCGAAGCATTTCTAAAGAAAAGGTTAAACGTAGACATTGCACCATTCAGTTTGATGTGAATGTGGGTAGCGTGTTAGAAATGTGCTTAAGTTGGAAAATAAAACCCTGAGAAAATCATCTACTTCAGTGGTTCATCCCCAGAGGTCATGTCTTGTGTAAACACACCCACAGTGTCCCTCACCTCTTTATTTGACGATTGCCAGACATTTGATGTTAAAGTCACTCATGCTTGTAGACATAGTCTGGGACTATGAAGTGAGAGTGTTTTGACAGGCTCATAATATATCTGTCTGTAGTGCTTGGCAGTGCCGATCAACAATAAACATGCCTGGATGCCTGCTGTAAGCTATTTTACAGCTCTTGATTTTGCTAATACATTTTTGGAGGAAAGACACTGCCTGCATGATGTTCAACACTTTGCTGTCTGGCAAGTGAAAATTGAACTTTGTTAATGGACCTTGGTTTGTCCTGTGTTGTGACCTTGCAGTAAGGGAAAGAGCTGTGTGTGTGTGTGGGGGGGGTGTGTGTGTGTGTGTGTGTGAGGGATGCTGAGAGCTACAGTACAGCTGAGTCCAGACAACAATTACCATGGCTCGTGGTTGGCTTTATAATGTAATACGATGGTACAATGATGGGTGCATATTGAATTATTTGCTGATGGAAATATGTTTTCCCAGTATGAGAGGACATTGTCTAGTTTAATAGTGAACAAGTGCAGTGGAGACTGAGGTCTGCGAGGTCAGACTGGTACAGTAGATGGCTCGCGATGACATCCTGAGATATATTAAGAAGTTACAATTTCATATGAAATTATGACAAAAATGTAACCCTGACTTTAAATTATTGGATTTCCTTGTCATAGTTTGGATTATTCTTTTTTTTAGAAGCATACTTGCTGTACCTGTGATAATTTAAATTCATTCTGTCCCAGCCTGGTCACTACAATAACATGTTAACTGGGTATTTTTAGCAAGATAGAGGTGCATTTCCAGCCATGTTTGTGGCAACCAAACCGATATTTTTTGACAAGACAAGCTGTGTTTGTGGCCATCAGTCTGGGTATTTTTTAATGGGATTTTGGGACATTTTCAGCCGTGTTTGTGGTGACCAATCGAGGTATTTTTTTAACAAGACGTAGGGACATTTCCAGCCATGTTTGTAGCTATAAAACTGGGTATTTTTAACCTGGCATCTGGACATTTCCAGCTGCGTTTGTGATGACCAAACTGGGTAATTTTACATGAGATGCCAGGACAGTCAGATAATCGGGACATTTTGAGCCATGTTTGTTGCAACAGAAGTGGGTGTTTTTACCAAGACACTGGGAAATTGCCAGATGTGTTTGTGGCAACCAAACCAGGTATTTTTTTAATGAGATGTCAGGACATTTCTAGCCATGTTTGTCATTACCAAACAGGGATTTTTTTTACCAGACATAGGGACATTTCCTGCCATGTTTGTTACTACCAAACCAGGAAATTTCTTACCAGACGTAGGGACATTTTCAGCCATGTTTGTGATGACCCAACTATGTCATTTTTAGCGAGATAATCAGGACATTTTGAGTCATGTTTGTTGCAACCAAAGTGGGTGTTTTTACCAAGACACTGGGAAGTTGCCAGGTGTGTTTGTGGCAACCAAACTAGGTATTTTTAATGAGTGTCAGGACATTTTTAACCATGTCTGTGGCGACCAAACCGGGTAGTTTTTAACGGCACATCAGGACATTTACAGCCATGTTTGTGATGATCAAGTCAGGTAGTTTTTATGAAATGTCGGGACTTTTCCATCTGTGTCTGAGCTTACCAAACGTTTTTTTTGTTTTGTTTTGGTTTTTTTTTAACAGGTTGTCAGGACATTTCCAGCTGTGTTTGTGGTGACCCAACCGGGTATTTTAAGCTGAAACATGATATTTTCCTAACTCTATGAAATTAAACATATGAAACATACAAATTTAACATATCTGTGGTTTGCAGAAACATACAATGCCAACATTTATTCTGGTTATTTGGTTGTCTGTTGGCACCGTGTTGGTTAGTGTTGTGGGAAGTAATAGTAAAAACTCAATACATAAACAGATAATAATTGCAGACGAGTGAAGCAAGTAAAGTAAAAGTAAAAATAATCTTACTATAATCTGTTTGTTTGGCAAAATTTGTTTACAGTTGATAAAAGACGACTGTCACCAGCAAAGTTCTCTGCAGCTGAGAATGATGATGATGATGTAGCATGACTGAGTTATATAAATGTTTCATGTTATCCATGTTCATGTGATGCACAGTGAATCATTGTCCCAGCTCGCGTGTATGATGGTGTGGCATGGATCAAGGTCAGGTTTTATTCCTGGGCACACCACGCTGTTACTGCTGTGTGTTTGCCCCGTTTCCACATGCAAAACTTCTCAACAGCTGGATTTGCATGCATATGAGTAGTGTGTGAATGTGTGTGCGTGCTGTTTAAAGGTTTTCCTTCCACTAAACCATCTGATGCTGCCTGCAGCTTTCAACTTTTGCCGATTTACATGGCCCCTGGGGAAGGGGGAGTTGGAGAACGAAGACCCCAGATTATGATGCCATAAATCTGCTAAGTGCCTTTTTTTTCCCAGGCAATGAAAGGGTTGATTTATGCTGACATAATTGCCAACAGCGTAAACTACTTGAAGAACCTTAGGAACACTAAATCTTGCATGGAACCATTAACCATCTCTCAACATTCATGCCTCTGCACTAATTCTGCTTCTTAGTAACATTAGATAAGAGGAATATGAAACTGTCTGCTGGTATGAGAACTTTTGACATGAACCATATACACAGCGTTGCATGCTATCATTATGGTTTTAAATAAAGCACCTCGCCACGGCTGTTTGTTTAGGACAGTTCAAGACCTCTGGACATCATCATCAGTGTTTTGAAAGTATGACCTAAGCTTCAAATCTTTGCCTTCCCACTCCTCTGCTGAAAGACAGACCTCAGGATGAAAAGCTGACCTTCTCTCCACAACACTGAGTCAGAGCTTAAAACTCTTCCCGGGACATAATCACCGCACACATTGAATAACTTCTTCTTTAAAGGAATAGTTTGGTAAATGCATGAATTCCAGCCATGTCACCAAAGGAAAATGTTGGTATTGTATGTTTCAGAAAGCAACAGATATGTAACTCTGGTATGTTTCATATGTAGCACATCAACATTTCTACAGTAATTGACGTAGTTCAGATTATGTGTCTATTAGCTGGCCAGACAGCTGCCAAGCAGCAGACAGCAGTAGATCACTGTTAGAGACCAGCAACCAACAAAACTGTACATATTTTAGCGAGACATTGCGAGATTTCCAGTGATGGTTGTGTTGACAAAACAGGGTATTTTAAACTGGGTGTTTTTTGCGCCTGAGCATAACCACACATATTTAGCGAAGCATCCCAGCATTTCTAGCCACAACTGTTGCACAAAAAACAGGTGTTGTTTATCAAGAGATCAGGGCATTTCAACCAGCATTTGTGGTGGCACCAAAACTGTGTGTTTTTAAGCAAGACATTGGGGCATTTCCAGTGATGGCTGTGGCAACAAAACGGTATTTTAAACCAAAGGGTTTTTTTGTGCCTGAACACACGTTTTTAGTGAGACATCCCTGCACTCTTGCAAAGTGTTTTTATAGCAAGACATCGGAGCATTTCTACCCATGATTGTGGCACCAAAATCAAGTGCTTTTAGCAAGATATCACAGCATTGTCACCTGTGACTGCGGCTTCAAAAACTGGTGTTTTTTAGCAAGACATTGGAGCATTTCCTCCCACAGTTGTGGCACCAAAACCCTGTCTTTCTAGCAAGATATCACAGCATGTATAGCTATAATTGTGGCACCAAAACCAGGTGTTTTTAGTGAGACATCGGAGCATTTCAACCCACGATTTTGGCACCAAAACTGGATGTTATTTTAGCAAAATTTTGCAGCATTTCAAGCTACAATTATGGTACCAAAACCAGGTATTTGTTAGCGAGACAATGGTGCATTTCCAGCAGTGACTGTGGTGACCCAGCAGTGAATTTACTCCAAAGTAGTTTTTGTCCCTGAACATACCCACACATGTTTAGCGAGACACACCAGCATTTCCAGCTATGATTGTTGCAGCAAAACTGGGTGTTGTCTGATGACATATTGCAGCATTTCCACCCACGATTCTTACACCACAACCAGGTGTTTTTAGTGAGACACTGGGGCATTTCCAGCAATGGCTGTGGTGGGAAAACAAGGTATTTTAAACAAAAGTGTTTTTTGTGCCTGGACATAACACGTTGCACAATACTGTTCACAGTCACTAAAATGGTTGCAGCTTGCTCCAAAGACAGTTTTCTGATTTTAATAAGTGACAAATATGGCAGAGAGTAGTAAACACAAATGGCAGGCTACAAAGCATTCCTTCAGAAACCTCTGGTGATCTCAAACATTACATCCATGTGTTTCCAAAGTCTGCGGATGCTTGGAATGTAAATGTTTTAACAGTAATAAATACACATCTGGCATTTCCTAAAGCTATTCATTTTTTATACATTTGTCGCAAAATTACCAATCAGACCCGCTGATTTGTTTCAAATGTCTGTCTGGAGCTTTTTTTTATACATTCACAGCAGTAAAAGGTTAAACAACTTAAAATGCAACAAATAACTGGAGACCTTGACATTTTGATATTTACTCTGATACGTATCTTTTCTTAGCACTTGTCATTTTTTGAAAAAGTTTGGTGTATATGCCTCTGAGCTACGCTAAAAGCGAACTGTTAACATTGTTTGTCTTCCCCATTCAGGGAGGCAGACTAATGTTTTTCCCATCCTGTTACAAAAGCCCAGTGAAGGAAAATAAATCTAAAATGTCAAAGTATCACTTTCACAGAGAGAACCTTTAGAGAAAACCTGCTTCCTGAAGCATCTAAAGCAGGCCAGCATGTCTGCCTGTGTGATTCATCCCTCTACTGTAGACCTCTTTACAAGAAGGCCATGTTGGGAGACAGCTCCCCGCTCCCTAAATGTGGATCAGCAAGCTTAATATTTTCGCTGATTGCTTTTATTTGGGGAAATAGGCCTGAAAACAGAGCAATGCGTTTTTTGCTTGCAGCACTTTACCACCTACTTGAATCATGCCCATCCATTCCCATCTGTGTGAGCCCCATATTATAGGACAAACCTGTGTGTGACTGCTCCACATGGGTATTTATATACACCAGAGAGAACTGATGGATGAATTTCAGATGTGCTTCCCAGGAGTCTGAGGGGATGTTTCCATTTCTAGACTGGGGGAAAATGCTCTGTGCGGCCCCATGGGAATAAAGTATCTGAGGTGCCTGTGCTGCAGTTTCCATTCGATTACCTCACCTCAAACTGGTGCTGTTATTCCAACAGCTCTCTGTTCGCATTTTGCATGAAACAGGGCAAATGCGTTAACATTATACAAAGTGAGTGCATGTTTAAAAACACACATGAATGAGAGGTCTCAACAGCTGCAGACAATTATTTTCCTATCACATGATGAGGCTGTAAAGTGCATGCGGCCCCGGTCGGTTCGGAGAAGAGAAAATACAGTGTGCAGCGTTACACCCATTTTTATTCTCTTTCTCCGTCATTTATCCCCACAACATAGACTTTGATTTGTTTTAATGTCATGCACACTTTAACAGAACCTGAGCTGCTCATCTGTTATTCTGACCCATCTGCCACAAAAAATGTACATTGTACATTTCTGCAAACTGTGAATAGGCTGCATTTGTTATTATTATTATGTAGAGGATACATTAAAACTGTATATTTTAACAGTGCTTTTGTTAATGTGTGGTTAGGTTTGACAAAAAAACATCTTGGTTATGGTTGTAAAAGATCATGTTCTTGTGACACAGTCACAGCTGGAGAAGTCTGATGTCTTTGTAAAAAACAACCACCTTTCACGGCACCATTCCGACAAGAAGTGCAGCGGTGTCTTGGTTAAAAACAACTGCTTTATGTGGCACTATCCTGGCTGGAGACGCAGCGATGTCTTGGTTAAAAACAGCCACCTTTTTTGGCACTATTCCGGCAGCAAATGTAGCAACGACCCAGTAAAAAAAATCACTTTTCATGGTACAAACCAAACAGGAATGCAGTGATGTCTTGGTTAAAACCCATCGGTTTTCATGGCATTATCCCAGCTGGAAATGCAGCAATGTCTCAATAAAAAACAACTACTTTTTTGGCACTATCCCAGCAGGAAACACAGCAATGTCTCCCTGAAAAACAACCCTTTTCATGGCACTATCCTTGCAGAAAATGTAGCAATGTCTCCATAAGAAAGAACCACTTTTTGTGGCACAATCCCAGCAGGAAATGCAGCGGCGTCTTGGTTTAAAAAACACTGCTTTTCATAGCATTATCGAAGCTCAAAGCACAGCAATGTCTTAATTAAAAACAAACACTATCCCGGCTAGAAACGAAACAAAAAAAAGTTTTTTGTGGCACCATCCTGACTGGTGACACAGCGATGTCTTTGTAAATAGCATCAGCAGTGTCTTGGTTAAAGACCACTGTTTTTCAAACACAGTGATGTCTCTGTAAAAAGCAACTGCTTTTTGTGGCACTGTTCCTGTTGGGAAAACAGCAATGGGTTACCAAAAAAAACAACATATTTGGTAATAAAAAGCAACAGAAAAAAAACAGATATGACTTACCAAAGAAAAAATGGTATGTTGTTTGTTGGTTTCGAGCAGTGGTGTGCTACTTGCCAGGTTTCTCGTCCAGGTGTTACACCATCCACCATCCCCTCCACCTCCTGATGACAAAGTCACCTCATATACTATGTCACTTTAGAAACATTGATATGATACATATGAAACGTAAAAATGCAACATGTTTAAATGTAAATGCCAACATTTTCTCCCTGAGACTGGGCCTGGCTATTCTGAGAGTAGCAGTCATTTCACAGCGCAGCTCACTTCATCCTGCAAGTTTCTGTTGCAGTAATTTCCAAATGGTCTCATTCTTAACTATGAGCTTTTAAAAATATATAACATGCTCCTAGGCAGGGCACATCACACAGCAAGGCCATTTCATCCTGTACCGCCTGGAAACCCAAGAGACAGCAAATCTAACAAGCTAACATGTTCTTCATTTACAAATGGGCTATTAACGGCTCAATCTAATTATTAAAATGAATGTATTTGTGGCCTCAGGGTCTAGTGTTCTTATTGCATGTGTAATGCATTCAGTAGAAATGTTACACTTGCAGTATTTTATTGTGTCATCTAGGTACAATAATGCACATAGATGATATGGAAGTGTAATGAAAATAAGTTAAATACAACAGAAAAGTAAGACTGGTGAGCTAATTAGCCATGAGCTTCACTTTGCACTCTGTTTGGTAATGTTTGATGTTTGCGCAGTGCTTGTAAGCAAAAATATAATCGTTCCACTGTGAACATTTTGTTCCCCTAATGTACAATAATAGTAGTCCTCCACACCTGAGCCAAAATTCACTCCAGGTTTGTGCACCAGATTGCAGTACATTATTGTGCTCACATTACAAATGATGTATCTTCCAGTAGTGGAAGAAGTGCTTTGAATCTTTTCGGGAGGAAACACATTTATTTCTTTGTTCTAATGGGTTCTGGAGCAGTTTTATCCATGCAGGAATTCTGCAATTTCTTCAGCTTATTAACATGCATGTTAGTAATTTTAATAAACCTAAAACATGATAATCAACACTGGAGTTTTATTGTTTTCATATAACAGGGGAGTCATAATATTTAATTGCATGTATTAAAAATATTCATTGTAGTTTTAATTTTGGTTTATTTGTCCAGGTTTCCAGATATATATATATATATATATATATATTTATGATTAAAAATGTTAAATCACAAAACATATACTGTGTCTGCTGTCTGTCATTGACTGAAAATAGAAGGCAAGGGACAAACAGAGTAAATGGGTAAAGGTGTGGTGTGGCAGACCTGGCAACACAAAGTAGACATAAGCACTCTTCCCCAATAATTCAAGTACTGTAGGTTGACATTATCTACCTGCTACAAGATTTACCTGTTTAGACACCATGATAGACGGCCAGAGCAGCCAATCAAAAGGCAAAAAAAAAGATAGAGGTGCCAGCTGATGGAGGTCTGGTCTTATCACAACAGCTTGCCACAAGCTCTGTTTGATCAAAGTTTAGCAATGGAATTGGCATCCTGAAGGTCCCACATGACCCTAGACAATTGTTGGAGGAGTGGGTTTATTTTTTTTTGTGTGGAGAGCTGAACGTCACCATCCACATCTCAGAGGTGATGGAATAAGTAATCAGATTCTTAACTGAAAAGAGAACTCCACTAGTTTAGCATTGCTCTCCTATAAGGGGCCATACATGTGCCACATCTTTAACCGCCCGGAAATGCGAGGTTGGGCACTGTGTGAGACTCTTGTGCCTACTCTGTGCCAGCTTTCCAGAGCATGGAGGCAAGTTGTGTCTGAAGTTGCTAAGCAGTCATAACAATCACACTATCCTGGCCTACTTACCAGAAATCCTGAGTGCAGGGCAGATCTTCCTCCAGGCACTGTTTTCAAGGTGTGTATTGGGCCCAAGATGTTGTCCATGGGACAGATATTAAGCCCTACATTAAAATGATCAACTTCTTCTCCATATTTATCACAAACTGATATTTACGGAAGAAAGGAAAGATATCTGCAGGTTGTGATTGGTTGCTCCCCATCACATGACATGTTGTGCGTGCTGCTGCCTTCCAAAAGTTGAACTCTGTGCAGCTGTTGCACCCTGAAAACAAGGAACATGTGCTTGTGCAACGACCTCGCTCTGCACACCTGCCGTGCATCTACATTGAAAACAATGGATGTGAGGGTGCAAAACACGCGTCATTAGCATTGCCCTTGAGATACACTGAGTTCTGAGTTCTTTTGGAATGCAGCAACATGCACCACATGCCATGTGACAAGGACCAACCAATCACAGCCAACAGATTCCTTTCCCTTCTTCTGTAAATATCAGTCTGTGGTAAATATAAAGAAGAAGTTGATCGTTTTAGTGCAGGGCTACCAGAGCTTTACACCTGTTGGACGATATTCCTATAAACAAACAACGCCTGGAAGAAGATCAGGCAGTATGCCAAAAATACTATGATGTTCTACTAAATCAATCTGATTTTGCAGTATGTGAGCCAGAATGCTTTTTTGGCTATTCCGACCCACAATCCTCTGCACAGTGGACGATACATCACATTGACTGAGCCACAAACAGATGACAGCTCACTGACAGCTGATTGACAGCTGATTGACAGCTCTCAGAAGCCTCAGTGACGGATGACAGCACATTCAAGTAACCAATGACCAGTCGACCAGTAATAATAGGAATATTGATTAAGCGAACAAAATAATCATAAATATTACAACAACAAAAGGACATAACTATAAAAATGACAATGACAGAGAACTGCATACGTAGCCTAAGTTCACTGTCACAAATAAAATATGATCAAATCTACAATCTATGCAGCCATAACTTTAAAGTTAAACTATATACATTGCAAAGTAAAAACAGCAGAATTGTCTGGGTTGATCTCTGTCTCCGGGGAACTCGGTAAGTGGCATTTGATTATTTCCAAGGTAACAGATATAAAAGCAAGAGGGTCAAGGTTCAGGGTGTAATGCTATGATTCTGTGCATACTGCATGCAATGGTACAAACTTTTTTAAGGGCAGCTGCAGTACATACTAAAAGTAAAAAGAAAATGTATGCGATTCGGAACACACCCCTGGCACCTTTATTACCCACAATGCAACCAAAACTGCAGAGTGGTAAACCAAGAACTTCTGGTCTACCGCTGCCTCAATTAGTTAGTTAGTTTTTGTTATTGTGTGACTTACTTGGATTCATCAAAGTCACACAATAACACAAACAAGCTACCAGTCGAGGCAGTGGTAGACCAGCAGCTCTTGTGTTCAGAGAGGTAAATCACTGTTTCTGTCAGTGGAGTCTGGATTTAAAGAGAGCATAGATTAAGTTACACTTTCAGTTCAGTCCTTAGACAGAAAGAGCTGTATGTTTGGGAAGTACTGAGCACAGGACTGGATAACTGAGACTTGGATGATACTGCATGAGTTGTGAGAGAGTTTGTAAACAGATGTTTTGATGGAGTTTTGCTGGTGTTAAATGCAGACCAATTTTTATTCCAATTCATGAAGTATTTCTACAGTTTTTTAATTTCTCACACAGTGCAGAAGCGTGAAAGAAAAACATTTTTTTTATGAATTCAGTGTAACAGAGAGAGAGAGAGAGAGAAAAAGGTGTATGACATGCAACAGCAGTCCATGGCTGGAACCAGAACAGGTCATCATTTTATTATGTTCACTCTGTCCCAAGCACATTGCCGAAAAGTGCAACAAGGATTGATACAATAGAAATTGGTGCAATAGAGCTCATTACAATAGGGATCAGTGCAATGGGATTAGTGCAACAGAATTTTGTGCAATAGAAATCAGTGCAATAGAGGCAACATGTGCAATATAATCAATAATATCTAATAAAAAGTGGGGCGTTGTGCAATGGCACTGTCTCTTTTCGGCTTCACATGTTTATTGTTTGTGCTCAACTGTCTCTGTATATCTATGTCACTGCTGCCTGTATTCTTCATCTATATTTAGTCTGTGTACATAGAGTTGTTGTATAGAACGTGTTTTTATGTTTACTATGTTTTCTACCATCAACCTGCCAGGGGGTCTGCAGATGGAAATTAGCCCAGGGCTATAATCTGGCATATTTACATTTGTTCAAATGTTCATCAATATGCAATGTTCCCCCCTTTCTCTTAAATAAATAAATAGGAAGAAACTTAAATCATTCAATTGCCAACTATTTTGATAATCCATTAGTCATCATCATCATTAATCATCGAGTTATTTTTATTTGCTGGTTCCAGCTACATTGTTAAGATGCTTTTCTTTGTCTTGTATGACAGTCAAGTATAAATCTTTTTTGAATTGTTGGATGTTACCATAAGGGTACTGACAGCTATCCCTGTATCACTGCTGATGCTGAAGAAGACAGCTGAATCTGATGATTATGAGACAAGGTGTGAAATGATAAGAAATACTTTTTTTTACTGGATTTTTAGTCAAATTTATGGATGTTTATGGTTGGTAGACACTGGAAATATTACTATCATTTGTATGCTTGGATACAGTGAGTATGTCTGTTAGATTTGACTGACTTATGACTGTAAGAAGAAGTGGGGCTGTCATGTTCCTACTACGGAGTGGCTCTGACATCAGTTTGACAGCAGCAGCTGATTGTTGTCTTGAGGTGAGTTACTTAGCTAAAGTCAGATCTGTTTGATAAATCCAGTAAATAAAGATGTGAATGCAGCCACAGTGTGAATCCTCTCTACACTTTCACCTGGTTGCACGATCAGCGAGCTTAGCAATATCACTTTGCTGTCCACGGGTGATTACCTGTGCAGGCTGACCAGCAGCAGACTCAGAGTGACAGGGCCAGGCACTGTGCTGAGGAGAGGAGGGGATCAGGGCTTAGAGGGAGGCTGCAATGCCTATAGCCTACAGTAATCCTGGATCACAGAGTTAGCTCCGTTAGCTTCTCCCACTCACTGCGGGGATTAGAGACACTGAGCTGACCACTCTGATGAAACACTTGCAATATCTGGGGACTGACAGAGACCTGGCAGGAGGACAGGTTACACAGGGGGTAAAGGGGGGGAGGGGGGAAGGATGGACCTGCATCAACTGACAGCTCTGATGGAGACGTCCACTGTGACTTTCTAATGAAACCAGAGATCATGCCAACCTCATTAACACTATTTCCATGTGGGCATGAGCTCATATGAAAACTACATAGTGAGATTATCCTGAGAGTATCATTGATAGTGGATTAAAAAAAAAATACTCACAGTATATTTAACCCTTTAATGTTCTGCTCAGCTGTTTGGTAGAGCACATTTTGAGTCACTGTACCTTACTGAAAAAATGTGTTGAACTTAGTTCAACCTGATTGAGCTCTCTCTACCATTCAGTTTAGTTATGTTATGCTATAAAATTCCACTAAATGTTCCTGTGTCTTTAAATAGCTGTTGGAGTTTGCCTCCTACAGGTAGTTAGTAAAAAAAGTCATTCCAGACATGTGGGCTCTGTGTGGTGGGATTTTTAAAGGTAGGCATATTTCTTTAGACACGTTATCGTTTCAAAGGTCTTACTGAACAAATTTCTGTAACTTATTACAAAAAAATAAAAGACTAATAAAGGCTTAATATATATTTTTTGTAAACATGTTCTACCAAACAGTTTATTTGTCCTTTTATGGTCAAGGTAGTGGAGCTAAGCTAATGTTACTAAAATTGAGCCTTTTTTAATAAAATAAAAAAAGAAACTGGTGTGTCTACCTCGAGCTCGAGTCCTCTACCAGAGGCCTGGGAGGGTTCTGAGCATGTGCTGAACTGTCTCAGGAGCATCTTTGCACAGCCTGCACCTGGAATCCGGTCTGGTGTGGTAGACCCCCCGCTGCTATTGATCTTGTACTAAGTGCCTGTTCTTGTACTGCCATAGCTTTGTAAGTATGATTTTTTTACTGTCTAAAGCCATGCTCAGCCAAACAGATGATTGTCCTTTTATGGTAAAGGTCATGATGTTGAGATAATAAACGTACAATTTTTGTCAAATAATAAAAGGATGAATATTCACTGCTGCTAATACCATGTAATCAATATTAATCCATTATGTATTTAATGAAAAAAAACTAGTACTAGTACTACTACTAACAAATCAATATATGTTGGTATACTAACATATTACTAACATTATAACAGTATATGGTTTGTAATTTTGTAATTGTAATTTTGTCTGTTGAAAATAATAATAACACTAATGGTTTTTATTATTATTGCCACAAGGAAATAAAAAATGAAGAGAAAAAAAATTCCATTGCCTTTTTAACCAGCACACCAAGTGAGAAAAAAAGTTATCTAATCTATTAAAAAAAATAAAATAAATAAACTATAAGGTCTGGGTCAAGGTCAAATGATCACTTGAACCCCATTGCTAAGTCCTAAGACAACCCATTCTTATTCCAAGGTCATCAAATACTGCAGCTTGGTCAGTGGCCCTCAGCGTCTGATAGCCTACCAATGCACAAGGCCCCCTTTCGCGTCTCTATGAATTGCACCAGGCTTTCAACTAACTCTGATGCAAATCCACCCATAACAACATTAGACACTCAGAACAAGTTACGTAATACAAAGAGTAAGAAAGTCTGTGTAGGGAGGAGGTGAGGGTGAAAGGATAGGTCAAACAAACATAGGACTTTCACCCAGGAGACAGCTATTCATCCACTGTTTGGTGTGAAACCAAAAGTCTGTGTCATTTTAGCTAAAACTGTGATTTTTTTTTCATAAACCTAACAAAGTGCTTTTGTCACCCTGATGTATTGATGTACCCTTGTATTGATTATATATACAACTATGGGGCAATGTGAATAACAGTGGAAACATTGTAATGTTCCAATGCATACACAGTAACACCAGCAACAATGCAGCAACGCAGATAAAGCAATTAAACTGACAATTCTATTACACTATGCTGGTCGGCCACAGACACCACTGCACTGCATAACGTTGAGGTGCTCTGACACATCTGTGGTAGGTGGCTTGCGTGCCCAGTTTAGCTACAGTTCAGCTGTGATTCAGCTAACCTGTGCTATTTGACAGAGCAGTCAGGTCCAGCTTAGCGAGCAGCTTCAAGTTCTACTTTAGCTGGACCCATTCTAAACTGCAGATAAGCTAGTGAGATGCTAAGCGACAGGGCAACAGCCCCAATACACTCCCTACCTTACATCATGATACTGTGTGTGTATTTACTGACAGGCTGCTGGGGTCAATTGTAGTATGTGGTGAAGACTGACTTTACCAGAAAACAACAGCTGTTTTGTTCTTCAAACACTTAAGAAGGACCTGTGTTGATGTTTTCATGCTGCACTTTACTGACACGGATGTGTTTGTGTTTATTTATATTCTCTGGTGTAACAAAAAGCTTATGAAGAATTCATAAGGGGCCGCTGTTAGTGTGCTGTCTCTACATTTCACCTTCTCATGGATCAAGGACAAGTCCAGTACTCACAACCTGATGTAAGTGAGTGTTACTATGGTTACCAGAGGCGTAATTATATAGATTGTTTATATAGATGGCTTTCTTGGCAGTTGACACTTGACAGTGTCCACAGGATGAAATCTGATCTGAATTTGACCTTTCCTCAGGTCAAAATTAAGATGATAAAAAAAATGGTAAACATAGCCAAACAAAAGCATTTTAGTGTTGTCACTGTTAGTATGTTAGTATGCTGATTTTAGCATTTAGCTCAAAGCGTGGCATGCCTAGGTACAGCCTCACAGAGCTGCTGGCATGGCTGTAAACTCTTGGTCTTGGTGTTAATCTTTGAATTTTTTGAAGAGGCCATTGTACAAGCCCTCCCATCTCACAGGTCTTTTTAATGTATATTTGTGTACATGTATGCATGTTTATGTATAGGTATATAAATGTATCTGTTTCTATACTTTGTATTTAAAGGGATGGTTCATTCCAAAATCAAAAATACATAGTTGTAGAGTGTTGGAGGAACAGGCTGTATAGTGGGGCAGATAACTGCAAATTACAGAATAATCGTTCATTTGTGGAAACAAGCACCAAAATTGGCACACATGCTCCTTGGGGATTGCTCTTTTGATAAAACCCGTTAGCCACCTAAAAATTCATGATGGCGGCCATTTTTCAAGATGGCCGCCATTGAATATACAGTAATATTGCATTTCGCAATAAAATCGCACAGAATTGTCCTATTTGAATGATATTGGTGTCAAATCATACATTTTTCACTATGTAGAATCCGAATTTGGACCCATGAACTTACTCACTGGCTTCCTTGTACCATATATCAGTCCCAGAATCCTAAAATTCTGCTAAATTAGAGGTTCAGCTTCGTATGTGTAGCATCTTCCATCTTCCTGTACAAGGCTTCCAAGCTGTGTGTGTGTGTGTGTGTGTGTGTGTGTGTGTGTGTGTGTGTGTGTGTGTGTGTGTGTGTGTGTAGGTGGTGCTGGTGGTGGTGTGTGTGTGTGTGTGTGTGGGGGTGGGGGGGTAAATAGAGCGGATGTCAAAGCACAGCCAGGGAACACTGGTGGCACCGCTGCTGTGAAACTCAGCATGGAGTTCAGTATCAGCTGAATAATTAGTTTGGTGTAGTTAAATTATGACTTTAGTGTCCCAAATGCTGTCTAACAAGCCTTGCATCAGTTAGCTAGTGTTGATTACATGTAGTTTAACATAGATGTTTAGTTAGCCAGCCGTGCCTGAATTGACAGGGTGTGCCAGCGCGGGAGAGCCGAGCCAAGGGTAAGGGGGCTAACATGACTTGTTCATTAACATGACTTGTTCATGGACTTACCCGGATGGTGTACAGATCGCACGGGACTTAAATGATACTGGATGAACGATCGGGCTAGGTGTAGGTCATATATTTTTATTCCCGAACCTAGTCGTATCCCATACCTTATAGTGCATGATTGCGCATTGTGCAAGGCGGTAAAAGGATAACCCCTCGGCCTTGATTCACTGAATACAGATAATTATCGTACTGTGATACCTGACTACCATTCAGCAAGATGGCAAATACAGATCCAGGACCGTCTAAATTCCGGACTGACTGGAGCAAGTGTTGTCTCTGCCAAAAGAATAATGGTGAAGAGCTCAAGTCACCACGTCCACAACAACAACAACATGATGGCTACACTATGATTGCGAATAATATTCCCCTCTTTCACGCAATTAATGATATGCCTATTGTTCTGGATCCAGCCAGACTTGATGATGGTGGTGGCATTGAAGAAACTCTGAGGAGGAACAAGGCGCAGTATCACCAAAGTTGTCGCCTTATGTTCAATAACACAAAACTGGAGAGAGCCACAAAAAGAAGAGCAGAGAGTGCTCAGCCAGTGGAATGCCAGACCAAGCTGCGTAGAACCAGCCTTAAAGGCCAAATGTGTTTCATATGCGACAAAGAAGCCCCATCCTCTGAACTCACAAGACAGGTTATGACGATGAATCTCAATAAGAGAGTTAATAAATGTGCAAAAACTTTAAATGACGGAAAACTTCTTGCAAGACTCAGCAGTGGAGATGCTATTGCACAGGAGTTCCACTACCATGTTGCATGCTTTACAGACCTGTACAATAGAGAGAGGTCATACCTCAGAGCCACCAAGAGACTGGAACAGGAATGTGCATCCGAAGAGGATGCCCACCCACAGGCATTCTCTGAGCTAGTCACATATCTAGTGGAGACCACCAGATCTGGTGAGGGTCCTGCAGTCTTCCGACTTGCAGACATAGTTCACCTGTATGCCCAGCGCCTGGAACAGCTGGGCGTTGATGCACCTGCTGTCAACTCCACAAGACTGAAGGAAAAACTGCTGTCAGAAATACCTGAGTTGGAAGCTCACAAGCAGGGAAGAGATGTTCTTCTGGCTTTCCAGAAAGATGTGGGCTTTGTCTTGTCAGAAGCCTCTGACTATTATAGTGAAGCAATTATCCTTTATCCTCCTCATTAATTGCGTGAAAGAGGGGAATATTAGTCGCAATCATAGTGTAGCCATCATGTTGTTGTTGTTGTGGACGTGGTGACTTGAGCTCTTCACCATTATTCTTTTGGCAGAGACAACACTTGCTCCAGTGAGTCCGGAATTTAGACGGTCCTGGATCTGTATTTGCCATCTTGCTGAATGGTAGTCAGGTATCACAGTACAATAATTATCTGTATTTATTACACGGCATTGTCAAATGCTCGATCCTGATTGGTCAATTACAACATTCTACGGTCTGTTATTTCTGAATAGCAGACCGTTGCTATGAATAGCAGACCGTTGTTAAGGACGCTTCTGATCGACTCGGGCGAATCACGTCCTGTCATATCAATCCGCAGAAAGACGTTTATACCTGCGGCAAGAAATCGTTAATTTTCTGTTGTTTTCTGTTGCTCAAACTTTTGATTTCTTTAGTGAGTAGCCGTGTAATAAGCGGGATAATGTAGAGCGAGCCGGTCACTATAGAGAAATAAACCCCTTCAGGGTGATGTAGGACCCCTCCGCTTCGCGTCGGGGTCCTACATCACCCTGTCGGGGTTTATTTCTCTATAGTGACCGGCTCGCTCTACATTATCCCTTACTCAGTGAATCAAGGCCGAGGGGTTATCCTTTTACCGCCTTGCACAATGCGCAATCATGCACTATAAGGTATGGGATACGACTAGGTTCGGGAATAAAAATATATGACCTACACCTAGCCCGATCGTTCATCCAGTATCATTTAAGTCCCGTGCGATCTGTACACCATCCAGGTAAGTCCATGAACAAGTCATGTTAGCCCCCTTACCCTTGGCTCGGCTCTCCCGCGCTGGCACACCCTGTCAATTCAGGCACGGCTGGCTAACTAAACATCTATGTTAAACTACATGTAATCAACACTAGCTAACTGATGCAAGGCTTGTTAGACAGCATTTGGGACACTAAAGTCATAATTTAACTACACCAAACTAATTATTCAGCTGATACTGAACTCCATGCTGAGTTTCACAGCAGCGGTGCCACCAGTGTTCCCTGGCTGTGCTTTGACATCCGCTCTATTTACCCCCCCCCCCCCCCGACACACACACACACACACACACACACACACACACACACACACACACACACACACACACACACCACCAGCACCACCTACACACACACACACACACACACACACACACACACACACACAGCTTGGAAGCCTTGTACAGGAAGATGGAAGATGCTACACATACGAAACTGAACCTCTAATTTAGCAGAATTTTAGGATTCTGGGACTGATATATGGTACAAGGAAGCCAGTGAGTAAGTTCATGGGTCCAAATTCGGATTCTACATAGTGAAAAATGTATGATTTGACACCAATATCATTCAAATAGGACAATTCTGTGCGATTTTATTGCAAAATGCAATATTACTGTATATTCAATGGCGGCCATCTTGAAAAATGGCCGCCATCATGAATTTTTAGGTGGCTAACGGGTTTTATCAAAAGAGCAATCCCCAAGGAGCATGTGTGCCAATTTTGGTGCTTGTTTCCACAAATGAACGATTATTACAGTTATCTGCCCCACTAGTAGAGATGTCTGCCTTCTCTCTAATATAATGAAACTAGAAGGCACTCAGCATGTGTTGCTCAAAGTGAAAAAAACAAACTAGAATTACCGCCCACGGTTGTATGCCTCCGTGCACCGGTCATGTTCCTCTTAGAGTTTACATCCATGTCTGTGAAAACATGGATGATTCATACACATTAACTCCCCTACAGCACATAAGATCTACACGATCAGCACAGTTTCAAGGTGGGCACCCAAGACTAGTGTCACAATTCAGTATCTGACCAAATGCCTCCCACTCTGTTCCTGAGATATGATGTTGAATAATGGCCAGAAAATGATGATGTCACAGTGGAGTTCACCATAGACCGTTTTATCCTATTAGACATTTGTGTGAAGTTATGTCATAATAAGCATATGAATTCTTGAGTTATGGCCAAAAACATATTTTGTGAGGTCACATTGACCTTGACCTTTGACTTTTGACCACAACATTCTGATCAGTTTATTCTTCAATCCAAGTTGACGTTAAGGGGAGAACACCTTAAGGGAATTTAAAGAAATTGAGGTGTTCTTGAGATATCGTGTTCATGAGAATGAGACAGATGCAAGGTCACACTGACCTTTGACCTATGACCACCAAAAATAAATCAGAACATTGTTGAGTCCAAGCAAAAGTTTGTGCCAAATTCCCTCAAACTGTTCTTGAGATATCATGTTCATGAGAATGAGAGGAATGCGAGGTCACAGCAACCTTGACCTTTGACCCTTGACCACCAAAATCTTATTAGTTCATTCTTAAGTCCAAGTGGATATTTGAGCCAAATTTGAAGCTTTCTTAAGATATCACAACATGAGTCAGACAGACAAGGTCACAGTGAACTTGACCTTTGACCAGTGACCACCAAAAAAAAATGAATTAATTGCTGACATTTGTGCCAAATTGAGATTGTGCTCACAAGAATGAGATGGATGCTACGTCGCAGCGACTTTACCCTTCAACCCTTGACCACCAAATCTAGTCAGTTCATCCTCTAGTCCAAGTCAACCCATAATGCCTCTGGCTACAGCAACTGGCAGCAGGGAGGAAATAGTTCCTACATGAAACATGATAATATGTACATTTGTTGATGTTTGATGTTGGTGTGAACTGTCCCTTTAAATTGCTGTATTTTTTATTTTTCTGCAGAAAAAAAAATCAAAATTACTACAACTATTAAAAAAGATAAAAGTGGTATTTTGCCTATGGTATCTTGCTTATAATCTCAACCACTTTTACCGACATAAAGCATGTTTATCAATTAGTATGCCATGACAAGAGCATTACAAGAGCCATTATGTGATCGAGAAAAGTGAAATAAATATGTCATGAAAGCCATTTAAAGCTTCAGGTCTTAACTGTGAAAGAGCATGCAAAGTGTATCCAGGGGAAAGGAGATCCAAGTATTCATGTGACCAATAAATATTTTATGCTGATTAAAACATGAGCAAGTCTATCATTTACACAGCAAATTGCTTCTGTCAGTTCTTAAGTGCCACTCATTGCAGTTGTCTCAGTCAGGTTGGCCAGCTGCTGGTGATCATTACAGGACCAGTCTGATTTTTCCGTCTCCTCTTGTTTTTTTTAACACGAGTTCAGCTGAAAAGATGGTAATATAATTAAATAATCAGATAATAGTAGGTGTGCTTTTCAGGATCTGACCTCACAATTATGCCTTAATATATTTGCTCAAGCTGCCTGGCAGGCTGCATGTCAAGTAAGGTAATGGCTGGTCAGGGTGTTGTTGTTTTTTTTGTTTAACTTGAAATTATTTCTTTTATGGCCCAAGTACCCATGTCTATATTCAGTTTTCATGTCAATCACTTTGTGTTTTCAAGAGTGAAGTAAGTTAAAACTGCAGAATCTGACTCTTAATGTATAATGTATGAGCCCATGCAAGATGCAGCTTTTTCACCCACTGCTGCTGGCATTATTTATCAACTCTGTACTGAGTCATCACGCCCAGACAAACTCCTATCCCTCCGAGTAAGTTTCTCTGGGTTTGCAATGGAATAGCTTATTTATTTCTACAAACATCACTACTGAAAGTGGAGCTTTGTGTATTTATTAAAAAATAACTCCTAAAGTAGATTACAAAATGTAAGAAGCTTGGCACAATGTGAAAATCAGTTAATCATGCCCACACTTTTCTGCCACTTATGATGAATGCCAATATTTCTGGCATCGATAATTATGATACAAATATCCAGTAAATATCACTTCTGCTGTGAGTACAGCTGTGAAGAAAACATAAAAACCATTGACAGGTGAAGTGAATAACATTGATTATCTTGTTACAATGGCACCTGTCAGGGGTGAGATATATTAGGCGGCAAGTGAAGAGACAGTTGTTGAAGCTGATTTGTTGAAAACAAGAAAAATGGGCAAGCATAAAGATCTGAGTGACCTTGACAAGGTTCAAATTGTGATGGCTAGATGACTGGGTCAGAACATCTCCAAAACAACATTTCTTCTGGGGTGTTGCAGGTATGCAGTAATCATCATCAAGAGTGGTCCAAGGAAGGACAACCGGTGAACTGGAGACAGGGTCATAGACATCCAGGGCTCACTGGTGCGCATGGGGAGCTCAGGCCAGCTCGTCAGGTCTGATCCCACAGAAGAGCTACTGTAGCAAAAATTGCTGAAAAATATAAATGCTGGCTAGGATAGAAAGGTAACAGACACACACAATCCTTCAGAGCTTGCTGTGTAGCCGCGGTCAGATTGCTATTGCTGACCCCTGTCCACCTCTGAAAGTGCCTAAAATGGGCATGTAAGCATCAGGACCATGGAGCAATGGAAGAACATGGACTGGTCTGATGAATCTTTCTTTAACATGTGGATGGCTGGGGAAGAGATAGCACCAGGATGCACCATGGGAAGAAGGCAATTCGCTGGAGGCAGTGTGATGCTCTGGGCAATGTTCTGCTAGGAAACCTTTGGTCTTGGCATTCATGTGGCTGTTACTTTGACACCTACCACCTGCCAAAACATTGCAAACCAAGTACTCTCCTTCCTGGCAATGGTATTCCCTGATGACAGTGGCCTCTTTCAGCAGAATAATGACCCCTGCCAAACTGCAAAAAATGTTCAGGAATGGTTTGAGAAACATGACAAAGAGTTCAAGGTGCACGTTCAGAGATCTTGTGGAGTGCATGCCTCTCAGAGCTGTTTTGTGTAGGGTGACCTACACAATAGAAGGCAGGTGGTTTTGATTTTGTGGCTGATTAGCTGTATGTGGCTCACTGATTCAGACACAGCTTAGCCTAGTTCTGAAACTAAGCTCTTCTGTCCTGGGCTTTTCTACCCAGTTGTCTCCGTGTCAGCCCATTTTGCTTCATGTCAGTCTCGAGGTCCCTGCACCAGGTGTTCTTGTTCTGGCCTCTATTTCTTGGGCCTTTGGGCGTCAATCTAAGGGGCAGCCTGGTGATGCTGGCATTGGGTTTCTGTAGGTTGTGGCCGATCCATCCTTATCTTTATTCGTTGATCTCATTTTCCACAGGTTGTTGGCATGTTTTCTGCTAGAGATTATGTAGGCTCATGGTATCTGGCCAGTGAATGTTTGTACTTCTGTCATCATCTTGGTTGTCCTTCATCTCTAATCTGTAGAGTAGTATGGTTTAATGTTAGAGCTGAAGAGTCTGAGCTTTGTCTGCTTGAAGCTCCCCATGTTCTTCAGTTGGATGAATGAAACCCTTGCTGTGCTGATTCTGGCTCTGACATCTGCATCTGTGCCGCCCTGTTTGCCAATGACGCTGCCTAAGTAAGTGAAGGCCTCTACTTCTTCAAGTGCTATTCCCTTCAGGATCACTGGAGAGCTGGAGCCAGGTACCAATTAGCCTGGCTTAGCATAAAGACTAATCAAAGGGAAAAACAGCAAGCCTGACTTTTTAAATATTGAAATTCTCTAAACCACCATTAGTGCTATATCTTGTAAGTTTAACGGTTACTCAAAAAGAAATGTATATATAACAGTTAACCAATCTTGTGTCTATGTATTAGTCCAGTATGGAGCTGAAGTCGGGTCATGGTTAGCCTAGCTTAGCTTTCAGATTGAAACCAGAGAAAGTACTCCCAGCATGTTACTGATCATTTTTACATTTCTACTCTATGTACAGGTAGCGCTAACAAGATACAACATGTGAGCATCAGAGGTGTTCTTTGGTGTATTTTAGCACTTGTGCCAGGCTAGGTGTTCCCCTCTGTGTCCAGTCTTTATTGCTAAGCTAGATTAACCATATCCTGTTTCAGCTCTGTACTGAATCACTAGAATCTGTTAATTAAAAAAAAAATGGTTCAAATGATTTGTTCACTGAATTGTTTAGTGCTTGAGCGGACCTCCAACAGCGAGCAGGACCACTCTCTGAGCTGAAACGTGGTTGAACACTCAGTTTAGCTCACTAACTAGAAAACTGAGTAGGGAGAATATAGTTGGATAAAGATGCCATTTGCAAACTGGATAGTGAGGTCCTACCCTATTATATACATAGGACACATTTCTCTAATTATTATAATTTTAAATAATTAAAAATTTGGTACTTGGTCTGCTTCCTACTTTAAGACTTTAAGACATGAGAGGGAGGGGGAGGGAGAAGGGCAGGCTCCAGCAACTCAGTGACAAACTCACTGTAGTATATTCAGTGAACAAATCAGTGAGCATGCACCGTTCCCTTGCAGTGAAAGGATCTGAGACTGTCTCAGGCTCAGCCACCCATATTTTAATATGGCAGGTTTCAGCACATGTAATAAATAAGAAAGGTGGTGAGATTCACTCACGCAGGGAGTCCCTGCACATTCACTCACAACAGACCGAGAGCTCAACTGATCTGAGAAATGAATGGATCGTTTCAGGAAGTGATCCACTTCAGTTCAGCTGGCCAAAAGATTTCTTCTTTTGAACAAGTCATTGGCGAATGACACAACATTTCTCTGTACTTAGCACACAGGCAGGAAACTAATTTTAATCTCCTTATCTCCAGCTTTAAATGAAAGAAAATGATTATGTAAAATGAGATTAGGGGAGCAATGTCTGTGACATTTTTGTGGTTGAGCTATTTTTACCCCAAATTCATCATTTAAATATCAAAACTAAGAATGAGCAGGTACTACTAATACCTTCAGCTTTTTTGTAATTTAGCAATTAAGGATCAGCATATATTAGAAAATGAGCAGCATTTTGGGCAGCAGTTACCATGTGCAGCACATGAATGCCTTTCAAGAAGTCACACATTGTTAGCTTTGGTCTTTTCATTGAATTTCTTGACAATAAGAAAAATGTAAAATTATGCCAGCCTTATCCTTTAAAATATAGATGTAACTTTTAATTTGATATATTGTCCCAATGTGGCCTTCTTTTGTTACACGTAAGATTAAACCTTTTATATTCTATATTATATTCTCACCAGTAAAGTTCCCTTGGCCAACCAACAAAAAAAGCTTTTCTGTCTCGAAAGATGTCACTTGCAAAATCCAGCGTCCCCATGAATCTGAGTTAATATTCACTTTAAGGCACTTTATCTTTGTAACTGAACAGTTGGATGTGTGTTGTATGGAAGCAAATAAGAGCCATAAGTATTTGAATTTTAAAAGCCACTGACTTCTTACTATTGAAATTAAAACACCACTGAATTCATATACTTGAAATATTTTACTTTAAAAAACATGTAAATCTTTGTTCTGAATTCACCTTTTGAAATAAAATATAAAATGTCTTGTAATTTCAAACGCTTAAATTTAAAATATTTATTTCATCATTCACAAATTCAGATCCAAAATTTAAAGTTTCATAGTTTAGATTAATAAATAAATAATCAGGAGAAAGAAAAATACAGCAATAAACAAGACAATGGGCTCTGGAATTCAAATATTGTGGAAGCAAAAAAGAGACATGAATATATGAGTTTTAACAGCCACGGAATACTTAATATTAAAATTTAAACACCATTGAATTCATAGCAGTGAAATATTTAACTTTGAAAACCATGTGTTTGAATTTATTTATTCTAAATTTATTCTTTGAAATTATGATATGAAATTCTTGACGTGCAAAAGCTACATTTAATTTTACTGTTAATGTTTTGACTAACTGAATTTGATGATGTCGTTTTTTTATTTTTTTTTTTTTCAAATCAAATTTTTAGATCTGAATTTGACCATTCAAATTTGAGCAACCATTTGTGTCCATTTGAGTTTATGATTATGACACTCAAATATTTGGATCTGAATTTGTGAACATTGAAAAGAATGTATTGTTTGAAAATGCAAGAGTTTCACATTAGAATTTCAAAGAGGTAAATTCAGACTAAGTAAATTGGTTGGTAAATTAGTTAAATATTTCAGTGCTATGAATTCAGTGGTGTTTAAATTACAATATCAAGTATTCAGTGGCTGTTAAAATATCAGAAAAAGTATGTCATTTATTTGCTTCCATACAATTTGTATTCCACTACCCATTGTCTTGTTTTTTGGTCTATTTCTCTTTCTCCTGCAGACAACCAGATGATCAGACATGACCTCGAGCACAACTACGGTGGACTTTGTCACCACTGAACCATCAATGGAACGAGAGGTTTTGGTGTTTGACTTCTGATAGCAGACACAGAAACTTCTTCTGTCACCAGTCTGACTTTTCCTCAGCTGGAAAATCATGCTGCACTGTTTCTCTCCACCTACACAGACGCAGCGCAGACAAGCCTCTTCTCTGGGGATCGTCAAAAGCCATTCTGGGAAATGCAGGAAATCGCTACTTGAAGTAAAAGTAGATGAGGCAGCTTGAGGGAACATGGTACCACCAAAAAAAGTAAATTACAACACTTCATCACTCCTGGGACATACTGAACATCACAAATTGATGATATCTAACAGTGTGAGAGTATCCGCAGGTGGATTTTTCCTTTCACCTCAGAGTCAGTAATGCATGGCATTAACCTGGATCTAACTTTTTTTTTAACAAGTGGAGATAAACCACATTCTACAGAGACCACATTTCATTTTCAAGGGTTTGCAGATAATTTCTGCAAGAGCTCCGAGTTATGCCTCACTGCGGCAGTGATGGCTCCATTAACGCCACCAGGCCCATTTAACCTAGTTACCGCTCAAACAGCAAATGAATGTTTCACTTCAGTGTTCATGAGGGCCTCGCGTCACATTCCAGGGCTTGGGTGAGATTAATGGCATCAGTCATAATGTGGTAATACCTACCTCTGTCTCAAGGAGGGCCCAATCTAGATACCCACCAATAAGTGACCAACATTTCATGGTTCTCCAGCCGTTTTCTTTCAAGGACATGTTATAGTAGAGTGAAGCGCTGCAGCCGCTCGGAGCTAATGGACCTTGAATGTGGAATGT
The DNA here is from genome assembly GCA_019142605.1 of Cephalopholis sonnerati. Taxonomy (NCBI): domain Eukaryota; kingdom Metazoa; phylum Chordata; class Actinopteri; order Perciformes; family Serranidae; genus Cephalopholis; species Cephalopholis sonnerati. The sequence continues at coordinate 9,552,459 of JAGQAX010000009.1, read as the reverse complement.
TCCAAAAGAGTGGGCTCCTCACTCTGGAGTGTGGCAGGCCCTGATTACAGAAGTGACAGTCTGGACATCCAGAAGAATTACTGTGATTGTTCTGCTGGAGTCAAAGGAAAGGGGAGGGCCCGCGGGATAAATCACTCTTTATCTAGTCTATCAGATGATTCCATAGTGCGTATAGCAATAACAATTTCTCCTTGAGGACCTTGAGTAGTGTGTGATGCACTAACACATCTCTGAGTACATCTTTTTAGTATAAGATGCAGTTAAGAGCCTGTAAGAAAGAGAAAATTACATCAGAGCTCCACCACTCACACAGGCTGTCAGTTGGATCTGAATTAGCCTCGATTCTGTCTATTACTGTGCATAGTTCACCAGCACCTCCTGCAACATGCTTCTCTTGAATAGGTTTTTGAATCATCCACTGATGGAGAAGAAAGTGAACATTTACAGTGACAAAAAAATGAGTCATTTTGAATCATTTTTCGAAGGCTTGCCAGTACCAGCTCGTGTTTGAAAACAGCAAGCAGGTCCTACACTCCTTTTTTATGCCGTCTCACCTTCAGAAGTGTGCAGCTCTGCAGATCAATCATTTTCTTCCAGTCCTCTCAGACATTACTGGGACAATAGCGAAAGAAGCATCAATTCAGTCTCAGCAAATGTTAGCACAACAAAACAACACAGAGGCATACCTTCAAATATTTACGAGCAGACTTAAAAAAGTTTTCCAAGATTTTTTTTGTGGTTTTTGGAACTTAATGTAAAATTCAGGCTCTTATATGAGTCTTATTTTTGGAGTTTTGAACAAGAAAAACAAAAAAAGGGGAAATATAATGTGCAACAGCTTAATGAGACTAGGACCAGGGACAGGGAATACAGTACATTGGTGCAAGAGATAAGAAGCATCTATGGCATGAAGCATGCTTGCTTTTCAGCACAGTCCCAAATTTTGGACTTCATACAGAAAACCACACAGGAGTCCGCATAGATCCTTGCAGAAATGGCCATATGATTTACATTACCTGAACCAAAGCGGATCCTCACATCAGGGCGCATCATATAAGTCTGAATATTGTCTATCGATTTTGGCTATTGAAATATTGTAAGTGGTGTCTTTTCCTGATTTTAAAGGCTGCATTACAGCAAAGTGATGTCATTTTCTTAACTTACCAGACTATTTTATATGTTTTATTATTTGCCTTTAACCACTTAGTCATTATATCTGTATTGTTGATGATTATTTGGTCGTGTTTGGAGTAAGTTACTGCCCAAAGTGAAGGAGTAGGAGAAGGGTTCTCAGGGGTATTGTTCACGAATGAGGGTAGAATGGAGCATGAGATGGATTGCTGGTTTGGTGTGGCATCTGCAGTGATATGGCGCTACATCAGACTGTCATGAAGAGAGAGCTGAGCCAGAAAACAAAGCTTTCAATTAACTGGTCCATCTATGTTCCAACCCTCACCTATGGTTATGAGCTCTGGGTAGTGACTGAAAGAATGAGATTGCGAATCCAAGGGGCTGAAGTGAGTTTCTTCCGAAGGGTGGCTGGGCTCAGCCTTAGAGATAGGGTGAGGCTGCTCCTTCACATCGAAATGGGTCAGTTGAGGTGGTTTCGGGCATCTGATCAGGATGCCTCTTGGGCGCCTCCCGATTTTCTGGGCACGTCAAAGTGGTGGGAGGCCCCGGGGCAGACCCAGAACACGCTAGAGGGATTGCATATCTTGGCTGGCTTGGGAACACCTCAGGATCCCCCAGGAGGAGAGGGACATCAGGAATACTTTGCTCAACCTGCTTTTCCATGACCTGGCTTCAGATAAGCGGTTCAAAGTGGATGGAAGATGATCATTTATCACTTGTGTTAATATTTTGTACAAGCACCAATAGTCCAACCTACAATATCTTTGCAATAGCGACATCAAGGTATTTGTTAAAAAATATTGTGATATTTGATTTTCCACCATATCAGCCAGCCCTACCCCATGTGAAGTATGAATTTGGCCAAAATCATTCTATAGTTACCATGTGCCGATACAACAAAGTTATGTTTAGGAAAAGATCATGTTTTGGCTTAGAATACCCGATTTTGGTGGCTAAGCTGCAGGAAATGCGGCAATGTTTTTTAAAAAAACAAACACTTTTCATAGCGCTATCCTAGCTAGAGAGGCTGCAAGCAGTTGCTAAATAACATCAATGTTTGGTGGCTAATAAGTTGCTGAAAGATGCAGCAATGGTTTGCTGAAAAACAACTGGTTTTGTTGTTCGTTGGTCTTGACAGTGGTCTACAATGGTCTGCAGCTTGGCAGCCATCTCACTACCATCCACAATAAAGTCAGCTCATATACTACGTCAAGTTAGAAATATAATATGATCCATTTGAAATGTACAAATGTAAGGTATCTGTGGTTTGTACAATGTAAAAACAATGTACAATGCCAACATTTTCTTCTGGCAACTAGACTGACAAAAATGTAGGCATTGTTTAATAAAAAAACACCATAGTTGAACGCAGTTGTGGGACTTTCAAAACCATCTAGTCTAGACATTCTTTCTGGCAACAGGTTTCGGCACTCTGCGATGTCAGCATTTAAAGGTAATTAGTGGACACTGTTTTTAGAAACTAAAGTAATGATTGAATAAAACAGTTCTAAGAAACCAACATTTCCTTGTAATTTGGTAGCTATGTCAGGATGCTGAGTTTCTTCTATGTAAGAGTGGATCTGAAATGAGCTCTTTGCTGTGTTGTTCCTTGAAGTCTTGAAGGACATGCTGAAAGCCCTCTGCCTTGTGAGGCAGGTCATGCGTGCTCCCTGATATACTTTTTCATCCTGTTGGTGATAGCAGGGATTACAAATGTCTTTTTTATGTGTTTGCGACTAGCAGAATGTCATTCTTTTGTTCCCTTCCCTCAACCTCAAACACGGCGTGTCCCAGTCTCATGGCACCTCTCTACCTTATTGTTTTACCAGTTGCCTTTCATTTACCTGGCCACTTCAAAAAGCAATGCATAGTCAACTCCCTTCCCGAGATGAGGTCAAACACATACAGAGCACTGCCCACCACTCTTTTTATTACCATAAATGTCAGTAGTCCTCTTCATCCTTTGCACACTTTTATTACACTGGTGGAAATGTCAAATGTATTTGCAACAGTCATAACACCGTGATGGCCCCGAGGCTCAGGAAAGTGCACTATCAAAAAGAATATGACTTTTTTTTTTAACCGACTGCTCTTTGTTGCACTTCAGAAAGCCTGAATCATGAAAACTAAGCATGGAGCTATTACCCCATCTGTATTTCTAATATTTTTTCTCCTAATGGGCTGCAAATCCTTTCACTTTACTTTGATCATCCACTGAACTCCCGCTCAGAGGTCATCAAATATGTATACCTCCCCGACTGTGTCATCCCAGCAGTGTCTCACAATGACATGTTAACATATAGGAATATGGCCTAGAGGGATATAGTTGTCATGCAGCAGCTGCACAGGAACTTTGCTCCTCTTCTCTCTGCTTGGATCGCTCTCACTGCTGCATAAGCTCTTATAGAGCCAAGGCGCCATCTCTCTTCATGCATAATGATAACTCCAAGAACGCATAAATTGAATTTGTTTCCTGACACTTTTCTGCAGTTTTGCATGTTGTCAACACTGTGACAGTTGCTCACATCACTGACAGGGCCGGGCAGAGAGGCTTATTAAGGGTGACATGGTGGTGAAAGAGCACTGCTGACATGACTCATTCAGAAGTCATTGGCATTCTTTGTCGCATCGCTCTGTGACAATGTGGTGTATGATGTCGTCATTGAGAGAGAGGTCATTAAAACTGTGTTCTAGTAGTCATCACAGATTGTGAGGTGCATTGCGCAAGTATAAAATCCACCCAAAGCCAACCCCAAGTGTAGCGACTTTACTTGCCCTATGCTATAATATATAGAGAACTGTATGTTCTCTTCAGTGGTGTAGTGGTAGCTGATGAGGTACTATTAGGTAGATGGGTAGGTTACCAAGGAGGAAATGGGTATACTCTTCTATATATTCCAATGGCTTTTTGATTAATAAATGGCCAAAAGAAGAGATTGGCATACCTTGTATACCTGTGTGGACCCTCCGCTACTCCTCTATCTGTACAAAGTTTGTTACAAGAGAGGTCTGGAAGAGGTCTTTTCACAATCCTCTACTGAAGGGGGCAATGTCTGTGCGCTTGTCCAAAATCTGAGATTTAAACACATGCCAGCCAAGCCACATTACATGCATCACTAATACAAAAGCCAATCACTGTTCAATATGGGAAACACATATTGATGGAGGAACAGACTTCAACACAACACTAGCAAAGAAACCTGAAACCTCCAGCTCAGAGTGCACTTTTCAGTACAAAGTAGAGTTAGCGTTACCATAGTGAAAGTTTTGATAGCAAACACAGTTAAGTGTGGAGCTTTTGGATGTAAACCAGACCCTGGAGCTGGAGAACCAGTAATACGATGTTAGCCACTGCCAGTTAGCATCTTTAATTTCTTTATGTTGTTTGTTAGCTTGTAGGCTAACTACATGTACTATTTTGATTTGTCTGCTAGTTGCTGATTTTGGTGCACAATAGACATCTTAGTCTGGGTTGGACTGAGGCTCAAACATGTATGGCTGAATTCTTGCGTTGTTTCCTCTAATGCTAACACTAACCATCTTAATGTGCAATGCTCTTTCACCTGTCAGCCTCGCACAAGCAGTGGTGGTGGGCAGGGCGGAAGCCAAATCTAAAATTTTGTTACAGTACTTTGTAAGTGGGGAAAACCATGTTAAACAAAATATCTATCATAGCCACGTATTTTTACATACTTTCAAACAAGTGGGACTTTGAGGGGTCTGTTAAACTAAATCATGAAAATGAAAGAAAAAAAGTTTTCTCACCTAATGGTACTTAGCCAAGCTGACAGTTTTTGTTGTATGTGAAACTTTATTTAGATCTAGTTCAAATCTAGTTTACCACTGATTTTTCCATTTATCAGAGAAGATATTAACCTGAGCCATCATTGCAAGGTAAAAATATGTACAGACATATAAAGAAAAAATGGAAGGACAAGAAAGGGGAACACTGATATCACAAAACAAATCAAACAACAAACAAACAAACAAACAAAACATGATAAAAAAAAATCATAGTGTATTTAAACACATATAGGACAGACCACCTATACAGGTTTTCACATAGTTTATTAATGGGTCCCAGGCTTTATAAAATCTCTTAAAGCTGTTGCTGAGCTGTTGAAAGCGCATCTGATTTTTTCCAGCTTTATGTTCTGGATCACATCTTTAATCATTTGGCTGTGTGATGGAGGGGTTACATCCTTCCATTTAAAAAGAATCAAGTGTCAGCCTAATATGGAAGAAAAGCAATGACCTTATGTAAGTGCTCAGGGATAGTGGAATCATCTGGAACTGAGAATATACCATCATAACAATTGTAGGAGAAGGCATATTTAAGCCACATGTCCAGGAAATGGTGTCAAAAAAAGAGCAGGGCGAGTTAATAGCAATATTACAACCCATGGTGGAAGATCACCAGGGTCTGTTTACACCTGTCACATACAGGGCGTAGGTTTAGGAATATTCTTGCAAGTTTAGCTATAGAGAAGTGTGGCAGATGTAGCACTTCCCACTGTTTTAAGGCATGTCCGGAGCACATAGAAGACGACTGAAAGTTTTATTTTTCTAAAGAAGGCTCAGCAATTTCCTTAAACATCAGGTCACTGTAGTTTTTTGCTCAAAAGGGGGGGAAAAGTGCATTTGTTGGGGGCTATTTTGAGCAGTGGATTAATCCACATTTAGCTCTTGAGAGTATATATGGCAGCAGGACTGTGTTTGTGGGATTAAGTCAAAATAAACCACAGCGTGTGTGTTCATGGTAATAAGGGAACATGTCACTCAGTACAATAGTGTGGTTCACTGATGTGTTTTAGTTTTTGGACAACAATGGAGCTCTATGGCACAGAGGAAGAAGATATTTCGGCTTTGATACACACAGTATGTTAGCAGAACACAATCATTGTTGGTTTGGCTGGATGGATGGACTTCAAAAACTATTTGAATTATTATACAGTCCTTTGTTCACAGTGTGGATATAAACCAGAGACAAAGCAAATTATGGGCAAAAACAAAGAGCATTCCACATCATTGCAAAAGACTGTGATGTGGGTTTTAATAGCAAGTAACTCCAATACTGTTCCAAACTGAATTTAAAAAGCTGGTGTTTTCATTTCATTGAGGAGAGGTTGATCTGGAGAGTAACCTGGTCTCATGTTGGTAAGCCAGTTCAGGGGAAATCATTGAGCACATTAGAAGCCTTGGAGCACAGTAAGCACTGCATGGCTGGACTGCCCTGCTCACTGTCTGCTGGGTCGAGGTGGTGAGGGGAGGATTGTTCTCAGGTCATGGATGAAGGGTTGTTTGAGCCCAAAAGCCTGCGGTGTCCACTGTCCCATAACTGAGGAGATTGTGTATGTGAACCAAGAGTAAAATTTGCCCTAAGCCTCCTCACAAAAAAAAGAAGAAAGTAAAAACTGTAGCAATTGTTCACACTTGATGCCTGGAATAAGTGGTGTCGAACATCTAGGCAGGAATAAAGACCTACAATAAAATCAATCTAAAGGCAATCCTATATGCCTGTTTACACTGACTGGAGAAGTCTTGTAATGCCTGTGGACATTTTGATGTGTGCAGATACGAACAACAGTAATTTTGTGTGAATATGTGAGAACGTACTGTGGCTTTCCTCATTAATCACCAACATGACCCAGATAGCGAGTAGTCAGGTTTAGTGAAAAAGCCTGCCTTCGAGGAACGAACAGACATGATATCTATTTCTCAGACAAACTCCACTGAGCTCTGTCCCCTCTACACACACAGGAAAGTGGAAAAACTGAACAAAAAGGAAACACGGATTAATGGAATTTCTCTAATGCGTCTATATTTGCATCATTTATGGAATATTGTATCACCTGCAAACACTCAGGTGCAATAATGTTGAATCCTGCCCAACAATACAACTCATGAGGAGAGTGGTGGAGGTACTGTGGGCTAATCCAATTGAAATGTATCATGGGTATGACTCAGAAGCTTGTACCCTGCCAATCAGGAGAAAACTTCCTCTCTTCGGCTGAGTCCCTCGTGTTTCTTACTTTGAGAGCTCTGGCAGCGGGGTGTGATCACACATTCCCAGCCATAATGGAAAAGTTTATTTTGGTGCATTTTTGTATTTTGTATTTTCAACCAAATCACAGCTGGTAAACAGTGGACTCACATAAGCCTGTTTATTTGGAATCACCAGTTTTCTTATCCATCTTGTGCAATAATATGATTTTTTGCTTTCTCAAACTTACTAACCTGTATCTTTATAGCCTGTAAGTAGCAACATTAATGACGCAATGCAGCAATGCAAGGGAGCGCTTAATGATGTTATGGTTACACCTGTGTTTGACAAGTCGAAATGTCTGCTGTGAAAAAGGTCTATCCACTGGTTGGACTGTGAGAGATGAGAAGTCTGTCACATAATGCTGGCATTGCATCATGTATAGTATTACTCAATATGAAAATAATTCCTTTGGAGAAACGAAAAGTAAAGGAGCTGGTGTCCAAAAATAGTGTGCACAGGTGTTTTGATGCACATCAGACACTGTCAGCAGGGGCGTAAATATAGACAGTGCAGGCAGTGCAGCCCATGGGGTGGGTGGGCGGCATAGAGAGTCGGCCCCCCGACAATATGATGGGCAGACAATGGGCCCTTGCAATTAATTCAGTTTGCCACCCTGGTTCAAAGAAGAACTCACACCGATGAGTGCCATTTGTTATACATGCCCTTAGAAAAGCAAACCCATCTCCACCATGGTTTCATTTTAAAACACTCAGCAATCAATAACAAAATTATATGCTTAAAAGAAATAAACTACAAAAACTATGAATACATTACAAAAAAATGTTCAATTACATGAGTTTTTTTGTTAAATTTTCTTTGGTATTTTTGTCATATACAGGTATGCAATTATGACTGGGTAATGTGTATGTTGATGCCCAATGTCAAGTCTCTAGTTGTTGTGACGAGATGATATAATATTCAGTAACAAGTTATGTACTTCCAGGTCATTTAATACTGATGATTTGTCAGATCCTACAGTGCGCAATATTGACACCAAAGGCACCCTTTAGCATCTTTATGAGACACGCCAGGCTTTCATATAACTCCAATATAAATCCATCTGCAGCAATACTTGATGCTGAGAGCAACTGACGTATAAAGAGCAATGGGTCGAAAGAAACCAAACTTTCAGCCAGAAGACTGCACTTTGTGTCCTGTGTGAATCCAAAAGTCAGTTATTTTAAAGTAACATTACAGAACTTACATCGCTATGTCCCATGTGAAACCAAAAGTCACATAGTTTTAATGTAACATCACATAATTCAAGCACAGTAGACGTATTTACATCACGTTACATAGTAACGTAATTATTTATAGCCAAAACATGACCTTTTTCTGAAATTAACCAAGTAGTTTGTCGCCTAAACCTAACTTTAACTGTTTGACAACGTTACAATGTGTTTTAACAGTTTGTCACACTGATGCGCTTAAGGGCGTCCGGTGCATCTCTTGGGTGTGCTGTGCATCTCTTTTAGACGCCCAGGGGCATGATAAAAAAATCTGTTTGATGACCCGGGGATGAGAACGAGTTGGTGTCATAACAGCGTGCAGTGGAGCCCGTCATAACTACCTTACAACTGACTGTCAGTGTGTTGCATTGCAGTGTACTTTTGATACTGCCACCTGATGCTGCCAAAATCCAAAATTGTCAGATTCCACATGTAGGGGCTTTGAAAGCTGCAGACAATCAACATCACTTAGGGTATTGCAGAATTCTCCAGTGTCAACATTCTGTTTTTTAAATGAGTTTATGACACTTTAGAGCCCTTAGTGTCACATTGTTGCCCACTGTTGACTGCTGTGTTTACTTTCATTTAATTGTGTCTATGTGTCTGCTGATGTGTCACTGTAGCCTTTAAAAGAGTGAAAATAAATCTGTTCATTTTAATGGAATTGACACAGTCAGCAGACTTACTTATGGGGATGACGTTATTTCACACAAATCCTCCTTGTCAAGTTCAAGTTAAGTGAATTTTGACATGTTGATTGGCATTTTTGACTACTAACAAACTATCTTGATAAACTGCACACAAGGGGAAAGATTTACTGCAGCTCCGAGTGGGTACGAGCATTTGAGAAAACAGCAGAAGCCCTGACTTTTTGTCTGTGGCAGGTAACCTGATCAGAACATGGCTGTGATGACAGGTAGACCTGTACTACATTGAACAAAATACTTAATCTCATTCTAAACATGGTCTTTTCGGTTGCATTGTCAGTCCCAACAGAAAAAAAACAAGCTAGTAAGAGTGTATACAAGTCCAATTTGTGTAACAGCGGTCTCAAAGATCTGCAGGTGCAACCTGCTCCTCCACTGTCCCTTCTGTTTAGCAGGAAACATCCTCCTCACAGTAAACTTGGCTTTAGCGAAACGTGGCGAGAAATGACTCTGTGCAATCAAATCTCCTGTTGATCAGTGTGCAGAGCGAACACCCTGCCAGTCTTGTTGTGGCTGGCCTGTTGCAGTAATGCTCAGGAGCTCTTCGCTGTGAGTTTGTTCCGCATGCTGACCCAACTCCCTCAAAGCAGACTCCTCTCCTGTGGCACCATGTGGCCAGACAGAACACACTCGTCCTCTCTGACTTTCTTGTGTGCCTGTAGCCTGGGGAGAGAGCTTTTCATGCTCCACTGTTTCCTCAGAAAGCAGTGCCACTTCAACTCCCAACTGCTGGGAAACTGGGACCTGTTCTGTGTTACTGTACTATGAGTCGCAGAGCACAGCCTACTTTAACCTGTATGAATTTTATCAGGAAAAATGAAGCAAAACAACCAGGATCCATATTCAAGAGAGGTGTTATTAATGGAAAATATTACTTTAGCAAATAACTATTTCCCTCTGACTTCAGATAAAAAAGGTTCTCAATCAGCACTTCTTTCTCTGAGGATTTGAGGTGCATCACAAATCTCCTAGCAACCACAGCCAGCTCCATCATTGAGCCATTGGTCCATTAGAGAACTAGCCATGTGAAAATTATCCAGAATTATCCAAGAATAGAGAAGAACATATGGGGAACAAATTCTGATCTGGCAGTAGGTAAGTGATATTGGAAGGAAATGTCATTATTTTTATAACAATCTATTATTTTCTAATTGTCAGCCACAAGTTGTAGTGGTAGTGATATAATTTTACTCTCCAGTTTAATTGCACATGATTGACAAGTTAAATCTCTTTTCAAAAACAAATATTAAAGCCCTCATGTAAGATTAAAACATTTTATTACTAGTGGCCCCTGATGGGAAAATGAAATGCACAGCACTGTTGTTTTTACATAAAAAATAATAATACTCAGAATGGCTTTCAAAGTGAAAATAAACTGTGCATATCTTTTTACTGATGTGAAGTCATTCACTGCTTTACATGCACATACATTATTGGAATGTTCCTGACTTTTAACCCTTCGATCTCTGCAATAGAAAGATCAAGCGTCCGCCAGTGCCTTCATTGGCATTTTTGCTTATTGTGATGTCATTCTTAGAGTCTCTTCATATGCCTCATATCACTAAAATCTATACAGCTTATGCTAAAAGGTTATGTAAGCTAATACACAATAACAATTGTTAAAATGTTTTGAAATTGTCCATCCATCCATTTCCATCCGCTTATCCGGGGCCAGATGATATATGTAGTCCCTCCAGCTTGTTCTGGGTCCTACCAGTGGACCTGATTAGATGCCTGAACCACCTCATTTGACCTCTTTCGATGTGAAGGAGCAGCAGCTCTACTCCGAGCTCCTGCTGGATGTCCAAGCTCCTCATACTATCTGTAAGGCTGAGCCCCACCCTTCAGAAGAAACTCATTTCAGCCGCTTGTATCCAGGATCTCATTCTTTCAGTCACTACCCAGAGCTCATGACAATAGGTGAGGGTTGGGACCTAGATGGACCAGTAAATCAAAAGCTTCACACTCTGGCTCAGCTCCTTCTTCACCACGATGGTCCGGCACAGCGCACTGCAGAAGCTGCACCAAACTGCTGATCCATCTCACGCTCCATTCTACTCTTACTCATGAACAAAACCCACAGAGATACTTGAACTCCCTCACTTGAGGCAGTAACTCTCCCCCAACCCGGAGGGGGCAATCCACTGGTTTCTGGCAGAGAAGCATGGCCTCAGACTTGGAGGTGCTGACTCTCATCCCGACTGCTGCAAACCGCCCCACTGCATGCTGGAGGTCACGGTGTGATGAAGCCAACAGAACCACATCATCTGCGAAAAGCAGAGATGCAATTCTGAAGTCCCCAAACCGGACCCCTTCCTCCTCCCAGCTGCACCTTGAGTGGGCGGGTTTGAAATTTAATTATTAAAAATTAGACATGTTTTTATCAGATTTTACAATATAAAAACACAAAACAAATGAATCCAAAAGATTTCTAAATGTAGAAACATAAACAAAATATTTCTAAACACTCAATTAGTTATTTGATCTATGTACATTGTTTTTTGTTTTTGAGAAAAAGGGTCATTTACATGAAGATGTATTCAAAAATGTCTGACTGGAGAGACAACGAGAGTTGAGAACTGGTACGGGCCAACGCTGAAATTGTCATACAATTATCGGAAAAGCAAGAGATACTGTTGTTTGAGTATGACCAATTACTTAAATGTTTACCTTGCAGTGGTGCTTGTGGAAAATACAGAGAATCACCTACAATCAGTAGGATTCTTCCTCTGGGGACCATGAATATCTGCACAAACTATCATGGAAATATATACTGTTTAACTGTAAAATGAGAAAGTTTGCTTCGTCGAAGCTTGACTGTTTGACTGCTCAACTGTTACAAACATGACAGCTGGGTCAAACTTCTTCATTTGGCAGGTAAACAGTACACTAAAATATGTTTCTGAAAACATTTGAGGGAAGAAATAAGCAATGCAGTAACAGAATCTTGATTCATATTTGATCAACGCTGCCTGGTTTGACAGTTTGACTGCAGTTCATGAGCAGTGACTGACATGATTGACAGCTGCGTTAGAGACTCCTTGACTCTGATTGGTTGTTTTCATTCACCTATTGTAGATTCTTGCAAATGCCATTAGAAGCACTACGAGGAGGCACAGGAACATTATTTTTTCACAGATTATGTGCTGTGTCATGTACTTCAGTGTAAATATAGTGACAGTTTCATTAAATATGACAAAAAGTTATTTTTATAAAGATTACCAACCACAGCTTTAATGTTTAAAGTCAGCAGACACCGTGGCTTCATACACCAGCAAATATGAGTGTAGCAGGACTTCTTGTACTCTGATCAAAGCTCTGAGCTGTGGGTCACCAGCGAGCATGATGACTTAGGAGCTTATTCCTCAAACAATCACAGAAGCAAGTTAAAATAAATGACAGGCTAAGAAATGAAAATAAACTTTGAATATCAGTTACATTTTTGTAGCAGCTTGGGCGCTGTCATACAGGAGAATAAAGATTTAGGAGAATAGGCATGAAATGAAGAGCTTCATTTCAAAATGAGATATCCACTGCTTGATAAATGCATCATCTGCTCTGATGAAATGATTGTGGGCATTAAATTTATACTCCTAATGGAATATCATTTCATGAATGGTTATTTCACGACGTGTAAAGCAGTTCCACTTTAGACGAAATAATCACCTTTGATTGTACCTAGCATGGATATAAAGCTCATATAGAATGAAAGGCTTTAAATTCAGAGACTATGAGTATTGTGATTCATAAATGCCATGCATAGGGATTTAGCTGTGGTTTTAAGTATGGTATTAAACCCATCAATTTGCATTAATCAGCTTTGAAGTGGCTGAAGAGGACATTAAAAGCTTAGTTTCAATAAGGTTTATTTTCTATATGCTACAGTGGGGGTTCCACAGTTTGAGCCTCAAGCCTTTAAGAAGGAAGGGATATGTTAACTCATGACTTACTGCTACCTCTCAATGCATTTTCACAGCTCCTCCAGTGAGGGCACCAAGTCCGCACTGGTGACCTGTGTCACCAAACACTGGTTATTATTTTCCAGTTTGGTCATGAATGAATGAATAAATTAATTAATTATTTGACGAAGTGTGAAGACACAGTTGGATTAAGCTGTTGGCGGCTGGCAAAACCTTTAATGTTTTTGGCAGCCCAGGCCCCAAAACAACCCAAATACAAGAAAATATTGGAATTGTATGTTTCAGCAAACCACTGTTCTAAACCTGTTGGTTTAGAACAAACCCAGTTGTGATTTAGCAGGTCATTGGTGTGTTTCAAGCATTTTTTATCCCCCAAACCTGAGTGTTTTTTAGGGACCTGTGGCTCTTTTTCCAGCTGATTTTAGTCCCTAAACATGGGAATATTTTTGGGACTCATGGCTCTTTTATCGCCAAACTTTTAGCCCCCAAACATGGGTGTTTTTAGGGTGCCATGGCTGTTTTTCCTGTGGCTTTTTAGCCCTCAAATGGATGTTTTTTAGGGACCCATGGATCTTATTTTTGCTACATTTCATCCCCCAAATGTTGGTGTTTTTTTGGGACCTGTGGTTCTTTTCTTTGCAGCTATTTTAGCCCCCCACCTCATTGTTTTTAGGGAACCCTGCCTCCTTTTCAGTGACTTTTAAGTCCCCAACGCTTTTGTTTAAAAGGACTTGTGGCTTTTTTTTTGTCCTGTGGTTTTTCAGGCACCAAACCTGGGTGCTTTTAAGCCGACTCTTGCTGTTTTTCCTGCACCTTTTTAGCCCCCAAACATGAGGTTTTTTTTTTTTAAAGATCTATGGCTCTTTTTCTGGCAGCTTCTCAGCCTTTAAGGGTTCTTTTAGCTAGACATTGCTGTTTTTCCAGCAAGGATAGTGCCACAAAAAGCAGTGTTATTTTTTTACTTAGACATTGCTGCTTTTCTAGTGGGAGGTTATGCCCCAAAACTGGGTATTTTAAGGCTATTCATGATCTTTTCCTCACCATAACCATGTAGTTTGTGTGCCTAAGCCTAACCACGTTAACAACAGCATTGCTGAAACATGAAGAAACTTGAAGTTTTAACGTATCCACTACATAATAACAAATGCAATGGCCCGTGGTTTGCAGGGACGTACAATTCGACATATTTTCTGGTGATTGTGTTGTTTTTTGGCCCCTATGGATCCTGTCCTCCGACTACCACTGTTGACCATTTTACCATTTTCACCATCTAGGTGTAGTTTGTTTTGATGGAAAAAAAAACTTCTTATTGTGTACTTTTAATGAACAGAGATGAGGTTTTAGGATTTTAATCAATGCCAGAAGAGGAACTTATAAAATATATTAAATCTATATAGAGGAAAACCTAATTACTGCTATACACTGTATACTGGATAATTGGTAGGTAATTAACTTAAGAGTTGGAACCAAAAAGACAATTGCCTTTACTTTTTAAAAGTTTAAATAAGATGAACAAAAGCTCAACAAACTTACCTGAGACTCTGTCTCTGTTTGACTGTGCCTGTCTCTCTGTAATTTCGTCTGTTCTCTGTGCGCCATCTGTTGTCTTTGCCTAATGACATCATTATGAAACATCACACCAGTTAGTATAAAAACCATCAGTTGATTAAAAAAGCTTTAAATTTAGCACAGTGTTAAAACTAGAGTGTTTACTCTTTCTAGCTGGGATACAGCCTATACTGTATGTACCAACCCATTCTCATTTCCATCAAATATGGCAGCCTGGTCAGTGGTCCTGGTATCTGTAACTGATGCACAAGGCACCTTATGGTGTCTGTATGAGATGCCACCATCTTTCAACTAACTCCAATGTAATCCTATCTGTGGCAATAACAAAGTATAAAGAACAAGAAATACCAAGTAGCGCAGAAGGGAGGGGAGGTGGATGGGTCAAAGATACGCCGTACTTTCAACTAGAAGACTGGTGTTTGTGTCCTGTGTGAAACCAAAAGTGAAGAAGACTATGCCGTGTGACATGGTCATCACTTGACATAGTTGTCAAGTGACATACTCATTAAGTTCCTGTAAAAACAAAGTTATTCTTACACAAACCATGATTGTATTTCTAAAACTAGCTAATTGGTTTTGTTGCCTAAACCTGGAGTAGTTTAGGTACAGAAACCTTCTTGTTGCCTTAACGTTGAGTAGTTGTGGTATGGAAACCTTCTTGTTGCCTAAACGTTGAGTAGTTGTGGTATGGAAACCATCTTGTTGCCTAAACCAAGAGTCGTTTTGTGGTGAAACCATTTTGTTACCTAAACCTAGAATAGTTTTGGTGGTGAAACCTACACTTCCTGTCAACATGGGAGTTTATTTTGAAAGACACTTCAACATGTAACAAGCTACTCACTTGACACGTCCAAAACTGATGCTAGAGGGTATCTTGTGCTTTTTTCTTTTAGTCAGACAAGGGTATTTTAATTCATACCTGACATGTTTCGACAGAGCCTTCCGTCTTCTTCAGAGGTGTCACCCGATGTTAGTGTGACGTGTTCTTATATCAGCTGATCTTACGGAGGGGTGATCACCCTGTCAGGTTTGACAGGTCGACCACGCCTCCTGCTGTCCGGCCGCTCCTCCAGGACGGCGCTCCAGGTGTGTGACAGCATGTATGCCCCCTCGTCCCGGTTCATCGTCCTGTCCGCCCGTTTCCTGATCTCAATTGCTTCCATAATCCAGCATTGGTGTTTGTTGCCTTCAGTGTATATGACTCTGGCCTTTTCCCAGTCTTGCTGCAAGAGGGAGAACCGCGTCATGGACTGGGAAGGGCCACTGACTGATCACTGATGCAGACTCTATCGCACACAAAAACACTGAGGTGTTTCAAAGGACGTTTTTGAATTGACCCATTGAATCAAAGTTACAGAAGTACATTAGGGTTACGGGTCATTGGCTCGCCTGAACGTCAGTTCTCAGAGCTGCTGCATTAAGTGTTAAGACATTTATGACACACATGTTAAACATGCATGTATAGTAACTAATATACTGTATATACAGTATATAAAATATCTAATTTTGTTCTTTATCTCTTATTTGATCTCTTTTATTTACTTCGTTCAAATAGTTCTGCATCTGTTTTCTAACCTCTCAGCACGTCTCTGTGCTGCAGGAACATGTGAATATTCTCTTGGGGATCAGTAAGGTCTTATCTCTTATCTTATCTATTTATAATTTATATCGTTTATTGCATATTTGTCTTCTTTATATGTTGAAACTCCGTGTTTGAATTCAAAATAGTTGGAAAGTAAGTTATAATTTGTTCAAATCTAATCTACTTTGCCCTCTTCCAGTCTTCATCTGCTTGATATTTCCAATCAACAACTTGTCAGCGAGAACATTATGCGATGACACGTTGCATTTGGTCGTGTTTTAGCTGCAAAACATTTTGACAGACATCAGATAAAGACTTGTCAGTTGGCACAGCCATATTGTTTTCCCACCTTGCTCCCCAGAAACCATTTCCTTCCAGACAAAACTGTTTTGTGATTGTGATTGCAAAACGAAGAAATAAGCCCTCTGTCTCAAATGCCACTTGTCAAATGGATTTGACTGACACAGATTGCAGAGGATAAGGTTTCAGACCACAAATTTCCAGCCTGACGTACTTGGCAAATCTGGCTTACCAGTGAGGCATAAAGAACTGTCGTGTTCCCTCAGAGAGGTTTACTTTGGAGAAAACTTTGTCTTTCAGACCTTTTGACAGCATCTCCGGCTCCACTTTCTCCTAATTTATGACCCTGAATGTGTGTGAATGTGTGTATTGTGGAAACCTTGTCTTTTACTGTGTAGTCTTTTAAACTTCTTAAACAGTTGTCAATTTTTACTTTCATTATGTCACTGCCTTGTTTTCATCTGGCACTACTGCAGAGGCAATTACGTGCTTGCAGCAATTATCATTCTTCCATGGCTTTTCTCACCTGTAACTATTTTATGCTACACATTCTCTTCATGTATTATTGTGTGCCTAATTTTATGCTGTTTCCTGCATTTCTAATACTTCCATAAATTTACATATTTAACCAGAGAAGCATCTCCTGAAGACAATACGAGTGACTACTGTGCACATTGCTGCTAATTAGCATTATTTTTGGATGACTTTATAATAATACAAAAAACTCATTGACCTTAATGTAATGGCTGAGTTATAGTGTGGGAGGGATCAGGTGCTTTAAAACACTGTCCATAACTCTTAAACTGCATGTCATGATAATGAGATAATAAAGAGCACAGATAAAACAGCACAGACAGAAAAAGCTTTAACTGTTCCAACAGAATATTGTGTGTTTATGTAGGACCGCATTGCTAATAGTGACAAGCTGATAGAGATGCAGGGCAATTAAAAACATCCCATGGACATCAATTGTATTTACATCTCAGCCACTGTATACAGGACAAACTCCACTGACATTTCTAACAGTTCCGAATTGCACGCCTAGAACCTTTACATGAGGTCATTATGATGACATATACAGTTTTTACGTTATTAACTAGGCCTATATCACACAATGAAATCTAAGCCTTATATTTATAACGCAGCATCTGTATAGTACAAGCTACATTTAAATTTCCAAATGTTAGGCATTGCATACTGTTAACCTGTACGAAAAACACAATAACAATTTGTACAGTTGTGTAAAGTCATTATTAGCCTATATGGAGGCCCATTCACTCACATTACATCTGTAACTCAGTCAATACATCAAGCTTAATGAGTTTTCATGCAGAGGTTACGTCGATTAAATATTTTCTTTCACCGACTTGTGTTTTTTTAACAATGACAGAAAAATCTGAAGGCTGTCCTTTCATTTCATTTTGACAGTTTAGAAAACTGACAGAAGTTCCAAAACATTAAATAATGCACACCCCTTTCCAGTTGGGGGCATGTGCATATTAATTAGCAATTGTCTTTGATCTCATGTACATGATCTCTTTGTCTTGTTGGCTTTAGCCAAAGACATTACCTCTTTGCTTTAGCCAATGCATTGGTAAAGCTTAATTCACATACACTGCAGCGGAGTGTCCAGAGAGTCTTTAAAAAGGCCAATAATTGTGATGGCACTGATAAAAGAGGTGAAGAAAGTAGGCCTTGTGGGTTTAAAGTCAGCTTGGGTAACACAAGCGAAAGGCCAAAACATACCAGCAGCAAACTGTGCATGTGAAAAAATACACCCCTACTAATTTAATACATTTTTCCCCCACTCCCTCTCTGCTTGTACACATCAGCTCCCATAGCAGCTCTTTTTCTCTGCTCCCATGGCAGCTCGACTCCTCTCCTCACCACTGATGCGAGGAGAACTCTGTTGCTGTATCTTGTGTGTGACAAAGAATGGATGAGGAGAGACTTTTTGAGGTTGACCATGGCCTATAAGATATTACTTGGCGAGTCATAGCTCTAGAAATTGGCACCTCAGGTGAGAAATCAACTTTTTTAAGGCTGTCCACATATGATTTTAAGCCAATACAGAGGTGGAAGAGGTGCAGCTCTCTCAGTAAAAGTAGTGATAAATTTGCGTGGTCGTCTTTTAACGAGCTGCAATGCCACGCATCCAGTGTGAGGTAGAAGCAGCACTTGACGCATGTCACACCGCGTGAAAATAATAGGGGTGTATATATTATCACATGAGGCATTCACAGCTGGTGTGTTTTAACCTTTAGCTTGTGCTAACCTGGCAGATAGTGAACTCACCAGCCCTAATTTCTTCATCTCTTTTATCAGTGCCATCACAATTATTGGGCTTTTTAAAGACACTTTAGACACTCAGCTGCTGTGATATTTTGCAGTGTATGCAGATATAGCCTACCAATGCACTGGCTTAAGCAAAGAAGTAACATCTTTAGCTAAAGCCATCTAGACAAAGCAGTCATGTACATGAGATCAAAGACAAGACTAGAAAATTACAAATTAATATGCACACATCAGTGCTGGTGTGTTTTCAGCTTAACACAGCGGCAGTGGCTAACATCTGACACAAGTAGTTAAATGGTCCCAACACACTCACAAAGGCACAAAAAAGGCTCGACTTTGTCATCAGATCTGTTCGTATGGGTGAGGTAATGTTTGCCATTTGTTGCTAACAGTTAGCCCCGTCATCTCTCACAGAGCTCACACTCCCGCGCAGTCTCATGATAAACAGAGCACGAGCAGGGCAAGGACAGGCCAATTGAATCAATATGCTGTATGCAGCTTTACAATAACATAAGATTTTATCTAATTTAAATAGTAAGAAATTACAGAAGTCACGTGAAGCAATTCCTACAAGGCCAAAGTGTCGAACATTTGTTGTTGATTACTAATGTTATAGAAGATTCAGAGCCCAAAAAATAGAAGATAGACAGATGGATGTGGTGGAGGATGAAGGACAAGTGGGTAATACTGGTAACGTTTATCAGCCAGTGACAGCGAAAATTAATATGATGTAATATCAGATCATGTGATTATAAACTTGTTAAAAAATCAAGCCAAATAGCATCAGTGCACACGGCAATTACAGCTATTTTCTTCAGGAAGTGCTTCTCTAGTTTGTAAAATGTTTGCAGGTAAAAATAAAACCCTGTGTTGCGGACCTGAAGTAAGCGGAAAATGTGTAAACACAAAATGTATCACAGGTAATTCAATTCCAAACAACAATGAAGCAGCAGCAAAGCAAGCAATTGCTTTGATGCTGCAAGTTTGCACTAAAATTGGTGCTTTCAAAAAAGCCAGAGTACATCTGTATTTTCAGGCCAGCTCCTGGTTATAGAATTCAGCTGCTCCTCTATGATTCCATCTGAGGGCCTTTATTTTGCAGACAGTCACTGTAGCGCCTCAGGTAATTGTGCAATAGATCTCTGCCAGATGGTGACCCTCTGCCAGTGATGCAGTAATGGGGACTGGACTCTTGCAGGTTAATTTTCTCTGGCTCGGTGAGAGATTTTCCAGGAGCCCCCTCGCTCTTTGATACAGTTTAAGATCCACATCCTCAGCCCTCGGCTCGGGGCGACCGCTTCCCCCGCCATTCAGTCAGACCAATTTCCAGACTCAGAGTAGAATTTGTCATTTTAGCTGCATGTGGTTTCAGCTGCACCTATTGAAATGATGACAAACTGTCATTACAGACAGACCCAACAACTGTTTACCACCTCATCTATATTCTGCAGCCTCATGTCCTTCCTTTATTTACAGCTCATGGCCCCACTTCCCCTCCCACCTCACCCACATTGTTATCGCCATCATCATCGCAAAAAGGCGGCAGCTCCGACTTCCATATAGAAAGCAGAACATCCTCATATTCTCAGTTAAGTATGGCAATTTTGCTGAGGGAAATATTTCACCTGTGATGAGCTCTGTGCCACAACACATCCACCGAGCACCATCCCTCTTCCTCAAGGAGTTAATAACATCCTGTGTGCATTTCTGGTCAAGGTGAAGGTCAGCACCGACATGATTTCAGTGCTGCTCTATTTCAAGTTATCACTAATAAAGGGCAGCAGTGGTAGCAACTCACACTGTGCTGTCAGAGTGACACACCTGATCAGTCCCTCTGCTCCTCAGAGGGCCGGAGC
Source organism: Cephalopholis sonnerati (assembly GCA_019142605.1). Lineage (NCBI taxonomy): Eukaryota > Metazoa > Chordata > Actinopteri > Perciformes > Serranidae > Cephalopholis > Cephalopholis sonnerati. The sequence continues at coordinate 9,531,824 of JAGQAX010000009.1, read as the reverse complement.
TGTTCAAGCCACAAGGTTACGTTTTCCAAACCTTCACAGGCCCACTGAAAAGGAAAATTGGTCATATCTAGAAAAATTGTACTGCTAAACTACATACAGTATTGTGGAAAAAAATATTGTTTGCCACGTTAAAGCATGGTTGGCATGTAATTTATGTCAAAAAAAAACATGTACTAGCTCGTATGGAAAGCCATCTGAACATGTTTAAAGACAAAAGTGTTTACAGCTGGTCAGAATGGTCACACTCAAAAGTAGGAGAAAGACTGTGTTAGGTCCCTTCATTGAAACAAGTTCCTTAAAAGCATGACGGTGATCAGCAATTTTTGTCACAATCTGCATATTAAATTACATATTAATGATAATACATGAATTCATAAAGCACCTTTTGAGAGCAGATGTCACAAATTGCCTCACAACCCAAAAAATAACAAGTAAAAGCCAAAGAAGCAGACATCAACTGTAGACATCAAGCTGAAAAACATAAAAGACACTAAAAAAAACTAAACGAAAGCAAGTCTAAACAGATGGGTCTTGAGCGGCTTTTTAAAAGTGTCCACAGTGTCCACAGATCTTAAGTCCAGTGGGAGAGAGTTTCAGAGTTTTGGAGCTACAACCTCAAAAGGGCAGTCTCCTTTTGTCTTGAGCCTGGAGCAACAAACAACCAACAAAACCTGATCAGAGGACTTCAGATTCCTAGTGGTGATATAGCGCTTTAGTGGCTCTTTAACAGAGGCTGGTGTCTGACCATGCAAGGCTCTAAATGTGATCACAAGAATCTTGAACTAGATTCTAAATTTTAAGGTAAAGGTTAAGGGTTAGGGGAGCGCGAGATTGAGTACGATCTAGGACACCACAGTTGATTTCCGGATAACCAGAGCCATCCAGGATGCCATAAATGCACACACTGCAGCCAGTCTGGAAACATGGGCAATTTTAAAGCAGATACCTACAATGTAAGAAGGGGCAAAAAGACTAAATTGCAATGCACAAGTTGAAGCAGATGATGGGATTGTATTTTTTGGAGTTCTACCTTTGAAGCCTTGTCTAAAGAAATGTCTAGATTAGACAGGGTAGGACAGAAAGCCAAGAATTCCAATCACCTCGGGGACAACGCCAGCTGGGACAGATGTAACAACTTCTGTTTTGTCAGTATTGAGGTGTAGAAAGTTGTTTCGATCCCTTGTTGTTGTTGTTGTTGTTGTTGTTGTGTGCACTGTTGACATTTTAGCTTGAGATTTCTATCCTGGCTCTAGACTTTTAAATACTCCTCACATCTCAGATTTCTTCGGCAGCTGAACAGGCTGGTGTTTTGCCCCTCCTCCCTACACGGCATGGAAGTATGTTTCATTTGTTGTGATGAAGAAGCTAATTCTTTAGCAAGCTAACTAAGCTAACTGCCAGCACCTACCTGTCCAAAAGAAAACAGGCCAACTCCACATTGCTCTTCATCCCCATCCTCTCCTTCAGTGTGTGCCAGTGAATGTGAATGTGAAAGCAGACCCCAGTTTCACTCTTCTTTGTGAACAAGCATTGTTTGCTTGATGTCGCGCTTCGCTTTATTTGCATTTTTTAGCGCGGTGCAATTTTTGTAGCTCCTCTTTGATGCAGGCTGCTACTACCTGATTGCTACCTTTTTATAAAATTCTGACCTCACCTGCATGTTGTTATTGGCTGGGGGCTACACACCAGGCACTGCCCAGAGGTTGCAGCCAATAATTATCCTAAACTTAAGTTAAAAAAATCTGAATAAAATAAGTAAATGCAGGCAGAGGTCAGGGTCTCTGGAAATAAATACACTGCCACACACTTCCAGTGGGTTATAAGTGATGGTTGACAGGGATTACTTTAGTATGAGTCTAAAATCCTGCATAGTATACCTTTAAGGTAACTGCTCCTAGCAACTGCTAGCTGCTAACCACTTCACTGAAAAAGATATCAACAAATGGAAACCCCCATCCCAAGCAGAAAATGGCTAACACATACATAATATCAACTGAATGATGAAGTATAAACAAAATGGTGAGACTGTCCTCCAAGAAAAATGTCAGTATCATATTTTCGAATGCCTCAATACAACCTTTGTTTGTATTTAATGGATAAGCAAACTTTTGTGGTTGTGTGTAATATGACTCTTATATTTTAGGAGCAAAATTAGAAGTCGTGGGACATTGTTAAAGACTCATGACAGCACTGTGAGGAAATCAGGGTGGTTGATGGGTCAACAACTTGTGCGGCTTACATAGGAAACTGCTGTTCACTTACAATTTTCTACCAATAATCAAAGCTGTTTTTTTTATTAAACATTTTCTCCATCACCAGACACTGACGCCAGTATACCTACCTACCTACTATCTAAGAAACTATCTGCTGAGGATGCAATCAGCCTGGTCTTCGCCATGTACAGCAACCCTGTAGAACCCAGAAATGGACCCATGCACCAACCTGTGCCCTGTGCATCTCATAGTGACACACCAGGCACCCTTTAGTGTCTCTATGTGACACACAGCTGAAAGACATGAACACATGGTTCATGCTGTAAAATGGTTGCGGTTAGGTTAAAGCTACAAACTACTTAATAAGGTTTACAAAAAGATCTTGTTTTGGGTTAAAATTGGATTAAAAGTCGTAACCTAACATTAACATGATGTCAGTGCATGATGTCAGTACACAAATTAAGCAGTCTTGACTTTTGGTTTCACACGGGACACGAACTACAGTCACCTCTAGCCCTATGCACTCTTTCTCACTCTTTATAATATGTCAGTTGCTCTCAGTCTCAAGTATAGTCAAGGATGGCTTTCTTCTGGAGTTACTCGAAAGCCTTTTGCATTTCATAAAAACGCTAAAGGATCCTTTGGTGTCAATATCACCCCCCCAAGCGGCGTGACAAAGCCTCTGTATTTGGCGACCTGGGAATGAAAACGGGCTGAAAGGCCATGGACATGAGGCCCTGCATATAGTGTGCTGCTGCACCTGGATCTACCTGTAGACAAGAAGACAGTGGCTTACTGTGATTCTTTTATCTTGCCCTTTAACCTTAAGCACTGGTGCTCCTCAGGGCTGTGTCATAAAACCCTGGCTCTTCTCCATACACCAACAGTTTCACATCATATCTCTGGGGAGCCTGAATGTGCCCATTAAATTTCATGGCAATCTACACATTAAGCCTTGGTGTTTCTCTTGTAGAAAACCTGGCCAGATGGAGTTGAAATAGCAAAAGTGAGAAGATCACAAAATCTTCAAGATTCATCCTTTGAGGACCATGAATATTTAAATTTCGCAGTTATCTGGCCAACAGTTTTATCTGTCTTTTGATCAAAATGTTACACAAAACAACAATTCAGCAGCTGACCAACAACAATAAACTCAAACATGCTTCATTAATGAGACTGAAGGTCCAGGATTTGCTTGACATTTGATGAAATATACAGGAGCCATACTCTGTTCTGTGTGAGCCTACATCCTGTATGACTTTAAAGTTCCCACATGCCGCGGCTGCTGAGCTGAGGTTCCCTGACAAGCTAATCAGTCGCTGGCTCGGCCTCAAATAAGCTCGGTCCTGACTGAGCTGTATTAATAAAGCAGAAGATATGTTCAAGGTTATTACTGCTTATATAGGAGGTGTGCTGCTGTCTGTGACTGAGAGAGAAAGTCAGTGTAAATTGTGAGAAATATGAGATTCGCCTATTACTTCTCTCTCATCATCCTCCCCCTTAACCAGGCTGTGTGATATCATAAAACCTGGTGAGCTTCATCTCTGAGTGCGATTATTTATTGTGGTTTGACATAGTCTGTTCTGAATATTTTTTAGTCTTTTCATTGTGCATGCTAGAAAATAAGAAATTTGATTAAAATACGGTAAATGTCTCATTGTAGTAAATTAATGTACTGATGGCAACATCGTGGATCTTTTCACCTATACAGTGCTGTAATATAACAAAAAAGATTCTCATCAAAACCCCTAAGTTATCGACTAGTTTTTAGGTTGTGTTGGAGAGAATTCATCCACATTAAAAAAACACATTACATGACTTGTAATTTGCTTCCAGAATAGCACAAATAGAGTTTTAAGTTTTGACGTCTTAATCGGCAGGATGTCATTTATCACTCCAAACTATGACAAATCACTGCTCCAAAAATAAAAGTTTTCTGATCTGTCATTGCTGTGGTGTGTGACAAGTGTGTGGGAGGAGTCATGCTATTTCAGCATCTTGCTTTTGGCAGACAAGAGGCATAATTCCTACAGCCCCTACAGGGCTTTGTCCTTTTAAATGTAAAATTGGGCATATGTGAAAACATCTGATGCTTCTTGGAAGAACAGTGTTAATTTCGCAGTCCAGGACCATAGTAACTAAAAGCTGAGCCCCTATTCTTTTACTAAATTGTAGGAATGGCTAATGAGAAAGTCATAAGACAGGGATAAAGCTATTACAACATTTAAATACCAAAAAAACAATGTTAAAATCAATTCTGAGGACAGTGGTAACCACTGCAGAGATTTAAGTACTGGTGCTTTGGGTCATAATATTCTAGCAGCAGAGGTAAGTATGCTGTCTAGGTGTTAAAAACTGGATTTACAATGCTACAAATATGATTCTTAAAACTCACAAGAAAATCTCTGACATTGTCTATAGTTTTCCTGGTTAAGGAGTCAACATGCAGTGTTATGTCTTCTTGCTGTCCTTGGTATACAACAAGGATCTGAGATACCATAAAATGAGTTTTCGATCCACCTATTAAGTAATAGCAGGGCCAGAATCAACAATACCAACTCCAGAGTCACATGACTGTACTCGAAGCAGACTTGTCTCACAAATTTGATGACTAGACTCGAGTTGACAAAATCAAAAAAATACTTGGTATTGGACTTGGGCTTTAACACCAATGACTTGTGACGTCACTTGGACTTGAGCCTTTTGACTTGATACTAATCAATAGTGATGGCCAAATGAAGCCTCATGAATCATTTTCTTTATTTTCTGAGCCCAATAGATGGTGCTTTTTGTTCAACAAAAGGTTGAAAGCACACTGAATTTCTATTCTTTTAGCCTCTCTCTTTAAACCAAGAGCGCCATCTAGTGGGCTCAGAAAATTTAAAAAATGCTTCATGAGGCTTCATTTAGCCATCACTACTTATCAATACTTGATAACTTTCCCCTTAAGTCAATTTGGGAAGATAAAGTTATAGACATGGTTCTACTATGAGATGAATTAGGACTTGGGGACTTGACCTCGGACTTGGGACTTGAGTACAACAACTTAAGACTGTCTTGTGACTGCAAAATAATGACTTGGTCCCACCTCCAGGCTAAACAACAACTTACCTCGGACAGACTGTCAGACTCTGCTGTGGGTCAACAGGATCCCTGTAGTTGTTGCAAATTTGCATCGCTGCCAGCAAATCTTTTCACATCAAAACCTTTTATTGAAAAAACGTTGCAGCTGTCGCAAATTGCATTACTGCTGGTATAAATAGTTTTAATGTGAAATATGAGTGGGCAAGTATTTCACAGTTGCATGCTGTTTATTCGTCTCACCCGTGGGGCATAAAGGCCTTTAGTCTAAAGCTATATTCATGTTTCATCTAGGCCTCTTGAAGGGAAGTCTCAGTTCTACAACATACAGTAATATTTTAAAGAGTAGTGTGCTTTTGACCTCATGGTCTTTGTTCCTGTCTCGACATGACGATGCTTCCATGCGCAGGGCCAGGTCCATACAGAAATGGACTTCAACTTTGCTGTATAGAACATGACCTCTGACCTTAACCCAATCCAACACCTTTGGGATGAACCTTATCACCAAGTGTTGGACCTTACTAATGCTCCTGTGACACAATGAGAGACTGGGATTTAGGGTGTCTGCATACTATGAGCTATGGAGACTATCTCTATCCAACTGCAGGAAGCTTTAAGGCATCCATGCAGTAATATCATCTGTGCAATTAAGAAGAGATTTGATTGACTTCTGAACATCAGGCACTTAAGACAAATATAGCTGAGTGTCATTCAGTGTTTCATTTGATTCATCATAATTGCATTGTAAAACGTCAACTAAAGGACAGAAATGCACAACCCCACTTAAGCTGGTTCTTGCTGGCCGGTGGCTATAATTGACCTGGATGGCTTCTCCAGTCATGAGATATACATGAATTAAGGGGTAGTTAATTGCATCATTGAAAACGTACTGTGGCCCAGGGCTTTTTGCTCTCTGTTCCAGCCTTATCAAGACTCCTCTGAAGCACTACATACTCCACGAAAAAAAAACACAGCTTCTTTCTACGCACTAATCAACTTTGAAAGTTTATTTCGGAGGAAATATGCACTGTCATCACTGCATGGGCAGGACAGCAGCATACTGCATCCATTAAATCCTCATACATTTTTAACAAGCACTGTTCCCAAACAGTGTACTCTTGCAAATACAAACAAAATACACCTTTCACCAAGATGTTGAGTGACTCCCGATATTAAGACTTTAATTAGTAGCTGGCTTGCTGAGAGCTTAGAAACGCTGAGCTGTGATGTGTTAAGCAGCATCCCAACTTCCATCCTCCAGGTCACTAACTGTATGTTTCAAAGAACATTTGCAATCCCAAGAGGTGGATATTGGTTTCTTTTTAGTTGTATTATCAATGTCTCTTCATCTCCACCCCACTGAAGAAGGCTGGCGTGTAACAGCAGAATGTATGGACGTGCTGCCCAGACGGTCAGCTCCTGCTGGCGCTTCGGCAGATTAGCCTTAAGAGACGCACGCTGCCTCCCTAAACAATGCTGCCCCCCGAGCCCTGTGTGGATTATAATGAAGACACAATATCCATGCGGCCATGGACCTGCTGGCCCCTTCTCTCATCAAGCCTGTTGGCTGATGTTCCAGCCATACAAAACACAGCCAGTTTGGAGGCTGCCTTAATCACCCTCTCCAGAGGCGCCACATGAAGGTGAGAGCGAGTATCAAGACTTTTTTTTTTCTTATCACCATGGTGCTGTGACACAGACAGCAGCAGTCGTTATCCCTGGGTGTCTCCCAGCTGGCGCTTTTCACAAATCAGCAGAAGAAAAACAACTGAATTTAAGGAGGCTCCATGTACTGGGATTCATGTTTGGATTGAGGGGTTTTCCAAGGTCTGACAGATAATGGTGAGGCACTCAAAGGATTATTACATTTTTTTTCCCCAAATCTGGTCTTATTTTCCTATCAGTCATAATAACTTTGCATTTACTCATTTATTTTCATAACTCGGGCCATCGATTTCATGGCGACTCTATATTCTCCAAAGTAACTGCTGAGATCTGGGAACACAGCAACATCGCTAAATATAGGTCCAACAAGTATGAGCGGTCCAACGATCAGACTGATTGTAAAAATGCCAACACATTAGTCAAACTTATTTGGAAGAGAAATGAAGGAGAACCAGAAAATTAATCCCCAAACTCTCTGTGTAAACATCCATCACAGTTTACCGACCAACTTCCTGATGTGTTTTGGGCTACAGCTAAAAGGGATGGTTTAACATTTAGGGAAAATATGCTTCCCTGCCAAGAGTTAGATGAGATGGTTGATACCTCTGTCATGTCAGTTGGCTAAATATGAAAGGAGCTTGTGCCAGGTGATGCTATCTTAGCGTATGTCTTTGTTAGCTTATGTTAGCATGCAGACTGGATGCAGGAGGAAACAGCTGGTTTCTGCTGGTTGCCTTGCAACCCTCACAGTGACAACAAGCCCCAGTTTCAAATTTAATAGACCGATATGAGAGTCAGTCTTCTTATCCAAGTCTAAGAGATAAAAGTTCTGTGTACATCACTTGGAGCATTAATATAGCAGGAAACAACTACCTGCCATGTATGTATGTTTGCCTCTGTGTGTTGTAATGCAATCTTCCTAGTGGGCTGTTGTCGTAGACTATACGGCTGGGCGTGCATGTGAGTCCCAGTGTGTATCCCACTGGCTGGCTAATCATGGCTGCTCTACACTTTCTTTTAAGGGGAACACCACCTAAGTTAAGAATTCCAGTACGTTATTTCCCTGGCCTAGGAAAGTTCAATCAATATTTGTGAACATGAGCCACTCTTTCTTAAAGCCAGACACCAGAGAGGTAACTTGTGATGTCATCAAGTATAAAGTCTGGAGCCGCTTCATAGACAATGAATGGGAGCTTGATTTTGTGGACCCACAGAATATTTGTTTTCTTTCTATACCCAAATTAGCTTTGTTCTATTGCAGTGTTCTCAGTTCTGAAACAGAAAATGTCACCATATACTAACAACATTCCCCTCAAAACTCTCAGTGTCATCTAGAACATCTTTCCCAATTCATTGCCTATGTAGCAGCTTCAGACTTTATACCCAATGACATCACAAGTTTGAATTTTAGCACTCTAGTTTTTGGGATTGGGAGAGTTGTTCATATTTACTAATGTTTTTGTACTGTCTTAGACCATAGAAATAAAATGTATGAATTTTGAAAATGGGTGAAGTTCCCCTTTAAGGGACCCTTTTTTTATCTCAAGTGAACTGACAACCCTTGACTAAGTGAAATATTTTCTGGATATTTTATATTATATACAGTGCATAACAATAACAGTACAGAACTGATAAACTGTACAATTAACCCAAATAGTAAACGTGACACCTGCAGGAAGCTTGTGTAGAAGGAGCGATTTGGATGAATTTGGAGCTGGTTATTTCCTTTGAATATTACATCAGAGATGAGTTTTGGGGATATTTTTTATGAACTCTTAATACGATTTTCTGTCTGTATAATGTATTTTTTCATACATACTTACATACCAGATCATTATATATATATATATATATATATATATATATATAGTTGTTTTTTTGTTGTTGTTTTTTTCAAAAAATGTTTTCTTGCAACCCTTAAAATCAAGAGGCCTTGCCACCCCCTAGGAAGCTTTTGTGACCCCCAGGTTGGGGATCAGTGCTCTACACTGCAGCAGTTACCACTGATATCGGGACAGCATCATCGCAGAAGCGTAGCGCCCACCCGAGAGTTAACACTGTTAACATGTTGCCATTGTTAGCACTGTTTGCGCTGTTAGCACTGTTGGCTGCTAGCCATAAGCTCAGCCAACTCCATGTTGACAAGTGTGTGCAGTCAGCCTGAATTAGACTGTGAATCATGAATAACACTCCATTAAGGAAGTGAATAAGTGTATTTCACAAAATACGGGCTCAAAGTGAGGCCTTAGGTTATGCTATAGCTAAACAACTTACACCAGGAGTCCACAGGATCTGTGATTGCCAGCTTGGGCTTCTTATGTTTCTAATAAAATTATAGTGATAGACAACTGTAAGTTGAAGAAAGGCTTAGTAACCTGCTGATACTCAGTAAAACACACATAAAGTTATCTCCATTGCAAACCTTCTACTCATTGCCATCATTTTTCCTCAGCACTGTGAATAAAATAACATATACATTATGATTTCATGGCATAGTCTCCTACTCAGTAATGAGACAAGGCAAAATAGCATCTTCACATATAGTCCACCATTGCCTCATATTACCAAGCAAGGCAGACGAATATAAACACAGTTACTGTCAGGGACGTAATTATAGCATGATACTGTCTAATAATGTACAGTGCATCTGTCTGGTGTAGCAGTGGTGCTAGATAGATTAAGTCTAACTATGAACTGTAAAATCAAATTTACAAACCTGACACCAATAACAAGTACAAATGGACTCTCTGACCCATATGGTCAGGTGCTCAGGTCTTTGAGGGCTATGGTATGACCCTGCAGATGCACATAGATATTGGCGGGCTTACATTAATAGACCAGATCCAGATCTCCGAAGAGCCCCAGCAGAGTAATGAGTGTGGTCCTCGGAGAAGCAGGTTAATGTGTTTTTATTGCGGTGCTAAAGCTAATAGAGTTGTGATGACTCACTTTTGGTTTTCCCTCCAAATGAAGTGGTTTTTATAATCTGGATAAATTGTTCAGGTTGTTCTCTCAACCATGTAATCGGGAAGGCTACAATCACAGCCAATGTGGAGACTGAAATAAAGAAGGAATTAGTATATAGGGCAACACTCCGTGGAGGGAGGTTGGTGTAGTGGATAGGTCAAAGGTCCTAAGTGAACTTAAGTCATATTACTAAAGGTAAGCCATTACTATGTTTTTTTTTTTTAACCTTACCTACACTACTTTAATTTCCCAAACCTAAGCTTTGTAACTTGCCTAAACCTAGCCTTATGTAACTTGACCTCAAGCACATAACGTGACAGACACCCAATCATGTTTTTTGTCCTTAACTTGTTCATTCATTCATTCATTCATCCATTATCCATTCATTATCTGTAACATAACCATGTCATTTACGTAACATGATGATGCACAACCATGTTCCTTTTCTTAACTCTAGCCTACGTAACATTACTTGCTGAAATCTAACCATTATGTAACTTTACCATAAGTACATAAGGTGATGACGCCCAACTTTGTTTCCTTTCCTAACCCTAACCTACATAACCTATCTTGTCTAAGCCTAACCTCTGTATCTTGGAGTTAAGTACATAAAGTTATGTCAAGTAGGTAAGATGATGATGTCCAACCATGTTTCTTTACCTAACCCTAACAAACGTAACTTTACTTGCTTAAACCTAACCTTTAAATAACTTTACCTTCAGAACGTAACGTGATGACACCCAACTATGTTCAAACCTAACTTATGTAACTTTATTTGCTAACTCAACCCACGTAACTTAACATTAAATACATAAGCTAATGTCATGCATGGGGCGCTACTTTGTTAGATGTCACACAAATCGTTGTATGTGCACTGCAGCATGATATCGTCTGAACCACTGCTAAAGGACACATTGAATTGTTGGCTTGTGTACAACCTGTCTGATTGTCTGACCTCTCATGTTTCTTGCCTCATCAAACTTTGTCACCGTGTTCCTAGATCTCAGCAGTTAACTTAATAAGCGATTAGAGTGATGGCCAGAACAACAAAAAAGTGTAATAAACTTAGACTTAAACTTTTATTTAAGTAAAGGTCATGCTGATTTCTGGTAGAGCAACATGCAGATGAAGCATGACACACTTACTTCTGAGGCCAGTGTAGTGGACAGACAGCCCTCACCGGGTTCAACCATCTCCGTCACTGAACGCCTTATCTCCCTCGTTGCTCTTCCTGTGTTAACAAGCACTCATTTAGAGCAAAAGGTTGCCAAAATGTTGCTCAACTGCCCACTCAGGTGAACGTCCAGATGCAATAATGCATAGGGGATTCATGTGGGCAGAAACACATACAGTATCTGTTGGACTCATTCTCTCCAACTAACTCACGTTAGAAAGAAATGTCTAAATTAAACTACTTTGACCTTTAGGTAAAGTGAAATACCACTGGTCTCATTATTCTGAAAGATAGCTCGAGGCAGGAGGAATATATATATAACCTGTTATGTTGGTCACACTTTATGGAAAGGTGCAGAGGGCTATTATGCGAGTGTGACATGCCTTTGTCATGACGCACATCATTCGACTTCTATAAAGCTTAAATACAGCAGGCTTTGCAAATGTATTCATGTTATTAACAGCCTGGTATATAAAATAATGCCATGTCTAAGACCCCAGGTGCCATTTCATAAATGGTGTTTTAAGGAGTCAAACAAATATTACAAATGACTTTTCCAATGGTAGGGCAATATGACATGTAAATTCAATTGCACGGCAAGCCTGGTCACCTTGGTCTACAAATGCTTGATCCAGGGGATTTTTTATGACTTTACTGCGAGAGGATTAGCCTTTAACAAAACGAATAATAGGGCAAAGAAAGGTAAGGGTGCAGTTTGGGTTTTTATGCAGGCGCCACAGCCAAGACAGCCAGCTGCGATTTGACAAAGATTTTCCTGTTATTATTCACTGGCATACATATTCATCGACACACAGGGGGCAGGCACATGGATCTACCAGGGATGAGGTCATAGTATTATAATAGGAAGACGGTGAACAGCAGGGGGGCGTTAGCCGAGGAGTTGGGAGATCCCAGCCATGTGACTGCAACATCTCCTCGGGGTGAAAGCGGATCGTTTCACTCCGGGCCCGCAGCCAGGAAGCAGGACCTTAGCTCCGAGCACAAAAGGCATGACGGATGGGCTATGATTATTCTCAGCCGCAATTGCAGCTTATTATCAATCATATCACAGTGCAGATTTGAGCCTGTTGTGGTGAAGAAAAACAAATGATTTCATTAAAGTTACATTAACAAAATTCCCTGACAATTAATGCAATTCATGAGGAATTATCTGAAGAAAAATGTGAACTGTACACACCTGAGATGTAGCACTTTCCATCACCATACCAAATGGTAATAATGGATTCTAATGAGTGAATTATGCCTGTGAGTATTACAATGTAGTGGCATTACTGATTAATGCGTGCTCTGAAGTGCGATATTATTTTAGTTTAAAAAAAAAAAAAAACGCTCTGTGGCTCTTTATCACTGCGTTAGCTAATTGTGCTCCCCTTGAAACATGATTTCCTACAAATGAGAGTGTAAGGAAGAGTGGGGTTATGTGCCAGAAGATGCATTGTCTTCCTTTAAATGCCCCATTAGGCTCGAGCTAAAGGATTATGAGAGTCCTCATTAGTTAGCCTATTCCTCACCCTGACATGCCATCTCTTATGGGTATCCCTGCCGTCAAGGCTCTCTGAACTGTGTTTAAACAAGGCGAGGGGCCTTGTAGGAGTGAAAAATGGAATTATGAGCAATGTCTGAAAACTGTTCACTGAAAAAAGTGCTGTAATTTTTTTTCAAGATGTCTAATACAAGCTGCAAGCCTTACCTGAGTCATTCTTCTATGTTAATCCCAAACAGTTTTGCGTCTAGATCTGTGGTGTCATTTCTTTGCCAAAGCAAGGCTCTGTCGAAGAAGCTGACAGGGGGATAGGATTTAAAATTTGAATGAGTAATGTGCTCCCAGTAAAATAGATGTGTCTGCTTCTATTTTTACCCTCTTAATTGGAAACTGATCTGCACAACGGCAGTTTTCATGAAGATGTTGTGAAAGAGGATTATCTTTCAAATGGTATCAAAGGTCGTTAGGCTTAGTGGGATTCCACAAGTCATCCAGAGTACGAATGTGTCGTCATCGAGAACGTTTGGCTCCGCCAGTCAAGGTGGGAGTGTTAAAAGGGACACTGTGGTTTTACTGTGAGAGGCTAAAAGAGTGTGCATTAGCTTCCATTAGCTCAAGGTTGAACAGTGGCCATGTAGACCCAGATTTTTCTTTTTTTTGAGCAGTGAAAGTTTGTCCCTGTAAAACAGCAGAAAGAGCTGTATCTTTTTATGAGTTCATGAACCATTACCACATCATCATTTCCTGGACAGAAATATAGTAAATCTTCAATCCACCCATTTTAAAGCCTGCCTTCTCCCCTAACTCAGATTTAAACACGAAAGAAATGTTGATCCACATCATTTCCAAGTCTGGAGAAAAGTTGAAAATGAGTGGTGTCTCTATTACACCTGTGTAATCTCTGAACCATCAGCGGCTGACATTGATCTTTGTCTTCGAGGAAATCCAAGTAAATCAATCAGCCAGGTAGGCTACAGATAGCATAGAACCCCCCAGATCATCCTCTCATCAATAAAGGAGCGGAGCGGTCGATGGTCTGAGGCCAAACTACTTCTAACTACACTGGAGTGCCAACTTTGCCCGTGGAACATTGGATATACCCAGGATGATGATTGCTTTTTTCTCTCTTTTGGGGAGCGCTGTAGTAATCAGTAAAGCAGAAATACTTAATGAAATGGGACCACTCACCACATTTCATCTCCATCAGTGTTAATATAGGCTGCAGTTGCAAGAGAGTATTAATTCTCATGAAAATAATTTCAAGAAGTCACAAGTCAGGATGTGGAAGACCTTCTTCCATTAGTTTGTAGTCCTTGTGGAGAGGAATATTGGTTTTTCAATTTTGAAACTGTGTGAACTTTGCAGTACATTTGTATGTCCATAAAAATCAGTGCTGCATGTAAGTACTTTACAGAAAGAAGTAAGATGTTAAAGGTTCTACTTTTTGTAAATCAAGGTGGGGGAAGCAAAGTGCAGTCAGGTGCACCTTTCCAGCTCAGTGTTGGTCATTTTGTGGGCAGCGCGAGTGTCACAGCACCGTTCTTTCTTCCTGTTGGCTGTGTATTCGTTGAGGACTGCATCACACACAATGTTACCACCAGCTGTTCTTAGATTGTTTGCACTTTTTTCCAGTCATCTGCTTTTCATGCTCACCTGCAACTCATCCTTCATTAAATCCCACCTATCACTTGTTCCCTTATTTAGCCCCACAGTACAGATACATGATACAATACCAGCAGTGAGCTGACGGTCAATGGCAGCAGAGATGCATCCTACCATCGCTCAGACCCCAGTGCTTCTGCCAGATCATCATTGTTGGATTAAGTTTCAGCCATTCCTTCCTGCATCTGTATCTGTTTATCTGATTCCTGCCTTAAAACCTCAGTATACTTGAAACGAAGAGCTTGTCAGACCTTCTAACAACATCTAAAACTTTGACAGCAGAATCAGGGAAAGGCTGTGTCAATCAATACAATACAATCATCATTACAATCAAGCCCATTTTACGCAGTGATTGGCTTTGCTCAGAGTAGACAGTGTTGGGTTTGAACTTATCTCTTAAGCTCTTTTTCTTGCCTCTTTTTGCTCCAAATGTGGCTATTTGGAACAATATTAACACGTTTGCCAATAGATTCATTGTGAAACAACTTATCCTCATACAACGCTTCATAGGTTATTTTACGAAAATGGACATACAGAAGTTTGTATGGTATCTAACAAATAAGCGCCCCACAAATGGCATTGTCACGTTGCGCCAAATGAAGCCTCATGAAGCATTTTCTTTATTTTTTAAACCCACTAGATGGCGCTTTTTGTTCAACAAAAGGTTGAAAGCACATTGAATTGCCATTCTTTGAGCCTCTGTCTTTAAACCAAGAGCGCCATCTAGTGGGCTCAGAAAATAAAGAAAGGCTTCATTTGGCCATCACTAGTTTTAAGGAAAGAAACATGGTCGAGTATTGTCACCTAATTTACTAAATTTAAAGTTACCTACTTAAGATAAACTTTCATAGGTTAGGTTTAAGCAAGTAAAATTATGTAGGGTTAGGCTTAGGCATATAAAGTCAACCTTTGCAAAGACTGTCCTCCCAAAACAAACAGTTAAATTTGTGTTTTCAGCAAGGGACCTGAAATGATATACTCTGTTGTCACTGAAGTGACGGTGCCCTGCAGTGTCTGTAGTACTAATGATCAAAGAAGCAAGTCAGGTGATACTGTTAGAGAGCAATGATAAAACATCACATTTTAACATGGGAGACTGCTGTTCACTTAACCAATTAAGCATTCACGAATCTTAACCAAGTGTTTTTTATTGTAACTATGACAACCTTGACAAAGTAACACTGATTTGTAAAAGTTTGGAGGGCACAGAAAAAAAAGTCATTGAATGGGGTTTCTATGAGTCGTTCTACAGGGCAGTTATAAACAGCATATCTTGTCATTTAATTTGGAGGACTTGTTTGGCTATGCAGACATGGAATTTATAATTTGCCCTTAACTCTCCCTGCTCCATGTAAGTGCAGGCCTTTGGGTCCTCATCCTTGTTGCCCCATGCCAGAATGATGACACGAGGGCGTGCAGCGCACCAGAGGAGCACTTGACTGCTCGGAAAGTGGGGTTTTTGTCATTTTGGAGAGGTTTATGTAGGTGCACCTCCACCAATTAAAGTGATGAAAGTGTCAGAACATGGATGTGCTGTGTGCACTGTGCTGTTGACCTGCTCTGAGCAGGCAGACGGCACGAAATGCAGCCACTCTTGGCAACAAAATTGCAGCGTGCCACTGAATTGTTGAAGGCATACCCTCAGCAAAATCACCAAAATACCAAACGAGCATGAAAGAACATCAGAAAAATGAGTGCCTGCATGAAAACAGAGCCCTAAAAGTCAGTGTTTTCATAATTTTAAATCCCAAGTGGAATGACAAATGAATGTGCTCAGTTAGATTACAAAACATTCCAATCAGCAATTGTTCTGCAGTGACATAACTGTTTATTGTAATGCTTTTTAAGCTCGAGCCTAATGGGGCATTTAAGACATCAGTCAAGCCATGGAGATCATCTGTGGCCAGGATTATATGTACCTACAAAATAGTAAGGCACCAAAATTTATATATACCCATGTGATTATGAGCCAGTAATTTGTGTATAAACCTGATACACTAACGAAATTTTAGTGCTATTAAGCAGCAAAATTAAATCAAAATTTTGTGTATAATCTGACAAAAATGTACACTGAAGCATGTTTTATCTAAAGTTCAATTTACGTTTTGTTGCACTTTTGATTTGTATACAGTATAAACAGCCACAAGCGACTTTTAGCCATGCTAGCAGCATAGCTCTAGGAACGTTGATTTGTCACGTCTGTTGTTTGGTCCTCCACTTTCATCTAGACTGAAATATCGCAACAATTATTGAAAGATTGCCACGAAATTTTGTACAGACAGTGCCACCAGTGGGTGGGAACTTTTGGCTTTTGGTTGAATAGTCTGACAGCTGTTATATGGATTGCCATGGAATGTTTTATACAGGTATTCATGATCCAAAGAGGAAGACTCCTGGTTATCTTCTCACTTTTATCTTCCGCCACCATGAGTTTAACCTGTGGTTTTGAGCAAACATCTCAACAACTATTGAATGGTTTGACATGATATTTTGTACACATATTCGTGTTCCCCTCAGGATAAATTGCTGTCACTTTCCATCATCATGACAAAATTTCCTCACACTAGTGTGGGCTGTTCTCATGCATTGTTCCTATATATACCTACGAAAAGTAATGCACCTCAATTCATATATAACTCACGTAATCATAAGCCAGTAATTTGTGTATAGCCCATGTAATCAACAAGGCTGGGGTCACATGACCAGTGCACTGATGGGAGTAAAGAGGAAAACAGGCAGCTTGGGGAGGTGGATGAATCAAATAGCGCAGGACTTTCCCCCAGGGGACCAGCGTCTGGAACCGTGTGAGACCAAGTAGAACTTTGAGTTATTTTTGATGTATCATCATCATCACTGTGTTTATATTCCTATGCCTAGCACGTGTAACTTTACATTACATATATAACTTTTCATAAAGAATGTAACGTCATTCATGGGGTGCTAATTCATTAGATGTGATACAAACCATTGAATCTGCATTTTCACATGACATCATGAACTATTTATGGGGTGTGGCCCTAGTTTTTGAGGTGTGTCCTTCACTGTTGGCACCATTTGGCCCTTGTTGGCAGCTTTCCAGCCAATTCAGCATGTCAACGGCAGAGCTTGTCGTTAAGAGAAATCACATTGATTGGCTGTTAAGTGAGTCAGTGCATGAGAAGAAAAATGGAAATGACGGCGGCAATCAAATAAACTGAAGTTAAAAGGGCTCACACAGAAGGCTCTTCTCATTTTTCATTTTAATCTCATCTGATCATTCCAGAACACAAATATTTTATATTCATCTGGAAAAAAGCAGCTGAGAACCAACAAGTGATGGGCAAACGTGGTGTGAAAATGGTAGGCAAATGCTGTTTTGTTTCAGGTATTCAAGCATTTGGTTATCTGCAATTCTAAGCTCTCTGGTTTTACTTTTTAATAACCAAAACAAGTGCCACCTGCTGGTATGGAGACTTATTTCCACTCAAGCAGGCGCAGGACGTATTTGTTAGTTGTCTGTCGGCTCTAGTCCTCGCACCGTTTTCAAGTGAAGCTTCTTGGCCCTTGACACAGGCAATGTGAGTCGATGCAACAGTCAGCTTTGTTGCCACTACTTCTTTGATGTCGGTTTGGTGTGTCTGGGCCTTTAAGTCTTCTTTTTGGACTGTAATAAATGAGCCGGGCACAAGGAGCAATCAATTTAAAACTTTATTTCTAATAATGGTACATGAAGAAATAAGTTAAGAACAAATCATGAAGAAAAATGTATCAAAGGCCAAAGAATGCCACATACATCAGTTGTATGAAGTATTTCTGTAAAAGGACATCAAAGAGCACTATCTGTGAGGCAATCAATGGGCTGGTCAGGACAGACTGCCCCCCTGTCTGCGGGCCATGTAAAGCTCAAACCCTGTTGGAACTGTCCCTATTCAAGCCCATCACTCCATTAAGCCTCTACATTCTTCTCATTATGAACATAGTTAGAAACCAATTAATTGAAGTGATTAAAGTGTTTCCTAACTCAAGAGAAGTTAAGAAGATTGAGGTCAAATAGTGTTAATTTATTTTACTGAATATTCTACTGGTGCCCCCTCATACACAAATTATCAAAAGTACCCTGCTGCCTATACACTGATTAATTCCCCAACCTTAATTGTTGTGTCTGGAATAGCTCGGGGTGGATGGACAAGGCTGTCCTTTACTTCACTCCGGTGTCTTGAAGTGACGTCGCTCACAGTGGAACAATGTCACGAGCTAATCAGATGTCACATTTAACAGCAGAAGCTTGGGAAGGCATGAGGTGCAGTGCGGTTAGAACAGAAACAGCAATGTTCAATGACAGCACCCAGCGTGCTTAAAGTGTTGTTGAGTAAATGTTAGACTCTCACCTGTTTATAAGAGGCAATGTTTATAGCTTGTGGAAAAAGATGTCTGTAGCCTGGCAGAATCTGGAGTGCTTTTTTTTCTTTTTTATATGTGCCCTAGATTTAAGTGAATCATGCTCTCTAATTATTTAATTTGTGTTCTCTAATGACTTAATGTCTGTAAATTAGTAATTTGTGTCAGCAGCAGGCTAGCAGCAGTATCTTGGTATGGAGGTGCAAACAAATACTGAATTCATTCTTTCACACTGATTTTTTTTTAACATTATGGCATTCATTACATGGTCCTACCCCCCTTGACACCATATTTGCAGTGTTTCACCCAATGAACCACTTGGATTTACAAGTGCAGAGATAAATGGATACAGCTCAGATTTAGTCCTTTACACAGCCTTACCTACAATAAAAACCTGTTCTTGATGGTATTTATTTCCGTGTATTTGCACTATTCAGTAATGACCTATATTGTAGTCTTCATTGCTGGTGGCAGAGTTCACCATTCGAGCACTTAAACCCACAAGGGATAGACATGAAACGATGCAGCATGTAATCCAGTGTTACTGTATGTAATTTGATATGATTGATATCAGCTTCGCTCTTTACTTTTCACTATTCTTCAGCTGTATCAGAGCTGGATTAAGTTACTGCTCATACTTTTCATACATTTCATTTTATGCTGTTGATACTTCCTTTTCAAAGTATTAAACTGGCAAAACATGGATTAGCTTGTATTGTGAAGCAGTCAAAGGAAACCAGAGGGGTGGCCAGGGGTGGCATAGGCCCCATCTGAAATCATATTGAAAGGATTATTGAATGGGCCTATAGGGTACTAGAACTCTATATGAAGTGTCTGCTAACAGTTCTTGTTGGAATGTCAATTGAACAACTACAAAGAAACATAAAACGATCACTGAGAGATGAAACAACTACAGAGACATGCAAAACAACTACAAAGAGATGCAAATTGACCACAAAGAGTCTGGGTGTCTTGCTCCTACGTAGAAGGCGAAGTGGGCTATTAACATGTTTGAATTTGTTTACTATTGCCAAGAACCAGGGCTCTGAATAAGAGTCTCAACACATTTTTACTCATTTTATAAATGTGTCACCCTCCTTTAAAACCATGCTTCAGTCTGGTCCCCCCATTCAAAACTGACTAAACCCACTGTAGGAACTGTAGGAAACATGATGTATTTATCACAGAGGTTAGCACTGCCTGTGATTGCTCATCAAAACCAGTCCACAAAACAAGACAGCAGCAGTCATTTTAAACTACTTTGACAGTGGATTAAAGGCTGCACACCTTCAACCAGTAAACTCACTAACTGCTATCACTGTGTCCTACTTTTGTGTGAGATGCACCGCACAGATTGTTATCAGAGCGTGGTTGTTCAAAGCATGATAAAAAAAAGGCTTTATTAAAACAGTCTGGGTTTGTCTGGTTGCACTGTAAAACAGGTTCACCAGTTGCTTTTTTGTTTGTATTTCCTAAAAGTAGCTGTCCCAGAATTCTGGGACTTGTAGTATAAAACACAGTTGCTATTACCACCAGTGGGTTTCGCCAAATCAACCAGGACTTAAATAATAAGGATCACAACTTTAAGGCAACACATTCTTACTCCCAGATACCAATGCATGGCCAATGACACCCTGGTACACCCCCAGCATCAGTTTTGGACAGTCAGGGACAATGTGTCAATTTACGCTTGTCACATGCAATGTGTCTTTTCAAAATAAATGTATGTTTTCACGGAAAATGTGCAGTTTCTGCTTGTTAAATGTATTTAGTCTCTTTTCAAAATAAATTTAGAATGTAGGTTAAAAAAAACTTTCTTCTTTAAATTTAGGCAGCAAAAATACATGGTTAGGGTTGCCTATGTTTGTTACTAATGTAATGTAATATAAGTGACGAACATCACTAGGGTAGTGTGCTTCACATACTGGCACACTATGTTGTTATTAGAATAAGTCAACTGACTTTTGGTTTCCCACAGGAAATAAACAGCTGACTTCAGGGTGAAAGTCCAGAGTCTGTTTGACCCAGCCGTCCTACGTGGACTTTCTTTCTCTTTATGCTATGGCCGTTGCTCTGAACGTCAAAACATTGCAATACCTGGTGCATCTAAAACAGACGCTAAAGGGTGCCTCGGTGTGTCGGTATCTGATGCCAAGGGCCACTCACCAAATATTAGAATTTGACAAGTTGGGTGTTAAACATGTATTAACAGCATTGTGTGTTCATATAATAATTTAAGGGGTTAGTTTTTTTTTCTTTTTTTCCCATGGCACTTGGATGTGCTCTACAAGTATTGATATACTGTAAAGTGCATTTGGCTACCAAGTATTAAAGGAGTGTTTTTATTTTATTGCAATCAACAAGTGCATCAAGGTTCGAAGCTGTCATTATGGTCATGTTCACGAGTCTCTGAAAGCAGAAGAACAATTTGTTCCTCCACCTCTGCCAACAGGGTCATCATCTGCTTCCTCTCTTGACATGATTTTTGATGTCCCTGCTTTTCATTGCCATTTGCTAGTCATTATTTAACCAGGATTTTGTTTTGTTTGTGAGACAGCAAAATGCCAGTTTGCTCTCTTTTGTGGCCAGATGCAATTCTAATGACACCGCTTTTTCACAGCCTCTGAGGGCCACTTCTAAAGCCACTGCAAGATGAATGATGTTGATCTGTAACCATAAACTAAGGGCCTGCGTGAATGACCAATCTCACCTTTGTTAGTGCTTATAAAACTGTCTATGTAAAGGTTCACAACTACAAAATATTTTATGGCATTAATGATCACTTTCAATCTGGTTTTCAAAAATATCATAGAACTCCATCCAGCCCCATTAAATTGATCCCCCTATTTTTACACAAGCCCAGCGCAATATTTTCTCAGAAAAGCAGAAATAAGTGACAGTTCCAAACATACCTCCTCCTGCGCTCTGTGAGTGAGACCTGGGAGTCCATAGCTTTGTTTGTATTTGTATTCTCTTTGTTTCCTGCTGCCTGCCTGCAGTCAGTATCGTGTTGCTCTCCTCTTTTTTCATGATAAGTTTCTCAACAATGATTTAACCTCCTCCACTGCACAAAGAAACAGGTTGGGACAAAAGGTTTTGGATTGCAGGGGATGTAGAGAAGAGACTTCAAGTTGTTTACAGAGTCTCGATGCTCTTTGAAAGTTGATGGTGAATGTTTAGCAATTTCAAAAATGTTCATTTCTGTATAGCCAGCTTGTCTTTGTTTAACATTGTTATATTGTTATCTACACTAGGCTTGGGTGGTACCTATTTTTTCACACTTACATACCTTCCTGACATTTCATCGGGGTATATAGTATATGACAGGATTTGTGTTAAAAAACAAAACCAAACAAAAAGACAAAAGCTGAGCTACTGGTGAGAGAAGTCATTATAGCTTGTATGTCACTGTCCAGCCTACAATGCTGTGTGTCTAATGTGCAATTAGCCTACTTAGACAAGTCTGTTTAAATATGTATGGCCCATACAATAATGAATAGATAGGGAATAAGTGCCCGTCTTGCTGAATGACCTGATGACACTTGTGGCTGCTGCGGATACTGACACATCAGTGGGCTGAACAGAGATGAAGTGCGGAATAAAATCATGTGGCTAACAGACTGCTTTTGTATTTGGAAGAAGTCATTTCAAGAATCAGAGTTAAATGTGGCAGTACTAACAACTGGAGACAGAAATTTTTCTTTGTTTTAATCAGTCCTGTGATGTTATCCCACCACTCGCAGCGCCATCTTTACTGATCTACTCTTCTCCAGTATATCGGTGTACAAAATGATCTCTATATAATCATGCCAACAATAAGGGCAACAGGTAGAGCAACACGTTCTCATTCCCAACTTGTCAAATATCGCCGTTTAGTCAGTGGACTTTCTCCTCTACATATGACGTGCTAGGTATCCTCCTGCGTCTATTGTTGATGTTTCAGGATGCTATATGAATTTACGCCTGTTACATGCATTGTGTGAAAACGTGTGTTTTCACAGGAAATGTACAGTTTCAGTTTGTTAGAACTAAAGCACATGGTTAGGTTTGGGAGGAAAAAAAAGCACCTGGTAAGGTTTAGAAAAAAATGGTTTGGCTCAACATTCACGTTTGTTGGACCCATTCCCCTCCCCGCAGCCCACCTTATAGGAACTTTCCAGCTCCTTAAAGTACATTGTTATTCGGCGGTGGTGTTTCAAACTGACATACAAACTGACGCTATACAATGGAGCCGCCTGGCAGCATATCATACCTCTGCAAAAGGATGCCTTTTAAAGTCACTGACCAACCAACGGTATTTGATGACGTCGGAATTAGAACAAGTTGGGAAAAACCAGCCTAACCATGTGTTAAACTGACCTAAAATGCATTTTGAAAATGAACAATGGTTTACACATTGTGCGCTTTGAAATGTCCCAGTAGAAAACAAAACAATGAAACCAACAAAAGGTTTTTTTTTTTGGTCCTATTTTGCTCTATGTCCATTATTTTTATCGTTTGCCCATTTTTCTTTTCCGAGAACCATAAAGCACAATGGACTGAAATTCAGTAAGAAAATACAAACCTATTTGTTGATTAAAGTGCCTTCAATTCTGCAAAAAAAAAAGCATTTGGTCAGTATTTGAAAACATAATAAAAAGGAAAATAAAATAAAAAGGAAAATAAATTAATTATTAATTTAAAGCATATTAAAAGCAGGATATCAATATTTAAAGCAGGATTTTAATTTAGAAATTTGAGGTTGTGACATTCTGTCTTTGATTACATTTTGAGATATAAATAAATACTCAGAAATACAAAAATATAACAGTTAAAATAAATACATTATAATCATAGGTTTTACAATGAAACAGATAATACAGTAATTCAATAATTAGTAATTATCATCAAGAAAACATTTACAAAATAAAAAATATACAATGTGTCCCTCTCATTTAAATGAATTATTTAAACCATGGCCAATATTATTGTTAATCTTACTTTCAAAATATATTGCTCAACCTGTTCACATTGTACGATAATGTATATATTACATAGTAGAAGTCATTCTAATGACATTTTACACCAGTGTAGAGGAATGCATTATTAGCCTGTATCATTTTAACCTAACACAATGTTGCAGTTGTTTCATTAACAGTCTCTATGTAGCAGAAACTGTGCTTTAATGTTCCCGTTGCAGGGTGATCATGCTATCACACAGAGACACGCACATACACACTGACACACAAACAGTCTAACTCCAAGGCCACGGCACAAACAGCTTGTCCTACACCGAGTGTAACAGCGTATTCCCTTATCCAGTGCTTGTGTACATGAAAAACACTTTCCATGAACCCCAAGCACTAATTATAACATAGCAAGAAGTGTATTTATTTGTTTTGTTCACTCTGCTACAGCGCCATACTTTCTGGCTGGTGTATAAGCTTCATTATCCCAATGCTCATGGAGTGGTTTTTGGAAGTGGGTTAGTTGTCAGACAGCTCTGAAAATCCCCAGCTTTTGGCTGCTCTTGACACTCCGGTTGAACCCGTCCTATTAATGCTGGATTACTGTGGAGAGGCCGTGTTTCCTTGACAAGGGAATAGAGCAGAACATTTGAGCGGGGATGATTTCATCTCGCAGTTTTTAATTGCTCCAGCATCCATTCATGCACTCTCAAGATGCGCCAAGCAGCTTTGCAGATTCCCAGGGAAAAAAGTCAAGGTTCAGCAGAAATGGGTGATACCAAATACTGGAGGTTTACGGCGGCAACATCAAAGTTTTATGGTCCCGGGATAAACAGATCCCTTTTCAGCCATAATGTGTTTTCTACAAACATCTGCCAAATCTTGCCGTTTCAAGGGAGCTTTTGTTGTCTTTGTATTCACAGAGCATTACAGATAATTTAAATCTGTGACTAAATGAGCTTTTTTCTAAAGTACAGTGATGATAGTAATCACTGAGCAGACAGAATAAAGTCAACATTAGCTTCTCTGCTGGTTGTAACTTACGGGGAAAAAACCAATAGGCTAATTTTCCAGACGTTTCCTGCTACTAATGCTGCTATCATGGTGTGAATATTATTCATCATGTAAGATGTCCTGCTGAAGCAAGTGCAGCAGCTGATACTACAGGGTTCATATTAGAGTTTGCTTTGAGAGAGAGCACTGTAGAATATTATCTCCTTCATGGTTGTTTAGGTCTTAGTGTCATGGCTGCTGTCCAGGGTGCTGAATCTGGAGTTGTCCTGGGTAGTTCTCAACATTTGCTGTGCCAGTGGGCAGAAATCCTGCCAGTTGCAGCTGATGGTCAGTAGTTATCTCTGACTGATCAGCCTCATTATGTGTCTCTCACATTCATTCTATAGACTGAATCACAGTGTTTATTTATAATAAATTACAGGTAGAAAATCCTCACATCACGAAGATAAAATTAAACAGCAATGAGCAAATGCTGCCTTGGTTAGTTTAAAAGTTTAAATATAGCATACAAGTGTATGCTATATTTAGAATATTTTCACCGCTTTACCTGAATATCAAAACCACCAGACTACCTCAACACGGCCAGTCTCCTGGTGTCTCCTCCATGCTCTTGAGACTGTGTTGGGAGACACAGCAAACCTTTTTGGGACTGCACATATGGATGTGCCATCCTGGTTGAGCTGTACTACCAGTGCTACCTAATTGGGCTGCAGGTACCGCCTCATGCTACCAGTAGTTAGTGATGGCCAAATGAAGCCTCGTGAAGCATTTTCTTTATTTTCTGAGCCCACTAGATGAAGCTGTTGGTTTAAAGAGAGGCACAAAGAATGGCAATTCAATGTGCTTTCAACCTTTTGTTGAGTGTTTAGTGGGCTCATAAAATAAAGGAAATGCTTCATGAGGCTTCATTTGGCCATCACTACCAGTAGTGAAAAGGACACTAGCAGAACACAAAACTAGAGAATAATCAGTCAGGAAGGATAAGGAGAGAACAACTGTCTGTGGCCACCACATGTAAAACCAATCCCTTTTTGGGGGTCAACTTGCTTTTGCCGCTCCATTGCACCTGTTGTCACTTTCATTTGCACCGAAGTAAGTAAAACTGATTCACAATCACTTGTGCTTCCTAAATGGATCACTATTTACGATTTAGGGCACCATTATGTGGTCATCCATTTTTTTCCATAAGTGTCCAGAAAATAAGTCAAATTTGTGGCACTTATTTCTTACAATGCACTGTAATATCTAGTCAAGTGTCAGCTATCAGCACCAGTGAGGAATGTTGTTTACCATTATTAGTAATGTATTACAACCATTCATCACTCAGTACGTGGGGCTAAAAGGCCAAACTGTATTCTTCTACAATGAACAGATGCATGCCTATGGGCATTTCTTAGGAACAGAAAATTCATTAACATCATTAACACTTACCAAGAAATTATCTTGTAAGCAAGTGAATGTCAAATAGCTTGCAAACTTTGCATTAACTGGCTCTTGCAGGATTGTCTGTTGCTTACGTAGACTTTACAAATAATAGATGTAACAACCGTGATGTCACACACTGGTTTGTGGACTTCTGTTCTGAAGCCGATTTCAGCTGTAGCCATCTTGTTTTTTTTGGAGCCAGAAGTGTCTATATTTGGACAAGAGGGGGGTGCTGTGGAGGAGTGAGGGGGGGATCTGAAGATGAAGCTGAAGACACCATCAGCAGACAGCCTGTTGCTCAAAGCAGCCTGCCCTTGTATATGTAACTTTTAGCCTTAATAGAATTTCAACTGGTGAGTTATATGAAAATGCATTCCCCCTGCAGCTATGATAAAGAGGAACATTAGCTATAGAAATGAAACTGTTGATTGTACCAGGCTGTAAACATGTTTATTTCTGTCGTAGAGTTGGGCATTTTAACATGGGGGTCTATGGGGATGGACTTGCTGGAGCCAGCCTCAAGTGGCCATTAGGGGAACTGCAGTTTTTGCACTTCCATGTTGGCTTCATTTTTCAGCCCTGGAGGTTGCTGCTTGGTTGCTTATTGTTGTCTGAAAGCTTATATTACATTGTTTGCTAAGCTAATATCAGCTAACATCAGCTGACTCTTGTTGCCTTAGCAATAATATTGGGCTGGAGGAATATAAACATTTATGTTTCTCAAACCCTATGATTTGTGTCCAAATTCACATCATTTATTTAAGTGTGTTACAACTAATTGGGTACCTCAATAGATTCCGCTACAGGGAAATTCAGATTAGGGAATAGTGATGCATTCCAGACACAGCCACTGGCGCATTGACACAAAATTGCTGCAGATCACCTCTAGTAGCAACAATGGAGACACAATGCAGCTGAATCAGTGGACATAAAAGGCTAATTTCACTGTTTGGAAAGACATTATTGCCTGAAAGCTTTTCTAGAGTTCCAATTATCAGCATCAGCACAATTATTGTGTCTGGCAACACACTATTTTTATCAGATCCTATTACAGGACAGGACTAAACAGAATAAATAGCATATTAAGGGCCTTTCTCATGTTGCAGCCCTGGGACGTTAGCTCAACTACTCCCCACACATGATGCCGCCAGTTTGATGCAGAGATAATCCACCCCTATCCTGAAACCTCTCAACACACGATGACAAAAAATAAGCACTTCACTCTGCGAACGGCATATTTTCCAATTTCCTACTCCAAATTTAGACTAACAACCACTGTGGGGCAGCAGGTTGATTATCGCACATCACCAATAACAGTAATGACATAAAGTATGAGATATTCAATTATGATCCTCATGATTTATTTGTGGTTTTATGATTAAAAAACAGCCTGGTTAAAAAACATTAGAGCTCATACCACTAGCAATTATGAGACGGCGTGATTTACCCCTGACGATACACCAGACTATCATTTCTGTTCTGTTCTGCTGAACCTCATGCCAGCAATAATTGACATGAGTCTTGTTGACTCCGGTGTCCTCAGAGCAGCAATGATTATCTGATATTTGTTTGCTCAGTCACGTCGCACAATCGTGTATTCAATAATTTACTTTTTTTATATACCCAGGTGAGCGCTGCCTTTGCTTGTTAGCCCACCAGACAGAGGCATGCATCTTTTATCTTCTGCTCCACCCGGCTGCTTTGGCACTGCAAGTTGCTGTAGTGTTTCTTTTTTTTTTTTTTAAGTAATAGTTACCTAAAGGAGCAGGGAAGTACGTCTGGTCTGGTAGCAGCGTGTTGATCCAGTGTGTTTTCTTTGCCCGTATTCTGTATCCTCATAATTTAACACAAAGTCCCTGTTTGTTCAAAGCAAAGAGCCGGTTCACCCTGGAAGGGGTGAAGCTGAGAGCAGCCCTGGCTATTTGTCATTCGACAGCAGATACAATGCAACCTTGGCAAAGTGTACTACAAGAGATACAAGGAAGATTGTCAATACAGAAGTGCTCGGCAACAAATAAAGTTTCACTGAATTCTGTGACATTGACCTGCGCTTTGAGCAGAGGTGCTCACTGAAGTGGAATGATGAGACACTTAACTCAAATAAGTGTTTTATGCACTCAGACCTTGTAAACAGCAGCAGGACAAAATAATATTTGATAACAGTATGGATCAGAGGGGTCTGTGGCCCTGGGAGCTGGGTTTTTCACAGCATTATGATTGATTTGCTTCATTGAGCTCTTTAACACTGACCG
This sequence comes from Cephalopholis sonnerati, assembly GCA_019142605.1. Lineage (NCBI taxonomy): Eukaryota > Metazoa > Chordata > Actinopteri > Perciformes > Serranidae > Cephalopholis > Cephalopholis sonnerati. Next base: position 9,503,544 of record JAGQAX010000009.1, on the reverse strand, counting down.
TGCCACCACCATGTTGCAGCTACCATGTTATGGTGAGGTTTTCAAATATCATCTTTTCCCTTTTATGGTTTATTCTAGCTCCTCTTATCCTTTCATCATTTAAAAAAATCCCACATCCCAAACCGACTGCTACCTATCTGTCCACCATATAATTATTCAATAAGCAACAACAGGCAGTGGTTTACAGTGACTTTAGAATAGCTAAGGGGCATTGTAAAGGTGTGCTTACAGCAAAAACAATGTATTTTGCACCTAGAGAAGATATACAAAGTCAATGCAAAGATGCGAAGAGACACGACTTTGTGGTAGGCGATCCAATTGACGTGAATGATGCAATGCAATTGATATTTGTATATCATTCATGCAAGTTGAAAATTTTCAGCTTGAGTGAGAAGTAAGTGTGACGCTTTGTCCCAATAGCATTGAGATCTAGTTGAGATTTTCATGACGTTCTTCACCATTCTAGGATTCGCAAGTTTGCTACTGGGTAGCTCCCCCAAGAACTACCTTAACTTGCTGCCAATAGGAATGCTGCAGTGACATACTGTACGCCATCTGGCAGTTGATAAAACAATGTCACTTTTGCAATGACGCATCAAAATCTCATTGTATTTCCACTGTATATGCTCAGTAAAGCCAACGCTTCACTATCGGTCCATTTGTCCGTTTAGCTTCCATTTGCATGCATGCATTATGAGCTACTGTTTGTGATTTGTGTAGTCTATTGTTTACAAGACTAAAATACAGATTGTCTGTGCTGCATTGACTACATTCAACCAGTCATCTTACACTTATGTCGCTGGACCAATCACTGTACACATACATCACTAACAGTTCCTCTTGTGCTGGGAGAGTACCCACTCTGAAATAGGAACTGTTAAAGTACCTCCAAACAAAGTTCTAAGAACTACTGTTATTCATAGTTGTTGTGATACGGACACAACAAAAAGGCAGGTTTTAGAAGGCTCTTAGAGCTATATTTAAGTTCCTCCAGTCTGAAAAAACCTAGCATATCTGTCTTTGTGCCTACACAGATTTAGTTGTGAATGTAAACGGAGTGTTTTGCATCTTGCCCCAGGCCTTTTAAAACTAATATGTCAACTTGCGCCATTTACAGTTGAGGAAGTTCCATTTCTAAATGCCCTTTACAGTGAAATAAATATAAATCCTTACAGCAAAGTCTTTAATCTGCTTCCATGAAAAAATTGAAGAGGCAGTCTGGCATGAACTCGTCCGTCCTTTAGTGTGTGAAAGCCTTTACTGTGGAATAGTAGCACTGTTTTATTTTTAGCTTAAAGCTTTTTTTGCTTTGCATGGAGTGTGTGATTGCATTATTACTTAAAGCTGCTCTAATTTACATTTTATCAAATTACCAATGGGTCAGATAATTGTGTCAAGTGTGAACGGTCAAGTGCAGTAATCTACAACTCTTGTCAACTTTGTGAGGCAACATATTGTCTCTCAGGTCTTTCATGGCCTTCAATTGTTCTGGTTCAGTCTCACAGCTCTTGTTGAACTGGTTTCCAACAGACACAGTTAGAGACTAGCTAGTGTTCGTAGCAGATTGTGCTTAAAAGCAATATAAATTCTCTCTGTGGAGCTGGTGGAAACCAAACCCGAGCTAAAAGGACAGTGGCTATTCAACGTTATCTCACAGACATATGTGAAATCACCACGAGCTGTTGACATCGCATTTGGTGGTGATGTCAATATAATGTGTTAAAATGACATGTTGACAGCACAGAAACAATGCCACGGGAAAATCAATCAAGAACAGTGGCTTAAATTGTGAAATGATCACAGTTTGGTTAGGTTTAGTATAGCACATTTGAACATCGTAATGTAACTACATCACATAACATGACATTGCCTGAGGTATGAAATTAAACATTGACTTTTAGTTTTACATGGGACATCCACCTGGTCTAATTCAATGTTAACTTATGGTTTCACATGGGACACAAACTTGGTCTAATTCAACACCAACTCATGGTTTCACATAGGACACCAACTCTGTCTGATTCAATGTTTACTTATGGTTTCACATGGGACACAGACTGGGTCTAATTCAATGGTGACTCTTGGTTTCACATAGGACATGAACTCGATCTAAATCAGCGTTGACTTAGGGTTTCACGTGAGGGGCGGCAGTAGCTCAGTCCATAGGGACTTGGCGCTGACTTATGGTTTCACATGGGATCTGAACTTGGCCTAATTTAATGCTGACTTTTGGTTTCATGTGGGACACTAAATCGGTCTAATTGAATGTTGACTTATGGTTTCACACAGGACACCAACTCAGTCTAATTCAAAGCTGACTCATGGTTTCACATGGGACATGAACTCGATCTAAGTCAGCGCTGACTTATGATTTCACATGGGATACGAACTAGGTCTAATTTAAGGCTGACTTTTGGTTTCATGTGGGACACCAACTTGGTCTAATTCAACGCTGACTCGTGGTTTCACATAGGACACCAACTTTTTCTAATCCAATGTTCATTATAGTTTCACATGGGACACTAACTCCATCTAGTTCATCACTGACTCTTGGTTTCACATGTGACATGAACTTGGTTTAATTCAGCGTTGATGTTTGGTTTTACATGGGATATGAACTCTTTCTAATTTAATGCTGACTTTTGGTTTCACATTGGACACAAACTTGGTCTAATTCAACACTGATTCTTGGTTTCACATGAGACATAAATACAGGGTAATTCAAAGTTGACTTATAGTTTCAAATGGGACACCAACTCAGTCTCTTGGGTGAAAGTTCTGTGTGTGTTTTATCCACTGACTACACTGCTCTACTGCAAATTAAAGCTAATGTTGCTCCAGTGTTTAATGATGCAACCCTACCACCACACTGTTACAACCATATAAGGTAGATAATATGTCAGATGTTGTGATGCTTTGTGCTGCCCCTGAAGGCCAGCATGACATCAGTTTTCATCTGGACATGGACGTTTGTTTCCTCCATCCTGTTTCTCTTCTCATTCCCTGTGGCTGTGCTTTGTCAACTATTTCATGCTGGCAAAATACAAGAAAAGGAAAAGAAAAAATCACTTGAGTCACCATACCTCCATATGGCCGTTAAGGCCTCCTTTTGATGTGCAACCTGCATTGTTCAGATACTTGAATTTTTTTGGATATGTCCTTTTCAGACGGGGTTTAATTACTCAGTGTGATAACATCTTGTATTTTCTCTTTCGTGAGCTGACAGTTGCCTCCCATGCTGACTGCTCGGTATTTTAGCAAAGACTTAAATCTTTGTACTTAAGGAAGGGCCTATTAATTGGCAAGCTTTCAGATCCTAATGGGGCTCTTAATTAGTAAGTGCTTTATTTATTAAAGGCTGATTCATTGGGAAGTTTTACTATCTAAGCCTGTATATGTAAAAAAATATATAAATTTAGTTTGTGCCAGTATTGATTTTAAGGCCAATATAAAGATAAAGTATACTGTCAACTACCTTACTGCTTAATTAGAGTCATTGAGATGTTGAGCATTTCAAAGTAAATCTGGCTCATTTCTAATACAATTAGTGTCAAGATCCAAGTCGTAATTACGCTGAGGATTTTTTGTGAAAGCGCCAATATATCCAACTGCAGCACTTAATAGTAGGGAAGTGCCTGTAAAGCAAACAAATGTGAATGTTGAAGGTAATTAAATTCAAACTTAATGAAAATAGAGCTATATTAACGACTCACACTATTTTTATCTCTCATAAAACTGTCTTGATTTGACCGCTGGAGAGACACTTGCAATAAACATGAGAATCTTTCACATCTCTACCATCCTTCCCATACATGTATGTTGTGAATGTGGCCCACCAGCTGGTGCATACATACAGTAGTGTTGAAGTGACATAGACTATGTATTTTTTTCTGCCACCCAACGAGACATTGCACCAGGCACAGGAGGTGTAATCCCTACATGGAAATGTCAGGAAAATTCAGGATGTGTTGTCACTGCAGAGAAATTTTTCATTTCTTCCTACAGGAAATAACTATTTTGATCAAATAACTCCACAGATTAAAATGAACACAGATGATATACACCGATCAGTGTAGATAACACTGATTGTCTCATAATAATGCAATGGTCTGCTGGGACACCTCTGGTCTGATTCATGTGGATGCCCCTTGATGCACTTTACCAACTGAACCCCCCCCCCCCCACACACACACACACACACACACACACACACACACACACATACACAGCCACACCGCAATTACTGTTCAGCAATAGCCTGAGGAATGTGACAAAGAGCTTAAGGCGTCAACTTAGCCCCCAAATTCTGATCGAGCATTTACCGTCAGGTCCCAAATAACATCACAGTGTCAGACACCAAAGGACGCTCCCCAAAGGTCCTATGTCCATGCCTGAACAGATCAGAGCCTAGTCCAATCCCAGGAAGCCCCACCATGAATCGGGGTTACCTCTGGGGTACAAATGCTCTATCGGATATGGGCCTGGGGAGTTTAGGGGTCTTGAGCTCTTTGTCACATTCCTCAGGCCATTCCTGAACAGTAATTGCGCTGTGACATGGTGCATATTGTCCTGCCGGGGGGGCACTGCCATCAGGGAATGCCGCTGCCAAGAGGGGGTGTACTTGGTCTGCAACAGTGTTTGGGTGGGTGGTCATGTCAAGTGGCATTCACATGAATGCTACAACCCATTTCCCAGCAGAACATTGCACTGTAACAAGATGATCAATGTTATTTACTTCACCCACCAGTGTTTTAATAATTTGGTTCATCTGTATATATTTCAATTTAATTTAAAATGAGCATTTTTCTTGTGAGATGATGAAATTATCACAAACTCTTAACATCGCATTACATGGTGCATGGAACCTAATTGTTAAAATTACATGTCGGAACCACACATACAATGCAAATGAAAAGATAATTAAAATCATTTTTTGTGGTAAATACACAAGTTCCCTACACAACATCACACAATAGGTAGTATAAAAAGCAAGAAAGGCCATGTTGGGTTGGAGGGTGAGTCAAACAAACAGGGATTTCACCAAGGAGACCGCTCAACATTGAACTTTTTTAAACTTCACCTACCTACATAACAACAATATGACATAGTTATGGTTACGAAATGTAACCTAGTGATGTCAAGTTATGTGACATAGTTAAGTCCTTACTTAACCTAACCAAGTCTTTTTTTCCCTAACCAAACCAAACTGTTTTACAACTTTAACCCAACCTGGTCTCAACCTGGGTCAAAAAAACTCTGGACTTTGACCAGTTGTTTGTGTCCCATGTGATACCAAAAGTCAATTGAGTTATTTTCATTATTTTATTTAACAAAACAGTGTTTTAGTATGTAAAGCATGCTACGCTAGTGAGGTATATCATGTGAAGGTACATTACATTAGTAACAACGCTAACCTATTTTAAGCCAACCATGATGTTTTTTTCTAAACCTAACCACGTACTTTTTTTTTGCCTAAACCAAAAGTAGTAAACTTAAAAAACTTTTTTTTCTATGCAGTAAGTTTATTTTTAAAAGTTGTATGCATTTAAGAAGCAGAAATTGTGTATTTCCTGTGACAACATAAGTTAATTTTGTAAAGAGACACAATGTATGTAGGCCTAATGAGTGTAAACTGACACAGGAGTCACTTGGCATCCAAAACAGATGCAGAAGGGTTACCTAGTGCATTATATTTTGACATGTAGAGTAGCTGACCAAATGCAGGTATTTGACGAGTTGGGTATAAGAACGTGTTGCATTGACCTATGTGTTTAAAAGTGTGACTGTTTGTAGTCACTTTTCGTTAGCATAGTTTCATGGGGCTGACACGTAACAATATGCAGCACCATCACGTAATATTGTTTTAAGCTGTTGTGGTCATTGGACATATCTGTGTGAGACCAGGTTGGTTCGTACACAGCTGTTTTACAGCCGGTGAAAACTAAACATGAAACAGTTAACTTCAAAACTAATTCCCACTGACCAATGGCTGTTTAGTCTTACAGGCTACTTTGTGATAACCCCGGAGCTTTGAACATTCCCTTTGAAGATTCCTGTCCCAGGCTGAATAACAATGTAATCACATCACCCATAAAGTCAGGTTCCTGCACCGGGCCTGAAGCGCCCTTACCAACTGAATACCTCGGCCGCAAGAGGTGTTTCTGCTTCCAAGATTTCAGATGAGTATTTCCTGCTGCATCAGTGCATACTAATAACACTGCAGATCAAATAGACAAAGGTTTTATTATGACAAAAGTGAGCAGGAAATTCATGCCTCTGGCTGATTGCCACAGTATTATTGAGCAGCTCAGTTGGTGACACCACCTGCCTGCCGCTGTATTGTCATCTTATGGTAGAAAAGTAAAGCTAGCAGCAGAGTACACAGTATCCAGCTGTCCATTCTTTGTCTGATCTGTAACTTGCCTTTCTCCAATTCCCAGAAAACATTGACAGATGCTAATATTTAATGATTGTTTCATCCACTAGAAACCATAATCCCCTAATCTCGCTCTGTCATATCTATCATCTCCCACTGTTCTGTGCAGAAAGCAGGGAGGCCACCTTCAGCTCAGGAACTAGTAATCGGCTTACAGTCACATGCGAAATAGAAGAAAGTGTTGTTTTTGTTGGAAAATAGCCAACAACAGGGGGAACTAAATGAAATGGCAGGAGGTCATTTTTGTTGATGAATCACACAGATGTCTGTGAATAGGCTTCATAGTGAAAGTGATTTAGCAACAAAAAGAGGAGGTTAATTTGACTAAAGATTAATTTAGTCAGGGCGTCCTGGCGGCCCAGCAGGTGACACTGCACACAGTGTCATTGTTACTTTATGGGATTGCCTCCATCAACCCCTGTCACATGTCATCACTTCTCTCTCCCATCATCGCTGTCTCCCTTTCTCCTCTGCAGGCATAAAACTGGAGAAATGGATTAAAATGGACGACAAGAAACGACAATTTCTTCATTCACCTATTTCCCATTTTTAAACAGTTAAAGGATAACTTTGGCATTTTTCAACCTGGACCCTATTTCCCAGTGTAAATTGGTCAAAGAGACTGATGTGAACAATAATTTTTGGAATTGGTCCAGTATTGAAGGAGCGGGCAGCAGCCGGCAGCTGCAGAACGAGCTGCAATGGAGGCACACAGGGCAAGTGAACATCATAACTGTATGTCCATTAAAAATTGTTATTTTTGCCAGTGTCTGAAGTGTCTCTTTACCTTTCACTTGATCCGGTCTGTGTTATTCGTCAAGCAGAAGTCTCACTCTGAAATCTAAAGAGATATCACAAGTTGTCTTTTGTTGCAGGAACACAACAGTGGAAATGTGTGTGAGATCTGGAGAGAGTATAATAACAGGAGTAGTTTACAGTTACCTGTGGTTTAGTTTTATCTAAACAATATTCAGTGTCATGGATTATTATTCACCTGACTTCAATTACGTGATGAGGCTTTTGAATCTGACTGATGCCTGTATTTATGTGAGCCGAAGTATATGGATAATATATGGATAAAGAGCGGACAAGGAGTCACAGTCTATTTTTGTCGGATATGGACACGCTGAAGTTTTGGCTAGTTGTGTTACAAATGGATCCTAACACTCCTGTCCATACACTGCTCATAAAGACCTTCAGGTCTGCAGTGACCACCAGGATGACTACTACCTGTTAAAGAGGAGAGAAATCCAGAGCCTATTTCCCTACAGAAAACTGCTGTCTTAAAGGTGGGTTTACCTGCTGCAGATGAGAGGAGGTAGGCTAATGTGATTAGCTAAAGTTACTTTTGAACAAGCTGATGTCACCTCATAACAGTTATTTTTTCATATGGTAGTCTGCTCCAGGCACGCTACTGCAAGGGTTTACATTAATTAGCGTAAAAAGCTATATGTAGCTACATGCTAATGTCAGGGAAACATGTAATCCTGGTTGCTGATTATGTTCATTTCTCTGCAATTTCGGATCATATTCGTTCTGGAACATTTCTAGTTGTAAAGATTTTGGTTCAGAAGGTTTTATTGTTGATTTTTCAGAGTATAAAGTGCAGCTATACTCTGTTACACTCAGACACAAGTACACTGCTACGTGTAGCTACATGCTAATGTCAGGGAAACATGTAATCTTGGTTGCCAATGCTGTTAATTTCTCCCTCATACTCCTGCTATAACATGTCTAGTTGTAAAGATTTTGATTAAGAAGCTTATATTGTTGATTTTTCACAATAGAAAGAGTCACTTTACTCCCTTAAAGTAATTCCCCAGTAATGACAGTGAAGACATGCAGAGATACATAAGTCCAAGATACACTGACCAGTCAGAGCAGATTGGGCTTTTTCGGATGGGGGGCTTTAAGAGACCAGCACCTAAATGGAGCATTTCAGACAGAATGTGAATACAGGACAGTATCAGGAAAATAAAGAGCTTTTTAAACATTAAATAAAGTATATAAACATGTTTAGCCAAGAAGTATGAACCTGAAAATGAGCAAAATATGATTTAACCCTTGGTTTAGCACTTGGTTTCTGGGTATATTTTTAAATCGAAATAAAATACATTCACTTGTGGTAGCCTATTTCATTGATAGCCTATTTGTTCAATACTTTAATTACCAAAAAAGAAAATTATATTGTTTATTTTTCACAATAGAAAGAGCCGCTTTACTCCAGTAAAGTAATGACGGTGAAGACATGCAGAGATACAGACGTCTAAAATACACTGACCATTAAGAGCAGATTGGGCTTTTTAAGTTCTTCTTCCTCTGGTGTCTTTATCAGTCACCAAACAGCTTCAGGTGCACTGCCACCTCCTTCTAGACTGGAGGAGGGCTGACTCTGATTTACATGTAGCTTAGAAAACAAAGTTGGATTGCTATACCATTTGTGATCTGACCAGCACATCAGAAATCTGTATATGTGATTTGTATTTGTTGGCAGAGTTCAAATGAAAGTGTCTTAAATTTTATCTGGATTTTATCCTGATATAAGACATTTAATATGAGAAGAGTAAATAAGGCCAGAAATACAGCTACCTTTAGCTAGAGAACCTTCTTCCTATAATATGGGACGAACACTGAGGGCCACATCACAGTTCTCTATAAATTTGCAGCCAAAATGTGCATGTATTCAGCACCTGATTTACTAAGGCAGTAGCTCATTAGACAGTCAGCTCTGGGACTGACCTCCAGAGGCACTCTGTCTCATCAAGAAAAGAAATGATAAGGTAGTGACCTTGGTTTCGAAACTTCAGTCACACTTCAACTCCACCTGAGAAAAACTATTACTCATAAATTACAATATAACAGTCTTTAAGTTCAATTAAATTCCTAAGGCAAAAAAAGTCAAATGAACTTCATGGAAAATGATAAAGAGACGTAATACAATGCACAAAATGTACATGAGCCTCATCAACCAGTGAAGTGAGGGAGAGAGAGCAGGGGTGTATTTAGGGAGTTGCCTGGGCTGAAAATACGGTTGGCCACCCAAACCCCACCAAATTACCATGCCAATTTTTGATGGTATCACTAGGGGAAACACCCAGTGAGCAAGTTAAATTGAAAAGAATGGGGGGCCATCTTGACACTCATGGCTATAAAAGCCATTAATGCTGGACCATAGACAATTGTGCAGCAATGCCAGCTTTCAGTTGTTAGTCAGCCATGCAATACTATGAGGAACTCAACATCTCAAGGCTAAGACACTGTTTATATGCCCAAATTTCTTTTTGAAAATATGCACAACAGCTGTGGTATTGCTGTAGTTTATATTTTCTCGCACAACATGTAAAATTCCAAAAAATACAATTCTTTAGTAATGCATGCCCCTGACCTCATCTGAAAGTGATACATATATTGACCAGGGGTAGTGAGCAAGCCCTTTAAAATCTGATTTATGAAAGGAAAACTCCACTAGCAACTATAAAATAATTTTATAAGGAGGCAATAACAGAATGCAAGCACAATAAATGGCTAGCTGACATTAATAATTTCAAAAATATCTAAACCTAAAGTTTTAGTAAATAGAACCTAGAATTACCGCCTCATGGTTGTATGCCTCTGCGAACAAATCAAGTTGCACTTACAGTTGACATCCATGTCTAAGAAAACATGGATGCTTCACAAACATCAATTCAGTATCTGACTAAATGTCCCAACTTCTGTTTGTGTGATATGACATTGAATAATGGCCAAAAAACTGTTTTTGCAAAACATCATGCACAAAGTGTCACAGTGATGTTGACCTTTGACCTTTTGGACATAAAATGCTATCACTTCATCATTTTAGCCTGTTAAACATTTGTGTGAAACTTGGTCATAATTAAAACGTAAATTCTTAAGTTATAACTAAAAGTGTGTCTTGTGTGACCTTGACCTTTAACCACACAATTTTAATCAGTTAATAATTCTTGAGTCAACATGGATGTTTGTACCAAATTTGAGAGAAAAAAAACCTTAGGCCCTCTTGAGATGTAGTGTAATGAGACGGACGCAAGGTCCCAGTGACCTTGACTTTTGACCTTCAAAATCTAATCAGCTCATCATTAAGTCCAAATGGACATGTGTGTCAGTTTGAAGAAATTCCCTCTAGGTGTTCTTTAGATATCGTTTTAAGAAAAATGCAACAGATGGGGTCACAGTGACCTTGACCTTTGACCAATAAATTGTAAACAGTTAATCGTGGAGTTTTTCTTTTTTTTTGCCAAGTTTGAAGAAATTCCCTCAGTGTGTTCTTGAGATACTGCGTTCAGGAGAAGGACATGGAATGAATCAAGGTCACATTCACCTTGAACTTTGACCATCAAAGTCTTATCAGTGCATTGCTGAGTCCAAGTGGATATTTGTGCCGAATTTGAAGAAATTTCCTTGAGATATCATGTTCACAAGGATGGGACAAACAACCCAAAAACATAATGCCTCCAGTCACAGCTATTGCTGGCTCAGAGGCATAATAATTAGCCAGAGCTTTCCTCATTGTTCCCTTCTACAAAATGATGTTTGAGAGTGCTCAGTATTTTATCAATTACCAATCATTTTATCAATTATCAATCATTTTCATCATTATTTTTTATATTTTTTATCACTGGCAGTGAGAGTTCCAATGGTGCACCCTGGCCACACAGCCATAAAGTGTGATGTTGAGACATCACAGTCCTCTCTCGAGGTCAGTGGTCAAGGTCACCTCCTTTATCTGGCAAAGAGAAAATAGACGTGCAGCCGCACACAACCCTAATCATGTGACACATATACCATCACAGCCCTCTACACGATACATTTAAATGCATTCATTACACCGTGCATAGAAAGATATTGCATGTGCGGTACAGAGGTGTTGAATAAGAAATGTCATTTAATGTGAAAGACAGAAACAGCTCTTTAGGCTAAGCATTAAACAGAAACTGTCATTCTGACACTGCTGTCAGTGTGTACTTGTATTTATACCACATGCTATTTAATATCCATATTTTTACAAGAAAGCCTTGGGTTATCAGCGGTGTTTAACGATAACATCATAGTAATAAAGTAGATACACAGAGAGATTTCAGGGAGGATAAATGTTAACTGGATCTGAAATACATCATGTTAGCTTCAAGTCTAATGGTTAGAGGATATTTTAAACTGTAAAACACACACTTAGATTAGCATTTAAGAAGTGAAAGAAAAGTACTGATACAATTCTTTCAAAACACAAGGCGATCTAACAATAAAATATGAGGAAAAGACAGTGAGAAAGCAAATCTTAAACTCAGCTTGCAAACATAACCTTGATGAAAGAGATGATTGAACACCTTCACATGTATCTCAGTCAATAAAAACACATTTTCTTTACAATAATGACCTGCAGGGTAGAATAATAACTACTCCACAAAGCAAAAGCAGGAATAGTCCTAACCCTAATCTGATCTGTATGTGTTATTTTGAAAAGAATAAACAAGTTAGAGCAGTTGTAAATATACACAGAGCATACTGCAGTTAGAATGTGGCTGAGAGCACTGTTAAGCTGAGTAAGGTCTTCTGGCAACTATGAGAATTATGACTATACCTGACTGTCAGAAGCAAAGGCCAAAGTATTGTGAAGTTGTAAGGAGCCACAACTCTGACATGGGGGACCACTGGCTATTTCATGCTTTTTTAAAATCAACACTCAACATTAGTTTCCTTAAACTATGGTCATATCTATCCTGAGCAGTCCTTTTAACCATGAAAACTAAGCTGTATAGGTAGTAGAAAGACACAAATACTTTTGAATTGGTGCTACATGACAAGAAGATTTAGAGGAAAGGGGGTTTGGCATAGAGTGCCCCAGGAATGAGTCCTAAAACTCGGAAATTAGTTAGCATTATAGTATTCCCAGTTCCCTCATCTTAAAGGTAATGGGTTTTTTGAATGGGTTTTTGGTTAGCTGCCCGAAATAAGGTCTGTGGTTAACATAAGCTTAAGAGACTTCCACTTTTTGTTCTATGACATAAAATTTGTCTGTAAATACCCCACTTGTGAATTTTGAAGCTTTTATGTGTCTTTAAAACGTGGTTACTAACAAGTGGCTAAATGAGACTACAGAAGACAAACTGTAGTGTAGGCTGTTTAGAGCCTAACATCAGCATTTTACTTCTGGCGAATGCATTTAGGCTTCAAAAATCATAAAAGTGGTGAAGATTATTTTGCTGAACAAAAGGTCAAAACATCATAAATAAAATTTGTTTTCTACGGAGCTTATTCTCTGCAATAATCCAAAATCCAGTGGAAAAATCCCATAGGCTCTTTGACGAGGGAACCAGGTCAGTGCTAACTTCTGTGTCGGCCTACAGAACGTCATCCCTGGAGCACTAAATTTGCTTTTGTTCGAGAGGTAGAAAATCTGCAACTGCCAGAATGTACTGCACAGCACCAGACCAATAAACACTCAACAACACTCAGCATGGCTGCTGGCTGGTAACAAGCGATGTCAATGTGTTTTTTAGGCCTCAATTTTTACAACACAGGAAACATTATGTCACCCACTTCCTGTTCACAAATTCAGCCAAACAGTGCTTTAAAATATGTTTTCTGAAGACATTTTGACATTTCAGTAACAGAATCTTGGTTCATATTTGATCAGCACTACCTAGTTTTACAAATTGATCCGAGTTTGGTCTGAGTTTTAAAGAGATAGAGAAAGAGAGAAAGTCAGCTCTTTCTCTTGATCCGCTTCTATGCTCTTTTGGTCCATGGTGGCGGACATATGAAAATACGGAAGTACAATCTATAGTTTGAACAACAGCCTTAAAGCTAGCAAAAATCCACACCTAAAGCTAAAAGATAAACAGGGAAATCCAAGCACAGGTACAATGGAGGGAAGTTTACAACACTTAATTTACACAAACTAGCCATACTACCCATGATACAGAGCTGATTGCAAATGTGGCAAGTATCCCTTTAACCAAGAGCATTTAACCCAAACTTTAATCACAGCATGGGTAGATCAGGAAACAGTTACATTCATCATATTTCCAACAGAGATTTAAAACATTTTGTAAAGGTATTGACAAATGTCATGCTGTTATGAGAACCAGAATTTGAATCAGAACTGGATAAGAAATAGGGCTGGGTATCAATTAAAAAGTTGCCATACCAATACCAGTACCCTTAAAGTGATCAGATACCAACTTGCCATGTCTAGCCATGCTTTCGAATGTTTTGTCAACTCTGTGCTCAACTTAACCACACTACAGAATGTATGGGTTTTAGCTGCTTTGGTATTGGGCAATTTACACACCAAATTGAATCAAAGAGTGCTTGTTGGTCATTGGTGGCAAGCAAAAAAACATACCAATAGTTTTTTTTCTAGATCTTGGTACAAAAAGGATTGAAGGCTGGTGTCATTTGATTTAAGATGTTTTAGAACTACTTGGTACTGGGTTATTTTGGTTGATACCTTAAGGGTATTGAGTATCAATACCCAGCCCTAATAAGAATACTCAATATGGGTCATTTTAAAGGCAACATGCACTGCCTTTTAGTATGGAGGACTTGTTGGAAAGGATCATATCATGGTTAAAAGAAACCAGCTATGACTGTTAAAGGAAATAGAATGCAAACAGTCTCTGGTATCAAAATTAGACTGTTTGTACCTCTGAACATCCACCAAACTCCTCCCTGAGAGGTTGGGTAGATGAATTACCACGACATGGATGACTCTCCACAGATTGGGCAATACTGTCTTTTTCAGTTATACCATTTCTTTTGAGTCATTCTTGTTTTAAGGAGACTAAGGTTTATTACAACCTAGGGTTTATTTTTATAGCTCTTGGCATTGGTTCTTTCAGGTATGATAACATTGTACTCACCAAGGTAATTTCAGAGATCTTGGAACACTGCAACATCATTAAAATAAGGTCAGATGGGTCACAAAACAGATTAGCCAATCAGATTTTGGAGAAATAGAAAGTTGAGGAGTAAAACTGTCATTTAAACTATCGACTGCAAACATCAATCACAGCTGTAACTCACTGTGACCTATACTTAATGTAGTCATGCACACTGATGATTTTGCAGTATAATATGAAGTGATAGTTAATCTGCTGGCTTGATTATAACCTGTTTGTCTGACTGCTCGCGTCTCTTGCTCTGATGGACCTATTTTTAGTGCTGTCATCACATTCAAAGATCCCAGCAATTACTTTGATGAATACACTGTTATCATAACTGATAGACATCATGGAGAAAAAGCATGAAAGTAGGACCACAGTTGGAATAAACCACAATTATCTTCTAAGAATAACCATCATGTCTACCTTCAGCAAGGCATTAAAGGTAGTAATTTTCTTGATTTCTGCTCCGAGAAACAATAGCCAGAGCTGTGGTAATACAACTCTTGTAATTAACCGTACTTTTCCTTTAACTGTCAGTCAGCTGCTACAAAACAAATGAATAATCATGACTTCTTTATTATGTATATCTGGTAGGTGCTACAGAACGCCTTACGCCAAAGCAACCAGAGACAGGAGCAGTTTCTTTCTATAGGCCATCATTCTAATGAACGGTTATATAGTGTCAATAACCCTGCATCACCAAACATCCACCATACTTTCCTGTACCAGTAAATTATATATTTTTATACACAAACCTTAATTCCATATTTATTCTAGCATCCTTTGCACTCTGCACCATACATTTAACCGCTGGGCATATTTTGAGTATGCAGAGGTCAACTATTTAACTTTATTTTAACTCTCTAGTTGTTACTGACTTTTTTGCGCAAAATGAAACAAACTTAATAGCCTACATAAAGCAATAAGTTACATGTAGCCCACGGTAACCACACTGAGCCGATGGATGCCACTGAAATGAAGACTGGGAAGACAGCCAAATTCCATAACTCAGCATTTATGGAATATAATTTTATAGTTTTTTTTTTTACTTTTTCTCAAAGAAATGTGTAAACTTGTAACATTCAAATTTAGATTCATTTTTTTTTTTACAATAGAAATGATACTTATTTAAATGATTTAAATGATATTTTTAGCCAAGTGCAAGGTGTCCCAGCCATCTCAGGGAGGCAGAATTTTAGGAAAATCTTCTCCCTCTATATTTACCAAAATTGTGCCTTTCATGTTTGGCTCTAAAACTTGATAAAGTGTTAGCAGACACTTATCTGTTCAGGGATCAAATTATTTCCATTACTGTTCAAGTAGTAAAGGGTTATTTTGAGTCAAAGGGGTCAGTTGGGACCCTGCCCTCCCCTGTGTTCCGACCCTCTGGACACAACCCACAGGAGTGTTTCCTAAATAAGCCTCCTACAGGTGGACGACAGCATAGCTAGTATATGCCTGTTAAAGGCTGCAGTTTTAAATATGTGTTTAACGTTGTGAAATGGTCGCAGATGCAACAAAACTATGTGATTAGGTTAAGAAAAGATCATGGTTAGGCTTCAGATAAAAACTTTTGTTGATGATGTAACCTAACGTGACGTATCTAACTTCACATGTCACATACATCACGTGACATACTATCACATATTATGTTATGTTGTTAAAATAATTCTGTGTTGACGTTTGGTTTCATGTCGATATGAACAGCAGTCTCCTATCTCTTGAAATCTGAAATCTCCCTGCTCTCCTGAAAGTCCTAAGTTTGTTTGACTCCTCCATCGCAATTACGACAGCCAATACAGGCCACCATCTAACAATAATATGTGGTCATATTTTGGAGGAAAATTGTCTCTCAATATGTCTATTTCTGTGTCATGTACTGACTACGTTTACATACACACTGTTATTCCACTGTTATTCCAAATATGACAATATTCTGAGTTTGATACAGGTCATGTAAACAGCATATGTCATTTAGCTATTTCAAATTAGCTATTTTTCCAAATTTGTCATTTTGTGATTAAGACATGCAAGATATGCTTATATTACTCAGATTTAATAGTGTTCTTTGGACATGTATGCAGCACATTAATATGCATCTCAGTGGGAGTTTCAACACAGTTTGCGACACATGGTCTCCTGCCTGTTTACGGTCAGCTCTGTGCATTGTCATAGATACATCGTACACAAACCAACTCTCCAACAGTTTGCAAGGCTGGTGTAGAGATGCATGCCTAAAAGAAAAGAAGCACACCTACTTTAAACATTGTGAAAGACTTAGATATCAACAGGTTTTTGAGTATGCATAAACATCGCAGCACCAACCTTTTTTCAAGAGGGTGGTTGAAGGAATGAGAGGGGCAGGCTGTGTTGGCACAGTTTAACCAGTAGGAAACTTTGAAAATTGTCTTTTTTTGATGCAAAGCAGTAAAATGACAAGCGGCTCTAGCTTTTCCTCTTTTCCATATTTTAACATAAGAGATGACATGTTAGGGAACATTAAACAGTATGCATGGCTGCATGTAAATGGGAGTATTAGCAGAGTATTAGTGGGTTAATAGCCATGTAGGAATACTGTCTTTTTTGGAATAAGGGCAAACCCCCCTGGATGTTGCGCAAAGTTATTCAGAACGTTTACATGTACATTTAAGTTGAGCTACCATTATAGCACGACTAGGTCTTTTAATTGGACTACTGTCCTTGTCCCAGTATACAAGCACGGGAGGGGAATCGATTTATTGTGGTGGTGATATGCCCCCTTTTAACTTGTTAGTATTGGACCCTTTTGTGGTTGACCTATTATGTCACAGACCAAACAATTGACAAACAACTTAGCTACGGTTAGCTAGGAGCAAACTGGTACCATGGTTGATGACTTTACAGCTCTGTACATTTTATCAGTCCAAAAATGCACAGCTCTGGATGTAGATTTTGCCATGTTGTTACCAGCTTCTTCTTCTGTTATGCACTTACTACCATTCGAAAACCCGGGGCATACACTGTCACATTATCTGGGTGTGTTAGTTCGACTTTAAGAAATTTGATTTAGTATGGTTTCAGTTGGACTAACATGGTTGCATGTATTTTGCAAGCTTGAGAGATTGTCATGATTGAGAGTAACAAAAACCACAGTCAGATTTTCTGTACTTGAACACCCTTATTTGGCTAAAGCTGATTCTGATTCTGATCTTACTTATTTCTGTAAGACCTCAAGTACAGAGCATCATCCTCCCTAAAAGACAAACAGCTGTAGAGTTTTAACTTTGAATGTACCTTAAGTTCATGTAGAAGTCTATGTGTTAAAGGCTGCTGTTCGTATCTGGAAGACGTCTTGTCAGAACAGAATCTGAGGTGTCAGAGTTGTAGCCTGCTGCTATCCTCCAATATATTTTGTATTATGCTAATGTTGAGATCTAATTGTTCACTCAGGGGTTAGTGGATGTGACTTTGACTCCAAGCTGACCTTTCAGTTAGGCAATAAGCCATTTTGCTCCGCCGTATTAATATAGGAGATTTATATTCTCATAATGGAGGGCCTCCACAGCCGTATTACTCACAGTGATTAGTGACTAATGAATGACTGCCAACCTGTGTTGTGGTAATGCATTCCTCTGACTGATTGTGGTCAGCGCTGTTTGGGAAGGCAGCCAAAGGAAAAAGTTTATTAGTAAAGCCACATTAATTAACAAGTTACAGGAAATTAATCTAGGGAGGGGACTCCATTACTCTCCTTAGCATGATCTCATTTTTATCATATCAAACCCTGATGACAACAAAAAGTAATATTGCAGCAGGCTTGTTGCTGGATGTTTCACAATTACATATGAGGGATTTTCAGATCCCCAAACAGATATTGCTCTAAAATGTCATTGGTGAGCTATGGTTGGCTTGTACAGTAGGTAAGTGAGGTAGCAAGGTTGAGCTAAGGGAAGGAGGGAGTGGCTATAACCGGTTGGCTCTCTCCCCTCGGACCAGCCCACGTTATTACCTTTCTTTCCTGTGTGGATATGGTGAACGCGGGAGCTCTCAGGATGAAGAAAGTCTCCAATTTTGAAGAATAATTGCGTGTCCAGCTCAGTTTGAAAGCACTCGCAGACATCGGAAACTTGTTGATAGGCAGAGCCCAGGTCGATGAAAGTTGAGGATTATCGGGGAAGTCGCCTAAGGCCATCACTTAACTAGGAGTGATTCAGCAGTCGATCTTGCTGTTACCCTAAACAGAGCGAAGGAGAAGTGCAGGCTTGCAGGGGGTTTATGTGTAGCTTTCAGCAGCCAGATAGATTTGTGCTACCTCCACTTTAATAAAAATGTTCTTTCCTGCAGAGAAAAAACATTAAGCGTCTCTCGTCCACAGATGCTTCTCTCTCGTCTGTGACACTGTGTCCTCCGACCTCCCGCATGTATGAATCTGTCACTGATGGTCCCTGCTTTATAAACCTGCACAGCTTTATGTAAATGATACAACGGCACAGTGAAAAAAAAACGATTTTGGAACACTTCCAGCGCTGGAATGATAAGTTCCTCTGTCAACGAGAAGGCTCACTGTATTAAGCCAACAATATAAGAGACAATTTGCTCTGTCACTCTGTTCAAAATTGCTCCAATCATGACTGCTAACACTTAAAAGAGCAATAAGGAAGATTTTTATTGCTCTATAACACAAAATGACTGCAATATATCTGCAGGAGTTTGATAGGATTTTAGATTAATTCCAATGACTCAGTGATTACTGGGCTGGATACTGAAATTTCTGGCTTGCACAGATCATGTTCTGATCTATAATTCCTTTTGAAAAGAATGGCTTTGATTTTTTCTCTTTCTTATTTGTGATAAAATACATGCTCAGTATACAGTTATGTTTGATTTATTTTAACCCTTTAAGCTCTGCAATATAAATGGTGTGCCAGGGTCTACATTGGTATTTTTTGCTATTGTGATGTCATTTCTAGGAGTATCTTCAAATGCTTTATATCCCTAAAATCTGCACAACCTGAGCTAAAAGGTTATGTAAGTCAGTAGACCATAATAATTGATAAAACTATTGAAATTATGTCACAGAAAAAAAATCACAAAAATTAGACTTTTTAAATCAGATTTTACAAAATTAAAAAAAAAACCATATTGATCTAAATCTGAGTTGTTTGACCTATGTACATTATTTAATTTTTGATATATACTCATTTTTAATGAGCAGAGTGCAAAGGTGTTGTCATAGATTTATCATTTATCCCTCTAGCACCACCACGTATGTTTGCACCTCACGCAGTGCAGTGATGTCATTACAAGCGTACAATGTGATGACATGGAAATAAAAAACCTTAACTTTCTGCTGCAAATTGAATGAATGTTGTAGCTATTATTGTTTTTACTTTAGATAAATATATACACAGATCATGCAAACAACAATCTCCTGCAGCCATTACAGGTAAATTCCCAGGAAATTCTGGCAAAATTATAGTGCAAACACTACATTTGCATGGCACATAAGTAAGGTAACATAAGGTAATGACATGATGATGTGGAATCATTTGCACAGCATAGCATTGAGATAAGCTAGTGTCAGGTCATGACATGATGATGTGGGACATGGAAGCTTTAGCCTTTTGCTGCTAAAAGAATGAATGCTTTACCTATCATGGTTCTTATATTAGATCTATTTAGACAGTATCATGCAAACAATGGCCGCGGGAGCTCCGTTTATGAAGGGTTTAACACAAATGGTAAATGGAGCTGCAATTGTTTGGCCCCTTTCTAGTCCTCTGAACACTCAACCATGTAGACACATGCCACACCCACCCGTTCACACACATTCATAGGGGGCTACTGCACAAGGTGCCACCTGCTCATACGCTCAAACATTAAACGAAACTTAGACTGGGATTGTACCGCTAATCCTCTGATGAGTGGACAACCCGCTCTACCGCCTGAGCCACAGCTATAGCCTTGGCACTGTTCTTGTCACTTCATGGCCATTAGAATAAATCTTTGTTCCTTTAACCATTGGTGCCCAACCTTTGTGATTTTCTTAATATCAAACAACGTCTACTTATGAACCCTCATCACAGGTTCTGGCCTCAGTCATAAGCAGTGAATGGATTTGAATTCATAAGCAGTTTTCCATCTCATACTAGATATTTATCATTCTGCCTGAACCCGATTGGGCCTGAACTGCAGGGTTCAGGCTCTAGTTTCTCAGCATTTTTCTGAATGGGGTCAGGTTCACACTAATTTCCCTATTTCTATATCAGTTAACCAGCACATAAGTTTAGCTGTCGCTGTGCTTGGCACTCTAAGTAACCAAATTCTATATTCCAATAGTGCTCCAAGTGCGAGTTCAGAGTGACTTTGTACAAATGCATGCCATGTCACAAACGAATGATAACACACCAAAAAGACTTTAGCCTGTATTTTGTTTGTTTGTTTGTTTGTTTGTTTGATAGTGGAAATTCTTAATCATACTCAGGCCCATAACTGCTGCCATAGCTCAGGTTCGGGGTAGGCTTGGCCACCCAGCTGGCGTCTGACGTTGTTAGATGTTGATGTTAGTTTGAATTTGGGTTGTGACATCAGGTGACCAAAATTCTATGGCAGGACAACATCTGATGCCAAATGTCAATTTAACGTAGAATACTGTTGACAGATAACATTCGTTTTTATTTGGTTTTAAGTTGTGTTGTTCAGAGACCAAAACATCACCCTCATGTAGAATAACAACATTTAGCCATAAGGTATAAAGAACAAAACCCAAACACCTGCAAACATAATGATGTTAACGTCCACACTACAGGAAATTGTAACATCATTAGACATTTAAAAAACTGTCAACCAGAAGCTCATCCCAACCAAAATTTTACTTGTGTCTGACAAAAGAGTCCAACGTCTTTCTGATGTCAAATGAATGTCCGGTGCCAGCTTGGCAGAAATCACGCAGACTCATGTACTTAGTGTTGGGTCTGATTTATTGCGCCCAGTCAAAGCTCTATCTCAGACTGTTTTATTTAAAGGATTTTTAGAGAAAAAAAAGTATCTTTAGGAAGACTAAAAAGCATCAACTGTTGAATATTTACTTCTTTTATATCCCTTTGATCATTACTGTCATTCTCAACTAATCAATGTATTTTTATAATATAATGAAAGCCAACAAAACAGAAGAGAGACAAAGACAAAAAAAAAGAAATCACACATTTTCTTTAATCTGTTTCTAATAGAAATCAGACCGTCATTTGTAAGAATAGTAGAAAAGAGTGTCTGTGAAACAAGAAAGTAGACGGCAGACTGCAACTCCGGGATGAAGAAAAATGAAACTTGACTTTGGGAAACATTTTGAAACAAATTGATTTACATTAGATAAAAATGGAAATATCCTCATAAGCCTTTAAAGGACTCAAGTTACTGGAAAACATGATGAATGATGAAGATGAGGATTTTTGAGGGGATCTTGTGTCTTTTTAGGTTTTTTTTTTTCTTGGGAATTCCTTTGAGGGCATCACCGATTTATAGAATAATTTATGGGTTCACATCCTACAGAGTGAATTTCCTGAATTAAAGAAATTGCAGCTGACATCCAAAGTCATACAGTCACACCACAGCATGGCTTTTCTGAGGTTTGTTCCATATTTTAATTAGCATCATTCTGTATTTCTTAAACAGTCACAATGAGCATGAAACAATTTTACTGCCAGGGGTTCCCACAGTTTATAGCGACACCTCACCTGAATGAAGACTGCCCCCTGCTAATGTCAGAACAAAGTTTTATGCAAATGTTATGCATTTTTATTAGAAGGAGCAAAAGCTCTCCACCACACAGCAAAGTCTATATAAATTTAATAAGGCAAATGTTTGGGCAGTCAAAGAGAAACTGATCACAGGGTGAAAGGCACTGAGGTCTGATTCTGCTCAGCTGGTGACAATGATTGATTGATTGTTCACATATATTACTTCACAGTTAATAGTTTAGCAAAGCTGCAATGGGGGCAAAAAGCAAACTTTACAAGATGGGACAGCACATCAATCAGTCAGTCACAGTCAGGTGGGGATATGTGAGAAAAAGTTATCACACTAACAGAACCAGTGGTGGTGGTTAAACACCAGCCTGAAGTTTCCAGCTGGACACAGTTTACCCAACAGTCTCCATCAAGCCCCAAAAAGCTTTTCACCATGGACCACCATTACAAAAGAGACATCTGTAAAACTTTTGACAGACAAAGTCAGTAATCAGTGTTTAAATTATGAATTTTTAAACCATGCAGGGCCTAGACAAGCAATGTGACATCATTTCAATGTAATGTCTATGGGCCACACAATACAGAAGAAGGAAAAGACACTGTTTTGGCTCAATCACCCCATCTTAGAGTCTGATATTCAGTTCTTATAACACATCCATGGACAAAGTCCACAACTTTATTGACCTTTCCGTCCCAAGCCCCCAGGATCTTTGAAGCCAATACATAACAGTTAATGATGAACTTGAGGCTCTGTCATGTGATGCCACCTTGTTCCTAAGGGTGCTACTGTAGAAACGGTTATAGATGCAACTTCTGGTGAAGTAGCAGTAAGCTAGTTAGAAGCATTGACTGTCTGATAAGTCCCAATGGCTAATCTTGGTAGCTGAAGGTATGATCACGTTTATCCCCTCAGAGGAGTATTGGGTGGTACCTTCCACATGTTTCACTACCCAATCACTCTAGGAAATAGGATTAGTGTACCATCATTGGTACCTTTACCTTTGGAAAGTGCCAGTTCAGTTCAGTTCCAGGAATCGCACCTGTAATTCACACAAATAACACACACAAGGTATCAAAGGAAGTAGGAATTAGGTTGACTAACATTGTGAGAAAGATGCCTGTAAATCAGTGGATAAAAAAATGTGAGCATCACAGCCTCCATGAAGTGACTCATTTGACGATCCAAATTTGATTCATTCAGTCCAATAACATTTTTAAAAGTCTAAACTGGAAGTTGGCCAGTCAGCCGCCATCTTCCATGCACTTGCTCCCTGCACCCGACAATGCTGATGATCCAGGTAATTTCCTACCATGAAAATCATTGATACATCCGCCCCAAACTCCTCCCTTTGCGAACTCTTTGGCTCTCTAACAGCGTCACAGTAATCTGTCCTTTGCTCCTGAGACACAGGAGCCCCTCCAAATGAGGTGGTTTGCATAATCTGGATAAAAAGTTGCTTACAACTTGTCTGATCAAATGACAACCTGTTTCTTACCCTGTCTGACATCCTTTAGCAATGTACCCAGATATCAGCCATGACTTTGGTGAACACAGTGTTATCAAAATTGAAAGAAATGATTGTCAAAGCGATGAAAAAAGGCCTTTGTGTGAATAAACCAGAGTTACCCTTTAACTTTTCAGTAGCAGATACAATAGATGCTTGTAAAAGTGCAACATCAAAACCCGAAGCAATATGTGAAAAACAGCATGTACGAGACAGAGCAGCATTTTGAGAAACCCTCGCTCAGTGGCTCCCCAGTTCATTCCAAGGCATTATGCCACAGCAGTCTTGTCAACTTATTGACAGCTAATTTAATAAAGTGAGACAATAAAGACCTGGCCAGACACTGCATCAGCCAGAGCCCTCCCTACCTAAATGCATGAATGGCGTCCTCACAAGGACAGAGGTGCTGCCTGTCAAGATGGCCAGAGTACTGTCAAAGTCTGCAAACTTTTTTTTTCCCTTCTTGGAAAAGCACAGCCTAACAGCAGCCGTCACAGTCTGTCAGGGATGAGACACAGCTCCATTAGCACCTCAGGCTACCTCCGATTCTAAGACAAAAACACCAGCGTCTGGGAGCTTTGGCGTCCAAGTGTTTTAGTCTCAGTCATGGACATTAAAAGTGATAGGACTGTGCCTTATAGATAAGTGATATTTGACAGACAGTGTTTTGATGATCAAACCGGAGAAATAAATCTCCCCTGTCTTCATGTTTTTAGGTGCCTTTAGTGGAAAGTCCCTCTGTTACTGTATATGTTTTTATTTGTCTGTATTCTCTAGTGATTTATGTTGTGGACGTTTGTATCAATTTGTGCCCCCTCAAAAATTTTGGCTGCACTACGCCCTTGTCAGTATCTGTTTGTTCTGATGTGTTGGTTCATAGATCCCATACATCATCTTAGTCGCCAGCAACCACAACAGTTTGTTTGTGTGTGTAAGTGTGTTTATGTGTGTTTGTGCGCGTGCACATCCAGCAGATTGGTCTTTTAGTTACACAACATTTCTTGGAGGCAGAACTTTCTGGCTCTGGAGAAAGAAATAATCTCACTGGAGTTCAACCTCAATGGCTGGAACCACAACTTTTTTCAAAGCAAGCGTCCAGCATGTCTTCCTGTTTTCTGTTCATCTCCATTTTGGTGCAGGGACCACTGTGGCATCAGCGGCTATATTCCCATAACTGCCGTAGCTCTTCTTCAGAGTTGCTTGTTAGGAGGATGGAGTAGCGAGGAAAATCTTGTGCACAAAAAATGTGCAGTAAACATAAAGCTTAGCTCAGACAATTCTCTCAGCAGCCCAGCTGCCTCCATCCTTATTTCAGGGCCAAGGGCTCACACAATGTCAAACTCTGTCAGAAGTGAGATGAGGTCTTTAAAAGATGCAATGACAACCGACACAGTGGGGACATGACCAGTCCATCTTTTATCGAACAGACCCTAAAGGCCCTCACCCTTGTAATGTACAGAGATTGGAGGTTTCCTGAAAAAGTTGTACAGTTGTACATTGCAAACACTGAGAAAGAAAATCCTCTACCATTTGTTCTGCTGGCAGGGAATATACAAGATGCAGCTGGTGATTAAGGCGATGTACGTATGGTATTTCTCTGTCAAGTTTCTGTTCAAGATCCTCTGAACACCACTGTGCTTGCCAGACACGACAGAGGCTCTGTCACAATCTTGACTCACTATCTTGGATGAGCTTCGACCTGCTTTTTCTAATTCACTGATTATGTGTTGTCAACATTTTGGCGTCAGCTGCACCCACACAGGCCAGTGGCCAATTACATCAAAGTAGCCAAAATATATATACTATAAATATATATATGCTATTCTTTTTCAGTTGGTCTGACTTCACAAGCAATGGTATTTATTTCTAAATGTCTCCTGGTGCTTTCACAGAGCCTGACACCTGAGACATGTTTTTTTCCCCTGAAACACTCGACTTTGGTGTTCTGCTGTAACCTGTGCAGAGCTGTCTGTGTCAAGGTCATCTGCCGGTTTAGCTCTTGTCGAAGTGCTAGCCATGCAAGCATTTGCAATAGCTAATGTTTGCACAGCTTTAATGGATAATAAAATGTGTAAAAAAGTCCTAAGTGCTATATCGTAGGCAACTGGACTTGCTTGAGGTTCTTGAAGGCGTCACCTCCAATCCAAGAGATTTCTTCAGTTCTAACTGACTGGTGGGAAGTCGCAGGCTTACGTATCACCGAGCACAAATAAAACAATTAGCACAAGTGGATTACATGTAAAGTCAATGTGAGCACACAATTAGATGTGAATTCCTGTCAGGTGGTGCGATGGACGAGATGCGAAGGGCGTGAAATACATTTAAGTGGTGCGAATAAAGTGAATATTGCAATTTTGCATCATACGCTTATTTGCGAGAGTTGAAAAATTTCGACTTCAGCGACAAATTTGTGCCACAATAGCCAATTAGCATTGAGATCCTCCAGGGACATACGATGCCAAGAACACACTGGTGGCAGTTTATTCATCAGTTCAGGGATTTAAAGCGCATGACGCAAGTTATTTGCGCATATGAAGCGTGTTGATACAGAATATTCTAGAGTTCAAACTCGTGCAACTAACGCAACACGAAATTTGCATTGTGTTTGGTGTGTATACAACATTACAGAGGCGTAGAGGTCACATGGGAGCTCAGAGTTTCAGAGTCATTAAGGTCACATGTGAGTCGTTGATCCACCCAGACATCATATGTGTCTTTAGTAGTGATGGCCAAATGAAGCGTCATGAAGCATTTTCTTTATTTTCTGAGCCCACTAGATGGTGCTCTTGGTTTAAAGAGGGAGGCTCAAAGAATAGCAAGTCAATGTGCTTTCATCCCCCATCTAGTGGGCTCAGAAAATAAAGAAAATGTTTCACGAGTCTTCATTTGGCCATCACTAGTCTTTAGGGTTGATGGGTCCAGGTGTTAATGGGTGTAATGGCTTCTTTCATACTGTGAAAGAAACTCAAACAAGTCCAGTTGCCTACAATATAGCACTGAAGATTACCATGACCTGGATGACTGAGAATCTTCACCAACATGACAAATAAATATATTTCTTTGTCACAACCCATGGAGGGACAGCAAAACTGTCTTGCTGGACCCTGACAGACATTTCCTCCCCACAGCCACCCCATTAGTGTGGCTAAAATTGGTTGGCAAGTTTAGCCCAGCTTCTCTTTGGAGTTACGAGTGTAATTACACAATTCAATGAATCCTGAAATAGAGAGTAAGACATTTGGAGGTACCCAGCAAACACTGAGACGTTGAATGACAGTTGTTTAAACGTCCAACCAAGACATCCCGTTATGGTTTCATAGTAGTTACAAAATGAAAGTTGTGCTGACGTCTGTGATGTGTCCTGGCCTTCAGCTGCATGTCCTAGCAACATCAAAATAAAATGTTAACATGACTAAATAATAGTAAAAGCAACTCCCACAGGGCTCAAACCCCAGTCTCCTGGGTGAATGCCCTGTGCTTGACTCATTCATCCACCACCACTTGATGTTCAATGGACCATCACACTTTATACTCTGGTTCCCAACTTGTGGGGTGCAGTCAAAAAGTGGGTCGCAGGCCCATTCTGAATGGACTGCAAAGGTGTCAAGTTTGTAAAAAAAAAAATATTATTATTATTATTTATTTTGAGTACACTATATTTCCAGCACAGAGCTTTTATTTTGAAGTGCCATTTTCTGCTGTAGAGTGAGTGACAAACAGACAGCTTCTTGACAGAGACAGCGAACTAGCCCAATGGCCAAACGCAAGTATGACACTGAATGTATTAACTGTGGGACTTTGAACTAATGACAAAGGAGAAATCTGGACCCTGAGTCTGGCCCAGTTGGGAACCACTGCTAATACGTCACCACTTCTCCCATGTGTGATCACAGACAGCTTGGATGAAGATTTTTAGCTCAGGTTCTTTAGCTTTATTTACATGTGCACATAACATGAGAAATGTGAAAAGTCTTTGGTGACCCCATCGTGACGTCATATATTCCATGAAGGTGGTAAAGATGTAGTAGGCCGAGGAGGGTGTGACAGTTCTGCATAATATGACAGCTGACAGGGGCAGAGAGGAGAGCACATTTTAAGTTTGGTGATAGCAACATGAATGGCTGAAGGAGGTTGTATCAGAGTTTGATTTGCTAACTAGGATAGGGAACACCCAAAGTCAGCTGATTGGTGGAAGTGGTGGGAGTGGGATAGAGAGAGAACTGGAAATGGACATAGCATAAAGAAAGTCTTCCTGATTGGACCTATGCTGAGCTTTGTGACCAGGCTTTAACTTGGAGAACCTTTCCCTCTTAACTCCACCCAGCAATTTTCTTTAAAGTAGAATTGGTGTTTATCTCTGACAGTGTCCGTCATTTCGTAAATTAAGTTTTACAAACGTTCTTTTTAACCTAATTAAAGTTGTAGGCAGTGAAGCAAACGCAGAGCATCTCTGACCTACTTGCCCTCACTCCCACTCCCCCCCCTCACACACACACACACACAGACACACACTTCCCCAGAATCCACACTTGTCTGTGCTGGTGAAGGTATGTTGATTTGAGGTATACCACCACCGTCAACCAAATAAGCTGTGAGTGGATTGGACGATCAATAAACTTGTTCTAATGCCTTTCTGAAAAGTACCTGTTTACCACAAGGACGGTCCAAATGAAAAGCTGTCAGTCCACAACACTGATGGAAGATAAGGCTGAGGTGTGTGTGTTTGTGTGTGTGTTTGGAGAAAGGTTGGGGTGATGCTCCAATTTGCAGCTTGTATTGTTTTTGATTGTGCAGCTTGAACAGGCAGGGGAGGCAGACAGATACAGTTTTAAATGATGTAATTAAGTATATACCTTATCAGACATAGCAAAGAAATGAATATGTAGCATGCATACTATGTTGAGCCACTGACTCTACTGGCCCTGAGAAAAACAAACAGCCCAGTAGAAAGGGCTATGTCTATTTCCTGTCTTCTCCCCTGAGCTGCCTTCAGTTTGCTCTGTGGCACCGCACCCACATCAAGGGCCAAGGGCCAGGACCTGCTCATTTACTGGAGTGTGAAATGTCAATATATACTCACAACAAAAGGTATGCCACTGCACGTCTGGCTCTGCGGGCGCTCTTATTCGAACCAAAGTCCTCGCTCGCCGAACGCACAGGTAGTCTTCAAACCCAAATATTCACATTAAAGCTACCAAATGTCCACTTTTAAGATTAAAAAGTCGGCCACGCCAGAAGGTCCAGGATCAAGTCTTCACACATGAGTTTGGTTATTCTCTCTGTGGCTCCTCACCCTGTATTCCAGGAAGATAGCTCCATGATAATATATAGATAGGGTGTGTTAAAAGAAAAGGGAATAGCCTGTAGCAAATTTATTTCCCTTCCTCTGCCAAATGTTAAACTCTTGTAAAAATGAACAATGATTTTACCTCCGGGGTCACATTGTCTGCCTCCTGAGTCACAAAAGGCACCAATTAGCATCACAGGAACAGACAAAACTACCTATGATTGCCCCTTTTGAATCCTGTATTGTTAATGTATTG
This sequence comes from Cephalopholis sonnerati, assembly GCA_019142605.1. Classification (NCBI taxonomy): domain Eukaryota; kingdom Metazoa; phylum Chordata; class Actinopteri; order Perciformes; family Serranidae; genus Cephalopholis; species Cephalopholis sonnerati. The sequence goes on along the minus strand of JAGQAX010000009.1, from coordinate 9,474,432 downwards.
TACTAGAGGTTTTTATGTTATTTTAATGGGGAAAGGTAACGCAAAATCAGACAATGTTCAAAGCCGCAAAGGTTATGGGCATTAAGTGAACCGACTCGTGACGGCGAAAATGAAAGTCAAAATAAAGGGCAGCACTTGAGAGCTGCTTTTATCTGTACCTAGAGTGAACCATCATCCTGTTTATTCATGCACAAAGAGCCATGTTAAGTTCCCTATATCCCCTTTGATGCCGTCGGGCTGGCAAGGCGTAGCTATCCCTCTTTTTATGATTACTGCAGTGGATCTGATTTAGCTGATCTCTTGTGGGATTCTCCTCCAAACCTCTCCGAACTAATAGGTTTGCCATGTTTAATGATGCAGGAAATTTTACTGAATAGAAGTTATTTATCTTTATCAGCGTCCTCAGAAGTGGTCTGTCAGTCGGAAAAGCGTTGCATCCGTCGCAGACTCTGGGTCAAAGCAATACAAAAGCCAATCCTTACCGCAGTGGGATTTCTGCCAAACCAATAGTATGCATGAATGTTAAATTATAATAAAAACTTAACATGTCATCACTGAAATATACATGATTTTCAGATAGAAACCTTTCCCTGAAGACTACAGTGTTGTAGTCCACAATGACAAATGAACCAGTGACTTAACCCCAGTAATACAATTTGCTGCCTTTTACTACTTTTCCAATTACTCCTCCAAAACAAATGAAGTTGTTATCACTATATCCTCCTGAGACCCTGCGTCCTCACATGAGGACATTACATTTTGGGTTTGCTGCACCTTATACTCCATTCTGCTTAACTTAGACCTGTTGTCCTCGTTAGTGGACACTATTTTGTGCCATCTAGTGGTAGCACAATACACTAATACAGGATGGCAATCATCTCTGAGAAAGTCAGTTTGCAGCTGATCTGGACACAGAAGTGGGCAAGGTACAAAACCTGATCAAATTTAATGGTTAAAACTTTAGTTATGCTTATTAAAGTTTGTAGTTTGATATGGTATACAAATTTGACCAATTGTAGCAATAGCATCAAGGTAGCGAGATGGTGTTTATCAAGAAATACGTCTTGTTATCATCTTGTTTAAAGACACTGGAACTTAATAATTGGATTATAACAGCATTTCACACAGGCCAATTAGGTGTGACAGACTGTTCCTACAGGCAAAAAGGACATTCCTAGCTTGGAGGATGGAGCAAGGTAAATTCATACAGTTACTAAATGAACAAATCTCAGTTCAACAGTCATGTTCAGGCATTGATATGAACAGTCATGAACAGTTTTAGATTTGAATAGTTACCTCTAACCTATAGAGTTAGAAAACATTGAACAAATGTTGCATTGATTTTAATTTTTATACTTTATTAAACACTTGTGGCTATTAAAAATAAAACCAATATCCCCATGTGAGGACATCATTTAGTTCAAAAACTACTTCCTGTTCAAAGACAGTGCTTAGTTTTTTTTTATACTTATCAGGTCCTACTGATCCCAAATGCATACCAAACAAAAGCTTGGGTCTCAGGAGGATATTTAAAAGAACAGTATGTAAGATTTAGAGGGATTTGCAACCAGCTGAAACTTCTCTGGGTTAGAATTCCTTCAGTGTTCCTCTCCAAAACAAACAGACCAGGTGATAAAAGCAGTAAAAACACACATAAAACAGTTCCACATTACAAATAAGTTTATTCTCTTATGCTGTTTGGCACATTTACTCAGCACTGAGCCCATTTGGCTAGCACCGGCTAATGTGTGCCCGCCTTATTTCTGATCCAGACGTTCAAGAGGTTTTTACCAGGAGGTGAATTATCTGCAGAGGTCTCCTCCTCTCCAAAACAAACAGGCCAGTGATCGGAACTGGTAAAACACTTAATAAATCAGTGTTTCTCCAATGCTGTTCAGCATGTCAGAGACAGGCTGCTAGCCTAGCACCTGCTAATGTGTGCTTACCTTTTTTCTCTGGTAACTTAAAATCCAAATATTGAGTAAGTTTTTACTGGGAGACAAACTATCTGCAGAGGTCTCCTCCTCTTTAAAAACAAATGGAGCAGTTTCATGTTAAAAAAAGAAGTGTTTTTCCACTGCTCTCACCACCTTAGTGGCTGCTAACCACGGTGGTCAATACAAAAAACGCCAGTGGCCCCATCTAGAGCCAGTGTTTGGCTCATCTGTTCTGGGCCACTATAGAGACATGGTGGTGCAACATAGCAGTCTCTGTAGTTGAGGACCCACTCCCTATGTAGATATAAAATACTAATTGTAAGGTAACAAAAACACCATACAGAAACCATACTTACTATATTATTGTCAATTTTTGCAAATGTAACCCCTCAATCTTACACACTGAACCTTTAACAGTGCTGTACGGTGTATGTAACGTTTAACAAAAACATCACAGCAACCAAACCATATAACAAAAGTAACAATACTGAAATAGAAAATACAAGTTTATAAAAAAAATGACTAAGTTGACTATGTTTGGTAGCATTCATTTGAAGATGCGTAAAGATATAGACTTTGGCATCATATCAGACTAAGCTTTAAATATTTTATTTAATTTTATTTAACCTTAATTTGGCCAGGAAGTCCCGTCAGATTAAAATGTATTTTTCAAGTTAGACCTGGCTAAGATAGCACACTATTACAAGGATACAAAAATTTTAAAATGCAGCATGTCAATAATGGACAAGGGACAATTAAAAACCGAGCACGTTAAAAACAGTCAGGGACAACAGATATATCATTCAAAGTCCAGTTTAGGAATAGCAATAGCACTTTTTGGTTACACAGTTTTTTATCAGAGCTTTGAACCCTCCCGTTGAGACAAAATCATGGAGCTGGAGTGTGTTCTGAAGGTTATTCCATGACCAGAGTGCAAAATAGGAAAAAGTTGTTCAACCAAGTTCTGAGCAAATCCTGGTTATCTGGTAGAGCCGCCTCTTAGTGGAGTGAAAATCATAACAGCTGTTAGTGAGGGACAGGAGGTTACACAGATATGGCTTTGTAAATAAAAATGTACCAATACTGCTGTTTCCTTAGGCTTAATAAGAGCTACGAATCCAGTTCATAGAGTACACAGTGATGTGTGCTGGACAATGAGTTTGAAATGAAATACAGAGAACTATGATAAACACTCAAGGCATCAAAGTGTAGAGAGGGCAGTATGCATGTAAATAACACTATACAGTAAATACATTTAATATAGCTCATAGGTTGCCCATTTCATGTAGTTCTTATAATCTCAGGCCAAAGCCCATTTTTTTTGTAACAGGCAAAAGTTGGCACATTGTCCCCAGATGTCAACAGACATGGAAAGTCCATGACCAAATGTTGATATGTGACTAGGTCAGAGTAAGAATCTCTTGGCTTATGCCTAGTTAAATGACTGAGTAATGTTAAAGAAGTCACTCATAATGTGCATTACCATCCACCAACAATTTTATGCGCATTTTCAATTAGTACATTTCAAAAAACAACAGAATGGAAATGCCAGAGAACTTGAAAAAGTGAAAGTATCACCATAAAAAGGTGAAAAAGTTGATATATTGATGAAAACTAAATAGACAAAGTGCTTTTCTCCATTCTACTGGTGTCAGGACGACAACCTATTTCTAAATGTCAGAAAGTCTAAGGAGATGATAGTGGACTATGGGAAGAAGCAGTAAAGGAACGACACTCCCCTTAATATCAGTGGATCCTCTGTAGATAGGGTGGACAGTTTTTAGAACCTTGATGTCCATTTCACTGAGGGCCTGACCTGGGTGCTGCATGTTGATTCAATGGTCAGAAAGGTAAGGCAGAGACTGTTTTACCCAAGAAACCTGTGGAAATTACAGGTTTCTCCTCAAATACTGAGGAACTGCTACTCTTGCACCATCGAGAGCGTTCTGATGGTGAACATCATAGCCTGATATGGAAACAGCACTAAACAGGTCTGCAAGGTCCTGCAAAGAGTGGTTTATTTGGCTGAACATGCTCTACCCTGTTTACATCAGGCGCTGCAAGAATAAGGCCAGGAGGATCATCAAAGATCCCAACTACCTGAATAACTCGTCTCCCTGTTTAGGTAAAAAGGGGAGGAGGAAAGGGAATAAGGGAGTGGATATACCAGGCCAGCACTATCACGTACCAAACATGCACGTGCATTTTGCTGGACATTTTAGATTAATTTCCCTTTAAGTTTCTCTAGAAAATTTCTGAAACAAGTTGAGATGCTTTTGGAATTGAATACAAGTCTGTACTGGTATTTCCTCTTTGTGTCTAAGACAAGATTTGAAGACTGAAAACAGTTAAATAATGTGAAGGTTTTGGCACTGAAGGAACCAAAGGCATTGAAAATGTGGGGGGAAAATGCTGCAAGATAGACCACACAATAAGATGAGGGATTCAAATTCTAACGGTTATTCATTCTGTCACACCACAGTGTTATGAATAGCCAGATCATACCGAATAACCTCCCTTATGAAGCCCTAAAAAAACATTGCCTCCAAGCTGCACGGATACCAATATTTATGTTCAGAAAGTTATGTGGTAGCTTCATACCAGACAGTGTTCCAAGTTTTGGATCTGAACTTCGAACTTTATTTTGATGCCAGCAGTGAACACCCTCCAGCATGAGGGTGTTTTGGATTACCTTCAAGAGAAACCATCAGAAAGACACAACCGTAGCATGCACTGGGAATATCTGCTCACCACCATCTTCAACTTAACACCAGTGGTGAGCTCAGAGATGGAGGCCAGGGGGAGTAATTATCTGTTTGTCTTCCCCGTTTTCTTTTCTCTCACCACCAAACACAGCAACTGCTCCGTTAGCACGTAGCTATTGATATTAGCATCAGAGTAACATTAGTTCTGATCCAGGAATGCTAAAGCCCTGAAACAGAGTATTGAGTTAATGTGAGACTGTCTACATGAATTTGTAAAGTGACTCTCCTCGCAGTATGGGAAACAAACACAGCAGCCAGCAGTATCAGGGTAGTCTCTGTATCCACAACAAGATGCATCAGCATGACCCCTGTGACCTGAGAGCTCCATCAGCAGCTGACACAACCCAGTCACATCACTGTGTGTATTAGCTATGTTGGTCCTCAGCACAAAATGTACTAGTTTCACAATAAGAGCTCTAGAAGTGTGAGATGCCTATGTTTTTTTGGCCTATTATTCTCTGATGGCCTGCGTCCACGTCATTTTAATGCCAAGTGTCTTTCTGGGAGAAAAATAAAAAAATAAAAATACGAACTTTGGTTTTATTGTCAGATGGAAATAGTTTTTTGCATTACTTTTGCTTTATAACATTTATGAATGAATGAATAAACTTCATTGATAAAGCACTTTTCATGCACAAAAGATAAAACCATGCAATTATACAACATTCATTCAATGAAGAAAAGAGGAGAATCAATAAGTGTATCAATCAGTAATTAATCAAGTAATAAAAATACATATATCCAAACATATTAAGAATATTCAAACAGATAGCTGCTAGTTGTAGGCTATGTTAAAAAAGGTACATTTTGAGTTTTGATTTAAAACTGTCCATTTATAGTAAGAAATGTTCATTTTCTTTTCATAATCTTTGTTCAGTGAATGTCTAAGGTCTTTAGTTTGTTACTTACTACAAAGATTATTTCAGGTCTCAGCAGAAAGTTGTGGAATGCAGTGTTTTCTATCATTACAATGTTGGTTGTTATGCTAAACCCATGTAGCTTGCAGTTTGTTCGAATTAACGTCTTTGCGTTGTGTCACCAGGTTTCTCAACCCAAAAACACAGAAGTGTCCTTGATAACAATGTTGATGTTGGGTTAATTTAAAAGTCATCAAACAGAATTACATCTCCTCATTTCTTAGAAATATTTGTTTTGTTTCATTTTGTTTTTGTTTTTTGGCAGTTTTGGATAGCAGAAGACCGCATTACCCATACTTGCCAGTCACCGTTTCTCTGGGGACAGAGCCAGTCCACTTTGCGTTACCTGCAAAACCAGTCTTAAGGTCTTTGCACACTGAGTCTGTTTTTTTCTTTTTTTTTTGTTGATGATGTGTTTCTTAAATCTGTCATCCAAAAAAAATGAACGCACAGAAACCTTGCATGCTGAGTCTGATGCATTTTTTTGTTCTATACGTTGTGAAAATTTGCAATACGAGACAAAATGAAGACATATTCCCTCTCATGCTTCTCTCCACTGGACTTATCCACCTGTCACTACTCTCTCCCCCTGTGTCTTGCCTTTGGCACCACAGTTGCATGAAGGACTGAGTTGTTCTCTGTCTCTCTGTCTGAGTGCAGTCTACATCCTCCTCCTCTTCATCATCATCCACCTGAATATTGCTATCTGACCTGCTGAACGTGAGCTATCTTATCTTGTGCTTTTTTCTTCTAGTCAGACAAGGGTATTTTATTTCATACCTGCATTCATAGAGACATAATGAACCTTGTTGGAATAGTGAGCTATCTTAGTTATGAAAAGATACCGTGGGACCCGTTCCCCTGTCTTGTCACGACGTGTCCCGATGCCACATTTTCTTCAATGACTCTTGATCTAACAGCTCTCTAAAGGCTTCTGACGGATGCGAAAAATGCAGATAACTGAACCTGTTCTGAAAACTTTAATGAAATGTGTAAATGTGATTGACACAATGTGAGGTCATACTTATTTTTAGACCTGCAACAATTTCAGACAAAATAAATAAATAAATAAATAAACAACGGACTCAGTGTGCAAAGGCCCCCTCTGGTGGAAAGTTTCAACTGTGATGCTGGGTGTTGTCAGAAATGTGCTTTTTTGCACCTGCAACCACACCCTACAGTGATGTCACTGTGTCCTCGAGTACACCTGTAGATCAATGCAGTAAGGTAAAAAGTAAAACCGCTGGAGCTCAGCAAAGACAAGATTTTCAGAGGGATGAAGATGTCTTTTAAGGTTGCCCTGGTAGCTCACGTGGTAAAGCTTGTACTAAGGCTCAGTCCTTACCACAGCGACTTGGGTTTGATTCCAGCCCAGACCCTTTTCTTTCCCACCTTTTCTCTCTTTAGCTTCAATTCTCAAATAAAGGCAAAATGCCCAAATTATGATCTTAAAAAAAAAAAAGATACTTTTTAAATTTAGTTTTATCCATGAACATGTTCCATTTTTCCGCCACTTATTTCAAAACTGCCTTTTCTAAATAAATACTAAGTAAATCTCTTCTTAAACTGAAAGGGAAAACTAATTTACATATTGTTTTTTAAATGATGGCAATGAGTAGTCATTTAGCCTGAAACAAATTGTTTGTGGTCAATTCCCAAGTATAATGGCCCTGACAGACCAAGCCAACTGCTGGCCATCGGTCAAAGTTGGGCCCTTGGTGAGCATCTAACGATATGCTTTATTAATCCCAGAGGGGAAATGCAATTTATTTTCACTCTGCTCTGTTGTCATTTACACACAGGCCTGAAATACACACACATGCACAAACAGGGCCTATACATGCATTAAATGGAGAGATGTCAGAGAGAGGGGGCCGGCAGATTGAGGTTGGGTGCCTTGCTCAAGGGCACTGGCACCTCTCCAGCTACCAGTCCACACTTTATACTTGGTCTTTACAGGGACTTAGCAGAAACGTTTTGTGATGGTTTATGTTATAGTTCACTGGTGCATGGTAAACATGCTTTGTTCTTTCAACATTGAATTGTGTTGTTAATGTGCTAACTGGCTAACTACCATCAAGATGGTCTTCTGGTTTCCCTTTTTCAATGACAAATACAGGCCACTGCCATCTGCTGGTGTGGAGAGTTATTTCCTCTCACTCAGGTGCAGAACGTGTGGGCATTAACATCACTAACCTGATTTCTTAAACATTAGGTGTATGAGCAACCCACTGTTCATCGTCAGGGTAAGGAATTACAAAAACCTCATTCCCCCAGCTAGACTAAGAGCCCATCCATACAAAGCCTTGTCAGGGTGAATTCGCCAAAGTTTTTAACCAGTTAGGCCTTTCATCCATACAAAACCGGTGTTTCTGGAGGTCGAAACCACATTGTTTTGAAGCGGGGTTCCAGAGTGCACAAATCTGAAGATGCCGCCTTTGCGTCTTTGTGTGTATAGCCAATGCACGACTTTTGGCCGGCAATGATGTCATAACCCCACCTCTCTAACCACTCCCAATCAACATTTTGTTGAAGTTTACTGGCTTTGTAATCCAGCGTGACTCGGAGCAGCAGCTCGACCTCATCATCAGTCCTAACCAAAGTCTCTGTTTTCCCTTGTGTGTTGGATTCATTTTTGCCGTTTTCTTGTTGTGCTTGTTCTGGATCTTCTTCGTCTTCTTCTGTCTGTATACACCGTGCAAGCTTTTTGTGCATGCTCCGTGTTTTCTTCTCTGGTTCAGAGCTGTATGCTCTGGTTTTTAGTGGCGCGCCATCTCCTGGCTGGCATAAATACTGCAGCCTTTTTATGTGGTTTCAGTGGCTTGAACTGGCTTCATTTTGACGCCTGCATTCTTGAAGTCAGCTCCATGTTTACAGAACACTATTGCAATCCGATCATTTTATTTGGCGGTTTCAAAAAGGCAAGTCTTTGTGTGGATATAGCTTCATTCTGGAGAAAGTTGATTTGTGTAAATTGGTTTATAATTGACTTTCTACATGTACGCATGTGCAAAACAAAGACTTAAGACTTTCGAGAATTGTTGTGACAGCAGAGCCCCAGAATTAAAAGACATATAATTATAAATAGTGACGCACTCTTGTATTCAAAATAACTGACTGTTCATAAATTACTGTATGTTATTTATGAGGGGGGATTGGGAGGTGCAAAACTGGGGAGGCATGTCAAATATTTTTTTAAGCATTAGGGGAAGGGGGTTATGTTTTTTATTTATTTTGGCTAAAGGGAGGGACATACAACATTAAATGGTTGTATTTTTTATTTACTTGAAATACTTCTGAACCCTCAAACCTGCCTGTGGGTTTAAAGGCATGTTTTCTATAAAAACAAATAAAACGACACCATTTCTCATAGCCAGAAACTGTAAAAAAAAAAAATTAATAAAATTAAAAAAAAAACAGACATGACTTTTAAATTTCTGAGGGTCATTTAACACACCATGTGCACAGAACAAGAAAAAAAAAACTTTAAAAAAGTCACACCCCAGCCATGAACTGTCCGACTACAGCTGAATGTGAAACTCTGTAACACTTTATAAGTCAGTTCCCACCTCTGAATGTCAACAAATTGTAAAATTCTGACACGTTCAAGCTGTAAGGAAGAAATGTGCTTCTGACCTCTCTCAGTGCTGTCAGTCCAAATGCTCCAAAAAACAAAACCAAAGGAAAAATCAGAGGAATCATTTGCATCATTAACCAGGTCACTACACTGTATAATAAGGCAGTGTCTGATTACCTGTGTAACATGATTTCTCTGACCTGGTTTTGTGCATGTACACATACGTACTGAATGTTTTGTATATTGTTTCCTTTGTTATTTGTCATTTACACTGAGGGTAAAGTAAGCAACAGAGTAGTTGTGTCCATGACTGTACATGGACTTCTTTTCATTTTTGTCTCTTTTGTAAATATCACAGCGGTGTCTTTGTCAGACAGTATTTAAAAGTGAAGTCAATTTGCCAATCATATGGTCCATTGCAACTCTAACGTCCTTGAACTGCTGGATACTGAGCAGACACTGACTGTTAGTATAACATTTAAATCATTCAGTATTTAGCTTCTTAATGCAGTGCTGCCTGCCCTGCATGAACAAGAACTGGCCCTATTTCCCCTAAAGACCATTTAAAGTATGTTTGACCACACAGTATCATTCAGCCATCTCCTTTGTCACACATCTCTCTTACATGTATGGAATATGGTGTGTACATCCATATTGTTCACTTCTTCATGTTTTTTCTTTCAGAGTGTGAAGAAATGTGAAAAGCATGTTACACGCCAGGGAAAACTTCTCCTGCTGGGTCGCCCTCACACTTGCTTTATAACACGTTGTCGGAGAGGTGCTGTTGTCACGCTTGACAAGAGCGCATACACTGAACCGATGAATTCCTCCCGCTACAGCTGCACGCGAAACAACCCACTTACTGCCTGTCGACATCATGCTCCGGATGAAATTGTATTCTTAGACGTTTATCTGTTACACGGAGAGACACGATGAGTTGTGGCTAAATATTCATTGTTCCTTCTTCAAAATGCACGTCTGACTCCAAATGAAACCTAGATACGCCATGAAGTTCTCATTTGTCACGCAAAAGATGTCATCTGTTGGCGGGAGCCGAGTCTACAAGAGAAGACAGCTGTGTGATTAAAATTCTCACACGCTCTCGCAGTCTAAAATACTTTGGGGCAGACGGCTTATTATGGCATTCCCTTTCATGTCTTTGGAATAAACTTATCACAGTAATACTCTCCCCCAGATCTCACATTGATTCACATCCCCGTCGGCATGTCAGGAAACTTCAGATGGAGATGAAACGAGAGGGGGAATAAATAGTCTTTCAGATATGCAAGTCTCTCTAATCAGCTGTGAGACAAACAGTGAGAGTTCAAAGAAAGGTCATCCATCAGCACAGCTGTTGTAGAGTCATCTAGACCAGTGGTTACCAACCTTTTTCTCAGACGTACCCCCGCAGACCTGTCACACACTGCTACCCTTCACAGAGGCCACCAGTCATGATACAAATAGGCCTATTTGAACTGATTTTAAACTGGATGTTATTTAACACTATTAAACACTGTGGTAGTGGATACCGTTACCCTACATTAATGAACCATGTTTTCAACCTTTTCATTTCATTTGGAGTGGCTGAAAGCTGGTCTATCTGTGTCAACTGTGAATTCATTACTTTAAGCTGTCTATACTGTCTATAGGGCTACTTATATAACCACACCAAGCTGAAGTGTAGGCTATAGAGGACGCAGGTTAAGATAGTCCCTGCATTACAATCAGGAGATTTTGAACTGAAGCTGCTGATTGACAATATTTTGCACGATGTTCAATGTCTTTAAATACAATAACTAGTCATTGTTTTTCAGAGAACTGTATTCTGAAAAACAATGACTAGGTGAAAAGCCTATGTGAAAAGCCAATTTACAGTGAGCTCCTCACTGTTACTGTTACACGCCTACTTCATGGCAACTTTCAAGGGCATGGAAGCAGGTTGCATCTGAGGTTGCTAAGCAATGATAACCAGCACCATATCATAGCCTAAATCCTGAGTGCAGAGCTGATCTTCTTTCAAGCCTTGTTTTGTTAGTGCGTATTAGGCCAAAAATATTGTCCATGGGACAGATATAAAGCTCTAGGTAGCCCTGTACTAAATCGATAAACTTCTCCATATTTACCATAGACTGGTATTTACGGAGGAAGGGAAAGATATCTGCCAGCTGTGATTGGTTGTTCCTCATCTCATCTCATGCGGTGCATGCTGCTACGCTCCAAAAGTTGAACTCTGTATATGAGGGCAAGACAGCATCACTCTGGCATCCTAGCACATCTGCCACGCGTCTACATTGAAAACAATGAAAAAACACGGCATAGCCTTCACAAGTGCATCAATATTAGATGTGCATATCCAGTGGGCCCAATTGGACCCTTTGCTAGGCCGGTTCTGACCCCTGGACTTTATGTTTGACACCCTTGAGCTGTCTGTTTAAACTGTTCATTCATTATTTTTAGCTAACAACTTGTAATGTCATATTTTAACTAGGACTGTCAGCATTATAAGCGTTAATAAGATCATAAAGTAAATTTCTTTGCAATTATTTGATTCTGATCAGGACACTGCAAAAAACTGCTTCATCTAATGTGCAAAATGCAAAATATTGATTTTTTAAATGTGATTGAAAACATGATTCATTGCTATTAAAAAATGTTCGCATTTGACAGCCTTGATTTTAAGTGTTTATTCCTTGGCTATATAGGCCATTTCAGTTATTCCATTTATTACTTTTTAGGTAACTGTTTAAACTGTTTAAATCCATTAAGCTACTTTTAGCTATCTATTTTCAACTGTTCATTTCTTGGCAAACTATTTCAAGTGTTTATTCGTTATTTTAAGCTAACTATGTAAACTGTATCCACTAGGCTGCTTTTAGCTAACTATTTCAACTGTTCAGTTTTTGGCTCTCTAGACTATTTCAACCATTTATTTGTAACTTTTAGCCAACTATGCTAACTGTTTAAATCCAGTAAGCTAAGCTACTTTTAGTGATCTATTTTAACTGTTCATTATTTTTATTTCAACTGTTCATTCATTGGGCTACTTTTAGCTAACTATGTAATCAGGCTAGGCTACTTTTAGCTTTCTACTTCATCTGTTCATTACTTTTTAGCTAACTGTGTAAACTGTTAAAATCCATAAACTACTTTTAGGTATCTATGTTCAAATGTTAATTTTCTGGCAATCTATTTCTAGTGTTAATTAATTATTTCTTAGCTACCTTTGTATACTGTTCATCCATTAGGCTACTTTTTGCTATCTTCTTCAACTGTTCATTTTTTTGCTATCAGTCTATTTCAACCATTAATCCAATTGTGTTTAAATGCTGTTTAAATCCAGTAGGCTAAGCTACTTTTAGCTATCTGTTAGCTATTATTTCTTGGCTATCTATTTCAAGTGCTCATTAATTACTTTTAACTAACTATGTACCTTAACTGTTTATCCATTAGACCTCTGTTTGCTAGCCTTTTTCAACTTATCATCCTTTGCTTTTAGATATATCTCTTAACTCTTCATCTTTTGGGTTACTTTTAACTCATTATCAAAACTCTATGTATATTACTTTTAGCTATATCTTTCAGCCTCAACTGTTAAGACTTCTTGCTTGCTCACTATTTTCAATGGATATATTTAATATCAAATTGTAATATACTTTTTTCACAATCAGTTGAGCTACTCCCCAATCTTTTTACGTATACCTTCTGGATCAATGACCTTGGTCAGGAACAGGGACGTAGCCAGATGTTGTAAACAATTGGGGCCTTAGCCCAAACATGGGGGTGATCTGGGGCATGTTTCCCATTTATGGCAGCTATATACACTATTTTCAAGTCATCTGAGATAATAGGATGAGAGAAAAAATCTGTACATCTTTGATAAAAACATGACAGTAGCCAAGGAACAAAATCATCCTGTAGAGACTATATCCAGTTTTGTATCTTCTTGTTTTCTAACTTTCTTCATCATTCTGAAACATTAACACAACAATGAGAATGACTCATTTTCACTCCTGCCACCTAAAAAAAGGCAGAAATTGTCCAGTGTTACTATTTCTAAGTTACACAAGATAAGTGGGGAAGGAATTTGGCATAAACAGTATTACTAATTGTGAAGTAATAGAGCTTTTGCTCCACTGATTTGCTCATCCAGTCTGAGGGGTTAAAAGGAAATAATACAAAGTTGAAGGTATTTTAAAAGCCTTAAGAAGTGTGGGCCTTTTAAGAAAACATTTGGGGCAGGAGCCCCAGGAGCAACCTCAGCCCCACCCCAACTCAGCGATTCATTGGGAATCACTGATCTAAACTGTGTTTGTGCTGCTTCTTAGCAGGAAAGGATCTCGAAGGGTAGCTTATGATTGTTCCACTCCATATGGAAAATCCCAGACAAGCCCCCCTAAACCCTCAAAGGAGTGTGTGCCCATGATGGGAAGTGACAGGTGAAGGATGATAAAAAGAATTCATCCATCACCACCTTGAAAAAGTGCATTTGAATAGCTGGTGTCCATTTACTTGTCAGCATGCGGTTGGTTTCATGGAAAGAGCGTGCTTTCTGTGAAGTCAAGTCCTGCACATAAGACGCTGTGCAGTAACCTCATGCTTTGATCTCTTTACCTGCTGTGTATATTTGATCTCATCCTCACTTTGTTAAAGTCTGACTGCTGTCTGGCTCACAACGTGGCAAACAATGGCCTCATGCTGAAATGAACATGGAGGATGATTGACATGGAAAACAAGATTTCCACACATTTCCAGGGCTTTCCATTCAGGCAGTGGAATGTCATAAAGATTTCTAGCGTTGCAGCGATCTCTTGTGGGGTGTCATGCACCTCTGACAGTTCCTGTTCTGCTACATCAAGGCCTGCCGTCGCCAATTCCCTGCTATGCAGTTGTGGCTATGCTAATTCCAGGTGAGAAACAGCATGCTTCCCATTAATCCTCACAATGGGACCCACAGTGGTCCTCTAGTCGGCCCCCTGATCAGCTCCTGATGCTGCATCAAGTCACCTCCACAGGCACAGCAATGCTCTGGTTACCTTCGCACTGGGAATTAACAGGAACACACATGTCAGTGGAAAAATGGGCCCAATTAGTCAGTTGAACCACCTCCAAAATGTGAAAGGAAAGGTCTCTGTTAGTAGAGCAGCACAGTGTATACATGTACAGCAAAAAAGTACAACATAAGTATCAAAGACAGCTCCCCAGCCTTACTTTCTTGGGCTATTTCTCAGTACTATACCTGCCTATCAGTATAATTACCACTGGGGTCAGTGTACACCCACCTGGCCCTCGGCAGTAATAAATGTTACATTCCAGGCATGTTGGAATGTAGGAAACTCCCACTTGATTGAAGGCAAATGCAATGGAACAGTTCCCTGGAAAGATTTCCCAACTCTTGGCTTCCTGAGATGCAGTAATGTGGTGTCAAGTCAACATTGCAGCTTACAGTGTGCATGACATGACACAGCATTACATCGAACACATTTATAATCCTGAAAATACAAATAGGTACGACATTCAAAACTTCTAAAGGTGTAAGTTTGGTTTCCTGCATTTCTTGCATTTATATACATATATATTCATCAAGCACTTAACACATGAGGACTTTTAGAAGAATGTTATAATTAGACATTGCAAACCAGACTGTAGATTTGTTTATCCAGGAAAAGCCTGACAAGGGTTTTTCTTAACCCTGAGTATTATCTACAGATACTTTTCTGGCTGCATACGGCCCAAAGAAACTGACACCAAGCTGACGGTCAGCCATAGGTCAATGTTGGGCTGTCTGTGAGCGTCTGTTGCCCTAGTTTTTGCTGTGTGTCCTGCACCGTTGGCACTATTTGGCCATTCAGCATGTTGAATCGGCAGTGGAGCCAGTCAGCGAGAAGAACCACTCTGATTGGTTGTTCAGCTTATGCTAATCAGTGCACAAGAAGATAAATGGAAGTGAGGAGAGCAAGCAAATGACTAAAGTCAAGAGGGCGCACACAGGCTCTTTATTTTATCTGATCATTTCAAAATACAACTATATTCAAAATGACAAGGCCATCTAGAATGAAGCAGCTGAAGACCAACAAGTGGTGAGCAAAGGTAGCATGAAAAAATAGGCAAACGCTGCTTTGTTGTTCTTGTTTTTTTTAATTATTCTTATCTATGTATTTAAATACAAATACAAATTTTTACATTTGTTTATTGTTTGTTATACAGTATATGTACTTCATCATGAATAGACTTGGTTACATTGGCTTCAGTGGGTGTCAGTCCTTAGGGTGAGGTAACATACAGCTACCTGAACAAACAGTCAACCACCAAATTCCAATCACTTATTTTGTGGATGTTTGTGCCAAATTTGAGGAAAGTTCCTAAAGGCCTTCCTGAGATATCGTGTTCATGAGCATGAGATGGACACAAGGTCACAGTGACTTTGACCTTCGACAACCAAAATATAGTCAATTCATCCTTGAGTCCAGGTCCAAGTTTGTGTCAAATTTGAAAAAGGTCCTTCAAGGTGTTCTTGAGACTTTGCATTCACAAGAATTAGACAGACAAGGTCATGGTGACCTTGACCTTTAACTACCAAAATCTAGTCAGTTCATTGCTAAGCAGATATTTGTGCCATACATTTTCTCAGGGCGTTCTTGGTATTTTGCATTCACAAGAATCGGATGGACAGACAACCCTTATACACAACGCCCCCATCTGCGGCTGTTGCTGGAGCAGGTGCATCAATATACAAAGACGGCAATCTTTGACATATCATTCGTCCAGAACCATATACCAGTTGATGTTTTTAACTTACCCAGAAAACTTGTATAAACAGTTCAGTCAGGAAAATCAGGAAGCTAAATTCACTCACAATTCTCTTGCTATCCCTCTTCCACCACTCCAGTCAGCTGACTATGGGTGTTCCCTCTCCTAGTTAACCAATCAAACTTTGCCATGGTCTCCTTCAGCCATTCATGTTGCCACTGCCAAACTTAAAAACTGTTCTCCTCTCTGCTCCTGTCAGCTGTCATTTTAGGTGGAATCGTCATGCCCTCCTCCACCCCATTCACCTCCAGTCACCTTAAACAAGCTCATCAAAAGCCCACTTCTCCTCGCATCCAGATCCCCAGCTCCCTCCTTATCTCATCTCATCTCATCACCACCACCAGCATCTAGACTCCATAGAGGGGTTTCCTAATCTACTACATCATTACCACCCTCATGGGATAGATGACATCATGATAGGGGTCTAGACTTTTCACATTTCTCATACTGATGTGCACATATAGATAAATACTCTTTTCTCTCAAAATGAGTCTCTCCTGATTGAAATGAATTCTTAGCCTCAGTCAGGTATGGTTGAGTTGTATTTTCATAGGTAAAAAAGCAAAGGCCCCATATCTTAGAAAACTTGTTTGAGTAGCCTCTAATTGTGCATTACTGTCATTTTTTTCTAATTTAATATAGTGACACACACTCACACAGGAGGAGTAGAAGATTTCAAATGAAGTACTATCAAGCGCCTAGCGAGAAGAGTGAGGAATGCTATCGCAAGTCTGGCGCTATAGCGTTGGAGCTTTAGCGCCAAATGTTGCTGTGAATTCATCTGGCCTGAACTGTATCCTATTAATGTCTGCGGATGTGTTAAAAATATCTTTCCAATCGTTTTCCAGACTTGGACATGACCAAAACATGTGAGAGAAACAGGGCAAAGATTGCCAAATTCAAATATGACTTTAAATATAATTTTTTGAGGAATGTAGGATTTGATACTTTTGGAGCTTGCCCCATAAGGAGCTGTTCAGATTTTGATCATTATTTTGTACATTCACTTCCTGTATCTTCACCAACTTTATGGATAATAAATAAAAAATATGGATTAATAAATTGCTGAATTTCATTGAGCTGTAATATAGCAAATGAAGTACTATACAATGTGTAATGTAGTCTCACAGACCCTTTATGTTTCATTTGTGGGTTTTGTGAATTGGACCACTGTAATGCACAGAGGTTATAATTATCGCCCACCAGCTGTGAATATTCAACCTCTGACTTTTAAATTGAATGCAAAATAATATTAATACCCACCTCCACATGGCTACCAGCTATGGTAAGTATATATTAGACGTTACACACAATGGACACTGTTCATATTAAAGCGGAGCACCATCTGTGTTTAAACAAGCATAATAATTTATAAGCTCAAATGTCCTCCTTTTGATAAGTACAGCAGCTGTGTTAAATAGTATTTCTCTTTGTAATATGGCTTCTTCACCTTCTAAGCAGGCCAGCCAGAGGCAAATCAATATTTACAGTGTATGCACTCAGGTAGAAATAAGGTGATGTGGTGTTCACTGCTTCCTGAAATGTATTTGTTATTGTCAAATTTGGGGGCTGAGGGCCAATTTTGTCAGAAAAGCAATATTTACCTGCAAAGAAATGATTGTTTTCTATAATAGTCATCAATTTTAAGGGTCAGGTTAAAGTTTTAGACACGTTTGTCTTTGCGATATTATTAATTCGCAGCTCTGGGCGAAGTCATGTCTCTAAAATCAATACGGCGCACACAGGTTACAATTAGGTGGAAATTAATCAGCGCCAAAGGCTTGTTCACCCTGTAAATAATCAAGGGACAAATCCCTCAACCGCCTGGAAACCAAACAGGAGTAAAACACCCGAGTCTGGCGCAATTCGAGGATCAATCAAAAGGCTTTTATGGAAATGGCTGGAAAAAGGGAAAGATTCTGAAATCGAGCTGTGATGAATACGCTGGTGGAGGAGAGTGTGCAGAAATCAATAGCAGATGATTCATTTCTGGCGGCGTAATGGTAGCAAGCTGAGTCCCCCAGGAAGTCTGAGCCATTTCCAACACTGTGTGTGTGTTCTTGTATGAGTAGATGGGTGTGTGTACGGGGAGGTCTGTGTGTGCCTCTCTTTTTATGTCTTTGGATTTGGGCATTTCTGCATGTGAGTAACCCTCAACAATATCAAGAAAAAGGCGCCTGTACTCTGAATAGATGCTCCCAACAAAAGATTTATTGAGCGCAGTTATGGCATAACATCTTGTAACATCTGAGGTGTTTAACCCAGGTTGAGCCCGACCATCAATTACTTCAATATTGTAAAAATGTATAACATTTACGACACAGAACCCAAGACATACATATAAATCAATAGAGTGCAATCAAATACTCCCACAAAGTAAACAACAACAAGCCCTGAGAGCAACAGAAATATATTTTTGGAATATAAGCTAACACTATAATGCAAAAAGTGCACAAACATCAGTGAGCTGTGGACAGGAGATACATGACTTGGACTTCCACTTTGACTTTAACGCCAGTGACTTGTGACTTCATTTGGATTTTAGCCTTTTGATTTAGAATGACATGATACCCTCCCCAGGGTCAGTCTAGAAAATGATGTTTTATAAAAATGTGCATCAAATCTTGACAACAGATATTTACTTTGACTCAGTCCAAAGTAAGCAGAGCTAGCTAATATGTGTCTTTCACTGGTGAAAATGGCCAAATTCTCAGCTAATTATGATATCAGTTGCAGCAAATTGATCTTAAAGGAATACTTCACCCACAAAAAGGTCATTTGTATATCAATTGCTCACCCTGTGTTACATGAATTTCTTGAAGAAAATATTT
Organism: Cephalopholis sonnerati; assembly: GCA_019142605.1. Lineage (NCBI taxonomy): Eukaryota > Metazoa > Chordata > Actinopteri > Perciformes > Serranidae > Cephalopholis > Cephalopholis sonnerati. Next base: position 9,455,598 of record JAGQAX010000009.1, on the reverse strand, counting down.
TTCTTGCAGCCTCCATAGCGAACCAAGAATCCAAAAACAGCAACACATTCTCACTTCAACCTCATCACGTATCAAAGTTTGGTCATGGACTTTCCACGTCTACATGTGACGTGCAAGGTACCCTGAGCGCGTTGGTTGTTGACGTTCTGGGACGTCGTGTCAACTTCAGCCTGATACATGCATTGTCTGTTTTCAAAATACACCTCTGTTTTCACAAGGTTCGGCTTAACACTCACACCAGCCTTCCGTGTGAAAGTCAGTGGTTGCTGGACCCATCCACCACCTATCCCACCCACCCTACTTGGACTTAAGCACCGCTAACTTACATTACTGTCCTGCCACATTTCCCCCTGGTGCTGCCAGGCGCCAATACCACGTATCATGCCAGTGTAAAAGGAAAGCTTTTTTTGTCAGTGTCTGACGCTGGAACTCAAAACCCAATTGCCAGTATTTGATGACTTTGGAGAGCGACCGGGTTGAAAACAGAGAAAACTCTTACAAACTCTCACACAACTCATGCAGTATAATCCAAGTCTCATTTACAGTCTTTTGCTCAGTACTTTTACAAACACATGCATTGTGGCTAAAAACCTTACTATTTAAAACACTTTCACCTAAACAGCACAGGCCAGCTACTCGTTTGTGTGTGAGAGTGTTTTTGTGGAAGTGTTTTAAATAGTGCACACCGAAAGGCCCCTTTCCTGGCGTTATGAAGCGCACCAGCCAGGGGCAGTCTGTAAGGTTGCCAGCAACTACTTTAGTAGTAAGAGTGAGAAAGTGGGGTGAGGGGGGAAGTGGATGGGATGAACAAACATTGGACTTTGACCCAAAAGCCCGCTGTTTGTCTCCCGTGTAAAAAAAAAAAAAAAAAGTCATCAGTTATTTTTATTTTAATAACATCGTAGTGTGCTAATATGAATAGAATGCTACAGCAGTGACGTATGTCACATGACGTGTCACATGATATTACATTAGTAGCAACCGTACTCATTTTAAGTGAATTCATTATGTTTTTTTTCTAAACCTAACAGCGTGCTTTTGTTGCCTTAACTTAAAGAAATAAACATAAACATACATTTTTTTAGGTACGCTATAAGTTTATTTTGAAAAACACTGAATGCATCTGACGGGCAGAAACTGTACATTTCCTGTGAAAATGGAAGTATATTTTGAAAATACACAATGCACTAAACGAGCCAAAACTAACACGCCATCCCAGATCGTGGAAAACAGACGCAGGAGGGTATCCAGACCATCATATTTTGCCGTTTAGGACAACTAACAAAGAGGCGGTATTTGACGAGTGGGGATAATAACACATTATGATTTTTGCGGGCTGTTTCGGGATTGTTGTGACTTTTTTCTAAAAATTGTGATGCATGTTTATATGGTTTTTGGTGATTTTTGCAATGACATTGTGGGAGCAGGTGGATATTGCAAAAATAGTTGCTTTTTTGGTGTAATTCATTAACAACTAAAGGCATCTTGTTCCCATGAGAGTAAATTCACACTGTTCTGAGTGTTCTAAGTAACCTTACTGAAAAGGTTGAATAAAGCATTTACACCATGTTCAGACATTTTACTTCTGTGTTCGTGAAGTACATCAGGGTATTGCCTTGCACGGTCTTTAACAGTAGCCATCGTTGCAAAACGTTAGTGTCGCAATGTCTGCATTTTCATAACGTGAGACAAGGAAGTAAGTTTCATGACTTGTGAGAAACTATGATTATTGGTCAAATATGCAGAAAAGGTCGTGCAGAATTCACAGGGATTGATTGACTTTGCATTAATTGCTGCGATCCATACATACTAACATCCTGAAGCAACTGAAAAATGCATGTGTTTGGGAAGTACTGAGCACACGACTGGATAAATTAGACTTTGGTTGTACTGCAAGAGTTGTGTGAATGTTTGTTAACTGATGTTTTGATAAAGTTTTGCTGTTGTTAAAAGTGGACCCCCTTTAGTTCAATTCATCTAGAATTTTTGATGTTTTTTGATTCTTTGTTCACTGTGAAGGCATGTGAGAATACCAAGTTTTCTTCACAAATTCAATATATCACAGGGTGAGTAATTAATATGCAATAAGGTATTTTGTGCAGTGAAGTGTTCCTTTAATAGTGTAAATTATCTGCAAAATGGCCTGTTGTCTGGTTGCTGTGCTCACTCTGATCATTTTGGATGTATATACACTACTTTGTGGCTGCGAGAGCCTTACCCATCTTTTTCCTGTTAAAATCACCCCTCCCTCAGAAAACCCACGTTCCAGACGGTGACACATCCCAAAAACACCACTGCTGCCACAAAGCCTCGCCTTTTCAACTTGCTTTTATTGAATCGATAAGTTCAAAAGATGTGTATTGTAAAGGTTTACAAATGTGCCTTTTGTAGAGAAGCTGCTGCATCACAGCTGAGGCAAGTGTTGAGAGATAATCTTTAGGTCAGGCCACAGACCGGAGAGCTTCACAGGGCCAAAGACAAATAGAGAGGGGAATAGTAGATCTGTTCATTCTGCAGAGATTCATTGCTGCTGCCATGCCATAATTATCTCCACTCTGGGGCTTGTCGGCCAACCATTCTGCAAAGCACTCATTATACACTGTATATCGTGGACGCGCTTTGTCTCTGTCGCTTCCCTCTCACCCCTTCCTGCTCTCTGTTCCTGTCTCTCTCCCCCTCTCACTCCTCCTCCCCTTCTTCCTTCCAGTCTGCTCCGTCTCTGCAGGCGTGTGCGAGTGTCGGATGTGTTGTCACTTCTCACCTGGTGGGCCTGAGCTGCGTAATTGAACGGCTCTGCTTCCCGACTTCATTTCTATCAAAGTGAAATGAGGCCGGCCTCGCAGGATATCTTCAAAAAAACGAGACGGGGGGGATTGTGACGGCCCGCTACAGTAGGGGTGTCGAGCACTGGTGAAAATTTCAGGTGTCTTTAACCTCCTCAGGGTGTTAGTGTGAACTTGTTCTCTTTTTCGAGAATCACTGTGAAACAAGTAAATAGTTTGGCCTTTATTTATGTGAACTGCAGAGAGGAGCCGGAGCCTGCAGCACCAGCTGTTCCTACATTCAGACTCAGCCTGGTTATAACATTAAGCAGAGATTTATGCATCATTAAAACAGATTACACTACACAAGCTTTATCACACAGAAGGTGGTTATGAGTAAATGTTTCAACCTAGTAACTGCCAGGTGGAACTGTTAGTAGCCGACTAAATTGTCTGATAAAGTCAGTGTTAGCTTGCTAATGGTAATGTGATATGGTGGTCGATGTATCTGACCTGATACTTTATCTAAATGCTCTTAAATGATGAACAAGAAAGGTTTTAAACTAGATCTTGCAGACATGACAACTCAAATTACAAAATGTGTCAAAATGATTTTACTAAATGGCCAATTGACATTGTTCAGGCTAACATAAATGTATATTTCCCAGCAGCTAATGATGCTAAGAGCATGTACAGTGCTAACAATGGCAGCAGTGTTAACAGAGGTAATCTTGTTTACCTGGAGGAGAACTGGAGGGTGAGCATCAGGGCGAACTGTTAGGATTTACTGACAAAGTCAAAGTTACGTTGTTAATGTATGACCCATTTACACTGAAGCGTAAAAAAGGTTATGGGACACTGTCGACATATCTGACGAGATGGTTGACCAAAATGCTCTTTAATGATAATGTAAACTGGGAGAATTTTGAATTACATCTCACAGAAGCAACAGAGATCACCTCAAATTACAAAACATGTCAAAATGATTTGGTTAAATGACTGAATGACACTGGTCAGGCTAACGTAAATAGTTTTTTTCCAGCAGGTAATGATGCTAAGAGCGCGTATCTTTGATTCAGAGTCTTAGCCAGGATTGTCAGCGCACGGTTCTCATCATGTTGGTGGCTAATATTGCTAACAGTACAAACAGTGCTGACAAAGCTAAAGGTACAAAAATACTGTTATTAGTCAGACAGTGGGATACACACATAGTGACTGCCACAGCAGCCAAGAGAGAAGCTTGGAGTACAACAAACACAGAGTGAGCGTGATTTAATTCTCTGCTTAGGATGCAATTACTCCACTTTATTTTTACAAGCAAAATTTTTTTTTTTTTTTTTGCTATATCAATGCTCTGCGTGTCATATACAGAACCTTTTAATCTTTATATCATTTTGCCCATTAAAACTAAGAGGCTATTTCTATAAAACTGAAACTCCAGGCTGCAAGCAGGCCAACGTGGATGGGGTAGTTCAGAGGTGTAGTGCTATTTGTTCAGCACCCCTATAATCAAAGTGCATGTGTGCATGTGCAAAGTTAAGTTGTGGTTTGTTTTGAATGTTATGTAACCACTGTTCTTAGCAAGTTTACATACATTATGTCAGGTTCAGACTACACAACGTATTTATCTGTTCCGACAGTCACTATGTCAGATAAGGAGATTGTGGATTCATAAAAATCTTGCCATGACTTGGCCAACAGACGTGACAGACTACACACTGGTCCGCGACCAATCATCCCTGGTCGTTTTTCACACCGTGCGTGATATCATCGGATTATTCTTGTCCTACTTTTGTTATTATTACTATTATTTGCGTCACTATGGCTGTTCATGTCCAAGCCAAAATGTTATTGTCGTAATGTGAAAGGCACCAGCAGATGGCAGGAGCTCCACAAGTTCCTGCAAATGTTTCACGGTAAAAGCCTTTTCAGAAAATGAAGGGATTCTCTCAACCACAATTATAAGGGACTTTTAATTTTAAATGGATACAGGAAGTGTTGAGTTTGAAATGACAGTACAATGCATTAACTTTTACAGGGCAAATGGGAGCAGAGTAAGAATAAAAATAGAAAAATACAGAGGGATTGAGAAATGAAGCCCTGTGTCTGGAAGTAAAGGCCCATTTCTTCAAATGAAACCTTTGAAATTGTGGTAAGTAAAAGCCCTGCCATTTTTTAATTATATTACTTATTAGTGATGGCCAAAGGAAGCCTCATGAAGCATTTTCTTTATTTTCTGAGCCCACTAGATGGTGCTTTTTGTTCAACAAAAGGTTGAAAGCACACTGAATTGCTATTCTTTGAGCCTCTCTCTTTAAACCACCATCTAGTGGGCTCAGAAAATAAAGAGAATGCTTCATAAGACTTCATTTGGCCATCACAACATGCTTCTCCGTTATGAAAAAATAGCATTCTTTGCTAGCTCAATGCTAATGGCAGTACTTGCCAGGTTGCTAAAGTGCCTCTGTTGTTTCACACCATCATTTTCCCTTTTACTCTGTTGTGCTAACATCCCTAGCGGAAATATCAAAAAGGCTCGGGTGTTGTTGCCGTACAGTTGTCTACGGCAGCAGACTCTGTGTTTATATTGGTCAAAGTGACGGCTGTGATAGGAGAAGTCGTAAACAACAAAAAGAAAATAAACATGCTTAACTTTCTGATGGGACGTTGTGAGGTGTCCTCTGTCATCTTCTATGACACACTACATAAAATAAAATGATGGATTATTGCATATGACATGATCACGATCTAAGCTGACACCATATGACACCACGTTGGGCTATAGTTTGGCTGATATCATGTAGTCTGAACCTAGCATTAGCCAACTATAACTATAAAATGAAAGGATGTTTTGGTGCATTTTCATCTTTACTAGTTAACAGTAAACAGCTCTAGAGTTGCACGAAAAACTTATTTAACCTTCATGTATTTTTTCCCTGTTTAAAACCCACCTCCCAACAGCAGTTGGATCAACCAACCAGCCTGCTTGATGCAAAAATCTGCATGACGCTTAGTTGAAATTCGCAATGTGTGATGCAAAGGCTCAGACACTTTCACAGGTATCTTCACCAAGCATGATTCCAGTTTAAGTTGATTCATAACAATTTGTGCTCTTTGTCAATCTCAGCCACAGCTGACATCATTTTTCTGGCCATTTATCTGTTGCTAATTCATGGATGTAACTATTTTAGGGGGGCCTTGGCACAATCAGATGAAGCCCCGCTTCTAGGTTAAATGCCTTTTCAACTGAGGGAAACAGCCATCACTAAGCACAACACTGACCAGTTGGGATTGTTAAACAAATCATAAATTTGGATGACGATTCAGAGGTCTGAAAACCAGCCTATAACAGGGACCGTTTTTATGTGTTTGTGCCTACGTTAGATGCAGATGATAAGATTTCCTATCTCATTACACTGAGATTTACACTCAGAGATGCAGTAGAGAATCTATATATTGTACAGTATTATTGCTGCGTTGAAATCTCATTCACTGTGCCAGATACCTTCTGCCCTTGTTTGTGAATGCTGAAATTGGGGTTTAAATGGCTTTCTGTGCCGAAGGAGGTCCAATGGAATTCTATATCCTGACAAAACATTTGTCCTTTCTCCAGTGCCAACGCTGATCTGACAGGCTTTACTGTAGCTCTCTGAACACCTGAGCAGGGCCCTGTGAATACAAATACATCACTACACCTCGTCTGTTTCATCCTGGTTTAGCCTGCCTGCAAGCCACGCTATCTGCTTAATCTGGGGAGCCTGAAGTTGTAAATTCAATAAAGTAACCTCTCCTCAAAATTCATACGGCTGTCTGCTGTTATTATGACATTTGTGCCTTGAAAATCTGGCAGTGCAAGGAAAAGTAGGCCTCCTGAAACTTTCTATGTAAATGTGATCAGTCCACAGAGAGGGGAATGATTCCCAGCTTGTGTATACAGAGCAACAACTCCGTTTGATTTCTGTCCAGTAAATTGAAATTTGGTTCATTCAGTTTTACTCCTTTGTCGAGGGCAACCATGAGGCTCCTGTTTTTGCTCTACAGTTGTTTTCTGGCTGACTATCATTCCACCTTTATCTGAGTAATAACTGAGTCAGAGCCGGTCCTGACCTGCCTGGGGCCCTAAACAAAATACTGCTAAGGGGCCACCTAACCTGTGAGCCATGTAAACCATTTGCCATTACCACATAGTCACACCTGACACCCCAATGCTCCCACTACAATCCTGCCTTTGCACACTGAGTCTGTTTTTTTTTTCTATTTTTATTTTTTATGTGTTTCTTCAATCTGTCATCCAAAAAAAAAGTTTCGCACAGAAACCTCACACACTGATTCCAGTGCGTTTTGTTGTTCCATTCATTGTGAAAATTTGCCATACAAGACAAAATGAACAAACACACTCCCACTTTTGCCTCTCTTCACTGGAGTTACCTATCTGGCTGTCACCACTCCCTCCCTGTCTTTCATTTGGCACCACAGCTGTATGAAGGGGTGGAGCTGTCCTCCCTCTCTGTCCTCCACATTCTGTGTGCAGTTCAGATCCTTCTCCTCTTTATCATCATCCACCTGAATATGCTTTGTCACGCCCCTTGGTGTGTGATATTGATAAAGGCATCCTTAAGCATCTTCATGAGATGCACCAGGCTTTCCACAGCAACACTTGATGCTGAGAGCCACTGATGTAGTATAGAGAGTGAGATTGTCCATGTAGGATGAGGGGGAGAAGTGGGAGGCAGGTCAAACAAAACAAAACTTTCACCCTAGGTGACCGCAGTTAAGATTTGTTTTGTTTTTGTTTTTTAAATTTACATATGGTCGTTATGTACTGACATCACTCACCTGACGTTGCGATGTTGTTAGGTAAGAAATGTACTTATTTGAACCTAAAACATGATCATTTTTTAAAGTTTTTTAACGTTTTTTTGCCTAAATCTAACCATGACCATTTGATTATTAACAACGTGTAACAATGTTTTTCAGGCTGGGCGTCACAAAGACACTAAAAGGTGTCCTTTGAGTCGCTATGAGATAGAGTAGGGCAAGACAAAGTGTTGGTATTTGACAACCTGAGAATGAGAATGGGTTGATAATCATTGTCTTGGTTTTAAAATTACGTGCACCTTTGAGGAGCATATATTTTCTGGACTGGTCCCCACAGAGGTTTCATTTCATGCATGCACATACGAACATGTGTTCACAAGCGATGCAATTAACACAGAATACAGCACTGATAAACAGAGTAGAGAACGAACAATGAACAGCTCACAGAGGTTACACTGATTTATATTGTGAAGTGTTCAAGCTCTATTCAGTAAAAATCAGTATTGGACGAAGGTAAATTATTATGTTCTCATGATGTGTTCAATGTAATCTTGTAAAATGTAGCTTTTGGTGAGACACGTGAATAAATACAGCTGTTTGAAGGAGAAATGTGTTGATATTTTCACAGCACTATAAAATAGATATTATAAAGGGAATGATGATGTGTCATATATGGTAAAAAGGCTTTTTGCTTTTCATGTGAAAGAAGGTTATGTTAAAGGTTGTTTCATAAATTTGTATTATTGAATTCGTGCTCATTTAGAGGTAGTGTAATGAAGGACTGAATGACCTTAAAACTGTTCATTTATTTCTTTATATCCATGAACATGTGAGGGAACCCTGGAAAACTATACAAAATTACCTCCAACATAATATGTCTAATGTCAGCTCTTATATCATTATTATATTTAACACTGAATAGGTTTACAGTATGCAGAGTGGCCTTGGTGAAGCAGTGACTCCTATGAAATTAACTAGGGAGTCATAAAAGCCCATTGAACTCCCTCCCAGACAATCCTGGCCCAAACACTGAAATATTTCTATTACTTCATTGTCCTCTTTAATATTTGTCACCACCGTCTAGACTCATAATAGCTGATAATGTGTGTAGTCTGATGGCCTTCGCTGGAGGTGAGGCCTCTCTGCTCTGCAGTGGTGACACACTGTTGCCCCAGATTCTCCTGGCTAGCAGCTTGTCCCCTCAAGTCACATTTCAGCAGCAGCAGGAAGGAGACTTTCCCCACTGAGGACGCACGTTCCCACCAGCGACGGGGCAACAGCCGGTGCCTATAGGTGTACAGCACTGCCAGCTTGTTGAGCTGCTTAACCGCAGCCCCTCGATGCTGGGCTTGATTGGCGCAGTGCTCAGAATGAATAAAGAGCGAGCAGAGATCATAACATTTTTGGAAATTGCGCTTTTGAGCCGAGATGTTTACTCCATACGCACGAGCCGGTGGGGTTTATTTGATGCAGGGGCAGGCTAATTGTGGAGACAACACTTAAATCTGTGATAATTACAAGTGATTTGGGGTGAAATATAATAACTAGGAATTGCGCCCCAGAGGAAAGCGGATGAAGCTGTATTTCATGAGCAAACCCGATGTGGCTGTCGGTCGGCCGCTGCGCAGTAGCATCACAACGGTGATCTTAATAAGAGAGCATTAAGCAAATTACCTGTGAAAATGGACAGTCATTTCCCTGCCCCAGGCAGTCCTTTTTTCATCTGATTAGACCAATGCAGTCATTAATCTGAAAGGAGGCCATTCTTCAACAGCTGCAGTCAGTGCAGCTTTTCAGGACTGAGACTGTTTATTCATGATGTCATGTTGTAAAGTGACAGGGGTTATGAGCCCAGGTTGGACCCAGATGTATATCATAATCAACCTCGATTGGCTGAGCTCTCCCCTCTGTTACTCACACCATTTGACACACACAAACACGTGCACACAGACATGTGCAAATGTCTGCAAACATACAAAACCATGAAAATACCACACATAAAAACTTGAAAGTGGTCATAGACATAGATGAATATAGACACAAATACACATGCACAAACTGCATGAGCTGATCTATACAGTATGCAAACACAACACAAAATACACTTACCCTGCACAAACACACACATTAAAGCAAACACACATAAATAGTTATACAGTTTATGCACATGACTCTGACTGTGACTGTAACTGAACATTACATCCATATCTATATAGTAGTTGAGCATGTCAAGAATCTGTATATCTGAGACTAGAGTAAATGATTTGACGATGAGGCCACAGAGTCAGTGGTGCCCTATGGAGTGGCTTGGGAGGGAGGCGCGGCCACTGTGATACAATTCCTGCCCCACTCCCACTGGACCCCTGTGTCATTGAGGGCAGTGGTCAGAGTGGACTGAGATTCAGTGGTGATGGATGAAGAGGAGATGGAGAGCTGGATGTCATCGGTGTAGCAGTGGAAGTGGAGGTCATGGCTGCCAAGGGGAGAGCATGTAAAGGATGAATAGGAGGGGACTAAGCACCGAACCCTGGGGGACACCTTGGGACAGAGGAGCAAGGGAGGAAGTGCAGCTGTTAATATTGATGAGCAGTTGTCGGTTTGTGAGGTATGACCTTAGCCAGGAGAGGTGATGCTGATGGAAGATTAGAGATTGCTGGGCGGCTTTTAGTTATTGTTTGCCAATGCTGTTTGATGTTTATTGTTTGCTGCTTTTGTGTTTTTGAGCACCTTGCATTTTTTCTAAGAGCGTCCTGAGCGCCTCAAGTTGAAAAAACTTAAACTCAGAGCAGAGTAGCTCCCAAAGTCATTGGCATTTTTTCCCCATTGTCCAGGAGGAAAATTAGAGAGTAGTCGATAAGTTAACTAGTCGACCATCAAAATCACTAGTTGACACACTAGTTGTTACTGTCGGCTAATTGTTCATCCATGCTTTTAGCACTTTCACTAATAAAGCAGTGCTTTGCATCTACAGCATACATGCAGTTGGGGGGGCTGAGGGTAGACTAGCCCATTCTCATTCAGAAGTCATGAAACACTGCCACTTTGTCAGTGATTTCAGTGTCAGACACCAACACCAAAAGTTAACTACATTAGTTAACCCTTTAATTCTTGTATGTGAGAGGTGACAAGTCAGACTACTTTCTGGGAATAGCTGATGACGACCAAAATACAATAGGTGTGAATGCCCTACTGTTTGGCCAGATCAATTGAGAAGCAGGCTTTCTATGGTGGTGATTGATGACAACAAGTGATAGCATATAGTGCGAAGCTAATTTTAGCTTACTTTCATCATCACCCTACTAGGCAAGCTGCAAGACATATCTGAACAAACAGTGGCCTCAACCACTGATTGACAGCAGAATGTCAAACTGTCCCCGACTTATCCTAAAATAAGCTTTGACCCGACCATCATCCAGGCGAAGCTCATGGCCCAGCTGGTGGTACTTCCTGTGATTTCTCCTCTTTCTGAGGGTTGCCTGTTCCCACACGGATCTCTGTTTTCCTGTGTCCAGTCCCCAAGTGCTCGCAGGCTGTCCAATTTTTATGCAGATTTTAAGATCTGTGAGTTTACTTCACAGCAATATAGCGGTCAAGCTAAGGACAGGTGGATTTGGTGGTTGCCTAGCAACAATTTAAAAAAGGACGCAGCAACCTGCAAAATGATTCTTTCTCATCAGGGCCTTAGTCAGGTCAGCAGCTCACAGTCAGTGTTCCAGTTCATCCCAAAGGTGTTGAATGGAGTTGAGGTCACAACTCAGGCAAGTCAAGCTCTGCCACAGCAAACTGGGAGAAACATTTCTTTATAGAGCTGGAGTCTTGAAACAGAAGAGGGCCTTTGCCAAACAGCTGGAAATCACACTTGTCTAGAATTTAATGGTATGCTGTAACATTTAGATTTCTCCACATTAAAAGTATAGGGCCTGGCCATAAAAAACAGACCGAAAGTAGGCAAACCCACTGTCTGCATACTTTTGGCCTGATAGTGTATATGGAACATGACATATAGTGTACAAAACTCAGTGGCAGTAGCACAGTACCTTTGTTAGACGCTGCTGTTGCCATCCATTTTACCTCCTCTGACAATGTAAAGAGATGTGGCCTGGTCCTGGTCCTGGTCCACAGACTGACACCTGCTATTCACCACCACCACTGCTCACGTCACACCTCTGACTGTAAGGATAAATCAACAGAGAGGTGAGTCTTAGGTAGAGTTAGACTCGCACGCACTGTAGTCCTTTTTTATCTCCCAGCTCTGTTGTTTACTCTCTCCTAATCTTGCTTGTTCACATTGTGCCCCCCATAGGGAAGCTGCTGAATTGCATTTACAAACGTGTAGCCAACTGAACTCATCATCACTAGATGAAAATCAAGGTTTTTTTTTTTATTTCAAAATGTTGGAAAAGAATTCTGTTTGTGAAATGCTTTCAAATTACAGATTATTTCCTCCTCTTTTTGAAGGGACACGAGATCATTTTTTTTAAATTTATGCCATTTCAGAATCAAAATCAGCTCTTTTGGCCAAGTATGTGCACACATACAAAAAATTTGACCTGGCCTGTAGCTCTCAAGCTCTCAGCTAAAAACAACAACAAGGCTGCACAAGGTACTGACTGCTATGTACGGTACACATATATGCGTGTGTGTGTACAATTTTATAATGTAACAGCTGCTACACACTCTAGCTGTAATGTCCCACACTTTAGCTGTGAACATTCCGTCCCATAGAAACCAATGTGAAAACCTGAGGAGGACATTATTACCATGAATCTACCCAGAATGTATGCAAAATGTGGAACATTTAAAGTTTGAATGGAGTTTTTACATGATGTCTGAATAAGTAGAAAGGAGTTGAAAATGCTTGACAAAATTGAATTTGTGTTTGAAAATTTCATCCATTCACTTGAATGGGGAAAATTTCCCCAAAAACACTGAACATTTTGAAAAGTATAAAGTTATGAAAGAGAAAAGTCAAAGCAACCATGTCCTAATTTAGCTGAATATTTTGATGTTTGACTGAAGTTTCTACACTGAAAATATGGAAGGACGGGGGTGGAATAATAACTAGAAAAAACACAATTTTTTAAGAAATTGTGGGTGTGAATACTGCATGCTGAATAGCTGATGCTGCACTGCGATGCTAGCTTTAAAGGTTGAAAAATACCATTAACGTATGAATGATGTGCAATATTTTAAGGGATTTCAAAAAGCTGATGTTAACTGCAATGCTGGTGTGTGTAAGAAGAAGATAAAGTGATAGGAAAAGTTGAAAAAGTTGAAAGGGGTTTAATTAATATGAATGTTTGTGAAAAGTTGAATGATACTAATACAGAATACGTTCAGTTGGTGGACATTCTTGCAGTCAAAATACCAATAATACACTCCCTTAAAGCGTGGGACATCAGTGGTATTGTGTTGTGTGATCAAACCACCCCAAGGCTCACCTTTGTATTAATGATGCTGTTTAAACAGCATATAGAAAGATTATCTTTAAAAAAAGGATAAGGGCTCACTAACACAGATTTTAACAAACCTGTGACCAAAATTTAAGAGATAGATTAAGCACATAAAAAAGTCTTAGATCTTTAACTTTAACCACATGGCAAACTATATATAAACACAAAAATTGTAAATGGTGAGACAACAGTGCAATGTTGCAGAGTGAACAGGATGCTGGACTAAATATAGTATGATTAATGTAACAGGTTACTTATATACATGAGGTATGTGGGTGTGACAGCAGTGAAAACATGTCAGGAAACCATATACAGTGTATACAGCATGCTTGGGTTATGGTTGACAGATATTTGCATGTTTGACAGTGAGTCCCATCTCATGCTCACACTATCTTATAAGACGACGGAAAAACTATGTGGGGTCATATCAGCCTCACATAGTGGAGACTGTACATGTCTTCAATTTGAAATAATGATATGAGGATTTGTCTTTTACTGCTACTGATTAATTCTTGAGAGAAGTGAATTATAGACAGGGAGACAAACCTTTTCCAAATTGGACCCCTCATCCACACACACTCCAGCACCACCACCACCTACCGTTGGTTCTAATATCAACACGGGCAATTTCAAATAAGCTCTTGGCCATTAGCCTAGTAGCCACAGAGACGGAGTCTCTAACAACCATTTCTGAATCCAGTGTTATAGACCCATCCAGGCCATGCTCTGTTATGCATACATCTATTCATGATGATTAAAGTACAAAAGGGTCAAGTCAGTATTTCTAAACACAGAGAAAAATATTCTTTTAAATGAGACTGTGACAGTTATATTTCTCCTTTTACTTTCAAACAAAACAAGAAGAGAGAAAAATGCCCGATTTTTGTGAGACATTTTGACTTATGGGCCAGATTCCACATCCTGACAATTGTCAGCAAATCACATATTTTTTTATGCTTCTGAAATAATTTAAACAGACTTTCCTATGGTGTGAGGTATGTTTTTACATCCCCTGATCTGCTCCGAAGTCCATCCTGGCTGCACCGCTTTCATATCGCAAATATTAAATGTTCAATATTTATGAACTGATATCTTGTTGTGAGGGGGGAACCCCAAAGGACAACCGAGGGTTGCTGGTGGTCCCGTGGGTCCCAGAGGATTTTATTGCAATATCCAATGTGATTGTACTCGAAATTTACCCACCTCAAGCTCACGCTTCAACATGTACAGTCCATGTTCACTCTGTCTCCATGACTTTATCCACATTTCTTTCTTTTCTTTGTGTAATTTATGTAAAAAGAGGTGCAAAAACTAACAGCTAGTTCTTCCCGCCTGTTGTCCACCATGTTTGTTTACTCTCAGTCATGTTTGATCGCAAGAGATTTGCAAGATTTCTGATTTTTAAAGTCAGGACTCTGGTTGTTTGTGAATAGATTTGGCAAAATCATTGCTCTCCACGTGCTATTAAAACAAAACTGTTCAAATGTATCACTACATGTTGTTATTTCTCTCATTTTTGTCTGTGTGGGCCAGCCTTTAACTAGTCAGACTGTTGTTCACTTTATGGCTTTACATTAGCTGCATGTATGTTCTGCACATTTGACAGGTAGCTGTTATTGTGAAATAAATATGCCTGCGGGGAATGGGTATCAGACAATAAGTCGAAATGTGTTTTAATGATAACAACAGATTTATTCATCGTATCAATACATTTAACTTTTCTTGTAAGTGATATAAGTCAGTCTGAAGGATTTAGTGGCATCTAGTGGAAACTGAAACTTTACCCATGTGTTAAGTATGTAGGAGAACAAGGGTGGCTGATGCAAAAACGCAAATGTCCTCTATCCAGAGGCAGTGTTTGGTTTGTCCATTCTGGGCTACTGTAGAGACAACATGGCGGACTCCGTGGAAGAGGACCCACTCTGTATGTGGACATAAACGGCTTATTCTAAGGGAACAAAAATCATATATTAATGATGACATAGTAATGAATATTATATTGCACTTTTGCCAATACAGCCTCCTTAATTCTACTCAATGGACCATTATTAGTTCTATTTGATCACAATTAAGGGTCAATTTGCATGCCCCCCCCCAGGCTTTGGGCCAGGGACATCTGTACCCTTTGGCACCCAGGGCCTGCCAACAGGAACAATGATCCCACTAGAGTATAGGACTACAGGCAGTACCTCAAAATGTCTCAGAATTTAAGTGGCACAAGAGAAAACAGTGCAAATGATGTAACTGGATATATAATGAGTAGGGGCACATTTTCTCCTGCATGTCTTACTGAATGAAAATTGTGTGTCTCTCTCCGGTCCCACAGTAACTAAAGAACTGCAAAGAATTTCTGCTTACCCAGCAAGGACCTGAACAGTTGACAATATAATTTCTTTATTCATTATTTATTTATTTGCCTTTTTTTTTTTCTTTTTTTTTTTTTTTTGCTGGGGTGGAAATAACGAGACATGCCCTGAGAGAACCGTCCCAGCTCTCCCTGGTGTAATTGGTGCTGCCTTCATTCTGATGTGTCAGTCACCCACTGCAGTAGATTTACAACTTCATCTGGTGTGGGTGAAACCCCATAAGAGCACTTTCCCCTGACAGCTTCTGTTTCACAGCATTACAGTGGTTCCTCCATTGCCAGCCAGGGATAGAGGATGGAGGTTTTCATGCTATTTGGTACACTTTACTGTGTTTTTACCCCTTAAAAATGAATATTTGGATATTATCCATTAAGAAAAATCTCATTACATTTTAATTCAATCATTTATACATTAATCAACCCCAAATTTTTGGTAAAACCCTGAATTTGCAAATTGATAGGAAAATTAAAGTCCCTTTAAGGTCCAAATTAATGGATACATAGAATGTCAACTAGTCCATTTCAAGGCATTTTAACCGTGAAAAAACACTTAAACTCTGCAGAAAACCCATTAAAAAAACTATCAAAAATCATTTCTTTATCCATTAATTTAATTTTGGTTTGGAAAAAAACATTGACTACCTGATTACTAAATGACATTCCTTTAAAATAATATTCATTTGCACCTGAAAAGACTTCAGACCCCTTAACATGAAAACGCAATGTTAATAACACCATAAATTGATCGTTTATTTATTTGTGAAGTACTTTAAATTAAAAAAAGTTGTGTACCTCTTATAGTCTACTTCATTTGTTCATTAAGGGTCTTCGAAAATAAGGTTTTTGAGGCATTTCATTTACCTTTTTAAATTAATGAATAAATTAAGAGATGCAGGGTAACATACCAATCACTTTTTTTGTAGGTTAAGATGCTGGTGTGTTTTCAGGGATAAGTCTGGGACTAATGAAGCCTATCTAGGGGCAAGAATGCTCAAGCGGGGGTTTGAGGGGAGTTAGCAGGGGTTGGATGGTGTTAGGCAGGCTGTCCTCCACCGTTGCGGGGTACCTGGCACTGTACGGGGCCTTGCAATGGCTGGAGAGAAAGCTGATTTAAACAAAAGAACCTTTCATAAATGGCCAAAAAGGAAATTATCTGAAGCTTTAAATATCAGTGAAGTGTTCTTGTTCTCAGTCTGGTTGTTAATATTGATCATCACAAAGAGTTAAAGAAAAATGTAGGTTATAAGGATAAACTTAGCAATCACTGTTATACTGGCTTGGAAGTTAACATCAATGCTCTTGGGCATCATGTTACTGTCCAAGTTAAACTCTAGTATTTTGACTTTGTTGGTCATCTGTTCAGTGGTACTACAAGACACCCAAAGGGCTCATTTATGCTTTACAGTAGATATGAAGATGGACAGAGCTTTCTGTTCATACACTGCATTCATTTCATCTATATTTGTGCACATTTCCTGAAAGCTTTTAGATACCGACGAAATGGAGCAGTACCACCTGAGATCGTGGGGGCAGTTAGCTTAGTTCAAGCATGATACGACTGTTGGAGACAGCAAAGACATCTGAAAAAAAAAGGTGAAACGGAAAGGATCAGTAACATAGTGAAAGGACTGGAATGTGTTTAAAGACCTCACAGACCACCTCTGTCTACAGTGCTGCCTCCGTTAAAAGGTACAATATTACGACCTCCTCCACCGTCGCCTCATTTGTTGTTGTTGTCTTAAAGTTTTGACTTCACCCTCTAGTGCCATCTATTGGCTGTATCTATGCTATCATAAAGGATGTGGAAGTATGATGGCACTGACGTTTACAATGTTTAAAATGGCTTATCTATTTTTGTACATAAAGAGGGTATAAATGAGCCTTTGGGAGTTGGCCTGTTTTTCACTAGCCAAAATTAGCATTTTAATTAATATCATATCACAGTAACGTAAATTAGGGATGCACCTTGCTAACCAAGCTGGCTAGCTAGCATTCCCCAGCTCCACCCGATTGTCCAAATATGGTCACTTTTGGCTCAAAAAAAAACAAACAAGAACAAGAACAAGAACAAAAAAAAAAAAAAACATGATGGCAATGGCCAAAATACCAAACTCGAGGCTTCAAAACGGGAGTCCACACACCATTTAATGATGTCACAGTAACTACATCCATTTCTTTTATACAGTAAATGGAGAAAACACAAGAAGCCCAAACTGACCAGTCACATTTACTGTAATCTCCATGTGGTGTCTCTGCAGTTGCCAACACCCCAATATGTACGTAATTACATCCTTACTGCACAATCATATGACAATTCTGTGAGTCAATATAAGAATAGAAAAAACATGTAACTGCAAAACTTTTACCTTCTGATGATGTCATATCAAAAACTAATCCCTTTGCTAATAATCTGTGAATGTGTCTAAAGCTTGACGTATATTTTACCACTAGGCAGTTTGTTAAGTTTTAACAGGGGGGGCATTCAGAGAAGTTTAGACGTTATTAGAAGAAACTGACAGTAGACTCCATGCAAAAGCTAACAGCTCTATTTTTGTTGTCTATTTTTCCCTCTTTAAACACGCCATATGTAATAACTTTTCTCTGACTCGCTTAAAGGCCAGAAATACTGCACTGATTAAAATAGAAACACTCTGTACTCTGTTGTATAATATCTAACAAACTAGCACTTCACAATTGGCATTACATACTTAACATTAAGTAACATACAGTAAGTTTGGTTTAGGCAATTAAGTTACATTGGTTAGGTTTAGAAAAAGAAACATGGTTGGGCATCTTAAGGTATAGGCAAGTAAATTTATGTAGGTTAGGGTTAGAAAAAGATAGTGATGACGTACCTTAAAATAACTTAAGGTTCAATTGGTTTTACATGGTTGCAACCATTACTCTCCTTGGGGAAAGTCCGATGTTTTGTGACCCATGAACATCCCAAACCTGCCTCCTCACACTAACTTCCTCCTTCTTTACTCCCGTCCACGCATTGGTCACGTGATCGCAACCTTCCGCATTACATGGGTTATACATTAATTACTGGCTTACAATTACTTGGGAGAGAAGAGGACTTACCTACTGAGTACTACACACTGCAGCACTCATGTTTCAAAGAGTTCGTAGACTTTTATAGAGTCAGAGAGTTTAAAGTTGACCTCCATGACCAGCTCCACAGCAACACTTGAGGATTTGGAGGTTTGCTTGGAGGCATATCCACTTTCTCACCCAGATTTCCCTAAACAGGATTTGAATCTGAAACCTTTCAGTTACTATTCTGCCTCTCTAACTGTTACACCGCTGCTGCCTGACAGGCTCCTCACAAGGTTTCCTCCGCGGTTATTAGTTCAAGAGATTATACAGTGTGTGAAGTGCACGAAAATACTTCGAGATTCAGCAGACTGATGAGTGATCATCCCTTTTGGGGAAAAACTCAGATGTACTACCATGAACAAACATTGGTGCCCCTATAAGACAGAGTAACATGATGGATTAGTTGTAAAAGTTGTAAAAGCAGACAGTTGATTGGATGAATGATGTGATAAAGCTACTTCAAGGTGTCTGGCTTTAATCCTATGAAACAGGAAAGCTACTTTTGCTGAGTGCACTCCTCTCAGAGAAGTTGCCCATATGTACTGTAGCTCTCTTCAGTAAGAGATACTTCACACTTGGACCATATCTGTATAATTAAAGTCATCGACATGCCTTCTGAAACACTCAATCCATCATTTAGTCCATTTAAACATACATTAGTCCCACAGAGTGTGTGCAAGCATACAGTGAGCGCACAAGGTAAAAAAAAAATGCCTTTAATATGGCAGGACCCATGGTTCACAGGGTAATAACTGCACAGAGTATTGTGCAGGGAACATCCCAAATATTATACAATATAATGTCTTTGGGTGCTCCAGAAGAGTTGTAGATTAAATTGAGCTCAGCAGCTCAAGGATTCTTGGCTTCGGGCCCTTGTTAAGATAAAATAGGTAATATACATAAGAGAGTATATGTGGCTACATGAGATCCTCTCTCTTTTTTTGAAATAATCGCTTCTGTCAATTTCACTTTCTGGGCAGCCAGTGAGCCCCATGCAGTCAAGATTCCCCTTTCAATTATTTCCAGTATGGAGAAATGGTGGTATTGAATAACCTGAACTGTGCAGAATAGCCACAGCAGGCTCTCCAGTATTCTGGCTTCCAAATGAGAGCCACTTGTCAAGGTCACACCACAATCCGTTATTAATTTGTACCCCTGACAATAACTTCCTGGGGTCTTCCCCGCCATCTTTCATTGGAACAGCTCAATCTCTTGCCATTTGTGTTTACAGAAATCAGCAGCATCAGTCGCCTGCAGACAGCCAATTGAATATTTTGCCCCCCTGCATCTTTTCAAATGACCATGTAATGCCACCGCTGTTGCTTAGATGTGATCAGGAAGATATTTCTTAGAGACAGTTAATGGGGACAACGATGCCTGCAGATGAGATTGCCTCATCACATTCTGGCTCCAGTCTGCTGTGCTCTGTATTAAAGAAAGGCCACAAAAGCTTTACTGTCACTGATAATGAAACTGCAAAGCATAAACTGAGGCTGTGAAAATGTTTACTGTTTCCTTCAGTTTTCTATAGCACATGCCAGATTTAACCAAAACACTATAAAAAACAAGACTAATGGTTGAATGTTTATTACACCCACAATATAAAAGGGACAAGGCCTAAGTGAGCAGTAATTTTAAAACAGGGTTTAAACCAACGGGTAATCTCGGGGTCTGAAAGTGACGCTAAAGTAGAAGTGCCTTAAACCTGCATTCTGTCTAATGGCCAGCAGGGTGCGACTCCACTGGTTGGTCCGATTGTATATAAGTCAATGAGAAAATGACCCTACTTCTCACTTGATTTATTACCTCAGTAAACACTTTTCTAATGAGTTCATGATCACTAGTTTCAAGACTTCAGTACAGCATGATGTTCAATTTGTAAATCATGGTCCCATTTGCAGTAAAACATACAGTACAGCAGGGTTTGCTTTAGGGTGTGGCTACCTTGTGACTGATAAGTTGCTACCACAGACATATCCTGAGGTTCTCAATCACATCTTAGACTACATATATTTAAAATATATTATACAAGTACCCTTAAAGTGATACCAACACCTATAGAGTGCATTTGATACCTATAATCGAAATGTAGCGGTGTGTAATATAACACTACTCCTAATTGTTTTGGTGACACCTTGGCGAGCTGAACTGTCAACTCCATCAAATATGTCGCGCTCAACCCAACTCGCACAGACTGTATGGGTTGTAGTTGCTATTGCGGGAGTGCGAGTTCTGAACCAGGACCCAGGAAACAGAGGAAAAGTGTCTTTCATTGGCCTGTGCTCGATGCCAGGATGGCAAAAACACTGCCATCACTGCCAGGTTAGGAGACATTTTAGCATGCTCCTTCCACCACCATAAAACCTCAAAAGGATCCTCCTTGGGTGTTTTGAACTCAGTGTAGGCTGCCACCTCATCCTCAGGCTGCAAAGTTTCTGTGAAAGGGTCTTTGCTGCTGCTCTCCCTGCCTTAGGCTTTCCATGTAGGCGCATGGAAGGGCAGGGGGGGGGGGGGGGGGTTGCCTCTCTGCCTCAGGCTTTCCTCATTTGCACGTGGAAGGGCAGATAGATGTGCTTTCTCTGCCTTATGGCTTTCCACACGGGCGTGTGGAAGGGCAGAGAGGTGTGCTTTCTCCACCTTAGGCGTTCCATGTAGGCATGTAGAAGGCCGGAGAGGTGTGCTTTCTTTGCCTTATGCTTACCACGTAGGCGCGTGGAAGTGTCTTCTGCATAGGCTTTAGGAGAGGCAGAGGTGCCCCAGAACAGAGCCATACCGCCAAATATAATACTGCAAATGGAAATCAAGTTTTCTTTGACAAAAGTGTTCCTGACTGAAATATACATTTTTACCCATTAAGCAGCTTTTTGTGGGTTGCCCATCAGGTATCTGTTTTGGTGCAGGGCTTTACCAAGAACAGTTGATGACAGTTTGCCCGAACACACACAGTGACAGGGCTAACTGTTAGCAGCACACAGCTAACGTTTCCTAATTGTTATAACAGGTATTAAGACAGAGTCGAACCTTTGTGTCGGTATGACTTTGAATGTTAGCTGCTGCTGCTGTGTTAGCTTGTGCTAACCAGGCAGATGTTTAACTGAGCGTTTACCTGGAGGAGAGCGGCTCTGGAGACTTTACTGATCTGATGCGGAGTCGGGGCAGTCCGGGATCAGACTGCCACAAAAAATTTCAAATGCCAGTATATGTTGCCTGGAGAAGTTTTAATACCACTTGGTTGTGTACGTTATTTCAGTAGTTACCGTAAAGGTATAAAGTACAGATAACCAGCTGTAATAAGATCCACTCCTCGCTCCTCTACACTCTTTCATCCAAATATGGTAACTTCTAGCTTCAAAAATCCAAGATGGCGACAGCCAAAATGGCAAACTCAAGATTTCAAAATAGTGATCCACCATCAGTTACAGTTACTTCTTTCATATACTCTATGGTTGAAAACAAAAAACAAAACACCAAAATGCAGTGACGAGGTGCATCCAATCAGCACATGACCATCAAAGTAGTGCTGCCACAAGGTTCAGTGTCTTTGCACTTAGCAATTTGGCTAAACTTGTTTGAAAATGATTTTTAGGCATCTAGGTTACATGATTATAATTCAGCTCATAGTTAGGACCAGTTTCATGTTGAAATATTGTCACTGAAATGCTGCAGAAATAAATATATTTATATCTCCTGCTTCCTCCTACTGTTCAAAAAACATGCAGATTAGGTTAATTATTGACTCTAATTAGCTAGTAGGTGTGAATGAGCAAGAAAGGTTGTCTGTCTCCATGTGCCAGCCCTTTGACTGACTGGCAACCTGTCCAGGGTGTCTGCTCAGTGTCAGCTGGGATCAGCTACAGCCCTCTGCGACCTTTTAAAGGATAAGCGGTTACAGATAATGAATGGCTTGATATGGAAACTAGATGTCTACTCCAGCACCAAATCACTGCTTACTGAGCATTAGTGGCACTTAAACTGTAAAGTCATGGAGTCAATCAAATCAAAATGATTTGTCCTTAGGAGTGGAAACTTGCTCAGTAAAGTTCATGGCAAAGCTGACATTTTGGCTTGATGATGTTAAAGGAGAAAAACTCTGGAATCATCTCTCTTTGGTGGGAATATTTTAAAGCCAAGTGTCTGGCCAAAGTGTTGGTTAATGTGGTAAATGTGACCACACAGTAGCATTAAAGGTCAGGGGTCAACAAAATTGTTCGGAGTCATCCTTTAGGGACCTTGAATTTTTTTAATCAAAATTCTTTGTACCTGTAAGAAGTTCAAATAATTAGTTTTAAAACACTGGCTTATTCTAAGCACTTTGGCCTTTTGTCCACACACAAACTGCATTTTAGGTCAGTGATAACAGAAGTCCTTCCAGGTTGAAGACTGTTCAGAAACTTAGTTTTCAGTGTTGATGTGTAATGGCTGAGCCACCAGAGGAAAATGTTAGCATTGTATGTTTCTACAAACCACGAATTCGTTACATTTGTACGTTTTGTACGTATCACGGAGGTGAGACACCTGCCAAGTTGAACCCTGCAGATCACTGTTCAAAACCAACAAACAACAAAACTGGTTGTGATTTAGTGACTCACTGCTGTATTTGAAGCAGCCTCTTGAACACGTGCTTTTTTCCAGCAGCTTTTTAGATGCAAACAGCGCTTGTTTTTTACTGAGTTATTTCTGCTTTCCCTGTTTGGAATGTGGCACCAAACCAGGTATTTTAAACCAAAACACAATCTTTTCCAAACCACCCAATTGGTTTTTGTGTCTAAAACTAACCATGCATTGACCACAGCATTGTTGAACCATAAAATTTAAGCATGTCTGCTACATCATAACATGTAAACATATCCATCATTCACAGAAACATACAGTGCCAGGATTATTTGCCATGAGCAGTGAGCAAAAAGGAACAATGTCCACTTGAGCTCTACTCAGGTTAACATCTAGAGGAGTTACTCCAAATATTGCTGTGGGCATTGATGGGGCAATTAGCTGTCCAAACATTGTTGAAAAAATTTTAAATATTAAATCGCAGAAACGAAATGGTTTCGGACATGACCAAAACATGTGACATAAAGTGGCTGAGGACTGTTTACACCTGTCGCACGTAGGATCAATAAAACTGCTAATCTTAGCCAAGCTAGCTCTGGACCTGTGGAGTCGGTGTCCAGTCTGAAACTGAACAGCAATGTGTCTCAGACAAATAGAGGAATGAATACTTTTTTGGATAGCTTTGTACCACACCTCGTCCAATAAGATTTGACTTATGGACTGTTTTATTTGCTTGATTGGCTAACATGGCCTTTGGGTTACGATTATATTGTTTGGCATGCTCTTGATAGTGCTTCAGTTGTCTTTCTGCTTTTTCATTTGGATGGAGACAGTGCTTAGGTGGACAGGTTTTTTTTGTGTGTGAAAATGAAGGAGGGAAGGCCTGTTTTCAAAAATAGTTGTGTATGTGTGGACTAGGCCTTAGTCCCAATTGCAGCAATGCAAAAACCCTAGAACATGCAGCAGTAATTAGTGACATAATGATTTTGTCCTCTACTTGTGCACTCCCTTACAATCACTATCGGAATCCCTGCTGACTGTCACAACTAATACAGACACTTTGCACATTTATCCAGCCTGACATCCTGGCGAACCTCACCATGAAATACTGAGGTCCAGCTTTGGCTGCTGGAGTACAGCCAGAGGCAAGAAGCGAAAGAGTGCAGAGGGACGAGAGAGTAGGGGAAGAGGAAGTTCTTCAGTGTGTGCGTGTGTGTCTGCACAAAACGAGTGTGAGATTCTCCCTTCACTTCAGAGGAGGCGTACAAAGCTCTTCTGGGAAGCAGATTTCAGGTGAAGACATTGAACATAAACTCATAAACTCCACAGTGCTGGGCTGTGATGTGAATTATGCAGGTAGTGTGCAGGCATTAGGGCTGAAATATTCAGTCCAGTCCAGAACAACAGAGAGCCTGTTTTCCCTCATTTCCTACAGAGGAATTATCTGATGGGAGATTTCTGAGCTGCTCCTTTTTAACAATATCTGTATCAATGTCTGTCAAGGTGCTATGAACATCCACTTTTGTATGAGGAAGCTCTTACTGATATCCACACCCAGGGAACACTTCTGTTTATTTCACCCACTGGCCAAGCTGCAGTTGTATTTTGTATGTTGAATCTCCCGCTTTAGCTTTATTAAATCTTTAATGTTGGGAAACTTAGCCAATCCTAAATCATTTTTAGTGTCCTTTATAGAGCACAGTGGTTTTCTTGTATTTGCCTGATGCTCAAATTTGTGTCTTTTCAGAAGTCGGTGAAGTTTCTCAGTCATCCAGGTCATGGTAATGCTAAGTGCTATATCGTAGGCAACTGGACTTGCTTGCGTTTCTTGAAGACGTTTCGCCTCTCATCCAAGAAGCTTCTTCAGTTCTAACCTGACTGGTACGGAGTTGCAGGCTTTTAAGCTCTGTGTGTGTGATACCTGGCCGAGTCGTTAGGGTCACATGTGAGCTCTGTCTTTTCAGAAGAATTTAAACTGTAAATTAAAATATTAACCAAAATGTTGACATTTATTCGTTTGTTCTGCCCTGACTGTGCCTGCAGGTAATCCTTTCCAGCTGCATAAAGCCCAGCATGAATGCCGCCTGAGAGGCAAAACTCAGGGCAAAAAAAACAAATAATAACAATAACCTCAAATCTTCTTTCATGTGGACTGTGGTGGCAGGACAGTAAGAACACAATTTTCAAAGAAACTTGAGTAAAAACACTGACACTTAAGAAGTGACAGGGGACAAAAATACCATTTTGAAACGTAATGGCCATCTAGTGGGCTCAGAAAATAAAGAAAATGCTTCCATGAGGAAGCATGAGGCTTCATTTGGCCATCACTAAATTTAAGTGTTAGGCTATAATATAGTATATAGTTTAAAAGTATATATACTTTTTTTATATATATTAGTATTGTTATTAAGATATAAAGGTGATTTTCTAAGGTTTTAAACAGTCTAGTTGCCCAGAGAAAATGGCATTGTACGTTTCTAAAAACCATGGATACGTCATGTGTCATACATAGATCAACATTTCTAACATCACACTGTGTATGAGCTGACTTTGTCATCGTGGTGGACTTGCTACCAGGTGGAGAAAATGGTTAAGACGTGCCACCTAAACTAGGTGGGATGCCTGCCAGACTGCAGACCACTGTTCGAGACCAACAAACATTCATTATCTGTAACCACTTATCCCAGCACAGGGTCATGGGGCGGCTGGAGCCTATCCCAGTTTGCTTGGGCAAGAGGTGGGGTACATCCTTGACAGTAGAATGCAAAATGGACAGTAAGCCAAAACATCTTTTCTTTATCATAACCAAGTGGTATTAGTGCCCAACCCTAATCCCATGTTAACCACAGTTTTGTTGCAATGTTAGGTTTCAGCAAATTAACATAATAACATGCAAATGTAACATATCCATGGTTTGTAGAAACATACAGTACATACATTTATTCTTGCGACTGGGTTGTTTCAAACCACTGTTTTCAGTTTTATTCCCGTAGATTTAAAACTCCACCAATCACTGGATTCATATTATCAACATGTGTCAGCTGACAATGTGCAAAGTAACAGGGCTCGCTTGTGATGAAAACACAGAATAATCACCCAAATCTGTGGTTCCGCCTTTGCTCTACACAGCGTTTTTAGCATATTTCAGCTCATTATTTTGGATCCATCTCATGACTTTAATCAACTATGTTTTCAGCAGCAGCAGCAGCAGGTATCTGTTTTCAAACCTACTACACACTACCTGTCCTAGAGCAAACAGCAGACTAAAAAAGTTAGAAACTAACTGGTGAACATTAATGAGTAATTAGCAGCTGAAGGGACAGATACTTTCCTCAGGAGGTGGTGGAGACCAAACAGAGCTAAAAGAGAGTAAATTCAAATGTTTCCCCCAAAAAAGTGCTAATGTTGCTCCATGATGTGCTAAAAAAACAATAACAGTACAGACTTTTGAGAATGAGAACCTGTCCTTCAAATCAGCTATACGAGCTATATTAAACCAGGCACAAAAAATAGTGGATAATTTCAAGCTTGGTTATTGTCCTCGTAAAACTAAAAGGTTAGTAATTTCACTTTTGAACAAAATATAAATAATACCATCCAGCATAGGCCATGTTAATTTTCTTTTAAATCTCTCTCTTAAAGTTCAATATTTATCTTTGAATCTGCAGAGCAATGATGGTCTAAATCTGTTGATTTCCTTTTTTCTGAATGATTTGTAATATTTCACGTCAAAAATGTTTGTAAGCCACTGCAATAGTGTATGCTTGCATTGTGTTGTTACCTTCTTGGCTGGAAAAAAAAAATAGAGCTAATGCAGAAGTCCCAAAAACCGCAGTTCCTTGAATGGCCACTTGAGGCTGGCTCCAAAAGTGAGTCAATCCTCATAGACCTCATAGATGTTAAAATGACCAACTTTACAGCAGAAATTAACATGTTTACAGCCTGGTACAAAGAACAGTTTTGGTCTTTGAGGCTAATTTCAACCTTCATGACAAGAATGGTGAATTTTTAATCAAATCAGCATCTGTGTAAAAGGGACAGCCAGAAGGATGGGACCATGGACAGGGCGGGTGTGACATGTTGATGGAGTGTCATGTGTGCGATCCACTAATGGGAGATTTTGGCAGCTACCAGCAGTTAGCAGCTAACTCAAGGAAGAAGAACAGCAGCCTAAAAAGTCAAATTGGGGAGACAATGAGGTCTGAGAGCTCAACCACCATATATCAGGGACAGTAAAAGGCGGCATAATGAAGGGACTACATGATAATGTTTTCTGTAAAAAGGGGCTATTAGCTCTAGACAGGGCAATTTGTATTTTTGCATTGGCCACTTAACAGCCCTTCCATGATGAGCCAAACAGCATTGCAAAAACATTGATTTGTAACATGAAACTGCTTTATTTTGTGTTTTTAGCAGTTTAAATGACCAGATTCATTTGTTTTGAAGAGGAAGAGACCTTTGCAAATAATTCTGCCTCTGGTAAAAACCTGCTGAACAATTACGACTGAAGGAATCCAATCTGTCCCCCCAGTTAGCACATGGGGGGACATTTCAGCTGCTTGCAGTCTGCAATTCTCACCATTCTTTCATTCATTTATTTTTTCTGTACCCACTTATCCTGTCAGGGGTCACAAGTAGGCAGGAGCACATCCCAGGTGACCATGGTACACCCTGGACAGGTCGCCAGACTGTCACAATAGAGTTAAACAACCATTCACTCTCACATTCACACCTACCGCCAATTTAGAGTCACCAATTAACCTGCATGTCTTTGGACTGTGGGAGGAAGCTGGAGTGCCCAGAGAAAATCTACGCTGACACGGGGAGAACATGCAAACTCGGCACAGAGGGGCTCCCCTACCCTGAGGTTCAAATCCCCCACCCTAGGTTTGAACCAGGATCAATGCTAACCACCACACCACCGTGCCACCTCTTTCACCATTCTATGCCGCTAAATCCTACACACTGCTTCTTTAGATTTAAAGTTATACAAGACGTAGCCAGTTTGAGACAGGTTGTCTGTGAGTCGTCACCACAGTCCACGAGTCCAATCCACTCCTTCCTCCTCCACAGCTCCATCCTCTCATCCCAAAACTGGCTCCAAAAATCAAAGACGGTGACAGCCAAAATGCCACACTCAAGGCTTCAAAAACGGGAGTATACAAACCAATGGGATACATCGCAATGGCTATGTCCATTGATGTTATACAGTCTAGATTGTCACACCTTTCTAAATAGACAATAAGGTGCTCACACAGTTCTTTTCTGTGTTTATTGCACAGCGTGATGCACTATAATTTGGCCTTTCAAATGTGAAGCCAGACTATGACAACAGTGATAACAGACAGTTCTCAATAAAGAGAGAAACAGAGTTTTAACTTTGAGAAGTGCTCGGGCAGTTAATTAATCTAAATAAATCGATTTGGTGTTCCTGAAGTGTACTATTGAAAGATTCACCCAGACGAGTGGGCAGTGTAAACACTAGTTTGTTTTGTTCATTGATTACCATTTGGACCCTCTGGCTAAAATCAGACCTGATACAAATCTGCCACCTGTGTTTGTCTCTTCCGATGTGTGCCGCTGCTACGCTACTGAAGTCATGAAAGGCTGATCAAAACCAAATGTCTGGATCTGTCAATAGGTGTATGTCCACATGTCCATCTTTATTCATACTTCATAAAAGAGATGCAAATATAATGATTTTGCATTCAAGGCAGCTGGGAAATTAGGCTTTTAGGGTGGTACTACTACGGTTGGATTTAAATGATCAAACGTTATTATCATAAGACATGTCAAGTGATAAATGATACCCATAATTAGTACCAGTTGCTTTCAGATGTTGCCTGTGCGTAGTAATCAGGTGAAGTATGATGCGCTAAAAACTCTCAGGGGAATACAAAGTGATGAGTGCAACAAACAGAGAAAACACATTTCCTCCTGCTACCTTGGGACCAGCCCTGGAATATCTTACTACTTTAAAAATGATAGCTAAGCAAAATGCAACTTCAGGATAACTTTCATTTCATTTAGTTTCAAAACCCTTTTTTTTTGACAGTGTGACACAATGAGGGCAGGCTGCCTCCTGCTGGAACACGCAGTTTGACAATGGCAGATTAAAAGATAGATAAAGTGAACAGATAACACCATGAAAGATACTGAGCAGATGTATATGAGATGTGGATGTGACAGGATAATATAGAAGAACAAATGTGGGAGGTGAACACCAGAAAAAAAAAAGGAATAGCTATCAGTATAAACATCAAAAAGTTGCATTTTGTCATCTTTGATATGGATATGAAATGCACTATAAAAAGTGATCCTCAAGCGTGCAGCCTATCTTGGATGCGAACCTTTAAAGGAATACTTCACCCCCGAAATGACCATTTGTATATCGGTTACTCATTCCATGTTATGTTGAAATTGTGAGAAAAATATTGTTTATCTTACATGCCTGCACGGTGAACAAAGGATCCAAAAACAGGGAAAATTCTTGATGAATTGAAGTCATTGGGGTCCATGTTTAACAACAGCCAAACTATATTTCATATTTTTTGCAAGGGGACCCAGGGTGGCCGTGCCCCTCCACCCTCTTGGCAGTGCCACTCTAGTACACTAATGAATGATATGATTTTGGAGATAACCTGTAACTGTTTTACATGTTAGGCCAAATTAACCTAACTGCCCAGGCAACATATTCTCACTCCCAACTTGTCTCATATTGCCGCTTGTTGAGTGGATTTTTGACATCTACATATGACACGCTAGGTATCCTGAGTGCACCTGTTGTTGATGTTCTGAGATGCCATGTCAATTTCCACTTAAAAAATACATTTCTGTTTTCACAGGAAGTGTACAGTTTCTGTTTGTTAGATGCATATGGTCTTTTTCAGAATAAACGTACAATGTCGGTAAAACACCTCGTATTTACATTTATTTCCTTGTGCAGCAAAAGCACATGGTTAGGCTTAGAAAAAAAAACATTATGGTTTGGCTCAACATTATTGAATGGTATTAAAATGAATTTGCAGAAACTTGAACTTTCTTGAACATATTGTTTGGTATAATTGTATATTATGAGATTTTAACCAACCACTTTGTGCTAGTGGATCTCTCTCTCTTGAATGGGTGTATACTGTAGGTGAAGCTGATCGGTGCCAGCGTGACAGCAGGTTTAAAGGCTACCCCGTTCCTTTGGGTTCTCTTCCAGCCAGCCAGGTAGCATGCTATGGTCTACACTTCTCTAAATGATTGTTAAAAGTGTCATGCAAGTATGGACAGCAGCCCTGGGATTTTAGAAGTCGGTGGCTCTTTGTTTTATCTCTTCTATCCTGTCTTAGGAGTAGGTAAGAGATTTTTTTTCTTGAGTAAATAAGGTAAGGTTGATTAAATTTAGTTCCATTTTTGTTTTTACCTTGGTGCTTACCCACCATGAAGCCAAAATATCCCATATACTTGTGAGAAGTAAATACTTTGATAGCTCTTATCCTTGCTGATGGTTCTTTAGAGCTGGGAAGAGGGGAGTTTTATTTTCATGTTGCACCTGTTGCAGGCTTCCTCCTGCCCGGGGCGTAACACTTGAGGTCAATAATCAATAACAGTCAACATCATTACTACTGCCAACTTTTCAAATCTGCACAAACATCTGCACTTACAACCGCAGATGTAGGAGAATATATAATTTTGACCATAGTAGAAGCAGACATTGTGATGGATTACCAAACTCAAAGGAGGTTTGATTCTCTCCAACTTTCAACTTTCATTTTATAATCTCTGAGGGGAAATTTGTCTTGTTCCAAGTTTATTCATGAAGTGGAACAAGTGTGAACTTGGTTGTTTTTACCTAGAAGAGTGTCTTTTTACTGTGGGCAGGAAGGCAAAGGAAAGGCCAGGTGAACTGAGTTAATGATAAGGCTTACTGGACATTTCATTGGGCACAGTCTTTATTAGTGCTATACAACTGTTTTTTTTTCTTTCTATGAAAAGTCAGAAGGTCTGCTGTCAAAAAGTATGTCAAACATGCTTTTTTTTCCATAGGGATGACCAAATGGGGCCACTTAAACTCTTGCGGTGGCACACCCAAACCAAAACCCATAAATACATTTCAGTAATTCTATTATGCTATGGAAGAAGGCTATATAGGCTGGTTGAGAAGTAGGTCAATATGAGACTGATATACTCTGGTTTCTTATTTTACTGTTAACAGTACTAATTATTTGTTGTGCATAGACTAACAATAATACCGTTAACACTGGAGTCGGTTAATACCGGATATTAACATGGTTTCGGTGAGCATAACACATATGGACAGCCAAAACACATTCACATCTATGTCTATCATGCATCTCCAGCTGACCACTTTCCTTGGAGACAGAGATTTCCTTAGTGCCTACATCACTCATGCCAAAAGGTCTAAAGCCCAGTTCAGACCAAAGATTCGTGACAAGACGAGTTGAAACAGGCAACTACTTGCGATGCACCATTCTGCAATGTTCTAGATGAGATGGTGTATCATGTCTATGCAACAACACTGTACCTCCTTTCTGATTTCTGGCTTTTTAGGCTTAATTTGTAGCTTGAACTTCACTACAAGCTGACTGGCTGTAAAAACAGGTGACCAGCCTTACATTCTAAAACCAGCTGCCGGTGATTTGACCAGCTGAGTTAAAAGTGACACCATCAGCCGACTTGAGTCGAGCTCAGACCAGCCAGTTCACACCGCTGCAACATTCTGAAATGGTTTTGTCTGATCACGAATCATTGGTGTAAACTGGGCTTAAGGGCCCCACACACAGTTATTATGTCCACACTCTCGCTACCTGCTAGCTAGCATGCCTGCTAGTTACATTAGCTGTTGTGTCGGTACAGCCAAATTCAACATGTCTCCTTCTACAGGGTAAAACAACGCATGGTCATGGAACACTTTGTCCAGCTCCTCATAAATTGGACAAGCTATAGAGCGTTAGTTCACTGTCACCAAAACAACCACCACATCCTGCACTGATGACATATTTTCCTTTTACGTGCTTGTCAGGGACACATCAGGACACATTAGTGTTTACACTACAAAAGATATGTGGTAAAATATGTTTCAGACCGCCTTAACTTGGTGCTCATTTACACTTGTATTTAGTGCTGTCCACTAGTAATTGGATCATCCAAGATGCATTTAATACCAAGTTTTAACAGGCTCTTTAAGTTCCACAACAATCTTGTATTAAATTGCTATGTTTATGTACATACATGTGTTAGGTGATTGATTGTTCTTTAAATGGGCTGGTTTCTTTAAAATGACAAAAATACAGCTTCAATTTGAAGGAGCACACTTACTGTAAGAAATGGACATCCTGTTCTCATGTCCAACTCGCCAAATACCACCAATCAGCATTAGGTTATGCCACCAGCAACTACATATTATAAAGAGCTGGAAAGTTCCCATAGGGTGGGCAGGTGGGGAAGTGGATGGGTCAAACAAACCCTGGACTTTCAGCCAGGAGCCCGCTGTTTGCTTTTGGCGTGAATGTTGAGCCAAACCATGATGATTTTTATGTAAATCTAACCATGTGCTTTTCTTGCACAAGGAAAATGTAAAAGCAAGGTATTTTATTGCCATTGTAAGTATATTTTGAAAAAGACTGTATGCATCCAACAAGCAGAAACTAAACTGTTCCTGTGAAAACTGAAGTGTATTTTGAAAAAACACCTTGCATGCAATAGATGTAAATTCACACGGCATCCTAGAACGTTAACAACAGATGCAAGAGGTTACAGAGCGCGTCATATTTAGACATAAAAGTGCATTGACAAAGCAACAATATTTGAGTGGATGGGATGAGAACATGTTTAAACAGAATAATCACTCGATTATTTTTTGTGAGGGGGTCCAGAGGGGGGCCGTTCTACCCCCTTTTTCTAGCTCCGCTCTAATACACTACACTACACTACACTACACTGAATGATATGACATTGGGGATAGTCATTTTGAGAATATGTGGATATCATTTAGACAACCTGTAATTGCTGCATTTACATATGAATACCATGGCAACATATTCTCACTCCCAACTTCTCACGTATCGCCACTTGTTCCGTGGACTTTTGACATCTACACATGACATGCTAAGTATCCTGGGTGCATCTGTTGTTGACACTCTGGGACACCATGTCAATTTACAACTGGTACATGTATTGTATCACATGATATGTAAAATTTCTGTTTATAAAATGCATATAGTCTTTACCAAAATAAACTTACAATGTTGATAAAACACCTCATATGTCCTTGTGCAACAAAAGCACGTGGTTAGGTTTAGAAAAAAACATCATGGTTTGGCTCAACGTTCATACAGGAAGCGAACACTGGGCTCCTGGGTGAAAGTCCAGTGTTTGTTAGACCCATCCACCACCCCTCCTTCCTGCACTGTAGGGACCTTCCATCTTCTTAAATTAAATTGTTACTGGCAGCAGTATAAACTGACACCACCTAGCAGTGTATCATACGAAAGGACGGCTTTTCTTGTTGGCGTCTGATGAGGAAATCACTGACCAAGTGGTGGTATCTGACTAAGAATGGATCGTCCCACAGGCAG
Organism: Cephalopholis sonnerati; assembly: GCA_019142605.1. Taxonomy (NCBI): domain Eukaryota; kingdom Metazoa; phylum Chordata; class Actinopteri; order Perciformes; family Serranidae; genus Cephalopholis; species Cephalopholis sonnerati. Next base: position 9,421,964 of record JAGQAX010000009.1, on the reverse strand, counting down.
AATAAACAATGCATTTTGGGTTCTGCACCATGGTGGTCATTTCTTATTGACCAAAAAAATCAACTGTCTAGTCATGACAGAATAATCAGGATTCATAATAAGAAAAATTGATACTGAAGAAAGTTGTGAGTTGCAGCTTTAGTCCTAATCTTTACCCACTATTTATACCTTCTACCTCTTGATTCTCTTATATATTACATCATTTGTCATCCTTAATGTTTGGAACCCATGTGGGGTCACTTGGTATATAGACATGTTCGTGGGAGGTTTGTAATACTGACAGCATCAGTGTCAGTTTAAAAAAAAGGGTCACATCTGAAGATATATGTTAACAGCTGTCCTAAAAAGAAAAAAAAATCTAATACGAGAAGCAGCAGCTGAGCACGGAGGCCTGTGGTGTGAACACAGCCTGATTTTGAGTCTCCCAATCAACATGTTTCCTATTTGCTGCTTGATAGCTGCAGTAGTTCAACAGGTTCTTTTCAACATATGGTGTGACCGTGTGATTCCCAGCAGGTGGCAAATCCTGCAGTGAGAATACATCTACACACCACAGCAGCTGTGGACACAAGAAATGCTTTTACATTTCACTGCAAAGCCCGACACTCGCGACATTTTCTATCTTCTTTTACAAAAAGGTGACTGTTGTTCGTCAATCACTCTTCCCAAAGAAAACATTCATCCTCTCCTGTCATTTGATAACAGGCACGCTGACATTGACTTGCCTGTTAAAACTTCCCTGTCATCACTGAAAATTTTACACGCCAGCTCGAGTGTGCCGTCTTGACAAGTAAACAAAATACTTGAGATGACGATGGATTGCTGTTTTGAAACGTTTGACTGACGTGTCTTTTCAAGCGCTCATCAGCAGCGTGTAACCTGCTTCTGTGGAGGAGAATGCCAAATCATGTTACCATCATCGCCCAATACATCACTAATGTGCGAAAACATTAGCATGAAAGAGCAGTTAGATTTGTTGTGATCCCTGACGAATCTTCAGTGGAAGCGTAGCATTTTGCAGAGCACATTAGAGTCCATATATAAAGACCTGACAGTGGTGAAACTGCCCTCCAGAGAGAGACGCACTGCAGTGGTTGATGGCCCATTCTCTGCATACGGCACTCCTTTTATTGGAGGTGACTTCTGAATGGCAGCCTGTCTCTCTCACAAGAATCTGAAAACTCTGTCTTCCTGTCAGCAGGCTCTACAGGCGCTGCCTACCCTGCCATGTATTAGACCTCCACTGAATTAATAAGCTCCCAGGCAAGACAAATCCATGTCCTGTATGGATGTAGCTCAGTGATAAAACATAGAAGCCAACTGATAATGACACAACAGTAAAAGCACAACTATAAAAGCTCCAAAAGTGGAGAAATAAATACATTTGTCCAGGCGTGATGAGGTATCCCGAGGGGCTTTTACATCATGTTTCAGAGCAAACACACAAAAAAAGAAGCATTTCATTATCTGTTATCTAATACTACACTGTGAAGGAGGTAAAATACAGCCCAGTGGAATCTGGGTCACACTTGATTTGAATAGTCCAATGCTGGTACTCAACTTATTATCAAGTGATATATAAAAAAAAGTCTGAGATTCAGCTGAGACAGAAGTGGGAAAACTAGATGTAGAAGATAATAGGTGGTTGGATAAGAGTTCATCTTCAGGTCAAAGTGGGGGTTACATAGTGGGGATGTTTCAGAATCTGAATAATTAGCAAAGCATAACTTTTTTTAAATCCAAATACATTTATTTTGATTAGCATTCAGAGGACTAAAATTCATAGCTATACACCGAACAGTATGGTTTTGCTTTTTCTTTCAAGGGACAGTAAAAAAAAAAAAAAAAATGAAATCTGCAAATTCTTTTTCTTTAATGTCAATATAATTTCCAGGTTTGTTAAATACAGAGCTGGAGTTGGGATTCAGTTAGCCTAGCTTAGTATGAGGACTAGAAGAAGGGGGAAAGTGAAAACTGTCCAAGTAATTCACCTGCTAATACCTCTAAAGGTCACTAACTAACATGTATTTGTTTTAGTCCATTCTCAAGCCCAGGATGTCAGTTACCAATGCTTTGTCACACCCCAACGCCAAAGGCACCCTTTAGCATCTTTATTTTGTAAACGGATATTTTCCTCCACATTTGGGCCTCTCGTCCACACGCAAACAGAGTTTTAGATATCAAAAACGTATATTCTTTAAAGTGCCCTCTAAGTTTAAGATTTATCAAAACTCTGTTTACCGTTTATCTGTGTGGACATGTAAAATGGAGACAGTTTGATTTTAGTCTCTTGCAACTCCTGAGATAAATACCTGGGTATTTAGCTGCTAAATGTTCCACTATGTTCACCATCTCCTCTCTTACTGTGTCTGTCTGCTGTTTGCTGCCGAGCAGGTAGGTAACAGTGGGTTTTTTTAGAGCTTCTTCTTTGAAAACAGCTGTCTGTTACTGTTGCATATGACACTATGAGAGCCATGAGAGTGAATAAAACAGTTAAGTTGTGGGTTGGACAGCTAAACAATGAGCTGAAAGTCACTTAAAAGCTCTGTAAATGAGATGGGAGCCACAGATTCAGCTGATAATTCTGTATAGGTTGACCATTGACCCCTTTTACTTTGTCACATTGCTTTCACGTTCTCCTTGGTTGCATTGCGCTGTATTGTTATCATAAAAATAGTGATTGTTGCTGCTTTAATCAAAATGATTATCAGGAGAGTAAAGTACTGTTGTAGACTGCTGAATGTGTTATTCTCAGTTCATGTCAGTTCACAATCAAGAACAACCTGCAGAGACTTGAAGATTGCTTGACCTTGGCCATTCATTACAGAAGAAAAATCTGGTATTATTGTCATTGTATGCTAATGCATTGAAAGTGTGAACTCATTTGAAAAGTCAGAGCTCATGGTGCACTCTGTGCCTCTGAACACAAGCTTTATTATGTTAGAAAAATCAAACCAAGAAGACAAAGAAAAAGCAAATATGAAAGGAATCTGAATGTGACAGCTGCTTGTGTTAAAATGTTGCTGTGTAGCAGCCAGCTGTTATTGTATTGTTGGTATACTAAATTATTATAATAGGCAATTCAAAACAATGACTCTGATTAATAACAGACTCGACAATCAGTGTAATTAAAACATGCCCATTTATGGGTTTATTGAATACAAGCACAATTCATGTTTCTGTTTCAGCTGATACAGATACAATGATTGAGCTCTCTGGACTACATGGCGTCAGGGGTCCACATTCTGGACTGAAACTGACCTGTGGAAAACCAACCCAAACCCTAAATGCATATATTATTTTTTTATTAAAAGAAAAGAAAAAAAAAAAAAGACAGTCAGACCAGTATGACCTGCAAGGTGAGGGAGACAATATTAGAGGCAATTGAGCTTCCACTCAGTATGTTTATATGCACATATAAATCAAGCTACGGTTATAGCTTTACTAGACCATTTAGTTGGACTTCTGTCCTTGTCCCAGTATATAGGCATGGGAGGGGAATCGATTTTGACCGAGGTATGTCCGACTCTGCCATGATAGGTGGTGATATGGCCAAATGAAGCCTCATGAAGCATTAGCTTCTTTTTTTAAGCCCACTAGATGGCGCTCTTGGTTTCAGGGGAGAGGCTCAAAGAATAGCAATTCAGTGTGTTTTCAACCTTTTGTTGAACAAAAACTGCCATCTTGTGGGCTCATACAATAAAGAAAATGCTTCAAGAGGCTTCATTTGGCCATCACTAGATATGCCTCCTTTCAGCTTGTTAATATTGGACCTTTTTCTGGTTGACCTATTACGTCACAGACCAAACAATCGACAAACTAGTTAGCTACGGTTAACTAGCAGCAAACTGGTACCATGGTGGAAAACTTTACAGCTCTGTACATTTGTGCTGGTAAGCTCCGTCCATGGCTCCGGCCCCAAGTTGTGATTGGGCAGTTGATTGTTTTTCATTTTGGCATGGACAATAAATTGCCATGTAAATTATGAGTAAGTTCCCTCACATCTCTTAATGATGCCTCATAAAAATCAGTCAGATGTCATCATGGACTTTTGCTTGATTTTAATAAACAAGGTCTTGGCTTTCAGAATATAAAAGTTTTATTGTCAGATTTAGACAACCGCACTGTAGTCCTACGCAGCACCATTCTACCTCACTCCTTCTGTGTCCCCCTGAAATTATGAATCAAAGGCTTACAGTAACAAGGCAGGGTCTGGGAAGTGGATTTTCATCTTATTTCAAATAAACAAACTCTTAGTTTTCAGAATATTAATATTAAAACCTCTTAAAATCCACCAGGGGCACTATTGGTGACCCACTTGCATGAGCTTGAGCTAGGTCTACGCAACCTAGCATCACGCATCAAAATATAAAGGCTTAATATTAAAATTTTGTAAATACGGATATGCCACATATTGTTAGCTCGCTTCAGTTTTCCACAATTCAGTTTGTTCAGTTTATTTTATAAAACCATGAGCATTAAAGTATAAATCATTTAAATCTACCTGCAGAGTAAACAACCTTTGAAGCTGTCACAAAGTTAATTTATCAAACGGACTGTAGTCCTACTGAAATAAAAAAAAATTCTTGTCTTCCTGCACCATGTTGTTGGCTTTGCCTGATGTAATTTCCTTGCTGTCTACAAAATAAAACTGTCCCCATGCTTTTCAGGGTGTTTTCCATCCCTGGACAGCCACCTGAGTACAGCATGCACTCCTTGTCCCAAGGCCAATGGGCTGTTTAATGTATATTTGCAGCCAATGTACTGCAGACTTCGAAGGCCTTTGTCTCAAAATCATGGCTTGCAGTCATTATGTAGTGGCGTAGTTTGCTTAATATCTGGAGTACAACAACAATAGTGATATCATTAGAAAGCTAAGAATCGCCTCTTTCCAGTGGTGTATAAACATTTTTTCCATCTACATCCCTGTCTGCTGATATGGTTGCAGGGAGATACCTGACAACATTGGACTAAATCTAATTCAGACCTGGATCAATTCAGGTACTGGTTTGGGTCTCGATTAGAAACGGACTGAACCCATGAAGACCTCTGCTCTGAGCACAGTCTGTAGAGATGTAACAAATCCGCAAAGTGACATTATTATCTGAGCATCAAGTTGAGCATCAACACCGCATGATCCAAAATGAGCCCAGCCTCCATCACACAGCATGATGTAAATTGAATTTGTTAAATCTGATAGGGAATCCATGTAAAAGCCAATGCGGCATTAATGGGACCGGTGTTGCTGTTGCTGAGTTTGATTTAATAAGGGAATTGCAGTGGTGATTGAGGTCATCTTCCTCGTCCACTTCTTTCAAAAATAGTCTAACATCTGAGCTCATGAGACTGTGTGCACTTCCACACACTGCTGCTGACATCTTAATTTGCTTCTGCCGGGCAGGTTTACTCCTCTGCAATCCTTTCGGAGGGGATTATACACATGCCTATTTTATTCACCTCCAATTCCAATAGAAATATTTTAGCTAGTGGCAAAAAAGAGAAATCTTATTTGATTCAGTTTACTTGCCACATAAGGCTGTGTGCTCATCCAGGAAAATAGAGAGCACTCACAGGTGAAACCTGCTTGATAATTGCTATTTCTCCACATTCATTTTCCTCTGCCGTATTTACACACAGGTCACAGGAAAGAGAAAAGGCTCCACAATTGAAGTTATTACACAGGGGTCACAGCCGCTGACTTCCAACCATGACAGGAACTCTGTCTCATCATTCTCTTTATACAGCTGCATGCCGCTCAAGCTTTCTGCAGACGCATTCAGCCGGCAAGTGACTGCTGCAGCGGTGCATTCATAAGGTGAAGTACCTGACTGCTCTCCCAGGGGTGGGCCATGATTGAGCAACTTTCCGAGTTCTCTAGAAACAACAGCACTCCGGCCTGGGGAGCGTGGAAGGGCCGGACTGCGCTCCTGTCTAATCACAAAGAAACGCTGTTCCTAAAGTGATGAGCGAGCTTTCCTGGCTCATTATTTTTTCAGCTAGACACAGGTTGTCACTTTGGCTCTGCAGAGTCAAAAATAAAATTCCAGACTTTTTCCTCCAGACTCTCATAGTTTGAGCTCTCAGTAGACATCTTTATTACCTTGCCAGTGGAGGCTTTGCCGCACACAGTGTTCCTGTTTTTGACAGTAGAAAGACGTCTTTGTTCTTTTTTTGTGGATTGGAAAAACAGAGAGTTGCACCCAGTAATCTGGGCAAAAAAAGAATCCCAAGATATTCAATTCAAGAGTAATTATTAACTATAGCTGATTATACAGTATGTGTTAAAGCAGAGTCTTGTGTCAGGTCATCTGTGAGACTAAGGTTGTCAATGTCACTGCACCGAATGTTTTAATTTGTGGCCTTTATTTAGTACACCTACGGAGAGAAGTTCATTAAACAGACTCATGTTAGAGGTTTAGGAACCTCTGTTACAATCCCTTGTTGGCTTTCAATTTAAAACATCTACAGGAATTGTTGAGTTTTATTGATCAGAACTTAAGGGCCAGCATGCAAGGGTGCAATGCCATTTTACCAGTGACTCAAAATTCCAAAGCCCCAGTAGACCAAAAAATGTCCCAAAAAAGAAATACCCATTGCATCAAAGTCCTGCTTCACTGAAAATAATACTGACCTGTAAAATAAATGGACATAACGACAGTGATATAATCAAGCGGCAACCTCCGAAGGCTGAAAAATGAGCCCAACGAGGAAGTGGCAAAAACTGCGGTTCATCAAATGGCCTCCTGAGACTGGCTCCAGAAGCCAGTCAGTCCCAATAGACCTCCATGTTAAAATGCCCAACTTTACAGCAGAAATAAACATGTTTACAGCTGGGTTAAAAAAAAACACCGGTTTGGGTCTGCATAGCTATTTTCAGCATTTATGACAGGGGTGTTTTTTTTTTGGTTTTTTTATAACTCACCCATTTACAGTGTATCAAGGCCCAAAATTACGTATATTTAAGGGTGGGGCTGCTTATGAGACAGGCTGTCTGCTGATTTTGTCTTTGGCTTCGCAGTCAGATCCACCACTCACTCCTCCACAGCTCCACCCTCTCGTCCAAATATGGTAACTTCTGGCTCCAAATAAAAAACAAGACGGCAATGGCCAAAATGCCTAACTCAAGACTTCAAAGCGGCAGTCCACAAACCAGTGGACGATGTCACAGTAGCTACATCCATTATATTTCCAGTCTATAGATGTCACCTATTGGTTTATGGACTCTTGTTTTGAGCCCTCAAGTCTGACATATTGGCTGTCGCCATCTTGTTTTTGTTTTTTTAAGCCAGAAGTGACCATATTTGGAAGCTGGCCTCTGTGGAGGAGTGAGGGGTGGATCTCACTGAGAAGCCGAGGACACTATTGGCAGACAGTCTGTCACTCAAAGTGGCCCCACTATAAATTATGCATGACTTTACCAAAACCACTTTTTCATTCCAGGCTGTAAACATGTTTAATTCTACTGTAAAGTTAGGCATTTTAATGTGAAGGGACTATGGGAATTAAATGGCTTCTGGAGCAAGCCTCAAGTGGCCATTTAAGGAACTGCAGTTTTTTGACACTTCCGAGTTGGCTTAAGTTTTCAGCCCAGGAGGCTGCTGCATAAAAAACACACACTCCCTGAAGTTAGTTTCAGTTTCTCAGCTGCGTTTGAGCCTCTGATCCTTGGTGTTTTACACCGACAAGTCCCTGCTTTTCCAGCAACTTTTGTGTCATCAAATATAGGTATTTTACGCCAAATCATGATCTTTTTCATATCTTAGCCATCTGTTTTTTGTCTCTAAACTTAACTGCACATTCACCACAGTGTTTCTGATGAATGTAAATTAGTCATGGTTTAATAAAATTTACAATGCAAACATTTATGTCTTGCAGTTGGGTTATCTAGCTGCAGGAGTGTGTATTTTCGGAGAAACGTTGCTTCGGAGCAATGGGTTTTTGTTTTTGGAATAACGGGCTGTTGGAGAAAGGGGCTTCCGTTCCAATGGGACATATTTCTGACTAATGGGGCTTTGAAATTTTGGGCTGTCGGAACAATGGGCAGCCCTCCATACGAGTAGAGGACTTGAATTACTGAAAAAAAAACAGTATTTGTGTTAACAATAGAAAGTCAGAGCAGCAAAGTGGTGAATATAACACGCCTCATTTGCTGTCCTGATTGAATTGGTGCTGTGGAAATGGACATCATACTGAATTTACCACGTGATCTATTAGAGTGCAGCTATGCAGCAGCTACCTGCTCTGTGTTTTTTGCCTGGCCCTCATATTAACCGGTCCTTAATTGTTCGTGACTCTGCTATTATTTGATATTTGACCATAACATCAGCTGTTATTGAGAAGTGAGATATTTCCCATTCATGTGAAAAAACGCCCCTATCATCAGCACAAAGTGTACAAAGCTCTGTTCTTCTAAATAGCTTCTAAATAGGACTCTTTCATGTTTATCTGCTGGAATTAATGCTTTTTGCAGGTGAGCAAGCTGAGGGAGGATCTGCAGTAGGTCCCCTGACAGAAGAGAAATTTTAATTAGCATTGCTTGCAGTTTGGGTCACCAACATAGACATCCATCTGAGACTGTTCAATATTTAATTAAATGGCTCTTGCTTTACACCTTTGTTCACCTCAGAACACAATTCCCAGCAACACCTTTTATTCAGCTTCCCAATTAATCAGTGCAAAACACTTAATGAGAAACAGCTGTCAAAGCAAATACTCAATAAATCCCAAAAGCATCAGTTTGCTGTCGTCTTAGGTAATATTGCGTATTTAAAGTGTTATGTGGAGGCTTAAGAGCAAAAGATTTTATATCAGATGCTAAAATATCTTTTGCAGGTGTCTAAAAGTGAGGGGGTTAAACTCATCACTCCCACCCACAACATCATTTATTATCCACTTGCCAATAGAATAAATCAAGGTCAAATGTTTATCTTCACCACATCATATCCCACATTCACTGCATTTTTTAGCAAGAAAAGTAAGCTGATAAAGTAACACAAGGAAGTAAGTAACACAAGTGTAACGTGAATACTAAATTTTGAACATTAAAGGAATATTTCACCCACAACATGAACATTTGTATAACACTTACTCACCTTGAGGTACATTGAATTTATGAAAAACACTTTTTCTCACATGCTTCAACGGTGAATGAAGAATCCAAAAACACAGAAAAGTTCTGATGAATTGGAGTAAAAGGAAGCCACATTTAACAATAGCAAAACTTTATTAAAACATCCGTTTACAAACTCTCACACATGATCCAAGTTTCATTTATCCAGTCGTATGCTCAGTTCTTCCCAAACACACGCATTTGAACTAAAACCTTAATATATTAAAAAAAAAAAACATCCACATACAGGTAGTACAGTTGTTGCCTGGGTCCAGACTTTACAGAGTTGACTGATTTGTCTGGCATCTGGTTTCTCGGTTGAAACAGAAAATAACCAATGAGCGCGGTGGGGGTAATACAATTAGCAAAGCGTTGTCAAGCAGTGCGCTGGAATAAACAAGGAGTGGTATTAACAATGGCAAGCTCTAAAGACAAGAAAAATGTTAGCTATCAAGGCTGTTCCAAATAAACATACTGTCCAACATCATACTTTGTTTTTACTTTGCTATGCTCTGCTCTTAAACAAAACAATTGTATTGCCATGGCTACACATCAGCATGGACGTAAAACTGAAATCAGTTCTAGTGGACACAATGACTGAAGACTGACTGAAGATAAAAATGGAGAGTATGAGTTGACAATTCTGTCTGGTATCAGGCAAATGTGACTGGACAAGTGTATGTGTTTGAACTCTGCTCCTTCATTCCACTGAGCAGGCGAGGCTGTTTCTGCCAAACTGTTTTAAATAGTAAGGTTGTAGAGAAAATGCATGTGTTTGGGAAGTGCTGAGTATACGACTGGATAAATGAGACTTGCATTATGTTGTACAAGCTATGTGAGAGTTTGTAAATGGATGTTTTGATATAGTTTTGTTGTTGTTAAATGTGGACCCCTATGACTTTAATTCATCAAGAATTGTATCAGTCTCTGGATTCTTCTTTCACTTTGTAGCAATGCACGACAAACAGTGTTTTCTTCACAAATTCAGTTTGACACAGGGTCAGTAATTGACCTACAATTGATGATTTTGTGGGTGAAGTATTCCTTTAATGTTACTTTATTGTAGAAATCACATAGAGCATTACCTCAGCATTGACCAGCATGCATTAGCCTCTTAGTAGCAATAAATCTTACATGACTCAAACACACAGTCAATGACAGAGTAGGTAGGGCTTCAGAGTCTTGCTTGGGCATTGCGACAGGATACACGGTGGCTGCTGCACCAAATTGAATCATTTCTGAGACCCTTTTCACTCCCAGATGAAACTACCAGTGTCAAAAACCTCTGAAGACATCTGTAGTCATTTGAGATGTTTTTTATGCGTGCCTCTTTGTTTAGTTTGACTCGACTGTGTCCACCCTCCTGTTTGATCACAGGGATTATTTGGAGGTTTAGTCTTTTAAGTCCTGTTTCGTTTTGCCCATCTTGCTTGTTAGCATTTAAATGGCTTTTTGTAATTGCCTAGGCGAATCTTGAAATAACATGAGGCAAAGAGCCTTTTTTCGCTCCTCCTCTGCACTCCCTCCTTGTTGTTAACCTCTCCATTCAGTCTCAATAAACAAACAGAAAATCCTCAGGATCCCTGTCAGGAATGTGGTTCACTTCAAATGATATACATTGCAGCTGCTAGTCTGGCTTTGATGCTTGTCTTTGCAACACAGAACACTTTGAGTTTTGCTACACCCCCTATATGAAGGAAGTATTCACCAATTATTTGCACAAACCTCTGGGAATGTGCCATGAGAGACACTAAAGTGCAGCATGCTGCTGGTGAGCCCAATTGCAAGAGCTTCTTTGAATGTGTGTGAGTGTGAGTGTGTGTGTGTGTAGGTGTGTACGTGTGTGTGTGTGTGTGTGTGAGGACAGTATACGGATGCCCGAGATGTCCTGCGGTGAAAGCCCTTATCTTGTATTTACACATAAGGACTTTGGGCAGGGCTGACTTCATATTTAATCTTTAAGCCTCTATTCCAATATGATTAAATCCAAAACAGGAACCTATAGAAGGAAATGTGGCCAGAACATCCAGCAGCACTAACCCCTGGCTGTCCACAGCAACAGCTAACTCCAGTGAACATATCAAGAGAGTCAGAGCTAAAGGATAATGCTTTTTTTAACTGCAAGGGTGGTGATGTTAACTACTAAAATGAACAGTGGGTGGAATTTTAAACAGCACTGTTTTACAGAGAAATGTACAGTACCCACATTTGACTAAAATTAGCAGAGGAAACAGCTTTGACTTCCACACTATTACATGCCTGTGGGCACACTTTACCTTAAGTAGGAACTTTCCTTTTAAAAACGGAAGATATTTTTATAACACTGTCCCACAGTCAAGATAAGTCAGTGGATTAATGTAGAATCAAGCACTTTTTAAAAATGTGTCTGCATACTACTGATAAGCAGGCAGTATGTAAATAAAGTTAATATCAGCAATGCAGCATCCACCATTGGAAGGAAACAGCTTTGTGACAAACATTGATAAACCTCGTGGAGTGAGGAAATGTGTAAAAATGTGGCTCATGTAGCTGAGAGTCACACTACATGTAATGCAATCTGGGACATGATTACAATGCTAACACTGGGTATAGCTGCTGCAAGTACGATTAACAAAACTAGATAACAGGTGAAATGTGGGCACTTGTAGGATTACGTGTCATAACACGTTTGACATGAGAGGAGCATTTAAAAGGGTGTTAAAACAACTTTATTGATTCTTTTGAGGGTATTAAATTGCAGCAGTGAAGCGTGGACATGACAACAACAGATGAAATTAATGGAAATAATTAAGACACCACAAGACAGAAGGTGATGGATTGGGAGTAGGGTGACCAGATCTGTGTGTGGAAATATAAAGCGATCTCATCCCTTATCATATTTTGACTTTTTATGATGATGCAAGGGGCAGTCCAGGCTTTTCTCATGCACTGTTTGTATGTATACCTATGATAATGCACAAGAATAACCCATGTAGTCATCATCCAGTAATTCGTATGTTACCTTCGTAATCCAAAAGATCGTAATCATGTGACCAATGTGCTGACATGAGCGAAGAAGGAAGTAGTTGTAAGTGAGGCGAAAGTTCATGCAAGGAGGCAAGCTGTGGTGGTGGGTTGGTCAAACAAACACAGCTTTCCCCTAGGAGACCAGTGTTCTTGTCCCGTGTAAACCAAGCAAACTTTCAGTTATTTTAAGGTATGTTATCACATTACACTGAGTACATAACGTGACAATGTCCAGCCATTTTTCTTTTCCTAAACCTTACCTGCAGAACTTTACTTTCCCTATCCAAACCTACTTAACTTTATATTAAGTGTGTAAAGTAACTATTGCAACCCATGATTGTTTTTCTAAACCCAACCTATGTAAAATTATTTGCTTAAACCTAACCTGTGAAACTTTACTTTCCCTAACCAAACCTATGTAACTTACTGTTAAGTACATGATGTGACAACTCCCAACCACAACTCTTTTTCTAAACCTAGCCTACAAAATGTTACTTACCTAAACCTTATCTATCGAAGCTTACTTTCCCAAACCACACCTATGTAACTTTATATTAAGTTTGTAACGCCCAACCATGATTCTTCCACAATCCACCATCACATGCCCCACTTGGATTTCCACCACCTTAACTTTTGCTGTTGTCCCAACATGTTTCCCCCAATGCCAGCCGGCAGCAAACGGAATTTAACGGCGACTGGCCACGTGTCATGCTGATATAAAAGGACAGCTTTTTTCGTCTGTGTCTGACATCAGAAGTCACTGACCAAGCAACGGATTTTGATGACTTATTGCATTACCCATGGACTTGTTAAAGCAGTATGCAAACTGCAACGGAGCCAGGGTTGGGGGTAGTGAGGAGATGATGAGTCTTTTTTAGACTGGAGTCTTTAACTTAATTGACTTGAGATATGACTTTGATTTTTCTTGAGACATATAAGACATAACTTGATCTTGTCTTAAGTAACTTGAGACTTGACATGAACTTGTTTTGATTTGATTTGAGATTTGATTTAAAATGACTGTGATTGACTTGAGACTTAACTTGGGTTTGTCTTGATTGACTTAAGACTTGACTTCAACCTCAATTGACTAGAGTCTATACTTGATCTTGTCTTGATTGCTTAAAGACATGACTTCAATTTGTCTCAACAGACACAAGATATAGCTTGAACTTGACTGACTAATTTGAGACTCGATAAGGGACTTGTCTCAATTGACTTGTCTTGGGTTTAAATGGTCAAAATGTTCTATTGTAATGCACAACTGGTCGATCACTCTAAAGGGGACTGCTCCAGCTTGTTTCGCACTTTTACTGTCACGATTCAGTCACTTTACAGAGATATACATTTGTGGAAGCGTATAGAGATGCAAGAATCTTAGTTCATTATCACTGTTATCATCTCTACTATGAGATTTAATAAAACCGTAGGCCTCAGTGGATTTAATCAATCCAGTGCCTACATCTTGTACAACTATTCCCATCAAATTACTCCAGCCTGTCCTCATTTGCTGATTCCCCCAGTGATTCATTGTGGCTTCACTATATGTTGGCTGTCTACAGTATTGTCTGCGTCTCCGATGTCTTCCCTTGTTCTCCTGAGCAGTTCACTCACCTCCCAGTGAATTAAATAGTTTCAAATGAAGAGCTGCCAGCAGCTATTCACTGTGAGTGCCTCCTCCTCCTCCTCCTCCTCCCTTCTCAACATCTCTCACAAAACACAAAGGTGACCTCAGAGCCTTGTGTATACCTCAAATCAAAAGGAGAAGAGCTGCAAGAAACAAAAAAACTGTCAAGGACTTTCACAGATGTTTCAAGTATCCCATATTTGGTGAAAAAAGAAAGAAAGAAACTTAGATGTATTCTGTACTTTTGCTCTCTAGCGTTTTCTGATTCAGTGTCAGTATCATACTGTCTAACCCGTATGGGTTGTTGAAGGCTGTTAGTTACGAACAATGAACTGAAATACAGATTTTTCACTGTCATTCATTAACTTTTTATGTTTTTTCTGAAGGCTTTGATGGGACATTGTTGAAAACTCGTATCCTTTTGCCCTATAAATAGCTGAGCTTTGAAATGGCATTATTACTCAGTCCATTCAAAATATTATCTTTGAATTTTTTTTTTTTTTTTTAATTTTTGCTCATTTGCATCCAATCACAACAGCATTTAAAATGGCAAAATTTTGCTGCAATTTCAAATTACTCCACTGGAATTGCAGTGATTAGTGGATTTGTTTGCAGGGATGTAATAATCACATAGAAAAATTTGTCATGTAAATTTGTACTGTTAACCAATAGTGAATTATTGTGACAGTGATGGAAGCTGCAGAGTTCAAACTGTAGCTCACCTGCTGAGTTCAGGTTTATTTAACGTCTTCTGTCATATTATGAGCTGCTCCACAAAAAAGCAATGGTTTGCAGACAGTTATGAGACAGGAGTCGATGGTACAAATATGTCTTTAAATAAATGGAACTTTTTGTCATTAGCTTTGATGTACCACTTTTTAGAGTGACCAGGCCTTTAGAATTTCCCTTGTATACAATAAAGTATTAAACAAAAACATTTTGGATCTTGTGTTTCTATGAAGTGAATTTTGTGAAATTGAATCTTTGGTCAAACTAAAACAGTACTGAGCTAGAAAGGAAATGCTGATTGATATTAGAACAATCAGCAGTTTTTTCTGGCTGACATAGGCACCCAAAAATACTGTAGGCAATATTGGATTAGTCCAAACATAATTTTAGTGGTGCCACGTAAGAGCCTAAATATCGTCTGACTCATTCGTATGTGAATTCACTTCTTGATCTTGGCTATGTACAATGGCTAGAGGAGATTGGACTCATTTTCCTCAACTTCTATTCACAGTGGTACATCAAGTGAACATTGCTGCACACATAGTTGAAAACAAACAAATATTATGGCTGTACACATTTAGAAGAATGATTTTCTGTAACAGCAGTTGGCTGTACAACCACACAAACATGACTATGTTTTCCTAAGTATGACCTTCCATGTCCACTCTTAAAAGAATGTAGCACAAGATCAAACACAGAGATACGTTATCTGCCACTGAGCATAAATGAGCCCTTAAAGCTGGGTTATTAACAATGGATCAAATCACTGTATGTAATATTAAAGGGAAGGGCTCATACAATAAACCTGCAGTTCCTCTCAGCTATTGTAGTTTCTCATACCTCTTGCTTCTATTGCTTTAGTTTTCTGGTCCTTAAACTTGTTGGCCTGGTTTCCAGCTGCTTTTTTTTTTTTCTTTTTCTTTTGTTTTTTTGTTTTTTTTAACCAAAAAGTTCTGTTAAACCCACTGTAGACTAACCGCTCGGCACCAAACACCAGACAGACAGTTAGAGACTAGCCATAGACTGTTAAAATATTGGATGTAGCCACCGTTACATCACCTGTTGGTTTGTAGACTCCCTGTTTGAAGAGTTTGGAATTTCAGCCGTTGCCATCCTGGTTTTTTGGAGCAAGAAGTGACCATATTAAGGCAAGAGGCTAGAGCTGTACTATGTGTAACTTAAAGCCTTAATAAAATGTAAATGGGTGAGTTATATATTTAGGGGGAAGGGGGAAATTAGCTGTTTTTGTACCGGGCTGTAAACATGTTTATTTCTGCTGTAAAGTTGGGCATTTTAACATGTGGGTCGATGGGGAGTGACTCACATTTGGAGCCAGCCTCAAGTGGCTATTTAAGGAACTGCAGTTTTTGGCATCTCTTTGTTGTCTCTTGAAACCAGCTGGTGACCATATTGGAGCATTTAAAAAACAGATATTTTTCTCAGTAGTTAGTGAAGCAAAGCTAAAAAAAGAGGGAATATTTATCTTACTTTGTCTTACCTATCTTATTTGCCTTACATTCAGAGGGTAGACACAAACACCACCCCAAATGGTAATGTTAAAAGTATACGTATATGTATAAGTATTGGCTCCTCCTCCCTACACTGCTCAAACACTGCAAGCTACTATTTTAGGCACGTTATATTTGTTGTAATGGAATAGACAATACTTTAGTAAGCTAACTAAGTGAACCACCAGCACCTCCCTGTCCAGCTCTTCATCCCCATCCTTTCCTTAAGTACTTACCAGTGAAAGTGAAAGTAAAACCCAACCTCAGATTCACTCTCATTTTGCTTTGTCTGCTTGGTGCTTTATATTTGCAGGGGTTTTTTTTTGGGAACTGTGTCTGGGAACTGCGATTTCTGTAGCATCCTCTTGGTTCTGTGCTGCTATGTGATTGCTACCTTTGTACAAAGTCTCGACCTTACCTGCATATTGTTATTCAATGGGGGCTACACGCCTGTAAATGTCCCAACCACAGCAAAATAAGACAATACAGGCAGAGGACAGGGTCTCTGCGGATAAATACACCACTACACACTTCTTGTAGGTCATAAGTGATGATTGAGAGGGATTAGTTTTGTGTCAGTCTATACATTTTTTTTCCCTGTATAGTATACATTTAAGTAAGTAAAAGGAGATGTTTTCAGCTTGGTCTGATGTACCCAAGTGGTCAAAAAATCAATTAATGCAGCTCCAAAGCCCATGTGTAAAATTTCTATGTGATAATAGCACCTTTTTGAGAAAAATAACACAATCCCAGTGGAAACTGGAGCAGCCTATGTGCTGCTTTCAGCCCATTCATTTAGTGTCACTGGGGGCTTTAAGAGAAATATTTAGCTTGCAAGAATATATCATGGCATTAATGTGTTTAGGTCATATGGCAACAGGAGACTACTTATTTTGAGCTGTAGCTCACGGTTAACTACACATTAAATGTCTAGTGATACCAATGATAATAATTATTATTATAGTATTATTATAATTCAATATTAGATCATTGTATGACAGGTGTATCCTATGGTATGGTATGAGGAACAGTTGAACAAGATGAAAGAGTCATTAGGTATTCATTATGGCTTTAATTTACAGGCAATATTAGCACAACATATCAGAAACATATCTATAAGTTTAAAAAAAAAAAAAAAACATTTTCAAACATCTAGACACTTCATTACTTGAAGTCTACTGCTGCGGTCCACTTGTGAGTGATGCAGCTGGTCATACAGCAGGACAGGGCCCTTCAGCTCTCTCCTCTGCAATGACGTCCTTCAGTATTTGCAGTGGAAGGCTCCCAGACTGAGCTGGATGGTACAAGGTAGGGCAATAAGGAGTGACAGCGACAAGGAGAGGAGTGCTGTCGCCTCGTACTCAATCACTGTGAATTCATTTGGGGAAGATGGAGGAAGTCTAATCAGTCTCGCAGGATCACCCGTGGATCCTGTTCTATTCACAACAGCGGCATCTGCTCCAGCTGCATGAAGCATGGCACTCTCTACAGCGTCGCTCCCCGCTCTCACGGCGGAATGACGAACACTATCTGTGCCCTCTTTTCCTCTCGTTCCTGTCAAAACACTATGTAATTATGTTGAAAGTTCCAATTTTCCAAGAAGAGGCCCATGTTTCTTTCTGTCTTTCAAGTCCCAGCTGCTCTGCTAATGCCTTGTAAAACTCATGAATTACCACCATAAATAATCCCTTAAGTGATGCTTAAAGTACACAAGACTAAACCTTGGAAAATAGTTACAGGCTCAAGTCCATTTTTGGTCTCAAATCTAAATATGCATACTTTGTCAGATACGTAGGAAAGAAATATCTTTATTTATTGTGCTTCCTTTTCATTTTGTCTTTGTCTGATAGTCAACACAAACCACTGGAATGGTTTAGACCCTTGATTAAAGTAAACTAGCAATGCCACAATGTCAAAATAGTCATCCAAGTAAAAGTCCTGTATTCCAAATTTTACCATGTGCCCATATGTCTAAGGACATGTGCTAAAGCGCCTTCCCTGGGGTGATCCCAGTGGAGAAAACATGATCCAGTGGACTGATTGGTGCCCTTAAAATTGAGAAAACATGATGCAATGCCATATAGGCTGCCGTATTCCGTAGAAAGCTTTCTACATGCTGGTGCCCCACTGCATTCAGTTTACCACTGCTACTAGCTAACAGACAAACATCTGCTCTCTGCTAGGCAAACAGTGCACAGCAGGTAAACAGTAGGGGTGTAACGATCCATCGATCTGGATCGATACATCGATTTAATGGTCAACAATCCAATCAAATCGATGCAAAATGGAAACATCGATCATATCGTCATCTTTAGCATAGGCTTTTATTTTGAAGGTTTGTGTCACTGTCAAACAGCAGCAGGCAGATGGTTAGCAGCCAAGAGAAAGACGATGAGGATGACATTATTTACTCAGGAATAAATCAGCATAATGGAAATATTATGGATTTCGGAGAAAAGAAGGATCAACAGACAGCACATGGCGCATGTAAACAATGACATTACGAGATAAAAACACAACGTGACGTTACCTGCCTGGATGAGTGTCTCACTCCGCTAGCCTCTGGCTTTAGCAACATTAGCCGCTCTGTTTTAACAATGTTCATCTGAAAAAAATCAACCGAGCTGTTCTGTCGGGAGATACAGTGACTTATATTACTGCTGCGTGTCATTTCTTAAGCTATAAGAAGAGGAAAAATGTCCGCTAGCCGCTAGGCTAATTTATGCAATGGAAACATGCCAAAGCTAATAATGGGTGATTAGCAAAAAACAACTGACAGGTCTCTGACCCTTGACAGTTATTACTGAGCTGAATGTTACACTTTTTCTTGAATGGTCCTGTTGTTAATCTGTTTTATGGCTGTTGGGAGAAGTTTTCCTTCAGGGCTTTAAGCCAGATATTCCTGAAGTTTGATGAAAAAGATGATGTTTTTTTCCTTCCAGAAAGGTTTCTCTGTCAGAAAGCCCTTTGTGTCAGTGGAGTCAGTTTAAAGTGCACTTTACTGAACTTATTATTTATGTGTTTATGTGTTTTATGGCCAAAGTAAAAAAGAAAGGGGTGTCAGCTTCTTCTGTAACAGACTGTGTTAAATGGGCATTTAATATCGCCTAATATCGACCGCAGACCCCTGAATCGTATCGAATCAAAATCATATCGTGACACACTTTGCTATATCGGAAATTATCATATCGTTGTTCATAGTATCGATATGATATCGTATCGTGATGAAACTGGTGATTTACACCCCAGTAAACAGCTCGTACTCATCCCTGGGTTGTCAAATACCAATGCTTTGTCACATCCCTTGGCATGTGATGTTGACGCCAAAGCCACTCTTTAGCGTCTTTATGAGACGCACAGGGCTTTCGACTATCCCCAAAGTAAGCCCTTTTGTGGTAATACCTGACAGTGAGACCATGTGATGTATAAAAAGCGAGAAAGTCTACATACGGTTGTAGGAAGGGGGGTTGGATGGGTCAAACATATACAGACTATACTTCACTCAAAAGACCTCAGCTCATGTCCTGTGTGAAACCAAAAGTCAAAAGCCTGTTTAACACTGCCTGTTTGAGGTGGTAATGTTCCGCGGTTTAAGCCGGCAGTGGAGGTGGTAATTGCGGCGAATCAACACCTGTAGGAAAGGCATAGCGGGCAGGATGGAACCATAACTGGGATCATACACATATGTGGGCAGGATGGGTGTGACATTTGGACGACATCTTATGTGTGCAATCTACTGCCGAGAGATTTTAAAAGAAGCTGGCAGCAGTTAGCAACTAACTCAAAGAAGCAGAGCATCAGCTAAAAAGTCCACAAATTAGGAAAACAACAAGGTCAGGAGGCTCCTTACCCACTGAAAAGAGGACAAGATCAGTTGCTATATAGCAAGGATGGTAAATTATTTTTTATTGCCATTATGCTATTGTTATTATTATGCCTATGTTATACATCACAGTAGAAGCCAACACTGTTGTGTTACATGTCACGCCCATCACGCCTCTTTTGCCTCTGAAATGCCACATACTAGAGCAGTGTTATACAGGTGTTCTTTGGTTCTGTGTGAAAAAGCAAAGGTGGTGTTATAAAGGGACTTCATAGTAGCCCATTGGTGCGATCTCTGTATAAAAAGGGCTTATGTTGTTTTAACATAATGTTACATAACGTAGGTATCCACGTCCCATGTGAAACCAAAGGCCAAGATTGTTTTAATGTAATTTTAATGTAGTGGAGATAATATGACTAGGCTGGATCTAGGCGTTAGTTCTGTCTTATCACTAGGTTCACCCCGGTGTGTCGGCCAGAACACCACTTAAGGCCAAGTCCTCCAAAGTATGTAATAAAGAGCAGATGGATGGTTCAGATGTGGTTTATTGTCTCTCTTTCACAGAAAGTACAGTATATACATGTTACTTTCCTGTATGCAGTAATATGCCTAATATCACCAAACCTAATAAACAATAATCAGGAGTGATACAGTGATGCACATGTCCTTAAACTCAATTGACCACAATTACATTGCCTCCTATTTACACTATCACAGCACTTCAACCATTCTTATATGACATTCTCAGCCACACATATTAACACTGTAATAAATGACAGCTAACGTTGACATTCAACACTTCCTGTTAAATCCTCATACTGACGGACCGGCAGCATGCGTTTATTGTGAAAACCTGCAGGCACGCTATGTCCGGTCACTGAGTTAACAAACCTTAAGGGTAGAGTTTAACACTAGCCACTTTGTAATTTAGCTCAACCATAAACCCACTGAGCAGTAACAACAGGTAATAAATTAACACATTTAGACATGACCCGACATTTCCCGGTCTGAGTTAGGTGAGCTGAATGCCGTAACTAACGTGCATAAAACAGTCTAATTAACGTAGTGATCACCTGGCGAACACCAAGGCTCCTCATCTATACACATTCGCTAACAGAAATTATCTCTGACTGCAGCAAAACAAAAATAATACAACAATAATGCAGCGGATAAATACTCACTCATTTTCATTCACGAACAGACCACTTGTCAGGAAGTTATTGCACTGCTCAGTAGTGGTGGGCGGATCGATCCAAATATCGATAGTATCGATACCAAGTCAGTACTGGTATCGGATCAATACTGGCGTGATGAGATCGATACTGTAGTTTCAGTTTCGCTCTTGTATGCACTGCTGCGGTTTCATCAAAGAGGGTCAAGATTTTTGTGTGGGGAAAAATTGTTTTGTTACTGTTCTATTGTTTCTGAAAAAAACTTATTTTGATAATAAAGTATTTTCTATTTACCTATAAACTTTGTCCTAATTCTGTCCTGGGTTTTAACTATTTAGTAATAAAAAAGGAAACATCACAAAAACACTTAAAGCTCATGAAAATTAATTGAGATTTAGCAATTCGATGATGCATTCACCTTAATTATTGGTATCAGTATCGGTATCAGTGATACTGGCCCTTATTTACTTAGTATCGGATCGATACCAAAATATGCAGTATTGCACACCACTGCTGCTCAGTCATAATCCCTCTCTCAACCAGCCCACCAGAGCACACTACTTTCCAACTGTGTGACGTCAGTTACGATATACCACCAGCAGTTGGGGCAGCTCCCTTATAGGCTTCCATCCATCCATTTTCTAACCGCTTATCCCCTTGAGGGTCGCGGGGGTGCTGGAGCCTATCCCAGCTGACACTGGGCGTGAAGCAGGGTACACCCTGGACAGGTCGCCAGACTATCACAGGGCTGACACATAGAGACAGACAACCATCAACACTAAATATGCAGAGAACATTAAACATTGAAACATAATATGGACGAAGGCACTTAGTAATAACTAACTTTGGGGCCTTTTCTACATTTACATAATTTATGTACGTCTTTTTTCTAAACCTAACCAAGAAGTTTTGTTGCTTATACCTAACTGCGACCATTTCACAACATTACGAAGTGTAACTGTGTTTCAGCTGTGCATTAAATAGAGATGTTTAAGTATGCCCTGTACATTACAAAGGGCATAATAAAGTATCAGTATTTGACGTCCTTGGTACAAGAACAGGTTGGAGTATAGAGCTGTCTGCTGCTGCTTGCAACAGCAATGATAAGACAGGTAAGCGTGAACCAAAGCAGTAAAGTTTTGGACTGTTGAACTAAAACAATGTGCTTAAAGTAGCCAAAACTCCATAAAGCTGAGAGGAACCGCAGAGTTGAGTGGCAATACTAAATAACTGTAATACTCAGGTAAAATACCTCAGAATTACACTTCAGTGCAATGCTTGAGTAAAGATACTTTCCCAATTTGCTTTCCACCACTGTTTTTTCCTGTTATGTCCTAGATCAAAACACAGCTCAGTCATAGCCTGGACTTGGCCTGATTTGCTTATGGTTTTTGAGCAGTAGCCATTAAGGCAAAACTCTGTACACATAAATTATTCTAAACGAAATAAGCAGTCAATGTCACAGCTGAGCATTTCTTCCTCGGAACTGTAGTGCACCAATGACAGGCTTAAAAACCACAGATTCTGTCTTCCAGGGTTTGTTACATCACAAAACTAAGGAACCAATCCTTCCAGCTTGCTAGGTTGGGCTTTCAATGATGCTACATTGAAATGAGGAGAAGCCAGATTTGGCCACGTATCTGTGTTTTGCACGTTAAGTTTCGCTTTCACATCAACTGGCAGAGCTGGCAGTCAGGAACAAGGTTTATTAAACATTAAAGGCTGTTCCCATGCACTGTCTGTATGTTCTCCTATGAAAAGTAATGCACCAAAATTCATACAGCGTTCCCAAAGAAGGAAGCAGTCCCAAACGGGCCTGTTAGGTGGTAGGTGGGGTGGTGGATGGGTGACAGAACACAGGACGTTCCCACGGGACATTCCCCAGGAGACAGGTGTTCGAAACCGCATGAACCTTGAGTCATTTTAAGGTATGTCCTCACCATTTTTCTTTTCCTAAACCTAACCTCGGTAACTTCACGTTAATTACGTAACTTTATGTTAAGGACATGTAATTCGTGGGCTGCTAATTTGTAGGATATCAGATGAACTAATGTATGAAGATATGTTAAACATTGGCAACACATTATTGGTTTTTTGATAAGCTGAAGGCTCATATTATCTATTAGTGTTTACAACCAGAGGTTTGTGTGTTTGAGTGAAGGTCAGTAGCTATGTTAAGGCTGAGCAGTAGAGCTGATTTGCATATTGATAAATCTACTCATACTGAATGAGGCAAATGCGTAGGGTTACTTCTAAGCCATTTTAAGTCATGAAAGGATTCTTTTTTTTCATAGAAAAAAAAACTTCTGAATATATAATTTTGATGAACAGAGATGAGTTTTTAGGGGTTTAATCAATGCCAGTAGAGGAACCTTTAATAAATTTCAAATTCAAACTCATATCACAAAAAGTATTGCCTCTTCAAAGATCCGCACTGTAGCACTGAGGCATTCCCTTTTGAGCATCTCATCTAAAAACAACTCCTTTCCAGTTGTTTGCTGGAAAATGGATGTAGGGAGAAACTTTGTCAGAGTCTGCCACTGCCACCCAAGTTGGGTGAGTAGATTTCCGCCAGAAAAAAACGGGCAATCATCTGGTGTGTGCCCATGTTATTTTTCACAGAGATAGTGTTTTGATTGCCTGGGGGGAGGAAATGGTATTATTTACTCCAAAATTGCCTTGCTTGATCCGCATTGGGTGAACTAGCAAGCTGAGACTAAATATTTCTTCTCTCTTCTGCGTCTCATATCCTCCACACAAGCTCCCATTTCTGCAGTGCTGAGGAGTGAGACGACAGTCTTTACAGTTGAAGAAGTGGAAGTCTACCAGCTCTCAGCTAGATGGCTGTGTCAAAGGGCTTAGTGGAAATACTTGAACACAGCAGGGCCTGAACAACATGTCTCCTCAAATGAGTTCTTCATATCAGGATGAGCTGGATTTCAGTGGTTCAGGGCCTCCTCATGGCTGACCACCAGTAAGAAATAGAAGGACAAATCTGTCTACTTTGAAACTCCACTTTTTGAGCAGGATACGCACCAGCAAAAACTAGCGAACTTTCTGTTCTGCTGTTTCTTCTCAAACTTCCGTGGTCATCACTGGCACCAATAAGCGGAGCTGCGCTTGCGTCTAGTGTGGGCAAAGTGTAAAAAATGAAGCAGTCGGGTAGCAGGTGCGAGATGAATCATGCCGGCTTGTAAAGGCATTGAGGGAGGATAAAATTAACGAATCACACATTTCCTGGAATTCATACTCGGGCATATGCAGCAGCCTGGATGAGAAACCAAACACTGAAAAGGCCTTCAGGCAAGTTCTGGTACGTGCAGCTCAGCTCACCATCGCAGCTACCGCGGCAAGTACATCCCAAGAATGGATTTGATATGCTGTATTGTATTTGGATTTCAACAGAAGTTCACTTAAAATGTCATCCACATTGAGCTGGGAAACATCACTATAATCAAGCAGCAAAACACTCTCTATAAAAAGCGGTGGAGACAGAGGTTGAGCCATCTCCATCAGCCAAATCACTGCGGTAATCAATGCCAATAAGCTGGGGGCATCACGGGAACATCCCTCCTGCTTAACACTCTACCCTTACATATCAAATGGCAATTAATTCCTAATATGTGTTAGAAATTGCCTAATTACCACATATGCCCGATACTCTCAGTCGCCATTTGGTTTAAACAGGGGATGAGTGAGCTGTTAATGATGCTCAGTTCAGTGCAGCGCACTGCCGCAGTCTGGCACGACCCAGACACTGTTCCTAATTACAAGCCTGCATACTGTATACGCCATCATCATTACTGCTGGGAGAGCGAGGACTCGTCTGCTCCAACTGCAGACATCATCAGCACTCTTTTGTCCTTCTGGTATTCCTAGAAAGTTAAAAAAAAAAAAAAAAAAGCACTGCACCAAGTTTTTTTTTTTTTTTTTTAATTTTGCTTTTTACATTTGATTTGCTTAATATGTCACACTGACAGGGCCGGATTCATCTGCTTGGGCCTAGGGCAAAAATCATTTTTGAATAACATCACCCTTAAAGGAATACTTCATCCACAAAGTGATCATTTATAAAATCAATGACTTACCCTGTGTTATGTTGAAATTGTAGAGAAAACGTGTTTTTTCCAGTATGCCTCCATAGTGAATGAAGGATCCAAAAACAAAGCGCTTTCTTGATGAATTGAAGTCATAGGGGTCCACGTTTAAAAACAGGAAAACTATGTGTTTACAAACTCTCACATAACTCATGCAGTATAATCTAAGTCTTATTTATCCAACTGTATTCTCAGTGCTTTCCACATACATGCAATATCACTAAAACCTTAGTTTTGTAAAGTGTACCTTACCTACATTCTATTCAAAGCCAGACTCCATTGACAAAAACAATAATTTTACTTTGCTGAACATGGGAGCTGCCACTGCTTCAATCAATCGAGTTTGTTTGTGATATTGTGTGACTTTGGTGAATCACAACTAAAAATGTAGTGTATTACTCATTGCTCGTTACTCTTTTCAAAGGTAATATTACTTTACTTATTACTCACTGCCAACAGTAATTTGTTACACTACTTGCTATAATATTAGTAATTGTGTATCTCCACAAAATTCAGATGTATGCCTCTGTGTAAATGTCAGCGTAATTGCCGTTAAGTGTAGCTAAGGCTACATAGGCTTACATTTTTTTTTTCTTACCTGGGGGTCTGTTAGCAGTATTTTCCCAAGGCTCTGCCTGAAAGATGGAGTCACTTGTAGAGCAACATTTCATCCACAACATATCCAGCCACAAGCTTCATTACTTCTTTGTAGTCTGCAGCTTTCCACAAATAAAATCCAGTTTTGGTTGTTTTGCCAGTGTAGCAGTACAGCCGACATCCTGTGGTGGGGTGTATTTCCTGGAGCTTCACGTTGTTGTGCTGTCGGTCATAGTAGGTATTTCAGACCTGAGGCTTTAGGACGTGTTTTTCGCAGTGGAGAGTGTTTCATATGATTACCTGCAGCAATATTGTTCTTGTTATTTTTCCTTTCAACAAAATCAAAGTAATGGGAGTATTTTCAGCCGCTAAGGTAAGTGTTTCCATTTTTATAGTTAGTGTGCTGCTTTGTGATGTGCCTGCGCAGTGCGACCATTACAAACTTAATCTGCTGATGTGACAACAAGGCCACACAATATTACTAACAAGCTAACTGATCAAGGCAGCAGTGTGACTCATGTTCAGTGAGGCAAAATTACTGTTTTTGTCAATGGAGTCTGGTTTTGAAGAGAGCACAGATAAGTTTCACTTTCAGTTCAGTTTCCTGTTGGAAAGGGCTGTTTCTTTGGAAAATACTGGGCATACGAGTGGATTAATGAGACTTGGATTATGCTGCCTAAATTGTGTGCCAGTTTGAAAACAGATTTTTTGATGTAGTTTTGTTGTTAGTAAATGGGCACCCTGGTGACTTTAATTCATCAAGGATTTCCTCAGTTTTGGAATTCTTCATTTACCAGAGGAATGCAGAAAAACAAACTTTTCCTCACAAATTCAACATAACAGTGTGAGTAACTGATATGCAAATGGTCATTTGGGGACGTATTCCTTTAATAAAGTTTATGAACTGCAATTACTCTCCCAGATTACATATTAGACTTAGTGTTAAGATTCTGAATCTGTCCGACATCTTCATAAAACATCATCCATCTTTAAAGAATTCAATATCACTGACAACAGGAACTGATAAGGACTAAATATGATATTATTCATGAGGATTTGCTTCCCTGTAATATCATTTCCACTTATCATTTATGGGTAAAAAGAGATGCTCATTCTTGATTGCCCTCTACAATACAGCCAAAAGATTACCCCAAAATGCGAGCTACAGGAGGGCTTCCTCCGAGCTGTCACTCACTGATGTTCTCATTAAAATGAAAATGGATTTTGAGCGTGACATTGCATGCAGGTCGCATCATAGGGCCGTTTCAAGTGAATGTGAGGTCATGTTTGTGTTCCTTTCATGTCCCGATACCAGAGGAGTGGATGGAACACTCTGTCTCCATCTCCGCTGCTCTCCTTTCAGCTGCCTTTGTACCTGCATAATGAAAAGTCTCTTCACACTGTGAAATTTGAAACGTTACAAACAAAGTCGCCCCGTCTCCTTTCTTGGTACCGTTTCTGCCAGCTGAAAGGCAAAACAAAGGATGGATTACTTTTTTTTTTTTTTTAACAACAATTTAAACAGCAGTGCTCTCAGTTATTTTATCTAATCCTTCGTTTGAGTTTCCGTCTCGGCCACAAGAAAGCGATTCTTTTCATACAAACAGGAAGATGCTCTGATTTTATCTCGCCTCCTGGCTCATCCCGGCTCCCGCTAATGCATTTTCCCCTGTTCAAAAGCAGCTCAGGGTTGTTAGCTTTTGATAGAATGTCAGAAGTGGTTAAAATCCTAATAACAGCATATGTCATTCTGTGGGCACACCTAACCTGTCACCGAACGCTTCGAATGAGTGTCTTCAATGACATTGGCAATGACAATCAGTTCCCTGCGAGTCAGTCGGTGTTTGTTACACGCTCTGTGCATTTATCCATGAGGGACCACACAGTTAAATACAATCTGAAGACATGGAAAATCACAAGGAGAGCTTGATTTAGTTTAACCTGCGAGTAATACATTCACAGTGTGAAGCGGCAAGATAAATGAAGTGAGTCTGAGGTTCAAAGTCTTCGCTCAGGTTCGCAGCCTGCAACAGCACCAGTGGGAGATCCCTGCTATTGCTTATCAGTGAAGGAATCACAATTCTTTTTTCCAGTGATATGATGTTTATTATAGTCATACACAGCAGAGATGTGACTGGCTGTGGGTATGGCATGTTTTGCAAGGAGATAAGCACTTGTTGGTCATACCTATCTGCACTCATGATCATGTTATCAAGTAAATGCGCACGCTGACACAATATGCTAACTTCCATTCTTGGCCTCGCTGACAGAAGGCCCCGTTGAGACCCTGTCATTTTAATAGGCAAAACTGAAGCCCTCCGTGCTCGGAGAAAACACAAGCAGCGAGGCACGTCAATGTACGCATATGCAGTGTTCAGGAAACACTGATTTACGTGCTCTGTGTTCCTTGACACAAAGCCCCGGAATAATTAGAGGAAATATTTCCCGTGCACGCCCACTCTCTCAGCTCTTTGAAAACACAAGCGGCCTGGGAGGGTGCTGCACCCTGCAAACGCACATGCAGGAGGGAATAATTGGAGCCAGCTAGCTGTGAATTGGGTTCGGGCAGACTATGTGCAAATGTGTTGAATTTTGAGTGACTGGTGATTGATAGATATACTGTGTGCCTTGGGCCCCTGAATATATTCTATACAGTGTGTCAGGCTCCAGTAGCTATGGTTTACAACAATATATTGAGATGCCACAGTTGAGTCAGTGGGTGCTGGTATGCTTATCCAGTATCTGTCAACTGGCAAACAAAGAACAAAGGTCAACAGGAAATCAACAAAGGTGATCAGAGACTTTGTTTAAAGGAGACTTTAAACAAAGTCTCATTTTCCGGTTCATACTTTTATTTTGGGTTTCTACTAGAACATGTTACATGTTCAAAAAACTTTATTGTCCTCATACTGTCTGAGTGGAACACCTGTATTCACCCACTGTCTGAGACGCTCCGTTTTAGTGCCTGTCTCTTTAAGCCACCCTCCAGAAAAAGCCTAGTGTTTTCTGATTGGTCAGTGTTTCTGCGTCTCCCATATCTGTACTTTCTGTGTCCCTGCACTTTCATTACAGCGTGGGAATAACTGTATCAGGGTACAGCGGCACTTCTACCAAGACATTCTCACTCTGCCCTCATCACATATTGACGTTTGGTCATGGACTTTCCATGTCCAGATATGACATGCAAGCTCCTCGGGTGCATTGGTTCTTGACGTTCTGGGAAGCTGTGTGAAGTTCTGCCTGTTACACGCACTGTCAATTTTCAAAATACACTTTAGTTTTCACAGGATTTTACCATTTTCATACAGTCTCTTTCAAAATAAACACATTACGTCAGTACATCACTGCAAATTGACGTCTTTTTTCCCCATGCACCCCTCCTGTCCATCCTACACAGACATTGCCACGTCGTCATCGTTCTTGTCCTGCCACGTTTCCCCCTGAAGCCCACCGTCAATGTTAAATTATAACAGTGACCAGCCACGTATCATGCCGACATGAAAGGACAACTTTTTTTGTCAGTGTCTGAAGCCAGAAGTCACTGCCCAAGCGCCAGTTTTCGACGACTTCGGAGTGTTGTTTCTACTGTGTCAAATTTCCCATAGAAGCTTCTAAACCAAGATCTTCACAACCAGGCAAGTTCCAGCAGGGATATGTTCCAAAGTCAGGCAGAAATAATTAACATCAGCAACCAAGATTATATGTTTCCCTTATGTTAGCACGCAGCTACAACCTTGCAGCCTGGCAATGACTATAAGGAAGCAACACTTTCTACCATGAAAAATCACCAATAAAAGCTTCTAAACCAAAATCTTTACAACCTGACCTGTTCCAACAGAAATATGATGTGAAATTGGGGAGGAATTAACATCTGCAACCAAGAATACTTGTTTTCCTGACGTTAGCATGTAGCTACATGCACCAGTTGCAGCCAAGGAAACAGAATGTAATGGCACTTTCTGCCATTAAAAATCCCCTATAAAAGCTTCTGAAGCAAAATCTTCACAAACAGACATGTTACAACAGGAATATGATATGATAGGCTACATAAAGTAAATTCTTGCTGTAGCATGCCTTGATCAGATGACCATATATACTGTAGAAATATATCATGAGTTAATGTGAGTTTGTTGCCAAAATAGAAAAAAAAAACACAAGTGTAAACAACTCTGCAATTTAAGAACACTTCATGAATCTGATGTAGACTCTTTTTAGGATCTGTCTTACGAAAACATTTAAGGAAAAACTTTGGAAGATGGCCCATTGTTTTCTATGTGTTGTTAATTTTAATAATTACAAAATAAAAGTTAAGAAAATATATGTTCTTCCAGTCATTTGGATGGGCCAGTTGTACAAGTGGGTAGGCCCAGGCCTGTTAGGTCCACCCACAATGCTGCACTGGAGTCAGGTGATGTTAGCTACTAACTATGAACAAAATGTAGCTCCAAAGTGAAATGTAGTTATTTAACTGCCATTCAAAGTTGTGATAACATCAGCTCAGATGACTTGTTTAGTGTTTCAAAAGGCAGACAAATTGAGAAAGACTGAACTTGAAGCAGGTTGCAGATCTCTGTGAACTATGTTGCTCCCCTTCACGTACTTATAATCTATCAGTTGAAGTCAGAGCAGACCTTATATGTAAAAAGAAATATCACTGAAAAATGCCTGTGTGCATGAAGGTCAGCATCATAATGTTCACATTGCAAACCTGGCTTTTTTGTACAGCGTCTGCAACTCCTGTTGTAGCAGAGTAGATTAATATTTCCAATAATACAATAAAACAGCTTTATCGAGCCGCTTATTCAACTTATGAAAACAAGTAAGAATATCTTTGATATATGCAGTCGGCCATGTTCTACAGATCACTTTAAAGTTGCCCACCAGCTTCGGTTATGTGATTGAATCTGATGAAATGAAAAATTCGATTAAAGCTGTGCGGAATTCAGGTAAAGCAAGGCAAAACTTTTCATTTCATTTTTCATACTATAGCGAGACATGCAGGAAATGAAAAAGGAGAATGAAAACGCTGACTCGAACATTGGGGGGGAAACATACAAAGGAAAACTGTAAGTGAGTTATGTTCTTCCTGTGGAGTATAAAATATACATTGAGTTGGGTTGAAGGAGTTCTGTGTTTAATCCGTGTAATCATATGAGACTGACTGTGGCACCAAACTGAGATGTGGATGAGAAACAATGATAGTTGTGTCCAGGGACCCAAGAGGGAGCCACTCTAGAGAGCAAATTAAGCCTCTTTGAGCTCACAGGGAGGATGGGGTGGATTGTTGGTGTTGGGGAAATGACTTCAAAATCTGTAATTTACCCAATAACTAGCAGCTTCACTGGGAATAAAATCAAATTACATTGTTACTCCTCTCAGTGCAGTGTTGTTTGTCAAAGTAACTTTAAAATTCAACCGCAGCCTAAGTCCACGATGTACAGTACATGATGAGTGATGATGATGAGGGAGATAAATGCTGCAGTGCACTAAACACAATGACAATGAGCATATAGGGTGCATATACAGTAGACAGTGAGACTGGTACAGACGAGGCCTTGATAAAAAAGAAATTGGTTGAATGATTTGAATGGTAACCACAGAGAAAGTGAGGCTTCACTGAATGAATATAAGTATGAAAGTGACCATACAAAGGAAAATAGACACACTGACTGAATGATCTGTGAGGAGAATATAGAGTGAGCTGAGTGAATAAAATCCAACAGAGAAGTAAAAAACATGGCAGCCTTCCACTTCAACGTCTTTTCTAATTCAAGCATGGTTACAATCTTTCTCTAACCATAAGCTGAATTAGTTGCTATTACCTAAACAGACCTTAACTAGTTACTTTGAAGAACTGGAAATAGAAAACTGAAGAAAAAAAATAATTGTATAGGCTATGTACAGTATGAATGTTCTGCTAGATACATCTTTACAGCCCAGTCACCAAAAGAAACTGCTGGCATGTATATTTCTGAGACACCACAAATATGTTGCTTTTGATGGTTTCATACTTAACGTATCAACATTTCCAAAGGGACAAAGTATATGAGCTGACTTTGTCAACAGGAGGTAGAGGGGACGGTTAATGGCACCTAGGTAAGACAACTGCCAAGCTGCAGACCACTGTAGAGGACTGTAGACCAACAAACAACAAAACTGGATATGATTTAGTCATTGCTGTGGTTCCAGCAGGTTTTTAGGCACGAAACAGGGGTGTTTTGTAGCAACCTGTCACTCTTTTTCAGTAGCTTTTAAGGCCACTAAATGTGTTTCATAGCTACATTTTGCTGTGCATTCAGCACCTTTTCAGGCACCAAACACTGGTGTTTTGTGGCAACCTGATGTTCTTTTTTCAGTGGCTTTTTAAACACTAAATATGAGTTTTTTGTACGGACACGTCCCTATGTTTCCAGTACCTTTTAGGCACCAAACATGGGTGTTTTGTAGCAACCTGTCATTTTCCAGTGGCCTTTCAGGCACCAAATGTGTTTTGTAGTGACTCATATGTGTCCAGTGGCTTTTTAGGCTCCAAACCTGGGTGTTTTATAGCGACCTGTCACTGTTTTTCCAGAGGAGACAGTAGTCACGTTTCCATCCGAATGTCTCGAAATTTTTTAGCAAATTTAGTGAAAACGTGCGCAAAAAGAAAATGCAACTTTATGCC
The DNA here is from genome assembly GCA_019142605.1 of Cephalopholis sonnerati. Taxonomy (NCBI): domain Eukaryota; kingdom Metazoa; phylum Chordata; class Actinopteri; order Perciformes; family Serranidae; genus Cephalopholis; species Cephalopholis sonnerati. The sequence goes on along the minus strand of JAGQAX010000009.1, from coordinate 9,389,632 downwards.
CGTTTCCATTTGTTATTATTTTGCGATTATTGAGAGGAGAGTGCGCCATGAGATGATGTCATCAGAGAGCGTCTCTTTGCCGCAAAACAAACAACACACTCGGCTGACAGTCAACAACTGATCATGGACAGATTCCTGATCGACCTGTCGGCGTTTGGAAGAACTCTGGTCAGCATTTTGTCAGCATTCACCGCGTACAGAGCCATCCCGAAGAAGAGACAACAAGGAAGAATTTTAATGTCAAGAGCACTGTCGGAAATAGCTTGAAGGAGACCACCACATCGTTCTCCATGTGTATGGGAAATTGTGAATTACACTCACCTGTCCTGTAGTAATCGGCTCTCAAGTGTCACTGCTCTAATCAATTACCCCAGATTAACAGGATTAAATGTATTTCATACACTCAATTATACATATATATTCCGGTCCAGTCATCGTTTATCCGCAAAACCTGTTTCCATAGCAAAAAGTCATACTTTACTTTTATCAATACGCAGACAAATCCACCCCCTCCAAGCGTATAAACTTTTTTTGCAAATTTTCGGCCTTTTTTCGAATTTCTAGCGTTTCCATTAATGTTTATTTTCGCTATTTTTGAAAATTCGAATAAGAATAGGTGGATGGAAACCCTATTATTGGCACGAAAAGACATCGCTGCTTTTCCACTGGGTATCACTTGCGGTTTTTGTACCTAATCACACGTTAACCACAGCGTTGTTGAAAAGTAAAGTTTCAACCTATCCACTACTCAATAATATGCAAATGCAATGTATCCATGGTTTGCAGAAACATACAATGCCAACGACCAACATTTTTTCTGGTAATTGGGTAGGTATTTAAAATAAGTTTCCCTAAAAAACGTCTTGTCTATGTATAATATTGGTTATCACAGTGGTGAAAAGTAAAGTATGTGCAATGTAAGTACATTTATTTAAGTACTGTACCCAAATCAAATGTTGAGATGCTTGTACTTTACATGAGTATCACTGTTTCATGCTACTTTTTACTTCTACTCTACCACATTTCAGAGGGAAATATTATATATTTTACTCCACTGCATTTATTTGATAACTTTAGTTTATCAAGTTTAGTTTTAGTTTAACTTTAATTAGTTATTTTACAGATTCAGATTATTAATACAAAATATGAATCAACTCAATCGATTATGAAACGTTATTACAGATTAAATTACCTAGCTGTGTATAACGTAACTAAAATGAGCTCCACCTTTACTAGCTCCAACATTTAAGTGATAAACACATGAATGTATTAATAGTTATAATCCAATAGTCTAATATATATGTAGATAATAGATAATAGATAACACATCTCTACTTCCACCCAAGAAGTCTGCACAGTGGTGAGGTCTGCGTTTAAGTTCCCGCCCAAACACCTGTCTGACCAGTCAAAAGCAGCACCATTTGTTGCATGCACACTGACACAGTTGTCAATCATGACTTAAACACCCTTTTCACATAACTAATTAAAACCAAACTTATCAAAAAAACTCTTGAACATACATCATGATAAGAGCTACCTAAAATGACAGAAACCATCTTTGGGAAAGATGTGTTTGACATGTATTTTGAATCATTGGTTTGGCTCATGTCCCATCTGATGTCATAGAGGGGATGGGTTTTATGACCTGTACTACAGCCAGCCACCAAATCAAGATGATTTGGCTTCACTTTTGGGGAATTTTCATGTCACTCATCTTTTGTATGCAGTCTGTGCTAATGGACGAGAGACCTGTGCTCGTGACAGCCCATTGATGTAAACATTAATGCCCTCAGTTGAGCTGTAATGTTAGCTAGCTAAGTGGTGCTAGGTGAGCTGGCAGTAGATGCACGCTTCCTTCTGCAGGGTGATACAGTTGGTGGCTGTAGTTTGGTAGAAAGAAAATAGATCCTACATGAAACTGCTCATAACAATCAGGACGCCATGATTTGCTGACATTGCTGTTGAGTTTTTAATTTATTCTTTTTTTTTTTTGTCGCTTTGAGCACCACAAGCCGAGTGCCATCTGGTTTTATTATATTGGAGAGAGGGTAGACATCTCTACAGCCGATATCTCCATCACTCAGCAACTCACACTAAAACTATCTAAACTGATAAATTGCACCACAGGTAAGATGAAAAATATGTATTTCTGATTTGGGGGTAACCTGTCCCTTTAATAAAACTTATGTTAATGAAACAGGTTTTGGACCAGAGAAGAATGAGTTAGCCCTGATTAAAGGTTAAAAATGAACAGTAAGCAGCGAATGCACATTTTGAGAAGCAACACTATACAATACAGTGTATAGAGAATAAATTACACACTGAACTGTGGATATCTGTGAAAAACAACATATTTTAGCTGGCATAGCAGAGTGATGGTTGATTGATGTCCTGTGGGCTATCAGAGTGATGTTTCTATGTTTAGCTGTAGCATATCAGCTCTTTCACTAAACTCCACAGAAGCAAGCTCTGACAAGCTCAGTTAAAAGCGCTGATCTATTGCTTTTACATAGGAATAGATGTCTGCTGCTGGCCACAGAGAAGACTACATCCTGTTGAAGCTGGAAAATAAGCAATTTTCTACTTGGCTTGGGGCCTCCTCCATAGGAAGCGTGGATATATGTGACCTCTGCTTGACAGTTTTGCTGATGTGCCTGCTGAGGCCGGCATGTATAAATGAATCTCAATTTCCTTTATTAATTTCAAACGTCACTATAAATTTGCCTCTAAGTGGACCTGACCCGACGTTTCAGCTCACTACCACACAAGAGGAGGTGACTCCCATCACATTCACACACACTGCGTTTTACACATGACATTGAAAGTTACCTTTGACTCCTTACGGTGGAGGAAAAGATGGTTTTAAAACATGCAGTTGAACTGTAAAGATTAGGCTGCTCTGACTGTCACTAGGGGCAGCAGTGGGGTAAAAAGGTTAAACAAGTCAGTTGGCTGGGAGGTACAGGATTTCTTCTCTAGGCCTTAAAGCACATTTCATACACAGGGGGAAACAATGTGTTTTATGTGAAAATTTAAAAGGAGAGAGATGTAGGGGAAATACTGTAGAGCTTTTTCAACTAATCTGTAACAACACACACAAAAACACACAGAAACAATTTAATGATGAAGATACAATTTTGGTTATTAAGAGAAAATCCAAAAAGAAAGGTTTTAAGGCCTTTGAAAGTGGGCGATTAACTCACATCTCAGTATATTCTTCTGTACTGTTGTTTTTGCCATAAATACTTAAACACAAAATGGTAGTATTATGTGAAAAAAGCAATGTATTTATTTTTGTAAAATGGTTAATTTTTCTGAGTTTTTGCAACTGGAATATAGCAGGCTGTTCTTACATACTATTTGTACGTACACGTATGAAAAGTAATGCACCAAAATTTGCACATATCCCATATAATCATGAGCCAGTAATTAATGTATAACCCAAGTATTTTCAAAGGCTGCGACCATGTAACCAATACACTGATGGAAGTAAACAAGGTAGTAGTATAAAGACTGTAAGTCCATGTAAGGAAGCAGGTTGGGGTGGTGGATGGGTCAAACAACACAGGACTTTCCCCAAGGAGATCGATGTTCGGAACTGTGTAAAACCAAAAAAACTTTTGGTTATTTTAAGACACATCATCACCATGTTTCTATTCTAAACCTAACCTACGTCACTTAACTTGCGTAAACCTAAAGATACCCAACCATGTTTCTTTTCCTAAACCTAACCAAAGTAACTTAAGTCGCCTAAACCTTACCTATGTAACTTTATGTTAAGTACATAACTTTATATTAAGTTTGTAACATCAATCATGGGACACTAATTCAGTACATATTGTATGAACTTTTGTATGAGGATACATTCAATAAAGGCATCAACCAATCATATTGTGCAGAACAGACGTCACGTCACAACAGTGGCGGATCTGTCAAAACTGTCGCAAATTTGCAACACTGCTGATATGAATAGTTTTAATGCCAAATTGTCTTGTTGTTAATTCCTAATGCCTCCAGTGTGTAAAAGCCTTCAGGCAGCTTTTCTCCAAAAAAAAGTAAGTGTGAGCACATCTCATGTCCTCAGAATTCAGTGATTAGGAAAATAAACGCTAAAGGCAGCTTCACAAGATCCCGCATTGACCCTCACTACAGCAAGATGATGATGAGTGCAGGATGACCTGAGAGGTCTCGTTGGCTTGATGTACTGTAGAACAAGGCCATTCAGTGCTTTACAGGCACGCAAGTAAGACTGAAATGATGTATATGGTCTGATGTACCTTCTTTTTTGTATGCCAGAGGATTAAGACCACTGTTAGTCAGTGGTGGAAGAAGTACTCAGATCCATTATTGAAGTGAAAGTATCATAACAACAATGTAAAGATATAAATACATACATAAATACTGCCACTTAATACTTAAATGACAGTGCAAGATTAGTGCAGGGAGCAACCTCTAGTGGCTATGATGGGAGAAAAGTCAGATGTCAGATGACCTAGTATTAAGATTGTCCCATGTGACACCAAAAGCCAACACTGAGTTATTTTAAGTTACATAGGTATTGTCATGTTACAAACTAAACGTGACATGGTCACTAAATATCACTTTGTCATGTAACGTCAAGTCATCATGTTACGTTAAGTACGTATTGTTATGTAAAGTACATAATGTAAAGTACGTAACGTGTCAATGCCCCGATCTAATCAGTAAGGGCGCTAATTTAGGATTTATCCTCCTGTGCCTCATATAAGCGCTAACTTACGGGCATGTGAAACATGACTAAAGATCCCTTGCTGCTTTTTCATGATGGGTCACAAGCAAAAATAGAGTTCGAATTATTAAGTACACCATAAAAATGGCAGCAAAGGGGTGCAGTGGTTAGAATTGTTGCCTCACAGGAAGAGGGTTCCTGGTTCAAATCCACTGTTTCTGATTTGAACCCCAAGCTGGGGGAGCCCTTCTGTGCGGAGTTTGTGTGCTGTCAGCATGGGTTTTCTACTGGGTGGGTACTCAGGCTTCCTCCCACAATCCAAACATGCACGTCAGGTTAACTGGTGACTCTAAATTGCCAGCAGGTGTGACTGAGCATGAATGGTTGTCTGTCTTTATGTGTCAGCCCTGTGATAGTCTGCCAACCTGTCCATTGTGTACCTCGCCTCTCAACCAGTGTCAGCTGGGATAGGCTCCAGCCCCCCCAAGACCCCCAACAGGATAGGCAGTTACAGAAAATGAATGAATAAAATGAATGAAAATTAAGAGACATGAAATGAAAGTGCAAGAACCCAAAAACTGTAGTAATAAGCAATACTTGAGTAATGTGCTTAGTGACTTTTTACCAGGGGCAACAAGGCAGGCTGAACTTCCCCTAAAATTTCATAGAAGAAATGTCAATGTCAATGTCAATGTCAATTTTATTTATATAGCACATTTAAAAGCCTGTGGCCAACCAAAGTGCTTTACAGTAAAATAATCATCAACAGTAACCGACAATAAAAGCAAAGCAATAACACAGTGAATAAAACAGATAAAAGATCAATAGAGGTGACTCTGCTCAGCCAAAGGCCAGGGTGAACAAGTGGGTCTTGAGACGTGTTTTAAAAGTCGGGAGGCTATTCGCAGACCGCACAGAAAGGGGCAAAGCGTTCCACAGCGTGGGAGCCGCAACTGCAAAGGCTCGATCTCCTCTGGTTTTCCTGAGGGATCGAGGAACGTCCAGGACCATCTGGTCAGCTGACCTAAGGGCTCTGGAGGGTTGATGCACCTTAACAAGGTCAGATAAATACTCTGGGGCCAGTCCATTCAGAGACTTAAAAACAAATAAAAGAATCTTAAAATCAATCCTGTACCTAACCGGAAGCCAGTGAAGCGAGAAATGGCCAAATATGCACTATTGGATTTACATTAAAATAAGAATCTACATTGTATTAAATGTGCGCTAGGATGGGTTTAACATCATGACTATGATGTTCCTATGAGACAGCTCTGAGCAGGTTTTTTTCATGTAGCAAAGCGAGACAGTCATTGGATAAATGCAACAAAATCGTCACTTCCAGGGAGGCTTAGCGTCTGTGGGACCTTAATGGAGCGGTAGGAGGGAGAGGACGCTTGGTGTATGCATGATGATTGGAGGAATTGTCTAAAAGGCTGAACCCCTTTGTGATTGACAGCGCTTTTGAAATACACACCAGCATCGTCGCATTTGGAGCTCAGTCCCATGCAGATAGTGCCATTCAAGTGTTTAAACCCATCTGAAAATCTTTGAGGTGTGTTTTGCTGTGGTTCTATGGCATGAGTGTGGTTGGTTGAAAAACGGCTTCAATTAAATGTTCCTTATATAAGTTACTGCCTCACTACAATATGACAAATTTTATGATGTAAACTTTAAGTGAGCTTCCCCTGTTTGAAAGACCAGTAGCCACCATTGCTTTCCACCGGTGCTGTTAGGACAAAATTCATGAGGATATTTGCCTCCTGTTTTTAAAAAAACATTCTGTCCACATGACCTTTATTTTATAAAATAACTCTCTCCTCACTAGAATGCAAAAACAGCCCACTGGCAGTAGCTGTCTCCCCCTGTCAAAAAGGTAGTAGAGAGCGCAGGCTAACATTACCTTTTGCAAAACACCTACTGGAGATCATATCACCGTTGATTCCCCTTCAATATAAGGACGAAAGAGCACCCTCATAGATTCAAGTGTTACTCTGGACGTGTAAGTTTTCCTTCCACTCCTCACTGACAACAATCTCACTCTGAAAATTGTCTCACCATCTGCCGGTTCAACCAGGGATGATTCCAAAACCTCCGTTTAGTGTGGACAAGATGCCAAAACATAGAGGAAAATACCTGTTTTCAAAAATGTCTGTATACATGTAGACAGAGCCTCTCTGATTCATCTTTGTTTTTTAATCTGTCTCTAATGAGTTCCCTAACTTTATGGAAGTGCAATACCAAGTAGCTGAAGTAGCCTTTTAAGACCTATAAATTGCAACTGTATGCAAGTCCTGCCATCTGTACCAGTGACAAGTCTGTTGTGGAGTGTTGTTCAGAAACTTGGAACACATTAGCTAACTGTGATACAAATGGTGTGTTTGCTTACATTTCAATGTACAAAAATACAGAACTGGCATGAGTATGGAGAGTCTCTCCAACTAAAGAAAACTTGCTTATTTATGGGATTTATACAGATGGATATATTAATGATGTACTAATTAAAGATGTTAGTCATGCGAGCTTAAACATAGCTGAGTAACCTTCAAACCAATGGGAAATGTAGCTTTTCAATTAGGACTCCAAAAACAACTCCAGCCAAGACTGATTCCTATTGTTGTCTAAATCAACACAATCTGGCTTTGAAGCTCGCTTTGGCCTGTTTCATCTGCAGGCAGCTGGCCAAAGCGACACTGAAGGCCAGATTCTGCATTTTCTATGAAGCTATATGTGTAGAGCCGCATTTTCACACATGTAGGTAGGGGCCAAGATATTTGCTTCTCCCCCCTCTGCACAGACAGAGAGTGATCTCAGAATAACCTACCACGTGACAGCCACCGGCACATTGAGCCTGCCAGAGCCGGTACGGCCCCGGCAGAGCAGGGGAATAACTTTATCTGAAATATGATGGCATCTGTCTCTCAAGCAGCAGACTCCTCATTACAGGCAGTTTCTTTGACTGGTTGTTCAGACATCAGCTGTCACAGTTCATCAGCCATGCCAAGGTAGGGGCAAAATAAGCAGCTGCCACAAGTCTCCTCTGCTGCAAAGGAGCCATGTGGAGATAAATGCTGGGCCACAGAGCTCTGGAAACACTCCAAACCCCTCAGTCACTCTGATGTCTGTGCAGTGTAACCCCACATTTCATTTGAATTCATGTCAGCAAATGAGATGGTAATTGTTATTTAGGAAGTAGAGAGAAGTGATGCACATAAAGTGTTTAGTGTTAATATTTGCAATGGACTGCACTTACGCTTTACATCCGTTTTAAACTTAATTGAAAGCTCAGTGTTATTACAATTTATATTGATTGTAATAAGAGATGCACAACAGAATTTTACAGCCTGGTCTCACAGAAATATGTGAAATAAGCACGGCCTCTTAAAGCTGTAGTTGGTAACTTTTACAAGAGAAACTGTTTGTCTTATGCTTGCTTAAACTGTCACTACATTCACACAGCACTAAATGACAAAGATAATCTGTGAAAAAAAGGATATTCCTCTGCCTTATCTATTGTCTTGTAATGCTTTAATGTTATTACTCCACATGAACAAAAACAACCAATCGCAGCCGTCAGTCATGCCAATCACTGCTCATCAACTGCAGGGAAACTGTCACACTAGACAGCGCTGATCACATATGAATCAAGATTCTGTTACTGTGTTGCCTTTTTCTTGCCTTGGATGTTTTTGGAAATATATTTTAATGTACTGTTCAGCTGTACAGTAAAATGACAAGTTTGTGACCTGGCTGCTGTGTTCATAACAGTCAAGCTGAAACAAAAAACTGTCCAGCTGGAGCATCTCCTCAGCTCTGATTGGTTGTTTTCAGTGTGCCTCAGTGGACAGACTATCTGTCTCAGTTTCAGCAAATATAATGTTATCTAACACCGCTGTACTTGTTGGTGGCATGTAACGTGTTCAGATTACATGCTGGCACCACAGAAACAACGTTAATGGAAAGTCAGTTGGTATCCTTTGCAATTATGCAATGGGTAGTACAAAGAGCGAGAAAGTCCGGAGGGGGAAGGGGTGGTGGACAGAGTCAGCTAAATATAAGAAACCAAAAGTCAACATTGATTAATTACTCCTGCTTGTATACAGTCAATCAGACCCAAACTGACCTAGGTGCTCTGCGCATGCTCCACAGTTTCCATCCCGGGCTTTGATCCGGAAGTTAAGTAGCATTAAATGCGTAACAGAAAAAGAAGCCCGTAACAACATGGTGGAAGAGTCGTGCATTTTTGGATGGACGATGAGACACAGTTGATGCTGCGTCAGCTGAAAGAGCAAAGAGCATGTACCAAATATACAGAGCTGTAAATTTGTCTACTGTGGTACCAGTTAGCCGCTAGCTAACCGTAGAAAACTTGTTAATCGTTTGTTTGGTCTGTGACGTAATAGGTCAACCGTAAAAAGGTCCAATACTAACAAGCTGAAAGGGGGCATATTGCCACCTATCGTAGCGGAGTCAGACATGCCTCTGTCAATAAATCGATTCCCCTCCCATGCATGTATACTGGGACAAAGACAGAAGTCCAATTATATGGCCTAGTCGAGCTATAACTGTAGCTTGACGTAACCATGTAAATCTTCTGACCATTCTCCTAAAGGAAAGTTGTGTGTTTGTTTAACCCATCCACCACCCCAACCTGCCTTCTTAAGCGGGGTTCCGCTCTTTATGCTATTTCTTTCTTTACTCCTATCAGCCTATTGTTCATGTGGTCACGGCCTTCATTATTGTGGGTTATATGCAAATTCTGGTGCATTATTTTTGATGGGTATATGTGCAAACAGTGCATGAGAACAATATCTTGGGCTTTTTTTTATGTTACCGTAAGTCTTGTTCCTTGGACCTTTTATCAGCAAATTAGACCCACTTGTAGTTAGCCTCAAGTTCGTAGTGATTCATACTTGCCTTAATTCAGTAATTAACATCAATGACCACAACATAAACCTTTAGTGTTGCTAAATTAGCTAACTTACAATAGCACATTCACAGAAATGTTGATTAATGCGTGTAATCCTTGTAAATACATTAAAATAAATGTCCATATGAGTCTTCAAAGTGCTCCAACAACTTTCTCCTGTATACCTGTCACATGAACACTCCCCAGTGTTGCGGAGATGCTGGAGTGAAAGTCTGCGGTCAGGCAGAGAGATGGGGCTAAGGGGTGGCCACTGGCCGTAATCCCCCCCAAATCCCTGAGAGGTTGCACACCTGATGACCCAGTGCCACTGACAAGAAATTAGTTCCTCACACTGTAACAATTTCATACGGGGCTTCAGAGTTGAGAAGAAGTGGCTCTAAAATGCTGTCCACTTTTTCTTGCTGTTTCTTATCACTTTCAAAAGCAGTCCAGCAGATACTCGGAGGAATAATCACAAATAACAAGAACGCCCTTGATCCCCTTCTGACCCCCCTCTGGAGACTGCCACACTCTGCTCCTCTGTGTTCTCGCCTTGATACTGTCCACCCGCTCAAGGGTACGGACATTACCTTATCCCACTTCTCCAGGCGTTTTGATGCACAACACTGATGTGCTGCTGCACTGGCCGCTTCCTTGGCAAAAGGCTCTGTCTTTATCACAGCTGCAGACTCTTGACTGGGTGAGCTGTCGGAGTACCAAAGGAGAAGATGCCAGGAATAACTGATTGTATTAACTTGTCTCTGATGTGGAAAGCAGCTGTATGCGTAAAGTCTGCAAACTACAAAAAAAGCTGGGGAAAAAAAATCTTATCTTTCAACACGCCCTTTTGGAAGCACTGTCGAGGACACAGCCAGGTGAAATGGGTTTGATAAATGAGTATTTATCAGGAACTCTGTGGGAGCAGTCCTAACTTCATTTCAAGACTTGGCTACCAGACATTCTTTGAGATGATGTCACGGGCTATACGAGCCCTGTGATAACCTCTTATGTTTCCAATAAAAACACCAAGCCTCTAAATGAGTGTAAAACCGCTTCAGCTTTGAACCACTGTGTACCAGTGATTTGTTTCCATAATCATATACTCCAAAGCCAAAACAAATCCGCAGACAGGCCTGTCAAGCTGGTGGCTCCGGATGAAATGTAGTGTTTACCGAGATGGATCCCATGGGAGCTCTTTGGAGAACTAATCTACAACTCTAGATACTATCCAACAGTTTTGCAATTTGTTTAAATATGATTGATTCGCTTGGAAAATATATACTGGTGCACTGAGCTAAATGTAAAAAAACAAAACAAACAAAGCCTTTCAAGGAAGAACTGGCTGATGGCTGGTTATGCTCAATGTGGTCACATATTTCAGCTTCAGAAACATATAAAGCTCAATGCTAGACATTCAAAAAACCCTCTGTTAGTTATCTCGGATGTTTTTTGAAAAGCAGTCTGGGCAGAGAGAGCATTGCAGGATAGACCCTGGGGAAGTGAATGACAGAACTAGAATGTTTGGCTAGAATATAATTGATGAAGGACGTTAACTGTTTTTGGTTTTTCAGCCACTAAATCGTACATGGTTTGAAGGTCTGGGGAAAATATTTAAAGATAAATGACAAATCTCCCAGAGTTAGTCACTATGAAATGACCTTATTGCCAGCATGGGCGAGGTAACATATCTTCGCCAGTGGTAGGCAGAATACTGAAAATCTGTACTCAAATAAAAGTCCATGTACCCCCATTAAAATGACTCAAGTAAAAGTGGAAATTACCATTTGAGAAACATTCTTAAGTAAAAGTAAAAAAAGTGCCTGGTTAATAAATTACTCAAAGTACAAGTTACTTTCTGTGCGGGCCGGTGCAAATAATTAAAAAAACAGCACTTATTTTGATGAGCAGGTCGGCTAATCAAACTATAAATGATAGCCTATACAGATGAGATGAATGATCTCCCAGTCTCTCTCCAGTTTTTTCCTCTCTTCTAGTGATGGCTAAATGAAGCCTCATGAAGCATTCTTTTTATTTTTTTGAGCCCACTAGATGGTGCTCCTTGTTTAAAGAGAGAGGCTCAAAGAATAGCAATTCAATGTGCTTTCAACCTTTAGTTGAACAAAAAGCGCCATCTAGTGGGCTCAGAAAATAAAGAAAATGCTTCATGAGGCTTCATTTGGCCATCACTACTCTCTACCCCTCTCTTCATTATCACAACATCAAAGACTAACATTGGACATGAAAAATTAGCAAAGCTAACATTAGCTAGCTAACTTCATTTTCACCTGCAACTTACTTCAATGCAGGATTTCCCCCATGAAAGTTGTTAGGCCAGGTTGCAAGGAGGCCAGTGATGTTAATTTTAATGTTAACAAGGCAGCTAAATTAAATTAGAAATATTTTTTATGTGTGAAACATAGCATTTAATATGCTGACATGCATATAAAATATGATGCAGGTTTGCTGTGTATTCATGTGTGACTAAAATAGGGGGACACAACAAGATTTTGCATAGGGCCCCCAAAAAGCTAGAAATGGCCCTACTAGCTGGTATGTCTGCTGGACAAGATGCAGCTGTCACAAAGAGAGGAGCAGCCATGGATGTATTAAGAGACCTGGACACAGTATCAGTGGCACAGTTCCTCAGTGGCACATAAAGCCAAAATCGCTGTCCACGGTATTAAATTACCCGGATGATCAGGCCTGCCTCTGCATTATTGGGTCCCTAGAGTAGGTGTGCTAGAGACTTACAACTAGTGATGGCCAAATGAAGCCTCATGAAGCACTTCCTTTATTTTGTGAGCCCACTATATGGCGCTTTTTGTTCAACAAAAGGTTGAAAGCACGCTGAATTGCCATTCTTTGAGTCTCTCTCTTTAAACCAAGAGCGCCATCTAGTGGGCAAAGAAAAAAAAAGAAAATTCTTCATGAGGCTTCATTTGGCCATCACTACTTACAACAGCCAAGCACGGCCGAGCGGCCAACTTCCAGTTTAACATTCCACTAACTTGAATGGGGATATAATAATTTAATCTGCAGCTCTTTTAGACATTCCAACTGTAATTGGACCGAATACATTAAATCTTAATAGTGTAACGAGTCATTTTGTGGGGGTTTTGACGTTAAAAAAATGTATCTGCTGATTTATAGACATCTCTTTCCCAATGTAAGTCTTTGGGAAAATGCCTTCGTGAGCGCAATGACGGACCCTAGAAATTGCAGTATCACTATCTGAGGAGTCAGTAAGTCAGTAAGTGGTTAGTGACATGATTTGTCGCAAAGTTTTGACTCCTCATATTTTACATAACGGTAGTGTCAACTTACTCACTGTATATGCAAGCATCGGGTGCTGACTCATTAACTGTATCATTACCGTTAACAGTTAACAGTCTAATGTTAGCTAACTGGTGACATTGACATTAATACTAGGAAGCTTACCTCACTTACATGTATTGAATTCCCCCTTAGCTGCGGCTGTCATGAGGTCAGAGGCTGGCGGCTCTGTGCTGTCCATTTCAGTTTCAACGCCACTCATTGCAACGTTAGCACATTGTTTTTCTTGAAGTTGTAGTTTTAAAAACATCTCAGGTCAGGCTGAGGTTCAACTTAGGCCGGGCAGGCCACCTGTTTGCAGCTGAGGTGCTCTTTGCCTGCTCCCTCCTACACTTTATCAATTAGAGCAGACTCATTGTAACAAAGAATAAATGTAGTGAAGTAAAAAGTAGATTACTGGCTCAAAAGTACTTTGGCAATTAAACCAAAGTGTGAACTTTTCCTAAACCCAACCAAGTTTTTTGTGCCAAAGCCTAACCATGCGTTACCCATGTCAACATAACCACTACATAATAATGCACTGATGTTATATATCAGTGGTTTGCAGAATTGTACAATTAGAACATTTATTCTGATGACTGGGGTAAGGAGCTGCAGGAAAACTGCTCAGACGTACTTACATTGATGGTCTCGTTAGACCAAAGAATGTGTGCTCTCTCGTCTCAGGCACATTTTCTCTGTACTGCAAGTGCCAAATTTTCATATATTTCATTTTGAATGGTGTCGGACATCCAGTTGTCTGTTCGCTGAAGCCACTCACGTCGTCCCCTGGGCAAATCATAATGTTATATCTGCTCGTCTGCCATAGACTCCATCCCAGTGGCTTTGCCCCCACACTGGAAGTCCCTGGGGTCCAGGATATTTTATGGATCTGAAAAAACAGCTCCAAAACTATCCTGACAATTTTCTGGTCTTTCTCAGCCTTCCCAAGCTGTCGATTGCTCTCACTACTGTGAATCACTCTCCAAGTTTAGCTGCCCCATGAGCCAATCCTGACTGTTGCACTTTGACCTGATGACACTGTCACATCAGATCGAAATGAATTAAATTAGCTCATTTTATCATGTTGGGTATCAATGTCTCACCAAATGTCACACTGACAAAATTGCTTTGACAAAATCACCCCGACAAAATCGTCCTGACATTGGGGGATAGGCAGACAGGTTGCTAGACAATCACAGGGTTGACACACTGAGACAGACAACAATTCAAGCTCACATTCACTAGTTTCAGTCACCAGTGAACCTAACCCACATGTGTTTGGACTGTTGGAGGAAGCAGCAGAATCTGGAGAAAACCCACACATATACAGATCCCTCTTGCTGTGAGGCAACAGTGCTAACCACTGCAGCATGGTGCCTTCCCACCTTATCATATGCTGTTCAAAATTTAAAACAAATGTTCATGAGCCCATCACTTATGGTAAACTAGCCAAGTATGTGCAGACTGTGTTATATTAACCCTTGTCAATAGGGTTGCTACAGTGCACTGAGCACTCACCTTCCTGTGCCTCTGATTGCCAGATAAAAACACTGATTTAGGAAGATTCTGCAAAACCCCTGGAATAAGTCCAATGACAGCCTTATTACTGCCTGCTGCAAGACTTTTTTTGAAATTGTCGCTTTTGCGAATATCTGCTCAGGGCAACTAGGGTATGGCAAAGGTTGGGGAAAATTTGTAGTTTAGGTATTTAAAAAGGCACATTGTAAATGCAGGTCTGGGATGCACACTTTGCAGTCATCTTCTGTACAATAGTTGAACACACCAAACCATACATACAGATCAAGGTCATAATTGTTTTAATTTGTTTTTAGTTTTGACTTTCAGTATTAGTTTTCAGGGGTGTATTTGCTGGTTTAGTGGTGGTTTAGTATCAGTTTTTCATAAGGGTTTACTTTTAGTTTTTATGTCTTGAGTTTTAGTTTTACAGTATTTTTGGTTTGATTTTGTTAGGGCCAAGTATAATGTCATAGAAGTATGAACCCAGCCGACACTGGACATCAATATGATGTCAGAAAGACGTTGGACTCTTACATCAGATAGAAGTTAAATTTTGGTGGGAATGAAACCCAGGTTAAAGATATTTTAAATGTCTAATGACGTTAGAAGCTCATGTTGTGTGGACGCTAACATTGTGACGTTTTGCGGACAGTGGATTTTGTTACAAAAGCCTCTAAACAAAATACAAAACTAGAGAACTGTGCAGGAATGGCTATAATGTTTAAATCTTTTTGGGGGGGACTTAGTTAAATTGCATTTTCTCTACCACAATATTTAAATCATGTTCTTGTTATGTAATTTTACAAGACTATACTGTATGTTGTGATGGCCAAATGAAGCCTCATGAAGCATTTTCTTTATTTTCTGAGCCCACTAGGTGGCGCTTTTTGTTCAACTAAAGGTTGAAAGCACACTGAATTGCTATTCTTTGAGCCTCTGTCTTTAAACCAAGAGCGCCATCTAGTGGGCTCAAAAAAATAAAAAAGAATGCTTCACGAGGCTTCATTTGGCCATCACTAGCCATCACTAACTGTATGTAAAAACAATAGGGATTGATTGTAAGACGCCATCTCCTGGAACATCAAGTCCAGAGTGGAAGGAAATTTATGATCCTCTTTTCTCCTTTTTTTCGGTACTGATAGAGCTAAAAAACTAATACTGAAATAAATTCATGTTCTTTGTTATTTTTTATCTATTTCATAACCAAGCAGTGTCGTTTTAGTTTAGTATTAGTTTTCCTTAAAGGATATCATTTTTAGTCAGTGTCAGTTTACAACAATATTTCTCACTTTAAGTTTTAGTTTCAGTTCACAATATAACCCTGGTACAGATACTTGGACCACAAAATACAGACAGAAATCAACAAGCCCACAGGACACAATAGTAAAACAACCTGGCACAAACAGTCAAATAACAACATACACTCATGCACACCTGCAGAAGTACATCCACTCCTACAGGACTTCAGAAACAGCAGCACAAAAACAGGTACCAGAAAGGAATAAGATATAAATGGAATAACTGTGATGACTGCATGTCAGCACTGAAATTTTTTCACTATTGTCCAGTTTATCCTGTTCTGTTTCAGCCAAAGTCTGAAGTCTGTGTGTCACCGCTGATGCTCTGATGACTTGTTTGATCTGATTAACAGTGTGATGTCACTGTACAGATTGTTGTGTATGCTGATCAAAGCTTGTAGGATGCCATTCATGTTGGGGAATAAGTCACTGAGGCTGAACTTTATTCCCGGTAGGCTACTTCATCAAGACCCAGCACCGGAGAAAAGTGGCTGCTGGCAGGTTGATTTGGGGCTGCATTAGCATCCATATCCGTCCACTTACTGTCTGACGGGGAAATAGCGCAGGTCGTGGCACAGCTCTGACAAGGACGGCAGAATTTGAGCTTTTTCTGTACCTCACGTTCCTCATGCTGTGTGACAGCTTATTTGTTTCTCCATTATTTAAACTTGAGGCTAACTTAAAGCCGGTAGCCTGATAGGCTCCCATTCCTCTGCTCTGAGCAGTGACAGAGGTGGACCATAGACAGACGAAAACCTGACAGTTTTACACAGTATTGCTGCAATTCAAAAATGACAATTATCATTAAGTAGTAAACAAGACCCAAACACATTACATGTTTTATTTTCAGTCATCATATAATCTAGAGAACATTAGAAAATATCATTGATTGGTCTTTAATCATTCAGATTTGACCCCATGTGTGTTTGAAGCTCTGTGATTGGATGGGCCTGCCCTTCAAGTGGCCACATGTATGACAGTTATCTCTGATGGCTGTGGAAGTACAACTCAGGTCAGTATTTCATATTTATGACAACAGACATCCAGCATGGAAAGGCCTACCTATTCTTTAAAGTTCTATGGTGCCAGGAATTAGAATGAGATACCTTTGCATCAGGGGCAGAATATTGTATTTTAAAGGTAGAGGGGTCCCCTCTGAGGGGGCACAAATCCTCAAAGGGCTTTAGTTTTTCAGATACCCTAACCCAAGGTACAACAAAACCTGACCATGCTTTTTCATAATTTCTAAAAAATCCCTTTATAAATTGGTCTTTAAAAAAAATCTTTTATATGGAAAAAAAGTGATTAAATTGGTTAATATATTGACTCACACTATAGGTGAAAAGTGTGGAATAAAACTCTGGAGATAGTGGGGATACCTACTTTTACTTAATCTCATGTTAAACAAAAAGCGCCACCTAGTGGGCTTAGAAAATAAGAAAATGCTTAATGAGGCTTCATTTGGCCATCACTACCTTACACCTCATTGCAATATGAATATCAAATATTAGTGATGGCGAAATGAAGCCTCATGAAGCATTTTCTTTATTTTCTGAGCCCACTAGATGGCGCTTTTTGTTCAACAAAAGGTTGAAAGCACACTGAATTGCCATTCTTTGAGCCTCTCTCTTTAAACTAAGAGCGCCATCTAGAGGGCTTAGAAAATAAAGAAAATGCTTCATGAGGCTTCATTTCGCCATCACTATCAAATATGTATTTATGACAAAACTAGAGCCTAGAATGAGGCTGTAAAAAAGAAAGTTGTCATTGGCAGAATTTTCACAGAGACACATTTAAAGAAAGTTACTTTTGCTCACGGTAATATGGTATGGCATGTTGATTCAGATTACCACATTAATCAAGAATCTTTGCACGAAAACAATAAAGGTGGCACAATAAAGGAACATGTGTAAAGTGAGGAGTAAAATGCATTTGTTTTTTTATCTCAATATGTAACATAGTGTGCAAAATTAGCAGGTTTTTTTTTAATCTCTTTTATACTTTTGGAGATGGATTAAAAAATATATATATCTATAACATTTTTACTGCATCAAACCCTATGGAGCTCAAGATTTCAAATTGTATCTCCTCCCATAGTGTTCAAACCACACACTCCTAACTCCACTATAATAGATACTCTTACCACTTTTTAAGATTTTTCACATATCTCTAAATTCTTTTTCAAGTTATTCTCATTTCCATAATCTTCATTCATTTTCTATGTAATTCCCTACAACTAATAAGATACAAACACCATTCCAACCTCCCAGGCTGTTCTTCTGCACTGTTCATACGTTTTCCTGAGGAAAGTAATGCACTAAAATTCATACATATCCCACATAATGACGAGCCAGTACTTCATACATTACCCATGTAAAGTAAAACCAAAGCGGTCCAGTTAGGGGGCAGGTCGGGGTGGTGGATGAGTCACAAAACACAGGACTTTCCCTAGAGACCTTCATGAGGAGACCAATTTTCAGAACCATGTGAATTTTGAGTGAACTTTGAGTCATTTTAAAGTATGTCCTTACCATGTTTCTTTTCCTAAACCTACCCACAGTAACTGTACTTGCCCAAACCTAACCTCCGTAACCTTATGTTAATTATAACATTATTCATGGGGCACTACTCCATAGAGTATCATAAGGACTGCTGTGAGATAATGATTTTTTTAAATATAACATTTTATGTTAAGTGTGGAGGGGTCCAATACTGCCATCTGAAAAAGTGCAGGGAATGTGCCCCCTGTTTCCCTCCTGTAGAGTATACCCCTGCTTTGCGTATAAAATGAATCAGTAACCAAACATTTTAAAAAGAAGGTCATAACATTGCTTATGAAACTTTTATATTAATCATAGTTTTTTGTTGCAATTTATACAAACATTTTTAATATTATTCATGAGGCCCATTATTTCAAGAATGGATCTCAGAAATGACCAAGGTGGCAGCTTTTGAGAGAATATCTTATAGCCTAATAAATGAGGTAGAAAAATATAATAATAAATGGGGAATGTCTCTGCGGTTCCACTCACCACAGGGGGGCCAGTGATTATATTTGTCTCAGCATAGGGGGAGTGATGTTGATTTTGATTTGCTGAGTACCAGGCTCACAACATACACGGTGTACTTATATTGTATAACGACTACACATTTTATACATGTCTGTATAATGTGTAGTCGTTATATACAGAGACACCATGTCGAGACCGTAGTGCGATCAGCTCTTGTTGGGATTGTAATGAATGCAGGAAAGTGGATGTGGCAATGGCGCAGCTGGAGGAGGGAAACATTTATATGGACGCTATTACATGGACACCATTTTGACAACTGTTAGAGACTGTGAATGGATATTTAAAAGTGGTATGGCTGGACTCTGACAACATTACTTACATGTCATATTAATACGGGTATATTGATTTATCATTGTGGTTATTGTTTTTTATTTTATCTATTAGTATGAGTTAATCCTTACCTAATTGGGGTTTTTTTTCTCTTGAGGCAGTTGGTGTTTTATTTAGTTAAATTTTAATACCTAATAAGCTTAAGTCATAAAATATATATACACACACACACACACACACACACACACACACATAATTTATGCTTACAATTTGGCTTGAAGTAATTGTATTAATAACAAATTCTATATCATATCATTGGTTGATAGTATTATTTGCTGATAGCATTATATACTTATACTCAGTCATACATCTCTCTTAAAGTTGGTGTAAATAGGTATTGACCATTATTGTGTTTCGATTGGCATTTGTGGGTGTGTGTAATACAATGTCACCCCTTTTTATGTTGTAAAAAACTACAACAACAATGGCGTAATCTCTTTGGAGGATAAATTCAGCCTCAACACAATTTAAAAAGAGAAAGGCAAAACATGAAATATGTGACATTAAAAATAAGCATAGTTTGCCTCAAGACTTTTATCCTTTTTTTTAATAAAAGTAAATTACGTGGTAAAAAATAATAAAAGTGGAGGGCAACTGAGAGTAATATTTTTACCTCATTAAAAAAAGGGTGAAAATATCACTACTTTTATTATAACACTGAGCTTGTCAAAGGCTGATCCAGCAGGCAGGTGTCTTGTGCAACACACCAACTCCTGCTCTGAAAATCACCCAAAAGGTAGCATTAGTGTTCAAAATGAAAAGGTCAGCCACTCCCCTCAGATACGCCTGAGTGGATAAATTATCCCACAAGAGAAACAAGGGAGGCTTCATCACACAGGCGTTTGAGTGGGTGGTTGGTGGGTTAGGATGGGAGGGAAAGGCTGCGTCTAACAGCAGCGTGGGCCCTCGTACCCTCCTCTCAAGGCCACTTATCAAGTCTGATGCATCCCAGTCTTGGTGGGAGAATGCAGAAAGGTCAGTCTGCCTGTACCCCCTACACCCCCACACCCCTGCTGAGCAGTCAGTCCATACACTGGTACAGCCACCACCAACTGTGATGGACTGGAGCTGCTTTGTCACTTGGTGAACAGGAGGGAAAAGGAGGTTGGGGAGGCAATCTGATTCAAAGCAGCTCTTCAAGTGAGAACAGAGAGGCAAATAATGCATTCATTTCTACCTGAGCTTTGAACATGCCTTGGCTGTAATAGTCCCATTGCTACAGTCTTTGCAGAGCCTTCTATAGGATTTAAGCCACTCTTTCAGGTGTAGCTCTTTGATTCGCACTGTGACTCTATTGGGTATTCAGCCGTGTGCACGCTGCAGAAACAGTCCCTCAGACTAATACTAATTAGCCTATGGGATTATTTTTCAGGTGATGTATTTCATCTGTCAAATAAATTCAGCGCAAGTGAACGGAGCATTTAGATAAAGTTAAAATGATTTTGCAAAATGACTTTGCAGCGGTCCCCAGCGTCTACAGTGTTTACTTGTCAGTGGGGTGCAGCGGTGGGAGTTGCTCCACTTATAGAAAATGATTTGGGTGAATATTTGCAAACAGTGGCCTTTTTTTTTTGCCTCCACTCTAATTAAACAATGTAAGTCTTATCGGGGACGGAGATATCCATAATGCCGACCTGGAGCGCTCGTGGCACTTAAAAGCCATAAACACAAGACAAATGTTCATCAGCTGCACGACTGAACCGTAATCAATCATACGACTTAACGGAGGGAACAGATTATTTCCCGCGTAGGAGAGTGCTGATGCTGACATAAGAATATAAATGAATGCATTCTAATTGTGAGAAATTCCTGTGTATAGTGGCGCACAAACAGATGAAATATACTGGTCTTATATAAGTGGAGAAAAAGAGGGAACTGTGATTGATCACTATCAGACTCATCTGAAGGAGAGGCCAGCTGTTGGAAGTGCAACAGCAACACCCTGTGGCCATAACAACACATAACACACTGACTCCTACTATGCATGAGACAAAAGAGTGCAAGGATTTCTAGGAAAGAGTACATTTATGTGTCACACCTTTTTGGAGCAGGCATCACAAAGTAACATACAAAAATATAGACATGAGAACACTTTGAAAAATATTGATAGAAAATAAAAGATGAATAAAAGACAAGTCTAAAAAGGTAGATCTTGAGCTGATTTTAAAAAGGGTTGACAGATCTTAAGTCCAAAAGAAGAGAGATCCAAATTTTACATTTCTGAAAACCACAGATATATTACATTTGAACATTATACATACATTTTTTTTTAGGTTTCAACAGCTCTGTGGTTATCGTGTAGTTAGGTTTAGGCACAAAACTCACTTGGTTATGGTTAGGACAAGCTCATGTTTGGGGTTAAAAAACACACTTTTGATGGCACAATTACGGCTGGAGAAGCTGTTGATGTTGCTGTGAAAAAACAAACACTTTTCTTGGCTCTATCCCGGCAGGTAACGCAACAATGTCTTAGTAAAAAGAACACCACTTTTGGTCGCACTACCCAGACAGGAAATGCAGCAGTCTCTGTGAAAAACAACCACATTTCTTGGCAATATCCAAACAAGGAAAGTGGCGATGTCTCTGTAAAAAAACAACAGCTTTTCATGGCACTATCCCAGGCAGGTAACGCAGCAATATCTCAATAAAAAACAACCGCTTCTCATGGCACTACCCTGGCAGGGAACATACCGATGTCTTCGTAAAGAACAACTGCTTTTTGTGGTACTATCCCTGGTGGAAAATGACAGGTTGCTAAAAAAATAAATCTGTTTGGTGGCTTAAAAGCCGCTGGAAACAGAGCAATGACAAATTCAGCTCATATACTACATCACTTTAGAAACGTCGATATAATAAGTAGTGATGGCCAAGTGAAACCTCATGAAGCATTTTCTTTATTTTCTGAGCCCACTAGATGGTGCTCTTGGTTTAAAGAGAGAGGCTCAAAGAATAGCAATTCAATGTGCTTTCAACCTTTTCTTGAACAAAAAGCGAAGACGCAGCAAAAATCTAGAGGGCTCAGAAAATAAAGAAAATGCTCATGAGGCTTCATTTGGCCATCACTAATAATGAGTATAAAACGTACACATATAATGTCTGTGGTTTGCAAAAACATACAATGCCAAAATTTGCCTTCTGTCTTCTGGGCTGCCAATGAAGGAAGCTGCCTGACCGTGCCAGACTCTTGACGTGAACCCAGTGAAGATCTGTGTCACAGCAGAGTTTTTGAAAGACCTGGTCTAATGTTCTGCAGTAGCATTATGGACCACTTGTAAATGATCCAGGGATGTCTTGCTTACTGTGGTGAAAAGTGTTAGAAGAGTTACAGCAGTCTGGAATGACATAAAAGCATGAATGTTTATCTCCATCAAACTCGAAGACACAGTGGACCTAAGATTAGTGAGATTCCTCAGGTGGAAAAAATAGGATTAAATTAAATACTTCACACATGATGGTCAGGACTCGCTGTCTTGTAAATAGTGATGCCTAGATTTCATAGGGTAAATTTAACATCAGAGAAACAAGACTCTCCATCGCTTTGAGGGCAAGTTTGGCAATTAGGTAAAACTGGCTAATTTTGCTACATTTTTACACTTTAGTGACATGAATAATTGTATAGAAACTTTTAAACATCTTATTTTCTGTCCAAGCAGAAGTATATGAGGCAAACTGAAATAGGACCCAAGACAGAGCCTTGGGGCACACCACAGGAAAGAAGATTTGATTTGATTTGATTTCACTTTATTATCATAAAAAATTCAGAATTTTTTTTCTTGTATCCCAGGGCAACAACTGTTTCATATAGGTACACATAGATCCAAAATTACAAAACAATATTTAACCAAACAACAGAACCATACTACAAATGCTAAAAAAAAAATTACAGCAAGCATTACGAAAAGTGGATTCAGTGCAACAAATTAGTAATTCCTATCAAATTCAGTGTTCAACCCATGTACTCTGAGGCTCTTGAGAAACCATAGTAGTACTTTGGGGTTGTTTCTTAACCTGTTCAGTCAAGTCTGTGGGACTCTAAATTTTCTGTGTGATGGCAAGAGTTGATATTCTTCAGACAAAGAGGGATTGGACACGATATTGCCAGCCAGAGACAACCTTTCTTTTAGTATACACGGCTTGAAAACTTGACTCAAGCGTTTGACCCATAGTCTTGGAGCAAATATGTCTGTGAGATGAGGGGGCATAGTTATCAGCAGTGGCTGAGCACCAGCTCCTGACAGTAAGGTAGGAGGAGAGCCACTCAAGGGCTGACTCAGAGATACAAGTCATCAGTATACTCACCGAAGTGCTTGTCCTATGATCGAACAGCATCAGCAGAAACCAAACTGAAACTTGTCAAGAATATTATGCTTACGTAGGACAACTGTAGGCTGTTTGGCAACCACTTTCTCCAAGACTTTAACTGTAAAAGCCAGCTTGGAAATAGACTTATAAATGTAATCACTTTGCATTCAATGTCAGGATCTCCTGAATGGATTGTACAGACCTGATGACAGCTGTATTTTGTTCTCTCACAGATCACATTAAATTCCATCCCCAGCTGGTGAATGTCACTTTGGTATTGCAGCGTATTACTCAATATCCTCATGTTGCTGCATGATGATGTCACACGGCTGCAAGGATGCCTCCTTTGCAAGCAGTGAAAGTCACCTGTCCAGAAGGAGAGCAGTCCATCAGGTCTGGCCCTTCAAAGATTTCAGGCAGCTGAGAGAGTAAACAAACATGCAACTTCCTGTTGACCGCAGGTCCCAAACCATATGCCTGTGCAGGTAGTCCCGGAAAAACTGCCAGGTGAGAGCATTTTAATCACCTTTGAAATGAGCGATTAGAATAATTATTTCAGGGGAGAGGGATGGCTCCTGCTATTAACAACCCTCTGTTCAATATCACAACAAATTAGTTCATGCTCATTAGTATGAGTTGTGCTTGCCTAGTGGTTTGGAAAGCCTCCATTGGGAACTTGCTTTATTACTCCCTGTGAGTGGAGCATGTAATTAGCATTCATCAAGTGCTGTGTTTATATAACATCCCACCTCACAAATGTAATTTTGACATTACATAAGTGTTACTTGTCTGATCAAGGAGGGTCTTGCTTGCGAGGCTAAATTGTTACATCAAAGGTCAGCAGAACTTCCACTGAACTCAGAGTCCGTAGAGAAAGATTGACAGAGGTGCTCTGAACCAACAAGTTGTATTTCACACAAAGTCAAATGTCAATTAAAAAGTCAAGTTTATTAGCCTTTATCACATATTTACCACTGAGACATGGAACAATTCTAGATGAGCCAGCCTGAGAGAGCTACAGTAAAACATCTGAGTGCATAAGGAAAAGGAAAATGAGAAAAACAAAGGGAGAAATTCAAAGGGATATCTTCCCCAGGAGAGGTTAAGAGCAGCACAGTGGCAAAATGGACAGACCATGGTACCAATTAGTAGAAACAAAAAATAACTGGAATAGAATCAAACGTGGCAAAGAAATATTCGGATCTTTTGGTATTCAGAGTCTCAAAAGTAAAGTACTCATTAAGCAGCAGAAGGGCTCCTGTTGATGTTATATTATTAGCCTATGTATTATGATTTTGATGCATTAACATATAAGCAGCATTTCAAGGGAAATACTTATTTTCCTTACATTAATGTCAAAGTAATTTTAACAGTTTTCCAGGTGCTCTGCTGTCATATGAGGTGACCCAACTTGGGGAGCAGAACCAAGCCAACCAAGCAACTATTTGTGTTATGTTAATTATGTTTGAATGAATCATAAAATATTAACTTGTGAGACAACTTTTTTTGTCTTTTCTTTTAACATTTTGAATTTGGCTGAATTTTCTGTGAGGCGGATGTTGAACGATACACTCACTCTTAAACACTGTAACATTGGACCTGCTAAGAGTAAAAGTGCATTTTTGACCTTAGAGAACAGTAGCTTGACAATAATAACTAGCTTTTTTCTGAGCTTCTAACTGTATTTCATCTCCATCTTGAGGAAGCCTGTAAGATGTGGTTGGAATATACTGAAAAATCTAAGAAAACCTTGAGATAAGATTGATTGTGAAACAAGTTGGATTCTGATTGAATGAAAACTTGTTGTTGGATTACAGTGGCTTGACATCATAATACATGTACTCTAATATTGTTGGCTACTCAAGCAATTATGAGCTTCTTGTACTTTACTTGAGCATTTTCATTTTGTGTTACTTTTAGTGTTGAGGGAAGCTACATTAAAACTGAACCTTACCAAATTACTGGCTACTTTGCAATGAGAAGTACTTAAACTACATTTTACCCCCAAAAAGGTATAGTTTGTCAAAGTGTAACTGTTTTCAAAAGTTAGTTTGAGTACATTTGAACTACATCACAGGAAATGATAACAATCTGAGTCTGGAATCTCATGTTGCTACACCGAGGTACAACTGAGTTGACGCTGAGTAAAGTTCACATGTGTTTTGTTTAGGGACTAGGGCTGGCCACCTAGGCAGTCCAATGATGTGTTTTAAGGAGAGGATAGGGAGCAATTGTTGAGGGTGAATCGAGGAAAATGCTAAACTTTTATGGAAACAGGTGCTCCAGGGACGAAGTTTTTCTATAGGCTGACATGGTTGCTAGTATCGTCCTGGTTCCCTCGTCAAAAAGCCAGTGGGATTTTTCCATTGAATTTTGGATTACTGCAGAAAATAAGCTCTGTGGCAAATAAATGTTTATGATGCTTAAATGTTTCATTCAGCAAGATAATCCTCACATATGAACAGCATTTTTATGATTTTCGAAGCCTAAATGCAACTGCCAGAGGTTAAAGCTAATGCAAAGCTATAAATGGACTACACTTCCGTTAACATCCCTACAACAACAAAACAGTAAAGCTGTGTTTGGCATGATGACGCTCTGTATTTAGCCACTTGTCTAGCAACCGCCTTTTTTAGCACACAAAAGCTTCAAAATGTATTTTATTTTGCAGAACAAAACGCAAAAGCCTCTTGAACTTGTGTTAACCACAGACCTTATTTCAGGCATCTAACCAAAAACCCATTCAGAAAATTCATTGACTTTAAGACGAGGGGACTCGGAGTGCTAAAATGTTAACTCATTTCCAGGTTTTAGGACTTATTCCTGCAGCACTGTATAAACCTGTAACCTTTAGTCGACATTAATAATTAATATGATCCTTCTCTCGGTTTAACATTAGCCAGCAGATGGTGGCAGCGACACATGGGACGATTAGTTACTCAGGCCAGTTTTACAGTCTTGGGAAAGCAAGCACCCTATGCGAACAAGTATGGCACACAAACACTCACTCATCTTTTCAAAATATTCAACGAGTGCCAATCTAATCCAGTTAACCACATTTAGACAAAGCTAGAAGCAAGCTAACATTGTGCCTGGGGCACTCTATTCATAGTAGGTATAGCCTATGTAATTAACTACTAAAGATACTGAGATTTGCTGTAGTTAAATTGCTACCCAACCACTGCAAATTGTAGTCAAAGTAGTAATTAAACCACATTTAGTTAACTACTCCATTAACAGTATACTTCAACTCCACTACATTTGCTGTAGATTTTTACTTAACTACACTGACGGCTAAATAAGTAGCTAGGCCCAGTAGTCAAATAAACTAGGTTTTCATACAAATCAATGCTTTGTTATAGTTTCCACCAGCACATAAATTAGTTCAGTTTATAATATGTAATATTTAATTAATATTAGTTCCACCTCAAAAAATTACAACATTAAAGAGAGTCTTTTCTTTTTTCTAGGTTGGAATGAGGTCTGCTGCTCAGTGTGCAGGGGACACAATTGCAGTGCGCACACACTTCCTGATGGAGCTGCTCCTGCGAAGAATAAAAATACACTCCTAGCAAGCCAGCTAGACGAGTTGTGAAAAAGTTATGTCTGGCTGCCAAGTGGATAGAGAAAGACTATTTTTAAAAATGGACGTTATTCCTCGGTTTTCCGTACATTAATAGCAGAAAATATCCCCATGTCCAGAGAGCCGGCGCTGGTGACAAGACAACTGCGAAGGGTTGGATTGTTGAAGCTAATAAGTCCCGGTAGCTAGTGTTAGCAACCAGGCCAGCCAGCTAACGCAAGCTGGCTAGCTTATACACTGTAGGCCTTGATTAGCTTGTTTTTGTGATATGCTAATGTTAAATTATCGTCAGCACCCGTCTATGGTGATACTATAGTATTGTATTACGTATACCAAAAGCTAACTTTAAGCACTGTTAAATTTCAGTGACAGTTTATCTGTGGCAGTTACTGTCCGATCTGCTAGTTAGGCTACGCGGTTAGCCAGTTGGTTGACTGCATCATACCAGCTGACAGGAGGCTAACATTAAGCCGCTGAATCCTGTTTGACAGTTCGGGAAACGATGTGTAACTTACCATGCTGCCCTTTTTTTAACAGCTCACGTATTTATTATATTATTCAACAATGCCCCGGCTAACACGTTTGTCATACAAGTGTGCCATTGTGATACATGTCCCGAAGGCAAGTCTGCGCATCCCTGTGCTCAATTAAACTGTGATCAGACGTTGACATTTATGGGGTTTTTTTCTGTCCACAATTTGCTCTCTTTTCAGTAAGTTACTAGCTGACGTTAGCTAGTAATGTCTCTAACGTTACCATCCGCCGATATACTTGAAACACCTCCTGGATATCCGTTTGAGGAAATCAACTATGAGGATATTGAGGTTGAGGAGGTGGGTTGTGTTTATTTTTCTGGTCTGTTCATGTCCCTGACACTGACAAGGCTCAATGCACTACATGGATGTTCAGAGGACAAGGTGCAGATGTTTACAACTAGGAGAACTGTCTTGTCATGTGTCCATTTTCAGGTGGTGGGGAGAGGAGCCTTTGGTGTTGTTTGCAAAGCCAAATGGAAAGGCAAAGATGTTGCAATCAAGACCATTGAGAGTGAATCCGAGAGGAAAGCCTTTATTGTTGAGGTAAGTTGCGATTGTCTTCACTAGAGTTTTCATTGTCACATGTTTAGTTGACACACCCTGTCAAGATCTAGCCAGTGTTATAGTTTAATTTGCTTCACATCATATCAGTGCCATTTGTAGTAGTGATGACACACTGGGTTATAAATATTTGTGAACTGAAAGTATTGAATAGCATGTATGCAGATAGAATTGTGTGTAACATTTCCTCTCTGTCTTCAGCTCCGGCAGCTTTCACGTGTGAATCACCCCAACATTGTGAAGTTGTATGGCTCTTGCAATAATCCAGTAAGTCAGCTTAGATGTTATTATATGTTATACTCTCTTAAAAGTCAAGTTTGTAGGATTTAGGGGGCTATATTGGCAGGAGTGGAATTTAATATAACAAGTATGTTTTCTTTAGTGTATTGTCCATGTTGCACCACCATGTTTCTACTGCACCCCAGAACAGTCAAACTAAACACTGGCTCTCAGTCAAGTCATTCGCGTTTTTGCATCAGCCCCTCCGGGAAAAAAGCATTGGAAAAACACTGATTTGAAGCATGACACTGCTTTATTCAACGTTTTTACTGGCTGAAATCACTGGCTCTGTTTGCTTTGGAGAGTAAGAGACCTTTGAGGCTAATTCACCTCCTGGTTAAAGCCTCCTGAACAATGAACATTGAAGGAGTTCAACCCCAAAGAAGTTTCAGCTGGTTGCAGTCTACAGTCCACACCACTAGATGCTACTTAATTCCCCTAAATCTTACACACTGGACCTTTAACTACACCGTCACGTTGATGATTCAACTCACCAGTAATTGCGTGTCTCAGTATAGTCGTGTACAGGGAAACTCAACTTGCTTTGCCTGAGGGCCACTTTTGCAAAATTACAGGAGGCCAGGGACCAGTTAACATTACATATATACTAATAATAATTATTAGTATATATAATAAATGAATTGCCTGTTTGCAACCTTTTGACATTTGCTGTCCTCACTTATCTTTGCCAAGAGGCAAATATAGTCAGAACAGCCCTGCACAGGGGAGTTGCACATAGGGTTGTTTCTAGGATTTGAGGACACGCACGGATGTCTTTTGGGGGGGTCAGGGGCATCCTCCCGTATTACCTTTTTTGGTGCTTTTTTATGTGCTCTGGCACCTTATTTACATTCACAGTACAAAAAAATTCCCCATGTGAATCAGTTCATTTTTGTTGTAACTTCAAAAATGGTCATCAGGCTACAAAGCCCCCTATTGTGGGCTGGATTTGGCCTGTGGCGGGCAGTTGAGTATATTGTATCTGTCTGATTGAAT
Source organism: Cephalopholis sonnerati (assembly GCA_019142605.1). NCBI lineage: Eukaryota > Metazoa > Chordata > Actinopteri > Perciformes > Serranidae > Cephalopholis > Cephalopholis sonnerati. The sequence goes on along the minus strand of JAGQAX010000009.1, from coordinate 9,360,229 downwards.
CTGTGAGTTGCTGATGATTTTCTGTCTTCTTCAGGTCTGCCTTGTGATGGAATATGCTGAAGGCGGGTCATTGTACAATGGTGAGTCTACATGTTGCATGAGAGAACAATACTGTTGTATTACTGATGACAGCATTTCTTCTGCTTTGCTAGTAGTGAAATGAGCACAGCCTTGCACAGACATGAGAAGCAGCCCTGTTCAGTTGACCCTCCCACTGTTTGCATGTTCAGTCATTTGTCCATTTCCTTTATAAACTAGTCTCTGCACAGTGACATGCGGCACAACCTTGTTTGTCCCTGCAGTAAATATCCAAATGGACCTAGGAAATAGTAATGCTTTGTCTTATGAATAATAGTCTTCCAATGTTTTAGCAAAATTCAGCATCATAGACCTTGTCTAAATATGACCTCAAGAGTGTAGCCTTATGTTTAAAAAGTGGGGAAATCACTGGTGAAAGAAAAGTCTTACTTGGCGGATATGGACCACTAAAGCTGACCACACATGGCACAGCATAATCAGTTTTATTACTCACACTTCATAGAATAAAGTTGGAACTTTACTGTTTCCAGTTAAAGGATAATTAGTTTTATTGCATTTTGGGTTTTGTTTTTATAGCTTTGACCATCATTACCATGGGTAATAAAAAGATTGTATTTCCATAGTCAATTGTTAAGATCTGAGAATGTGGAAATATCACTAAAATGAAGTCCCACAGGGTCAAGAAATAAAAGCAGTTAGACGATCGACAGGTTTTACACAATCCCCAGGTTAAACTTTCTTTTAAAAGAAGATGAATGCGAATGGTAAACTGAATACCTAACTTTTTTGTAATAAACATCCACCATAGCCTACAGACAGACAGACCTCCTTTAACTTTGACCAACTGCACATACAGCAGTTGCCTGCACTCATTTTTTCTGTGCAATCGGGGATTGTTGTTGACATTTTGTTCCGTTCGGGACCTCCAAATATTGTGATTTTAGATGTTCTGGATAAACTGTTGGTTTGTTTATAACCTGTCTGATCTGCAACTGAGAGTGTTTCTTTCCACATTGGACTTTGTTGTAGTGATGTCGCTGTATTCCCAGATCCCCCTTACACCTTGCATTAAAATGCTTTTTGGTTGATTGGATTACAATTGGATAGAGCTTAACCACATTGAAGTACAGATGTAAATGCACCCAAAATGCATTTAGGATGGATTCTGATCAGATCAGAGGTACCATCTCAGGAGATGTTCAGTAATGCATTGTGACCACATTGAACACAAGTGTAAATGCAGTTGCGTTTTCAGTCTACATACAACAATTATGTGGCTGGGGATAAGTAATCGTGTGCGACTGTTCCAAACCAGCGAGGTAGCAGCGGCTCTGCCTCTCCTGACACTAAAGGTAGTCTCTCTCTCATTTAATGCTAAAACTGCTGCAATGTCTCCCTCATCTGTAATGTACTCTAATTGTCGATCACTGTCTTTACAATCAGGTAGGCTTGTGTCATTCTTGTTGACCTCGCTATTGCCTTCTAAATCTTCCCGACTGGCTCTGATGTATGTAACAAAGAAAACTAAGGACCAGCAATTTTTTTTTAAATATTTGTTTTATTTTTATGCCAGTATTGGCTCTGAAAATGCAGACAGCATCACGATGGGCACCCTATGTGATTGGATTTTTTTTTTTTTTTTTTTTTTTAGATGATAAAAGAAAAATCTTCAGAAGTTGTTGACAGGGCAGATAGTTGTTGACAGGCGGGGATGAGGCCCATTTGGACTGTATGGGTACACTTAACAGGCCAGAGTCAAGACAAGACCATGTGTCTGCTTTTAGTTCGGTCCAACAAAAGTATACAAGCAAAACTTGGCATTATATATCACAACTGAGCCATTTTTGAAGCAGTGACTAACTGTTTGGTTGTTTGAACTGAACCAAGTGATCAGATCTCAATCGAATCACAATGTGGACACTGAGGACGCATATTAATACCAGGTATAAATGTAAACGCATTAAATCATATGTGGATGCAATCTGGATATGCAAGGTGTAAAGGGGATCCCAGATCTCAGCAGGTCAGTCTGACACTGTGATTGAAATGATGGCAAAAACTACAAAAATAAGGACAAAGTGTGAATAAACTGGAATTATTCATGTAAATTGTCGTGTTTATACATGCAGTTAGAGGCTTCTCAGCTCTTAAAGAATGACTGCAGGTAATTAATATATGCATGAGTGTTTCATGCTGTGCATAGGCCTTTTATCTGTTCTCCCAACACATCAATGTTTGGAACAGCTTTCATTCCCGAGAGGTTCGGATTGGCAAGTTTCTGTTTTTCCAGGACTAAATCCCGCAGTATGAGACTCTGCTGTGCTTTACACTTCACAATTACCTCCCCTCCCTAGATACTGAATCTCTATCAAAGTTACTCGCGGGAGCTACACTATGGCACCCTAACTTTGATTTCATTCAGTTGAGTTGTGAATACTGTTTTTGAACAATGTATTGTCAGTTTTTCCTCCTGGAATTAACTTGTTGAAGTTATAAGGAAAAGGTGTTAGTCCGGTGTGTTAGGTCGTTGTATGTGGGTGTGGATGTGTGTGCGACAGTGTCATGAAGCAGTACTTTCTGCTTCCACTGTAGTTTTATTGTCTGTGGTGGTGGTTGTGACTGTGCTCTCTTGTCCACAGTGCTGCATGGTGCTGAACCCCTCCCCTATTACACTGCTTCCCATGCCATGAGCTGGTGTTTTCAGTGTTCCCAGGGCGTGGCCTATCTCCATGGCATGAAACCAAAGGCTCTCATTCACAGGGACCTCAAGCCACCCAAGTATGCTCCTCCTCACCTCACACTCTCCTGTTTCACTGTGCCAATAAAGTGCCTGGTGGTTTCCTTTAAATTTATTTTATTTAGTTCATGTTGTTTAACAAGTGCTGCATTTTGAAATTGGTCAGATATTAGCCTTGATATTGTGAGCCAGACATCTACAGGTTTTTCCAGAGTCACACAGTATTGCAGGTATGCAGGGTTATTGTGTCTTACCAGGTGTGGTCAGGTGTGCAGAGGTGCCAAAATGGTTTGAACTTCTGTCTCAACCTGTTTTTCTAAAGAGTGTTTCCATATTTATTTATAACGTTTTAATGCGCTTTAACTGGAGCAACCACTCTTCCTTTGTTTTAGTACAAGACCAGTTTAGCAAGACCACTTCTTATTATGCTTTCGCCATAGCAACAGCCACGGTCATAGACATTATGTTTTGTTGTCTGTATGAATTGAATTCTATCAAATTTGGCACAAGCATCCTCTTGGGCTCAAAGATGAACTGATTAGATCTTAGTGGTCAAAGGTCACTGTGATCTCGCATCTGCCCCATTCTCGTTAATGTGATATATTAAGAATACCTTGAGGGAATTTCCTCAAATTTGGCACAAACATCCACTTGGATTCAAGGATGAACTAATAGATTTTGGTGTTCAAAGGTCAAGGTCACTGTTACCTTTCGAAACAAAAAACTCAAGAATTCTTATGCAAATTTTGACAAAATGGCTAAAAGGATAAAATGATGAAGTGATGAAATTTTATATCCAAAAGGTCAAAGGTCAGCTTCACTGTGACATTATAATGTTCTGCAAAAACACTTCTCTGGCCGTTATTCAGCATCATATCTCAGGAATAGAAGGGGAGACATTTGGTCAGATATTGAATAGGTGACACTAATCTTGGGTGTCCACCTTGAAACTGTGCTGATGGGATAGATCTTCTGTGCTGCTGGGCTGTAGATGTGTGTGAAGTGTCTGTGTTTAGAATTTGTATCTTCTTTGCAGCAACATCCATATTTAAAGCATAGTCTACTGTCATGGCTACATATGAGTCTGGACAGATGTAAATTGTAACTTCGCGGAGGCATACATCTCCCAGGCATAATTATAGTTTCTTTTGTTGTACCATAAAACTTCAATTATTAGCCTGGCTTATTATTTGCTTAAATTACTGAAATCAACAGGCTTGTATTTGGGACAGGCGTCTAGATAGGGACAGGCTTTAATTCCTTTCACGCAAAACTGTTGCTCAGCAAAGATCTGAAAATACAATCAAATTGTTTATTTAAACAATTACTCGTTTACAAATTAGGCCTCAGATAATATATCAATTATGAATCATTCATTTGATCTAGCTCTGACAGACAGCACATCAGAGAGAGATTGACTTGTGGCATTCGAGGATTACAGCACCCGATATACCGACACAACACTAGTTTGTCCTGTAAAATAATACTCACAACTTGGATTGATTTTTATGAAAAAACTCTTTTCATTCTTTTGATCAGAGGACCCTTATAGACTAAAGAAATATGAATAACTTACAGGGTAATCGAGGCGTGGACTCATAATTTGAGGCAGCCAACAACCCGGTTTTATACATCCAAAGAACTATTGATTGCAAAATGAGGCCTCATGAAGCATTTTCTTTATTTTCTGAGCCCACTAGATGGTACTTTTTGTTGCACAAAAGCTTGAAAGCACACTGATTTGCTATTCTTTGAGCCTCTCTCTTTAAACCAAGAGTGCCATCTAGTGGGCTCAGAAAATAAAGAAAATGCTTCATGAGGCTTCATTTGGCCATCACTACAAAGAACATGTATAAAAAATGACCTGCTGGGCAACCAGACCAGGCCTCTAATTGAGACTTGCTCATTTGTCAAATGGTGTAGCCACATCGGGCTAGTAAAAGGGACTGTGTGTTAAATTGAGACTAGGCTTTTACTGGAAGTTTTAGAGTATTTTATGCAAAAACATAGCACTGTATTACTCCCTTCCACTACCTGTTGGTTCTTTTAATAGTAAGTTCTGTCAATGTTTCTTTCACAATTGAAAACACTTCTACTATTATATTTTTAGAAGACAATGTAACACGAAGGAGGACAGAAGAAAAAGGGGTTCAGTTAATCAGGCACAGCAAAATTCATTGTAATAAAACACTTTTAATGCCTTAAGACAACAGATTTTATCCTGTTTAGATGCAAAAACTGTGTCTACAGAGGTGTAAAATTTTGCATGTATGAGTAACTACGGTTTTGCTCTAGTGGCTTTTGATAACACAGCAGTTTATAAGCAAAGCTTCTGGGCTCACTTTTTCATTTCTCTTTCATATTGACAAATACATTTTTTACCTGGTTCAGACTGAGATTAGCTGTCCAACAAAGCTCACCCTGCACTGCTACTGCAGAACATTGCTGGTGTTGAGATAATTCCAGAGTTTGTTGTGAACTCCTTTCTCATAGTGTTCTAAACTGCTGTACAGTGTTCTGGCACCTGATGGATGGTTCTGTTACTCAGACTGGACTTGGTGGATTGTACTCCATTGTCTGGAAAGTGTCCAAAGTAACACACAGCCACCAACGCAGCCCTTTCCATTTTTTTAATGCTGTGCTGTGTTATCAGTTCGAACACCCTAGTGACATAGTGTTACTGACGGATGTTTGGATCCCAGAGGTGTTACTCTACTAGGAAGTGGCAGGACTGTCTGGGAATGACCAGCTGGTCTGTTTCCTAGAGAACTGTTGTGGAGTTTCTAGGACTAACAGGCTCATACATTTTGACAAGTTGTCAACTTTGGGTTATAGGAATTTATTTCCATGCTGTTTTTAATGATTCTCCTCAGAGTTAGTCAGACTTACCCTTCCATTTCCAGTGATGAGATTGTGTCAATACACTGATACATTGTGCACTTTGAAGTACTCTGGTGAAACTATTAAGCTTTCATTTCATGTGGAATCACAGTAGAATTTATCTTGTTGCTTTTGTTTCTGGATCTCACTTAAATTTTTATTTCTTTTTTGCTTCCCAACCAGCAGCAAACCCCCTCTGAGGGGTCCAAAGTTAAATCTGAGTTTACAAGACTATGAAAAAGGGTCACAAGTCAAAGATATTAGAAACCACTGTGTTAGCCTGTACCTATAGCTTGTCACAGCACTTTTTTTTTACTCAAACAAGAAAAGAAAATGTTGAAATGTGAAGAAATGATTGATTATTGATTATTATTGATCATTTCAGGTTCAAAGCATTGTCTGCATCTTACGGGGTTTATTTTTTCCTTTCTTTGTTTTAGTCTGCTTCTAGTGGCAGGCGGCACTGTGCTGAAGATATGTGACTTTGGAACAGCATGCGACATTCAGACCCACATGACCAACAACAAAGGAAGTGCAGCATGGATGGCCCCAGAGGTATTTGAAGGCAAGTATGAGTGGCATTCCAAGTAGTTGAAGAGCTTTGGATACTGGCCCTGTCACTTGTTTTTTAACTAAAAAAAATGTTCATTATGTATCCAGTTACTGTGTGACTTCTACAAATGATCACAGAATCAACACAATCCAATGAATCAGCTCACCCTGTTGCATCTGCTCTCTCTTGCACCCACCTTTTGCTGCATTGAAACTGCATGGTTCGGCTCAACTCCACTCACTTTTGGTACCAGGCTCTTTCCTCTGTTTTGTTTTCCACCGTGGGTAATTCCTCCTCAGTGTAGGCGCCGCGTGCAACTGCCTAAAATTACTGTTCATTTTGGAAGATATTTTTTTATCTTATCATAATCTTAATCCAATGTTTTTGTTCGTTTTTATCATATTTAATCAACTTGCTCCTAGATTTAATAATTTAGTTTTAGTGGATTAATATTTTAGGCATTTTTAGTCATCAGATCATATTGAACATTTCAGTCAATTTCGTAAAAATCAAACCAGTAATTTAGTCGTTTTAGTCAAAGATTTTATCATGTCGTTATGCGAAGAAAAACACCGGTTGAATTATTACTTGCCCACTACAGTTTCATGTCTTGATCCCCCTGCATATATAACCAGCACTTGTGACACCAACCCGAGCATATGTGTGTACATACACACACACACTAACACACATACTCCAACATATGACCAACAGTTGCACTTACAGACACTCTCTTTCCTTCTCTGTCCCTCTTTCACACACACATACACACACTGTTCCAATAAAACTGCATTACTGCCAGCTTAACCAACTCTTGTATTCTCTGACCAGTCTATAGCCCTTTCTATTGCCCCAACAACAACCTTTCGTAACGCTGGCTTGCTTTTGTACACAGAACTAAACAACAGTGGCATAACGTTGCTCTAGTGTGTGATTTTTAGATAGCATGCTGGCATTTCAGAATCAAAAGAGCAGCGATGGGTTTAACATGTAACACACTAGCGCAACATATAAGCCTTAGACATAATATGTGTTGGCTTTATAAACAATAACAATGGCATTAACATGGCAACAACAATCATTTACTGTTAAATGGCAGTTGATCTCATCCTCTGCTCGAATGGTAAAGGCACTTTGTCATTTGTAAGGTGAAGCATACGCAGTGTATGGTGTAGTTTTACGGGCTGCCATTTTTAAAAATCTGGGTCAAGTAAATGAAAAAATGGCAGGGTTGTGCAGATTGTCCTGTGTTGCCCCGGTGACAATTCTCTCGGACTGATCAGTGGTCTGCAGTGTTTTAACTTCACATTTTAGTATCGGCTCAGCTCACTTGGAACTTTGACTGAGGTGGTACCAAAAAAAGTAGCAGGTACTATCCACAACTTCTAATGTAATGCCAAAGAAGAGCGAGTCAGGTTGGGTGGAGCAGTGCTGTACCATGCAGTGAAAAATGCGGCATTTGTTTTGTCACCTTTCACCTTAATGGCAGCTTAGCGCTCCCAGCATGGAGCCATTAATTCTTGATTCATCATCAGCGGCCTTACTCCACTGCTTTATTGATGGTAGTCTCCCAAGCACAGTGTGAAGATGAATGGAGTGATGCTGGTGGCTTTATTTCCCTCGGGAGACGACAGTGTAGAATTTGTGTTCTCATTCAGCCAGGGACCTAATGTATTTCTACATGATGAGACATGTTCTTGGCGAGGGGGTCACGAGGAAAGATGAATTTAGCCCTAGTCATTATCTTGTTTTTGGAGGCTAGTTACAAGACTCCAGTGCAATTAAATTTCACTTTTGCCCTCTCTGTGAACTCTTTATAACTAATTTGCATCAGTGTGAGCAGCACAGCAACTTTAAAATAGGTGTGTGATGTGCACTTTAATTCTGCAATAATAGGCTCTGTAATTAAGCAACACAGGAGCTGTTCCTTGGTAAAAATTGCTCCCTTATTTTCCTCCCCCTCCCCCCACTGAAAGCAGAGATGAGATAAAAGCTGCTGCGCTTTCTCAGGCTCATCCTCGCTCTCATCTCAAACGTGCCACAGAGAATTAGCTTTATCAGTCAGTCAGCGATGTCAAACGGAGCCTATTTTCCCTGTTTGAAAAGGACCTAAGTGTTGCTGTGGGTTCTTCTGTACTCGCAGGCAGCAATTACAGCGAGAAGTGTGATGTGTTCAGCTGGGGGATCATTCTCTGGGAGGTGATCACTCGCAGGAAGCCCTTTGATGAAATTGGAGGACCAGCTTTTCGCATTATGTGGGCTGTGCACAACGGTGAGTCACCTGTGTGTGTGTGTGTGTGTGTGTGTGTGTGTGTGTGTGTGTGTGTGTGTGTGCATGTGTGTGTGTGTGTGTGTGAATGTATGTGTGTGGAGGATGCAAAGGCCATGTCCAGCTGTCAGCCGCTCTGAGTCCTTAGACGTGCCTGCCCAGCAAGGCCTGCTGTGAGACTGTGAAAGTAAAGAGCCTGGCATAGGAGCGCATGTTCACCTGTGCAGCGCTCCCTGCAGTTTACTCTAATCCAGAGATGGATGGAGGAGAATACTAATGGGACACTAATAATACCTCAGGACGAGTTAAATATTTTTCACCACTGGATGTGCCTGCCTGAGTCATTAGTGGTTGGAGCAGCAGGAAACGAGGGATTAAGCATAAATTCGTAATATTTCTTTGCTTGTCTGGTGTGATGCCAAACGCTATCTATTCTTTTGACTGCGTGTGAGTAATTATAACTTTTTTTTTTTCTTTTTTACACATTCAGGCACAAGACCTCCTTTAATCAAAAATTTGCCCAAGCCCATTGAGAGTCTGATGACTCGCTGCTGGTCTAAAGACCCCTCTCAGCGGCCTTCCATGGAGGAGATAGTGAAGATCATGACTCATCTAATGAAGGTAAATCTGTCCTCACACACTGCTTACTCCATCTACAAGGCTTTCATTAAACTGGAGTGAATGAATCAATAAACCTGACCACAGAGTTCAGTCACACAGAGCAGAAGGTAACGTGAAATGGTCCTTCTAAAGAGAGAGCCAGGATATGAATGCCATAGATAAAGCTTTAATGCCACAGACATTAAACACTGTATCACCTCACACAGAGAGGCATCGCTGTTATGTAGCCTGCCCTCATTGATAAAAAATGGGGTGAACAGAGTAATAGAAACACGTGTCACTATAAGGCAGTTCAATTCAAAAGCACTACAAACTACATAGTCCAAAATGACCGTACAGTTGAATCAATGAGCCTCAATCTCAACAGTGACTGAACATTAGATGAATGGAAGAGTTATTGCAGGACTGTAGTATTAGACAACATTAGTTTTAGCTTGGTATACCCAATAAACTGTAACTGAGTGTGCAGTCGTATAAGGAGACTTGACCAGTTGAAAGATATGAAATTGACGACAGGGCCTGAATTTCAGTGCAGGATTGTGGGTATTGCTCATTGATTCCCGCAAATCTATCATCTCAACATTTGCACCGGTGTGGAATGTGGTCTGCGGGCTGACTGGCCTGATTGCTGCATCAAACAGACCAACTTCTGCCCCTGGACAACACACCTGGCCTGCTATCTCTCCCTCTCTCTACAAGGTTACGAGCCCCCTCTGCTGTTGCAGCATCCCTCGGTAGCATAGCATAGATTTGCATCCAGAAAAAAAGCACCAGAACCCGAAAGGAGTAGCGTAAACAGCGCTGCCAGTTATGTCAATGTCAACATTAATCCCCAGGCTCCTTAGACAGGTAATGGTGATGTTACCAAAGCAGAGCAGCAGTCCAGAGACACATCTCAGGCTAACCATGGCACAAACTTAACAACGGTGAACTGAGCTGCTTGATTTGTAAAATGTACAGTGCTGTGCCTTATCTCAGCCGATGTTTTGAAAACATCAACTTTAAATCACCATTCAGATGGTATTTCTCATACAGCAGGGAAACAATAGAGCCTGGAGACAAGAGAGAAGAGGGAACCACCAAAAGAAAGACTAAGGATCAGTGGTGGAAGAAATATTCAGATCTTTCACTGAAGTAAAAGTAGAAATACAACATTATAGAAATACATTGTTACCAGTAAAAATCCTTCATTCAGATTCCTACTTAAATCAAACTACATAACTGTTAACCTTAAAATATACTCAAAGGAATAAAAAGTAGGAGCACTCAGTCATTCAGAATATTATATAGGCTACTGTATCATTGAATCATAGTTATTGTTGAATTAATATGAACATTACTGTAATTTTGCAGCTGGTAAATGTGGTGCTCTTTTTTTTTTTACGAAATATACAGTGTATAAATCACCTGTATTGGAAGCTTATAGGGAGGGAATTCCCCTCCCATTTTGAAAAATGAATTTCAGGCATATTACCTACATTTTTAACTCATTATACAGCTCGGGAGGAATGTTTGCTGAACCTGCGTTGTATCATCATAGAAATGCAGCCTTGCCTCACAGGGTTTTTTGTTGCAAGATAGAGTCATAAATAATGAGAAAAAGCACAGAAGTGGTGTCTTGTGTTTTAACTCTTTCCAATGTATCAGGGAAAATCCCAAGCTCTCATGCAAACATATTACTTTTGTTACAAAATGATCTTGAATTATTACATAGAGTAGACAGAAGTTGCTTTCTTTATGGTTAATTATCAGCAGATTGATTTAATTGTAGTTAAACCTTTAAATTTAAGCTAAAATCACACGTCTAATGTCAAAATCCTGTGGTTAGTCTGCTTTTCTTTTGCACTTCAAACAAACCACACCAGAGTCCAATTAGAGCTGGACCAAAAGTGACAGTTTTAGGCTATCTCTGTCTTTTTAAACCAGCCTAACCCAACCAAACCAAAAAGTGTGTGTATAGTGTGCCTACCTCATTTGCAGCCTGTCACACCGCAACACCTGAACAGATGTTATTATCAGTTATTATATATTGAAATCCACCTCACTTTTTACATTCACAATGAGCATGGATAGAAAGATGTAGTCCACTTTTAGGGTCACTTAAAGGCAATCAAGATGTGCATCTTTAAGAGTCAAAGTCACAACTGAAGCTGTGCTTGTGACATCCAGCCTTACTCACTCTTTTTTCTGTTTTTTTTTTATCTTCTGGCAGTACTTCCCAGGATTTGATGAACCCCTGCAATATCCATACCAGTATTCAGATGAAGGTCAGAGCAACTCTGCAACTAGTACAGGTACAAAAGTTATCCTCACACTTCCAGTGCAGGAAGTTCATGTTAAGGCAGTATCCAGAATTAAATGCACAAGTGCCAAAGATTCAATAAAAAAGTTGAGTCAGTACTTATCAAATCAGAAGCATGTACAAAGAAAATACATTATTCAGGGGTTCCACAGCCATGGAAAATCTGGAAAAGTCATGGAATTTCACAATCACATTTTCCAGGCATGGAGAAGTCTAGAAATTAGGAAACATCCGTAAAAGTTGTGAATATTCTTGGAATTATTTTGTGTTTAATAAAATTGCTAATTTTGTGTGGATAACCTTCCACGTAATGTAACATAATGTCTAATGTATTTTCTGTAGCTGACAACTAATATCGCTCTAATATGTGTCGATGTGTTACATTTTGTTTACCATCATGTATGTTTCATCATTTTCTCCTCATGCTCTGTCTCTTCCTTCGCGCATGCCTGCTAGTTGAAATTGTGTTTAGAGTTTGATTCTGATACATTTGAAAAACGTCAGGCAAGAAAACCAAACCCTGATTATGTTTCACTCATTCAAGTTTAGCTTCCTTTACTGGTGCTAATCCTTTGTCTGGATAGCATAAGTATTGTTACCGGGAAAGCTCTTTGGATTCATGTTTTTTTGTCTTCAGCACCCCAAAAAATTTACTATGTCTAAAACAACCATGTCTATGATTTTCTTTGTCCACAGTAAAATGAGCACGTTAGACGTCAGTTAGTTTTAATGTAATAATTCACAACTATTCTACCTGTTCATATAACCAGTCATAGGAGATCACAATCATTTGGAACTACTTATAGTTGCCTTTTTGCTATATTATGGGTGACATATTTACACATATCCATTCCTGAATAACAACCGATTAAATCATTTTACTGCCCAAGGGGCCTGAAATCAGACTACAGACTTCTTACAGTAACAGAAATGCAGACCAGAGTGGACAAAAGTCTAATGTAGAGGACTGCATTGGCATTGGGATCCTGTGCAATCCAACCCAAACCTTGCAGGAGCGTGCAGTCTTGACTTTGGTAAGGGATCGAGTGGGCAGTCAAATAATGAACTGCGGGTCCCCGGATTTGTTATAATACAACAAAACTTGGAGCTCTCCTCCCGAAACAGTGCGTTATAAGTCTGTCTCCTTACTGTCTGTCTCTGTGCGTCTGTCATTCTGGGTGTACATGAGAGCGTGCAGGCTCACTGGCCAGTCACAACCAAGTTAAGTCAACTTGTGCTTACATCAGAGGCTCCACCATAGCCTCGTACTTTGCTTCTGTTGCGGCAGTATAACAGTGAATAAATTGTTTTGAGCATCACAACCCCAAGAAAATGACTCGTTTCACTGTCAGAAATTGCCTAATTTGGTCCGATAACATTTGAAAAGTCTAGAAGAGTCACATGATTGAATTTTTTAATCCCCATTCAAGTTAGCATAGGGCTAACTAGAGTGAGGTGGAAGTCCAGAGCGCATTCTCTGCTCATTCCATTAAAAATAACAAAAGTATTTAAAAAAAGTAAAATAACCTTTTCTTGAATGTTATGTACCTGAAAACATGACAAAAAATTTGATTAACATTTGTATTTTTTGCATAGGTTGAGGCTGCAGTAAATACATATGCAATCACATTACCATCCCTTCCTCCACTCATAACTGACTATGCTGTACATTTTATATATACTTAACTCAAGAGCTTGTAAAAACTGTATGAAACCTATAAACCTCTTTCCTTCTCTGTGCCCTGGGGAATAACAGGTTCATATGTGGACTACACTGGCACCAGCACAAGCAACAAAAGCGACGCAAACATGGAGCACAGTGATTCTCAAGGGAGCAACGACACTATCAAGATTACGCCTCAGTTTGCTCCTTACTTCAAGCCGAAGGTAAACCACTTCACCAAAATTCTGTCTATAATAGGAGTTATAGACTAAGTTACGGGAGAAAACAAATATTGGAAAAACAAGCTTCTGTAGTAAAAGTTTATTTGGTTCTCTCAGGCAGACCCATTGAGGACTCTGCCTCTGTCCAGGGGGGGAAGTGTTGAGAGTCTGCCTGCACGAACACAGTGCCTGGCATCATCTGACAGCAAAAGAATGAGCGCTGACCTGTCGGAGCTGGAGCCTAAGATGCCATTTGCACCTGCAGGTAATGCCAGACATTAGCAACACAAAACAGCACATGCAAGCAGGGAGAAGACCTTATCAAGGCAAACTGGCATGCTCTCATGAAATTTTGAATATTATTTAATAAGAAAAGTTGCACAGGAAAGGCATGCAGTGTTATTGGCAAGGCGAGTCTTGTTGGAATAAGGCCTCTCCAAGTCCACAAGAAACTCCTCCCCAGGCACTCGAGTCAGGTTCTGTTTTTATGTGCTTTCATCACTTTGAGGTGAATATTGATTCCTCATATAAACACATCCACATGTCCCTGAAGACTAAGGCCCGTCAGACCCAGCTGTCAAACATCTCCCCTCTTTTAAAGGCTCTGACAGAAAGCAGTCAACACTCACCAGTGCTGTTGTGGTGAAATTAAATCTCAGGGGCTTCCTGGTAGACTTTTGATTTGATTTGAGCATAGAGAGTATGTCAGGGTTTTAGTTTTTGCTCTTTTCAGACTTGGATGTAACTGTAATTCAAACATCAACACCCTCTGTCCTCAGATTGCCTTGAACTTTAGTCCAAACAGCACCAGAGCTGAATGTCTGCTGTTGTTTGTGCTGAAAAAATTAGTGCTGTGGCCGTCAGCAGTCGACGTCAGTACCACTCCACAGCGTCTGGAATGCACGGAGTGCATGCTGCCCTTGCACGTACACTTTATGCTCTGCATGTGTGTGGCCCACAGTTCCAGTCCAGCTGTGGGCCCCCAGTCTGTCTTAGTCCGCATGCTTGTTGTGTTCGCAGCTGTACGTGTGTGTGTGTGTGTATGTGTGTGTTTTCGCAGCACGTCCGCAGTATAAACGAGGCCATCGTAAAACGGCATCATTCGGCACCATTCTGGATGTCCCCAAGATCGTCGTCACAGGTATCACTGGGTTTCCTGGTGACCGGGTGGAGCTGGCTTGGCTTGGCTGGCTTGGGTTGCTGTGCTCTGACATGGCCCTCTCCTGTGTGTCACTCCATATGCCACAGTGCTCATTTATATGAAGTGAGTTGCATGTCTCAGGGCAGTCTCTTTCCTAAAAAGAGGATATAATTGAGCTGGTCCTGGAATAACACACATCAGAGTTGCCTTATGTCTCTGTGATTTTTTTTTAGTTGGCAGAAGCAGAACATGAGTTAATATTCTCATCTTGTGTCACCTTTCACACCCAAAATTAAGTTTCCTCAGATGTTTATGAGCCTTTCTATCACTTCTGTCAATAACGGCATATTTTTAGCTGACATCAGGAAATCCAATCAGTTTATTGCATCAGATCAGGTGACACGTATGAGATAAGCCTTCTAACTCATGGCCCTGTCCTCTCTGTCATCTCTCTGGCTTGGCTGCAGCAGATCATGGGTAGCGGGAGTAAAGTCAGTGCACCAGTTCTCTGCATTTGAGCTTGTCCTTGCCTTTCATGCATAGAGGACTTAGAGAAAGCATGGCTAATTTTTTTCTCCCCCTTTTGCTCTCTTTACATCCATTAACTTTGAAAAAGTCATTTTGATTAATTTCTTTCACATTGAGGGTCAAAGCTATTATTACAAGCAGAGATACGGATGAAAGGAATGGGGACAGCTCTGGATGTCAGAAAAGGCTTCTATTTTGGAGCCGTGTGAGACACAATGAATGTGGCTAATTTAATCCAGTGACTAAGGGAGTCAGGTGATGCATGTTACTGGAGGTAGGGCACTTATGATTGCATGTGCACACCTGGACATCAGGCCTTTTCCCCTGCACAGAAATCCTTAGTGGCCATTGAGTGGGGGTGTAACTGTATACGAAAAAAAAAATAAATCAGTTTGGTTTGTACTTCAGATATGGGATACAGGAAAAACAAAAGAAATGCAGAAGATAATTTTTTTTTTTCATTTATTTTGGAAAAAAAATAAACATTAAATGGCAGCTCACTGGCTATAATTCTTAGGTGTCCACCAAAGCGTTTTTGTTTTTTTTTTCCTGGAGCCAGCACATTTTTTAAATTCTTTACTGAGCGCCAGTTAGGCCTTTTATTTTCTGAGCACTGAGAATTGAAAAATGTTTAACTCTGGGTAAAAACACTGTGCTTCGGACATTCAGTCAGTGGCGGAGGGTAAAATACTGCAAAAACAAACCATCACATCTTACATATACAAGTGCTGAACAACAACAACGGTGAAGAAATCTGTTAATGTACTGTATATGTATTAATATGTTTCCTCTCGTGAACCTACACAGACCGGTGGGTCCCTACTCTCTCCCTGCAAGCCTCAGCTTTCCCTTTATCCAAAGCAAGTACTCTACCTTATGCTGACATGTTTACCTCTGCGGATATTCCGAATCATAGCAACCAGACGCATCTTAAGTGTCTCAGCTGATAAAATGCTGCTCCTCCAAAGCGCTCTCAAGTGCTCCCAGCCAGGTATTTCCTAAAGAGTGTCTGGCGTTTATAACTGTTTTCAACTGGCCTTACTGTAAAAAATTATAGCACTCACACATTGGCATATACACCATTACAAAATAATAATAATAATAATAATAATACAAACATCAGTAATGCACCATCATTTTAACAAAAGACTTACATATATGGTGTTTTCTTTGGATTGGTTGTTTCTATATTTGTATTTCCTCAAAAATAAAATAATATATATTGAATCCTATGAATTGAATTGGAATCTGGCAGGAAAACAAAATGATAATGTATTATGAATAATATAAAATATGATATGATTGATGTGGTTATGATAAATGACAAAATATGCATCCCATGCTTTCACATATTTGTCAGTAATGTTAAACAGAGAGCAACAGAGATGAGGGGACACGCAGACACATAAGCAGACAGAGACAGAGAAAAGAGCAGGGGAGCAGATTCGCTTGCTGACCAGCGCTGAGAAATGCGCTTCTGGTGTGAATGACCAGGCGACAGTTGGTATATCAGGGCGCTTCCGCATCCAGTGTGAACATGGCGTCAAGTTCACATTCCCAATGTTGCAAATAAACTTACCACTGAACCTAATACTGTCCTTTTACTTCATACTTTGACTTACCTGTTTGCAAAATGTAAATTAACCTAACTCACTCTAATAACCTTCTTTATTCATTCAACCCACCTCCTCACGGAACCACATATATATCACTTATCTTTATACTTACCTGCAATGTTTGTGTAATAAAAAATGATGATTTGTCATAAATAATAAAAATTATTATTGTTATTATTATTTTAAAGGAAAAGGAAAGGGTTGTTGTTGCTATATAATACTTAAAAATGTTTTGGACACATATTTATAGCGACACAGGGTTTGACTTCTGAAAAAGTATTTTTCATTTCACTGTGTCTTCAGCTATTTTACATTCCGTTCAAGAGTTATTCTCATATTCAGTCAAGACTCCCTGTTTATTTTTTTATTTTTTAGTTATGTAAATCATAACTTCTCAGCAGTTTTTCAACATTTTAAATATTTAAGTGAAGCAAAAAATACAAGACAATTATACAAATTAGAAATATACTAGGGTTTATAGCAGTGGACAGTCTAGCTGGCCAACAGTGCGACACCATGAAGGCACATCATGTCAAGTGTACTTGTCAGTCTATACACAATGCATCTATCCTGTCCTGTTGTCAGAGCTTTCCAACTAGTCTTCGCTCTTTACAATTTATGATCCTCACATGCTAAACATAGGCTGTAGTACAATACATAAGAGAAATTTCACAGGCTAATTCAGTGCACTGTAGTGAAGAAAGTCACATACTGAACAAAACAACCTGTACTGAATGATGACTGAAAAATACATGTATCGTTACACCCCTGCCATCAAGCAACAATTAAAAATAATGCAACTGCAAATCCAGAATTGAATCCAGATTTTTTTTACTTAATTTTCACTGCAGGATATTTTTTTCAAAATTGCATGTATCTAATTGTAAAGGTTGAATTATGAAAATGTTAAAAATTTAGTTTAGTGACAAAGAAACAGTTGCAGCAGAGAGTTCAGCTCAGTGTATAACAACAACAGAAGGTACAGAAAGTGAAGATCCATTATGTTCTTTGTGTTCTCTTTGGTGTGATTGTTTACATGTGTGTGTCCTTGTGTGTTGTGTCTTCACTGTGCCATAGACAGAGCTTGTAGTCACTGTAGACCAGATAAACCCAGTCAACTGTATTTGTTTTGAAGTGTGAGTAAGTGACTTGATCCATCCCATGTCATGTAAAGTTTGGGAAATGCACTCACTGTAGAAACAAACGTGCAGTCCCAATACATGTGACTTAGTGTTTCATATTGCCCTCATGGGAAAATTGGTCACGTTTATTTTATTGATACTGTGTTTGGGCTTAAGTTAAACAATTATGTACTGTACATTGAAAAAAAAAATACACCATCAAACTCAAAAGTGCATAGCTACAAAGTTGGAAAAAGGTCTCATTAACTCTTGACAAACCAGATCTACTAAGTAATGCTGTATATTGTAGTTGACTTTGGAGTCACACAGTGTAGTAGGGTTAAAGTTAAAGGGCCAACTAATGAGCCACAATTTGTGTGCTTTATATTAGGGCTGTGCTGAATAGTTCAAAGCTTTATTTATAGCATTTACTAGTGATGGCCAAATGAAGCCTCGTGAAGCATTTTCTTTATTTTCTGAGCCCTCTAGATGGCGCACTTGGTTTAAAGAGAGAGGCTCAAAGAATGGCAATCCAGTGTGCTTTCAACCTTTTGTTGAACAAAAAGCGCCATCTAGTGGGCTCAGAAAATAAAGAAAATGCTTTGTGAGGCTTCATTTAGCCATCACTAGCATTTACATTTGAATTATAAATCAACAAATGTGTTTTCATACCCAGTATGAATCACTTCTGCTATTATCGCACCTATAGTAAAGTGTTTTTTTTCCACACTGTCACCACAGTGTGTCAGTAACACCATCAAAGACAGTCGCACTGTGTGCAATTAAAGGTGATAGAATTCAAACTTTAGTGGAAAGAGATGATGTCATCATTTCCAAAGTTCACAACATGTTTTTATCTTAACAAAATATTCTACTTAAATCCATATTTGTTGGCTGCCTTTCAAAAACAACATTTTCACTGCAGTCAAAGAACTGTTAGCTTCCCTGCCTACCACACACAATAGGAGTCCCACACATGTATTAATGGGGCGGTCTAGTAGCAAACCAACCGCACCATAGATCACATGTTTATTAAGAAACTTGATTTAACAAAGAAGACTAACTCATTCAATCCAGTGTCATATTATTCTAATTGAGGATTTTTTTTGAAAATGTATTCATTTATTTTAGGATGCTGACGTTGTAAAATATGATGACAGACATTTGAAGCTTTATTCTAAAACCTCATAAAACTTTGAATGGAAAAAAAGACATTCAGTACAGCCCTACTTTATATTGAATACAAATCATATTATGATATTCAGGTCAAGAAAATATACAGAAATTTGAAATTTGAAAAATATTGAAAGTATATACTGTATGTGTATTGTTGGAATGAATCCCTTCAGTTACACTCACTTATATGTTTATATTTATATGTTTTGGTATTGGTGTGTGAGATAGCGTGCAGTAGCCACTAGTTCTTATTGGCCTTGTCCAAGACCTCACCTCACTATCCCTAACCCAAAGCAGCCAGTCAGTGCCAACCAATCACATAAGCAGGCCCAGCTGTCCTTGTGGATAGGTTTGGTTTACGGTGAGGTGTGTGTATGTTTGTTGTGCGCTGTCAGTGGGGCCGGGCACTTTTAGCACTGTGGTCACGTTCTAGCCGTGCCACAAGCACATGTTGACAGGCCAGGACATCATAGTGGGTTAAATCAGTGCAGCTGTCCCTGTGTCGCTCTGTGGGCCTGAATATCCCACAAGCAAACACGGGCGCCAATCCCCCTCCATATCTGCAAACTCTGCCGGGTCTCATTCTTTGTCCTCTGTCTGTCCATCCCATCCACAGCCACATGCGATCCTCAGAGACGTCGATCCGTGCAGGATCTGCCAGGCATCGGCACAGAGTCCAGCCAGGTAAGACACAGGCAGACACTAGGAGTGAATGAAGGACGGTCTGTGGAGTTTTATTCATTGATGGTTAGAGTCACTGCCGGCACAGGGAGTTGAAATTGGTCTGAGTAGAGTCTAACATCAATTTAAATTGCATACAGCAATCATGCTCCCTATCATTATAAATGAAAACATGGTGAATGCATGACAGTACACGCCCTGATCATTTTAATGGCATAGCTATGTTATCCCGACCTGCTTGTTCATTGGGAGTCTGCAAGCGGTGGCTTTTCTCATCTCACACTGTGTGACTCTTTTTGAAATGTGTTGGACAGCTGTTGAGCACTACACGTTTGCAAAGAGGGCAAATAAAATTAAATACAAATTCAATTGAGATGAAAATGTGCAGAGGGAATCAGCACTCCCCCGCCACATGCACGTGCCACAGATATACCTGCATGAATATGGATAGTTGATGGTGGTTGGCTGGAAAATTTTAACAAATTGTCCAACAATATTTGCTTATCAGTTGTAGGAAATCGAACCGCTCAAAAATGGTACATATCAACACAGATTGTTTGGATGCTCAATGTTGCGGTCCTTGCTCACCAGACCACTGCTGACAAAATAGTTAAAAAATGTTGAGTTAACAGCAGACATTTGTTTACAATGTCTCTCAGTGCTCCTGCCAGTTCAGCTGTACGTGATCGTGGCCCCGCCCACTCAGGCTTGGAAATTAAAGAAACATTTCTGATACATCTCCAAAGACCTTATTTCCTTTCAAAAACAATCAATTAAAAATCACTGACATTATTTTCAATTACAAAAGAGTGATTTCAGTTGGACTTAAGTATTCAACATGAAAGCTACGCCCATGATTCAAAGCTGGCTAATGATTTCAGGTTGAATGTGAGGTTAATGATGCACAGATTTTAGACAAAACTTTATGAAAATCAGACTGAAGAGTTGAACTCCAGCAGAACCCAACCAGAGGAGTTTGTTTCTCTGTTTGCTACTCTCATCGCTCCTTCCCTCATGTGATGCCTGGTGGATGTTTGACTGATTCCATCTTTCATGTGATGCATTCTTTGTCAAAAGAGAGAAATCCTGTGGGAGAAAAGGTCATGGAATATGACATGTGTTTGATATGTCAGCTCCAGGAAGATGAAGACATCAGTGTAGGAACAGCCAGATGCTCCCTCCTCAAACACACACAGCTTCAAATAAGCTCCCTAGCTCGCAGCATTTCTCCTGCTTTCCCAAACATTTGTCTCCATTTGTTTGGTAGTAAACCCACAGCTCTGTGCAGTCAAAAGGTCATTTAGAGTTCACCATGAAGACTTTGTACAAAGATACTGTTGCTAAAGAAGATAAATTGTGCCGTGCTGCCTGTGGGATTCCCAGTGGTGTGACAGTGCCATTGATCAGGGAGTTGTGTTT
Source organism: Cephalopholis sonnerati (assembly GCA_019142605.1). Taxonomy (NCBI): domain Eukaryota; kingdom Metazoa; phylum Chordata; class Actinopteri; order Perciformes; family Serranidae; genus Cephalopholis; species Cephalopholis sonnerati. The sequence continues at coordinate 9,339,262 of JAGQAX010000009.1, read as the reverse complement.
GTGTGAATTTACTTTGTTAACATTTTGATTCTGCTCCCATATTGGGATCTCTGGAGACACTCTGAAACATTGTATGCTGGTAACATTGGATTAACCTTAGAGTTTATGGTATGTGTTGTCATTCCACCGCCTGCCAAAAAAAAATTCCTATTGCATTTTTGACTAATGTTCATAGTTTGGAATGTCATTATTTTAACAGATTTTTTTTTTCTTCAGTCACAGTTTTTACTTAAATGGAATTAAGTTTGGCCAAATGTAATTCATTGTAAAGCATGTAAGGGCTTTATACTGGTGCCATAACTAACTCTGCTCTGTTCCTGCCCCTACCCAGAGGTTAATACTCAGGCATACATTTACAACTGCAAACACCAGCATCACAGGTGTTGTGGTTATACCTTTTTGTTACAAAAAATTAATCCACAGCTGCCACCCAATCAGATCTGAAAATTCTCAGTGACTACAGAGAATTTAAATTATCCAATGAACTGCATTCTGATGGCAGTAACTCAAAAAATAAATGCCAAACAAACAGGAAATTCAGATCAATGCACTTGCAGTGCACGGCAGTGTCACCTAACAAACAATGATGTAATGAAAGTTGGTGATTCATTTCAAAAGTGGTGCCTCAGCCTCCAAAAGCTATAAAGAGAGAGAGATGTTGTATATATATTAGTGAAATGGCTCAGGACCATTTATGGACATAAAACCGCACTGACTCATTTCCAGCACTGTTTCCTGGATTGACATTGTTAGCTGTCTGTCTCCAACAGCATCACTTTGATAGACGGAAGTATGTCATGTGGACACTTTATACCAGCTTGCAAGTGAACAAAATCACATATCACACCAGTAAAAAATGGATTTTCTTTAGTAAACTTGATTTGGTATGTTCCTCCAAATGAACATGATAAGCAGATTGTTTTGTTTTATGATTTTTTTTTGTTTGTTTGTTGTTGTTTTTTTTTATTTTATTTTTTTGATTGACAGTGTTTGTGTCCTCTTGCAGGGGAGCAGAAACAGCAGCCGGTCCTCCAGTCCTAGTGTGAGGATGATGCCACCTGATAAGACAAGCAGTAGAGGTTACTTCTCTCCTGATGACCCCACAGGTATTTATGATGACTTTTCCACTGAAGTTAGCTACTACAACACAATCACACCAGAGTGAATAGCACCATTTAACAATTGCACCTAAAAAAAAAAGAAGAACAGATTGAATATGAACACAGTGAGTGTTTTACCCTCTCTCATCATGAGGCCTGTTAAGTGATCAGACAGAACTTTATTTACAGCTTAGTACTTAATCAGTGTACACATGGAGGTCTGAGGAAAGCTGACTTGATGCCTAAAAAGACACAAACGATATAAGCTTAAGGGAAAAAAAATGGCGGAAACCTGTCACTTTTCAATAAAAAATGGCTAAAATATGTGGAGCTGGACACAAACACACAACCTGTGTGTTAAAGGAATACTTAACCCCCTAAATGATCATTTGTGTATCAGTTACTCACTCCGTGTTACATTGAATTCATGAAGAATACTTTTTTTTCTCTCATGCCCCCAGTGAACAAGGAATCCAAAAAACGAGAAATTCTTGATGAATTGAAGTCATAGGGGTCCACGTTTAACAACGGCAAAACAGTCTCATGTATCTAGTCGTATGCTCAGTACTTCCCAAACAGACAGCCCTTTCCAACGAGGAACTAAACTGAAAGTGAACCTTGTCCACGCTTCTTCAAACCCAGATTCATTTCACAAAATAGTCATTTTAGTTTGCTGAACACGGGAGCTGCTGGACTACCACTGCCTCGATCAGTAAGTTTGTTTGTTTATGTTAGTTTTCAAGCACCAAAGTCTCACAATAACACAAGATATCTGATCAAAACAGTGGATAGATCAGCAGCTCCTGTGTTTAGCAAGGTAAAATTACTCGTTTTGCCAATAGAGTCTGGCTTTGAAGAAAGCATAGATAAGTTTCACTTTCAGTTCAGTTTTTAATATTAAGGTTTCAGCAAAAATGCATGTTTGGGAAGTTCTGAGCACATGACTGGATAAATGAGACTTGGATTATACTGCACGAGATGTTTGAACATTTGTAAACAGATCTTTTGATACAGTTTTGCTGTTGTTAAAAACATGGACCCCTATGACTTCAAGTCATCAAGAATTTTCTCTGTTTTTGGATTCTTTGTTTTCCAGAGGCATGCAAGAAAAACTACATTTTCTCAATGAATTCACCATAACACAGGCTAAGTAATTGATCTACAAATGATGCTTGGATAGAATGAAGTATTCCTTTAACTTGAACACCTTAAAGACCCACCTTCCAGGCAGTCTTGGTGCATCTGTTTGGTCAACACCACAATGTCACTGACAACATCACACCAACCTTAATGAACTGAGCCAGTTGAGCAAACGCACCAGAATCTTTTGAACACTACCCAACAGATTAAGTATGGTATTAGCATGCATTTTATTAACTGTCTGAATGAATGCAATAAGTGAAGGTTGAATTTTACTACACTGTTCCTTTGCAGTCATAGAGAAAACAAGACACCCTTGCATTCTTTTTCTTGTCTTTTCTCAGACACCAACGGCTCAGACAACTCCATTCCCATGGCTTATCTCACCCTGGATCACCAGCTGCAGGTACGCTATCCACTCAGCCTCCAGCAGACAGCACTACCCCTAACTAGTTTGTTGTTTAATGTAAATATTGTGAGAGAGAAGCTGCATTGAATAAGCTTTAACCATGTTCTGATGGTGTTGCAGCTCACCTCTTTTCTCTCATATATGACTTGATGGACATGATAAAATGACTTAATTATGAAGGGATCATCCCTGAAAACATGATGCCATGTAAAAAGTGAATATAAATTCACTTTGGCAGCATCAGTGCGAAGTTTGGTGTATTAATATCTGCCTGGACTATACTTAGAGCTGATAGAAACACTGTCTTAATTCATGAGCAGATTGTTTTGGAGTCAATTAAAAGCAGCAACGTGTGTTTATTTCCAGCCTCTCGCTCCCTGTCCCAACTCCAAAGAGTCCATGGCCGTGTTTGAGCAGCACTGCAAGATGGCCCAAGAATACCTGAAAGTGCAAACAGAGATCGCCCTGCTGATCCAGAGAAAGTATGTCTCGCTGCTCAGAGCATCCAGTTTTCAACAAATGAGATTTCAGCTTCATGCTCAGAAAGGATGTAGTTTGGTGTTGAGGTTATTTAGTGTGCTGGGAAGTGTTTATTATGCATGTTGCCACAACGGCAGCAGAATAAACAGGGCCTTACCAAGGTGACTTCATATGACAAAGACTTATTACTGTGGAGATGTCACCAGCTAGTTCAGATTGCAGCAGCGCAACTTCTTTCTGGTTTTAACAGATGAAATCACATCACATGACATCACCTGGCTCCTCGTCACTGGCTCCCTGTTTGTTTTAGAATTGATTTTTAGATTAAACTGATCACTTTTAAAGCTCATCTGAGTTAGGCCCCAAGCTACATAGCGTTGACCCCATTTGAGCCAGTTCCCAGCCTTAGATCTCCAGGTAGGGCCCTTTTTGTTTTAAAGTCAAGGCTTAAATCTGAAGGTTACCGTGCCTTTGCCATCAGGGCCCCTTAGGTTTGGAACAACCTGAGGAGAATCAGTGACTTCTTAAAACCCATCTTTATGAGCTTGCTATTATGTGATGTTGTGTTTATATTTCTTTTTTATTTTGTTTTATTGCTTTTACTCTTTATATAGGTATTTATTCATATTGACATTTACAGTACTGTACATTAATATCATTATTACTATTATGTAAGTGTAAAGAAAGCCTACCACAGGCAATAACCAAATTTAACTGGTCCACAAGACAGATGTTCAAACCAAGACCAGCACATTAGAACAACTGTGTCTGACCAAAGACATGTTGACATAGGGCAGGGTGATCAGGCAAAAACATGATCATGATAACTTCTTCCAGATTCATCAATATACATAATAATAACATGTATAATTTGATAATGCTGCCAGATTGAAGACTATTATGACTGAAGCCTGAGGAAACCAGAATAGCTAGTGAAACTTAAGAGTATAGTTTCTTAATAATAGAATAACATAAAGCTTTAACTCTGCAATCATGGCTTGGTTTAGAATACATTTCGTGATAATATAATACATAGAATAAGATCTAAATATAAACTTTCCTTTAGCTGCAGTAACAAAACAATGCAAGTTAGCTTGCCTTGTAACTTGTTAAAATAATGGTGTGGTCACTGCGATGGTAACAACAACCAGCCCTATGGCAACTTATTTCAAATGAATTGAAATAACAGATACATTTGTCAACATCTGTCTTAGCTAATAAGTTAACAGTCTGTTCAACTCACTCAGAAGCATTTCATTTTATTATTCTAGTAGGCTACCAAAAGTTTAATTTGTATTTGCAATATTCATAATTTATAAAATAAAAATATCAATACTTTGCGTATTGCAGCTTGATAATAGTGATTTAGATTTTAAAATATTACACATATACTGCACATCTTTTTCATTTATACTGAAAAATAAAAAACGTTTTTTTGTTCTCACCTGCTGTCCTCCTGCGCATAGTTCATTTTTACCCCTGCCTGTTCTCTTGAATTTTTTTTTTTTTTTACCAGTTACACAGCATTTTTTGAGTTACTCATCAGGTACCTGACCTGGTGCAGGACTCTACCTGGAACCCTCTCGCCATACACGATAGTACTAACAACTGTGCTACCACCACAAGTCTATAATACGGGTGTAAACAAAGCAAGAACAGCCTCTGCTCTAAAATTTAATGTTGCTTCATATCTTGTGTGCAGGAAGGAGCTCATTGCTGAACTGGACCAAGATGAGAAGGACCAGCAGAACACGTCCCGTCTGGTGCAGGAGCACAAAAAGCTGCTGGAGGAGAACAAGAGTCTGTCCACATACTACCAGAAGTGCAAAAAACAGCTGGAGCTGATCCGGGTCCAGCAACAGAAGAGACAGGGCACGTCGTGATGAGACAGAGACATTATGAACTGCTTCCATCCCCTCCCTGCCCACCCCCGCCCCACCTTTCCCCCCGACACTATAACACTACGCACTCTCATGCTCTGAACACACACACTGTTCCCAGTCCAGCTTTGTAAAGAGACCTGCATTCTACTGTGTCCTGCATGTTGCGTTGTAGACCCTTCTGTCCAGCAGGAAGACGACGTCCTCTGTACATACATTTGCACATCGTCACAGTGTATTCTGTGAGCGCAGACCAAACAATCACTGCACCCCATGTGGATCACCCCAGACCCTGCTGCTGTGCTCCGGGGTGGACCTTTTTCCTCAGCGGCCGCGTGTCTTCTGAGCGCGACGGCAGGCCGATGAGTGTGGGTCGTGTGTTACTTGCTCTCAGGGCGTCTGGGCTGCCTGGTCAGTGTGTGTCCACTCCTCAGCAGCTGACAGCCCACACCGTCCTCCAGAATGTGAAAACCAAGACAAAGGCTTTTCAGCAAAAAGTGTGTGAATCATATGCAGAATTTTGAGATCAGTGAGGATGCTTGAAACAGTGTGCGCGTGGAATCCCTGTTATGCAAACCACACTCCCCCTTAAATCAACCTAATTTATATCCCTAACCTCTCCTTTCGAGCCCTTCCACAGACCTCCAGTTTACTTCTTCAAGGCGTTTGATGTCTTCAGTTCAGAGAGGGGCTGTACGTCATGTCAGACATCACAGAAAAACAAATAGCTTGGGGGTTTGTGTGAACCTGGATGCAGCATTAATAATCTGCTCCTCCTCATCTTAAAGCAAAATACACACCTAGCTTCCAGAGCAAATAAAGGGAGCTGTGGATTCCCTTTTTATTTTGACTTCAGTATTGTTTTTGCGTGTAGATGTTTTTGTCTTTTCTATTCAGTAGTTCACTTTGTATGATAGCTCTCGTGTCATTTTTGCATTAGGACATATTTTATCTGGTCTGGGAATGCTCTTGCGGACAAAATAGAGGAGCCTATACCTCCCTATACAGTATCTAGTTTGTTTTTAGTTCACATGTTGCCTTAGAAGTTGCCTGCATTTTAAGTGCTTGTTTTATGTGACATTTAGTGGGGATAAAAGCTAAAAAAGAAAGAAGATATTTTTAATGTAATGGACATTGAATGAAATTCTTTCCTGAACAGAGTGAAAAGCTAAGCTGATAATGTAAATGTTTCCCACCAGCTTTACATCTAAAACATGACATGTACTCTAAAAGAATGTGATCTATTGTGTTTTTTCTTGGTCTCATTTCCCTCAAATACTTTTGCACAATCACTTTGTTTTGTCTGATCATGTACAAATTTTATTTCTCATTTAAGCAATTCTGGTTTTAAAAGTGCAAGACTTGACGAGTCTTACTTTTAAATGTGTTACTGTATGGGAGTGAATCTTAGCCGGTTCTCCTCATGAGTTTTCTGTTCACGAAGAATTTTACCACACATACCACACTGTTTATGAAGTGTTTTCTAAGTTATTGGGAACTGAGGTACAGTATATGACAGTGAGCAAGGCATTATGAAATAAACTGAATGGTGAAAAGATGCACTTCATGTGTTGATGTTTGTGTCAGATGCATTTACATTATCTTTGTGGCAGTTCTTAATATCAGGTTTTTCTAAGGTCGTGATGGATTGAAGTGCCACGTAAGAACTCATGGTAAGACATGTTTTGAGCTTCTTAAATGCCCAAAATGATTGTGTGTATCAGTTACTCACCTTGTGTCATGTTGAATTCAGTAGGAACATTTTCACACATGCCTCATGGTGAATGAAGAATCCAAAATATGGAGAAAAGTTTGATTATACCAGAGACAGCTGAGAAACCGAGATGGTTTTGCCACTGCCTTGCCATTTTAGGATACTAGCAGCAGTTAGTGATGGCCAAATGAAGCTTCATGATGCATTTTCTTTATTTTCTGAGCCCACTAGATGGCGTTTTTTGTTCAACAAAAGCTTTAAAGCACACTGAATTGCTATTCTTTGAGCCTCTCTCTCTAAACCAAGAGCACCATCTAGTGGGCTCAGAAAGAGAAGAAAATGCTTCATGAGGCTGCATTTGGCCATCACTAGCAGCAGGTCTGACTCCATTCATTCTGATGGGAGAAGTGAACAAGAGTACAGATAAGCCCCATTTCCATCAAACACCTTCGGTATGGTACTTCTGGAACCAAAAGTAACCCTTCTAGGTCTGTTTAGCATTTCCACGATAAACAGTACTGTCAAATGAATGCGCTCACTGCAAAGACGGAAGCATGCATCTACTCACAGATGAAAGGCTCATGTTTGTGACAGCATGAGATATAAACATTCATGGTGTCCTCCTTGGCTGAGCTGCAACGTTATCTAGCTCAGTGGTGTGAAGTGAGATTGGAGTGGATTATCTTGAGTAACCAGGTCATGACTTCTGGAAAGAGACATTGCTGTTGTGTTTTACAAATGCATTTTTTTTTGGCATTTGAGCACCACAAGCAGAGTGCCATCTAGTTCCATTATATTGGAGAGAAGACAGACATCTCTACGGCCAATATTTCCAACACTTAGCAACTCACACCAAAGATGAATAGCACTACAGGTAAGAGGAGAAATATGTATTTTTGATTTGGGGGTGAACTGTCCCTTTAATGTTATTTTAAAGTCTAAAATTTAGACTGTGCAATTCAAATTTTGTGTTTTGTTCCTTCCTGTTTCAACCTGACAATGCCCCTCAGTGCACAAAGCCAGCTCCACAAGGAAATTGTCTCACTTGGTGCTTCAAACTAAACAATCAACCATGAAGCAATTTACTGAGCAAAACTATTAACATTCATTGAGTCCAGTGTCTAAGATGTGAGGAGCTGCTGCTTGGATCAGTTTTATATTGTTGCAAATGAATTTAGGATAGCTTCTGGATTGTTGGTCTAACAACTGCATTACTGAGATTATTATCTGAGAATTCTGAGAAAAGTTTTCATGGAAACTCTGTTTTGCTGCATGATGCGTGATGAGATAATCTCAGAATTGTGGGAAGTTTTCACAAAGAAAGAAATTAATTAATGAGAGAGTAATCTTGTTTTAAAAAAAAAAATTAAAAAAAAAAACACCAAGATTATTATTTTGTTCATTCAGGGAAAATGAACAGATTTTTTCTTTCGTTTTTTTTTCTTAATTGAATGCATTATTCTTTCATAGATGTCTACATACTTTTGACTATTTAGCATATTTACAAAAATCTGTATGTACCCAGTTAGTTATATGTCCCATTTGCGTTTCAAATAGTTTCCTGCACTGACAAGCTTAAAGGTGAAAACATCATGCTGATTACAGTAGAGCTGCATCTGGAAAACAGTACAGTACAAACTCCACCTGTCCCTCCCACAGTGCCTCCATTCAGCCAGCAGGTGGTGCTGAACATCCAGTCTTAGTCACGAACACAGAGCTGTGGAGCTGTTTTTCCACAGACAAAGAAGCATACATCTTCAGTGTATCAGTGGCCAGGATCAAAGTGAATCCTTATTATGTCATGCTACACGGCCGAGCCCGACCTACTTTATTGATTGTGTGAACAGCCGCTCTTTTAAAGTGAGCTGATTTATCTAAAATAGAAATAGATGCAGTAACATAAGTCATGTCTGGCTTTTAGTAGGGAGGACCCTGAATGTGACCTGTTTGAGCTCAGGCTTCTGGTTTACATTTCAGGTTGAAATTCTCTCAGCATTCTGCTGACAAAGGCTTCTGTTTCATTTTACTGTCTGTGTTTGAAGTTGATAGCTAAATGGGGAACAATGAGTCATTTCATTGTGGAGAAATGATGTCATCCTCCCTGTCCAGCCAGGTATTGTGCATGTGCTCCTGCTTGCCCTCGCTGAACTGGTGGAAACGAGGAAGACAGTGTATTGTTGCCAGCTTTGTCCTGTGCTCTTTTGTTCTCAGAAGGACATAAAGTGTTTGGCCCACTGTGGGCTGGTAGGAAATCGAGGGCGATGGTCTGTTTGTGTGTGTGTGTGACCGAGGAAGGAAGGCTACTATCCATTTGCGGGGGTTTGACTGTGTATGTAAGCTTTTATTTTCACAAGGACAGATGCAACCCAATGTCACATTTCTAAGACTGCTTAGGATTTGCTTCTTTAAATTCCTTTGTGTAGAGTCAGGCTGGGTAATCCTTTGAATTTTCCTATACCACTGCCAAACAATACCCGGGTTTTGTTGAGGAAGTTGTCAAGTGTTAAATGTTTTCTAAACACAACAAGCCATACAAGAAATGTGTCTAAATAAAACAGTCTTCGCTGCTCTCACTTTTACTTTCAATTTTAGATTCACAATTTCCAATTTTAAACTTCCAGTCCAAAACTGGCAAAATAATCAATTAATTCTGGAACCATATGAGCAAATGATTCCAGAAAAATAGGGATATTTTGAATTAGTTATAATATGTGAGGTAAAAGATCATCCAAATGGAGTTCTCTCTGCCAAGAAGGGAGAGTTTTCCAAAATAATTTTTTACTTTTTAGTTTATCTACTACAAAGTTGAGGTTGGCCTGCAGAGGAGGGGAGTGGTATCTTGTAATCTCAGTCCTAAAACAGGTGAATTTTTGTGTTGCTATCTTAAACAGGAAATGTTTTAAGGGTTACAGGAGAGGTAGAATGGACTGGCAGCAATATGCTTTTATTCCAATTAATACAGTGTCCTGAAAATGTACCAAATAGATTCATTATTTCTAAAATAGCTGATATACTAGTTTGTGCTATTATTATATAAAGAAGAATGTCATCTGCATACAATGATATTTTGTTTGCCTTCAGTATCGTTGCCATAGTTTGGGGGTCTAATGAAATTCTCTGGGCAAGTGGCTCTATGGCAAGCACAAATTAGGGATGCACGATACTGGATTTTTTGCCAATATCCGATATGCTAAAATACAATTTATTTGGCCAATAACTGATACCGATATTGATACAGCCACTTTTTTCCCACCTAATGCTAGTGATCACCAAGTTGCTTCTGTAGTGGAATTAACATCATATTATGCATGCGTACCCTTAACGTGATGGCCCACCAGCAGATGGAGACATGAAATACTTTTCAATGTATGTAATATTCATTCATTGTGCAAAATAAGAAAAAGCATGTTGGCTGATACCAATATAATTAATTTTAAAGCTGATATTGGCCGTTACTGATGACATACCGTTGGCTGATACAGATGCTATGTCGATGTTATCGTGCATCCCTAGCACAAATGTTAACACAGACAGAGGACAGCCTTGTCTTGTTCTTCTAAACAGTTTAAAGATGGGGGATAGTGTCTGGTTCATTAGAACTGTGGGAGTTGGGTTCTTAGAAAAAAGTTTGATCCATGCTAGAAAGTTATGTCCAAAACTGAATTTCCGAAGGACCTCAAATTATAAGACCATTCAATCTGGTCAAATGCTTTTCCAGGATGGAGCCCAAGTATGATAAGGTCATCATTTCTTTTCCTTTTTGTGTCTATAAGATTAAAAAGTGTTACAGTAAAGACAGAATATCTACTGGGTATGAAGCCTGTTTGATCCATGACCAAATGATCCAGATCAGGGTTTGGTACTTTTACTTTTTTTTTTTTTTGGTACAGTTCTTTGTAATAATCTGGGCTACAGAGACATCTTGGTCAGTACTGTTGAGTTTTGTGAATCATTACCCTTTAAGAGTGCAGCAGCACCAAACCCTGGTTTAATGTGTTTTATTCAAAGGTACATCAGCAATAATAGAGCCTTAAACTTGCAACCATTTGGCAAGGCATCCTTGCAAAAGCTCTCAGGGTACATATGCTTTATTCCCTTTTATAAATCTTTTAATTTGCTTTTGTTAAAGTGTATTAATGAATGCAGGGCTGTAATGTCATCCCCCTTCCTTCTTTGGAAGGGAAAGTTGATGTTGCACTTGAAAAACCTGTGTGTGCTTTAGATTTTATCTATGGCATGGTAGCCATGGAAACTGGGTGACATAAATAGGCTAGCAGTGGCAGAGAGAGATGTTGCAGTTTTTAATAATGGACAGAATTTGGGTCATAATATCTTGCATGTTGGTCTATAAATTGCGCCGTGTGCCAGTTAGGATTCCATTAATCTGCTCGAATCCCTGGTCGGTCTTCAAAGTGGCTGCAGGCGATTATTTAGGAACTCGACGAGGTCTCCTCTGCAGAGTCAAATATGTTGGAGGAGTAGAGAGCCCCACGCTCTAGCATCAAATTCTTTGTTTACTCTGCTTCATGCATTATGTAATTACACATTGCATTTTAGCTACAGTAACAGTGTAAGTATGCTAATTGGGATCATGAATTAATTTGTTATTTGGAACAGCACTGAACTCCGTCATTCTCCATTCATAATTTCACCCTGGGTCTATTTAGAGGGGCACTAATGAGGGTGAGGGGAGGGAGAGTGTGAGCAGCTGCTCCTTTTCTGATGTAAAATTGGGAGCAAATGCTTCAATAAATGTATTTTTTTATGATTTTTTTTTCTTTTTCTTTTTTCCTTTTTATCGACCCAGCGTATCAGTAGTCTGAAGAGAGTCTGAATGAACCCTCCTGTGATTTGCCAGTAGCAGAAGGTGAGAAGGGTCGAAGCTCTCTGTGCAGCCTGCTGGAAGACACCAGGTACGACTCAAAATTGAATTTCCACTCCACAAGCTGTGTGGAGGGTAGAGGGTGACAAGGGGCCACCACCCACTTACCAAGGCTCAGACTCTAAACCTCACAACTTGAAATGGCAGGGGAAAATTCCCTTACACCTAAAAACTGATATGGAAACATTTGAAAATGTTCAAGTGTCTGAAAATGTTGATTCTGTGGACTTTTTGTATTGATGCACTTAAAATAGTTGAAGTGTCAGTTGACCCAGAGGCACCAATACAAATGAATTGGCAAATTTTAAAGCACTAACAGAAGTTGAAGTGACAGTTGAAGCAAAAGTGTTGAAAGGAATTGAAGAGCCAGATGAAAAACATAACCCTGTCTCCCAGAAATTACATTTATGTATTACTAAATTGCATCCATTCTTAAGTTGTGGTGACAGTGCCTGGATTATGTTCAGAGACAATGTCGCTTTGAGTTAATGAAACACTACATTTATGCACCACACTGGATTTGCAAGAAGGTGGTTGGAGTGGAGTGGAGCCACAGCCGCCCAACAGCTGCCCCAAGACCAAAACCTGAAAGAAGTGCAAGTGTCAGCTGAAGTGAATGTGCTGAAAGGATATGGAGAGTCGGTTGAAGTAAAAGCTGAGATGAATTGAAGTGAAAGTGCTGAAAATAGTGTCAGTTTATTTTTTTGTTTGTATTTGTTAAACCCGGTCTCACTCTGAAGTCGTCGAATACCAGCGCTTTCGCAGTGAATTCCGTGTTAGACACAGACGAAAAAGCCATCCTTTCACGTCAGCATGATATGCGGCCAGGCGGCATCAGTGTGTTATGGCGCCTAACAGCATCAGGGGGAAACGCTGCCATACAACAAGTGGCAAAAAGTCTGAGTTGGGTGGCTGGGAGTGTTGGTGGATGGGTCCAGCAATCACCAGCTTTAACCCACGAGGTCAGTGTTTGCGTCCCGTATGAATATAAAGTTAAACCCTGTTATTTTTTTTCAAACCTGAAAGAGACTGTATGCAACCTGTACATTCCTGTGAAAACAGAAGTGTATTTTGAAAAAGACACAATGCATGTGACAGGCTGAAGTTGACAAGGTGTCCCAGAACATCAACAGATGCACCCAGGGTACCTTGCATGTCATATGTAGATGTGGAAAGTCCACAACCAAGCAGTAATATGTGACAAGTGAAAATGTGTTATTAGTTGTCTACAGCACAGTGGCTTCTCTTCCTATTGTCCACAGGAAAAATAAATGACTACAACATCCTGTACATATGTCCATAAATACATACATACACATATACGGTGCATAAAACATGTAATTGGATAATAAATTAAAGTACAGTACTAGTTTACAGTATAGGCTAATCAACAGTACTGCAGCATGTGCATTGTAATGAAAAGCCTGAAAATACATTTACAGTGACCAGCACAATACATATCCATTATAAACTGTGTGAAGACAGTAGAGCAGTAGAAACAACTGTACTAATTTTCTGCACACACACTGCATGCACATAGATGAAACACAATGTAAATGCTTACAGCCACAAAATGCTCATTAACTTAATAAATCAAAGCAAACTGCTCTCTCATAAGGATTATGACTGTATGATTTAACTCTCTTCACAGGATAACACTGCAGATTAGTATAAAAATATGAATTGTATGGTTATCAACGTATCATAGAACTCTATAGACATACTTCTTTCAGTTAGTTAGTAATGTAATGTGTAGCAAATGACCAGCATGTGTAAAATACATTTATCAGACAACGGAGCAAAATTTTTCTGTTACAGAACTATTGCCTTACAAATGCATTAATTTAAACAATATTTTACATCTGTAGTTTCGGCCATATCTACTCCAACACTGGAAACTGAAAAACAACATGGAGGATGGAAAGTGAAACTTTGTGAAAACTAGTGATGGCCAAATGAAGCCTCATGAAACATTTTCTTTATTTTCTGAGCCCACTAGATGGCGCTTTTTGTTCAACAAAAGGTTGAAAGCACATTTAATTGCGCCATCTAGTGGGCTCAGAAAATAAAGAAAATGTTTCATGAGGCTTCATTTGGCCATCACTAAGGAAAACCGAACTTAAGAAATCAACACTACCAAAAATGTCCACTAGATGGTAATTACTGAACAGGGCTCAGCACATACAGCATATGAAATATCTGAATAGAAAAATGTATCATTTCAGCGTGTGAAGCCTCATGTAAAGTATAAATGACATGCTGAAGTACAGTTGAAGTGTAAAGTCGGTTTGATGCTTGTTGGAACATTCCACACATTTGGTCTCATGCAGCAACATTCTCTTAAATTTCTGTCAAATTTTCTCTTGAGAAAAAATTACAGAAGTCAACTCCAGATGCAAAAAAATGTTCTTAACAGTCCAAATCTGCTCATGCTCAGGTGCCCTGAATGATTAATCATAATTACTCTAAAATATATAATAATCTAAATTACATTATAGGATATACAGGCTTTTTTTATGTACCTCAGATTTCAAACTTGTGTTCTCTTAAATTGGACCAACAGTATGTGGACTGTGAAAACAAGATTTATTTTGTCCTATCTTGATAAGAGTGCACTAAACAATTTGATTTTTTTTTTTTTTTTTGTTACTACTGAAGAGATGAGAAACGTAAGGAAACTTTGGTGAATCCCAGAAATAACTGAGTACTCACAAGAACAAACTGTGAATACTAACAAAAATAAGAGGATATTTGTTCATATATGGCTTCATGCATTAGGCCCATTGACTTCCACTAAGTAAAAATTAGAGGAAACACGTACAATCCTATGAAAGCTAAACATTTCTGATTTATCTTATTGTATTTGTATTTATTACCTCAGAGGAACACCTGCCTGTGATGTGTTGCATGTCGAACAGCTGACCGCAGCAGACAGCATGCTGCTGCCTCACGCTGGAGCGCACTGCATGAGTAAGAGGTGAGGCATCTGTGTGTCACGGTGGGATGAACATGTTCTTCCCAGATGCCCTCAGGATTAGGAGAGAATGAGTAGGATGTGATGAGAGCAGCTATTAAAGAAAAGAAAATGCCTATTGTTCACTGCATCAGCAGCCTCTTTACACCTTGTGTAGCCACGTTTGCCTGTTAGACACTTTATATCAGCAATATGTACAAGAGTGTGTGTCAACTAGACTTTTATTCGGGGTTGTGAAGCCTGTGAAGCTGTACTGATGCTGTGATGTTACTAACATTCTCCACTGAGGCCTTTGTTAATGACATTACTGTAGCATCTTCTCAGCAGAAGGTGAAACTGACTGTGGGAGGCCCACTGTGGAGTTCAAACCAACAGCAAGCCAGTTTCTTGCCATGTAAACACAAAGCCTGCATCAACCCGCACAGTTTTCCACAAGCAGAGGTCTGGGAAAAGCACAAATAAACAGTCAAATGTCAAGAGGGCTTTATTTAGCTGCTAGTTTGGCTTGAGGTTTGCAGGTCTGGAGGCGTAATTTGTGCATTCTGTTTGCATAATAACAGGCCCCCATTCACACCGAGAGCTTTAATGCATTCATGCTTGTTTCTGATCGACTGCACTGATCAGATGTTTTCAGAGAATTTCATGTTTTTTGTGAGATGACCATTCAACACACCCAGGATGCTAATGCACAGGGATGGAGATGAATTCATTCTAAATGCTGATGTCACGTTGGAGTGAAGTGAACTATAAGGTTGCACTCCCACATATCAGCCACACTGTAGGCTGGATCAGATTTAACAGCACATATGCAAGTAGCCCAAATCAGAGCTGAAAATGTCAGTCAATGTGTTTTCTGTTTACCCTGACATTTAATGAAGACAGAGTAACACATATGGGGCAAAAAAAGGTCACATGTGGTCACATTCAGCAACAATGTGAATGCATCCTACTCTGAGCCTTGTATGTACTATCCTTACACCCACACTTAAGAAAAATATGAAGCATTGTTGTATTTAAATATATAAAATAAGTGGGAGGAGCATTAATGTAGACAAATATAACACCCCATCTGTTACCATCTGGAACTGGAAAAGTCACAACTTGGGAAACAGCTTAAAACTCTAATTGTGCAGCGGACAGATTCATTTTACGCTCCAGATGGATAGAAGAGGATTTTCGAAATAACTTCCAAACTGCAGTTTGTGTTGTTAAAAACCAAAGATAATTTATATTTCATATAAACTAACGCACACTCACATTCACACCTACAGGGCAATTTAGAGTCACCAGACAACCTGCATGGCTTTGGCTCTGTACAGCACAAGGGTTCCTGGTTTGAACCTAGGGTGGGGGGACTTTTGTGTGGAGCCTGCATGTTCTCCCCGTGTCAGGCGTGGGTTTTCCCCAGGTACTCCAGCTTCCTCCCACAGTCCAAAGACATGCAGGTTAGGGTAACTGGTGCCTGTAGGAGTGTATGTGAGTGTAAATGGTTGTCTGTCTCTATGTGTCAGCCCTGTGAAGCCCTTATGAAATTCATAGCATTATTATAGCAGCAAACAGCTATTTGCTATATAAAGACATCATGGATTAATACATCCTGAGCAGAGAATAAAGTCACGCCCCCCTGTTGTGATCTCATCTTGTCTTTTCTTTGTTCTGGTAGGCAGTCCAGCCACATGAATATGATGGTACATGTGAGTCACTGTGTGTGTATCCCACTGGTTAGCACTGATGTTGCGCACTGAGCTCATACGGCACTTAACACTGTTAACGCTGTCCCAACACACAGTATTGGAACAGTGGTGTTGTGGGAGCATATCGCCCACCCTTCAGCTCTCTCCCATGTTAACACTGCAGCACTGCACAGCACTGTTGCCATTGTTAGCAGTGTTCGTGCTGTTAGCACCATTAGCTGCTAGCTGCTGCTTCAGCCACCTCCATGTTTAGAACTGGTTTAGAATTAAATAATTTATTGACAAAACATTTAATGAATAAATAATCAGTGGTTTTTATTAGATTTTTGTTGTTTTCTTTTGGTTTTTTGTTTTACAAAAAACGGGTGGGGGGCTCTATGTTGTCAGTAATGGAAGACAGTCTGACTAAAGTATGTTAAATGTAATACAACCTGATATCACTGTGTGTAGCCCCTGTAATCAGATTCAGGATGTGTGTGTGTGTGTGTGTATGTGTGTGTGAGCTGGAGAGTGCTGGTGGGTGAGTCTAGAGTGGGACAGTGCGACAGCCTGTTATTACGGCCCATGTGACTGACAGCGTGTGGGCGAGAAGGTAATTGCTGAAGTATGCCTGCGGTGACGAGGGCCTTCAGGGGAGCGGATGTTCAGCAGACTGAGGCACGCAGAGCGCACAGAGAGGCACAGCGAGCCCAGAACTGATGACTCATCTCTCACACCCAATTCACTCCTGTTTGTTTACTCTGCTCAGCTAACAGCCTGAGCCAGAGTGGTGACAGACAGGGAACTGTCACCCAATGATTGGGCCGTCTTAAAGGATTTCACCTGTTTAGACTTCAGGACAAGCAGCTTAGTTAGATCCAGGTCCACTTCCCATGTAAACAGCCTCCTGAGCTGGCAGACTGTAAGCCTCTGTTTACTGGACTGAGTAGGAGAGTCAGACACAGGTCTAAATTTACTATCTGCGCTCCCAATGATAGACGAGCTGCAGTTGTTGGGATTAGACTGCTAGACACTAAACCTTTATTTATTACATTTATGCATTTTAATGTGTTTCATATAGATTCAGATTTGAGGAAGTGTGTATAAAATGCAGCCCAGTGGCCAGAATAAAATGTTAGCATTGTACATTTATGCAAACTATGGTTATGTTACATTTGGACTTTTTGTGTATGACTGATGTATGACATATTTCACATTACATGTATATGAGCTGAGTTTCTCATCGGGACAAGGTGATGATGGTGGATGGCATGACACATAGACAAGATGGCTGCCAAGCAGCAGACAGCAGCAGACCACTGTTTGAGACCAACAAAAGTGGGTGTTTCTTTACAATAGCTCAGGACATGTGCAGCTGTGTCTGTAGTGACTACAGCAGTCTTTTTTAAACAGTTTGGGACATGTACAGTTGTGTTTGTAGCGACTAATGGGAGTTTCTTAATGAAAGTTCAGAATATCTGCAACCATGATTGTAGTGACCAAACCAGATGTTTTTAACAACAGTTCAGGACACGTCCAGCTATGTTTGTAGCCACTAAATTGGGTGTCTTTTAATGACAGCTCGGGACATGTCCTGCCGTGTTTGTAACAACATTTGTAGCAAGTGGGTGTTTCTAAATGAAAGTTTGGAATATCTCCAACCATGTTTGTAGTGACCAAACCGGATGTTTTTAACAACAGTTCAGGACATGCTCAGCTGTGTCTGTGCAACACACTCTCATCCCTACTCAGCAAATATTGCAGCTTTGTCAGTTCACGTCTACATATTACGTGCTAGGTACCCTCATGTGTTTTGTCAATTTCCACCTGTTAAATGCGTTGTTAAATTGTGTCTTTTCAAAAGACACTTCTGCTTTCACAGGACATGTACAGTTTCTTCTTGTTCGATACATCTTTTTCAAAATAAACTTCGGTAAAACACATCAAATCTCATGGTTAGGTTTAGGCACGTGGTAACATCATGGTTTAAGCTTAACATTCATGCTGGAAGTATGAATGTTAAGATGAAAGTCTAGGGTCTGTGGGACCATTCCCACATATCTTACTTTATCGTCCGCCGCCATTTTTTTGTGACCACAACATATACGTGTGACGTGATATCCGTTCCAGACGTGTTACGTGGTATCCGGTCTAGTCATCATTTATCCGCAAAACCTGTTTCCATAGCAAAAAGTCGTACTTTCCTTTTATCGATACGCAGACAAATCCACCCCCTCCAAGCGTAAAAACTTTTTTGCGAATTTTTGGCCTTTTTTCGAATTTCTAGCGTTTCCATTAATGTTTATTTTTGCTATTTTTGAAAATTCGAATAAGAATAGGTGGATGGAAACCCCACTAGTGTCTGATGTTGGAATTACTTACCAATCGGCAATATTTGACGTGTTCAGAATGAGAATGGGCTGGTTTGTAGCAATAAAAGCGGCTCAGGACATGTCCAGCCATGCCGGTAGCAACCCAATTGGGTTTTTAAAGCTAAAACATTGTTTTTTTCCTCACCCTAACCAAGTGTTTTTTGTGCCTAAACCTCACCGCAAGTTAACCAAAGCATTGTCACGACATAAAACTAAAAAATAACACTTGTAAATTTCAACATGTCCTCTACATATGAAATGTAAAAATGAAACAAATCCATGATTTGCAGGAACATACACTGCCAGAATGTATTCTGGCAATAATGTAGCTTCAGTGAAAAGCTGAAACTTGCTGACAAAACTGAATGCTTTCTTTCATACAGAATGAACGACTTAGAGCTTAAAGGGTCAGTTCATCCAAATTGCAATAAATAAATAAAGAATAAAAAAATTCTCATGGAACTGGTGCTTTATTTGTAAAGGTTTTGAGATCTGTCTCTGAGATATCTGCCTTCAATACAATGACAGTAAATACATTTTGTGGTGCTCACAACATTGAAAAATAACATGTAAAAAACATCAACAGCAAAATGTCCATCCAGAGACAATGTCCATTTGTGAGGATAATCCACAGAAATCACTCTGGAACATGGTCTCAGTGAAAACTTAAATAGATGGCAGTCAATGGAGTTTCTATCCTGAACAAATAAAAATGAAGCTATTTGTATGACTAGTTTGTTGTTGTTTTTGTACTGTCACTTTTTGTCTATAATACAATATTTTGTGGTATTAGCAGGATGTGCACGAGCCAGATTTAACGGGCTTGGTGAGAGAAAACAGACGCTGGCTGTGGACAGTAACTCAGCTGTGAAAAACATCACATCAGCATCTGCTTTGGAAACACTTGTAGCTTGAATGTCATGACATCATCTCCACCTTTAGATTATATATTTGTTTGTTTAGATGTACTCAGATTCCCTCCCGAGGTTCAGTCTGCGAGCTCAGATTCGCAGTGCGTAAACAACGCCCTCCTCTCTGGACAGTTGTACTTCTGGTTTGTAAGCCAAAACTATGATGGTCATGTTTATGTGCCAAGAAACTGGCTTTCCACCCATGCAAACTCTCCAGCTCACCGCCCACATACATGCCTGCCACGCACACTCGTACACACATGACAAACACACAATGACAACCTGTCATCTGTGGAGGTTCAGGCTTTTACCTTTTAATCTCTAAGGTATGGAGAGAGCTGCAAACTAGCTCAGTCTGTCAGATAGATCCTGTGGTAAGCCGGAGGCAGGGATTGACCCTACAGTGCCTTCCACTCAGCCAGCCAAACAGTAGTTCCTCGGAGAACACACACTGGGAGGTGGGTTCCTGCAGCTGGGTTCTTCTGCAGCATTCCACTATTTTCTGTCTGTTAACCTCTCTGACCCCGTCATACCCAGCAGTGGGTTCATTACTGCAAACATACAGTGTGTTGTGCACTCATGCACTGTTCAGAACTTTATTTTAAAATGTACTCAAGTTTCCAAAGTTTCCAAAGATAGCAGCTGTCTAAAATGATGCATAAAACATATCCAATAATTCCACTTGAGTGGCTGATGCAGCCGCAAACACTCAAGATTCAAAGCTTTATTGTCATATACACAGAAAACAAGCTGCAGTGCATAATGAAATCCTTTGTTGGCTGTCCTCTCTGATTGCCACACACAGGAAAAAATACCGGAAAGGGTTAAACCCTTTAGCCTCAGTGACCCTCCGATGAGTCAGTCTTTACAAAGTCAGGTTGTCAAACTTTGTTCAAACCACAGAACTTGATTTTTAATTCTTGTGGAGTACCAAAAGTTTCCAAAGATACCAAATGAATTCTGGGGAAATGTCCACTCGATAGAATGATGCAGCCAAGGGACACATATGGTTTGGGGGTCCTCTGCTAGAAAACTTTAAACCTCAAACACTTAATGTTTTGCATTCTGGTGAATTTTTATGCACCAATTTTTGCCTCTTCTTGCCCAGTTTTTAATTTCTCCTAACTCTTTGGTAGTAGAACCTGATCAATTTAAAAACTAAGCATTGTCTTTGAACTGTAAGTAGTTTTGTGTTTTTTTAATGATGTCCTCATTCGGGGACATTGGGTTTATATTTAATAGTCACAAATGTGTAATAAAGTACAAAACTGTTTATTTCAATGCCAGAACATTGTTGTGCAGAAACGAAATTACAATCAATGCAACATTTGTTCAATGTTCTGTAACCCCACTCAAGTCTTTAACTATTCAAAACTGCCTAACCATGGCTGTACAAGACAAAATTGCAAATAGTGCAACATATCTAAAAACCTTCTGATTTGTTTGTTTTGTAACTCTGGCTCCATACTTCAAGCTAGAATGTCCTTTTTGTCTTTAGGAACAGTCTGTCACACCCTAATTGGTCTGTGTGAAATGCTGCAATAACACAATCATTAAGTCTTAATGTCCTAAAATGATTCCTTCCTAAATGTCTTTGCTTTATTATTGCTAAAATTGGTCAGATTTTTATTCAATATCAAACTGCAGATGTTATTAAGCATAAATAAACAAGTTTTGTCTTTCGTCCACTTTTGTGTCAGGATCGGCTCTAGACTGACTTGGCAGAGATGGCTGCCATCTTGTTTTTACATGGATTCATGTACTGTGGTCTTGCTACCACTACATGGCACATAAAAGGGTCCACAAATGTGGACAACATGTCTATGTTGAGCAAAATGAGGTACAGAATGCAGGGAACCCAAAATGTAATGTATCCTCAAAGATATATCGTCTATGATATATTGCGAAAATGCTCACACGACAGTCCTATGATATCTTGCGAATCAGTGTCGCACGAATTACGTTACGTCCTTAATGTAAAGTAGTGGAGGTTAGGTTAAGGAAAAGAAACATAGTGACGATGTACCTTTAACTGAGTCAAACTTCACTCAAAGTTCTCACGGTTCTGAGCACATGTCTCAAAGAGAAATGTCCCAGGGGGAGAGTCCTGCATTTTTGTGACCCATCAATACATTCTCACTCCAACTTCGTCACATATCGACATTCGGTCATGGACAGGGTACAGTCTCACTGGCCTCCCGAGTGAAAGTCAGTGGTTGTTGGCGAAAGTCTTCTCTAGTCAGACTTCCTGCAGTGTTTCCCCCTGATGCCGCAAGGCGCCGTTAAACAATAGCGATGACCGGCTGCGTATCATGCTGATGTGAAAGGACTGCTTTTTCATCTGTGTCTGAAGCCGGAAGTCATTGACCAAGCGACAGATTTCTATGACTTCAGAGTGAGACTGGGTTGGATCCATCTACCATTCAACCTGCCTCCTTACAAGACTGCTCAGAACTGCTTCCTTGTTTAGCTCCTATCAGCAGCATTGGTCATGTAATTGCAGCCTTTCAGGTAGGGTGTTCAGAGAATTAGGGTGGATTACTTTTCATAGGAAAACGGACGGACAGTTCATGACAACAGCCTGATTGTCCTACATACAGGGATGCAGAGTAGCAGGAGCTTCATTTGAAAAAAATAAAAGTCCTCCGCTACTTTCATGTTTTCATGGGGTGTCGTTGGTGCAAAAGCGCATGTTCTAAACATTGAGGGGGACCTGTCCCTTGAGTCCTATGTCCCACACCTATTAATGCAGCCATAAAAACACAGATTCCTGCATCATATAAAGTTCAAACAAGTGTGTTGAAGATTAAAAATGCCTCCAACTTTTCCCTAAAAAATGAATGTTGGAGCAGGAGAAGACAGACAGAAGTGTAGAAAGCAAAGAAGTATGAAAATGACCAATGCATTTTAGTTTGTATCTTGCATTTGCAGTTGCATCATGCGTATAAATATTTTACTAGACACCATATAAACATCACGTACTGTAATTCCACTGACGTGTTAGGACAAGTAGATTGAGAAATGTATTAAACACTATATGAAACAGGTTCATCAGAGTTGAGAGCTGAGATGTATTCCTGACTGTCTGTTGTGAGTGTACATTGCTTGTGTGTTTTCTTTCATACGTGACATTGTGTGTGTGTGTTTGTATGTTGTTTTTTTTCGAGGAATGAGAGCTGTCCTGAAGGTAACCTGAGCCTGATATGTCGGTCTGTGGCAGCCGCTGTTATGAATGGCGGTTAGATCGTTCCCTGAGGCACCGTCAGGCTCGCAGTAATTGATGTAATCAAAGGCATTTGGCTTTGGGTCACATGCCGACTTGCTGGCTGACAAAAGCACTGCATTTACGTCTTTGTGCCTCTGCCTGGACTTGCTGCTCTCCTTAGCCAGCGAATTCATGGAAGTTCTTCTTGGCTGGCGGGTCTATCTGCGGGACCGCAAACCCCGATGAATCACTTGGAAATGAGTCATCCTCGCTCTCGAAGTGATGACTCTTTGACCGACGTGTCTCTCGTTCTGAGCAGGGCTTTTTTTTCATGGTTTTGGATTTGCCTTTGAACACTTTTCCTATGAGTCACTGCTTTGAGAAGATGCAGGATTATACATGTGCCTGTTTTGCTCACAGTGCAAATTTACTGATCTGCTCTGGATATAAACTGTGCTGCTGTTATTGAATGAAAAGCCTAGTGAAATCCCAAAATGGTTGGATAAAGAAAAGGAATTATTTAGACCTGTCATACATTGTAGTTTCACAACATGTTGCAAATGGCTCTCGTGGGCGCTTTAATAATGAGCCTTCTCTGCTCAGAAGGGAGGCTAAACACAGCTGCAGTTTATGTGTGTGTTGCAGTGGTGCCCTCAGAGATTTTTCATTGGGGTGGACAGATGAAAATCTTTGGTGGCACACCAAAACTAAAAGCCAAAACTGAATTTTAGGAATTCAATTAAACTGCTGTTTACAGGCTAGTTAAAAACGAGAAAAGAAGAAAGTGAGGGTAGTGGAGGGGCATGTTGCACAGCTGACTTTCACACAATAAATCAGAGGTTGCAGTTTTCTCAAGTGTAACCAGGGTAAATGTTTCACCTCATCACTTTAACCATCATAAATTTGTTATTTGACATATAAAGAAACATTCTAATTGAATGTAATGCAGGGTTACTCAAGTCAGATTTCTTTTCACATTGCAAATTTGCCTTTGGCAGCATACAACACCTCTTTAAGCCCTTGCTTTTGATAGGTAGAAATTCCACAGACATAGGGACATCAGGAAGAGCAGGCAACCAGCGGTGAATGAGGTAGCTGAAAGTCATACCTGAGTAAACATACAGATATCTTACCAAACACTTTGGTAGAAGCTCAAGTTGCCTGATATAATATTTAGAGATGCATGATATTGATATATTGATATATTGATATATTGATAACTGATAACCAATACCATATCCACTTTTTTCATCCACCAAATTTTAGTGATCATCAAGTGTCTTTTGTAGTGGAATTACTACTTACCTTCCTCCCTTCCTTCCCTATTTTGCAGTACCTAAGATGCCTGGGGAAAATATATTAGAGTAAAAGCATACATTTTATTTAGTAAATGGAGTGCAGTAAAAGTACAAGTTGACAGATGTATAAAGTACAGATGTAATTAAGTATTATTACTTAATTACATTACAACACTGAGAGTAACAGTAGACTAGACAGTAATACACTAGTGAAAATACCATATGGAGGAACAGACTGATAATATATGGCAGACAGACTGCACACATAAGAAGAATATGGATCTGGGAAGATGTCAAGCAACTTGCGGGTTCTGCCAACACAAATATGACCTGGACAACAGACTATACATACACACACGAGGCAGAGTGGCATCTAAGCAAGATGGCTGCCTATTCGAGATTAGCACACAACAAAACTGGTTGGTTTTTTTTGGGGGGGGGCACTTTATTAGCGAGACATAGGCAGCATTTCCAGCGGTCATTGTGCCACCAAAATCAGGTGTTTTCAGCCGAAACATGCAAACCAACTGCCAGAGTGAATGTCGGCATTGTACATTTATACAAACAACAAGTACATTACATGTCATCATGTAGCTGATACGTCGAATCTGTATGTTTTCTTACATTTCAACAACTCTGTGGTTAATGTGTGGTTAGGGTTAGGCACAAAAACATCTTGGTGATGTTAGATAAAAGATCAAGTTTGGGATTAAAATACGAAACATACAACGTTTCTGTAAAATGTAATTGCTTTTCGTGCCACGGCTACCTGCTGAAAACATCTTGACAGTGACATAAACCAACCTTTTTTGGTCTTGAACAGTGGGGTGCAGTAAGTCTATAGCTTTGCAGGCATCTCACATAGGTCACACGCTACCATCCCCTGACGAAGTCAGCTATATCAATAGAAACACTGATATGATGCGTATAGAACATACGAACATAACGTATTTTCTTCTGGCAACTGGGCTGAAACAGGAGGTTTCTCTTTAACCATAACCGAGTGGTTTTTGTGCATCACCACATGTTAACCACAGCCAGTGGCATGAGGTAGTTACGACAGGCCCCAGTGCACGCTATTATGATAATAATGTACGCTATCGTGTACATATCGTCTTGTCACATGATCACAGACTTGACACTGGATAACATTAACACACATATTACCCAGCAATCATCACTGCATATCTGTGTATCACAAAAATACCAAAGAAAATGAGAAATTATAAATTTAATTTTTTTAAAATGACAGTTTATTATAGTTTATTTAGAATACGGATACAATTTTGTTATAGATGCCATTGACTATTTTACAAATAAAGAAAAAAAACATGATGAAGATGGTTTTGCCTTTTTCAAGGGCATATATGGCAAATGGCACTGTTTTTAATTTAATGAGAGTTCTTCTTTGAAAACAGGCATATTTACATGGTTACAATCACTCATAAGGGCCCACTCTCCACCCAACACATTGTTGGAGGGCCCACTCTCTCTCTGGGCCCCCCACCTCATGAGCCCTAGTGCAACTGCACTGCCTGCACTGTCTATATGTGCACCCCTGACCACAGCATTGCTGAAATGTAAAGAAACTTACTGTTAAGTTTCAACATATCTGCTACAATGTTACATATCTATTTACAGAAATGTACAATGCCAACATTTATTCTGGTGTTATGTAGAGAAATATAGACTATACATAGAAAAAAAACTGTATCAAGAGGTTCATTGCACAGTAGGAGATGTGATGAAAAAAAACAGTGGATTGCATTTATAACTAACAGCATCATTAGAAACTGATATTTTTAGACCAACTGCCTCAGTCTGCCTCCTGTCCTGCTGTCAGCCATGTTGGACATATTGTGTCTGAGAGCAGGACTTGCATAGTGTACCTGCACGGTTAAAGAGTAACACCTGTTGACATGGACATGCTATGTGTATCATCGGTTGCTTCTCAGTAACGCATGCATGACAGGACGCATTTTCTTCTGACAACTATCAACCAAACAAAAACATTCCACTCCTGTTGCACAATCACCAGCACTGCCTTGTCCTTAAGCTGAGGGTTTCAGAGTTTCCACACAGACCGGGCCCCCCTCTACATGGAGCTTCCTCTTTCTGTCATGGAGGAATGGCAGACGTTTCACATGCTGCTTTTATTAAGTCTAATTAGACTTCCTGACATAAGAACACAGTGTTTGTCCACAGTATGGGTGCTGGGCGGGAAGGCTAGGCCAATACCATCGCTCTGTAGACTCTTTCACCACCCCTCCACCTCCACCAACACCCCATTCATACTGCACGCCTTCCCCCCTTTTCCGCCACCCAACTTCAGTC
The DNA here is from genome assembly GCA_019142605.1 of Cephalopholis sonnerati. Classification (NCBI taxonomy): domain Eukaryota; kingdom Metazoa; phylum Chordata; class Actinopteri; order Perciformes; family Serranidae; genus Cephalopholis; species Cephalopholis sonnerati. Next base: position 9,312,890 of record JAGQAX010000009.1, on the reverse strand, counting down.
AGCCGCCTTTCTTGAAAAGGCCTCGAGGAAAGGTCATCGAGTGCAGGAATGTCATTGCTTACTGAGTGTCTATGCATGTGTGTGTGTTCAAGGAGTCTATACTCTGTAATTAAATTCTCCTCATGCATTTAGTGCATTGGGAGCATGAGCAAAATGTTGACTGTGAATGCACCGCGCTGAGACAAAGGAGTCGAGGCTCGTCTCCCAGCCGCTTTAGACACGGGGCCGCTCCTGCCTGCTGAAGGCCCCCGGCCCAGCTTTGCAGCTCCACTTCAGGCTTCCGAATTAAAAACCCCCAGATGTCTCGAAGGTTTCTGCGTGGATGAATATGAATATGAATACCTTCACTAATCTAGGGGATTAGCTGCTGGATTGTCAAAGTGTTGCTCTGGACCCCAAAAATCAGCCCATGACAGATTGCAATTCTCCCTCAGCGCTGTACTTTTTATTTAGCTCCTTATTTCAGGGAACCTCTGATTTCCTTCTGTCACATTTAACTTTTAAATTGTAAGTAATGCGTAATGATTTCAAATGACGGTATGTGCAGGCTGCAATGAAATCTGTGCCATCTGAGTTCTTGGAGGTAAGCTTTGCACATAAAAAAAGTCATCATTCGGATTAAGCAAATGGCTCCTCTGTCTGTTATGTTTACAGAGCCTGTCGAGAAGCAGCATGTTTAAAGTCCAACTAAATGTAAATTTTCCTCACTTAACCTAACTTTTCAAAAAAGCGTAAAAAATATATCTGGACATATTTGTGGAAACCTGCTGTGAGTGATAAACGAATGATGTTTCACTGCTGAACAGAAGGATCATGCTGTATAGCCTATATTGAGCAAAAAGCATTTTCCCCCCATTTTTTGTTCCACTCATACAGTTAGGCTTCATTGGTGATAGAAACTGTGTTATAGTGGCAAGAGAATGGGCATTGTGCAGAAGTGCTATTGTCTGGTATAAAGCTGTGCAGGAATGACCTGGAAATGAGTTAGCATATTAGCACTTCTGGTTCCCTTGTCTTGAAGTAAGTCGGCTTTTTGAATGAGTTTTTGGTTACATGCTTGAATTAAGGTCTGTGGTTCACACAAGTTGAAGAGAATTTCATGTTTTGTTCTATGACATAAGATATGTTGATAAATACCCCACTCATGAACCTTGAAGCCTTGACATGTCTTTAAAAAGACAGCTGCTAACAGGTGGCTAAGTGAGTCTACAGAGCGTCATCACACTGAGTCATTCCAGAAACAGCTTTACAGCCTTGTTGTGATAGCGATGTTAAGTCATCCGACCATGGTGTTGTTCATTTAGAGCAGTGATACTCAATAATCGGGAAGACCCTGAGAGCGGAAAGAGCTGATCAGTGATGGGAGTTGAATGTTTGCTATGTCAGAAATTATTTGGCAAAGGCATTTCCATATTCCATTTAGCACATCAGATCTTTTCCAACAAAGGAAAAACCATCTCAAGTGAGCATAAAAACTTTCTTGCCCAATTAAGGAAGTTGTACTGTATCAAGCTTTGCCATTTTCATACAGCATTTCTAATGCAACACGTTCAAGTGCACATGACAATACATTTATGGAAACACAGCTAGTGATGTCAATAATTTTAATCACAGAGTAATGCACAGAGTAATATAAGGAGCATTGTATGGAGTCATGTTGAGTGTGGAGTAGAGTATGTCAAAATGTATAGTGTGTAGTGTAGATTATGGTGCTGTGTAGAGTATGGAGTAGCCAGTGTACAGGGTAGCGTAAATTTCGAAGGAGAACAAGCAGTAGCAAGAGTATGGAGTGGTATGGAGTCATGTATGGTACAGTCTATCGAGACTATGTAGTAGTGGTGAGTACGGAGTGGTAGAAAGTACAGAGTACCAAAAAGTGTAGAGTATGGAGTACCAAGAGTAGATATTAGAGCTTGAAGCACTAAGACGATGAAGTACTGTTGAGTATGGAGTAGTGTAGAGTATGGAGAACCAGGAAGTCTAACATATGGAGTACCAAAAGTATGGCATAGTGCTGAGTACAGAGTAGTGTAGAGTATGAAGTATCAAAAGTATGTACCAGCACTGAGTCATGTAGATCAGTGGTTCCCACCTGGTCCAGCCACAGGGTCCAGATTTCTCCATAGTTATTATTTCAAGGTCCACACAGTTTAATATATTCAGCGTCATACTTGCGTTTGGCCATGCCGTCAACTACTTTGCTGTCTCTGTTAAGTAGCTGTCTGTTATTCTCTCAGCTACAGCAGAAAATGGCACTTCAAAATAAAAGCTCTGTGCTGGAAATTCACTGTACCTTAAAATAAAGTGTGTTTTTCACAAACTTGACACATTCGTGAGTCACTTGCGGTCCATTCAGAATGGACCCGTGAGGTCAGTTTCATTGTATTATTTAAGGCTCATAGTCATTGGTATTTATTTAATAAAGAAAGAATTCCCGTAGATAGCAATTAAATTACAATGACATTTTCAGACTAATTTTCAACATTGTACTTTATTTTGAAGTTTACTCATCATCATCATAAAATGGCATCATCATCTCCCTTTGCATACAGTACGCACACTTCTCCATCCTTTTTCTGAATCTCTCTCACTTTGATGCCTTCTCCATGCCAATAACAAACGCCTGTTGGTGGTGTTGTTTTTGATGTCAGCAGCAGCACCATCACAAATCGCCAGTTTAATGCATGCAGCAGCACAGGGAGCTGCTCTTTGAATGCCACTCATGGAATATCCTGTGAAAAGTGACGGCTGCTATGAAGAAGGGGCTGTCTGCTGTACTGTGATAATTCATAATTACATGCAAACTCCCCAGGGGTAGTTTTTACATTAGAAATTAAAACATCTCCAGTGAGTGTTTGCTTGTCCAAATAGGATGTGAGCTCCTTCCAGAACAAAAACCCTGCCTCCCTCACATGGCTGATGTTTAAGCCGAACAGCGCTCTCCAGCTTACCTCCCTCCCACCGCCTTGCTCCGCTTATTTAGCATCATGCATTTGCATTTCTGTTTGTTTGTCCTGGTCTGTTTTCACTTTTGAAAACTTAATAAGCTCCTATGTAACTACATATACATATATACAACTACATATACAAACACGTAGTTTGATCCTCCATCTTACAATATTATAACATTATAACCTCATAATATTTCTATAGAACCTTGAATTGTAAGTGGGGAACTCACTACTCATAGTTTATAGTAGCCTTTGCATTCATATCACAATAAGTACCCCAAAATATAGAGAAATTAATTTATTTTGCATGATGTCCTTTTGAAATTTATTATGCTTTACTATGCTGGGATGCTCCTCACTTTCAAAAACACCTCTATGGACATGTGCTTATTGCATCAAGGTTGAATTATCAACTGTACAAAGCAGGTAACTGCCCTGCTGGGGCACAACCTCCACTGATAAAGCAGCAATGTCTCGGTAAAAAGCACTTTTTTTGTTTTTGTGACTATCTCCAGTGGAAAAACAGCGATGGGTCAAAAACACCCACATTTGGTGGCTAAGAAGTCTCTGGAAACACAGCAGTGACTCACTAAGAAACAACTGGTTTTGTTGCCCTGGGGCTTGGCAGCCATCTCACCCAGGTGACATACATCCATCACCCCCCCCACCTCTCGATGACACAGTCAGCTCTCATACCTCATCACTATAGTACCTTGATATGATTCATAAGAAATGTGCAAATGTAACATATTCCTGGTTTGCAAAGAGTGCTAACATTTTCTTCTGGTGACTGTGCTGGCGGCCTCAAATCCCTAGGGGCTCCAAATTTCCAAGCTTTACTGTGGCAGTTGTGTTCAATAATTTGAATAATTTCTAATTTGTAGCATTAAAATATAACCTCAACTAAAGAGTTCAAGAATCCTTGTGTTAAAACCTTGTTTTAAGACCTGTGTTATTTCTGGTGTAATTCTGCTCACATGGTGCATTTTCCTAAGCAAAGTTTGATTTAATCAAATTGCCACAAGCTAATTTCTTCATCAAGCCAAATCAACACCACAGAGCAAGTGAAATATATAGACAGAAACACACTGATCAGACAGCTGCAACCTGCGTGATCAATGAATTATCCATTCAATATTAGGTCCTGTCTTATTCACAACTTATACTGACAATATTACATCCTCTATTACAAACTGTTATGCCCATCTTTATGCATATGATGATACATTTCTGTATTGCTTTGCTAGAACTGCACACTCAGTCACTGACATCCTACAACAAGCGTCTGACAGACTGAAAGATGCACTTTTTAATTTGAAATTAGTCCTGAATGCAGACAAGAGTAAATAGATGGTTTTCTCTAGAGCCAGAAATATTGGTCTCAGACTATAAATATCTTGGTATCTGGCCTAAAAGACACACTTGTCAATAAGCTATAGCAAAAAAAAAAATCAGTTATTTGTACAGACACAGAGCTATTTTTCTGGTGCTCAGTAGAAGGCAGAGAACTGAATCCATCATCTTGTCAGTCTTGGATTACAGTGAAGTCATCTATAGACACTCCTCTGCCTCCACTCTTAAACCTCTAGATTCAGTATATCACTCCGCCTGAAGATTTATTACCTGTTACCATTACTCTACTCATCACTGCATCTTGTATGAAAAGGTCCAATGGGCCTCTGTTACTGTAAGGCGCATTATAGACATTGGTTCCTATTTATTTATTTATAAAACCCTAAATGGAAACATGCCTTCATATAGCCTATCACCTTGTTATTATACTGGTTGAATAGTTGAGTTTAGTGGGAAAAAAAATCAAAAGTTAAAACATAGAAGCCAAAAATGGGTCATGAAGATACTTCCCCCATTAAATAACAACAATCATACATTAAAAGAAAAAAGACAAAAGCAAAGATTGCATAATTCAGACTAAGAAATTGTACTAAATTGTTTGAGCTGTACAATTTACCCAAAAAACATAAAAGCTAAAAAGCATCACAAATGAATCAATGAAGTGTTAAGAGTCTTTGCAAATTAGAGTCCTTTTTAGATGTTTTTTGAATAATGATAATGTAGACAATGATTGTAGAGATGGAGGTAGGATGTTTCAAAGAGATGGTCCTCCCACATGCAAGCAATTTGAGAAAAATGCTTTTAGTTTTTGTGCTGCACGCACTTGGAATAATTTACAGCACACATTGCAGCTTAACACAATTGTACCTGCAGGTCCATTTAAAATCACGATTACAAACTACTGTGTTCTTGAATGTAACTGTTGTTATTATTATTGTTGTTTGCATGTTTCTCATTATTCGGTTTCTGTTTCATTGTAACTGAAGGTATGTCCTCAATGATTCCTTGAGATTAAAATAAAAGTTGGATGAATGATTGAAAAAATCCAAACATGTATCAGTCAGAACAGCACTGAACAACACTGTCTGATACTTTTAATGTGGCAGGTGTGCCTCTATAAAAATATAAAAGGACTATAAAAACCTGAATATCTTGCAGAGTTACAAAAGACAAGATAACAGATAGATATGATTAGTAGAACAAAAACATTTTGGATAGCAAAAAGGGTATATTGTCTGACTTGTGCCTTACGTTTGAGATTCCTGATCCAGCACCTGAAAACAAATGTAGGGACAGTTGAGTTCATCCTGGTTGTCTCAAAATGATTATTCTGTTTGAGAGGTTAGTTTTTGAGTTTCGTCAAATTATCCTGCACATACCTATTTGCATGAAAGAAATTAATAGAAAACAAACATGATGTCTTAAAGTCCCAATTCAACATGTCTCAACCATTATCTTGTTGAACTGGGATAGTCTGATGCCAGTGGTCCACCTCTCTTCAGTGAAAATGCCGGCAAAAAAATTAAATCTCAACCCCCTACAATCTGATAAAGACAACAAAATACAAGGTTTCTAGGAATTACCACATTCAGCAAGTTCAATTTATAAATACCTTACATGCAAATATAGCACAGGCACTGAAGGGTTGAAGATAGTATGGGAAAAAGACTTAGGGGCTACATTTGACGACAATGTCTGGAGTACATCAGTAGCGCAGATGCTTCTCCCAATGAGAAGTGCCAAATCAAAGCTGCCTTAATATAACATTTTCAGTAGAACATATTTCACTCCAGCAAAGCTACAGGTGATGGGCCTGATACCATCCAGCTAGCGCTTAGGTGATATAGTGCATATGTTTTTAGTTGCCCCTTGTTGGTTACTTCTTGGCAAAACATCGTGGAGAAGATCAGCAGCAGTCTGGGGACACAGGTAACTCTGAACCCTATAGTCTATGCCTCTCGGACATTACAAAACATATTCAAGCTGTGAGCCCTAAGTATTTAAAATGGTTAAAAGGTGACACCACTACCGCCAAGAGAGTCAGACATTGAACTATCAAGAATGGCTTCACACCCTAGTGGAATCAGCTTCCTACAAAGGCCTCATTTATAAGATAAACAATAAACTGGACATCTCTTGTAAATCTGGGAATCATTTCTGATACATTCCAGGGAATCCAACTCAGTGTCTTGTCTTATCTTGGAGCCAAACATACAGTCACAGCGCAGTGGTTCAGGCTGGTGGTATATGTTGTAGTTAGGGGAGTGGGAGTAAATACAAATTGTGTCTCCTGAATATTGCTTTTGTTTAATATTTAATTTGTATCAGTTTTTTAATGTCATTTTGTCTATTTAATTTTTCTACATGTAAAAATATATATTCATTTACTGTATTTTTATTTACACTTTGATAAATGTGCCTTGAGGGGGACTTATGCACACATAAGGTGCATTGTATCTATCCTGTGTAGGTGAAGTAATGCAGAGAACCTGTAACCTGTAAATGTACCTTGTTTATTCATTAGTATTATTATTTATTTTATACTTGTTTTTATTTTCTTTGATGTTTCTGAATAATGTGTTCTTTAATATACCTTTACAGTCTTGTCATCTGTTATTATATGTACAAGTAACCATGTGTCATGACCTATGTTGCTCTCTGGGTAGACTCTTTTTCCTTTTTTCTCAAGAAAAAAGAAAAAGTAAAATTGAAATAAAGAAAATGTAAGGAAATATGAAATTGAAATGAAATGCCATCCCAATTTTAGAGTTTTCAGGTGATTTGACTAAAGAAAAAAACAGTAAACACTGGGCTAAACAGTCTTGACGTTTGCGTCTGGAGCTTGTGAAAAATGCCTTGTGTCATCTTTCACCGTCACATTCCCGCTGTGTGCACCGAGAGGAGGAGGAGGAGGAGGAGGAGGGATAGGAGGGGGGGCGCGAGGCCGCCGAACCAGCGAGCACGAGGGGAGGGATCTGAGCGAGCAGCCAGTAGTGCGATTCTCCAAGCTCCTCTGCGCACGATCCGCGGAGTACGCGCACGCTTCCCGCTGCAAGCAACGCAAAGCGGCGCGGCGCTAACGATGTTGTGAATGAGGGGATAGAGTGACGTCAGCGGCCGAATGTCAACAATGTAGCGACTGAGAGTAGGCGTTCCAGTCGAGTGTAACAAACAGCGGAGACGGAGCGGCACGCCGCGCTGGATCACCACGCACGCATACACACACACGCGCGCGCGCAGTCGTACGCACACACACACACACACGCACGCACGCAGCGGCAACAACAGACCGTAGAGTCACACACAGACGTTGTTTTTCTGTTAAGTGAGAAATAAGCGAGTTGCAGCGGCGGGAGAAGAAGTCACCTATCTGCAGCCGGGAGGCTTTGAGGAAACGACAAAGCGAGTCATCATGTGAGAGAACTTAATGTGGGAAACGGACAAAAGGGCTGGAATACGAGCAGAATAGAAAGTAAAAGGTGAGCTGCCATGCACGTTTTCTCCCTCTCTGATCTCGCTGTGTTGCTGAATCTCAGCCTATTGTTGATTGCTCTCATAACCCGAGTTGCAAACTTGCATAAGTGTCGCAGCGGTGGGCTTCAGCCAGGAGAGTCCTCACTGTGATCTATGGAAAACAAAGTCACTTATAGAAAAAAAAAAAAAAAAAAAGAAAAACCGCATGCATGACTCTTGAAAGCTCGGCGGTGGTGCGAATATTGAAGGGTGTAATGTGTTGGGGTGTGAACGCGGGTTCGGGAGTGAAACACAAACTCTGTACCACATCCTGTTATGCTTTGAGTCAATACGCCGTGTGCGCTCCCCCCTTTTTCTCTCTGTGTGTGTTTTTTTTTTTTTTTTGCAAAAGTAGATGCGTTGGTGATCCCAGAGGAGGGTCAGGCATGCCGCTGCTTCTACCAGGAAAAATTACTCCATAAAAGAAGACGCTGTCACTTGCAGCGTCATTAAACGCCTCCCTCATTCATTACATGTGCATTCATCAAATTAATTTACAGCTAATCTTAATTATGGTATTGTTATCATTATATTTTGATTATCATGCAGTACACTCCAGCATTTTTTCCACTCTCTCCCAAACTGAAATAACAGGTTAATACACCTGCTCATTAATCCACATTTTAAAAATATGATCAAAATATTTGCTGTGTAAGGACGAGCCTTATTTGCTCCGACAGCCAATGGAATCATCTCAATCGCTCGACGGTGTCGTTTAAGAACCCATATTTTCATTATCATTAACCCCTTATGTTCAAAAGGATCGGGAGCGAGCCCTGCTCTCATCAACACGCCCCAGATTAAAGAAAACATTTGGAGATTTTCTTTAAACCAAGTGGTGACTGTATCAAAACAGCTGCGCCTTTACGCGCGGTCCTGCATTGTCATGTGGATCGGGTGCTGCAGCAGTGGCTTAGTCAGTCCCTGTCAGTCTTATTATGTAGGAGTCAGCGTGGAGTGGTGATATATGCCGTCATGCAAGCCGGTGATAAGTTGATGTGATAAATAAAAGAGGATATTTTGTGGGGAAAACCCCCTTTTGGTTAAAAATTCCCTAAGAAAAAACAGTTTGATGGTTCGTGCGTATGAGCCATTGACGTCTTCAAGATGCCCGGTAGATATTTAATGTGACTGGTGATAAAAATGTACAATGAGGACAAATCATCTCAGTTTTCTTTCCATGTTTGCTTTGCTGAGTTTCTCGTGGAATAAGAGGACGCATGTGTCCACAGTGTCCAGGCAGTGAGTGCTGCGTCTGTGGCAAAAAATAACAAGGCAGATTGAATGTGTTTAATTCGGGGTACTATTGTTTGATGGCCACGTGTTTGCAATGAGGTGCCTGGAATCATAAGGGAGTGGAGTGATGCTGCCATTAACGCGGTGATACAGCATTTTGAGGGAGCGGTGACATCCACGGCATCACAACCTCTTTGTCTGTTTGTGCTGATGCAACGCGATGATGGCACTGAGGGGGGGATCGCAGCATCACCGTCCATCCTTAACCATTCCTCACATCATGTGTCGCCTTTATTGCCATTATTCTCATGGAATTCAACATTGTAGTTATTAGATCTCATAAATCCTTGCCGTAGGTGATTTTCAGCGCATGCTGAGACGATGTGCGTGTGTCGTAGTAAAATCTAATCGTTGACATTTTAAAGGGAGCTGGAATGAAAACTGGCATCGCTCTGCTTTCACAACACGTGCATATAGCAGCAGCACTCATGCGCAGTTTTACGCAGGGAGCCTTTTGTTCTGTACAGTAGCCCCGCTGCCTTTCTTTTCCCATGCATGGCAATCCCCTGCTTATTGTAGGAGAGGGGGGGAGGAGGGGTGTCCAAAACTGTAAACCCCACAGTGACTCAGTCAGGCTTAAATGCCACTTCATCATAACTGCCAGCGCTTTATTTCTCCTGCTCATATTATCATCGGAAGTATCCAGTGATATTTACAGTATACCTCTGCATCACCATTCTGTATTTTCTTTGTCCATCAAGAAGGAGAGGAATTACGTGGCACATGACATTTTGACCTTGGTAACACAAAGTCGTCACTTTAATAGGTTAGTGATTGAGACATATTTCTGAGCAAACATCAGTGAAGTTCATGTTGAGATGTGTTCACTGACCAGTGTCTTTGTGCAGTGTTTTTAGTCTGCTCTCACCATGTGGAATAAGACTTTTCAGTTGTGTGTGTTTGCTTGTTTTTTGCCTGATTTTGTCTAAGTCTGTAGAGACTTTGCATGCAGTGGGGTTTCTGTAGGCTCCTCAGCTCATACCCGCATCCAGGGAATACCTGTCCATTGACATCCAGTCATTTTAATCTTATAATTATTTCGCTTTTGGCTGGATACCAATACTTCTAAGTAGGTGTACACAAAAAAATCCAGCCAATACTATCATCACACTAGGATTAGGCGATTATTTAAATCAGTTTCAAAATGTGAATATGAATATTTTTCCACCATTGACATACATTATATCATGCTTCATCTATTCAAAATGACCCTAAAAAACAATCAGATTGATGAAGAGTGTTCCACTGTCAGGAATTACAGTCAAAACTGCAATAACATTTGTGTGTTTCTAATTACAGTACCATCTATAAAATGTTAGAATGATATGAGTGTGTTATCACAAAATGAATTTACTAAATGCCAGTAAACATGGTGTTGAATTATTGCCCAGTTATTGCATCACCTTTTTTGATTCCCCCCTCTGTCCTGCCCCTTCCTTTACTGTAAATGCTGCAACATGAAAGTCACATTATTGATGTTTGTTGGGGTCAAGGCCTTTGCTAGGGCTTTAGAGATACTAATGGCATGATATACCCCCAACTAAAGAAAGAAAGAAAGAGTTCTATAGAGCAAACAAGAGGCGTTATATTAAAGGCCTGTATTTAAACATGGCCTGTTGAAGGCAGAGCAGCTGTGACATCACAGGCTCCTCGTAAACAATAGACAGTACAGTGGAAATAAACATTGCTGCATCATATAGTGGAATGACCAACAACTACCTCTGTTGGAGGAACAAAAAAACAGACAAAACAATTTCTAATTAGTTGTATTTTTATTGTACTTTTTATTCAGGTGTCTATTAAATATCATATTTTTGTATGAAGTTAAAAATGCTGTTAAAGCCCTTATCTCACTACCATTTACATAAAAACTACTTAATTATTTGATCTTTTTTTTTATTTCATTGGCTTAAAATGACACAAATATAAGTGTATGATGCGTCTAAAATACTGGAATCAGCCTGTAAATACTCACTATCATATAGGTTTTAATCAAACAATTTAACTCCCCCCAAAGTTGCTAAAACCAAGGCAGTAATTGCAATTTATATGCCCAAAATGTCTCCCCAATATGTTGATAAAAAAATATATGTGTATAAATAAAAATTTGTACTGCCATGACAGGCACCACTGTCCAAAATAATAACCAGCAGATGTAATCATAATCATAAATAAATTCAACAAATTGCCATATTGTTAATATCAATTCTAGTATTACAGTTCTGCCAATGGATTGTCCAAGTGGTGTTGCCGTACCCCAGCAGGAGCCATTGCTCAACTTCAATATGTTATTTTGTGCTGGAACTGTAATTGTGGAACTAAATAATATTTTGCTAAAAAGCATCAGTAATTGCGTGGAGTTGAAACGAGCATTTTTGGTGAAAATGGGCTAATATGTAAGTGTGAGTGTGAGCTATCATAGCTAAGTTACCTGCAGCTGATTGGCCACACATTCACCCAGTGACTGACAATGGTGCACACAGGTGTATCTAACTAACGTTCATGTCTTTATTTGTGAGGTAGCCTGCATGTATTGATCATTATGTGTTGCATGTGTTATTTATGTAGACAGGACAAGCTTTCATTTATTGCATGTAGTATACTGTATAGCTATAGATTTTTTTTTTTTGTTGGGGGGGCAGTGACTCGGCCGCGGCTATGGCCTTGGCTAAACTCTCCAAAACCTACAAAAACTACTGAAGACATGAGCTTAATGTCCAAAATGGGAGCTACAATCTTATTCGGGGTGTTCACATCTCTAAAAAGATTTTTTTTTCCCAAGTATCCACAATCTGTAACAATACAAATGATGCACAAAACACCGGAACATTTTTAAGCTTCCTCCTCCTCTGTTTAGTTTGGCCCCAACATTCTGTCACAACTGCAAGTGCATCAAAATAAATAAACCATGTCCTTTAAAAAAAGATATGTCATTATCTTGTTATTATATAACAAGGACAACATCTCTCAAGTTAAGCTTGGCTTGGGAACATCTCTCAGTCTGAGCGAGGCTGTTTTGGGGATCTCGACATAATGAGTCCCTCAGGGTTCCAAGCCACAGCTGAAATCCCACACGGCAACAGGATCCCTCCGTGTGACCCTGCACCCCCCCCCCCTCTATGCTTTCCATCCTGGTCTAGCTCCTCCAGCTTTCCGCCAAGCCTGTAGTAATCATGCTTTATGTCGCTGAAGTTCCTATCAAGCTAATTAAAATGCTGATGACAAAAGAAGCTGCTTGTGTTCAAAAGTAACCAAGCACTTATGGGTTAATGATTCATGAAATTGCAGTTGGAGTAGGATGTGATGGAGGGATCTCTTTATGAGATCGCAGATGGATTTCTCTAGATCCCTGCAACACCCTAAGGTGCTAAAACAGCATCATTTTTGCTTCCTATGAATCATATACAGAGTGCGGTTTTAAAGAAAAGCAGCTCCCTCTTAAAGAAAGGAACAAAAAGCTGCAAATCCCTGTCTCTCACATAGATTTTATTTCCCTCCACATCATTAAAGGATCGTTTGCATCACTGAGGATATTTGAGTAACCCCCACCAGCTCAGCTCAACATCCCAAGTCAGTGCCTTGGCCAGAAAAAAAAAGAAAGAAAAAAAACATGTTCCCATAGCTCTCCCACGTCAGCACAAAGGCATGTTTGACTGGGCTGCTGCCAGTGTGAGGCGTCGATGGAACAGCACTGCTGGGAGAAATCTAAGATCCTGCACTTTACACCAAGGGCTATTGTTTCCCCTCTCTCTCTTTTGTGATCCCTTCTTCTCTCCGTCATATCATGGCTGCTCATTCCTCTTCTCCCACCGTTCACGGCAGCGACGTGCACTGGCACTATTGCTCACCATGTGAAATCAGCTTGCATTATCCCGGCAGACCCAGCTGCCATCAGTCTGCGGTTGCAGAGTCAGTGCCTGTCTGTGTGTTTGCTGAGACACTTGCCAAGAAGCTATCAAAATCTAAAACACCACAGGCAGATTCCTGATTGTTCTGTTTTGGTTTGAGTGTTTTTTTCTCCTTGTGTTGCCTGTAAGAAATTATCAAGACACGTAAATCATCCTGATGGTTGCGTCAAACCTATTTGATGATCTCACAGACTTCTACCGCTGCCTCGAGCTGAAAGCTTCGCCTTATAAACTCTTGAGTTAATCCTCTTTAGTAACCCATCCTGTGGTCATCCATAAGTTTACAACTGTGCAAAACATATTGAGCTAATGAAATGATGCACATCTGGTCCTAATAGCTTTGGAAAATAAAACAGTGGAACGGTGGAAGAGGGAGGGCAGGAGGTTTAGTAGTTATTGAAGCAGTTTAGAAGAATGAGCCGTGTGTAAAGTGGCGTTCAGTGAATGGAGAGAAAACATTTAGTGCAGTGTAATGACCTGTTTGTATTGGATTAGCGCAGCACTACTACTACTACTGGCAAGGCAGTGGAGAGCATTGCTGAAGTCTGTTTAAACTCGCAGCCACTGAGCGTGTGAGACTAAAGTCGGTTCTGATTTTAATATCAGAAATTGAAGTTCTGAGGTTTGAGTGTTAGAATTCTTTTCTGCCTCAAATTATACTGACGTCACTCTTACAGAAGTCTGAGTTTATTCTTGGTATTAGGGCTGGGAGATATTGTAGCAATATTGTAGGGTTGACTACTGGTGCTTTCGCAAAATATTTACCCAATGAAATTTTTGATAAACAATCATCAGTAACATGAATAGAATGACTATGTGGGTAAAGGCAAATAATAGAACAGCTAGAACAGTCTGGTCAGTTTAGGAAATTTCAGCACTTTATTGTAATTCAGCCTTTAAAACCAAGAAAAAACACTGATATTAAGATATCCAACATCTAAGATGATAGCTAATGTATCAATATAATATTAAATATAATTCTCAGCCCTACTGGGCATTGTTTAAATCTACAATTGGAGTTAGGTTTAAAATCTAAAATCTTTCTGAGATTTCTGAGGCGATTTTGAAAATTCAGACAATTTTCATTTAATTACTTAAATCTCAGAATTCTCTTTTTAAAAAACATTAATTTCATAATTCAGTGCAATGTTCTTCACGTAGCCTCAATCTTCCACTGAATTATGACAATAAATTTAGCCCTTGGAAAAAAATGTGACTTCAGTGTCTGAATTTATAGTGTCAGATTTGATTTGATCTCAGAATTGAATTAAATATAAAGGGGTGGGGGGTCAGAATGCTAGCTTAATTCTTGGCATTGAGTTAAACTTGAATTCAGAATTTTTGTGTTTTTTGACATGATTCTGGGAATTCTGAAATTTAAAAAAAAATCTCGGAATTTTCACATTTCTCTCAGAATTCACAAATGAACTTAAGACCTCTCATTTTTAATGTAGTGATTTCTAAAATTGAAATAGAAGTTAACTCATATAGCCTTAATCTACCACCAGATTAACCATAAAAATGAAACAGTGTTTAAGATGTGTTACAAAAGTCAAAATTATAATGAAAGTCTTATCTTGGACTTTTTCAATTTTGAGAGCTTTTGGCTAAAGTTATATTCCTTATTCAATAAATGTAAATTCAGATCTTTGTTTTCATTTTACCATCATTTTTCACTTGAATCTTCTTCTTATTAAAAAACAAACAAACTGAGAATTCTAATTGTTCTGCCATGTATTTATTTATTTCAAGAAACTCAGTTTTGTTGACATGGCCCCAATTTTCTTCCAAATTCTTAAAATAAATTCCAAGAAAAAGATCAACATTTTGATTCACTGGCAGAAGTTTTAAGATGTTTGGTTTTTTTTTTTTGATCTTAGATTTAATTTTTTAGAATTTTGAAAACTGACTGAAATCCGAGATTTATGTTTTCTTTTAGTTTTTTTTTAAGATTTCTGACATTATTTGGGAATTCTGACAAATCTCAATTCTTAGAATTCTTGTCATAGAATTCTAAGATTCTCCAACTAAATTGAAAATTCTCAGTTTTTTTTCTCATAATTATTTAATTTCAGAATTAATCAGATATATTTAGAATTCTAAGAAAAAGAAAAAAATTGCTATGTCTCAAATAGGGCTAGCATGATACGGATGTTATTGCGATATCTGTAGAAAATTTGAAAAAATTAATAACAATAATGCTATCGGTCAAATTAATGTTTACCTTTGTTTGTTGTGTGTTTTGTCTCTTTCTTTAGGCAATGAATTACACTCATAATAAGGGTGTTGGGAGGTTAAGAAAGTGTCTGTAACCGTAACTGTTCAAAAGAGTACATAAAGACCAATCACACTTAATGGATAGCAAAAAGGCAACCAGATGGCGTTGAGGGAGGAAGACAAAGCAAGAATGGAAAGAAACAGAAATTATTCAAAAGGTGCTGCATTATATACATGATATTATCATATGTGTATTATTAACTTGATATCCATATTTTATTTCTTAATATCATGGCTATCATCAATACCAGTATATTGCCACACTCCTAGTCTGATATCACTCCCTTGTGCAGTCACTCACTGCTCCTTATATAATAGACACTCAGTAGTTTAGTTCTGGACACTTATCATCATTTTACACAATCACTGACAGCAGCAGAGCCACTCAACATTAATTTTCATATCTGTAAAACGCTGAGCATTCCATTGTGATGTTGTTGTAGAATTGTAAGCCCTGGGACACTGGATGTCAGTCTCAATTCTCATATTTCTCATTTTGTACTCAGGATACTTTTATATTATTATTTATAATTTCAGAACTCAAATGCTTTTTATTCATGTGGCCCCAATTACCTGTCACTTTTTCTGTTGTCAGTTGGACAGTTTGGTTTTGAAATTGCCACTGGGACACCTATCTTGATAAAAATAGCTATGAAACTTGAGCATGTGTTACGGTTCTTTCACTCCTGAACACACACACACACACACACACACACACACACACACACACACACACACACACACACACACACACACACACACAGCGCTGTATGAAACACACGCCTCCATATTTAAACGAGTGCTTTGATGATGAAGCTTTTGCATGTTGCTTTAAATTCCACTGACTTGTGTGTGGTCTTTCTTTTATATTTCAAGTTCCAAGTGTCACACAATGACTGACATGTGTGCTACAGTTCCCCCCCAAGCCCACTGGGAAAATGGCAGTCAGAGAGTCACATCAAGTGCTTTGGTTGTGTCTAGATATTCACCTTGGTAACAGTAACAGAGTCATTACCACGGCATGGAGCTGGGCCAGCTCCTCCATATATTCATGTTGGATTTTCTTAAGGTTGCTGAGGTTATTCATAGTAAACACTGTTGTCTGTGTGGTCCCCAGCGCCCACCCCCCCTGCTGCCACCATAGAAATGATATGCATACCATATCAAATTAGAGCAGTTTGCTGTGAAAATGAGGCGGTGTAAACAGTGTGTGTCTCTAGGGTTCGGCCTCCTCTGGTGTTTGCAGCTCCTCTCAGTGTCCCCCTGGGAAGCGCACAGTAGTAGTTCCAATTTAAAGTCCTTCTCTTGTCTGTCAGCAGTTTTCACTGTGCAGCTGCTGACTCACACATAAAGTGGAAGCCCTCACTGACCAGAGAACAGCCACCGCTACACCACCGCTTCACTCTGTCTACCTTAAACCGCACACATACAGTGTTAGTCTGAGCCTTTTCATCCATTACAAGACTCTTTGAAATGCATAATTATTGTGTAATCTACAGAAAAATCTGAATTGTTGTTGTGCTGAGTTTTCTGGTTGGTCCATTTAGTAGGTGTTCTGGAGCTTTTGATCATATCACATAATCTTCATTGGCAGATGGAGATTATTTGATATGATTGAAAGCTCCAGAACATTAAATAGACCTGGAGGTGAGATTGTTTTTATTTAAGAAAGAAACTTAATATTCCATGACTATAGAGAGGGGAGGTGCCTTCCCTTTCGGTTTTCCACAGTGGACCTTATTTCGGAAAAAATATATATAACGTATCAGTTAGTGGATCGGGACAAATAATTTTTCAATCTCGTTTGAATTGTGGCATGAATTACACATATGGTGTTCCTCGTTTTGAAAGATAATTTTGCAAGTCAAGAGAGTCGCAGTTTGTAGCAGGCTTGTCATAGTGCTATTCAGTTCTGTGCAAAATTGCTCAGTAAAGTAAAGTACATCTCTTGTCTCGCATTATATACTTCACCAACACCAGCTAGGTAACTTGAATATGTTCCAATTCACAAATGTAATGTAATCATACTTGATGTGTTTTATCCAGTGACTTCTGGTCTTTTTATCATCTGAGAAGCAAGAGAATGAGGAAGAACCATTGCTCATGCGTAAAACCAACTATGAAGAACACGTGGGCATTGTAGTTTCAGCGAAAAAGAAAGCTATGATATCACTTAGATGTTCTAGTTATGTATTTACACAGTCTTATACTCAGCAGTATATTCAGCAGTGTTACAACAAACTGTGACTTTCTTGACTTGCAGAATTACCTTTTAAATTGACAATCATAATATTTGAAATTCAAGGCAAAATTTAAATGGGAACAAAAAAATGTATTGTCTCTCGCAGTTTACTGTGATACGTATTTTTCTCCGAAATAAGGTCCCGTGGAGGTCCATTGGAAGGGGAGGGACTTCACCTCTCTGTTAGCTAAAGATGTATTAAAAAATAGGATTTCCTTAATTATAATACTAATTCCTCTCAGTAACTGATTTTTTCAGAGATATAATAATGTAAATCATGATATAATTTGGTCTTTATATGAATTACTGAAACAAATATAAGAGAGTATATATCTCCACCAAGGTTGCATAACTGTATCATATTATTTATGTTATTCATAGAGAATGTAAAAAAAAGTATTAATAGAGACAAAGAAAACCAAAAACTTAATTTGGAAAAATATTTAGATGAAATTAATTTACCAACCACGCAAAATAACTTGACTTAAGAACTAATTAATCTGTACATGTAGTAAGAGTGAAGTAAAGTAAAAATAAATACACAACAGGCAGCATAGGAACAGGACTGAGTACAGATAGGTAGAGGAAAAGAAGTTTATTAAATTAAATTAAAAGTCTATGAAATAAAAAATAAAAAGAAATAAAAATATAAACGACACAAGTTTAAAAACTCCAAAATCCTCCACCAGGTTCACCAGAACTAAAAACCTGCAGTAGTGCGAGCAAGCTTGCACAAAGAGTTTGAAGTTCTCACACGCGAGTGTAAAGTAAAAAATTTTAGCAGCAGAACTGCTGCTTACTGCTTGGTGGTAAAGTCACAGATTACATTTTTTTTTACATTACATCAGAGTAAAATTATTTCATGTTTTTTGTTCAAACTGTTATAAAACGTACTAATTTGTGCTTCTTCTGTTTTTGCCAAATGACACACGCTTAACACGTCTGTAAATACATCAGTATCTGATGGAATGCAGGCATTAGTTGTTGCCCCAACATTTGTGTTTCTAAATATATAAAGTCATAAATTATGTTAAAATAAAAAGTGTTAGTTTGTGACACGGTTATCCCCCGTCCTGCACAGGCAGAAGAATGCTGCTGTGTGCTTCCTCCTCTGAAGTTTGAGGTCATATCCTTCTGTGACACCCTTTTGTTCTGCTCACTGACATTGAAGTGCACACTGCAACAATGAAAAGCTTGCCAGTTGCTACAATCCTCACTGTTTTCTTCATCAGAAAGTGTGTAAATACTACAGTCACAAACGGGAGGATTTTGGGCTATAAAAGAACTGAGTGTTTATGGTTTGTGTTTACACTCAGACAGCAGCAGGAAGGACTGGGTGTTAAAGCTGCTGTGATAAATACCTGTATCAAAGTTCATTTAAGGCCATTTGTGAGCTCAGCTCAATGGAATTCTGTCATCTGAATACACACTGGAGTAATACTCTGCCCAATCAGTCTTTTCCTCCAGGAACAAATACTCAGAGTCCGGGTATTGTTTTCTACAGTCCGACCAGTATGAGCCAACACTTTCTGCCGATATTTAATTATAAAAAAATATTGGCAATTGTTTATATGTTGGCTTTTTTTAAGCAGCATTTTTGTATTTTTAAAGTGGCAAAGTTTTTGCTTCAACTCATCATTATGAAGTAAATGTTGATAGCGCAATGTAATGGCTATAGAATTATGACACAATCAGCATTTAGACTAGTTCCCTATAAGCCTTTTTGTCACTATGTCATTTCTGCCCGCCACTGGGTACAACCTCACGGGAAAACAAAGGCGACGGTTGGCGCACAGAGGAAGTGCATCAACCACTGCACAACTAAAATAGGAGAAGCACTTTTGTTTTCCACAGGAGCGCTGGTAGCTATCCCCAGTTGCCAAAGAGTATCAATGTAAATCCTCAGTAGGGGAAATGGCGGACGATGGAACAACCGAAGTAACTGGAAACTGTGGATGTTGCCACGCTCTGAGGAAAATGTTTACAGACTTTAAAATCTATAAACTGTTACATTACGTTAGCTACCTAGCTAACGTTATCTAACGTTATCTAAAAAAGACACTGGGCTCGGTGCTGTCTCCTCATTGGGAACAATCGAAAAAAGACGTATCAACGCTGGGTCACAAAACACAGAGTTTTACCCCAGGACTTTCCCCAAGAGAGCGCTGTAACCATGTCAACTTTGAGTGAACTTTAAGAAATTTTAAGATATGTCCTCGTGATCTTTGTTTTCCTAAACCTTCATAACTTAACTTTAAGTTAGTAACTTTACGTTAAGTATATGACGTTATTCTTTGGGTGCATATTCGTAGGATATCATATGACCCATTGGTATGTTGCCGAGGGTATGTTGCAAGATTACAAATCATTTAATGCCAGATACTGATACTTGACTGTTATCAATAATCAGTGCCAGAACAACTTTCAGTCCTTCCCAAAAAGTGTTGCTTTTTAAATATAATTATGAGTTAAAATGAGTTTTAATTCTAATGGTTTTTACCTTTCAAGATGGTTTATTTACCGTTAATCTCTAATAAAAAAAAAAATATTGTTCAACTGTAGAATATATTTTCTTAGACATATTTTTATTACAAATTGTTTACATTATGTAATGTAACATAAAAAAGAAGACTATCAGACAACACTGTTTTGGAATTTTTATTTTTTTTTTCAAAGTATATTGGTCTAAAAGTCCTGTTTCAGACGGGCACATATTTTTTGCACATCTTACCTTCAGCGTCATTCTCAGATTCCTCACTTCCCTGCCAAAAGTCATTCTCTGTGTTTTCCGATGAGCCTTACTGAGTTACAAATGCAGCTAGTTCCCATCTCACTAGAGGGCTGGACGTTTCCTGCCAAGGTCGTTTTGTTTCCCCCCACCTCTCTCTCTCTCCGTCCTCCGGGTCGATGGGAAAAAGAAGTGGCGCTCAGTCAAGCATAGTGGAAGGTATTTCAAACAATCAGCGGATTCCTGGTACGGGGAGTGAGATCATTGTTTTAGTGAAGGAGGGGAGGGAGCTTGGATGACCCTCGTGGCAGGACGTCGCTGTCTGTCCACCACCAGAGCTGCTCAGTGACCACTGTGAACTTGGAGGTGACACGGGCTGTGGCAGAGGTCAGAATTCCTCCCTAGATGGATTTATTTGTACTGCTTTGCACATCAGAGACACCCTGCAAAAACAAAACACTCCCATTGTGTCTGTGAGGCATGTTAACATGGAGCTCTGACATCTGTGGCTGATGAACACTGTATAAATAGAAAATAATAGGCATGCTTCTCTGAGGTCGGAGTAAACAAATGTCAGAGAAGAACTATTGATCACTCAATACTCAACAATACCATCTATTGTTTGTTTTCTGAGCTTAGATAAGAGATGACATGAGAAATGCTCTTGGTTCATGTACATCATTATTGCTGCACAATGGCGAACTTGACGATAACATAAGATCATGAACTTGACTGCACAACATCCATCTTTAAAGTGACAGTTCACTCAAAGTACAACAAAACATATTTCTTCACTTAACCCTCATGGAATCTCTGCATGCAAATACTTTTGATTTTATCTGTCCTGGTTTTGGGATATCTGTCCCTGATTTCTGCCTAAACCCCATTATAATATAGGAACAACTGAGTGATTAACAGTTTTCAAATCACAAGAGACATAGTTTTAATTAACCGCCAACTGTTGCCAGCAAACTTTCTCAGTTGTCACTAATTAGTGTGAATTCTTTAAGTTGGACAAACTACAGAATAAAATTCTTTCCGCTTATCAATATCACACACTTGGCCCAAAATGCTTCTTTTTCTTCTAGGGAAAAACAGCACTCTGTATCATTGTGATGTTAGAAATGACAGAATGGACTCTATGGATTTGCTCTTCAAAAAGACCATTTAAGTGTTGCAGGCTTTTGTCATTTGCTGCTTGTACTTACACATGCAAAAAATAATGCACTGTAATTTGCATATCACCCACATGATCGTGAGCTAGGAGGCTGTGATGACGTGACCTTTGTGCCACTACTAGTCGTCATCTATCATATGACACACGCAAAGAAGGAAGTCGAGCAATGCAGTATAAAGGGTCAAACAAACACAGGACTTTTGCTGCATTCCAGACAACTTGGAATTAAAAAATTCCAACTGCCTACTAGAAAAAGTAGAACAGAACGCAGCTCAAAGTCAAAATTCCTACTTGTAAACTCAAGGTAATCAATCTACTCCAACCTCACGAAGAAGCAGCTGACTGACGTCACGCAACAATGGCAGCATTAGACTACAATATCTGTATTACACTAGAAAATGGCATAGCTAGATATGTTTCCAAGTAAAAGTGCAACAAAATGAAATGTATAATGGTGTCCATTACCTCATGCATTGCCTCATCATACCAAACGTTGAATGAGGATACCTTGTTGTACACTTGACAAAGAAACATCAGTTAGCCATGTTTTTTGTTTATGTTTGGCGTTGTGCACTTGGAATGCCTGGAGGTTGGACCAACATTTACTGGAACTCAGCATTAGATCCAGGAGACTGGGATTCGTCTCCCGTGTGTAAACAAAAAGCCAACGTTGAGTTATTTACGTACATACTTAAAATCCCATTGTCGCAACATGTTAAGTATGTCATGATTCTTTTCCTAAATTTAACCTAGCCAGTAGGGGTGCTGAGTCGTAAGATATTATATGAACCGTGTGCATAACTTTTCATAAGATATCATATGAATTGCGGTACGAGAATATGTTGAGTGGTTAGACTTCTCTTAACTGTCTCTCACATTGCATCACTTCTGACAGGCAGTGTTTGCAGCTAGCTTGGATTGTCAAGTGAATGACCAGCAGCTTGAAAATACTGAAGAGTAGCTGAAATTTTCTAGTTGAACTTTGAAGTACATCATGTAACTGTTTTCAGCAAATCACCTTAATAGCCTTGAATTAAGACCTCCAAGATTTAAACAACCAACAGCATTATTTTTCCAGAAACAGTGTTCCTATTATTATGATTTTAATACAACTCGTAAACTTATGTATAAAGTCATTCCAGCCAACATGATCTGCACAGCTTGATACAATGAGAATTTTTTTTGTCTTGCTTTTTGGGGCGGGAAACCCTCCCTCTTAACGACTTCATGACCTTAGAGGCAGTTTACAGTAAACCCAATCATATCTTCATTGACGTTGTTGACGCAGTGGAGTGTAAAACAACAAAGCACGCTCAGTGTGCGGTTTGGTAAAGAACTGCAGCTGTAAAGGAGTTTGAGGGGGGACATCCTGTGAGACCAGCACAGGTGGTTGGGAGGGGGTTGGTGTAGTGGGCGGGAGGGGAGGGGGGAGGGTTGTGGGCGTGGAAGTGCAGTAATGTGCCCACTTCCTGCACCGAGCCCCCGTGCTGTACTGTAAAACAGTAAGCTTACAACGAGATCAGCAGGATTTGCCGGCGGTGGCTTCCTGCCATTTCACAGCAGGCATCCATAGGTGGAGATCCTGTCTGTATACTCTAGTGTCCCACTGTGCCTCGTACTTTTCCTTATGATGCTTTTTTTTTTCTAATCGTGGCACAGGAAAAAGAGCAATAAAACGAATATTAATTCTACAGTGAAAAACTGTGAAATGAAAGCATTAAAAACAGAGAGCATGACGTTTACTTCAATGGGTTTTCCATTTGTTGCACACAGATGTGGAATGGAAAACATGAAAGTCAGTGTGTTGGGTTAAATCCATGTATACAGCCCTTCCTGTGGGGGAGTAATGTGTGCGTGGATACTTGTCAGCCAGGTTTATGCTGATTTCATCCTGTAATTTCAAGTGAATGAGCCTATAAAAACATAACGATCATGGGTCTTCTCGGGGCATGTTTGCAGCAGTGCAGTCATACTTTGGAGAGTTCACTGCTGTTGGTTGTCAGCTGGAATGATGCCATTCAAACTTGGGTGGCACCAATTAAATCCCTCCATGTCAACCTCATGTTGGTTTGTTTGGTGCATCCAGACTAATTATTGGTTTGCGGATATTTCAGTTGTTGCCAAAAAGCAAGGTAACATTGAATGATTCTGCAAAAAATCTCAGGTTGTGTTCAGTGATGATGCTTCCTCTGTGAGGAACAGAGAACATGGCTGGAGGGGCAGGTGAGTTAGAGGGATAGTTTGGATCTTTCGCAGTGGGGTTGTCCTCAGTTAATGTAGTGTGTACAGTATGGGGTTTCTCTAGGAGCCCACAGCAATGGGCACATGGTTGGGTTTAGGAAAAAAGAGCAGGGTTTGGCTTTACAATCTTACGGGTTGCTAACACTAGCTAGCTTGGTGAAAGTCTGTAGTTGTTGGACTTTGGCTTTGACAAGAGTGATGTAACAGCTTTATTTTTCCATTGGAAATTGCTTTCTGATGGCAAGGTAAAGCGGTGAAAATATTCTAGATGTATTGTACACTTAAACTGATGTTGATTTTTCAGGCAGCTAAAATATGTTTTGTTGCTGTCCCCATCCACAGCAGTACATTGCTTAGGTTCCTTGTCTGTCCTCCTGCCTGCCTCTCCGAAGTTGGAGCATGCCAACCAACATCTACTGTATAATATATAATACACTGACTATGAAGCAGCCTACCGCGTACAACCTCACCACAAAATTTCCAAACTATCTCTGTAAAGCTGAAATCTTTGGTATCTTTAATAATGTGAACATTTAGTTCAATTGTAATCTGATGTAGTATGGAACGACTAAAGGGCTGGATACAGACTTGCACACAGTTCTGTTTTTACTATAGAGTGTGTCTGCATGACGATTTCACACATTTGTCAAGTACATATCATCCATGCCTTCGCCCACATGAATATATATGTCATGCAGACCCCTGCAGATATGTGGATTTAGAAAGTCTAATTAGGATTTTTAGGTTGGAATTATGGATCTCTAGAGATAGCCCACACCTACAAATACTCAAGTTGGCTGGTTAATCCAACTCCTCTCGGGAGGTGAGCTCTGAACAGAAAAAAAAACATAAATACTACCATTTCTGTGCATGTTTCAGCCTTCAGTGTGAAACCAGTTTCACACTACTTGAATTTATATCCACTTATGGTATACTATACTGTGACTTTTTGTATGATTTTTTTTATGGTGTAGTGTAGTATGACTTTTTAAATGATACTTTACTATTCATATGATAAATGCAGATTCAACAGGCTTTATTAGTATTAATACCATAAAGGTAAGAAGCTGTTACCCGAGTATTGAGATTAAAAAGCTGCCCGGATACAGCAAGTTTTTGCTAACAGCACTGTGGAGGTCACATTTTAGCAAAAATAAATGTTAGAAGTTTGCACAAGATGTAAATCATGTGCTACAGAAATACCTAAGAATGTTATCTCTGAGATGAAGTAGCATGTTACATTGAACTGCATAACTATGTGAGACAAACACCACACAAAATCAAAATGGTTTTTATGATACATTTTTCAGTTCTTTACCTTGTTTTCTTTTTGCTTATGAACATTTTAATAAAAAAAAAAAAAAGATTCATATCAGAAAATTACAGTTTATTATGGATGAATAATCAGCAGCAAAGTTGCAAATCTGACGATTTAGTAGGACAGGAAATGACCCCAGAGCAAAAGGTTTTACAGGCGCCAGAAGACGGATGCTGACATCAGATAGCCAGCAGTTACTCATCTTGCAAAACCTCAAGTAAAAGGTATTTTTAATGGTGTGACATCCAGAAGAGGTCTGTTACAGCGAAAAAGGTCACAATCAGTTCAAGCCCTTTTAAGTGAAGTCAAGAAGTATGAACCTAAGTGGCCGTAACGAACCCTCAGGCAGCACAGGAAACGAACACTAGTTGTGATCTAAGTTCATGGTCATTTTGGTGGGTGTCCATTTGTGTCTCCCTCTGGCCTGCGGTGAGTAAGCAGACTCTTGTTGTGTACCTGCAGCGATCACATGCTGCCCTGTGCAGTCCATTGGCTGGGCCGTGTCATTCAGGACAGATGGTGAAAGGTCAGCAAGGCAGAGATGTGGACGGTTCACTGTTGATACTGAGTCACAAGATCTGTGTCAGCCAAGCGTGTCAAAACAAACCTGCCTCTGACTTTTAAACCTTTTACCCACTTTTCCTGTTTATTTTATCTCTCTATCAATACCATATACTTTGAAGGAAATAAGCTGTTTTTTTCTGCTGTTAGAAAGAACCAACTCCCTATTTTACTTTCATTCTCTCTCTGTCTACATGCTAAGCCTCTGTGATGAGAAAAAAACAGGTTAAAAGTGGACAGTATTTCTCCAACATTCAGTTTAAATGCAGCTTTTGAATAGTTGAAGAGACAAGAGAACTACATTTTAAAATAAAGTTTATTTCTTAGCAAGTCTTGAAAAAGTTACTCCGTTATCAAAGACACAAGCATTTGTTCGTGAGTCCATCCTGTGCTGCTGTTTAAAGAGGAAGCACGCCTCAACAGAAGCACAATACTATGTGGAGTTTGACTAGACAGGATCTCAGAATTTTTTAGAAAGTGGTCGTGCAGTTAAATGAAATTCAGTTAAATGGTGAGGAATGTCAGAATTGTTTGTTCATTTTAAGTGTGTTTATACTATAGTAATCTTTATAAACAGATATCTGCATACGTATACGGAATCTGTGGGGGAAGGGACAAGATTTTAGTATCAGAAGTGGTCTAGTTGAGTTTGTAGTCCGTTCTTAGCACAGCTAGTATTGACCAATCATATTTGAATGGCAAGTAAACAGTCTTTGTGGAGAGGCAGAGCCCACTGGCTGAAATGCAGTCTTGAAACCCAATGGCTATTGTTTGAGGAGTTAGCTTTATATTAGCTTTTTCCTTTATCTATCTGCATTCATGTGCAGATATTCTGTTTACAGAGATTAGCCGAAATGACTGGTGCACAGCAGAGGAAGTCTTGGCTTGGATGTTTGCTTGCTACAATGGATAAGCCAGAAATATTGGCCCCCACCCCATGAGGCTTTATCATAGTCAGATCGAAAGCGGATGGGTTCACACTGATACTATAGTATTAAACAATGAGCTAAGACATTGTTGTTATGAGCAACTTAAGAGATAAACAGAGATATATCTTTTGATAGGACAGAAAGTTCTGGAAAAGCTAGTAAGTGGAGCTTGAGTTAAGGTCATTTGGTCAGACTATTATTTCCAAGGTTAAGAATGAACTTCACAGTCATGAATATAAAGCTTATTATATGATTTTGTTTTCCAGTGTAGTCCTGACCATCCACAAGTCATTTTTATCCTTGAAAGTATTTCAACCTGCACCCTTTTTTCCCATGTTTTTATGTCTAAGTGAGCGAATGGAAACAGTTTTTGAAACCAACCCTCACTCCAAAGTTGTGGCAAACTGGTGCTTGGTCAGTGACTTCCTTTTAACGGCGCTCAGTGGTGTCAGTAGGAAACGCAGTGGGACAACAACTAAAGTTAAGGCAGTGGAAGTCAGAGTAGGGTGGGTAGTAGGGGTGATAGATGGGTCCAACAACCACTGACTTTCACCCAGGAGGCCACTGTTCGCTTCCCATAAGATTGTAGAGCCAAACCCTGTTCTTTTTGCCAAACCCAATTATGTGCAAGTGTTGGCAAAATGTAACCATGTGTTGTACATTCGACTGCATTTATTTTGAAAGAGACAGTATGCAAACTGTACATTTCCTGTGAGAAACGAAGTGTATTTTGAGAAAAGACAACGCATATAATAGTGCTGCAACGATTAATCGACTAATCGATGACTAATTGACTATTAAAATAATCGGTGACTATTTTAGTAGTCGACTAATCGGTTTGAGTCATTTTTCATAGAAAAGTACTATAAATGTACCCCAAAATACTCTTATTGCAGCTTCTTACATTCAAGTATTGGCAGCTTTATACACTCTCCCATGACGGTGAACTAAAACCCTTTGGCGTGAGTACGAAACAAGACATTAGATGACATAATTTTGGGGTTTGGGAGAGACATACTGACATTTTTCACCATTTTAACACATTTTTCGATAAAATGACTAGTCGACTAATCGAAGAAATAATCGACAGATTAGTTGACAATAAAAATAATCATTAGTTGCAGCCCTAGCATATAACTGGCAAAAGTTGACACATCAACAACCAACGCACACAACCAACGTACCTTGCAGGTCGTATCTTGACTGGGAAGGTCCATGACCAAACGTCGATATGTGACGAGGTCGGAGTGAGAATGTGCCCTTGAAACTGGTCCAGTATTGATCAAGAGCCAGCAGAGGCAGAACAGGCTGCAATGTACGTCCACTAAAAATGCTTCTTTTTGCCAGTGACAGGCTCAGCTTGTCATTTTAAGTGTCTGAAAATGACATCAAATATTTTATTTTGTTTTCCTTTCGCTTGATCCGGTCTGGTTGTTATTGTGTCTAATTAAGTCTCACCAGTTAAGCTGTTGCAGCAAGACAATAACAAACAGACCAGATCAAAAAGAAAGGTAAAGAAAAACATTTTATTTCTCTGTAGGGATCCTTTACGTAATGTTGTCAGACACTTATAAAAACAATCGGAGCCTGTCAGTGGCAAAAACCTTTCATGGACGTACATTGACAGTGCGCTAGTTGCCGTGAAAATGACATCGCAGTCTGTTTCACAATAATTAGCAGGAGCATGATTTTAGCTCTCTTGGATAAAAATGTTGCACATGTTTACTCCAGTTCCAGGAGCTTTTCTTTAAATGGTGAAGAAGAAGAAAGACTGGGAAACAAAGGCGAACACAGGGAGAGTAAGTGAGAGTGGAGATCAATAGTCATGGCTGCATGAGAGGATGTAGGAGCCGGCCATTTAGATGGATTACAGTAGCACAGCTTCCCTTTCATCTCACTCAGGGATTGTGTCTGGAGGGGAGGAAGCAAATTGGTTCTCATCATGCTTAGCAAGTGCTGCTCGGTCTGATTCTGATAGCCGAGTCTGTTTGAACACTGTGATGTATATTCCTCCAGGATGATGTACAAGAGGAACATTTATGCTGCGTTTTAAGGCGACTATCACAGTCATCTTCTCCTCCAAGAGCGCACTGACAGACCACAAACAGGCTAATCCATCACACTCTGCTCTGCAGCTTTTCCAAAATGTGATTCATCAGCAGGCCGCTGTAACCACCGTGATATCCGTGTCACAAACATGCAGCTGCGAGCACGTTCAGGTCGAGCTGTGTGATTGCTATCAGTCTACACTGGTGGCAGAATAAGAAGAGAAGAAGAAAAAGGACATTTCACAGCTGATTTCAGATCTGAAAGTGAAGGATTATTTTAACCACCAGCACACACTGAGACACAGTGCCGTTAGCTCTCACTACAGTACAGTCACGACTATATCACCCTGAACTGTCTGTGGTTTTAACTGCTCTGTGATAACTGTGATGTGACTCTGGCTCCTCTGTCCGGCTAAAGTTTACAATTCAAAATAAAATTACGTGGCTGCAGAAAGTGGTGTTTAAAAATTATTTATCTTTTTTTTTAAATGAACACAGTAATTGAGTGTTTAGTCGTGATCTTAGAAACAGTAGTTTGATAAGAAAAGTCTTCACTTAAGGTCCACTGACTAGCTTTTTTGAGAGCTCTCAACCCCAGCTCATGGTCTTCATCCGCAGATTAAGACTTCATGGCAGCTGAGTTTTGTTTTTGCCATTGTTATTTCCATCAATGTAGACTGCTATTTAAATTCCTCTTTTTTCAATAAACTGTACAAAAACTCAGAGGTAGGCTATTTTTATACTGACATTAAGAAATTTTTTGTGACATTTTTAAGAAATCAAATGTTTTTGTATTTTTATTCATTTGGGTCATTTTCTGTAAAATCTGTCATTTTTCTCAGATCAGAGATTTTATGAAATTTATGTAAGAACAAACATAACTTTGAGGTACAGGGATGTAAAGCATGTAGGTAAAGCATGTGGCTGGAAATTAAGTGGGTAGATTTTGTTACCATGGAGGTGTGGAAATAAATGTTCTTGGACTTCAAAAGTTTAAACATAATATGAAAAGTCAGTTGTGAGTCATAAATTCTGCAGCCCCCATAAAGATGATTGCATCATATTAAAAAAATAATTTAATTGAATACATGAAAAATAAACTCAACAACTCAACAACTGAGCAAACTTTATCTCCTGATGAAGACCATGAGATACAGCTGAAAGCTCAGCAAAAAGCTAGTAAGCTAGATTGGGTTATGTTTTGTTTTGTCTACCAATGTTAAAAATGAACATTCAAGCTTATAGCCTTAAAGTAGGGCTGCAACTAACAATTATTTCTGCTGTTAATTTATCTGTTGATTGCTTTTACTCAGTTAATCGATTACTTGTTTGGTCTCTTAAATGTAAGAAAATGTCGATCAGTGTTTCCCAAAGCGCAATATAACGTCCTCAAATGTCTTGTTTTATCACAACCAACAGATTTTAAGTTTACTGTCATAGAGGAGTAAAGAGACCAGAAAATAATTACGTTTAAGAAGCTGGAATTAGAGAATGTGACTTTTGTTTTTCTTTAAAAAATACCCAAACCTATTATTGATTATCAAAATAGTTGTTGTTAGTTAATAGTTGACAACTAATCAATGAATCAAAAAATCGTAACAGCTCTACCTTCAGGTAAATCAGGTTAAGAAAAGCTCCATGTCCCTTGTCTGGAAGGCAAATTAACTTGAATGCTGAGGAACAGTAATGCTGTGAAATGAAACACATTCTCTTTTCTTTAAGTAGATTATTTTCATCTTTCCTTATTCCTGATTCTAGATTCTAGAAAATTTGGGTAATAAGTAAACTTGAAACTTTAAGGCAAAAGCATTCACACTGATGTACAGTTATTATGGCTTTGACATGTTCTTTAACTCTTAATTCAAAAAGAGTAAATTACTGTTTTAGCTGGCTCACCAATGCTTCACATAGTGACCTTGCACATTAGTTCTGTCTTTCTGAGTTTATCAATACATATCTCTTTTGCAACATTTGAAAGTGCTGTACGCTGCTACTAACCGAAAAAGAAAAGTCAGCGTTGTCATGTATGAGCCTTGTTATATTTATCTTTTGATAAAAAATTAAAATTTTCTTCCCTCATTGTCAGTTTTTCCCTGTGGTATCAAACAATTGTCAGATGTCCATATTTTTCAAGGTATTATATTAAAGTTAGAAATCCTGACAGCATTAATATACATAAACAGTTCCTCCCTGTCTTAGCATAAATTTAATAAGAATCCTGAAGAATTACAAGTTTTTTAATGGGGGCTGGAAAGAGACAAATGAAAGCATCATAGCGTTTGGAATCTTTTCGACTGCGGTATGTAAGCTTGCATGAGTAATTGTGGATGATAGGAGGGTCTGTCTTCATGCTGCAGATACGCCCTCCCCGTGCACCACCGACCTGCCAATCACGCACCTGACGTTGCATCTTTGTGACTGATAGTGATGTGTCAGTGTGACCGTGTACGCTACTCGTGGATAAATGATCACTAATCACCAACACAAGATGAAGGACGAGTCTGTAAGTAGCATGAGTACTCTTCACGCTCCACTTTTTGTTTTTAAATGTCAAACATTATTTTCTGTTGGCAGGAAGGCTGTTTTTTTATTTTTTCCTGTTGTGGTTAGAGTGTGTGAAGCCGAGGCAAACATTTGTCACAGTTACAAACACAAACAGAAATTCAGACGCTGCTGTAGTTGATTTGCTTTAGTTTTTCTTCCCTTATTTATTCAATATATAATTTATAATCCC
This sequence comes from Cephalopholis sonnerati, assembly GCA_019142605.1. Lineage (NCBI taxonomy): Eukaryota > Metazoa > Chordata > Actinopteri > Perciformes > Serranidae > Cephalopholis > Cephalopholis sonnerati. The sequence continues at coordinate 9,281,614 of JAGQAX010000009.1, read as the reverse complement.
AGCAGCAACAAGACTTATGTATTTATTTTGCGTTAAATAATTCATGGATTCATTTCTGTTTTGAAGAAACAAAAATTTGGAGTCTAAGAATCATAAATTCCGCTTTAATACCGATAATTTAACGGCTCATTGAGACGGATAATGTCACCGTGTGCTCTCAAACAACATGAGAAAACCACACAGTTTGAAACTTATAAATTTTCGCATTTCCATTTATAACTAACTGTTGCAAAGGAAATAAAGCTTCCCTCTCTGACTTCCTTTGCAGGTGCTAGAATAGCAGCTGTAGTAGACTTAATATTCAATGATAATTGATCCAACTGTTCTCTCCTGTGCTTGTGTAAATCTTTTAACAAGTCTCATAGCCATTAAAACTCACAAAATAAATTAAGAAAACCTATATGTTCAGCTCTTTCCTCCTAATATTAAATCCTAGTAAAATATCCCATTGAATATACGCTTGTTAAAAGGGAAACTATAACTCTGAAGTGACATGCTGCTCACAGATCTCTTTATGGCAGCTCTCACGTGTATATAAAGTCACAACGCTTATCCCTGATTTTCTTAAGAGTCTAGCAGCAAACACAAAGGCGGTCTTTGTGCTGGAGCTGTTAGTCTCATAGCCAGAGTTTGTGGCCTAGCGTATATAGTGGGGTTAAAGCTGCTGTAGTAAGAGTTCAAGTTGTCAGAGGACTAAGCCCAGACCACGTGGAGGGCTGGCAACTGTGTCTCGCGCCCTCAGACCAGCTCAACGTGGAGACGGTTGGCGGCTGTGGCGTGCTGCTCTGGCCTATGACTCCTGGACCTCCCACTGTAAAAAACATATATCTGAAGGTCCAACTGAAATTATAATGCACTTTTGTTCAGAGGTCAGTGTATATCTACTTGATGTTCTCACTTGGTTGACATTGTAATTACCTAAAAGAAGAATTAACTATGATCTTCAGTTGGTTTGAAGGTTTGATGGTGACTGATGACATCGGTACTGTAATTTAAATTTGTGTTTGCGAGCACTAAAGATGATTTGTCCTTGTCCATAACACACAGGTTGCTCAGGTCACAGGAGAATTCACGTCATTAAAGCTAGACTTCATCCCCTAAATTGCTTTTTGTATATCAATCACACACCCCGTGCTATGCTGAATTTGTGAAGAAAATTTAGCTTTCTCCCATGTCTCCACAATGAATGAAGAATCCAATATCGGAGAAAAGTCCAGATGAATTGAAGCCATTGGGGTCCACATTAAACAATACTTAACATGTTTACAAACTTTCACACAACTGAACAACAGCCGTGTAATCCAAGTCTCATTTATCCAGTCGTACACTCAGTACTTCCCAAAAGACAGCCCTTTCCAACGGGGAGCTGTACTAAAAGTAAGACGTATTTATATGCTCTTCAAAGCCAGACTCCATCGACAAAAACAGTAATTTTACCTGGCTGAACATGGGAACTGCTGGTCTACCGCTGCCTCGATCAGTTGGTTAGTTTGTGTTATTGTGTTACTGTTGCTTTAAAGCAGAACAGATTCATCAAACTCACAGAAAAACTCAAACAATCAACTCAACTTGTTTACCGGAGGCAAGTGAGAAAAAGTAGCACAAATTCAAGCACACAGGTTGAGTGATTTATATTCAAATGGTCCTTTGGGGTGTAAAGTATACCTTCAAATAAGTCTTTTAGTTTACCAATACGACCTACTGGAACATCTTGACAATGTGGCACAAACATTTTAATGCAGTCTCTTTAGGTTGTTTAATATTTCTTAACTATTCTACCTAGGGGTGTAAGAAATGTCTCAAACAGGAAACTTAAATCCTGGATGACTTCCTGCTTCCTGTTCTTGCTCAGGCCTACTGAATCTTGTGTGGCTGTTAAACAATGTCAGGCAAAACATGGGAGAAAAAGGAGTAAACCTGGAGGAGGGGACGAACATGTCAAAAGAAAATAGTAAATCCAAAGTTCTTTTCCCGTCTAAGGCAAATATGTAAAAAGGGGAAAAAAAAGTATTCCAAGTATCCAAAGTTTTTTTCTCCAAACAGCATTCACAAGGACATTTCTGTTGTCGGTTGTGTTGTGCAATGTAATGCAGACTTTAAATGGATAGTTTGGATCTTTTTTTAAGTGGTGTTGTACGAGGTACTCATCCAAAGTCACTATATTATATACAGTAGATGCTGGTCAGCACACCCTCAGTTTGGAGAAGCAGGCAATGCTAAGCAATGTAGTGCTGTGGACGCGGGCAAAATGTATTTTAGCCACCTAAAACATCAATTTCAGTTTAAGTGTATGTTATGTTTAGAATATTTTTATTGCTTTATCTTGCTGTCAGACATCGATTTCCAAAGAGAAATTAAGCTGTTACATCACTCTTGTCAAAGCCAGACGTCATTGAGAAAAACAGTGATTTAAGCTACTGGTCTACCGCTGCCTTGATCAATTAGTTTGTTTGTGTTATTGTGTGACTTTGGCATTTAAAAGGGTTTGTATGGATTCACTAATGTCACACAATAACATAAACTAACTGATCAAGGCAGCGGTAGACCAGCACCTCCCATCTTCAGCAAGCTAAAATGACTATTTTGTCAATGTAGTCTGTTGGCTTTTTTTATCTATAACATTTGCCTTGCAGTCAAAAGCCCTTTTCAAGGGGAACTGAAGCTGTTATCTATGCTCTGTTCATGGCCACCAGACTCCAAAGACAAAAGCAGTAATTTTACCTCATAGAACACATGAGTTTTTGGTCTACTGCTGCCTCGATTAGTTAGTTCTGTGTGATTTTGTGCGAACTTCCTCACTCTGAACTAAGCCCTTAAAACACCAAAGTTTAGTTTAGGATTCCATACTCATTAGTTTTCCATACTCCTGGGATTCCATAATCTTAAAATGTACTTAAGAGTAAGTCCCCATTTGTTTAAGGATATATCCTTAGGCGGTGACTTAAGTTAATTTTCTGCAGGTCCTACTTTCCAAAGATCTTGTAAAACATTCTTTTCAAAGCTTTATGCCCCTGAGCATTTTTTTTTTTCTATGAAATATGTGAAAACTACCGTAGTATTGTTAGTTCAACATCTTTAAATAAGACAGAACTAAAAATATGGAATACAAAAGCAGTCTATCCTTCATAGAAGTGCTCGCACATCAGAAACGAGTGAAAACATCCCATCACACTTGTCATACTTCATTTCTTCTTACATAAAGCCAGTAGTTGTAAGGGGTCTGTGAACTGGCTGCCCTCTGATCCAGCCTGAGTGTTTGAGCAGTGAAGGAGTAATCCAAGCACACCATTCACACATGGCCCATATCTGGAAGTTTAAGTGCCATTGCTTGTTGCCGGGGTTTGTGTGAGGCCTCTCTGAAGTATCTGCGCTCAACTGTACGAGCCTGTCTGCCTGTCTGCTTCCCATGATGCACCTCCCCATCTCCAGCCTGGCGAAGGCAGTGAAAGAAGCCATTGTTCCTGTCACTCCGAGGCATGTTGCATGCACTTCTGACACAGAGTGGGAGAAATTATTCCCTTTATACCCCAGGAATGTCTTTGAATCAATCAAGTCTGTATGAATAAATGCTGCTTTTCAGCAGACTTTGATTTACAAAGTCCTTTAGTCACTAATGTGCCTGTGTTTGAAAGTATTGTACAGTGTGAAAAGGAATGTGGCAGAGAAAAAAAGACAGGTTTACAAGTTTTCAAATCAAATGCAACACCTTGTTTCATGCTAATTTCCTTCCTTATTGAGGCATTTTTAATTTTTTTGCCTGACCTGGAGCAAAGACCACCTCCAGAGCCCGATTCAGATGTCTGAGCCTCTCAATCGAGCAGCCTGTTCACACTTTGCAAGAAAACAAGTGGCTTTCAGGACTTCTCTCCCTCTAATTCCTTTCTTTTCTCACTGAGCTTTGATTGATGTGCAGCGAAAAACACGGTTGGAAAAGTTCACAGCTCTTCTCGTGGATTTTTCCTGCATGATGTAATGTTTTGGTGATAGTATGCCATGTGCAGTGACATCAAAACAAAAGAAATATCCGTCTCTGAAAAGGTGGACTTCTCCTTCTTCTCAGGCAGATCATTTATGCTTCACATACCATGAGACCCTTTGAATCCCCTAAACAGGACGTTCTTTGCTTTGACATGCGTGAGAATGTTTGATTCTCGCTGTTCTCAAGTTCCACATAAAATCCTAATAGAAATGAGGGTTCCTGGTCCTATTTTTGAATCTATAAATGGTGCAAAAAAAAGCCTATCCTTGTTCTTTTTTTTTTTCAAATTTTATTCAAATTTGAGCTGGGTCGAAGAGCCACAACTACTCAGGGTGTAAACCAAGAGCACTACGCAGAGGTCACGAAACACTGCCCTATCCGTCAGTGGTGAGTCTATTTTTAACCCTGCTGTATCACGTATCACCTCTTGCCATTTTGTTCCTTTGTTCGGCGACGAGGGATATTTCAGGACACTCTCGGGTAGCGTGGGAGGCGAGGTGAGGCGGATCCTCTCCCCGACAATTGATCTTCCCCCTTGCTTCGTGTGTGTGTGAGGGGAGGTGAAGCCCACGCCTGCCACTGACCTGTTGCAGGGGTTGAAAATGTGCTCTTCCCATTCATTAGGCTGGGCGGCCCACGCTGCTACCAAGCGCTTTCACTACATCTGTATTTGCGGTCTCTGATAGGATCCAGATGGTAGTCTGGAACACCCGTGCAGATCTGGTACGAGCTTCACATATGGTGAACAGTAAAGGGATATTTAAAGGAGCCTTGCACCCGGGTCAGTCTGCGAACGAGTGATGGTCTGTGCGTTTGTAGTTTTGACGTTTCATTTATATTCTGCAGTGAACAGCTCCCTAACCCTAAAAAACACATCTCAGAAGATAAAGGCAGAACGTCCCAACAGTCTTCTTTCATAAATAGTGTCTTAGAACATGTGTAGTACCACCCACACGCTGATGGTGTTTGTGGGTGTCTTAACTTATTCTGTAAATTACAGTGTATGACATGCCTAGCTAAAATGTGACTGTAGCCCACCATAAACCTGTAAATGAAGAGAATGAAAACCGAGCAAAAGCAGCCCAAGGTTCAACAAACTAAAGAGCAGAGGTGTGAACTCGACTTGGACTTGAGTTAAACTCAAGTCGCAACTCGACTTGGACTTCAACATCAATAACTTGTGACTTGAAAATACTTGATACCTTCCCACAAGTCCAAAGATTAAAAAGTGTGTCATTTTAAAAGCGCGTCACAAATCAATTCATTTCCCTTTATTTCCCGAATCAGCCAACATTAATGCTGTTCACTCCCAGCAAGTCTACACTCATCTCCCAGATGATCCACTTTGTTTGAACAAATCAAACAGCGTCCAGTCGAGCAGCCGGAGAGAACTGTTAAGAAACTGCAAGACTGAGCACCAGTTGGAAAAAATTATGCCAAAGATAGTTGCATTTTCATACTAAAACTAAGCTATGCAGTGGTCAACAAATAACAAAAAATGTGCAGGTCAAAAATTACAGACAGTAGCACAACAACTTAAAAAAATCCACGTATTCATGATTTTAGTAAATTTTAAATATTATTACTCTGCAGTTAAAATGGCATTAACTTTGTTGAAGAGTGCATTATGATTTGTTCAGGACTCAAAACTCAAAGTTTAGGACCTGGGACATGATCTGGGACTTGTCAGTCCAGGCTTGCAACTAAACTTGTGACTTGCTTGTCTTAACTTGCGACTCAAGTCAGGACTTGCTTGTCTTGACTTGGGACTTGGCTTGGGACTTGTTAGTTGTGACATGCAACTTAACTCTCGGGACTTGCCTGTTTTGACTTCCGACTTAACTCGACACTTGCTTGTCTTGACCTGTGACTAAACTCATGACTTGTCTGTCTTGACCTGTGACTTAACTCGGGACTTGTTTTTCTTGATTTGGGACTTGACTTAGGACTTGTCAGTCTTAACATGTGACATAACTTGGGACTTATTTGTCTTGATTCAGGACTTGACGTGGGACTTGTCAGTCTTATCATGTGACTTAACTCAGGACTTGCTTGTCCTGACTTGCGACTTAACTCATGACTCATTTGTTTTGACCTGTGACTTAACTCAGGTCTTGTTTGTCTTGATTTGGGACTTGACTTAGGACTTGTCAGTCTTAATATGCGACTTAACTCAGAACTTGCCTGTCCTTAGTTGCAAATTAACTCAGCACTTGCTTGTCTTGACCCTGACTTAACTCAGGACTTGTTTGTTTTGAAGTGTGACTTAACTCGGCACTTGCTTGTCTTGACTTGGGACTTTTCTTGTTTACAGTGCAATACAAGTGATCAACAGGAAGACACAGACAGCACAGTACAAGACAAAGGGGTGAACTAGACAAAAAAATTGAGCAGACAAAGTAATAGAACTTGACTTGGGATTTGACTCAGAACTTGAGTACCAAGACAAAACAATGACTTGGTCCCACCTCTGCTAGAGGGTGAAAAAGTAAAAAGTTGCCAAATGATATAAACCATTCAGACATTTGAAACGGGCCATTTGTTGAGTTTGGAGGTCTGATCGTCAGTGATCAGGACAAGACTTAATCTCCATGAGGTAAAAGCCCACAGGCTCGTCTGCTGCTGTATTTGTTTGGGTTGGGTTATGATCATCCTATCCAGTCCGCTCCTGCTGCTGCTCTGTTTTGCTCAGATTTTTTGCTGCTATGAATGTGGCGGGGGAATGTGCGTAGGGTGGGGTAACAGGGAGGAGGGGGGGAGCGCAGGAATTCCCACTCACTTGGCTCATCTTGCATTTGCTCTACTCCTTCACTGAATCTCCCCCACTGCACATGGAAAAGGGGATGTTTTGTTTGTGAAACGCAGCGTTCTCCGGGCAGTGCACGCCATCCTTGTTTTTCATCGGAGACGCTGCACAATGTGGCAGCTCGGTTAGCAGGAGGAGCACCGCTGAGTTCATTAATCCGCCTGTCAAGGGCCCCTTTTTTGCTTTTATTTTTAGCCAAAATCCATCAGGCCTGACAAGTGGGGCAATTTGAGCCAAGTCGAGGGCAGCGCTCCAGGTCCCTTCTACAAAGTCAATCTTCTCCTCCCCTCTTGGGAAAAAAAAAACGCTCCGGACAGCCCTGCTCCAGGCCTGGGGTTTTGTTGAGTCATGTGAGATCATGTACACAGAAACACAGGAGAGGTGGGGGCTGAAGGTGGAGAGGGGGGCTGCGGGGTAAACGAGGCGGGTGGGGTTAAGGCCGGGGGCAGCAGGGGAGCTAAAATCTGCTCACAGGCCAGCAGACAGCAGAACGCGCTGGTGCTAGCCTTGTATAAGGTAATGTCTAGCGAGCATGTTGGGGTGGGACGTGTGCACAGATTTATTTTAATACACTGGCGGTGTTGCCAGTGGGGGGAGGGATGTCGAGCCTGCCAGCTCGTCCCAGGACCACTGTCACACTCCGGACAAGCAGGGACTTTTAAGTAGACAAACCCACCACAGGCGAATAAAAAACACTGAAAGGAGGCAAGTCAAGTCTTAATTTGACCTTCTAATCTGCATGATCACACTGGATTGTTTTTCCATCCCCTGAATGCTGTTTGAACTCATTTTCCTCGTGCTGTCTTCATACGGCTGGACTAGATCCTCTCACAGATGCATGTTTTGAGTGAATTGCCCTGCAGGGAGGTCTGGATTTAGCATGCCAGTCTTGTATTTAGCATTGCAGTGATACAGTATGAGTAGCTGCCTTAAGGTGCTCAGAGGTGATAGACTGCTGGAGCTTCACACCTGAAAGAATCCGTCTATGCGTCACATGTTCCGTATCAGCTACAGAGAATGAAAGATTTCTTACCTGACTAATTAGATATTGGTGAATCTTGGAATTTATCATTTAATCTATGAATATAATAATTATATGTGATAATATGATAATATGTGAAATTTTAAAATAGTGAAAGCTTTTTCCTGCAGTTGAAAGCGTAGGAAAAAGCTGCACATAGTAAGTGGTGAGGATTATTGTTGACTATTTTTCAGTCTATTGCTAATTGATTAATCAACTTGTCCAGTCCCTAAAAGCTACCCTGTGGTTTTGACAGAGGCTGTGTGTTGACTGGCAGAGCCTTCACATATATTTCAGTATCAGGATAAAATATAGTATCATTATGGTTTTGTGATGCCACTGTCAATTTTCTTCTTCCTTTTATTTTCTTTTGGTTTTAGCCACACTGGCAGGGTGACTCAAGGAATGGCAATGTCGGTCAATCTGTCCACCACTTTGGTCTTGAAATATCCAAACAATTTTTGGATTGAGAAATTTTAGATATCCATGATTCTGACTTTTGCTTTTTGTGAAGTGTTTCAACAAGTATTGGATGAACTGCCATGAAATGTGGTTCAGACATTCATGTCCCCCACAGAATGATTTGTTGTAATGTTAGGGAAGCCTTGACTTCTGATCTAGCGCCATCATCAGGTCATATTTTCTTTTTATGCCTCCGTGCTGGCAGAAGCCATGGCCTCAGGCATTGTGTTTTTGGTTTGTCTGTCCCATTCTTGTAAAGGCAATACCTTAAATACACCTGGATGGAATTTCCCTAAATTTGGCACAAACGTCCACCTGGTTTTAAGGATGAATGGGTTAGAATTTGTCAGTCAAAGGTCAATGTTACTGTGACCTGGTCTGTCACATTCTCTTGAATGGGATAGTTCAGGATATCTTGTCCACTTGGACTCACAAAACATGTTTTTAACCATAACACAAGAATTCATACACTAATTATATAAATTTTGCACAAATGACTAATAGGATAAAATGATTAAGTGATTACATTTTATATCCAAGAAAATCAAAGGTCAGATTCACTGTGACATCATAATGTTCTGAAAAAAAAAAAAAAAACTTTTCTGGCCATTATTTAACTTCATATCTCAGGAACAGAAGGGGAGAGCTTTGGTCGGATACTGAATTGGTGACACTAATCTTGGGTGTCTACCTTGAAACTGTGCTGATTGCATGTTGAAGATGTGTGTGAAGCATTCTCGTTTTCGAATTTGTCACCTCTTTGCAGCAACATTGAAGCATTTTCAACTGTTGTGGCCACATGTGAGTCTGAACAGACATTAATGTAAACTGCAACTTAACTGGTTGATGAAGGCGTAAAACCACAAGCAGTAATGCTAGTTAAGGCTAGTGTTAGCTTTCCTGATAGCCTCAGCTGTTCTTTGTATTTATTGCTAATAAGTAAATGTTAGCATACAAACATGCAAACTTAGATGGTGAAAATAATAATCATTACACACTATCAGTGTGTTAGCATTATAATTGTGTGTATGTTAGCATGCAGACATTAGGATTCAAACTAGCTCAAAGCACAAATGTGTCTAATAACTGAGGTGCTAGCGTGGCTGTAGACTCTTAGTGTTGTTGTGCAACTAAAGACAGAGAGAGAAAGCATGCCTATCTCACATCAATAATTGAATCTGAGCTAATTTTGGAGTTGGACCGGCACAGAATGCTACTATCAGGTTCAGTGTTAACTCGATGGCTGGTAGCCAGTGGCAGTGATACCCAGTGAGTGCTGCCTGGGTGTAAAATCCACTCCAAGAAGAGAAAATTGATTTCAACTTTGCATTAACTTTCTTCCTTGACAGCAGTATTAGCTTTGCAAAAACAGACAGACAGTGTTTTTTTTACATGGCAGATATTTTCCACTGTGGAATTAAACTGTTTAGAGGACATTGAGCGGGTTAATAAGTTTTATAGCCTATAAAAAGCGGCAACACTCTCGCAGGACATAAATCTGTCTTTGCGGGGTGTTCGTAAGCATGTTGGAAACAAGGCTGTACACTGCAGTGGCAGCCCCTTTTACCCCACCTTGAGCGATGAAGGTCACAGAAGAGGAGAGTTAATGACCAACACACAGGGCAACTTTAATGAGCCCTGCACAAGTGTTATTTAGATTCCATTATGGCCTGTCTTCCCACTCCCGTTAGAGCTGTCAAGAGGCTGTATATTCTCCGTCTGTGCATGTGTGACTTTTGTCTCTGGGATGTTATACGCTTCCATGCTGCTATGTATGTTGATGGGGGATGGGAGGAATGACAATTTACACAAAGAAAAACATATCAAGACCACAACTCTGATGTTTAATATCTCATTACTGTACAATAGAGCTCTCGCATTAACTGTAAAAGTGCCCGTTGTGTCAGCTGAGTTACCCAGTGATGTTTAAAGGTGTATTTATTGAAAGTCCAAAGCTATCATAGCCTATTAGCTGGAGTCAGTGGTACAAATAATCTGAAAAAATGTGCCAACTTGCTGTTCAATTAGCAACCAAGCTAACTAGCCTACCAAGTGGCAGTTAGCAACACATTGTTACAACTTCATGAGAGGCAAGACAATGGACGTACTAGAGACCTGGACAGGCAACTCAGCTTTGTTTCCAGTTTTTACCCATTGGCCACTTGAGGTATTGTCGTGGAAAAAAATCCCCTCTGGCCCATAAAGCATGTTTTTTTGTAATGAACCACAATAACAAAAGAGACATCTGTAAAACTATTGATTGGATACCTTGAACTGCAAACAAGGTCAATTATGAATCTCAATTATTAATTTTTGAACGATGGTTTTATGATTGTAAAACTTTCCTTAAGTTGAGAAAAGTGAATTAAAAACCCATGATGTCATCACAATGTAAAGTTTATGAGCCATGTGGGGACTCCTGGGCAGGGCCAGCAGGAGAAACACCACTGCACATATTCAGTGGGCCACCCTGGAAGTAAACTCAGAGCCCAAAAACCTTTTAGGTTTATGTGCCAGGTAAGCAATTCTCATTGGACTGAATAGGCTACTACTACCATTACTTTGTTCCTAGCATTACTTATACAACCTTGTTACTTAGTGGTGCATGCCTTAAGAATCCCCCACCCCCCACCCGCCTGGTAAAGGTCCACCTCATTTGAACTCTGACCACAGTTTGTAATGCAGACATTCTGCTATAAATCTAAAGTCTTGAGCCAAGCTCAGATAACCCTGATGACATTTGTATTACATCATCAGGGGTCAGACTTGACAAAGCTCCTCTAGAGCCAAGGAAGTCATTACACAACTGTTTTTGCAAGCTTAGTTGTACCAACCATGATGAGTAAACCTGATGTCTAAAATCAGTGGCCTTCATGAACTTGCTCCAACAGATGCTTGTCTACTCAAGATTATGGCAAAGACTGCATCTTTATGGCTGTGTATCAGCATTTTTTGGCATTATGAATGGGCCATCCACACCAAAAACAATATTAATTTAAAAATTGTTCTCACTCAAGTGGTTAGATAAGTCCACATCACGACCAACAACGACATTGGCAAACAATATTGTTAGGATCATTTTCAGAGTGATTTGATGAACGATAGAAACACTGACAGCCAATCAAAATGGATTCAAACCCATTCAAATATAAAGGGTGTTGTCATATTAAATGTTTATGTAACATAATATTAGGCTGTTAATTACACATAAAAATAAAATAAAAAACGTAATTTTACCTGAGACATACTGCCAAGTGGTCTTTGGCACTTGTGCAATCTTTGAAGTTCATTTTGTCCTTACTCATGTCCTTTTTAAAGAATGCCAGGATGTCACCAAATTGATGTTGACTCATAAAAAAGTATAATTAAATTTGTCTTCATAGACGACAACTCTCAGGGTTGAATTCTCCTAACTTGTCTCGTCTTTGGAGAATCTCGCAAACCCATATCATTCTGTTTTTCTTTTTGTTTCTCTGCACAATGTACAGCAGTATCACATCATCAATATCTATTTTCTGTGAATGGCATCATTGTTTACAGAACGTCATTGTTCATCAGTGTGGATCCTCCAACAAATCCTCATATAATCGTTCATATGATATCCAACAAATGAATGACATTATGTACTAAATGTAATGTTATGTAGGTTAGGGTTAGGCAAATAAAATTCCTTGAATTAAGTCTAGGAAATGAAACATCGTCGAGCTTAGGTAAAACAAAAGAAACGTAGTGGTGTTTTCTTGGTTTCACATGGTTCCGAATATTGGGGTAAAGTCCTGAATTGGAAAGTTCTGTGTTTTGTAACCCATCCAGCACCCCAACACGCCTCTCTACTACTGACATGGATTGTACATAAGCAACTGGCTCATGATTATGTGGTACAGATAGGAATTTAGGTGCGTTACATTTTATCGGTATACATATGAGCAGTGCATGAGAACAGCCTGGTATGCACACATCATTATAGTTATTGTTCTTGATGTGGATTGCCCTCAACAGTAGGGGGGACCTTTTCCTAATGATTGAAGTCTCATTTTAGAGCAACTCCTGAGCCTTGACTAGATTTATTGTCCTCCCGGTGTTTGATGTTGTTGCATCTAGCCTTTGTTGCCTGTGACCAACACTCAATAAGTGGGATGTCACCCTACTGCTCAAAGAGCCTTCAACCAAGGAAGTCATAATGGGCGGTACAGCTGCGAAAGCTATGCCTGTGGTCACTATGGTGCTCAGAGCTTACCCATGGTTCTCTCTTTCAGTTTGACATCACACACTCGCTCTGCAGCCACCAGCCATCGGCTATTTTCTCTAAAGAGTGCGATTCTTTCCTTCCCTTTGTTCTCTTTCTGTTGGTCTACATTGTGGCTTGTCAGGTTTATTGTTAATTAACTGTGAAAAATGTAAAATTGCAAAAAGGATTATTGATGAAAAAAGGCTTCATAAGTAGCTCATAAGAGACTAGAGTAGGTACTAGAGCGCTGCTTCAAATCAATAATGTAAATTTTCCAATTATTATACTCTGGCTGAAATTGAAATGACCCCTCCAAAGGGATGTGGTTCTCCAGACTTGTGGATTCTGTTAAGGATGTTGTTTTCTTCCGAACTATTGATGCATGCAAATTCCTACTGTGTTGTCAAGACCGAAGGCTGAAAGGATGCCTCTGGCAAAAAAAAAAAAAAGCTTTAGGAAGTTTGAGGCTGTATCCATGGACCATGGGAACACCAGAGATGGAAACGGAACAACGGACAAAAGCGGATTCTCTTTTCTGTAAATCAGAGTTTACTTACCTTCTGACACAGAACGGAAAAAAGGAGGCGGCTGAAAAATGTTCTGTAACGTGGTGGAAGTTGGGGTCATTGTTCTGCCGGTTCATTTCTGTACGGCAGCCCTGGATCCTAGGACCCATCTCCATGGAAACCATTATGTGGGGCAATTGGCGGCAGAGCACTTTAGAAATCTCCTTGGAATATATTAGTAGCTGCAAAGGCCCCACTCTCCTCACCTTCAACCTCTTGCCATTGTCTCGGAGCTAGTTTACTTCAGGCGCTGTTCTCAGGATTTCAGGCCTCGGCTCAGGAATGTCCGACCTATAGCCCGTCTTCCACGCAGGGATGTAAAAACAACCCAGCTGCTGTTGGCTGAGGTTTGAAATCTTCAATTAACAGGCTGAAACCTGCAAACCTACCACCAGCAAAGCTTTAGTGCCTCCGAATTCTCACCTTGTCTATTATTATACAGGAGAAATCAAATTATAAAGCTTCATTTCACTGACTCATATGGACTGTGGCAGCACAGAGCGTCAATTTGATCGGAAAAATGAAATGATTTGCACTACAGAGCTAAAGAACCACACGCTGTTTTTTTCCTGATGTGGCAAAAAATCCAAATAAGATGAAGACTTCATAAAGAGCAGATGTGCTGAGACTCAAATTTCAGTGAGAAAGTGCTGCTGATTCAGAATGCTCATTGAATTGTCAAGCTGTGTATGTGTGTGTATGTCATTAACTCAGCCCTACCTTCTGAACAGACCGCTCTGAATATGATTTTTTTTTCCTCGTTAACCGTGATATTACCTTTTTGCCCTTCACAGACATTTCCCTCTGGTATTTTGTCGGCTCTCAAACCTGAAACGCTCAGCAATCTTGTAGCCTGTCACCTGGGATCGCTCAAAGGCATTGAGTGTAATATTCCTTTTTAGATTTGAAAAAAAAAGCAGTGCTGATTTCTGTGCTATGGCCTGATATGGCACATTTTTTATTGAGCAGGAAAACAAGCTTCCTAAAGATCTGCTAACCCATCTGGCTGAGGTGATTAGCAAAAGCCGAGGCAGATGGTGCCGCGGCCAGATTCTGCATTGCTTCAGGGGTGTATTAATCTGCATATACAACTGACAGCCATGTTTGGCTGGGAGAAATATTTTTGTGTGTTGCATGAATGGGAGTGAGAAAGTCAGTGTTTTTTCCAGCCGTGTGTGAGGTTTCTGGTGGAGCTGGATCATTTACCGCAGCAAGCCGATTGACTGGGACCCTCAGGATGTTTTTGTTAGGGGATGAAGGGGGGGGCGGAGGGCAGGCGGTATGTGGACCTTCCCCTCTTCATGTGCAGCAAACCCGCTAAAAGTGAATGAGCCACGCAGCAGCCCCCCCCTCACTGCTGGCAGCGCGGTCTGGAAATGTTGACACACGGAGCGGAGAGCAGCCCCAGAAACCCCAGGAATCCCCCCGAGAAGACGCTGGGCGGGAGGGTGAGGTGGAGCCTTGGAATGCGCTCGGAGGAGTCAGTCACTTATTTACTAGCTGAACTCGGTGAACCCTGCCTTAGTCAGCCACTTCCACCACGGCCCGTCTGTCCCACCTCTCCCTCCCACTTTCCTCTCTGTTTTGTTCTTTAACCTACCCTAATGCTCCTCGTTTGCTCGCTCCTCCCCTTCCATCCCCTTATTGACAGGCAGACCACTTCTCGGCCTCTCATAGGCCACCGTCTTCGTCCATGCACTGAGCGACCTAATCCAACCCCCACCTGACCCCTGCCACCCTGTTGCTTACCCTCCGGCCGCAAACGTTGAGGTCATAAGCTCATGATGAGTAATAAAACAAATGTCAGTGGGAATGTGAGTCAAGCTGGGCAGTGTAAGGAGTACAGAGGGCCAGCAGTATCATTCCCTACATTCTCAGAAATTCAGAAATGAAATGGAGCCTAATGCCTTGTTATTTTTAACTATGCTTGGGTGCTATCAGACTTCATAAAATAGGAAAAAGAAGTCTTTGGAACTCCACTAGACGTAAGCAAGGGACAAACTTGACCTAGGGCGCAGGTTTTGTTTCTACATATGAAATGGGGGTCCTCTGTGAGGATATTTTGAACATTAAACGCTTACATTCCTGCATTTTGGTGAAATTTCTGCAAACAAATGCACATGTTCTAAATATTGAGGGGTACATGCCCCCTGCATCCCCCCTGAAATCTACACCCCTGGACTTGACAAGTAAAATTTGTTTATCAACCAAAAAAAAAGCGAAGGGGGGGGACCACTTGCATCACCCGACAGAGGTCCAGGCTTAGTCACAAATGTCCTTAAATCCTACAAATGTCCCTGTGTACACCTGATCTGTGTGAGGCTGCTGCAACTGTATTTCCCTCATGGCAAAGATCAGTGATGGCAGCGAATGTTAAAAGGCTGAAAATCTGTCTTTTTATATCATTAATGTTTATTAACTGGCCCCTGGCCTCCTGTCATTTTGCAAAATTGCCCCTGGGCAAAACAAGTTGAGTATCCCTAATTTGTAGCAATACACAGACTAATTTCTATTGACGGAGGCAGGATCTGGTGAAAGTCAGTCCTCAGCCTGTGAGATCCATCATGAGAGGAGGTGTAATGATTAATAGCCGTCTGAGTCTTTCTCTCTGACCACTGATCTGATGAGAGAACAATAATCCATGACTCTGTGGGAATCCTCCACTGTCCTGTCAGTGATACTCTCCGCATGTCAATTACTGTCGCTGGGAAATGTCAATGGGCTTAGTCTGAATTCAGCATGGCAGACGCTGGAGCTTTGCACAAAAATGACAGCTAAACACATCATTTATTCTAGGACTGGGAGATAGAATGGATTTTTAAACAAAAGTGCATACAGACAATATTTCATAAAGACAGAAAAGCTAATAGCATAGTTTTTTAGTTTGGTGTTTTGGGTGTCTGATGTTGTGTGTGTGTGTGTGTGTGTGTGTGTGGTCTACGGGAGGATCACTTGACCGTGGCTATTGAATGAACAGTCAGAAGGCAGCAAGGAACAAGCTGTTCTCACGTCAGCAGCAGCCAGCGTGGATGTGTTCAGCAGGGTGCCGTTCCTGCTCACTTTATCACCTTCATCCGGCTGCTGGACTGATCCATGTCACCTGCTGACACATTAGAGCAGCACCCTCTGTACCCTTACATGTGCTCCGTCTGTGTTCCCTTACTTCCAGGAAATGATCTTAATCTTCGTCTGTTAGTCAGTCCGTCAGCAGGATATCTCAAAGAACAAAAAAATAATAGATTTAAGTGAAAGAAATAAGCAAGAAAATAAGTGGTGGATTTCTTGGGTCAAACAGGATCCAAATGCCTTTTTGCAAATTTGCAAATTCTTACTTAGACAAATCTGTTACATGTATTCCATAATTGCCCATCACTATGAGTTATTGTTTCTGATCCAGAAACATTTTATTTCATTAAAGAGCACTTTAAGATTGTTGAACAATTTTGGTAGAGGTGTGTACTCTGATCTCTCTTTGATCAACCAGATAGAGATAAATATGATGCAGTTGGTCTGACGCACTTTGATGAGGTTTATCTCTTCATATTTTTGTAGACAGTGCAAGGGATAACCCAAAAACAGCAGGTTATTTTGTTGTTCTACACTTATCAGTTGTCATGTTCAGGGGATTTCCATGAAACAGAGAAAAGCAGGAAATCCTCACAGTACATAGTTGTTAGTTTTCGGATAAATAGCTATTATACTTTTTCTTGTTTCTGTCATTTATATATATACACACACATCATACATACATTACAGTGTCAGATGTATATATTAAATGTTGTAAATAATGAGGTAAATGCATACCATGTAAACAAAAACCTCAGGCTTCAGATCGTTCTCAAATACTCTGTTTACAGTGTTTTTGGTTGTAGATCATCTGCTCCAGGCACACTATTGCAGGTTTTTACATTATTTATCCTTATCTGCGACATGTAGCTACATGCCAACATAAGGGTAACCTGTTATCTTGGGTGCTGATGTTAATTTCTCCCCAGTTTTGGATCATAATCGTCCTGGAACAGGTCCAGTTGTGAAGATTTTGGTTTAGAAGCTTTTATCAGTGATTTTTCACAGCAGAAGGTGCTACTATGCTCAGTTACAGTCATTTGCGGCTATAGGTACACTGCTACATGTAGCTACATTTTAATATCAGGGATCCTGTAATCTTGGTTGCTAATGTTGTTAATTTCTCCTTGATTTTGTATCATATTCCCGCTGGAACAGATTTTGGTTTAGAAACTTTTGTTGGTGATTTTTAACAGAAGAAAGTATATTATAATATTCTCAGTTGCAGTCATTTTCTGGCTGAAGGTACACTGCTACATGTAGCTACATGCTAACATCAGGGAAACGTGTAAACTTGGTTGCTGGTGCTGGATCATTTTACTGCTGGAACAGATTTTGGTTTAGAAACTTTTATTAGTGATTTTTCACAGTAGAAAGTGCCACTGTTCTCCATTACAGTCTTTCACTGCTGCAAGTAAACTGCTACATGTAGCTACATGCTAACATGTAGCCTGTAATAGTTGCATAGTTGCTGATGCTGTTAATTTCTCCCTCATTTCAGATCATGTTTCTACTTTTATCGGCGATTTAGTCATTCCCCATGTGCAATGACAGTGCAGAGGTGCAGAGATACTGATTACCTGGAAATGCTGACCACTCTCAGAACGTCTCAGGCAGAGGGGTGAATACAGGTGTATCAGCACAGAAAGTTTGAGGAAAACTTTTCTTGACCATTTTAGCCTGTAAACATGGTTTAGGAGAAACCCAAGATACAAGTATGAACCTGAAAATGAAAAACAAACTGGTTATTAATCAAAAAATTCACTCATCTTTCAGCACTTACTACTGTCTGCTTCTTGTTTGGGAGATTGAGTCTGAGTCTTTAGTGTTAACAAGGAAATGACTACGCTTTGGTCTTGAATATGCAGCATATTTTTCTGCATCTCTAGTGAAACCAATACTGAGAAACAATTAGACAGATATTTAATCAACCCAGCAGCACTACTTCTCTGTAAAACCTAATATACAAGTATGGTTTTGGTTTGTTGCTGTGGTGTTTTCGCACCTCAGAGATCAGCTGTCAGTCTAACAGCGTGATCCGTATTGTCACACAGTTTCTGTTTGTGCAGGTGCACCCTTTTCCTCTCTATTCATTCATGGTGGCTTGGCCTGTTCTGTTCTTTTTCTATAATGAAAAGTTACTACTGTTGCCTGTGGTCATGTTAAAAATGCTTCTCTTTGTGGCTGCTGAAGATCTTTCCACATATTTTCTCTGAATGACATTTGAGCTCGGTCTGTGTTTTTGCCCATGGGTAGGGAGCAGCTAGAAAAGACAGATGCTGTCCCAACACTCCCTCAAGACATTCTACAAAGCCTTCTTTCCAAATCAGCCAGCGAGCGGGTGCGCCTTTTGTTTTTTGTACGTTTTGTTTTGACTCTCCACATCCCAGCAGAAAGTAGGTCACGGGCTGACCGAGGTAAAGTATGAGGCAGCAGTTTGCCGGCCGGCCCCAGCCGAGGCAGATTGTGTCTCCAGGAAGCTTGTTGCAGAGGAGACGTTAAACACACAAGTTCCTGTTTGACATCTGTTTCCAGCGAGCCTCACAGGCCGGCCTTTACCCCGCCGCTCACACTCAGAGGCCTCGTTCACCTAGCTGCTCTCTCAGCCAGGTTTGTCAGTTTAACTGCTGTGTGACCCCTTCCTCCCCTCCCTTTCCTAGAAACCAAAAAAATTCTGATGACGCGCCTATCGTTGACTCTGTGCCCAGAATAACGAAATCTTGAGAGATACAATCAGAAAGACAGGTCCTTACGCAGGCAGCTACCCTGCTAGACTGCAGCCCCTCAGGGCTGTGAATAATTAACCAGGTGTATATTTAAGGCGACAAGGCAATACTGTGTGTGCGTGGAGTACATCTGCTTGATATGAGTGATCACATCCTGCCATTTTACACTTAAAAATCCTCAAATATCAGCTCATATGAAAGCAGGATCTGAAAGAGAAAACCGCTTGAGGAATTCTCCAAGTGAGCCATCAACATGACAGCTACACTGGCACACTGTGGGGTATGTTGTTTCCCCAGGCTGCTCAGAGATGGCTCTAATTTGTTTTTCCGTCATCAATAAACCGGTTGTAAACTTCCGCCGGCTCTCCGTGGGCTTCCCTCTGCACACGTATGTAGGCGGACACACGAGGGGTGTATTTTTAGCTCCGGGAGATACTGTGACCCGCCAGACATCAGAGGACAAATTATCCTCCTACTACACCTTGCTTCACGTGAAACCTTAGATAGGCTGAGCCGGAGTGAGACAGCGGCCCGGGCCCCGCGGGCAGCGCTGATGTCAGAGGCGAGGATGAAAGGAAACACGAATGAGTGGCAGAGTCCAGGCAGAGGGCCAGTAGAGCACCGGAGGAGCCAAGGCTGTGTTCCTGTGTCACACAGTGAAAGGTGTCACTGCTGCTCCCACCTGGAGTCCATGGTCTGTAGAGGTACAGCTCAGTGATGTCATCTGTTGTGCACAGTCACACTTGACAAAAGCGAGCTCAAAGTCCAGTTCACACAGATTAAAATAAACTAGTTCATGTTTATAGTGCTTTTTTTTATTTCAAAGTTCACAGTCTCAAAAATAGCTAACATCCATTTTTTCCTTATTTTTGTGATCATCATTCACTGTCAGATATTTCTTAAGACTGGTTGAAAGCTATAACTCAGTGTGCTGCTTCCAGTATATTGTCGCTTTAGCTGATGCTCTGACTTGTCTTTTCAGATCTGGTGGGCACAGTGTGCTAATGTGTAGCATGACATGGGCCTCTTCTACAGTATATGTAATTTCATATTGCAATATCCATGTATATATCATGGTTCAGTATATTTTTTGGACACTCAAGTGAAAAGCACTTATAGATAATGTATTTAGATTGGACTGTCTAATCCAATACACTAATTGCCTGACAAATTAGGATACTTAATCACATTGGTGCTACACTTCTTTAAATCTAATTCAGCCATAAAGCAGTCCTGCGTATTTAATTGCCCTCAGTGGCAGAATACTGAGCCATGACGACAAAATAATCTGGATAAACTGCTCAGATCATGTGACCTCTTTTGATTCTTGCCCCCATCAGACTTGGCAGTAGATCTAAGCAACTGCTTTGGTGATTTCAGTGTTCTGCAGTGCGGAGCATTAACGTTAATTTGCGTTGTTTTGAATGCTTTGACTAAATGCCATACAGTTACTCATCATGCATTAGATCAAAATGGTGTTCTGCCCACTTCCCTGCTCAGCGGAGGCAGATATTCTGCAGTCAGGGATGTGATGCAGTCTGATTTTATGAATGTTAAACCCCTGTACATTTCCCTGTGTGGAAACAATGAGGGGTAGTGGGCCCAGCCTACATTTCCACTGATTTTTTTTCTGGGTTGAAGCGTTACAGTGGGTGATTCACATTTTCCACTTACTGTAAAGCTCCTGGCAGCCGAGGGTTCTCTGTGAGTAATTGTAAGCTGCTAGCACGATGAGACAGCAAAGTTTCTCTGCACAAAGTTACACGTCTGTAACAAATCATCAGATCTGACACATGTTGAGTCAATGCAGATGCAGTTAACATTTACATTGTTGAGCGGTCTACTCTGTTGTCAGTAAACGAATGGCGATGCTGAGTGAAAGCAGTTGCTTTGTGAACACCAAGCTGTATCTTCTTAATGATCGTTTTGCTGCAAAACCAATTTAGCCACGAGGGATGAAAAGCTGCTACTCATTCTGTGTGATTGTGCACTTCGGGACTTTACAATCCTAGCTGTATTGATGCGGCTCTGATCGATAAACCATGAACGGAGGGGTGCAGGCGATTCAGGGAGAAGGCTGGGAAAAAGAATCGGTTTCTCTCGGAGTGTGTGGGAGTCAGTGGGATGAGACGGGAAAAGAGAAGAGAGAAAAAAGAGCTCTGTTTGTTGTTGCTCCCCAGCGCTCCGGGCTGAGATCAGACTAATCAATAGCAGGGATAATGTGGAGATGAGTAGTATGACATCAATATTAGGCGCAGAGGCCCAGCAACACCATTGTGCTGCTCTCCAGCTCGCCCTGTGCTGAGTAAACAGTGGCTCCCCAGGGAGAAAGGAACTCATTGATGGGTTCCTCCAGCCTCCCGCCTCTGTGCATTGTCGGGCCTCCCATACACAGCCACCTCATCAACAGGGGGGACTCTACCTGCTGGCCAACAGAGGATGAGGAGACCTGGTCGATCGGCAGTTAAATACGGCGACGTCTTGGTGGTTTGCGACACTGACAGACATCCCCCACCCCCACCCTTCATTCCACCACTCTCGCACCCAGCGTTTTTATTGGATTGTGAAATAAATCAGTGAGGTTCCGCTGAGACGATTCATGTGGGTGATTGAGTGTTCTTCCTCATGGAAGGTTAAGGTTTCACTGACGCCTGATGATTTTACAACGGCTTTCATTTTCCCACTGGGAAAGTGTACAAGTGTTAGGTTACAAAATGAAACATGCACAACTTGATGAAAGAAAAAAATGACACCTGTACTTATAAACCAAATCAACTCATTAACAGAGGGAGGGAGATATTCTGTTCTTTTTCTACAATTCATAACAGATACCATAAATTGTACGATCATCTTCAAAAATTGATTTTGCTCTTAAATGAATTTGTACTCCCCAGCCATGCTTACAGCTTGGCTCTATGAATTGCAAAGACAGTGGGCCGGTCAGTGTAGTGCTCTGTATAGTCCACCACTTTGATCTTGACAAATATTGGATGGATTCTGAGGACATTTTTTCAAAGACATGCATGGTCCCCAGAGGAAGACTCCTACTAGCTTTGGCAACACATTCTTACTCCTATGAAATACAGTTGTTTGTTCAGTGGCCCTACCCGTCAAACTATGGTGCTTTAGGTACCCCTATTGCGTCAATTTTAGATGCTCAGGGACGGCGTTTCCACTCATAACATGGATATAGTCTCTTTTCAAAATAAACTTCTAACTTAAGTACTTAGTTTTCTTTTTTACATTAGGTTTACCCAGCGTAGGTACTTGGTTAGGTTCAGAGAAAAAGATTCTGATTTGAGTTTAAGTAGTACATTTGTTACTAGGTCAATGTGACACATTTCACGTGACACACGTGACTATATGTATGTCACTCAGCACATGTGCCTATACTGAGCTACATATGTAAAATACCTCAGTGTATTTTCATACCACAGTTTGTTTAATATCTAATGAATTTGCTCCCCACAGATGACGTCACATCCTTAACATAAATGGTCATAATTAACGTAAGGTTTCGGAGGTTAGATTTAGGCAAGTACAGTTACTGTGGTTAAGTTTAGGAAAAGAAACATGGTGAGAACAAACCTTAAAATGACTCAAATTACATGGTTCCAAACACCTGTCTCCTGGATGAAAGTCCTGTGTTTTGGGACCTATCCACTGTCCCAACCTGCCCCCTGACTTGACCGCTGAGGACCACTTCCTTCTTTACTCCTGTCACATTGGTCACATGATTACAGCCTTGCAAAATACATGGGTTAAGAATGGACTCCTGGCACATCATTACATGGGATATGTACGAATTTTGGAGCATTACCTTTTGAAATTTTTGTCCCCTGAGTGAATGTCCTGTGTTTCACCCACCCGTCCACCCTGACCACCTCCTTATGCAGTCTTTCTTGCTATTTATACTACGTCAACTCCTTGGAGCATCTAATAATGACGTGGTCCGGTACATCTCATACAGATGCTGAAGGTTGCCTCTGCGTTGGCATCAGATACCAAGGGCCACTGGCCAAGTGTCTGTATTTGACGAATTGGGAGTTAAAATGGGTTGACTTTGGTGATCCCCTGACTTTTCTATCAGCACAACCATTAGGTTACTACTTTTTATTTTAAGTGATGTGTTTTGACAAATACATGATGGTGTAGCGTAGGTTGATCCCAGTTGAACAAAGTTTAAGTCCCCCTTTCTGCTACAATGGACTGCCATTAAATTTGGTTCACATATTTGGAATCCCCAGAGCATGAATCTTAATAACATCACCTGCAGGTTAACGTTTTCTTTTATGTAGTGAAATATCTCAACATCTACATAATGGATCGGTACAGAATTTGTATTCCAATGTGTCACCATCTTTTGTTTTGAGTGAAATATAAACTCTGTTGCCATGAACTCTTGTACAGACATGCATGTAATGACTTTGGTGATCATTAACCATTACTATCACCATGAGGTCAACATTTTTGTGGATCAAATACTTTGGTTCATACTAAATACCTGCAAAACTAATGATATGTTTGGTGCTAATTAGCAAATATTAGCATTCTAATGTGCTAAACTAAGATGGTGAACATGGTAAGCATTGCTAGCATGTTAAGCATGTTGTGCTGATGTTACCATTCAGCTCAAAGCTCTCATGTGCCTAAGTACAGCCTCACAGAGCAGCTGGCATGACTGTTAAGTCTTGTTGGAAATACTGTTTTTCTTTCTTATTTGAAAAGTGGCATGTAAGATTAAAAGTTCATATAAATAAATGCTCTTTAACAACAATATTTTTTGTTGTTTTGGTGATCTGTATGGAAACATTTGTGCAGCAGACCTCAAAGGCAAAATTCAAGCCATGCATTTGGTGTTTAGTTTGGATTCCTTGAACAATATATGCCGTGCAGAGATCTGTCTTTTCAAATAGCCGCCATAAAATTCCTCATTCTATGCAATTCCACGTTACTATTTTTCCCTGCACCCACTGCGCACTAAATAGCCCGACCAAGTTGGCTCTACTTCAAACAGTGGGGCTCTTCCAGGAGCTGCCCAGCAGCTTGATGAATGGCTGCAGTTCCCGTGTGGTTCATTCAGCAGCAGAATAGGTAGAAATGATAGGAGTCCTCATCCGTCTCTCTGCAAGGAATGAGACAGTAGGCATGAGTGAGCGAGGCCGCTGCCAGTCTACTGCTGGTCATCTCTTCAGATGAATGCTTGAGCTGGTGCCGTCTTGGTGCTGCTTCAAACAGCTTAAACTCAGGAGAAAGAGAAGCAGCAGTTTAAGTATCCCCACTGCAATTAAAGCACTTAATTTGCTGATCTGCTGATGAAGCCTCTTGTGTCTCTATAAGAACTTCAGTTTTGCATTGATGTGCACATTTTCTGCAGTATATTGAGTTAGAGGGACGTTCTCCTGAGTCCTGTCATCACACACTGTCTTTGTTTGTTTGGATAGCTGTGATGTGGTGATTCATTGTGTGTCACCTGCTGGTGGGCCAGTGTTTTGACAGGAAACAGAATACCTGTCACGTTGAATTAGGGATTCAGGATTATGAGTAAAATTGTAAGCATGGTAATTTTGTTCATTTTTGGCATCATGATTTGTATCAAATTGATTCTGTCTTTGGGAACAAAACAGGTTTATTTAGTTCTGAAACAACAAATTTATCCCTCGATCAAACAGTGATTTGATTTTATTGATAATTGGCTAAACATTTGAATCACTTATGAGACAACATCTCAAACATCCTCTGATTGCAGCTTTTACAATGTGAGGATTTAAGTAATTGTAAATGGAATATCTTTGGTGGTTTTTTTTTTATATTTTTATATGCTTATTTTTTTATTTAGACTCATGTGATGCACACATTTTTTACTGTTTTGTGTCATTTCACAGATTAAATTATTCATCAATTAATTGATAAAAATACATATCAATCAAAACAAAAAGCACTACTTTAGTGACAGAAAACTGCCTTCACTTCCACAGCGTACGTTGTACAAAAAAATAAGTGCCAGTAGATAAATAAAAAATATAGTTTGACAAAGTCGTTTTAACCCAAGGTCCACTTACTAACTTTTTCTAGAACTTTTAACCACATCTGCTCCTCTTCCTTAGTGTAGAAGTGATCAAACTCAATCCTCTGAGAGAGTCTGAGAGACACATTGAAAGCTCTGGAAAAAGCGAGTAAGTGGACCTCAGGTTTCCAACTCTTTTGCATACATTTATTGATATAATTTTGTAAAGGACAGTGTGGAATGGAGGGAAGTTTTGTGAAAAATGTCATAAACAACTAACGGTTGAAAGCTTTGACTAACCCTAACCCTTGACTATATAAATTTAGATAAAACTATCTGCAAATGTATAAATCTTTCATCAAAATAATTCACATTAAAATCAGAATTAGACTTAATAATACAGTAGTAACAATGATAATAATAGTAGTAATAATGTGTTGTTTTTATATTAATCACCTCTGTAGTAAAACTGCTCTTGCCTGCAGCCACTCCTAACTTGGTCCAGAGCAAGTACTTACATGGCCCACAGTCCCTAGGAATTACATTCACATGCTGCAGCCATAGGTGCCTTCATATTACTTTGGGCCCTTGGCTATGGTGACATGAATTCAGAACCCCCATCAATAGTAAATGTAGTGCCTCTCTATCAGTAAACCAAACATGAATGTCATTAATAGAAGACAATATGTCAACAATAAGCAAAGACATGGCTAGATTATCAGCCAAAAAGACCTGTGTGCACAGCAGCAGCACGAGAAGATCAGTCTATTCCCCTGCAAAAATCCCAGCCACAATGGGTGTTTCCCCTGAAGTTGTCTGCGCCACTCTGTGTTCGTCCTCCTCAGAACACAGCCTGCTCACAATGCTATGGCAACCTCATTTGTGATGTAAGTAATTACAACACAGATTCACACACTACATGGATCGTCAAAGCTATGCATGGGAAACCCCTGTGACTTCCTGGGCCCCATACTGTTCATGGCCACATGCAAATATACAATATTATCATTTATAACATACATATTTAAACATTTTTTTAATAAGCTCATGTCTCGTGAGGCCCCTAGAGGCCCGGGCCCCGGGACTTAAGCCCCAGTAAGTCCTTGTATTAAGGCACCATCGGCTGCAGTGCACAATTTACATCCAGCTCTGATGTTGGGTGCCTGTGCAGGAAGTCGAGTGCTCTTTATGAAGTGTAGGGGAAAGTAGTGTTCTGTTACAATCCAGCAGTTAGTTTTCTTCTGGGAAACCATGACCACAATCTTTCTCTAACTCTAAACAAGTGTTTTAGTTGCCTAGCCATAGTTGCTGTTGATGCACTCATATTGTATTTTTGAGCTGTTGTCCATGTATGTAATGTGAGGTTTTGAAGACTGGTCTGATAGCTGATCTGGAGGTAGAATAAACCTCGATATGTGAAGTCAAAGAATAGCTTCTATGGGCTGAATATTACAGTTCAGTTGAAATTATTAGCGAGGGTGTAAATGACTCATAAATCCAGTTGGTGCTGAACAATAGGCTTCCTCATGTGTAAGGTGGAGTGTGAGCGAGACAGACACACGGTCTTCTGACAGACTTGAGTCAAAGCTTGAATTGATAACTACCCAGGATCCTCCGCTCCCCCCCCAAGGCGAGCCTCTCTCCCCTCAATGGTGCAGGGATACCCGATGTAATTGGCGGAGCTTTGATGTGACGCTGCTCAGCTAAGCCTCTCAATTCAGCACTTAACACTTAACAATGCACGTCTCTTTCATCTGCAAAGCCAATTAATTTGTGGCGTGGAGTGGAATTTCAAAGAGCGGCTGCAGAGAGGGCCGTATATGTATTTTGCAGATTTTTTAGTAGAGAACAGTGTTGCGTTACCGCACACAGTGCATGTGCTTTGGATTTCAAGTTTTTGCACTTATTGAATGATGTTGTCACACTGACTGGAAAACCGGTTCACCTCAGGAAACCTCTTTTCCCTCACTACAGAATATAAACCACAAGATCAGTGTTTATTCCTGGTAGTTTTTATTGGAGAAAAACATGTCACCAGACACCAGACAGCAAGCTCAGTCTCATCACTATAGACTTATTTATTGTGTCAAGAGACAAACAGTGCCTGAGAGTCATTCATGCAGCACTGAGATGTACTATTAGGCTTGTGGAACATTCTCTGACTCATTCCTGGCTTCCTCCTTCATATTATGACTCAGAGGCACAGGGTGAAAAAAAGTTTCAGACTTCAGAGCATTCTTCTGTGTATGTGTGTGTATCTGATTGTGTGTGTGTGTGTGTGTGTATATGTGTGTGTGTGTGTGTGTGTGTGTGCGCGTGCACGCAAGAGTGAGAGACAGAGAGCCACTGCAAGCATCTTGTACTGTATTCATAAAATTATGTAATCAGATTACAAATGTGAAAAGAGCTGGAGTCGCCCCGGAGATATGTTTCTGAAAGTAGGTGATCCCATTACAGTGGCTGTTCCAAGAAATGGCTGTACATCTGGTTTACTTTGTGAATTATTCATTTGAACATTTGGAAGTTAAATTCATGAAATATAGATTTGTTTATTGATTCATGACAAGTCATGCATTTATGAAAGTGTTAATCCTGTCACCAGTCAGCACTCAAAGAAGGCAAAGAGGTCTTTTGAGGAATTTACTGGAAGCCTTTAAAGGAAACTGAATGTTTTAAATCCATACCCGTGTAAAAAAAAAAGTACTCGTTGGTTTTACTTAACATCTTTCAGACTAACTGATCTTGTTGCAACATTGTTTTACTACCTACATTACGAAAAACAAAACATTTTTACCAAGATTTTTTATTGTTTTGTTTTCGGTATTTAATGAATCCTGGAACTATTTTCTCTAAAACGTTGAAAGAATTTGCCAGTATGGTGAACTGATTTAACTCGTTTCTGATACAAAGAATGAAAGCTCCGCTGTTATTTAAAGGGTAACTTCAGTATTTTTCAACCTGGACCCTATTTTCCTATGTTTTTGTGTCTAAGTGACTTATGGGGACAACAATTTTCTAAATTGGTTCAGCATTGAGCGAGAGAGCAGCAGCCAGCATCTGTGAAACAGGCTGCAGTGTAACCACTCAGGGCATGTTTGTACCATTAATGTACACTAAAAATGTTTGTTTTTGTTTATATTTAGTGTCTGATGGAAAGGATCTCTGCAGATATAGACATTTTTGTTCAAGAGTGAGATCCTTTTCTTAACCAGAAACAGCACAGAAATCGCTATCACTAAACCCACCAGACTTCATTTAAATAAACAGTAATTTAAGTGTGTATAGAGCCAGCATATTTTCACATCTAACTACATAAATTAAGGGTTTATTCTGACCAAACCAGAGCTGGTGAATGTTTAGAACAGTGGAAAAAGGTACTAAGACCGTTTTTGTGAGTTTTATTACATTTCTGTCGACTTTCAATGAAATGTGTTATATGATGATAAAATTACGGTTTATTTAAATAGGGTTTGGTGGGTTTGGCAACCGTGATTTCAGGACTGTTTCTAGTTAAACAAAAAACAATCTTCATCTTCACAAAAAGGTCTGTCTCTAAAGGGATCCTTTCCATAATGTTGTCAGACACTTAGAATAACAATCTGGGCCTGTTGGTGGCAAAAACAAGCACTTTAAGTGTTTAGTGGATGTAAATCGACGGTGCACAATTGCCCATAAATGTTATATTGCAGCCTGTAGCTTGGTTGCTGGCTGCAGCGCTCTCACTCAATACTGGGCCAATTTAAAAAATTGTTGTCTCCATTAGTCACTTGCACACAAAACCATTAGAAAATAGGGTCCAGGTTGAAAAAGACCACAGTTACCCTTTAACAGACCTTTAACAGACGTCAGGGAAAGCACATGTGGAGCTACTAACATTAATGATAGATCCATTCCAGTAAGCCGAGCCATTAAGGAAACCTGCATGATGGAATGCAGCCATCGTTAATGTTTCAAATGACACCTGTGCTTTTTCTGCTATGATAAGTCAAAATGTACAGAGTGAGAACTAGTCAGAGCTAGTTATTGTTACCTCTAAGCAGTTGCATTGATTTACATTATGAAGCTTTCAAGCTCTGTTCAGTAAAAATCAGTAATGGGTGAAGATATATTATAACATTTTCATGATGTGTTCACTGTAATCTTGTAAAATGTAGCTTTTGGTGAGACACGTGAATAAATACAGCTGTTTGAAGGAGAAATTTGTTGATTCCTTTACAGCACCATGAAATAAATATTAAAGAGGGAACTTTTCATGTGAAAGAAGGTTACGTTAAAGGTTGTTTCATAAATGTGTATTATTGACTTTGTAGCTCATTCAAGGGTAGTGTAGTGAAGGAACCAAATGTGCATGGGCCGCCACTGTGGTTACGACACACAAACTTTGGTTTATGGTTAAGGTAAAGCCTAGCTCACATTACAAGATTTTGGCCCTGATTTAAAGGTCGCAGAGGATCTTGAGAGCCATTAAGAAATCCTTGGGTCAGAGGTGAGCCAGCAGATAGTCTGCCACAACGAGTCCTCATGTGTGAACAAGCCTACGAGCAAATCGCGCCCTCATCTGCGACTGGGACTGGATATCTGGCATGTTAGAAAACTAGAGAGGTCTAACACGACTGACAAAAAGCATCAGCCAATGAGAGGCGAGATACGGCCCTAGCAAGAAATTGAAGTCCTCCGCTGTCATCCGTAACATTTCCTGAAAACCCGTTCAATCATTCAGCTATGAAAAGTACAATAATCTGGGTCAGAATACATGCAGAGACTATATAGACAGTACCATGCAAGCTAATAGGCTAGCGGCACAGTGGCAACAGAGTTTCATTCATAGAGCTCACCAACTCTCTCTGCAGAATTGACAACCCGCGCAATCTGCGTGCAGCAACACCCTTCACCCAAACCCTTTTCTTCTTTTCCTGTTTCTTCTCAGCGCAGAGCAGGGCGCAAACGACCTGCAGAGCTCCAAGCTGTCGGACATCCATGTTAAAGTTTAGCGCCGGGGAATTTCATTATATCCTGTTTTATTCACGTGTGACAAAACGTAGTTTGGTGACATCACTGCGTTATCTGGGGCTCTGTCGGCGAGGGCTCGCTGGAGAAATCTTGTGGTGTGCACACACAGGTCGTAACACAGTTGGCGAGACTCCTGATGACAGAAACACACGTCGCCAAGTATGAACACTCAAAAAATTACGATAGTCTCCGTGACTCAAGACTGGTCGGCCAGTTGTGTAATGTGAACAAGGCTTTAAGCAACTAAAACACTTGTTTAGAGTTAGAGAAAGATTGTGCTTCCTGTTAATAAAAAGGCAAACATTATTTGTAGGTGTGTGACAGGACAAGAACTGCATTCTATTGCATGAAAGTTAGATGTGTTGCACCACCCTGACCTCCACACCCTGACTGTCTGCTTCACCCTGCCTTCCAACATGGACATAACTAGGATACTGCATAGGAAATGCAGTTTGCTGTTGTACTTCCTCTAATACGACATATCACAAAAACTGAGAATGAATCGGGATGTCAAAATATTGGAAATACATAGCAGAAGTAATAAAAGGGGAGGACATATTGCACCCTTGGGATAAAGCACCATAAAGTCAGTACATCTCTACAACTCAAACACTTCCGTAAACACCATCTGTAGTACAGTATGATGCAAATGTTTGGACTCAGTAAGACAAAATGACTAGATGAGATGTTTTTGCAGTGATTGTTTTGAAATGTAACAAAATCAAACAATGCAAACAGGTCTGACAGGTCTCTGTAATGCAGAACAGACCTGTTTGCCCATACTGAGTAATCCTCCTGCACTGTATGGACATTTCACATGGGGTGCATTAATGTGTGTGGCCCTGCTCTGTATCTGTGGGAATGGGGAAGTGAAATAGAGTCCAAACCGCCCCCACCGCCTCCACCTCCACTTTGTGCGTCTGTGTGTGAGTGTCTGTGGAAGAATGGGAGGGGATGCATGTCCTGCGGCAACCCTGGTGCTTTGTGAGCTGTTTACGAGTCTCCTCTGTTGCCCTTTCCACCCCCAGCCCCCACCACCTCCCACCCCCGTCACTCCCGTCACCTCGTCGATGAGAGTTTGTTGTGACGAGCCCGAGCAACTGTTAGAAACAAGATTACGACAGTCACACAGGATGTGAAAGAGTTCAGAATAAGTCAGCTTGTTGCATATGCCATCAAATGATATCGTGTCGGCAGTGTTCACGTTAGCCAGTGTGAGTGTGGATTTCTAGATCACAAACAAAGGAGTGAAACAGTCACAGTGTGTCTTTGGGAAAATACAAAGACGTCAGCTCTCCCCTCAAATAACCTTCAGTCAGCAGAGGGCTGATGAATGGACCATGAGTCACTGGGAGCTGCTGCCCTGACAGGTGAAGTCTGGGCTGGGGCTTTTATGAGTTGTGCGAGCTGCAGAGGTGAGAGGAGTTCACCAAATGAGGCGAGTGAGGACCAGAGGCACTGCTGAGCCATGCTAGTAAACTGTGCGCATGCTGAAGCTTGTGAGCAGGGACTGAAATACCTGAGATACAGCCCCAAAACACACTGAGGAATGTAGAGTTGTCACAGCTGCAGTATTTCATAATCAGTGCATAATAAATCAGGACAAGGACTACTACAGCTCTTTTAGACATTTGCTCGATGGTTACAGTTAAACAGGTCAAGTCTGGAACTTGTTGTGGTTGTACTACAATGGAGCTAAACTCCACGTGTGTTTCATATGCATGTTATCTGGTTATACTGCACTTTGTGTCAATATTTATAGTCATGAGCTCGCAATTTCTAAAAAGTGATGAAGGCAAACACCTTATTACTACAGAGCACTTTAACACTCATACTGTGGAGGTCAGATAAGAGATTTACACTAATACACAGCTGTCTGCTGTCTCAGGTTGACTCCAAGTCAAGTCTCTAGTCTTTGAGGAGAAGTTCAAGTCAAGTTTATAGTCTCTGAGGGCAAGTCCAAGTTAATTCTCTACTTCCTGAGTCCAAGTCCAAGTCAATTCTCAAGATTCTGAGGGCAAGTCTAAGTCAAGTCTCAAGTCCCTGAGGACAAGTCCAAGTCAAGTCTTTAGCCTCTAAAGGCAAGTTCAAGTCAAGTCTCTGGGCTCTTAGGCAAGTCCGGGTTAAGTCTAGAGTTTTTGGAGGCAAGTTCAAGTCAAGTCTCTATTCTCATGGGTCAAGTCCAAGTCCAAGTCAAGTCTCTGGGCAAGTCCAGGAAAGTCTCTAGACTCTGAGATCAAGTTGAAGTTAAGTCTGATGACAAGTTCAG
Source organism: Cephalopholis sonnerati (assembly GCA_019142605.1). Lineage (NCBI taxonomy): Eukaryota > Metazoa > Chordata > Actinopteri > Perciformes > Serranidae > Cephalopholis > Cephalopholis sonnerati. The sequence goes on along the minus strand of JAGQAX010000009.1, from coordinate 9,249,474 downwards.
GTTGATCTCAGGTCTCTGAGGGCAAGTCCAAGTTAAGTCTCCAGTCTTTGAGGAAAGTCCAAGTTAAGTCTCTGAGGAATGTTTGAAGTAAACCCAAGTCAAGTCTTTAGTCTTTGAGGAAAAGTTCAAGTCAAGTTTATTGAGTCTGAGTACAAGTTCAAGTCAATTCTCTAGATTCTGAGGGCAAGTTTAAGTCAAGTCTCAAGTCCCTGAGGACAAGTCCAAGTCAAGTCTGTAGTCTCTTTGGATGAGTCCAAGTCAAATTTCTAGTCCCTTAGGGCAAGTCCTAGTCAAGTCTGTAGTCTCTGAGGAGAAGTACAAGTCAAGTCTTAATTCTCTAAAGGCAAGTTCAAGTCAAGTCTCCAGTCTCTGAGGGCAAGTCCAGGTTAAGTCTAGAGTCTCTGAGGGCAAGTCCAAGTCAAGTCTTTAGACTCTGAAGGTAAGTTTAGGTAAAGTCTAGTTTCTGAGGGCAAGTTCAGATAAAGTTTCTAGTCTCTGAAGGCAAGTCCAAGTCAAGTCTGTAGTTTCTGATTACAAGTCTCAGGTCTCTGAGGGCAAGTCCAAGTTAAGTCTCCAGTGTGTGAGGACAAGTCCAGCTTAAGTCTCTGAGGTAAGTCCAAGTCAGGTCTCTATTCTCTTAAAGTAAGTCCAGATCAGGTCTCTAGTCTCTGAGGGCAAGTCCAAGTCAAGTCTCTATTCTGTAGGGGCAAGGCAACTCCCTATTCTCTGAGGGCAAGTCCAAACCAAGTCTATAGTTTCTGATGACAAGTCCAGGTCGAATCTCAGGTCTCTGAGGGCAAGTCCAAGTTAAGTCTCCAGTCTTTGAGGACAAGGCCAGCTTAAGTCTCTGAGGTAAGTCCAAGTCAAGTCTCTAGTCTCTTAAAGTAAGTTCAAGTCAAGTCACTAGACTCCGTGGGCAAGTCCAAGTCAAGTCTCTATTCTGTAGGAGCAAGGCAACTCCCTACTCTTAGAGGGCAAGTCCAAGTTATATCACAAGTCAAGCCTCAAGTCTTTGAGCACAAGTATAAGACAAGTCTCTTAGCTACAGAGGCAAGTCCGAGTCAAGTCCCAAGTCGCTGAGCACAAGTACAAGTCAAGTCTGTAGTTGTTGTTTTTTTTCTTACAGTCAGTGTTGAGTCAAATCTGAAAGTCTCACAGCAGATGAATCTGAACTAAGTTGCAAGTCCTCATTTTTGCACCTCAAGTGCAGGTCCAAGTCTCATGTCACCTCTGCACCTCTGTAATAATGTTATGTTTTATTCTAAAGCCTGTGTCATAACCAGATTCAGGCCAACGTTTTGAGACTGAAAAACACATTCACATCATCATTCATCCCTCAGAGGGGTGTGACTGCTGTATGTGATCAATCCAAACCTCCACGCTTTCATTCAGTCAACTGTGTCCAGTTTGACTAAGACACTCAACTTGATGCAATATTCAGCAAAAAGCAGAAAATATGGCAACATCCAGTGTACAACAGTCCACCTTGCCCTGAGTTGACTTCAGTTCCACCCAAACCAGTTTGCCAACTAGCTGCCAGGAGCCAAATGTGGAAATGTTTTGCTCACTACTCTGAGGAAAACAGAGTCACAACAGACAAACCAAACCCCCAAACAAATAAAAGACAGTCCAAGTAAGCTGTGGTCATGTATGATTGATGAATTTTCCTGTTGGCTTTAGTAAGCAGCACCACTCAGATTTAGAAGATGTTTCAAAGTCAGAATTCTGGCACAGTGCATTTAACATTTACGTATACTTGTAGGCTGGATGGTGATGGATGAATGATGCTGAACAATGCCTCTGCCATAACGAGATGTAGAAAAATGACAGTGTCTACTCAGGGCTTATAGCAGATAACATTCACACACTCTACAGAGGCTGAGGCAGGCATGTGTGTCCACAGTGTTATTGAGCTCCTGTTGGCTGTGAGTCGATGGCTGGCTTTACATTAGAACATATTGAGCAGCAAACTGGGCCGCACACAGGGAAGTGGGACATGTGTAGGACTTCCACCATGGACGGAGGGCAGAGAGAGCAGCTGGTTAGGGTTGAATACCTATTTCTGACATGTGGAACAGCACCCATTCATCAACTCCTTGAAAATAAATCACCTGCTATCAGATCATCCCTAAGTGTGTGCTCTTATCTCATTGTAGTGTGGAGAGTTCAGTAAAGCTTTGCATCACTTCCTCTGCTGTACATGTTCACAAGTCTGTTCGTTCTTCTGCTAGGACTTAGCCCTTATTGTCAGATTTGTTGTACTTTCTGTGTGTGCCGCACACCAATACATCTCACAGACACTCTTAACCTTGACACACTCAAAATAATGAGGCTACAGAAAAATAGTACTTCACTGGCATTAGTTTGATCATTTTGGTTATTACTACTATCAATAATAATAACATTTTACCAAGGTAACTGCTGTGATCTGATGTCATCACAGACTTTTGGTTCAAATTTGACTCATCCAAGTGATGGCAATGTCAGCAGTCAGAACTGGACCTGTTTATTTGGTTCATTTCTGGGGCATCATTTATTCCAATTTTCGGCCAAGTCAGGCAACAAGACACGGCCTGACATATTTCTTCTGGCATTTCGGGTTTGGGCCGATGCTGGGCCAGGTAATGTTGGCAGCCAGAGCCGAGCCAGTTTATTTGGCCCGATTCTGGGGCTTCATTTCATCTCTAGTCTCAGCTAGGCTGCACAATAGCTGCAGCCCAACTTATTTCTACTAGCGTCCCGAGTTTGGGCCATTGCTGGGTCAGGTCATTTTTTGATAACAGCCCAGTGATGGTAGTGTTGGCAGCCAGTCGCGCCGGTTTATTGGCCTGATTATGGGTATCATTCAACCTGAGTCTCAGCCGAGTCTAGCAACTGATTTCTTCCGTTTTGCCAAGTTTGGGCCGATTCTGGGCATGGCTTTTTTTGATAATGAGCTAGCGATGGTAGTTCTGGCAGCCAAGATTTGGGCCAGCTTATTTTGCCTGATTCTGGCCCGTCATTCATCCCGAGTCTCAGCTGAATCGGCAACTGGACGCAGCCTGTCTAATTTCTCCCAACGTGCCAAGTTTGGACAGATGCTGGGCCAGGTCATTTTTCATAATGGCCCAGTGATGGCAGTGTCATCAGCTGTGTCATCCGACCAATTTATTTTGCCTGATTCTGGGGCATCATTCATCCAGAGTTTCAGCCAAGTACAGTAACTGAACGCGGCCAAACTTATTTCTTCCGGCAGGCCAAGTTTTGGCCAGTGCTGGGCCAGGTTATTTTGGCTACCACCTTTAACTAAACTTGCTGTAGTTTAGTGCACATTACTGACAGTTCAGATGCACTCACTTTAAGTTTGACCAAATAAAGTGGCTTTGATTGAGTAACCTGCTGGCTCGTTTGCAACTTCATGTGTCTTGACTTTGTTGTACTGCTGTTGTTTCAGCAACTGCCTTCAATAGAAATCATTAAAAGACTACAACTTGTAATAAACCAGACGTATCCTTTAAAGGACCCTACTGATACTTCATTTTGTGATTAAGTTCATCCCAATACCTGGAAAGCATCTGTGAATAAATACAGGAAAAAAGATCTAAAAGGACAAAAAAGACAACTGAGAAAATGTACCATTCACCATGTATTGTTAAAAACAACATGGAGCACATTTTGTTGTTGTGGATTTTTGGAGTGCCCATTGGCCCATGGCAGTGCATCCCAGGAGTGATAGATAATGGTGGGAAAACAGGTCCCATGTCCCAGGGTGATGCTTTAAAGCTATTAAAGGGCAAGAGGTCGAGGCCAGGCCCAGCCCTCTTCATGTTAATGTCTGCAGGATGCTAGACAGTTAGAAGAGTTTGTTCCTGATAAAAGCCTGAGGGGGGAGTTCATGCAGTCTGTGTGTGGTCATGTTTGTCCCCACCCACCTCAGCAGATTAGCTGCACAGTTAATGCTTAGCTGAGCAGAATGTCCAGGGTCTGTGTGAGAGACGTCCAGCACTTCTGAAAGAGATTAATCAGACGCTCTCTATAAAGAACCTGTTGTTTTTAACACTCATGGCTGAAATGCCGCTCCTATTAGCTCTGATTCATCATACATAATCAACATGGACGCTGTCCCAGAAATGCCCTCATGTTCTATAATAAGGCTGATGTGTGTATGTATCAGTTTTCATAACCCAGACTGCATGATGCAGAGATTTTTTTTTCATAATGGAAATTTAAAGGGCAAAAATAATGACAGATGAGACATAAACCTAGTATACTCTTTAACATGAAGCTGTTTTTATTTTTGTCATCTGGCCAGTTTGGGCCATTATGAATCCATTGAAGGATTAGGCAGCTAAAAATAGCCTCTTACGATAGGGGACTTAGTGCACAGTCTGAACCATAAACAAACAAATGGCTATTTCTCCGCAGCCCGGTCTGCCAGCGTTTCAGGGAGTAATTTGCGGTGTGCAGAGAGGTTGACCTCGGTCAGGAAACAGCGGCAGGATAAAGAAGGGCCATTTAGCCCTGTTTTGAGCTTAAGAGTGGCATTCTCGCAGGCCGCGTCCACTGTGTGGCAGCTGCGCGGCCACAGACAAGCAAAAACGCTTAGGACGCTCGAGCGGAGATGTGCATCTATCATGCCTTCCAAGAACTGTGTGCCACTAGAAAAGCCAATGTCCTCCCGCAGACCATCGACCAACGTGTCATTTCAGCCAACGCCGTCTCTCATCCGCAAATAGCAGCAGCTTGCGTCTGCGTTTTTTTCCCCAGAGGTTTCCACAGGGCTGATCTGAGAGGAAGGCTGGCCTCCTCCATCAGTCACTGTAATATTTGCTCTGCACTTGGCTTCAGGCTGAGTGAGAGCAGCACAGGAGGGTGACCTTTGAGGCACTGAGTATTTCTACCTGTTAAACTGAGCAGTGTAAAGTGGTATGAAAGGTTTTTTTTCCTGCTGCAATTCTGCAGCACACAGAGAGTGATGTGTCCCTGGCAGTAGCAGCTGGTGCACTAAATTAGGGCTTTAACTAATGATTATTTTCATTATCAATTAATCTGATAATATGTTCATTTATGACTGAATGGAGCTTGAAGAATATGAATGTTTAATGCAATTCTTAACTGATTTATAACATACCATTTGTTTTAACAGCCATGGCAGTGTATGGGTTACACCACAAGGTCATGCAGTGGCCTTTGTCTGAGAGTTATAGATCATGTGCGTGGGTCATGTGATATACTACATCAGTATACTGTAAAATCCCAGTAAAATGGGAGTTAGAGTGTCTTTTTAGCTTCTGCACTGTGACGTATTTCCTAGTGACAAGGTATATGTGAACAGCATACAGTCGCAATAGGGATTTAAATCAAATCCTTTGCATTTGATTGGACTGCTAAAAAGGGCGGGCTTAGAGTTTAGCATGATGTGGAGCTACAGCGGACTGCCAGCTCCACACACACTTCAGTCACCGTTAGATGAGGGAGGATGAGGGAGGGTTGAAAGAATAAGACTTCAGCCACATTGTTTTGGAAGTGAAAACAAAGGTTTTACCCACTGATATCCAAACTCACATCTCTTCCTGTCTCCCTCCATATTGCTCTATTAGTTTGCTACTACACCCCACAAATGGTGAAGTGCAGGTTATGTGGCTGGTGTGGCTAGCTAGTTGACCAAAGTTTGATTGATTCAATGAACTTTTGTAAACACTCCAGTGCAGCCACACTTATCAAACATTTATTCGACGTTCAGTCTGAAAGCAGACTTATTTGGTGGGGGTGTTAGAGGTGTTACCCAATCAGCAGTGATGTGTATATAAACCAATTTCTGGTACGTACAACTTTTGTTTTCATTTTACACTTGCTTAGGCAGTGTAAACTTATATTTCCAACATGTGTATATTCTATCATCTCCCAATAAAGCCCCTTTGAATTGGACTGAATTCAACCCTGCTGTATTAAACATATTGCAACTGAACAATGTTCAACATATCACATTTTCTTTTCGTTTTATTGTGACTGAACGCAGCCTTTGTTTCGCAGGAAGAGAAAAGACATGTAAAACAAGAACAACAGGGTGTTCTCATGTGCTGTTTGTACGTTTGCCTATGAAAATGAATGCTCCAAAATTCGTACATATCCTTCATAATCATGAGCCAGTAAATCGTGAATAACCCACAAATTTTGGAAGGCTGTGACCACATGACTGATGGACTACTGGCGGTAAAAACAAAGCGAGAAGCACCTCATAAGAAGGAAGGTTGGGGTGGTGGATGGGTCACAAAACGCAGGACTTTCCCCCGGGACTTTCCCCAGGAGAACGGGGTGCAGCACCGTCCTTTGAGAGAACTTTGAGTCATCTTAAGATACGTCATCAAGATGTTTCTTTTCCTAAACCTGACTGTAGTGACTTTACTTGCCTAAAGCTAAGGGCCATAACTTTACGTTAAGTACTTAACGTCACTGCTGGGGCACCAATTTGCAGGATATCAGATGAACCATTGTGGGAGCATTTTCATAGGATATTATACCAACAGTTGCATGAGGATACATTAACAACCAGTATTACAGTACAGAAAATTGCAGATGAACATTTAATATCATTAAAATTATTGACTTCACCATTGACCATCTGTGTAACAATTTGGCCATAGTTTAGCACATTAATCATACACACTACAGCCATAGACTAGGTTTCAATGTAGTCTTGTTGCAGTAGTTCTTTAAATTAATTTGTAGGTTTTTTTTCTTGTGACTGTAACTGCCAGTTATTTATCAACAGTTTTTTGGTACTTCTTTGTTTTTTATAGATATATTTTTGAATGAAAAGAGTAAAGATTAACATAAAAAAAGTGTATGAAGTCACATAGAAAAATGATAGCAGCAACCACACCCCCACCCTGGCTCATTCAGAATGAAAAGTACCCCATATATATATATGAGAACTTAACTAACCAGCTCTTAGTCTGTCAAGACGTGCAAGTCTGTGATGTATCGTAAGTTTCTTAAAGAACACAGTATCTTTGAGCCACTGTGAATGAGAGGGATGGTTAGGATTTTTTTCCACTGTAGGAGTAGGCGATGTCTGGCTAGTAAAAATGTGAAATTAATAATTTCTTTTTGCGCAGAATTTAATCAACCTGACTCATCCAGGGTCCCAAACTTCTCTGGTTCTCTGTGCCAGTTTGGAAAAGTTGTAGCTGTTGGAAATTCTCGAAATCTCTGACTCAGCCTTTCCCACTTGACTGCTCATAATTTCATGACATAAAAACAGTTCTGTAGGTTTGTCACTCGGTACAACTGTTGTACATTACAGTCATTTGATCCAGTGTCAATATGTAAAATATTTAGTTTAATGCAGCTTTAAAGGGAAAACAGAACACCTCTCTGACAGTGAGGGAAAATTGGTTCCCAATCTGAACCACTCACACTAAAGAAAACAAAACATTTGCATATGAGTAACATTAATTCCACTTTGATTGACTGGTGAATGAAACGGAGCAGAAAAATTTCCCTCAGTCACTCTTTTCATATTTGCCCTGAAAGGAAAATTTACACGCAGCAAAGGACTTCCAGCAGGCGAGTACTAAATGGCTCCTGTCATGCCTCTGCTTTTAATATCAGTTTGTTTATTTATCTTTATAAGGAGGTGGATAGACTGAGATATGAACAGTCAATTTGGCATCATATTCATCAGTCAGCCTTGCTGCTCACAGCTGTAATGACACTAACAAATGGCACAACACAGGCTTTCCTGCAGTCACTTAGAAGGCTTGACTGCATGGATGATGAATCAGATATTTGACAAAGAGTACGTTGAGCGTTTCTGTTTAAGTCATTGCTCCTTTTTTAAGTGTGAGAAAAAAATAATCACATCAGCAGAGGATCAATACGTGAAAACAAATAGTCCAGCTCCGGCTGGCTGTGTGCTGCCTATAGATATGGTGCTTTCAACCGATTATTGGATTAGTCATTTCCAGCCGTGATGGAAAAATCAATCGTCCGCCGTATACGTATACCATCAGTGTCTGCACTGTGCCGAGCTGTGGTTAGGGGTGAACAGTGTTGGTGTGAGTTCACGTTTTGGACTTGTCCAAAAAAACTCGCCTGCTTTTGCACTTAGGGCTCGTTCTCCTTGAACTTGTTAAATTTCAGTGTTTTAATCAAGAAGAAATCCATAGTAATCCCACAGATAAATATTGATCACTCAGTATTGAGCGACTGTGACAAGACTGTGACTGAGTTATTTGAGCAGTGGCCTTTCACTCGTATGTGTTTGTGTGTGTAAGATTGCAGCAGCAAGAGTGATCTTCCAGTGGCAACATAGTTGGCCACCTAGGGCGCCACCCAGAGGGAAGGTGTCAAATCCCCCCCACCCAGTTTATTTATTCTTTATTCCTTTGCACTGGCGCTAGCCATAGCTGGAGGCTTTATGTTTTTGGGTTGCACGTGTTCATCCCATTCTTATGAATGCATCACCTCATGGTCAGAGGTCAAAGGTCAATGTTACTGTGACCTCATCTGTCCCATATCTCAAGGAGACCTCAAGGAAATTTTCGTTAAATTTGGCACAAACGTCCTCTTGGACTCAACAATGAGATGATTAGATTTTCTTGTGTCCGACTTATTCTAGTGAACACCTTGAGAGAATTTCCTTAGATTTGATACAAATGTCCACCTGTTTGAAGCATCCATGTATTCACAGACATGGATGTAAACTTTAAGTGCAACCTTGACTGATTCGCATAAGTGTGCAATCACAAGGTGGTAATTCTAGTTTATTTCAAAATATCTAGCATAATGGAAATTAATCCAAAGATCTAATGCTAACATTCGGCCTGTAGTCAGGGAACCACCTCAAGTCCTGCTGTTCACTTTAAGTGTTCATCACTTAATGATCATGAGTCAGAGTATGCAAGAGCATTGATGGGTGTGGTGAAGTGGATTGTATGTGGAGAGCATTGGAGTAAGAGAAAATGAAAAGGCAAAAACATCCAAGGGGCTGTACAAAAAATAAGGTGTAAAGTTGCACTCCTGTATACTTGTATTGATGTTATTTATTATTATTGTTTGTTAGCACTGTGGTGTATTTGTGTTGATTTCTAATCAGCTCTTGTTCTTGTTTGCAATGAATAATACTATTTATGGGTGGGTGGGGTGGGGTGGGAGGCAGTACTGAATCTGCTAGGTCCAGCAGTGTGCAGCAGTCAGGGTGTCTTCACTCTACTGTCATGATGTGAGAGTACACAGCACACATTAATAGTCAGATTGCAACACTGTGTTTAACAGATTGCTCTAATGGCTGCATGACACAGCTGGCCCACCCATGTGTAAATAAATCATAGGTTGGATCCAAACATTACTCAGGAGCCCTCTGCTTTTTTCCTCTGCCAGAGTATGACAGAAAATATGTTGATGTCGCAGGTTGTGGAATTAACACTACTTAAATGCTACCAGACGGACATCATCCCTGCAGACACACTGGCTCAGCGTTTTATAAGAATTTGTATCTTGAATTTAGGAGTTGGAAACAAGTGATCAAAACCAAACAACGGCAAAAAAACATTTGACACACTGTTCACTGGTGATGCAGTTCCTCCTCCTTGCGAATATTTCCACTGTGACTTGTGATGCCTGGGCGTGCGATTGGGTCCAATAAATAAGCACTGCTTTCTCTTCTCAAGTTGAGTCATCAATACTTTTGCCCAAAAGCCACTAAACCGCACTCTGTGTCACTTCTGCGCACACTTGAAACCATAACCTTTCAGTCTGTGCCCTCGCTCTTGCTTTGAGGCAGTCAGGGATGGTGTTGGCGTGCTTTGACAGCTCTGACTGACCTATGCCCTGCACTGACGCTTTACAGTAGATAGTGTCATATATGTATATAATTAACGATGTCAGTCAGGAGAGCTTATGGTGCTTGAATGCTTAAATGACACAATGCAGGATTTGTGACAACTTTTGTGATGTTATTTTGTGGTTCTCAGTCCTGTCAGGCCAACAGTACTTTTGTAAAGTACTTGCATTCAAATCAGCAAAATCAGCTGACTCATGATTGCTTCGTATAAAACCTGCAAACTCTTGCACGTGGTTCAGACAGTAGTGCTTCACCAAACGCTGTGAAATGAGGACAGTGGTTACAAAAACCTCTGACAGTGTAAAGACAGACAAGCAGAAGCAGTTACAGAGGTAGTGTGCACTGGGGTCATAGATACTGCAATACTTCACAGCACGTTCCCTGTCATTACGCTGACACCATTATCAAACTGTGTTCTCTTGTGAAGCTGCAGACATTCAACTCTCAAACTCACCTGCTCTCTGGCTGATAAGCCTGGTGTTGAGAGTCCATACACTACACATTAATTCATCTCAGTTGTCACTAAGAGACAACTAGAGATGTTACGATACCATTTTTTCCTTCCAGATACCAATGCCAACACCTGAACTTGCATATCAGCCGATACTGTGTACTGATCTGATACCATCCACCAAAAAAATAACAGCTGTATACTACTAACCCTGTATGGATGTGAAAAGATTGCCATCATTGTTGTATGGCATTGCTTAGGTTTTACGAAAACAAGAGCAGTGAAAAAGAACTGATTTTCAAAAGAACTACTGTTTTATTTAGGTATAAAACTACATTAAAGTTTATATAGAAATCCTGGTATCGGATTAGTTCACAGACTCATGTACTCTTCAATACCCGATCCCACATGGTATTGGAGCAGAAGAATTCCTTGTGCATCTATTTCCAAACAGGTGTGTAGAAGAGGGACGATCAAAGCACAACTTGTAGAAAATCTCCCACACACAAAGGTCTACTTACAGAAACATCAGATTAAAATCTTTTTTTTTTTTCAGGTTAGACGGTGTGTGGGAGTTTTTCTACAGGCAGTATCAAAGGCAGTTCCGATACTGGTATTGATATTGAAATAACTTTTGTAATAATTTTTGCTTTTTCAAAAGCAATTTTGCATTTTTTTGCCATGTTTTTCAGTAAGTCACAAAAATGTCATGAGGAATTTTAGAGTCTTGCGCAATATTTTGACAAAAAATATCTCAAGGTTCAGTTACTACCTTTTTGCAGAGCTTCTTCTTTTTGCTTCAGGAGATGGAGTTTCCTCTGTCATCATGAAGATGGAGATTAGTTGCGATATTTATGACTCTACCTGTTTCATATGCCTGTGTTCTTTGTGTTTATGCTATCAGTGTGTTGTTATATTGGAGAGAAAGAGTCCAATAGCTGAGGACAGATTACAGCATTGAAGGATCTTGTGGTCTGGGGTTTAAAAACAACACAAAATGAACTACTGCCATGAATCTTTGCATGTAAACCATTAATTAAAATTGATACAGCATTTTTTACCTTCAAGGGTATCACAAAATATAATAGCTCAGTGCTCAAGTATATCCATATTTTCTTACAACCCTGTCAGTAATATGATGAAAAAGGAAGCAAAGTGAAAACAAAGCTAGTAAGGAGACTTGAGCATTGAACTTTCATGTTCAACTTGCATAGTACTGCCTATTTTCCTACACCGTGATTTTCTGATACAGGTGCCAATCTCATACTTGAGGTTTGGTACTATGATAATACCAAGATGACTCTCTTTTGAAGAATGTAAACATGTGTTTCACAACTTCCTTTTTTCATTTAACAAGAAAACTTGTCAGCACGAAATATGCGGAAATATTTGATCATAGATTAAGGAAACAAGACTAACAGTCTGCTCAAGCATTCTGTGCCAACTCTTGATACCTGGTGGCTTAACTGTATCTCCTCCAAGGAAATATGTTCCTGTACTAATTGATTGATTTTTTTTTTGGGGGGGAGGAAACTTGGATTACTTTAACTTTCAATGTGTGACATTCCTATGCAGCAGAGAATTCATAAGGGGAAGGTGGGAGTGGATGGTGATGCACATAAAGCACAAAACTCTGACAGCAGAGACCAAGCTTCCTGTCCTGCAACACTTGTGTTTTTAGGTTTAGGCTAGTAATACACTTGGTCAAGGTTAGGGAGAGTCTGTGGTTTTGGTGACATGACCAACTTATTCACCTTTGTTGACCAAGTGCTTTTAGTGTAACCAAGTGCTTTGAGTTGCCTGAAGATAACCATGCACACATTAATCATGCTTTAGTTGCCAGAAGCAAATACTTAAATGGAATATATGACAGTAAAGGTTATGCAGAAAAGTTAAGGGTGAACATTTTGCAGTGAGCAGTTACTGAGGAGATAAATACTGAATGTTACTGAAAGTTTCCACATCAGGTTGGTTGTAACAAACAGAAGGGTAGCAGTGCTCTTCTCATACACATATTTGCCATTGAAAATTTAAACATCGTTTGTCAGAGAAAGGGATGCATCATTTGAGTTGGACTGTGAGTTCATATTTGAGCTTCATTTCTTTGAAGGGGACCTATAATGCTAGTTTTCAAGTTCATACTTGTATTTTGTGCTTCTACTGCTAAGCATTTACATAGTTCAATATTCAAAGAGCACCTTATTGTCCTCATACTGTCTGTGCTGGAACACCTGTATTCACCCATCTGCCTGAAATGCTCAGTTATAGCACATGTAATGGAGTACAGTGCCACTTTCTCCTGTGAAAAATCCCCAATAAAAGCCTCTAAACCAAAATCATCACAGCCAGACATGTTCCAGCAGAAATATGATCCTAAATCAGGGAGAAATTAACAACATCAGCGACCAAGATCACATGTTTCCCTGATGTAAGCATGTAGCTACATGTAGCAGTGTACTTGCAGTCGGGGAATAAGTATAATGGAGCATAGTGGTAATATTTACTTTGGAAAATAGCCAATGAAGGCTTCTAATCAAAATCTGTCATGTTTCAGCGGGAATATAAATCGGGGAGAAATTAATATCTGCAAGCAAGATTATCTACATATTTCCCACATGTTAGCATGTAGCTACATGTAGCAGTGGCACTTTCTACTGTTAAAAATCACCAATTAAACCTTCTTAACCAAAATCTTTACAACCAGACATTTCTGAACAGGAATATGATCTGGAATCAGGGGGAAAGCAGCAACTTTTGCAACCAAGATTACACCCCTCGAGACTGGCATGTAGCAAAATGCAGCAGTTTAGGCTGTGTAATGTAAACAATTGCAGCAAAGTGCCTAGAGCAGAAGACAATATATGTAGAAACCTGCCACAAGCTGATGTCAGCTCATAGCAAATGCAGTAAAAAACACTAGAATGGTCTGAGGATTTTGCTCACAGGGATTACTTTTACATACGTTTACCTTATTATTTGAAGCTTTGGCAACATTTAATATGAACATGCGACATTTTAAAATGATCTATGACAGAAAATAAGGAAAAGCATAATGGGTCTCCTTTAACTTGACCCAAACTTGCGTCGCTAGCCCAAACTAATCATTTCACATGATGATGATCACATGACAAGTATTGTCACATGATTCGTTTTGTGTCATTTATTCTTTGAAACATATTATTCATATGGATAGTGGATGTCAGAGTGTTTGTTATTTCATGACATGATGTTGCAAAATATATGTGTATGCACACTTCTGTGTAGTACACCAGCTGGTCACATAGTCCAGTCCCCTTCCCCGTGTGTGCGCGTATATTTTCACCCTCACATCATTTCTTAAATTAACTCCCTCATACTGTGTGACTGCTGCTGCCAGTGGGTCATCTAACCCGGTATGGCCATTCTCCGGCTGGGTAATGTGAGTGAGTTTGCAGCTCAGCTTCAAGGGCTGGAACATGTGAATGTGTTGCTGCCTCTCCTTCTCCCTCATGGCCCTCGCACTGACTGCGACGTCTGTTTCACAGATCCCTTGACACGCTCTGCCTGAATGACATATAGGTTTTTATGTGACCTGACTGATTACCTTAGAGTAGGCAAACCAGCGAGGTGAAAGTCTACAAACATACTTGCACTCTTCAGACTGTGAAGGATCACGCTGTCAACACTCAGAATCACAGTCACAGCTAGTCATAGGATAAAAACTAAAAGCACAAATTTATTTAGAGTTTTCATGCATGACAGACATTAATTCCTCTGAAAATTAATTTTAAACTGTTATCTTTAGGTTTTCTTGTGTAACAACAGGTCAGATTTTCTCAGCAAATACAATACACTGTTACACTGTTACTAGATTAATAAGAAAACGCACTGTCTGGTACAGGTTCTGACCTGACCTGACCTGACTGGGTACAGAAATCAGGCTGGGTCAGCCCAGTTGGGTCTGGTAGAGTCCTAATGTGACTGTCTCAGGTCTCCAGTCAGTGTGCTAATATGTACCTTGAATAGATACAAATTGTCATAATATGGAAAAACTGTATCATCTCTTTTAGTCTCTTTTAGTGTTTTTCACCACAGCTGCTCTCTAAAGCCCCTTTCCCACTGGACAAAAAACCCCACTAACACCCACTAACATCTGGCTTTTGTCTTCAGTGGGAAAGGTTACAATCGGCATTCATTTACGGAACAAATGACTCTGCAGTACTCACGGGTATTTAGCAGCTCCGGCCTCGATCGGCAGTGATGGAAACATGAAACCCAGGTGGACACATTCATTTTCGCCCCTTTTTGAGGCGTAACCGTCAGTAAGTCCACGACTCTTAGCTACAAATTCCGTCCATCTTTGCCCAAGCAACACTGTAACATCCTTCAGAATTAGTCACTTAGTCATTAGTACAAAGTTTGAAAGTGAGACTGAAGTACTAGATATAAAGAAGAAGTAACACTGGCCACCATGATACTTTTTACTGTTTACTAATATTGTTTTATTTTTTTATTGTTTGGTTTAAATAATGGATGTATCTTCCATGATGTGACCCATTAGTTCGTGGACTGTTGTTTTAAGGCCTTGAGTTCGGCATTTCAGCTATCGCCATCTTGGTTTTTTGGAGCCAGAAGAGACCATATTTGGATGAGAAGGTGGAGCTGTAGAAAAGCGAGGGGTGGATCTAACTCTGACTCTAACTGTTACAACACCTCACACACAGACAATAACTCAACCGGCCCCGCCCTTAAATATGCATAACATTGGGGCTTAATGAAATGTAAATGGGTAAGTTATAAAAAAATTCACTAAATGTCACGGAACAGGAAATTAGCTATAGAGGCCAAAACCATTTTTATTTCTGCGGTAGTGCTGGTTGTGTTATTATGGGGGTCTTTGAGAATTGTTTCTGTTTTGGAGCCAGCCTCAAGTGGCCATAAGAGGAACTGCAGTTTTCGGTACTTCCACATTGGTTTCATTTTTCAGCCTTGGAGGTCGCCGCTTAGTACATACACACAAATTTGGGTGTCAAAAGGGCATAATTGGTGGGACATCATGCTGCAGCCAGTGTTGGTGTTCAGGTCAAATTGGGTCTTCCAGATTGGGTCTCAGATTGGTTTTCCACAGGGCCATTTTGGAAAGCCCAGGTCCTCTATACCTCGTTCATTTAGATTTCCAAATGATAAAGGTCAGAAGGACTGTCAGTGCCATTGTCAAACATCCAATATGAATATTTGCAGTCACCTTTTCTGACTTTGTTAAACAGGCTTGTTGGTGAATGGCTGGAAGACAGGAGCCACTCACATGGTCTTCTGGTCTTGTGTGTGGTCTTTCACAGCAGCTAGAACTGCAGAAAAAGATGCGACAACAGCACGCAAACAAGTAAACAAGAAAGAATTTCATGAAAAGGCGCCTGCATGGCGTCCAGCTCGAGCCCTGAATTTTTTAGACATGTTGGATATCTCTTTGTGCTTGTCAACGGTGTATTACAATCAGTCACATCAGTAGATGTTGTCTTTCATCTTCCTCACAGCCTGGCTTTGTGGCCCTTTGATCTCAGCTGGATATTTATACCATTGCTCCGGTTATGCATGTTGCTACAACAACAACAGCTCTTGCATGTATTCTTAAAACTTGAGATGTCACACATGCAAGAGCAATGTGTGAATAAGTGCTTTTCTTTGCCATATCAACAGAGTTGTACCCTCCAGCCCACTCACACGTACACACATGATCACACACACACTCTTGGCTTTGTACACACACACACACACCCACACTCACATACATGCGTACAGACGTGGCTTTTGAAGGTTTTGACGTGGGCGATGCCTCTGTGTCAACTCTTTCCTGTGGGGAGACTTTCCACTTGCCTTTTTTTCCATGAGCGCTCTGAGCGTGAGCTTTTTGTCAAAATTGACGGTTGAATTTCAACTTCATGCACGCGCTGAATTTATTGTTACGAATAAAGGCTTCTACCTCAACCCTGCCCCCCACTCTTCACTCCATCCGTTTCCCCATTAATAATGCAGAACATAATCCAGTCTTGGGCACACTCATGCTAGCAGCCCCTTGGCCTGCCAATCACTGGCCTAATTAGCACAAGATCTGCTCCTTCTCTGGCTGCTGCTGGAAGAAAAAGCACCACATATCCTAATCCAGTCCCTCAAAGCCTGCTTTCCCTCTTGGCAGTGATGGTTTTGGGGTGTTTCGTTTCCATCGTGAGGTGGTTTTCTGTTCTTGCAGACTGAGGTGTCTGCAAGCACCACACTTGTTTCCTTGTTGATTCAGCCAAATGCACAGGAAGAGGTTTAGACAGATTATTGTGTGTGCAGGTATACCTTGTCACTGTCAGTGCGAATATCAAGCATGAGGTAGGAAATGCAACAAGCATTCGCTATTCTTTCTAGATTCTGTCAAAGCCTATATTTGCTATATGTGATGACTCTTGTGCATGTCTTACAATAATGTATGGCTGCTGTAGTATTTACATTTAAAGGGAACCTCATTTTCAAGTTTATACTTGTATTTTTGGTTTCCTCTAGAACATATTTAAAAGTTTTAATCTTCAAAAAAACACTTTATTTTTCTCATACTGTCTGTGCTGGAACACCTGTAATCACTCTCTGTCTGAAGCTCTCCATTGTAGCACCTGTCTCTTTAAGCCCCTCTCTCAGAAAAGCCCAGTCTGCTTTGATTGGTCAGTGTTTAAGGGTCAAAACCAAAATCTTTACAAGTGGGACATGTTCCTTTGGGAGTATGATCCTAAATCAGGAAGTCATTAACAATATCGGCAACCTAGATGACATGTTTCTGTGATGTTAGCATGTAGCTACATGTAGCAGTGTACTTTCAGTGGCGGAATCACTGTAGTGGAGCATAGATGCACTTTCTAATGTAATCACCAATAAAAGTTTCTTAAACAAAATGTTAACAACCAAACATGTTGCAGCAGGAATATGTTCCAAAATTAGGAGAAAATTAACAACATCAGCGATGTTTCCCTCACAGTTTGCATGTAGCTACATGTAGCAGTGTACTTGCTGACAGGGAACGATGGCACTTTCTGTCGTGAAATATCACCACCCATAAAAGTTTATTTAACAAAATCTTCATAACTGGATAAGTTCTTATAGGAATATGATCCTAAATCAGGGAGAAATTAACTCATCTGCAACCAAGATATCACGTTTCCCCAATGTTGGTATGTAGCTACATGTAGCAGTGTATTCGCAGCTGGAGAATGACTGTATAGGAGTATAGCAGCACTCTCCAATAAAAGCTTTTAAACTAAAGTCTTTATAACTGACATGTTCTGGTAGAAATATGATCCACAACTTGGGAAAAATTAACATCAGCAATCAAGATCAAGATATGTTTACCTGACGTTACCATGTAGTAGCTACATGTAGCAGTGTTAGCTACATAATGTAAACACTTGCAGTAGCATGCCTAGAGCAGATTACCATATAAAGAAATCTGTCACAAGCTGACATCAGCTTGAAAGAAAGAAGAAAAGCATTGGAAACCAAGCATTCAGAATAGTCTGAAGATTTTTGACCACAGGGAATACTTTCAAATAGGTTTACCTCATTATTGAAAACTGGCCAAATTTGATACAAACATCTGACATTGTAACATTACATATATACGCATATACAAAAAAAATAAAGAAAATTATAATAGGTTTCCTTTAAGGCTGAAGCTGAGTCAAATGAAAACCAAAATGGGTCTGAGTCATGTTGAGTCACACCACAATGTTTTGGCAAACTGTTCAAAACTGGAAATTAAATTCACAAATCAGAAATATCAAAAAGAAGATTAAACAATGACAAATGTGTTCTAATATCATCCGAAAACCAAGACACAGCAGCTCTGCTACAGACATTTGAAACAGCAAGCCCAGTCTATAGATAACCCCAGTGTTTCTATCACATGTGCAGCGTGTTACCATATAAGACAGCAATATGACTCACCCCGCTCACTGACCTACTATGTGGGAAGTCATGATTCATGCAAGCTGCATTTAAGCAGGCAGGGCCCAAAAATACTCTGGCATGCCATCGCACAAACACATACACAACTATCACACACACACACTCACACATACCTCACTTGCTCAGTCATACTCACCACCCACAGACACCGATAGGCTCAGATACTGTCGGTAACATATAGTGAGAGACATTAGAAAGTTGTCAGAGCAAAGACTGGAATAACAAGATGACTGGATCTGTGCTGATGCCTTTTTGAGGTAATGCCAACGTCAGCTAGCAGCTGACACTTTCAAGGCTTAATTCTTCTTCTATTTCTGTGACTTTGAATAGATGGGAAAGATTCTTCTGATCTGAGAGTCTAGTATGGTTCTATGCAACAGGTAGCTTCAGTGGAACTGATTTCATTGCATTTAAGTGATGCAAATAATTCCTCGATTGCATACATAGTGTTGCTTAAAACTGAGTAGGCCATATAGTGAACTGAGCCCAGGGTTGGTGAGCTTTGCTGTTTGTCTTTGTTTTGTTCTTCAAAGAAAGCAGATCATTCAAGAGCGATTAGTCAGCAAGATACATCTATTAATATCCTCCTGTGTGTTGTTGTTATTACAACAAGTCTTAAAAACTTCTCAAACACCTGGCTAAGAGTGCTAACCATGTGTTTCTACATTGTGCACAGCAGTAGCTGCCTTTTTTGTTGATCACAGGGCAAGTCAAAGATTTTCTGCTCAAGGTTTCACCCCATACTCTTGCCTTTTTTTATCATGTCAAAGACACAAGCCTCAATGCATTTTTGATGCAGATGTTTGCTGCCCTGATAATGACTTTCTTAGTCTGTAATCCAGCTGTCTTAGATGGTTTCCATGCAGCTTGTGCTCCTCACTAATTGTTTCTTTTAAAGGGTAAATCTTGGCAGTGGTTTGAGTATTGATTCACGCGGTTGAGGTCACTGCCTGGACCTTTCCATTGCTGGGAGATGAAGTAGCTCTGGTGTTAATTAGGCCGATTGCAGATAGATGCAGGTTTGTGCAGCGGTCCAAGTGCATTCTGTGCAGACAGACGCTTGCTCGCTCGCTCTCACAGCCGGTCTCATTCATCAGTGTCAGCAGCAAGAGCAGCGCAGGATGGTCTGCAGCACGGCAGCACCCAGGGGGCACAACCTAACCTGGGTTACCCCAGTCACATGACCAAACTAGACCTGGGTGTTGCTAAGGACATCGCACGAAGGTCCCATCTCAGGTCAGACGTTTAAATTAGATCCAACATTTCTCGAGTCCAGTGGAATCTTGTGTGTGAATACCTCGTCTGGGAGAGCTTTTTTGCTCAGAAATTGATGCTGTGTTGTGTTTGCTCAGTCCCCTGATCGAAGCACAGGGAGACAGTATTGATTTCTATCTGAAGCGAAAAGCACTTGATCCATCTATTGAGCATAATAACTCCAGCCGTAGCCTGAGATGACTGTACCCTCTTTGTAAGGTTTTACCTTGAACCTTTCTTTACATCGTCTATTGTAAAAAGTATACCTGTCACATCTTGCATACATTTACTGTAGGGACATTGTCTGCTTATAATAGATTTTTTAATATGTGTTGTTCATAAGAGGACCTATGTTTTGGTTTTAATTGCATGTAAAATAATTCAAACAGTGTCATTATGCGTCCACATTCCTCCATATGTAATCAGCAGAGCCTGGTGAGCATCACTACCGTGTCTCAGATGTGGCTGTCTTGCATTTATTATCTCAGGATCAATATCAGCAACCCAGTGACCTTCTTGACGGTTGTTTACCTTATCAGCAGTGTGGAGGTTGAGGAGCCAGTCTCCAATGATTGTTTAGCAAACTTTCTGTGGTCGAAGTGGAAAGCCCCAAAAAAACTGCTCAGCTTTAATCTTGCCTTACAATCTTGAAAGAATACCTCACCCACAAAATGACCATTTATATACCAATTACTCACCCTGTGTTACCTTTCTTACATGGCTCCATGGTAAATAGACAATGCAACAAAGCAAACATGCTTAATGAATTGATATGCCATTTTTCTGTGAACTTTGTTTCAAATTTGTACAATGTACACAATGGCCAATGGGAAGCCCCAAAGATACCAAGAGAAAAGCAAAAGGCCTTGAACTAGCCTTCAGGAATGGAAGAAATAAAGCAAATATCTGGGGTCAGATTTAGGTCTCAAATCTGGCTGTACCAAATTTGTTCAGTGAAGTCGATTGAGCTCAGATTTGTAAGTCAACACCTGAAAACAACACAAATCTCATAATGTAACCATCTTTTCTTTAAAGGAAGACTACACCCACAAAATAATCATCTGTATATTACTTACTCACCACATGTGACCTTGAATTTGTGAAGAAAACTTGTTTTTCTTACATCTCAACGAAGATGTAAACGGAGAAACGGTGAACGGAGAATCCAAAAAAAGCAAACATTCTTCATAAATTAACGTCATGGGGTCCAAATTTAACAACAGTAAAACTATATCATAACATCTGGTTAAAAACACTCACCTAACGAGTGCAGTGTGGTCCATATCTTATTTACTCAGTCATATGCTCAGTACTTCTAAAACACATATATGTTTGCATTAACACTAACATCTACAAGAAGTGCGCCTTGAGACTGTTTACTTTTAAACTGTTAAAAATGCATGTGTTTGTGAAGTACTGCTCATACGACTGGATAAATAAGACTTGGATTGTGTGAGTGATTGTAAAATGATGTTCTGATATAGTTTTGCTGTTGTTAAACATAGTTCTTACTTACTTCAATTCATCAAGATTGTTCGCCTTTTTGGATTCTCCGTTTACCATGGAGACATGCAAGAAAAGTTTTATTCATGAGTTCAACATTACATGGGGTGAGTACCCGTCATACAAATGATCATTTTAAAGGTTTCAGTATTCCTTTAAGCAGAGGGACTTACTTCAGGGATTTTTGTTGCTTGTTTAAATACCAAACACAGAGGATGTCCCTTATCTACATGAACATTTGCATTCATCTTTTTTCTTCAGCGTGTGAAGAATCTTGTGGAAAGCTGTAGTGAGTTAAAGCGCGTGGAAAAATCTCACCCCACAGATTAGTTCTCTTTTTTTAATGTTTTTAACCACTTCAGATTTTGAATTCATGACTCAGTTATTTCCTAAGCTACAGTTTGCTTCTTGCAATGCATAGACACATCAGGCTTCCTTCCTCTTACTAAGAATGGCAGCTCCTTCAGAAAAAATGTATGCGCAATTTAACAGTGTTGGCTGAAAGCTGGCAGAGAGGTGGAAGTGTTTCTGCTGAATTGATGCTGCTCTTTAGGCTTATGATAAAGCCTGAACTACATGCTTTTTGTCTGTGATATCAGCAGGTGTAGATAAAAAACGCATTGAGTAATACGGAAGTGTCATTTTTCAGGAACTAACCAATGCAGCTTTGTTTTAGTCTTGATGACAGTGCACATTTAGTATTATTCAATGGGTTTTGCAACGGTGTCATAAGCCACAAAGGTCAACCCATAGACGATTCTTCTGAGGTTACAACATAACAGTGAAAAAGATCATTTGTAAAGCGAAAACCTTGTATCTGACTTTAAGTTTTTACACAGCCAGTTCTGCATGATTTAATTTAACATTTAGATCTTAAAGAGTGTGAAGTAAAGGACTGAGAGAAACAGAGAGGAGAGTGTAATAGCCGAATAGCCAGGGAGACATTTGATAAAAGTTAGGAGCCCCATCCTCATTAACATTCTCTATTATGGCCCAGATAGACTAATCCCAGTTTAATCAATCCCTGTGCCTGATATCCCTATTGATGCTCGTAATGAACCATTAACACGTTTCTGATGATCGCTGCAGTTCGCCCTGCAGTGAAGCGCCATTCTGGGTATGATTAACGCCACAGTTTGATAAATATTAAAGGAGACCACCTATGGAGCATTAGACGTATGATGTACTGTATGTCTAGATATGCACATGTCTCAGGATCCAGGGAGCATCTTCAGCACAGACTGTAATGTTGTTTCAACCTTGCAAATCTCATGAATTTCAAATGTAGTGCTTGAAAATCATTTATTCATTTTAAAGCAAATCCATGTGCTACCTTAAACTGGAGACTACACATTCATGACAGAAAGCCTGCAATACAAACTGATGGCAAGGAGTTTGAAAGACATTTAAGAGGTGTAGGGTTAAAGTAACACTTACCCACAAAATTATCATTTGTATATCAATTACTTGCCCTATTTTAAGTTAAATTTGTGAAGAAAACTTTGTTTTTCTGGCATGCCTCAATGGCAAACAAAGAATCCATAAACAGCAAATATTCTTGATGAATTGAAGTAAATGGGGTCCGCATTAAACAACAGCAAAACTATATCAAAACATCTGTTTACAAACTCTCACACAATTTGTGCAGTTTAATCCCTGTCTCATTCATCCAGCTTATGCACAGTATTTCACAAAAACATGTATGTTTGCTAAAGCCTTACTATTTAAAGCACTTACGCATAGGAGTAGCACACCTGGGCAAGCACGTGTGTTTGAGCTTTGCTCATCCATTCCATTGAGCGATGTTTTAAATACTGCACAAGTTGTGTGAAAGCTTGTAAGAGGATGTTTTGATATAGTATCGCTGTTGTTAAACGCTGCCCTCTTTTACTCCAAGCCATCTTTTTTTCTGTTTTTGGATTCTTCATTCACTGTGGAGGATATGACAAAGCAAAGGTTTCCTCACAAATTCAAGCAAACATGAGGTAAGTAATTGATATTCAAATAATCATTTTGTGGGTGAAGTATTCCTTTAAAGACAAGATGACCCAAATTTGAACCCAGTCGGCTTCACTGAACATATTTGGTACTGCCGCATTTTATACATAAATCCAAAGCCAAATATTTGCTTTATTTAATCCATAACTGAGCATGTAGGCCAGTGCAAGGCCTTTTTTTTATATATATCTTTTCCTATCTCTTTCACTTCCCACCAGCCACTGTGTAACTGCTGTACAAATCTGAAACAAATTTTATAGCAATAAGGCAACATCTTGCACAAAAGTATTAAATACTGTCAGACATGCTGATGGATGGATGTCATCACACTTACCAACGCTGCCACAAAAACTAATCTGAGGGTATGGGGAAGCAGATAGTTTCACTTGAGGAAATGAAACCTCTCCAAAAATATCATTTGTGTGTTGCATTCAAAGACAGGTCATTATAGTATGTATTTTGTGGTTGAAAAGGCTTCTGCTTGCATTGGTTTTGCTTGCAAACACTGTCATAGAGCAGACCTGTAAGTGATTTTCATTTTAACTTTGCGTGGTAATAAGGGCTTCCATTTACCTACCCATCATCATCATCACCACCCATGTTGACATTTGCCGCCTTGTGCTGCTCCAAGGGCATTCGTTGCTGTGGCCTAATTTGATAATACCAATTAAAACCATGTTCATCCTCAGTGTAATTACAGTCACCTGGCAGGAGTCCCCCCCCCATTTGTGCACAGTGACACAGTGTTCATGCAAGTCTCTCCCGCTTGACTGTACTGCCTCAGCGGATAATGTTATTAGACTGGAGCAGCAGCAGCAGAGACTAACCTTGTTTGTTACAAGGATCCACAGGGTGCTTTTGTGTTTTGTCACAATCAGGCCATGTAGATGTTGCATTTGACAAAATCATACCAATAACGGAAGCGGTGTTAAAATTATTGTCTTACAGTTAGCTGTGCTTTAGACTTCCTGTCTTTGATTTCGTTCTTCACTTACAGCCAGTGTTTATGAATGTGCCTGGGGACCTCATTCTGCTCCATGCTGATTCATTGTCCCCCTGTTTGAGGCACTCATCTGTCAGGAAATGATGGAAAACATTACCAATATGTAAATATACCAACGAGTGAAAACAATATCTGTGTCGACTTGCTAGGAAAGCTTCTGGAAAGGCAATGTGATTATTAACACAACAGCATTTTATAGACTTGAAGGGACAGTTCACACCCAAAATAAAAAATGTTTCCATGTATGTGTGATGTTATTCATTAATCTAGATTGTTTTGGTGTGAGTTGCTGAGTGTTGGAGATATCAGCCATAGAGATATCTGCCCTCTCTCCAGTATAATGAAACTAGATGGCACTCAGCTTGTGGAGCTCGGTCATATACAACATGTGTCCACCTCCTTCATACTTTTGATATTCAAGGCTCTTCTTGAAAGCATCCTGAAACTGCTCTGGGAGAGTCAGTCAAACTGTGTGATTTATTAGAGTCCAGTGGTTTGTGTGCTGCGGCTTGAATGCAGTCAACTTCTGAATCCTATTTAACATGCTAAACTGGCAACCCCTGCTAAGAGGAGCCCATTTAATATTAGACACGCACATAAAAATGTATCCCTATTACTCACAGAGGTGCTTAATACCTGTTTGCCTGAAGCACAAAGAAAGCAGGAAGCGCTCACACTGGGAAAATAAGAGAATTAAACCATAGGAAAAAGTCTTTGCATTGCTTTTTGTCTATTATTATGCTGTACATGTAAACAGAGAAGTACAGAGGGGCGTCTCAGAGGAATATGTTGAAGATATGTAAGCTTCCTGTATGGTGAATGATGTTTTTTATGATAGGAGCAATCATGACTCTGCCACCGGGGGCTCAGTTCAGCCCCCGGAGTCAGTCCGCCCTCCCTCGCTCCTTTATATATTTCAATCTGTCATGACCCAGCGCCGCCTCTTCCTTCCACACACCCTGCAGAGGGAGAGAGAGAGGACACACATCACAGAGCACATTATGACACACTGTCACACTTTACCACCCCGCCCTCCCACCCCTCCTACTTAAAGTCCCCAAACTAAGACCACATCATATGATACAGTCAGGCCAAAGCTGACTCAAACATCCTGCTGTTCAGTTCACTGATTGGCTATGTAAATGTGCTTTTTCCTCTGCAAGTGTTTGCTTGGTCCACTCAGTTCTGCTCTTAATGGTGCATAAAAATTAAAGATTGACTAACTCTAGGGGGGAAAGTTATGTGACCGAACCCATAGGGTATCTCAACTGTGTTACCACGGTGATAATCAGTGACACCTGTGATCTGCTAATAAAGGACAAAAAAGGTGAAAACATGGCTCACAATTTGTAGTGTAGCTGATGCTGCAGATAAAATAATGTGATAAAAAGCCTGTGGAAATATTTTAAATTCACTGTTGCACATATGGAAATAACTCTGAGCCTTGTATTTTACATATACTAAGTTCTCTTTGCTGTTTGAAGTGGTTGCTTGTAAGTCAATTAGTCAACATAACATTCACTGACAATAATTCAGATGATGGAAGTGATTTATCAAGCAAAAATCCAAAACAGTGGCTTGTTCCAGTTTCTCAAATGCTGTTTCAGTTCAATTTATAAATTAAATATCTTTGGGTTTTGGATTGTTGCTGAAAAAAACAAGTAGTTTAAAAATGTTATCTTTTGCTGTGGGAAACTTTTCACTGATATCAGCCTTGTGTGTTACGGAGCCTGCAACCAGGATATATTTAGCCTAGCTTAGCATAAAGACCAAATACATAAGTGAACCACAAATTGTCATCATTATATTTTAGTTTGTGAACAGATTAAACAAATGAGATACGTTATATCAATCATTGTGCTTTTGAGGTTTTGGTAGATTTATTTTTTAAGTTTTGATGGAGGCAGGCTAGCTGTTTCCCCCTGCTTTTAGTCTTTATGCTAAGCTAAGCTAACCACATCTTGTCTGGGGTTCTATGAGGTACTTATCCATAGCGTATTACCAACAATAGAGGACGGTCCATACTCTCGCTATGATTGGCTAGTGCGCGTTGTCTTTGTTGGTTGGATTGGTTAGGTTTAGGCAAAAGGAGTGGGATTGGGTAGGGTCAGGGTAAGAATGTCAGGGTAAACCAATCAGAGGCAGAGTAAGGCAGGCCATTCCTTTGCTATCCAGGCAGGACTACCAACATGGAAGCTAAGCAATGTATGGAGGCAGCAACAAAACTTTTTTAGGTGGCTAAATATCAATATCAGTTTAAGAGTATGCTATATTTGGGATATTTTGACTGCTTTACCTTGCTGTCAGACAGCCCTTTCTAAAGGGGAACTGAAGCCATTATCTATACTCTCCCGAAAACGGTCATTTACCTCGCAGAACGCAGGCATTGCTGTTTTACCATTGCCTCAGTCTGTTAGTCGGTTTGTGTTGACTTACGTCTTTAAAAGGTTTTGTCAGATTCACCAAGGTCACACAATAACACAAACAGATGAACTAATCAATGCAGCGGTAAGACCAGCAACTCCTTAAATAACTCTTTTTGTCAAGGGGGTCTGGTGCTTTTAAGGGAACAACAGTTTCTCCAAACTGGAGGCGTGCTGACCGCAATCTACTGTAGGTAATAGTACAGATAGGTACCTCATACAACCGGAATTCATAAAATCTTAACTATCTCTTTTACACAAAGATATGAGACTGATATTGATCGTCTCCTCTGTCTCTGAAAGTGATAAGAAATTTAGATCATTCAGAACTGAAGATTTGGAAAGCAGTTGATTGAATAGTTGGATTAGATTTCTATCAGAGGTCTGATGTCTAACTAAAAGTCTACCAAGCTCCAGAGAGGGAATATTTCTGCAGTGAGAACACGACTTTTGTTGAACTGAACAACTACAAAGAGTCAGCAGAGTAAATGTTAATACTGTTAACCAAAGAATCAAACTGTGTGACTGCAGTGTAACACCTTACACTGTAAAACCATGTATTAGGAAGCAGTCCATCTGAGCAAGGACAACAGCAACAGCAGGTACAGTCAGTACAGACCCTCTCTTCACACATGAAGGCTGTGACAGGCGGACATAATGAAAGCATTGTTCAGTACAGGATGTTACCTTCAGCTCTCTCTTATGCACCTTCTGTACAGTACGCCAGTGTGTGGCATTGTAGGTACAAGCACCTTAAGCGGTGTGCCATTGCTCCACAAGCATAATTGCTGTAATGGGTAACGCAGAGTTAACGGCTCTACAGCCACATTAGTCTTCATCAGCCCCCCCTCAGAACAGCAGGCTCGCTCCAGGAGCAGCCAGCAGTAAACCCTGAAGCTGGCTCTGACCGCTGCTGGAGCACACTCATCACCATCACGCTGTGCTTTTGATCTACACAGGAATGTTAGCAACTCACCGAGAAGGTTGGCGTCATCAGCATTAGTGTGGCAGAAAGAGCTGCCGTCAACAACTGACCCTGGAAGTCAAAAACAAGAAAAAAAAACATAAGAAATCTTCTGCATCCATCAGCACTTCTAATCAGAATTCTGCCACAACCTGCTATTTTGCGGTGTGTTTGTCTGGCTATGTGTCTGTCTGTACGAGTGCATGTGCGTGTATGAATATGCTTGCACTGTATGTGTGTATTTGTGTATTGTGTCACCCTTGCATTTTCCTCCCACTGCAACAAACCATCTGAAGTCCAAGTGAAGCGAATGTGCATTCCATGGTAGAAATAGCATGTTTGGATTGCTCCGAAGCTCGCAACCGCATCTGGAAACATTATTCTTGGAAGACAGGTCATTATCATAGGAAGCCAACTGAGAAATGTTTGGTGGAAATAAGCAAACTATACAACAGTTAGAGCAGCCAGAACCACAGGAAAGTCTGGACTGACATGAATGTTCCACAACAGCCCCCACAGCAGACTGTCTGTTGGAGCAGTAGACTGCTCTGCAACTCTGTCACAGGTAAACAACTCAATCTACAAATGGGCCTGATGTTAAAAGACTTTAATTCAATTTATGGCTCAGTGTAGTCTCTCAAAGCCAGCCCACAATTTTCACTTCCCTCATTGTGGTCTGGGCTCAGTACGCATTTGCTTGTGTCAGACGTCATTTCTAGTAGGCTGTAGATGATTGACAAGTGCTCCCCCTATGTCGATGACATCAGCATGATCCTCTCTTGCACCCGATAGGACAAAAACACCGCTCATTGTGCTGTGATTAGTCTTTGCTTCTGGTTTTCAAAGATGCTTGTTGTTCTGTAAATGCTCTCAACTGTCACTAACAATCAGTTTCTTCATAAGCCGGAGGTCAAAAATATGTCATGCAGTCAGTGAGTCATTTACATATTTCATCTGCCTTGCCTGGCCTATATTCATATAGATGGCCATTACCTTTGAAACTTTTAAAAGGTGACAGGTTACATCATCAACTAAAACACTAGGTGGCTTGGATCAGCCTCCAGCTCAGCTGATGAAGTGAATGTTGTCCAGCTGTTTTCCAGACTCTAACTGTTTTCATTTTAAGATAGACTCAGATGAAACAAGGCCTTAAATTCCTACATAGCTCAAGTGGAATGAATTAGTGCAATACGTAATAGATCAGCAGTTAGATAATGATTAAACTAAGACCTACTTTTGCACAACTTGATGAAAGAAGAATTGAATGTGTTTTAGGGAAGTAACAAGGGATGCCATATCTGTCCAATACTGTTCACCTCAGCATGAAGTCCAACAAGCTGTCCTGCTGTAGAATTAAGAAGATTAAGTCCACATTTAACCCTTACACAACCCATTTTATTGATTAAAAGTTGCCATGTAAATGCCATAATCCCAGTCACCAGAAGAAAATGTAACTGTACGTATCTGCAAAGCATGAATGTGTTACATTTCTATGTTTTATACGTATCATACAAACATTTCTAAAGTGATGTAGTATATGAGCTGACTTTGTCAGGAGGTGGAGAGGATGGTGGATGGTGTGGCATCTTGACAAGACAGTAACTACTGTAGATCACAGTTCGAGACCAAGACACAACAAAATTATTTTTTAGCCAGTCATTGCTGTGTCTCCAGTGGCTTTATAACCCCAAATGTGGGTGTTTTGAAGGGACCTGTAGCTCTTTTTCCTGTGGCTTTTTAGCCCCCAAACGTGGGTGTTTTTTAGCAACCCATTGCTATTTTTCCAGTGGAGATGGTGTAATGAAAAGCAGTTACTTTTACACAGACATCACTACATTTGCTGCTGGGACAGTAGCACCAAAAGCAATCATTTACCAAGACATCACTGGTTTTCCAGCAGGGATTGTGTCCACAAAACCAAGCCAAAACATGATCTTTTACTAACCATTACCAAATGGTTTTTGTGGCTAAACCTGACCTCATGATAACCACAGGATTGTTGAAATGTTATTTTTCAACATATCTGCTACATAATAACTTGCAAATATAACATACCCATGGTTTGCGGGAATGTACAATGCCAACAATTTTTCTGGCAATTGGGTTGAAATGCTGAGTAACTTTAAATTCCATATCTAGAATATATCCCAGACTCTGACCTTGTCACATTACATTTACATTTATTGTTATGTACAACAGCTTCTCTATATCCTATATCCTGATAAAAATGCTGCCTCAGGACACAAGCAGCAGTAGCAAGAATGCAATGACAGTGCTAAACATTTGATTCAGGTTTTTCAGAGGCTGTACAGGTGTGTAGAGACATGATGGAGGCAAACGGAACGCTCTATCCAATGATTTCATTCGGCACTCTGATATGTTTGTGTGGGAACTGTCAGCTGGACTGATTGCCTTCAGAAAGGAAACCATTTTCTCATGTATCACAGCCAGCAATCAGATTCTCAGCTGATCAGCGTCAGTGTCAAGAGCTCTTCTTCACTTCATTTCCACCTCGTGACGCGCTCCCACAAGATGGGAGCTAGTTCTGTTTGCAAGGTGAAGACGCCTTTCCCTTTCCATTTTTCACACTTGCAGTAGTAGTAGCAATACTCTCACCATTATGCACACACACTGCCTCTCCTGAGCCCTTGAGTGTGTGTGGGATTACCAGATCCTCAGGCTCTGAAAATCCTGGATGATGGAAAAGTTAGACTGAGAATGGATTCCGTTATGGCACTTATCATTGTCTGTGTTTACATGCACAAAATATTCCAGTTTTTTCCCCTCACTGTGAAAAGAAAATATTCTTACCAAGCTGTTTTCATGGCTAATAAAAATCAATGTTCCACTAATATTCCCATTTACATGCAGCTGTGCATACTGCGATTAACGTGCCCTAACATGTCATTTATCACCTCAAAATATGGAAAACTGGAACGGCTGGAGCCGCTTGTGCCATTTTGTTCTTTTGCATCAAAATAGGACTTTACAATATTTCCAATGGTGGTGGACCTTGCAAGCAGTCTCCCTCTGTCATTCCTTCAACCACCTTATTAAAGAGTTTGGCTTGGAGATACTTGCACATAATTTTGTCAAAAAACATGCTGATATTCAAGTCTTTCATAATGTTTATAAGTGTGTTTCTCCTTCTTACCAAAAATGTGGGCTGTTGTTTTGGGCATGTATCTCTACCCCAGCATTGCAAACTGTTGACTAGCTGATTTGTGTACAATGCACTGAGCTGACCGTTAGTAGGAGATACTACTGAAATATTAGCGTATCTCACATTTCTTAAGACCGTTTCACACCAGCCACAGATTTTGCCCGAAAACTTTCCATGGACATAAATAGATTTTATGGGTTCTTATGAATGCTTGTACACCACCTTCGGACATTTGTGTGGGGAAAAATTATTTTAACTGACCTGTGTTTCAGTAAATTTACACCTGCAGAATGATTGACCCATGAAACTCTCAATTCCAGCTGATGTCAAACCAGGTCATAGCTAGCTTGCCGGCAAATTGGGATAACTACTTATCAGTTTGATTTCTCAACACCCAATATTGTACAACAAACACTAACATTACGTCAACAGCCAAATAAAGGACAATATATGGCTTGAGATCATCCAGCAGCTGCTGATGTTATATGTTGGTCATGGAACGGGGTTAGCCACAACAGCTAACACTAACGGGGCTAGCTAGTGCTGTTGTGGCTAGCATTAGCAACAAATTTGGGGTCCAATTATTCTATATATTGTGTAGACGACAGTAGACATTCTCTATATCGATAGTTTTTGTTGTTCCTGTGTAGAGGGGACATGCACTAAGTTGGAAACTTATTGGGCCCCATTCCTTTTTTTTGTTTACATGCCAACATGGATTATTTGCACTAGACTCAGTGTGCATAGTTCTCATGCATAGCATTTGTATAGCACCAGTGAAAAACAGCTTTTAATCGGAAAATGCTACATTCAGAATAAGGCCTAATTTGGAATATCCAAACAGAATAGGCCTATGCTGTTTAAGTGACCCGTACCAATTTTGAAATATTGTCAAATTCTGAACAATAGTGGAATATTAGTGTGCATGTTAATGTAGTCAGTGTTTTGAGTGTTTAAGTCTTTATTTACCCAAGAGATGTTAGCGATGCTTCCTCATCGCAGCAACACTTCTCCTCTTCCTAAGCATTTTTCATGAAAGTATGAGTCAGAGAGCTTCCTTTGTTTAACTTAGTTATTTTGTCATTGCTAACACTTGGAAGTTAAATGTAATGTGTTCCCATTTATTCATACAAAATAACAACATGTCAGTTGAAAAACACATCAGGTTAGCAAAAATATAATTCCATAAACATTTCCATATACAGAGAGCCCCAATGACCCATGAGCTGTCAATCAAATGCAGCAAGTTATACAACATGTAAACACCAAGTACTTAAAGTTATTTTGTCTCCAATCATAACAAGGAGAAATTTAATTAGAACAATTCCGTGAATGAGGACATTTTCTGTGTGTAATCACATTTTCTAGACGTCTACATTCGTCTGGTAGCTTGCTAGCCAGCTAAAAAAAAAAAAAAAAAAGAAGCACTGATGGGAACTTTTCTGAGGAAATTTAATTTGGAGCACCGCGTAACTAGGACAAAAGGACAAAGTCACCTCACGTCAAGGCATTCATTTTGACAGAAAATGTAGTTTTATTTAATGAAATAGCACACATTAACTCAAGTTTATAATTCGACTCTTATTTAGGGTCATTGAGTTTGAATCCTCACACAAAGCTACCAGACACAAGGGGTCCAGAACACCAGATGTAACAAATGTCAGCTTCAATCTGTGTGCTGTTGTGTCAGCAGATGACAGAGAGTAGTAGAGTTCATTTCAAACTTGCGACCACAAGCCCACATATAGCAGAGAGGGGCATCTTGGCACTGAGGACTCTCTAATATAAAGGCCCTTTGATTAAGTTATGTGTCTGTGTGTGTGTTAGTGTCTGGTGGGTTCTCTGAGGGAAGATAGCTCCGCGTCTGTCATCACAGGGCGAGCGGGATGGAACGTTTGGCAGGAAAACCAGGGGCACGTGTTGTTATGTTCCCAGAGCTCAGCTTCTTGGGGTTTGTGTTTTGATGGAAGTGTGGAGTTACGCTGACTTACCGTGACTCCAGCCAGGGAACAAAGATGGAGCCAAAGACATTCACTTTTTTTAGTTTGATAATATTCCTTCAATGCAGTGCGTAGATGCTCAGAGATGACAGTGTCCCTTCAGCTTCCTGAAGCTGTTCTTACAAATGTTCCTGTAAATCTGAGGATAGATTACCAACTGGGCTCAGTGGGTGACTGTCCCTGATGCCCCTGAGGGTCTGAGGGCCTGGGCAATCTCATGTCTGTTTTATGACTTGGGGAGAGTCGCCATAATTTACCATTTTTCACTTTCACTCTTTTAGTTAGAGATGTTTTTTACCAACCTTTAGTTTCAATATTCTCCAGGCAAACAACGTATATGTGTCTGCTATCATAAACCACCTAAAGGTTTCAATAAAGAAAACAAATTGTGAAGAATTAAACCTACAGTGGATGCCATGCGATGTTACAATTGAAGCACATGTAAGTCTACATTGTAAAAGCATGAGCTATGGTTGTAACATGGCTAAAAGAAAAAAAAACAATTAAACATGTAGTTTTCATTGCAAATTAACAATATTTCAGTCAACTGTTTTAACACTGATTTCATACCAAAGATGTGATTAGATAAGGTGTAAAACTTGATGATATTATTAAAACTTACCAGATGTACAAGTTCACGCACATGTGCAATTAGCAAGTTAGCAAATCTGATTGATGGAGGTTGTAAAAACACTATTGGCTACAACTCTAATCTCATTTTGAACATAATTCAATGACATCTGACTGAACACAGAGTATTGGTAAATGCAGCACATGTCGCATCCATGCTTTAGTGTTCCTTACAGACCAGAACTAGCATGCCCGACTTGTGAAAACTGTGTTAGCTGCCATTCTCTGCAGAAAGGATGAATGCCACTGTGATATTAAAATGGAGCTCAGACAGTGATCAAAAGCATATTTTTATAAACTTTAGATGATGTTCATTTGAGGTGCTTTGTTCCAAGTAGCATACAAACCCATGACAACATAACTACATTAACAAGCGCTTGAGCAGCACGTCAACAGCAACTTGGTGATAATGTGGCTGGCCTGAGTTGGCCACACTGTAGCTTTTGTCGCTCGTAGTGTGGATACAACTTTATTGTCGGGTAGACTTGATAAGGTTTGTTAAAGCTGCTGGTGAAAGTGCTGTTTGTCTTTTGAAGCTGCAGAGTAGTTCTTTCCACTCTTGTGGCTACAAAACAACCTCTCTGCGGTCATTTGGGTTCTTATCCTGTGACGAGGCTGCTCTTGTACTTATAGTCTCATCGTTTTTCAGCTGATGTTCTCTTGCTGAGTGTGTCCAAGCTGCTCAGCATACCTTTACAGTGAGTCCTCCTTAGATTACAAACACATGTGGATCTCTAGAGCAAAAGGAACAGAAACAGTAGTTTACTCTTGACTCTCTCAGCTACCTTTAATTTAAATGTAATTGGCTTTTAAATAAACAGTGTTTTGTGTGTTTTGTTGTTGATGTGATTACATTTTTTTGTGCATGTGATTTGAGTGTGCTGTGAGAAGCGTGTAAGTGGAAATGTGTGGACTACATTAAAAAACACTTTTTTGTGAGTCATGCATGGATATCTCGTGTGAATCCACACTGAGCAGGGGCATCCACAACATTTTACTGGCTTTTAAATGTTAAAAGGGGGGGGTAAGCACGTGAAGCAGAGAGACACAGTCAGTCAGGCTTGTATGTGTTGAATCATGAGGCTGGCTGCAGCAGACCGCCGGGGCTGATGTCAGCCCTGCGGTATGTGCTCGCTGGGCTCGGCTGTAAGCTGACCCCCCTCTGTTTTGCTTCTATTTCCAGGGCGTGAGCGGAATGTCCGTGGATGAGAAGCCTGAAGCCCCCATGTATGTGTATGAGTCGACAGTTCATTGTACCAATATCCTCCTCTGCCTCAACGACCAGCGGAAGCAGGATATCCTGTGCGATGTGACTGTCCTGGTGGAGGGCAAGGAGTTCCGAGGGCACCGGTCCGTGCTGGCCGCCTGCAGCGAGTATTTCCTCCAGGCGCTGGTGGGCCAGGCGGAGAATGGCTTGGTCGTTAGCCTCCCGGAAGAGGTACGTCCATCAAACGCGCTGTTTCCCTGACAGATTTCACTTGCAGGGCTGGAAATGCTTTTGACTTTTATACAATGCAACACTAAAACTCCCCACTGACACCAGCACAAAAGCAATACTAACCAGGTTCTCTGCACCTTCCTCCAGCATCCATAGCCACACACAGTAATGAGTGACCTCTGGACTAAGGCCACATCCACACTACTGTGTTTTCATTTTAAAACACACAACTTTTGCCACAATTACCAGCATCCACACCAATCTGGCATTTCCAAACCCCTCAAACAAAGTCCTTTGAAAACACTGTTGATCTTATTTTAGTTTGAAAATTCCAGGTTTGTGTTTTAATCTGGAAATAGAAACTTTTAAAAAACGATGACACAGACACCCACGTTCGCTTCCTGATTGGGTCTTATTAGTCACAATGCATCAAGCCAACATTTTAGCCCACACACCTGTTGTGCTGCTCCTGGTGCTGCTCTAATATGTCTTCATATTGGCTTTGCATCAGCTCCCAACTAATGTTTTCCGCTGCCTGGACCACCTTACACTCATGTACTACTGTCATTAACAACTCCACCTAATTGTCGGTCCACACAAAGAAATCTCTGGTCTTACTTTTTGCCAGTGCTTGTCTTCTTCCATAGTATAAAAAGTCTAGAGTAACTAAGCAAACAAATGCAGAGTAGACAATCTGCTTCTTGTTTACAACTGCATGCACATGCCCAGTGTATGTTAATGGTCATTTGATATGCATTTTCAGGCATGTTAGTATGGACTGAGATTAAATCTGAAATGCTAAAATTCCTGTGTGCACAGAGATAGTTTTCATTTCAAGACACTGTTATAAAATAAAAAGGCCCTCTATCCATCCTCCACCTTCACTAACGAATAAAGAAAAAGCACAGCTCAGAATCCACTATATCTTTATCACATAAAAAGCAATCTAAAGTCTAAAATACTATGACTTATGGGTTGTTTTGGTTTTGTAAAGTTTAAAAAGGCATCCATTAAAGTTTGACACATACTTGTAAATTAGATTTACATTTAGAAAACCGGCAAATGCTTTTGTCCAAAGCAGCATTACCAGTTTATAAAAGTATAATCACATGAATCAGCACACACTCGGCCACAGCTCAGATCTGCTGTCGCCTGTATTCTAATGTCATTGCATTGACTTTGTCAAACGCCATGATCTGAGCAGTCATCTCAGATCCACACCCTACTCCTACACCCAGCACTAGTTTGTTGCTCCTGCTGTGATGCTGTCCTACAGTATTTTTCATATTTATTTTGAAAGAAAAACATTTTCAGTCTCTTCAGGCACTTGCACATCTGTAATTCAGTTTATCTGGACCGGACAAAGAAAGGAAAAAAACGACATTGTTTCCATTTAGTTCTGGTGAGGTTTATATTCACTCTGACTTTTTACAAAAGCTCCAAGAGGAGTAAACATGAAGTCACACAGACAGACTGTAAATTCATTTGCTAGACATTTTTGGTGACTGTCATCCTGCATCATAAGCATTACAGGGACCCACTGGGGAAATCAAATTCCAGTGACTGACAGCAAGTTCTGCTGCGCCTTATGAGAATATTTATCCTCTCTAGTGTCAGAGGGAGCTCTCAGAAATGACTGATCATGGGGATTATTAATCAGGACTGTTGTATATCATCATTATGACGAGCAGACAGACAGGACAAAGAAAAACAATTTTGTATGGTGATATGTGTCATTGCTTATTTTACTCACTTTTTATTGGGAAACTGCTTACTGTAAAAACACAATACAGGACACAAGCATAGCACACCTCTGTTTTCACTCCTTTTCATTTTCTGATGGACCAAAGTCCCCCACACTTGAACTGTGCTTGCAAGCTCCGGCTAACATTAGTAGCATAGTTGGCGCATTAGCTAAGAGGTCATTGTTACTGGCTATTTTTAGTGTCACTATATTGTTATGTTGTATTGGCAGGGTCATCTTTTAAAACGCCCTTTTTTTCACCTAATAACTTGCCCAGTAAGCTTCTTTTGTTCTGACAGGGGCATTTTGTGCTTAATTTTTCCAATACATAACAAACAGCGACAAGATGGTTACTTTTGATTTAAAAACATTTTGATTTTATGATATATTATTATGAGAACCTAAATCTAAACTTATAAGTAATAATATCATCCATGTGGGTTTCCCACTGGCACCATGCAATTTCCAAAATTCTCACCTTAACACCATCTGCTCCTTTTTAGCTGTGACCAGCAGCTCTATAGCTCACTCTGCACATTTTATACACCAGGGTAATTCAAAGTGCTTTACAGAGCAATGAGATATAATAAAGGATACAGATATACAATAAAATAATAAAGAGAAAAACATATAAAAGGTAAAATTAATTCTAAATGGTTTACAGTAAATAAAAAAAAACAATTAAAGAGGAGACAGTAGGAGTGGCTTATTGCACAATGGCACATGTTAAAAACTGTGAAAACACAGTGGTTAAAGAGACACTATTATTATAAATATTATTAATCAAACTCACCCTAATATCAGTATCCTACAGCCAATAACTATGATGTAACAGACTAGCATGTGTTAGTAAATTCCATGCGCTTTTCGAGACAGTATAGCGGCACTACTATTACTCAGCACCATTAGCATATGTTTTGATGATGTGCGTAACCCCATGAACTACAGGTCTTTTTAGGCTCGCAACTTTTTTACCAATCTAACACAGTTTGGATGAAGCGTCAGATCCTTTTTGTTTACTCAGAAACAGCCTCAAAATCACCATCGCCAAACCAACCAGAGTCCAGTTAAATAAACTGTAATTTTAGCGTGTATAGAGCCAGCATATTTTTACATCTAACTGTGTGAAGTAAGGGTTCATTTTAACCAAACCAGAGTTGGTGATTGTTGGAACAGTGGAACGATGAAGAGAAAGATGGTTTTGTGGGTTTTATTTTGTGTCTGTTGACTTTGAATGACGTGTGTTTATGTTGATAAAATAACTGTTTATTTAAATGGGGTCTGGTGGGGTTGATCTTAGTCTTTAACAAAAACATATATCTTTGCTCGGATCATTTGAATAATCTTGTCAGACATTTACAGTAGTAGTCTGCGCCTGTCAGTGGCAAAAATATCACTTTTAGTGGACGGATATTGATGGTGCAAAAATGCCCTGATGCAACGTGGCCGCTGCTGGCGCTCAGTACTGGACCAAGTTACTTAGGGGGCTTTCACGACTGTAGTTGGGTTAATTTGGTTTGCACCAGAGGGAAAAAACTACACATTGTTGCATTTTAGTTTTGGTTCAGTTCCTGTTCACACTGACCTTTTGCAAACAAACCAAGAGGAGTAAACATTAAGTTCTGATGACTGACAGGTAACACATCGATTGATTGTTCTAGTGTTTGTCATCCTGCATCATCAGGACCCTAGTGGGGATATCAAAGTCTGGTGACTGACAGAAGTTTATGCAGCAGCACTTTAATGCTTCTAAAGTGTTTATATTTATGTTCTGTGGTTTCACAAAGAGCTCTAAGAGAAATAACTGATTGTAAGCATTATAAGTAGGCTATTATTAGACTGCAAATGAATCGCTTTTTGTGAATAATGACTAACATAGAGATAGGATGAAAAAAAGCGTCTTGCACAGTAATACAGATTATACTGTAGGATCACTGTCACACACTTTTTAATGGACACGATGAGCTGATAAAGTACACAGAGTCTAATATAATGACGGCAGTTTTAACAGTATTTTAATCAAGGAAGATACCCTCACTGACATACATATGTGTTACCATGGTTACATGTATGCATCAGTAAAAACAGGTTATGGGATATATGTGGCCTTTTATCAGGATTGATTATGAGATCACAGACAAGCCACACAGCAACTGTGTACATGGTAGCAAATGCTTTGTTTTCCCCTTCAGCATAAGAGGATGTGTTTTGTGGGCATTCTTACTTTTAAATATATTTACAGACTCACACACAATATTGTGGAAAGACTGGTCATGAGCCAAAGGACAGCTGAGGATGGAGCATAGACGCATGTACTCGTTCAAATATTATTACCTCCTAACTTTAACTTCACAGTTGATGTTTGAAGTTATTTTTGTTTCCGTTTCTACTTGCAGCGCTTTTTTCTGTCATGACATACTATGGCAGTAAATCAGTGTTTTAATTTGCTGTGCCATTTGCTGGAAGATAAAGACTCAGTGAAAGGTGTGAGAAAGTGCATTATTGAGCCTATAAGGCTGCGATTGCCAATTAGCACCTGTCAGCTGCCACCGCCACCGAGGTAGCATTTCGTGGCGAGATTAACGCCACCTCGGGCTCAGCGCTCATCAGGTTTAGCAACACTCCTCACTCTTGCTCACCTCAGCTCTCACACTGTCACTTTCAACCGATCCCCTTCGGAGCTCTTCCACTGAACACATGATGAAAGTACCCCTCTGACGTATTGATGTCACACAGCCACACTCACACACACACGTACATACATGTGCTGCTGTGAAAAGTGGGGCACATCCCGCATGTGCTGTGGAGTTGTGGCTGCTCGCTGGGGCCAGCGTGCATTAATAAAGAAGCGCCTGTCAAACGACTTTGTCACTGCGCTCATTGAAAAAGAAGTCACCGTCAGATTGTCGTCTTATGTAAAATGAGCATCAGGGGCTTTTTTTCCTCTCTCCTTAACTCAAAGAAGCACTGCAGGGAACGGCTCCTGGATGCTCAAAGCAGCATCTCTTTCATTCACTCACTGCGTGCATGAATAATGCATGAGCTGCTGTGTGTTTCAGGTGTGAGATGGAGTGTGGAAAGTAACATCTTTCAATGGCTGTTTCTTTAATGTGCCAGAGAGAGAGTTACTCCCGTTGAGGTTTAAGCCAGCCTTCTTCCCTTTGTCCATCCCCGTTCAATTTGACAACATTTCACGTATTTTGGTATCATTTTATTTAAATGACAAAACAACATAGAATGAATACATTGGCTTTATTATGCATTTCAGAATACAGTTATTTTCACTGTCACTAATCTCAGAAATTGTAAATAAGGCAGTTTCACAGGACCCAAAGTGATGTCCTGAATTAAAGCAGTTAATTGTCAATTGAGTAAAGTGGTATTATTATAAATTCAAAATTCCTCAGTAATAAGTGGCGATCAGCGACATGTAGAAAATCTTTAAAACTGTTGACCAAATACCTCGATAATGATATTGTGACAATACTGGTGCTTTCAAAAACCATTTACAGAATGAGATTTTTGATAAATAATCATCAGTAATGTGGCTATAATGACAAAGTGGGTAAAGGCAAATAATAGAATAGCTAGAGTGGTCTGGTTTGTTCAGAAAATTACATCACCTTACTGTAATGACACCTTTAAACAACCCAATCTCCATAAAAAATGTTATTATTTAGCGGATACATTGTTGCTTTAATGCTGTGGCTAATATGTGGTTAGATTCAGGCCGAAAAGCCAGTTGGTTATGGTTCAGAAAATATGATTTTGTTCTGGCTTAAAATACCCGCTAGAGAAACACAGACGGGTCGCTACAAAATACCCACGTTTGGAGTCTAAGAAGCTGCTGGAAAAATGACAGGTCGCTACAAAACACCCACATTTGGAGCCTAAAAAGCTGCTGGAAACACACAGCCAGTTTTGCTGTTTGTGGAACTGCAGTGATCTGCAGCTTGGCAGGTATCTCATCTATGTGGCGCGCCATCCACCATCCCCTCCACCTTCCAATAACAAAGTCAGCTCATACACGTCACTTAAGAGACATTTATATGATGCAGAAACATACAATGCCAACATTTTAAATAAATATATATATGTATATAAATACAAAATAGGAATTGAAGCACATAAGCATTATCAGAAAAATGTGCTTTAAATACCAACAGTAAAAGTACTTATTATGCAGAATGTCCACAGTGTTGTATATTACAGTATATCTGTTCATTATTACCGATGTATTTATACGTAACAAACATTTCAGTGTTGTAGCTGGTGAAGGTGAGCTCATTTTAACAGCTGTATATTGTTTTAATTTCTGTATTTTTGGATGTAAAATCTTAATCTGTAAAGTAAACAAATAAGAAATAAATTTATGGCATTAAATGTAGTGGAGTTTAAGCAGAATGTCATCTGACAAAAAATGGAAATCCATGAGTAACAACAGATTGTCACTTTGGTAATGCCTCTGCTTTTGACCGATTCATCTACTTAAGGTGAAATTTTCCCTTAAATTGCATGATTCTGCCCTGTTCAGCAGGTTGTGCATCTCTGTGTAACTGTCTAGACAATTCCCAGTCACATCATGGAGGAATGTCACTTCACTGATGTGGCCAGTCAAGATTTTTAAGGTCTCTGTCACCGTTTGCTTTACGGTCAGTGACTGAAGCATGCTGACGCATCCCTGCCTCATGTCTGAATGTTGTCTTCTCTCTGATGATGGGGGGGAGGGCTGGGTCTGCTCAGCCCCCACTGGTCTGTGTCAGCTCAGAGAAGCAGCCTTGAGCTGCCGCTCAGGTCATGGAGAGTATTGCTTCAGCAGCTACTGAAGGCTGCCACCTATGTGTAAAGAAAAAAGGGCAAATTAAAAAGGCCTCGGCTGCCACTGGGGGAAAGAGGGGGAGATTGGTGCGGATGAAATGTGAAACAAAGACCACCTCCCCCACAACCTTCATCACTCCTCCCTCATGGCCCCGCCGCCCCTGGAATAGCCGGGGCTGGCGCGGCTGAGTGACATCATCTATATCTAATGTGATTGTGGGCTTGCAGAGGGGCAGCCAGTTTCATCAAGGGGCTTTGTTGGCCATCACATCATGGGAACAAAACAATCCTGCTTTATCTCAGCGATGCTGTCCTCCGGGCCAGCCGGCAGGGGGAAGGAACAGAAGAGCACGACGTCCGTGTTGGGCGAAGGAGGCTTCACACACACACACACACACACACACACACAGTGTTTCTCTACATCATATTTCTTGTGAGTGTAAGAACAAAGGGGGATTCATAAGAATCAACGTGCCACAAATACGAGCTTGGGAGAGGAATTTTAGAGAGAGCCCTCCACTGGAGAGGAGCAGTCATCACTGTGACAAACAGAAATGACCTCCATATAGTGGAACTGTACACAGCACTATGACTCAATCCTCACTGCCATGATTACAGCAGACTGCTGTTAGCAAGTTATTAGAGCAGCATGTTGCCTTTGTTCCCCTGTACAAGAGGCTGAATAGCAGATGATCCTCATGGAACGTCATTCCTAAATTGGAGCAGAAACCTTATTTACTGTAGTAATTACATCAGTGAATTACTTGAATAAATCAAATAAACATTCAGAGAGACATTCCAGTGACTGTCTACTGCACTGTCCACTTGTTTTCAGATCTGATATCCAGTATGGGAGGGCTCTGACTGGCTGGAATGATTGATTCCAGACCAGTGTGGGGACAGTGGAGGACTCCAGAATGTGGCGGATCATCGGTGCGACCATTTTTGCTCTCTCCGAGTTTTATTCTGGAAAAAAAGGAGAGGGCAGCACTGTGATTCAGCACAGCACTGGTTTACAGACCTCAAACCACCTCCTGTTTGTCAGTTCTTTCCTTAGTCATGAGCCAGGGAACACAGCACATTTTTCATCTTGAAAGAAAACACACACACACACACACACACACACACACACACACACACACACACACACACACACACACACACACACACAAATCTGCACACAGTTTTTAAAAGGAGAGTGGATCCACCTGTAGTGTCGCAAAGCATTTGCTGTGATTTACTTTAACTAGACTTAGAGTCTGAAGTGTTCTTTACACCAACCCAATTTTCAAAGTTTTGGTTGGAATCCTGAAGAGTTTGTTATTAATGGTGACTTAAAAGTTGCTTTAGCAGCAGAAAGAAGTAGTTTGTCCTTATGGAGGTTATGACTAGGGCCAGGTATAGTGTTAGGGGTGTAGGGGTTAGGGATCTTCGATGGCTCCCCACACTTAAGTCCATTGATTAGGCAGTTTGAGATTAGGGGTGTAACAATACATCCATCAGTATAATGATCAGCGATCCAATATCAGCGAGTCAAAGTGTAAGCATGGATACATATCGTCATCTTTAAGGTACACCTTTTTATTCAAATTCCCAAGGCACGTCCATCTCATCATTTCCATCCAAGTGCACCTCCTCACTGAATATTCAAACAGTGCCTAATGACAGGCAGCACCAATGGAAATGACAAGCCTAAGGTAATCACAGGCCGGTGCATGACACTCAGGACTCCACGCATCATGTGGACCCCAATTTCAGCCAGGAGAAACCCCCAAACCACAAAGTGTCACTGGAGGACAGAGGTGAAAGAAGCAGAATTCAGGAGACAGTGGGATGTCTTAGGCAAACCCAGCTGAGGTTATGCATCCAAGTTTAGATGGTTGGGATGTGGGCAGACTGGTCAAGGGTGGTCAACGCAGAGATCTAAGACGAAAATGCGTTAGAGTTAGAAAAGGATATAAAATTATCCTCTGGACTGCATGAATGTACTCTGCAGATTTCATGGCAACCTTACAGTTAAAGTACAACATGTCTCATGTGCAAGGGTGACAATGATGGTGTCACAAAAGAGAAAGTAACAGAGTGACCAATATCTACTTTTCTTAGCACAACTATTCACTGGAGACGGTGGATTTGCTCAGAAAAGCCGATTGAAGAAGCCCAAGTCCAAGACAATTACGAGTCCAGCAAGGTACAAAACCAAGACAAATGCAAGACTTTAAAGAAGTGGTCTCAAGACCGGACTCAAGTGCTACAGACCCTATCAAGGGCAAAGATTGGCTTTACAGGAAAGGAAAGGGTCACCAAAATCCCCAAGGAATCATCCTCTGAGGATCATAAATTTTAAATAAACAAATATAATGGCAACTTAGCCAGTAGTTACTGAGATACAATAGTTTGGGCCAATGTGTTGGCCCAAACTATTGTATCTGACAGTCATCCTTGCAAGTGCAAGGGACATATGTTTACATTTACCTGACTAGCGACCTCTTACTGCAGTGTGAATAATCAATGGACACTCTTGGAAGCAAAGTCAGAGTAGCGGGACGTTGTTACAGCAGTACAAAAACCTAAGTCGCCAAAGCGTCAGACTTACCACACCTGACAACACTGGTCTCTTAAAACAAAGACCATGATCTTGCCCTTATGTCAACCCAGTAGTTCTACCTATTTAAATGTAACCAGATCTTTGCCCAAAGAGATGTCAGGTCAGAAAACACCCATACAGGTCATTTTGGAAACCAGAAGTGCCATTTTGCAGTTAGAGTACTGGACTTCAGGCAAGACTGCTTGTCGGGTAACTAACTCTTGCTGCTCAGAGATAAGGAGAGAGCTTGAGATAGACCAGAGACAGGCAAATGTAATGCTCTTGTGGTGGTTTATGA
Source organism: Cephalopholis sonnerati (assembly GCA_019142605.1). NCBI lineage: Eukaryota > Metazoa > Chordata > Actinopteri > Perciformes > Serranidae > Cephalopholis > Cephalopholis sonnerati. Next base: position 9,205,397 of record JAGQAX010000009.1, on the reverse strand, counting down.
GGTTTGACGAGTGACATCCATCCACCACCTCAGGTGAAGCCGTTGATTGGCGCTCAACCTGCAAAATGCTGGCTAATCTGAGGGGGCCTCACACAGACCGGCCCCACACCGAGTGCCTGGCCAGGACACTATTACAGAAATACAGCCTATTAGACAGATGGTACGAGCCAGGGACGGAGCCATGCCTTCCTTAAAGATGGGGGGTTGGGTGGTGGAAGATGAAGAGGAAGCACTGGAGAGAGGAGAGAGGAGTGATATGCTACGGTGGTAATACCAGCACTAATACCCACCCCCCTCAGTTCAGCAGGGGGGCTCTCTTTCTCTGCCAACACAAGGACACATCTCATGTCGTGAACTGACAGAGAAGATGCGGGGTCTTTGTCTAAGTGTGAGAGGCTGGGCAGAGGAGCACCTTGAGCAGCCAGCCTGCCGGGTGACAGCCTGCAGTGTGATCCCCATGTTTATGCTCTCCGTATTTAACCTCCAAACCTGGCACAGTCAAGCAGCAAATATCACCGTTAATGAAAGGAATACACAGGCTTTCATCAGCCTGGGCTGAAAACCTGCTATACAAGCATGGTGGACAAAACAAATTCCAGACACTGAGCTGAAAGGTGCACAGCATTTGTTAACGTACTTGGATAAATTCAGTGCTGATATTTGTACAGTCAGAAACAAACAGCCTAAACACAATCTTCATGTGTCTTATACAGTGTGGAGGTGGGGTCATGTCCTCCCCAGTGTCTGGCCTGTACAATAAGCTGCACTGGGAGAGGATTAGGACGCACACTATCTGATTTAATCCACTGTCAGGGGGAGGTTTACTTACCCACAGCTCAGCACCAGGAATGTCTGAGCTTCTGCTGTCACTGACGATGACACTTTCCTTACGTTTACAGTTTGCTCAACATCACTGTGAAAGTGTATTCACAGCGCTCAGTGCCTTTTTTTAAACTGTTAATTCTGATTCAAATGTGTACCAAACATCAAGCCTCGTTTCCACTAAGCAGTCTGGCTCGGTTCGGCACCAACAGAACCACTCCATTTGACCCAATTTTTGTTACCTCTCTGTTGAAGTACCTATAGCACACTGATCCAGTGCTAAAAGATGGGGCCAGAAACATTGCAGTCCGTTGATCGTTCAACAGAGACACAGTTGTTTTGCTGACACTGAAGCAGCGCTGTAGCATTTTCTAAATTCTCGTTTTCTTTTTTTCAGCAGTATTTTTCTTTGCTGCCTGCAGCCTTCTGTCAAAGAAAACTTGTCCCCTTCTTGTAGTAAACAACCTCATACTGAGAAGAAAGAACACGAAACATTCAATGTCCTGCATTGTGTGTGGTACGGGGCTATTTCATGGTGACAACATTATGGGTTTGTACGGGTTCTAAAGGCACTACACCATAAAGGTTTGGTCGAAATACAGCTTTACATTACACATTCATCACCTTTACTGAACCGGACTTAACTACTAGTGCCTCAGTCTTTTATCAGCAGATACTCTGTATATTGATGTGTGAATATTGACATATGTTACAGAGTTTTTAAAGGCTGCATTTAATTTTTGACCTTTTATTAAATTTGTTGTATTAGGGTTAGGTTGAGGAGGTAGGGTTAGTTTTTATTCACTGATATTTTTAATGACTAAAACTGAGTGATTGTTTAAAATTTACTGTCATTTTAAATAGTTAATTTAAGATGTAAATTATCCTGCTTCCGCACTCAGTAATCAAATCTGAGGGGCCAAACATTTTTATTTACAGTGTGTGTGTTAAAATATGTTCATGTTTGCTGTTATATTGTTATCTGATTTTTAGTTTTTTAGTTTTCTTAGCGAAAGATAGCAAGATTTTGATAGACAGATAACTTTATTTTCCACCTTTGTGAAATTTGTGCTTGGCTTCTCTCAAAGCATCAAAGGTACATACAGACACATAACACAATACACTATTAAAAAGGCACAGTTTAATCATTTATATGATACAATAGTGCAAATAGACAGGTAAGATCATTAGTTATATAAATAGTGAAAGAGAACACATCTTATAAAAATAGCAGTGTTCCCTGATACAGTCAGTCTGTGTTTATTGCCTATATGGCATAGGGAATTAAGGTCTTGTTATATATGTTCCAAATGGTTCTTGGGACCCTAAATCGACGCCCAAGCTGGAGCAGCTCAAACACACTTTGTGAGCTGTTTAAAAATAACCAACAATCCTGCATTATATACCTTAAAATTTACGTTGGTTTAACAGCCAGATCGGTCAGGTTCTCTATTACTTGATTAAACATCATTAAACAAAAGATGCATTGTTTGCCATGTCACATCAAGTAGGTAACTGTAGATGGGTCTATTTAAAGGACTATACCAGTGTTTTTGCATCTTTTAATTCTCAGTTATTTGTGTATTCTTGACATATTTGCTGAGCATTTTCCAGAGCATACTATACCATACTCTGACATTTCACAGTTTGTCCTTACATCCAGGCAGCCACTGATTTCAGTTCATTTCATACCACAGCTTGTAGATATTTGATATATAGATATGGACGGGTGATCTATCACAGTGAACATGTCTGACTGGTCAAAGTTACGTTGTTGCAGTAATAAAACTTTTGGCAACAACAAAAGCAGACTGTGATCGATCATGAAAGAAGTTTTTGAGTCTTTGACAGTTCATTTTTATACCACACAGTAATGCATGTAAAGAATGGCTGCTTGGAAGGAAGGAAAAGCAGTCAAATAATCTTAGATGCCATGGTGTGTTTTGTAAATCATGGCAAAGATTTGATTTGTAAATTAAGTCAAGGTGCAAAATCTCAGGTGAAAGTGGTTAGCAATAAAAAACCACTTTACCTCACTTTACCTGCATAGGGTAGATTTCTAATGTTCTGCAAGTAGCTTGTCATAAAAGGTTCTACCTGACTTTTAGCCGGTAATGATACAGTGTGTCATCCATTTCTCAGTGTAATGTATTCCTAAGGAGACATAGTTACTGTACGTCTGCTCCAGCTGTCTTTATAAAAGACTTTCCTTTGGCCCGAGAGCTTTTCTGTTCTGCGCCAGGCCTTTGTCCCCGCACATTTCCTGTCATCTCCTCCAGCATAACAGCTTAACCCACAATGGCGTCATGACAGCGTACAGTACTGCGCCTGTTCCATTTCCATTAGTGCTGTGACTCAGGCTCCTTATTGTTTGTCTGCGAACACGGAGGTTAATGTCAGGTTACTCAGCAGATCTGATGTTAAAGCGTCGGCTGCTCCCTCCAATGGAGATGGAGTGTTTTCCCTTGCACTCCATTGTCATGCCATGCCATGTCCTCATTAGCATGCATGACATGCAGGAATTCACTGGAGCACATTTGCATAAATTAGCCCTCTCTTCTACGGAGGCGAAAGGCCGATGTAAGAGAGGGGCGCTGGGTGAGGGAACAGGGAGAGTGATTGAGGGAGGAAAGGGGAGGGCAGTGTAGTATTGCTCAGCCTGTTTATGAAAGGAGATTTGGCAAGCTTCCTAAAAATGTCATGCGAACTGTCCGGGCCTATGATTGGCCGCTGCCTATAATTTCCTGCCCTGTAATTGTATCGGCTGTCCACTCCAGACGCAGAGCAGAGCTCTGTTTGCCTAAAATGGCCCCAATCTGTCACAGTGATAGATTTGTCTCTTTGTCTTAACTCATACACTAAGTGCTGCTAACAGCTGAAATGCTTCAGACGTCATGGCAGTCAGCTAATGATCAGGAAACACTCTGTGTATCCTCCCTGGCCTCCCCTTCTTTCTTTAACAGTTTCCCTACGCTGTGACTGTCTCCCTTCCTCTTTCATTTTCCTCTGTGCTTCGTCCATCCTCCCTCAGTGTTTACCCCCCTCCCTCCCTCTCTCCCTCCATCCTGTGTCGCTCTCGTTACGCTTTCCTTCATTAGGCTGCTGTGCTGGTTGTAACAGTGGAGTAATCACATATGGTGCAGGGCACACATAAAGATGCGCTCCCGCAGGCAGCAGCTGCTGATACTAGCTGAAAATAGATCCCTGGTACGCTCAGCACTTTTCCTCCAGCAGCTTTGCTGTTTATCAGCAGCCCTGGATGCAGCCGGCCAGCCTCATTTAAGCTACCACTGCCTCACCATTACAGTCGGCATGGCCCGATCTACAGCAGCCAACACTGTGTGTGTATTTGAGTGTGTGTGCATGAAGAGACGCCGCTGGCAGTTATTTGAGTGCTCACTTGTTCAGGCTGCTGGAGGGTTTGTATTTTGTTCTTTTTGTGTGTGCTGCATATGAGAATATAAAGATCTTAAGTTATACGTCAACACACAAATCAAATGCATTGCATCTGTATCAATACAGAACTCGTATTGACTAAAAAGACAATTAATGCTGAGAAAGGAGCTGTCAGGGTTTCTAGAGAATTGCGACAAAACCTTTTTTGGAGAGGGAGGGTTGATTTTTACTCTTCAATTAGGCTGTGAAAATATGTTTTAAAAGACCACAGTCTTGACTATTAAACCTTGTAATGGGCCAACCTCCCAGTAATTTTTTATTTAAGACCATACATAATTTATGTCAGAGGTAAGATCTGATGGAGTTGACATCTTGCGGAGTTGACAAAAAATGAGATATTTATTAATTTCATAGAAGTCATGATGAGTAGCCATTTTATTTTTCAAAGTTGCTAAGAGTTCTCTTAATGCTTATCAAAATACTATTTTTTAAACCATAACTCATATTTAGTTTTGATTTAGAGGTTCTTCAGAGTTGGCCCTTTATGGTTGAGACACATCTGATAGCAATATTATTTAATTAATTTATGAAAAAATATAAAGCTTGCCAGTTCTTGAGGATCATTCCTGCCTTTCTTTAAACCAGGAAGTTAGCCAGGATTTCCTGTGATATAGCTGACCCCTTTTATGCCTGACGAAATGATGTTTTTGTAGAAATCTGACAGAGTTGACAAAAATCTGGGACACATCTTTAAAGGGCCAACATTTTCACAAACAATACAGTTTAAAACAAAGACAATTATGACAGTACATTTTCACACCAATCCTATCAGTACGTACTGTTAGTTTTAGATTTTCAAGGGTTTTAACACATTTTTTAATTGTTTGAAGTTGTGAATTCTTGTCTTGAACAAGGCTGTTTTCTGACACAATGCAAGTTTAGAAGGTAGAAAATGAAAGCACATCAAAATATTTTTTAAATCCTATTTATTTCATATATATATAAATCCTTTAAAAAATAATGTTTCACCCCAAAACGGAATTAGTGTGTTGATATGGTATGATTTCAAGGTTTATTTAGTAGGACATGATTTGTCCCAATTCTCAAGAATGGGTGATAAACTCTTTGATGTATGGTATGGTACGAACCTGAAAAAACAGAAAGAGAAACCTAACAAAACTGCTCCCATTGACAACTGATAATAACTATTTAACGAGCTAATACCAGCCTTTTGAACCTACTAGTTGGTGCCCCTTCCTACCCATATTTATGAGGCTGATAACGCTTGTTTAACTGAGTGATAACATTCAAACGGATGTCTGCAGTCACTATTGTTCCACAAAAAATATATTACACTGGATATATAGACCTATTTTTCATTAGTAAATAATACAAAAACTTAATTAATTACAAATATGTCTCATTTTTTATGGCTGCTAAAAAAATGATGCATGTTAATTGGTTTTTGCTCAATCAGAGTCCATTTTTTTATAAAGTGGCACCGTGATCGTGTGTTCAGACAGACTGTGGGGCAAATTCTCATCTCATGTTATTTACACAAACTTACTGCTGGACTGTTAGTGCAGTCTGTTTATTGAGTGTGTGTGTGTGTGTGTGTGTGTGACAGCTCAGAACTCAGCCAGGAGACTACATTTCTTTTTGCTACTTTCCACCCGTCGCTCTCTCCTTTTTCTTCTTGTCTCCATACCATCATGAATTAAAGTCAGAAAGCCTCGGGATAAGTTACAATTCTGAAGTTGAAACATTTTTAGATCTCTGAAATTTGCATCACCTACAGTGAATGTGTGGGCTTACAGTACACCTTGTGTAGGCTGTTGAAGAGGAATGCCCAAAGTAAAGTACAGTAGATACAGAGTAACAGGGATGCAAAGGCATTGTTCACTTTATATCCTCTCAGGAAACTCCTCTTTTGAAGGAACACTACACCTTTTTTTTTTAACACATGAATCAGTGTATTCATCATGCGGAGTACAACTCATCCTGTGTTGGATAATTTCTTCTGTGGCTCCACCAATGATGTCATTAGCTTGGGCTTGGAGAAACAAACTCAGGGCATGGACTATACCCAGTCCAGTGGAAAGATGCTTTTAGTTGCACTATGGAAGTTATAGGATTGTTGTTGTTTTTTTTGTCACGTGATTAATTTGCATTACAGTTTTTTTAAAAGTGTTGTTTGTGTCATTTGCACTGTACACCAAATCAAAATATAAAGCTTATTTTCTAAACAAGGTCCATGTTTTCTGAACTTTGCCACTGCAAAAAGAGGCATCAAGCAATCACATTGCACCTATACACCTAAAAACAACACAGAGGATCCATTGTCCGAACGCAGCATAACTGAAGAGAACTTCAGAGCATTTCACTAAAAGGCAACTCAATAAAGTTGCTTAAAGGTTGGGCTATACAACAACTTATACAACAACTATATAACAACTATACAGCAACTGCTCTGGGTCGGTAGGATCACAAATTTGCATCACTGCTGGAGAATCTATTTGCACCAAAATCTTTAATTGAAAAAAGTGTTGCAGGTGTTGCAAATCTGAATCACTGCTGATACAAATACTTTTCATGCAAAATATCTGCAGGCGAGTATTTCACATACAGTATTTGTGTCGTTTATTCCTCATGCACCCACGTGCAAAGGCCTTAAAGCTGAGGATATCACTAGCTCCTGTTACACTGCTTCTTTAAGACGAGAATTTTAAGGTGTTATCCTGCCTCGTCGTGCTTTGTAAAAGGTCCAGTCATGGAATGGGGTGACAGAGTTGTCTCCCCTTTAAGCTGGCATCGGAAGTAGTAACAGCGCCAAATCGATGTCTGTATAAACAGGACAGCCAGCAGGATGGGATCATAGGTGGCACGGGTGTGACATTTTGACGATGTGTTGTGCACGCGACCCACTGCTTTAAAAAGTAGCTGATAGCAGTTTGCAGCTAACTCGAAGAAAAGAATAGCACCCGAAAATGTCCTCAAATTGGGAAAAACAAAAACACAAAACAGAACACAATGAGGTCTGGGAGCTCCTTACCTTCTGAGCAGAGGACGAGATCGACCGCCATATAACAAAGATGGTAAATAATTGTTATTGTCATGTTATGCCATTGTTATTGTTTATAAATTTCTGTTGACCCATTTGTTATAGGTCACAATAGAGGCTGACGCTGTTAGGTTACATGTCATGCCCGTTACACCTCTTTTGATTTGGTGGTGCCGGCATGCTCTCCAAAATGACACATAATGCTGCTTTTGTTTGATTCTGTGTAAAAGTGCAAATGTGGCATAAAGAAGGGACTTTGTGTAAAAAGGGCTACAGCCTCTGCTGCATAGATTTTGCCCATTCTTTTTCTAATGGGTCCTGGAAGTCTTCCAGTTTTATAAATGTGCAATAGTAAATCTCTGGGGTACCCTTTCAATGCAGAAATAAAATTATTGAGGTATCGCCATTAAGATCATTCAACTAGCAACACGATTTGGAAGATAAAAGACCAGTCAGCAGCCTAAAAGGCACATGTAGTTCATCATCATATCATTCACAGTGAACAAGAGCATGATACTCAGATTCAGTGGAATCATGTATAGAAATGTGAGTGTGTGTGTGTGGATATATATGTTCCTGAGCAGTGCTGCAGCAGTAGTGTGGTGGATGTGCTGCGCTCATCAGTAGAGCGGATAGTCCAGTCAAAGCCTCTACCCTCCCCCCAATCCGTCACACTCACACACTCCCACCCACCCACTTACCCTAGCACAAGCACACACACACACACACACACACACACACACACACACACACACACACACACACACACACACACACCATCCCCCCTCACAGATATGGAGTCAGCAGCTTCCCCTTAACAATGACTGATATGCCTGGTGCTGTTGGACTGTCTGTTCGCCAGAGCTCACTGCAAGGTGCTTTAGACCAGAGGCATGCTACGTAGGAGGCTGTGGCCTGTGGATGTGCTGGGTTAACACAAGATAGATGGAGGTTCAACTGCAGTGCACCCGGCAGATCCAAAAAATACAGAAATATCTCATATTAAGTGTTTATATCAGTCCCATCACACATTGTACACTGTATGCAAACAGATGTGTATTTAGCATATCACACATCTGTTGTGACTGGTGCTGGTATGATGTGCATCATAAACATTTGGCTGTCTGTAGTCACAACACTGCAACTAAGAAATACAGCAGATGAAATGAACAAGAGAATTCAAAATGAGACCAAAAGCAAACACATCTAAATATTCAAGTGTGAATTTACATGTATTTTTACAGCATGGATTATTAAATGTGGTCACCACTATAGTGGTAATGTAGGCAATAAGGCCATAAGTAGTGACTTCTAAATTCATCTGAGAAATATTTCAAGGCTGTCATGGGCCACTTAAAAGAAATACTGAGAGATTTGACAGCTGTTGCTGTCAAGAAGAAGCGGCTCACTTCACAGTGCTGTGATTACAGTAAGAACACGTTTATTTATAGCTTTACAAGAGGGAATCACAGATTTTAGTGGCTTCTAATAAGCAACACAGTTTCATGGAGGAGAACAATGTATAATGGAGGAACAACACAATAAATGAATGGTGAAATTTATAAGTTACACAGGTTACATCATATATGTGACCCTCTTGAAAACAAGATAATACGTTGTTATATGATACATTTAAATCATTGCAATGGCCCTCACCAGATCTCAACACAGATGCACACCTATGGAAGATTTTGGAGCAACGGGTTACCACCATCAAAACACACATAAGGGAATGAGTTTGGCTGAAAGTCAAGTTGGGAGTTTTATATTTTAAAGCTGCAATTCTCATATCTGTTCTTTAATCATTTAATCCCCATCTGTATTTTGGGGTCATGTTTCATTCAAATTGGCACAGACACATCCTCCATTGTGCTGTTGAGTTCTGAGCCTCGAGCGTGCATTATCTCTAATTTCACACAGAATGTTTGAGAGTCAACAAGAAAGAAGTCAATAAAACATTGGCTCTATTAGGTTTAAACCTTTGCAAAAACAAAAAGCGTCAACATAATGCGCATGCTTATTCATTTTCCTGAAAATCCACAAAACCAGATGATTTAATACATTCTTAGACTCACTCCACTGACCTCAAGCTATTTTTTACTGACATATTTGCGTTTCCTCATGCATACTGCTTAGTTGTTTTTCCAGGCGGAAAAATCCACAGAGCAAATTCTGTGGTTTTTGAAGCTTGATTACTAAAGATTTTACAAGTGGGGTGTCTGGCAGAGACCGCTGGAACTCTGGAAGCTGCTGCAGCACTCACACAGTGTGTACCGTTGCACCTAGGGTAATTCGTCTTCTTGTTTCCCCCAACAAAGGCAGCAAAACAATCAGTAAACAGTGGGCTCATTAAAACCACATTGTAGCCTCTGTTAAGTCTTGTAAGAAAAACTTTACATCACTCAGCCTCTGAAAAGGTGCTTTGTAGAGCAAACAATACTGTCTCCGATTCAAAGTGAACACGCTGCAATTGTGCTTGCACCTTTTCTCTGTCTGTGGTTTGATTGCATTCCCCCGAGCACCTAACAGTAATGTGTTTGTCACCAGAGAATAACCAGGATAAAGCAGCAGGGGTTGGGTGCTAGAGCCTGAGTAAAGTGATGAATGCAACCTAGTGTGAACCCTCATGCTGATCTCCAAACAGCAGACAAGCCTCGCATTAAAGTCGGCTCTTCTGGCTCCTTTCTCTCGTCTGTGTGCTCTGTGACAACAGCAGCAGAGGGCGGCCTGGACTTCTGCAGGCTCAGGAGTTTACCTAATTATCTGGCATTAAGTCTAAATGGAAGGCTTCCCTCTATCATCCCTCGCCACATGGCCACAACAGGGATAAGCCCTAGTCTTACAAACCATTAGGCTTTACAGGCACTTGACCTGAGGATGCAGGGCCACTGACAGAAAGTGAGGCTTTGGGGCCGTGCCCTGATCGAGGCACTTACAGAGCAGTGTGCTGCTGGACACATTTATGTCAGTGTTGTGATGGTAAAACTCCAAAGGGTAAGCAAAGCAGTTTTAACCAGAGGTGGGACAAAGTCATTTGTTTGCAAGTCACAAGTAAATCTCAGGTCCTTAGACTCAGTCCTGAACTTTGAGTTCTGAGTCCTAAAGAGGTCATAATGTGCGCTTCAATTAAAAGGCATTTTCGAATTAAACAGGAAAGGAACTGCCCACTGGGAAGCTCCCCCTGAGTACTGCATACCATTGAGGGCTTTTTTATTCTGTTTGCATTCGCACCGCTCATGAGAATGCTAAACTGACGTACTGTAAGCCAGCTGGCGGTTGGTATATTACTATGACTTGTGCTTTGACAAGTCAAAATGTGGTGTATTTTCACCATCACATATATGTTCAGTATAGCCTGGACTTCACTGTCGAGCCAGATCCCTGTGTTTTCTTCCTTTTTTTTATTACAAGCTTCTCTGTTTTTTACACATGTAGTTGCATTGACTTTGTTTGACCAGTCAACGTACACTTACAACATCTAGACCAGTTACTGTACACTTCCGTCACTCATGGTTCCTCTTGTGCTGGGAGAGTATCTATTCAAAAGTAGGAGCTAAAATTGTCCCTTAAAAACGATGTTTTGAGAACCACAATTGTTCCAAATTCTTGCGGTGTGGGCACAACAAAAAGGAGGTTCTTAGAACTAGGTTGTTATAACTATGAAAAAGTTCTTCTTCAGTCTGAAAACCATGTAAATAGTGTCTGAGATAAAAAAAACAATGTCTAACTTTGGCTTTCCCTGGTAAATTAAAAATGTATTTCTCATATCAAGTAGCCCAAGTACCAAAATATCAATGATCAAAAAGTCTTAGCATGGTATCAGTGTCAAAGCCCTTGGAACTGTTGCCAAACCTCAGTGCTGAGGCTAAAACTCAAAGCCCCACCCCACTGTAGGTATAATCCACTAAAGGTCTTTGCTGTTTCTTTTTTTAAGAATTATTACCACTTGGCCCTCCAGCAATGTACTTAAGACAGACACAGATTCCTGCCACCAACAGTGAGTACATGTAACTGAATGAATATAAAGCAGCACTTGTGCTTCGATGTCTTACCCCAAGTAAGTAAGGGTTTTGCAAGTGCAAAGCAGTGACTGGAGTGGGTGTGGGCAAAACCAATGATATGACCACAGAGCAGACAGTGGTAGACTGCTGGAATGTCCCACAGGTTGTTATTATGAACATGAGGCTGGTCACACAACCTGCCAACATCCCCCGAGCACCAGATCTTATTTACTGCTGTATAGAATGTTCAGTGCTGACCTGATAAAAAGATTAACCGGTACTTTACAGTGTTTGTTTATGGTCGTTGGAGCTGTCGGGTTGTCTCACCACACTCCAAGTGCTCTGAACAATGGCTGTGCTGATGGTAATGCTGGCAATTTCCCTGTTTTTTTGCAGGTCACTGCCAGGGGATTCGCTCCATTGTTGCAGTTTGCCTACACTGCTAAGCTGTTACTCAGCAGAGAAAACATCCAGGAGGTCATCCGCTGTGCCGAATTCTTGCGCATGCACAACCTCGAGGACTCATGCTTTCGCTTCCTGGAAGCTCAGCTGCGCAGCGAGGAGGATGGCTTGCTGCTCTGCCACAAGGTGGCGGCAGGAGGCGAACAACTCAGAGGATGAGAGCATGCAGTCAGAGGCAGAAAGGCCCACTTCCCCGAAGGCACGACGGCGTGCTGACGCCCTCACCAACTTCGGACACCCTGACGATGATCGGCTAGCAATGGCTATACCCAGTAACTTCGCAGATGGCCGGCTGGACTTTGATCGGCACGGAGCGTCAGACCTGCCGCGATGCCCCAAGTACAGGAAATACCAGTGGGCTTGCAACAAGCACAATAATGACACCTCCTCACACACCAGTACCTCAGGTTTTCCAAGCACATTAAAGGAGAGCAGCGTTAGCGGGGCAGTGCCAGGTCAGGGCAGGCTGCCTTTGGCACAGATCAAAGTTGAACCACAGGCAGAGGAAGAGGCCGTCTCATTGTGCCTGTCAGGGGACGAGCAGGACGTCAGGGATAAGGACAGTGTGACAGCCATGGAGATGGATAACCCCATGTCTGTGGAAAGAACCAAGAGAACCAAGTCCCCTTCTTGCCTCCGAGCCTTCTTCAAGAAAGGGGTGGACCTCCCCAGTCTGCCCAACACATCACAGCAGCTATTCGCCAACAGACTTGTCTGCCCCCAGGACAAAGGAAACTCTCAGGGAGATCATAAAAAAGACTTCAGGCCTTTCACTGGGGAGCTGGGTCTGTCTGTTACATCCCCAAAGGACGTGGACGGTTTCCCTGCAGGGTTGTCCCTCAAGTCCGCTTCCTGCGATGGGGTCTGCAAACAGGAAGTTGAGCTAGATCGCCGTAGTGTCATATTTTCCTCAGGGGCCTGCAACCGTCTGGGAACCCCAGCACATTCCTACCCTGGTGGGAACTCTTTGGAGATGGAGCTCTCTGAGCACATGCCAAAGGGCCTGTGGGCTGGAGCCAGCCAGTCCCTCCCCACCTCCCAGACCTATTCTCCCAGCACCACCTCCACTGAGCCCCCACTCCTGTGCCGCCCACGACCCAACACCAGCTGCCCAGTGCCAATCAAAGTGTGCCCGCGCTCGCCGCCTTGTGAGACACGCACCAGGACTTCCAGCTCCTGCTCTTCATACTCATACGCGGAGGACGGCAGTGGAGGCTCTCCCTGCAGCCTGCCCCAGTTTGAGTTCTCCTCCTCTCCATGCTCCAACGTGGCACGCTGCCTCAATGTGGACCAGCAGGAGCAAAGCGTGGGCGGGGATCCCCTTTTCAACCAGGTGCGGCCCAAGATCAAATGTGAGCAGTCCTATGGCACCAACTCCAGCGACGAGTCAGGCTCCTTCTCAGAGGGAGACAGCGAGTCCTGCCATGTACAGGAGCGAGGGCCAGAGGTGAGTGTAAAACACTGTCTTTAGCATGTAACACACAATGTAGCCATTACACTCAATTCCGCCATGGCTAATTATATCGCAGTGCCCCGCTCTCCAGGTCTGCATTAGCAGTCATTAAATCATCATGTAATTGAAGCAGGAGTGTTCAGTACAAGATTTACAGCATCACCAAAGGGCACAGATGTGCTTTGATATTATTAATCTGCTTTATGCACTGCTGGAGATCTGTGTAATGAGTCTGAATATGTGAGCCCAAATGCACCAGGACAGTCAAAATGCAGGAGGCTGTGGTGCTGTTTTAAAGACTGTGACTGGTTCATCATCTTAGCTGAGAGTCGCGTGTATGTATGAAAAGCACTGCAGGCAATTGAAGGCTCAGGATTCTCCCAGGGTAAAACTGCCCTCTGAAGTGATTCCCTCTGGCTCTATCTGTCTCCCTGCCAGTGCCAGCTAGCCTAACTAGCTCATTTTATCCCAGTAGAAACACTGACATCTATAATCCGCCTCTATAAATATGCATATGCTAATTCTCAGTGAAGGCTCGCCGACTTCTGACATTCCTGATCTATCGACAATTAGCGGTGAAGGTGTGCAGTGCATTGCAAAGGGATTACAACCAATACATTACAGCAGTGATGTGCTACGGCCATAAAGTTTTTATGGCCGGCGGTTGCAGTGAGTTGAATGTGAGTGGGCGGATGGTTCAGCTTGGTCTCATGACGGGACTGCAGCGCAGCTCTACAGTGCTGACAAGGATGAATAGCCAATCCTGTAATCATCCTCCCCTAATCCACCTGGGCAGACGTCCTCCAAGCTGCAGACTAGACGACTGTTGTTGTTTACCAGGTAAAGATCAGTGAGGGACCCTCTAATTCACACATGGAGCACAGCGCAGGTGTAATAATATCAAAATGAGCAGATTTCCCACCTGAGGGGAAGCGGAAGGCATTAAAATCAATTTGCAAAGAATAGCTTTGCTTCCTTGCAGCGCTGCTGTTTGCTCATTTTAGTGATTAAAATTTCCTACCACATCTCAGGCCTTTTGCTGCCGTTGCTCTTAGGTGAGAACCTTGTATCTCCATAAATGTCTCTCAAATGCTTGAAAAAGGAGCTCTTTTTATGTCCTTGGTTGGGATTTGAAACACTTTTACAGTAAATTATGTACACTACAATCAGTTATGAGGCTTTCACATGACACTAGCATTGTCATATGTCTTTCTCTAGACCGTGACATCATGTTGGCTGTTGCAGAGCTTGAACTTGTGACCTTTTGGTTCCACGAGGCTCCGTGTTACCACCAGGCCGTCTCCACTCTTGTGATGTTGCATTCAGTGACGTTTGCTTGAGGTGCAGGCAGAATTATTTTTGATAAGCTCGGTGGAGAGAGGCTGCTCTAAGTGCACAGAAATGGAGAGAGATAGAAAGTGGTGCGTTGCCATGGCAATCAGATTCAAAGAGCAAGTCGTGTGTTGCAAGGGTTGGAGCTACATGACAGGATTGTGCTTTTCCGTGGAAAGAATTCAGTTGCACAAACAGAGCAGCAAGATAAAGAGGCTCAGCAGTAATGTGTAATTATTACCTTCACGGCGTGGCACACAACACCCCTCGCCATTAGATTTATGGGCCTTTGAAGGGCCTGCCGAATGTGCCGCTATAAATTATGTGGGATTGATATACAGCGCTGAGCTATCAAGCGGGAGAGCAGCCCAAAAAATGTCTAGGAGACATTTCAGTTCCCTTTGTCATTTCTTTGTGTGGGTATGACTGTGTTTATATATGTATGTGTCAGCCATTGTTGGCGCTCCATTACTCCACACAATATCCTCTGTCAAATCTCTATTGACTTACACAGGGTTATCTGCCAGCTTTCCACTCACTATCACAGGCTGTTGATAAGATCCTTCATGAATGAATGTTTCCCAGGTCTGTCTGTTCTTCAGTTTATTGCACCAGCGTTATAGTGGAGGTCACAGAGAGGTAGTTACAAAGTGAAGCTGAGTGTTAGGTTACTCTCCCTTGGCCTTTCTGTGGTGAAGAAGTGCTACCTCATGCTTCCTGGGCCACTCATTTTTCCTACCACCCCTCTCTGTAATCTGGCCGTACAAACAAACATGGAGAAGGCTGGCCTCGCTGTGTTTGCAGAGTAAATGGCAGAGGGGGAAAGCAGCTTTGGTAAAAATAGCTGCTGCCCTGGACTGCAGACTGGACACAGTGAATCCCGATGAGGAAGGAAGTCGTTAAAGTGCAGGGCAGTTCGACCAAAGCCTAGTCATTCAAGGTAGCCAGAGTCACTTGAGGTCTCTGGGCAGCTCCTGCTCTGTGGTTATGGGCTGTTGCGTTCATGTGAGCCACATCTGAGAACCATCAGCAGCTTCACGCAGCAGACAGCACAGAGTCTCCTTAAAAGAGAAACACAGAACGTTTGAAAAAAGATAAACACATTCCTCTCTTACAAATGAAAAGTTAGACCCAAAGTTGGACCCAAGTAAAACTCTTTGAGGGGCCTGACTGATGTATTGTCCCACTGTGGTTTAGATCAAGCTCATACTCTACTTGTTACTGCGTAAAAGCAATGATGGAATTAACTATATTCAACCTATATTCAAATAAAATTATGTATGAAGGGGAAGCAGAAAGTTCTGGAAATTTAGAGTGCTGATATTATTACAAAAAAAAATAAAGGTCCAGTGTGTAGGATTAAGTGGATATATTTGTTGAAATAGAATATAATAGCCTAAGTTTGGTCTTTTCTTTGGTCTATAATCACCTGATAATAGGAACCAAGGTTTTATTACCTCAGAATGAGCCATTTATATTTACATAGGGAGCGGGTCTTTGTCCATGGAGTCCGCCATGTTGTACCACCATGTTTCTACAGTAGATAAAGTCATTCACTTTTTCAAACCCACCACCATTGTTAGCAGCCTATCTGCAATGAGAGCATCAAAAAAATGACAGATTTTGTTATCGTGAAACAGATTTATTTAGTGTTTTTACCAGTTTTAATCACCTGAAACCTCTGAGGATAATTCAGCTGGATTTCTGATGGGGCTGGTAGGATTTTTTCATTTCAGGGAATCAGGGTTATGATTGGATATTGTTAGCTTGTCTGTTACTAGATTTAATGAGACTTATAAAGTGGAAAAAAAGGTATAAAAAAAAGTGGAATTCACAAGTAATAAAATGCACCCTGTCTAAATTCAATGCACTGTGAAAACTTGGTGTGGTTGCCTAGTTTGTGGTGGCTAGCTAGTGTTAGCAAACTTTAAATAGCCTCTTGCTGTATAAGACATCACTGAGTCAGTCCAGTTATTTTGTGCCTCTTCTGTACTTATGCTACTGTTACACTATGATTTGACATTATCCCCTTTTGCCACAAAATGTTAGCCAGATTCATTAGCAATAAAATGTTCTTGCTAATGCTAATGTACGCTAATGTTTAGCGAACTTCGAATAGGTATTTTTTAACTGATTTAACCGATTGTTCCTTAGCATTTATCACTATTCTAGAATAGTCATAAAATTAAAAAAAAAAGTCGTATCAATAAGCCATAGATTGCTGCAAAGATGACGTTTTATTGTAGGCCATCCCGGAAGTTAGTGTTGCCCTGGTTTCCTCCTCAAAAAGCTAGCAGGATTTTCCATTGGATTTTGGATTATTGCGGAAAATAAGCTCTGCGGCTAACAAAAGTTGATGATACTTTGTTTTGGTCAGCAAAATAATCTTCACAAATGAACACCACTGGCATGATTCTTTACGTGTAAACACAGTTGCCAGAAATAAGCTAACGTTAGGATATAAACAAACTACACTATGGTGGCACGGGTTTAACATGGCTGCCAAAGCAAAGCTGTAAAACTGTGTTTGGTTTGATGATGTTTCAATTAGCCACTTGTTATCAACTGCCTTTTTAAAGATATGTAAAAGCTTAAAAATTCACGAGTGGTTTAGAACAAAAGAGGAAAGTCTGCTACGCTTGTGATAACCACAGACCTTATTTCAGGCATCTATTTAAAAACCCATTCAAGAACCCATTGACTTCAAGACAAGGTAACCAGAAGTGAAAAATGCTCAGTTCTGAAATTTAGGACTCATTCCTGTAATATTCTATTAATTGTATTTTTGATCTTACTCAGAAATATTGTCATTACCGCTTTAGCCTACTTGGTTTGGTATGACTAGTAACTTCAGGCAGCTAATTTAGCTTACGTACCAAACATTCGGCAGATATCACTGTAATAGACATTACTGAACCAGTTCACTAACTGTTATGACTGTGCTGTGCTTGTGGTACTGTTATATTATGTTTTAGCATTTACCATCACCCCTATTGCTGATTAAATCTGAATGCAAAGCAGTTTTGTTCATCCAGTAGGCTGCACTTTATGACCAGTAGCATATGGAGGTTAACGTTCGCTAATTTAAGAAAATTTAAGATAAATATTGTTGTGTGACTGACATCACTGTGTCAGTTCACAGACTATAACTCTCCTTTATTTGTGTTACTTTTACACTAAATTTCTCACATTTATCATGTCTGCTTTTTAGTAAAGTTGTGTAGGCTTACAGTGATGGCCTTAATTTCAGCTGTTTTGCCATGGCTTTCCAGCAGAACCATATGATAGGACTTAACAGAGAATGTATCATGCATCTCTACGCAGCATTTGTACCTCAGTCTGTCTCCTTCTCTCTGTGCGTCTCTCAGAGGTCCCAGTTGCAGTGTAGGCGTTGAGCTCATTCTAGCGTATCGTCTGGCCACAGCGGTGAAAGTATTGATCTCAGAGCGAGTGGGAGGAATGAGGAAGTAGTCCTGATACATCAGCACATTGTTTGTTTGCTTTTTTTGTTATTAGGCAAAACATGAAATAGAAAGAACGTGTGACAGGAAGTGCACAGACCTTAATATCAGTTCTGCTACCATTTCACGATGCCAGAGAACCTTTGCCCTATTCTAGATATGATGTGGATGTGGTCTGAGTCCAGTCTGCCATTCATAATGTCAGCTGTGGAGATGTTTAGCCTACTGGTTTTAGTCACATGCAATAGTGATAATAGTGTATGCATACGATGAAATCCACTAACTGGTGCCTTTTTTCAAGTGATGTTCCCCTTTCATCCCTGGGTACTATGGGTAATTTATTAAAGAAATATAACAAAAATAATCAGAATTAGCTAGAAAATAGGTGTTCTTAGTGGTTACAATGCCTTAGTATAGCATAGTAAATGTGGAAATACAGCATTTTTGAAATGATGTAATGGAATGCAAACACATGGCAACAAAAATGTGATGATAAGAGTGCCTGAATGGGAGCAGATTTGGGTAGAGTAGCTGTTAAAGTCTAAAAATGAAAAAGCAAAGGAGTCTTGTCTGCACACTCTGTGATAAGTGAAAGGAGATTTCTTCAGTCTAACATCAGAGGAATGTTTGCCCATTCATTTCCCTCTTAAATCTGTATTTAACAAGGGCGTTGCATATAAAAATCTACTTATGGTAACAAAAAAAGCCTTATTTTATAGCCTACAGAGTACGCCGAGGGAGACTTGTTCAAATTGAGTAAGAGGAGTGCTGTTTACCCAAGCATTTTACTTTGAAATCTATATTTATCTAGCTTGATGCATTTACAAAAAATGTAGTATCAAGGTAATGAGATACAGTGCCTCTTCATTACCCCCCAAATCGCCCCTGGAGCATATGCTGCATTGCTCCAGAGCGCTGAGTGGAGTGGGACAAATATAGAGACCAAACAGGAGATATTTTTTGTGCTTTTATTTGTAGCTTCTGCAGAGAAGAGGATAGTGTGTGTGTGTAGTGTGTGTGTGATCAGGATGGAGAGGAGATCCCCAGGATGCTGCTGCAGCTGGGTTACAGCACACCGTACAGTAGAACGTGGGCCCTCAGGGCCAGCTGGGGCACAGAAACAACTCTATTCCTCATGCAGGGCCTTCCATCCTGTGGTAGTCCTGGAAGAACGGAGACATTTAGCATCCATGCAGTGGTAATCTGCAAAATTCTTGTTATGTTGATCTTGGCTATGTCGTTGCAGCCTGGCAGCTAGTGCTGCTATGTTTTTGCACTCAAATTCCCAGAAATAACTTGGCAATCAAACAGTGTGTCCAGTACTGCAAGTTTGGTGTTGTGTTGCTTTTTGGGATTTTCTGTTTATGAAGTTTGACACTTTGTTCTAATTAACTACACATTTTCTCCTTGTGTGTATTCCAAACAAACTGCAGTTGCTGCTTCCAGCAAAGTAACAAGCATCAGATGATTTTTCAAAGCAAATCTCTACATGACACTGAATGCATCTTACATAAATAAAGCTTTTATGAACCTAGAACAGGTTGATATTATCAACAGTCATTTATTTATGAAAAAGTGTCGCAGATTATTGCTTTAACCCCCGGGACAGAACAGTTACTGCTGCACCTCTCCACATTATCTTTATTAAGATCTGACTCAGGACATGAGTGTGTGATGATTCTTTATAATCCCCTTAACAAGCATGTAAAATATAACAGGGTTAATTACAGAGATAGCATGAAACACAAATGTGCAGAATTCTAAACCTCACATTACAAGATAAGATCTCATTTTAGTTTGGATAAGATAAGGGACAGGTACTACACAGAGCAGAGCCAGAGGTGTGGAGCTGCAGTCATTTTAGAAAATACCCTCAGTTTTTATAGCAAACTGTCAGAGGAAATATCAGCGTTGATAGCCCCAGGGCCTGTGTGAAAGTGCTTTTGTGGGAATAAAGAGAGTGTTAAAGCTCGAGAGCAGGTCAAGAGACTGCAGGTGAGGGCAGAGCACAGTGCCCCCTCCCAGTCATCCACTGAACCTTTCCTCCCTGCTACAATTCACGTCAGGTCTCAGGCTGCTGCAGGCTGCCAGCTGCCCAGCCTCGCACACACACTGCAGAAACATCCTTCCTTAATAATCAGTCCTCACATCACTACTCAATCTTAAAAAAGTTGTTTTAAAGTAAAAAATCAGAGAGAATTGGAATAGATTATTTTACTAATATGAAGCAAGAATTTACTTACAACTGGTGTTAAAGGCAGATTTCAGGAAATGGATCCATCATATATATACATATATATAAAAGGAAGCATGCATCTATTCATGGACAAGAGACCTTTGCTCACTACAGTGCAAGTTGGAAATGTTAATGGCGTCCTCTTCAGCTGAGCTGTAACATAAGCTAGCTCAGTAGTGCTAGCTGAGCTGCATGGTGATACAGCTGGCAGGTGTAGTTCAATAGAAAATAACACTAATAATAATAATGATATAACACGACAGGTAACAACTAGCCTGGTTCTGTCTAAAGAATACACTTTGTTTTGAAGAACAGGGAATTTTCTGCACAGAGCTTTTATTTTGAAGTGCTGTTTCGTGTTGTAGAGTCAGTGACTAAGGGACAGCTACTTGAGAGAGACAGCAAACTAGCTTGATGACATGGCCAAACTCAAGTATGACACTGAGTATATTAAACTGTGTGGACCTCTAAGGAGAAATCTGGAACCCCTGGCTGGACCATTTGGGAACCACTGGTCTAAAGTCTAAAAACATGCTTACCAACATTTTTTAAAGCTCACCAATTAAAACATTTTGTCCTGTTTGTTTAATTCAAACACAAACAGAAATGTAATAAGGGTTTTAGGGGGGTTCACAATATGCTGGCACTATTTCTTGACAAACAGCAGTTTATTCATCCGCTCAGTACTTTTGTGCAGTGCCTCCAGCAGGGTTAAACAAATTAGATCTGTTAATCAGTGAGCTTTAGAGGTGCTGGTAAGCTTTTTTTCCACTTTAAATAGAGCCAGGTTAGCTGTCTCACTCTCTTCCCAGTCCTTACACCAAGCCAGACTAACCACATGAGCTCTGTACTGGCACAGACATGAGATTGATATTGAGCGATATCTCCAACAAGTCCTCCAACCCATAAGACCATACAGGTTGTATGTCCCTACCCTCTAATACAACCCACAGGAGTGTTTCTAAAATGAGCACTCCTTCCTGCGGACAACAGAATGGCTCGTATATAACCGTTGTAGTTGGCAGTTTCAAATACATGGTTAATGTTGTGAAACGGTTGCAGTTGCACCAAAACTCCTTGGTTAGGTTTAGAAAAAGAAACATAGTTTGGCTTAAAATAAGTGTTTGGTACTGTTTGTGTTTGCCACTGGTGGAAGTTTAACGCAGGTATATGGGGTATACCCACCTCTTCTTCTGGCTGTTTACAGTATGCCCACCTATCAGCCAAAAAGCTACTGGAATATTTAGGAGAGTATACCCACTTAATCTTTGGTAACCTACACATTTACCTAGTATTCCCCCCAGGCTCACTCTAAAGTTGTCCTTTCACATCGGCACGATACATGACTGGTCACCGTTATTGTTTAATGGCAATAATGGCCAGTGGCGTCAGGGGGAAACATGGCGGGACAATAACAAAAGTTAAGGTGGCCAAAATCCAAGTAGGGCAGGTGAGAGGGGTGGTGCATGGCTGGTGTTCGCTTCCCATAAGATCCCGTAAGACCTTGTGTGCGTTTTGGCACATTGTAACCACATGTGTTTGTTGTTGAAGGAGAAAAAATAAATTTGCGGGGTTGTAGAGACGTAGTACATTCATTTTAAAGAGACTGTATGAGTGCCTTGCACGTCATATCTCAACATGGAGAGTCCATGACCAAATGTCAATATGTGACGAGGTCGGAGTGTGTTGTAAGAGTGCACTGCCGCTATACCACTGTTACTAATTTAACATAATGTGATGTATTTCATGTGTCAAACCTGAAACATGCCTTCTGACGAATTATAAATAACTAAACACTGAGTTTTAGTTTCACATGGGACACAAACACTGGTCTCCGGATGACAGTCCTGTGTTTGTTTGACCCTACCACAGTAAGCGGACTTTATCGCTCCGTGTATCGCTTCCACTTTTGCCCCTGTCTAATTGCTACAGCCACTAGAGGCTGCTGCCCTACAATAAATGTAAATATTGGTCACAATTTCGGCTAGTACAAATGACCAATGTGGTCGTACTTTGGAGGGAAGCCTCGATATCACCTGGAAAGAAAGCACATAAGGCATTTCTCAAAATTTTGAACCTAAGTGGAAGAGAAGTATTTTTAGGCTTTGTTTTAAAGGAACATTTTTGCCAAACACGCTGTAAACACACCCCAGAATTCTGTTTGTGTTAGATACAAAAAGAAGGGGTCAGTGTATTTAAAATGTCAGGCTGCTCCTTTTAAAGAATGTATTCTACTGTGCTGTTTTTTGTTTGTGTGTTTGTTGCGTATTACGTAGTTTTTTATAGTTCAGTCCCCCTATGATATTAAAATTGTACGCAACATCACTAAGAAGAAGTCTAGTAGGACAAAGAAGACAAGCAGTCAGAAGATCAGACAGAATTCATCCACACTTGATGAAAGTAAGACCCAAGCTTAAAGAGAACATGTATTGAATGAACAAAAAATCAGCAGGTGAAAATGATCATCTCACCCCTTTGACTGAATGTTTCACTTGCCCCACATAAATAGTATTTTGAGCCTGAATTTGAGACTTTGAAGCATCCATTATTTTTTAATAGTGCACGGTGACGGGGCTGAGGCCCAGCACAGCGCTGCTCCTGTTATCAGATGAGCCCTACTTTTCACTCTGTACCCCATTTGCAGCATAATGACCCAGAGAAAGAGAGTGACTGAGGGTCGGGAGGAGGATTGAAGAGAAGTGAGAGAGAAATGTAAATCCAGAACAGTTGGGTGTGAATTTATGACCACCGCTGAAGTGTACTCTGTCATCCCAGCCTCGTTGCTGAACTGGGTCTCGCGGTGAAGCAGCTAAATTTAGCCGTCCCCTGCGTACCGGTGACTGGTGGATGAGGGGGAGAAAGAAACCATCACAAGGTCGCAGCGTCTCCTTCCCCTTGTTTTTTTAGCTGGGTTTTGCCATCAGTCCCTGTAGGGAGAAAGCTCACCTCTGTAAGTGCTAAGCTATCTAATCACAAACAGAGTTGTCTCTGTCCTCTGCTTTGGATGAAGCCGGCAGCTCGTACTGATGTTTTATAGCTTTCCCCACGCCTCTCTTTGAGGCTGGAGTTGTCATGCCCTGGCAAAGTATCGAGAGCCGAGTGTGGCCTTGAAAGCTCGGGTCATTATTTATTCATGTGTCTGCATGCAGATGTCGAGCTGAGATGAGAAATAGGGCTCCTGGCGGCTCAGAGGGCTGCACTTCTAATGAGGAAACTCAAGCCATTTTCCCTCTCAGGGATAGATTGACATCTAGATTTGCTCTTCACTGAGGAGTAATTTCGATTCTGTCATGAGTAGGCACCTTGCTTTATCCCCCTGAGCGCGATGCTTACACCAGGTGACGCCTCAGCCACCGCTGTGTACCGTCTGGTGGAGAAACAGAGCTCAGCCACCTCTGCTGCAGCCTGCGCCTGTAGTCATCTGAGTGGTCTCCAGGGAGCATCTGGCCCGGCTCGAACAGCCAGGTACAGTGGGAGTCGCAACGCTTGCTCCTCTTTCTCGTCTTTCTAGTCTCTTCCTCCTTTGTTTGACTTCCTGCGCTCCTCAGAGGCAACCACGGGGAAGGAAAAGGGAAAGGGAGAGGAGAAAGAGAGCTGCAGCTCGTCTCATCTCTGCCAAGCTCTCCGGCTGTCTTCCTCTGGCTCTTTGTTGTGCCTCCACTGCTTCACTCGCTGCCTAAAGCTACAGATCCCTGGTGCACACAGATACCGCTGGGGTGGATCTGCCTATGATGTGCTTATCATAAGGTTTGCCATCACCTGAGGGAGAGAGAGGCCGACTTATTGCTGCTCTCCAAACTGAGAAAAAAGAGAATAAACACATACAACCCTGATATGTTGTCATATCAGCGAAGAAATACCACACGGCTTTCTGATGTTGGTTCACGCCGCCAAATCAGTGCTGCATTTATTCCACTAATTCTTTTGTTCTGCAGTCTGCTGCAGATATTCATGCCCCCAGAAATCACCTGACACTGATTTGGATCAGGTTGACAAGTCACTGCCCCCCTCAATCTGTCACGCTGGCATCTTTCCAGGTGCTAAGGGACAGATGGAGAGGGGCTCTTTTCTTGGATCACCTTTTCCCCTCTGCTCGAGAATGTGCTACATGTTAAATATAAGGCGGAGAGAGACGAAGGCTCACCGAGTCCTGCTCTGTGAGGCATGTGAGGCAGTGCTCTTTTGCCATCTTGTGGTCACATGTAGTAACTGTCCCACAGTAAGTCGGCACAGTGATACATTGACTCACCTTGTAAATTCTTCTCTAGCCATAATACTTCATTAATCTCTCTTGTTAAATCACACAGGAGATGTTTTTGTTGTTTGTTTGAAATTAAGATGTAAATCATGTAAAGTAACTGTGGCTCAAAAAGTATGGAGTCCTGTGTGTGCTACAAAATTAGAAAACAGAATTTAATTAAAATCAATTACTAACTTCTTCATTCGTTCATTTTCCGTAACGGCTTATCCTGTTGGGGTCATGAGGGATCTGGAGCCTATCCCAGCTGACACTGGGCAAGGGTGGGGTACACTCTGGACAGGTCACCAGACTATTGCAGGGCTCACATTCACACCTACGGACAATTTAGAGTCACCGATTAACCTGCATGTCTTTGGACTGTGGGAGGAAGCTGGAGCACCCGGAAAAAACCCATTTATTGCAATAATGCAAAATGGAAAAATCCCATTAGCTTTTTGTCGAGGGAACCAGGGCGATGCTAACTTACAGGTTGGCCTACAATAAAACGTCATCCCTGCAACACTCCTGTCGCGGAGTTAAAGGCAGCATCATTTTTGTTCCACTATGGTCCACACCACCTATCAAGATACAGAACTAAAGAAAGCATCTGTCTGGAATGTGGCGAGTGCTGTTCTATTCCTCTCAATGGCACGCGTTAACAAAATGTGAGCTGTTATGCTGCATAAGAAGTTAGGTAAATGTATTACTGAGTTGTTTCAAAGCCTTCTCCACACTACCAGTTATATAACTGGAGGAATACCAAATCCTGTGCAATTAAGGTAACTTTTAAAGATATTGGCTCTATAAACATATCATAATCCCCTCTGGAAAACCCACTACGTGCAATTTCTGTGCATTTGTATAATGCAACTTCCTCCTGAGGCTGTTAAAACCTGAAACAGTCCCAAGCACACTGCTAAGTAAATAACAGGGGAGCAGCTACTATGTGAAGGCGGCACAAAGGCAGATGGGGTGTTAAGTTGTTCTTCAGATTGTGAATTTATAAACTCAAAGTAAAAATAAAAGAATAGATTAAACTTTAAGCTAATGCTCTACACAATCTAAACGCACAAAGATTATTGAATTTATTTTGACTGGTTTAATCTTTCATCAGGTCTGTGTGGGTGTGCACAAAGTGTGTCTGATTAACGTCTCATTCATTCTCCTGTTGGTTTTGTTTCCCTTGTTTTGGAGTGACAGCTTACATCACTACGATCCTTATTTTTTTTATTTCAACCTAAACAGAGGTCTAATCAAACAAAATCATTTTAAACATTTTAATTTTTTTGCTTCCATGTACTTATTCCATTTTACAGTTCATCTCATCTTTTTCCTGCTTTTTATATTTACAGGTTGACAAACGGAATGATTTTCTGTACTTTGAGTTCAGTATTGCATCCTTGATTTAATTAACCAATTCATAGTTGCTTTCCTCAATTAAAATGTATTCATGGATTGAATACTGCCAGAAGTCTATAATGATTGCAGTGGCACACTTCACACTTCATACAAAAGAAAGACAAATGTAGTATTTTGTACATTATAGGCAATTTTCATCCTTGTTAATTCATTCTCAAAAATAAATTAATTGCATCTGTCTTATACATGATGTCTGGTCTTTTTCTTTCTTTTCCAGGTGAAGCTGCCTTTCCCTGTAGATCAAATCACAAATCTTCCACGGAACGACTTCCAAATGTTGGTGAAAATGCACAAACTGACCTCGGAGCAGCTCGAGTTTATTCATGACGTGAGGCGGCGGAGTAAGAACCGCATCGCGGCGCAGCGCTGCCGCAAGAGAAAGCTCGACTGCATCCTGAACCTGGAGTGTGAGATCAGAAAACTGGTGAGTCGACTGTTTGCCACCAATACTAGCTGTCACCAACTGTTATCTGTCCATGAGACTCTCCTGTCTTCATTAAAGGGGACCTGTTATGCTTTTCTTTATTTTCTATCATATGTATATATATAATGTTACAGTGTCAGTTATAGTGACAACTAAAACAGAGCATTTCAGACAAAATGTTAATACAGGTGTTCCAGGATAGACAGTATGAGGAAAATAAAGGTTTTTTTTTTAATTAAAGCATGTGAACATGTTGTAGTAGAACCCAGAATACAAGAATGAACCAGATAATGAGCATAATAGGTCCCCTTTAAACACCTAATCAAAAGGAATAACATTTACCTCAACCACCTCCAGAGCAAATCAAAGGACATAATGATGTGATAAAATACTTGTTCTCAGATGGGCTGGTATTATTTAGAGCAGCTCCACTCTGTCAGCACTTTCACACCATCAGAGTGCCCTCTGGTCGCCATGCTGAGTGTGTGGAGCAGTGTGTGGGATGGTGAAGCTCTAGTTCAATCTGCAGTGATTTTTTTCTGTAATGGGTTTGAAACTGAAGGTCTTTGATTTGTTCTGTCAGCTCTTGGAAATGTTGCAGCAGTGTCTTCAGTCCTGTGATAGTAATGACAATACACCTTTTGTTGTGAAGCACCTCTTATACATAAGATGCAGCTCCAATGACTCACAGGCTGGCGTGCTCCAGCTGTATGCAGTGACAAAGAGAGTTATCAATTAAGAGGAGGAGAATAACGTCCAATGTCATAATACAGCTGACTTTTCGATAATAACACATTTAAGCACAGCATATCAAAGGGACATTAAACATAGATTGACAATATTTTTTACCAAGTCTGTCTTACAGGGTAACGTTGATATTTTTCAACCCTTTTTTCCATGTTTTTTGTGACAAATGAGAATCTTTTTTTTTAAATACTCCAGTATTGAAAGATAGGGCTGCAGCCGGCAGTAGCAAAACAGGCTACATTGTAATCACTTGAGGCGTGTTGAAACATCAGTTTACGTCCATTTAAAGTGCTTGTTTTTGTCACTGACAGGCTCTGATTGCTACTCTAAGTGTCTCACAACATCATGGAAAGGATCCCTACAAAGATAGGATCCTTTTTGTTTAACTAGAAACAGCCCCAAAATCACAATCGCCCAAGTCACAGTAAATTTATTAACCTAAAATACCCTTCATTCAAAGTGGACAGCAACAAAATAAAACACATAAAAGACATCTTGCTTTGTCTTTCCACTGTTCCAACAGTAACCAACTCTAATTTGGTTGAAATAAACCCTTAATTCACCCAGTTAGATGTATAAATATGCTGGCTCTATACACACTAAAATGGCTGTTTATTTAAATGGAGTCTGGTGGGTTTGGTGAAAGCAATTTCCAGGCTGTTTCTGGTTTTAAACAAAAAGGATCTTACTCTTTAACTAAAAGGTCTGTCTCTGTGGGGATCCTTTCCATAATTTTGTCTGACAATTAGTAACAATTTGATTCTATCAGCTGCAAAAACAGGCACTCAAAGTGAACGTAAATTGTCAGTGCACAATTGCCCATTAACATTACATTGCAGTCTGTTTTGCAGCTGCAGCACTCTCCCTCATTATCGGAGCAGGTTCAAAAATTGCTGTTCCCATTAGTCACATAGACACAAAAACATGAGAAAATAGGGTCCAGGATGAATAATACCAACGTTGCCCTTTAAAAGAATAGTCTGGTGCCCGTATGAACATTGGAGCAGGTTTGGTTGATATCTTTTTAGTTGGTTTAGTTGATATCTTTTTTCTGGCATTCATTGCAGTCAGCAAAGGGAGAATTTCATTGTACAGGGAAACGTTTTTCCTCACTGTGCATATGACAGTAAACACTTGAATCTTTGAATCTTGAATCTTGAATCTTCTTGCTTTACCCACCTCTGCTGGCATTAAGCAGGACCTTCAACAATACCATACATTAAAGTTTTATTGAATGAACTGAAACTCATATTGTGTGTGTGTGTGTGTGTGTGTGTGTGTGTGTGTGTGTGTGTGTGTGTGTGTGTGTGTGTGTAGGTGTGTGAGAAGGAGAAGCTGCTGACGGAGAGGAACCAGCTGAAGGCTTGCATGGGCGAGCTGTGGGAGAACTTCTCCTGCCTGTCCCAGGAGGTGTGCAGGGACGTCCAGCTGAGCCCCGAGCAGGCCCAGTCTTTACACCACTACTGCCCCGTGCTGCGGCCCGCCAACTCCACTGCCAGCATCAACGCTGCCCACGAGCCCAAGCCTGCCCCCAGCCCCGCCACCAACACCACCAACACCACCACCACCACCAGCATCGACCTCACCGCCCACTCGGGCTCGGCCACGCCGGAGCCCAGCTTCCACGGGTCGCCCGGGCCCTCAGAGAGCGAGCCCGACTCAGCCGTCAGGAACGGGGCGGACAAAGATACGGACGGCCGAGACGCCAGCTTGTACACACAGTCAGGGCTGTCCATGGAAAAATCCAACCAGACGGTAACGGTGGATTTTTGCCAGGAAATGACTGACAAATGTACAACTGACGAGCAGCCAAGGAAGGACTGTACTAAGTAGTGGTGGTTCTCTCTGTTGTTGTTTTTTATTATTTAATTTTACTCTTCTGACAAACCCTCTCTCGGGGTTGCTGAGACGGTCAGCCTCTGCCAGTGTTCACTGAAAAACAAGCTTTGTTTGTATTTATGTCTTTTTGTGCTGTCTTTTTTTTTTTTTTTTGGAACGGTTGACACTAAAGTTGTCTTAACAGCAGCAATACTGTTCTCCAGGTATTCTCCTCTTACCATGACAGAGTGGGAACTTCTCACCAAACCCTTACAATGGTGCTATACCCGCCCCGACAGCAACCTCTACAGTGGAGACTCTGTTCTTCATGTGTCACACATCACAACTCAAAGTTGAACCTCATCGGACCTAAACAGCAGCTCTCTTTGTCTCTCTGTGTACCAACAGTATCTCTGTTCCTGCCTTTCACATTTGCTCTTCTCTTTTTTTCCCACTCTGTCTCTATCAATCTTCTCTACCTCTTCCTGTCTCGCTCTTTTTCTCTCTTTCTCTCCGTCTGTGGTTCTTCTCTCGCTATATCTCAGTGGCCCTTTTCGTCACGGCAATTCAAACTCAGGAAAAAGAAAAAAAATCCTCTGAATGTTCAACCTAATTCATGGAAAATGAGAATACAGCTTCTGTACACGAGGAAGTTACGATGCAGTTAGACTGTAAAATGTTCATATGCAAAAATGTCTTCAAAGCGTCTGGCATTTGTATTTCTGTACAGGAGAACTTTGTACAGGCTGTAACCGAAAACATTCCTCCTTTGCCTTCCTCAGCACTGAATTGAAAGGAAAGAAAAAGGTTTTTTTCGCAGGCGGTTAAATGGCTATTTTTATTTCCCACTCATCAGCAATACCATTGTATTTGGATGTTGTAACGGTGACTTTCAAGTGCTTGTTTGGCAGAAATGTACATAGTATGGAGCATGATGACTGTAACAGTGATTTTGTACAGGTAGAGGCTTAGATGTTTCTTTTTTCACCGGGGTTATATCAAGCACCTTTTTGCTAAGGGAAAAATCTTTGCTTTGCTGTTTCCTGTCCTGCCTAACGAATGCTCCCCGTCACGGTGGGTGTTCTTAAACTCAGGAAATCAGCTCGATAACACATGTAGACACACACACACAGTACATACAGACACACGTGTCAACACACATGTCAAATTTTGAGCCCCATGCATGTATAAAAGTTAGACATTCGAGTTTATAACGCGAGGCTCAGGCCAGCTCCTCTCCACCTTTGACTCCTCTTTAAATGTGAAAAAAAAGAGTTCTGCCTTGTGTTTTTTGGAGGTAAATCTTATTTCTTATCAGTATTTGAAGATGCTATTTGTGTACACTCGCTTTGGGTTTCTTCAGTGTTGCCGTTTGATGTTTGAAGACAGCAGAAAAGCCAACATCTAAGACAGATACTTTCATTTTTTTCAAATTGATGCTGAATGAAACACCAATTGACAAAAAGAAAAAAAATATTGACTAAAATCAGGCACTTTGTTCCAGGCCCCAAGCGCTCAGAGCCATTTAGCACTTCAATAAGGGTCTTTGTCTTTGTTTCAGAGCCCTTAAAAGTCTGATTCTGGAGCACTTAAATTGGCACTTCAAGAGGAAAAACCTTGTTGATATGATCATATAAATATACAATTCAAAAATATCTCTATAAAGAAGACGTATCTGAAACATAAAAAGAAGCTAACGTTTTAGTATAAGAGTGTTCACACCTTATATTTGTATTTCTTTAGGAATTGAATAAGCTAATTCAGATTTCATTTGATGTGAAAGCAGTGTATGTGTTGTCCAAATGATTGAGTAACAATCATATAAGATAGTAACACGTTTGCCCTAATTGTGCATTTGTTTGAACATCCTCCTTTGTGATGTGCATGCATGCTGCCTATAGCTATAGGCTTAGTTAGTTTGTCTAGCTTCTGTTTGCCTCGTGAGTTCTCTACTGGAGCAGTCTGCTTTTAAAATGATATTTTTTAAAAATTTCTATGTATAAACAGGCAAGACAAGCTGAATTATGTCAGCCCTCACTAGAGGCGGGCTCTCGGTACGAGCAGGGCCGTACTCTAGCACAGAGGTTGAATCCAATTTGAATGTGAAGCTTTATTCATTGCTCAATAAAGCCCCAATCCCAAATGGCAATCCCTGTTAGAATAATAGAGAGCTCAAGCTAATGTCACCTCTAGACTAGCTTCTTATTTTCAAATTAATTACTGCTACAAGCTCCACCCCTTTTAATGACATCATATTTTCAAGGTAATCTAACCATTCTCATTCCCAGGTCGTCAAATACTTACGCTTTGTCACGGCCCTCGGCATCTGATAGCAACACACAGGGCACCCTTTAGCGTCCCTATGTGACACACATTGTAACACATGGTTAATATCATGAACATCACAATGGGGTTTAGGCAAGAAAACTACTTGGTAAGGTTTACAAAAAGATCTTGCTTTGGGTTAAAATAAGTATATTGTTTAAGTGGTGTAACATTACGTCACGTATTTACGTCACATTACATTAGCAAACAAAGTCAGTGCGCAATGACCATATGTAATTAAGTAACATTACATTACAACAACACTGACTTTACATTAAAACACCACTGACCTTGGTTTCACACAAGACATGGCGTGGATTAGTTTACATTGGAGTTAGTAGAAAGCTTGGTGTGTCTCATAAAGGGTGCTAAAGGGTGTCTTTGGCGCCAATATCACACAGCAAGGGGCATGACAAAGCATCGAAGACCTTGAAATGTGAACGGGCGGGGTACAAAATGTTTACACCCCTATCTGAAGGAGGTTCAGCTTTCCCTATCAGTCTGCACAGTAAAATCTGAACTCCAGAAAAACCTAATTCAAAATCACAATGACATTTGTGATGATGTATCACTAAAAATGCAGACCAGCAACACAACCTTGCTAAACAATAGTGATGGCCAAATGAAGCCTCATGAAGCATTTTCTGTATTTTCTGAGCCCACTAGATGGCGCTCTTGGTTGAGAGACTCAAAGAATAGCGATTCAGTGTGCTTTCAACCTTTTATTGAACAAAAAGTGCCATCTAGTGGGCTCAGAAAATAAAGAAAATGCTTCATGAGGCTTCATTTGGCCATCACTACTAAACAGCATGTTGTGCGGATCATGCACAGGCTTTAAAATCACAAATGATTCAAATTCTTGAAATGACTGCAGTAAATAGAAATGTACTCCAAAAATGTAAACCTCATATAGTCATAGATCACAGGTCAAATGGTGGTGCTACTAAGGCTATACTTAGACTGCAGGCAAATCAGATTCGTTTCTCTAATCAGATATTTAAGACAGACTGTTCATACTGTTTCTTGCAAATGATCAGATCTGATCTGTGTGTCCAGACATCACCAACCTATCTGCATGGGTTGCTGTTATAATGATGGAGGCATTAGTAACTACATAGCTACGCTACTGATATCCAAGCCTGCAGGAACAGCGCCTGGCTTTGAAGCCAATTTGACATAGTGGCCAAATCGTGGAATTACAACTTGATCATATGATGCCATTGGTCCCAAAAAGACTTTTCCCAGTAGACTACATTGTGAAGGAGACATCTGTAAATCAGGGGATGATTTTCTTCGAACTATTTCAGATTCTAGGACAAACTCTTAAATAGCCCTTATTTAAATCCTTATGTCCGAAATGTTGTAAAATTCACTAATAGCTGAATCCAGAGTTATTTTCTACTGTCATTCATGTGAGTGAGCCTGTGGCCAAATGTAAGGGAGGTGGGATAAAAGACAACGCTAGTGCGCTTGCTTTACGTGGAAAATCTGACTGAGATGCATCTGTAGAAATCTGATTGGACTCACATTTCAAACCACCTCTGCGTGTGGTTTGGATCCGCTTTACAAACACTTACGTGCATTTCAAGTGGTATTTTGCTGCCCAGACATTATAAAATCAATCTGGACACAATATGGACATGCCAAAAAACTGATTTGGGCGTGCAGTCTGAACAAGGCCTGGGATAGCCTAGCAATTTGCCACATCCTGTGACCCCACCCAACAGGGTGCTGAAACACAGTGTCTTATTACTCCTTAAGATTATTTTAAGCCATAAACTTTTAGTTCCTGAAAAACCTATTTTTGCCAAATAAATCTGGGATTGGGGTTTTAAAGTTTGGATGAAAACGCTTCATAGTTCTCCCCCTGACTTTAACTGATGTAAATTTTAGATGTAGTTTAAACTATGATCTCTTGTGTGAGACTGATTCTGTTTTACAGCCAAACAGAGTAAGTGTATTTGATGAAACCTGTCTTTAAATTCTTAAAAGACTGGTGCGTAGACCCATACATGCACAAACACATGCACACAAACACATATATTCATACAATACACACACAGTACACATATTGTGGCACAGCCTGAGTGCGGAGCAGTAGTGGTTCTTCATCGACTGGTGTGGTTTCTCGTGTTTGTTCAGCCCTTTATCCTATTTGTGCTCTTTTCATTCTTTTATGCATATTTAACAGTATTTTACCCATGTGGAGATTCTACCAGGTTCAAGCCAGAAAAACTAAAGTGGAACCATCTACATTACAGAAGCTTCTTTTCTGCAAACATTATGCAACTCATTTTCTATTCAAGTACTTTTTCATTTGCTCGATCTTAAATTGAAGAAGCCCGGCGTTGCATTGGGGAGCACCGACTCTGACTTTGTCTTTCTGTTTGGAGAAAATGAATTTGTGAAGTTTATGTTGTAGCGAAACTATTGTAACAAAGGCCCCTGGGTGTCTCCTTAGATTGCCTATTGATCACATTCTTGTTTTTGCATAGCAGACTTTCTTTTATATCTGTTGAGTTCATGATTCAACTTAACAAATGCTTAGATTACCATAGAGCTAAGATGAAGAGATGATACATAAAACAGAGGCTCCTGAAGTTCTCTCTCCAGTCAGAAAAGCTTTTTGTCTAGACCTCTAAGCTCTTCAAGTCTTGCTGCATGCTCCAACACTGACTGTTTGGTCAAAGTACAGTAACAGGCATCCTCAGCTTCAATGGTGAGATGAGTCAGTGTCAGCATCTGCAACATGTCCACTGTTGTTTAAGGGGTCACTTAAAAAATATTTATGTAAAACTCTCACCTATGTCTTTGGCATCTAGTCATGCTGATAGTTTAGGTTTTTCTTGGTTTTGAAGTATCGATCCAGGTTTTGGGATATCTGTCTCTTGAGATTTCTGCCTGATCCAGTGGAGGAATTTCATTGTGGTGCTTACATCACTGAAAAGATGCAACATTTCTTTGCAGAAGTAGTGTCCTGTTACTTTGGATAATCATGTTGCTGTGAACAGTATTTTATTTCAGACAATCTCAAAACTTTGGTGAATAAAACCCAAACTATATGCATGGCTAGGTACCACCGGAAGTAAGTGAGAAAATGTTTTTTGGGTTTTTTGTTTTTTTTTGGTCATTTGGGTGAATTGACCCTTTAGTGTCTCAGGGTGCCAAGCATTTGAACCTGCTCTCTATATCATTCTGAAACTGATTTTTTTACTTGCTTTTTTGAAAATCAAGCTAAATGTCCCTTAAAAATTTGGTAATATTTATTTAAAGCTGCATTAATTGATTTTTTTTTTTTGGCCACTTGGGGGCAGGAGAACGAGCACAAAATTGACATTATCACTTTATAAAGTTTTAATGGCTAACAATTTAGCAAGAAGTTGCCTACTTACACATCAAGCAGACACAGAGCAACATTTCCACTCATTTGGTGTGGTGTTTGTGTCTACCTGATAAATGTAAGTCCAATACTGACTCTCTTTTAGCTCTGTTTTTGGTCTCCACCAGCTTCTGAGATTAAATCTCTCCCTTTAGCTGCTAAATGCTCCACCATGTTCACCAGCTAGTATTTAATTTTGTTTTGGTGCTTGGCAGGTAGTAATAATGAGATTGTCAAAACCTTTTCTGGTGAAAAACAGCCGCCTGCTGCTGCTGGAAACAAGATTGATAAGAGCATTTGTTGGTTGGAAAATCAAAGTATTGGGCTAAAAGAGAATGAAAAGCTCTGAAAAGCAGTGGTGATGATCATTTTCTGCTACCCAGCTGGCACCAGACGTCAGTATGATGTCAGAAAAATGTTGGAACCTTACGTCAGACAGACATTAAATTTTGGTTGAGATGAAATTTGGGTTGACGATATCTTAAACATCTACTGACGTTAGAGTTGCATGTTGTGTGGATGTTAAGATTATGATGTTTTGCATTCGTTGGGTTTTGTCAAACATACCTTTTGACTAAATGTCATTTTTCTACTTTAAGGTGACAATGGCATTCAACGTATCCTTTTACACTTTGTATGGTATCCTACAAAAGTGCCCACATAATGGTTCGTATGATATTCTACAAATTTGTGCCCCACAAATGACTTTATGTACTTAACGTAAAATTACTTACTTAGCATACAGTTGCAGAGGTTAGGTTGAGACATGTAAAGTTACTGTGGTTAGGTTTCGGAAAAGAAAAACGGTGAGGACGTACCTTAAAATTCAGTCAGAGTTTACATGTTCCAATTACCGGCCTCCGTGGGAAAGTTCCAGGGGAAAGGCTGGTGTTTTGTGATACATCCACCACTGCAACCTGCCACCACATGAGACAGCTTCCTTCTTTACTCTAGTCACAATGTGGTCACAGGATCGCAGCCTTCCAAAATACGTGGGTAATACACAATTTATTGGCTTTAGATTATGCGAGATATGTACAAATTTTGGTTTTTGTATGGAAACGTATGAACAATGCATGATAACAGCCTGTATCATGAGAGGTTTGGAACATGTTGGATTTTGGTTACTTAACAATGCAACTTAAAATCAGCAAAATATCAACATCATCTGTCATCAGTATTCTACGTCAAATTGTTTTGGCATTAGAAGTTGTCCTGACATTGAATGTTGGTCACCCAATGTCACAACCTAAATTCAACCAAATATTGATATCTAACGACGTTGGTGGCCAGCTGGGTGGTTTGTCACTGTGGGTGCTCCCTCTCACATTACACATAGTCATGTGATCCATTGTTCATTAAAGATATTGATTAATGCAGCTTTAAAATATTTGTAACAGCAATTATAATCATGAACACCTAAAATGAAATTAAGAATTTGATACTTAGATACGAGGAGTCCTCCAGGCTACTTTTTTGGTTATAGCTATTACAGCAGATTGCTGTTGCTGTAACCGAATGCTCGTACCCTTTTGCTGTGTATTTGTCTTGTTTAGTTAAAACATTTTTTGTTGCTGCTTCTCTAAAACAAACACTGGCTTTTCAACTCCAAAGGTTGTTCTATAAAAGAATATGAACAAAAACATGCCTTTCTCACAGATTGCTAAACTTTTATTGAAAAAAAAAAAAATCTGGTATCCTGGTTGAACGCGCAGGCTGAGATCATCGAGTAAATATAAAAATGGAAAATGTTTACAAATAGGTGTCATGTCATGTTTGATCAATTTTGCCATGTAAAATATAGCTTGGTTCAATTGGACTGGTTCTTGGTGTTGTGTAGAGACAAAGTTTCCTCACCTTGTCTTTAATCCAACTTTTGGGATAGGTCAGCATTACATGGATACAAATGCACCTCCGATATTTGCCTTAGAACTTGCAGAGGCCATAGTTCACATTCAAGTGAAGTGAGTGTATGCAGGGGTCTGGGCCCCCATCCCTGAGTCACCAGTGCGGACTTTCTCACACTTATCTACCTGTGAAATCCTTCATACCTCTCATAACTGGTCAATGACTGTATCAGCAAACTGCATCAGGTGTTTTTTCTACATGCTTTTTACACAGATTATATGGATTATTGTATTAGTAGATTTTGGTGCATCATTTTTAATGTAATAGCTCTTAAGCTTGTAGTTCAAGTTGTTGTTTTTTTCTTTCATTTTTCTAGATGACTGTTTGTGTTAATATTGTCAATTTGCTGTTATTTGCTTATTCTCTACTAAGAGTTCTTACCTTTATAATTTTTAAATGCTACATGACCCTAATTAATTAAAATGACTTAATAACCATTGTAAATACGGTATTGTGCAAACCCCATTTTCATTCATTTCAATTGCTAGTGTTATATAAATGACTCTTTTGTCTAGACACCATTTCTCTTTATGAAATAAAGAAACATGCATATCAAGTTTTGTGTTCTGTGGATGTTTTTGCAAAAGCATGCCAAAATGTTGGTCAGTGTCAAAACTGTAGTAATTGATCTGTTTGGCCACTTGAGGGCAGCAGAACGAGCTGCACACCTGTCTTTTCCATTTGTGAATCTTCACAAATGAACAGCTCTTTTATGATATTTGATGCCCAAATGCAATCATCAGATGTAAAAGTGTGGATTTTTTCTTTGGTGCCAGCATCTTTTTTCAACTGTTCCCAATGATGAGAGAGCATAACCAGCTGCCTAGAGAAAAAGCACCGCCCCCAGCATCTTTTTTCAGAGAGCTTCGCCTTTTTTGTGCGGTCACTCTGTCACAGGGACAGAAAAGTAGTGATGGTCAAATGAAGCCTCATGAAGCATTTCCTTTATTTTCTGAGCCCACTAGATGGCGCTTTTTGTTCAACAAAAGGTTGAAAGCACACTGAATTGCTATTCTTTGAGCCTCTCTCTTTCAACCAAGAGTGCCATCTAGTGAGCTTAAAAAATAAAGAAAATGCTTCATGAGGCTTCATTTGGCCATCACTACAGAACAGGCCATGTCTGGGGGCAAATTGTCCAGCAGACACTGGATATTGCTGGTAAGTGTTGTGCTTTTATCATTGTTCTCTTTGTAAGCTTGTTGTTAACTGTGCAGACAACCCTCTGTTAATGTAGCATCACGTTAGCTACCTAACTTATGTTAGTGTCAAGATATTGTTGTCATAGAAACATACCCATGTACTGAGATGAAGTGCTCCCCAGCACCCTGTAACCGCTTTTCTGCTGAAGAAAAAAACACTATGTGGACACAGGCCCTACGAGCTTCATGAGTAGGGTATTTACTGACATATTTAGTGTTGTAGAACAAAACATGAAAATCTCTTAAGCTTGTGGTAACCATGGACCTTATTTCAGGCATCTAACAAAAGCCTGTTCAAAGTCCACTGACTTCGGGATGAGAAAACCGGGAGAGCTAAGATGCTAACTCATTTCTGGGTTTTAGGACTCATAACTGAAGTCCTCTCTAAACTGTTTAAAAATAACGGAAGTAACCACCATGACTTCAGCCATTGGTTTCTGGACTCCCGCTGTGTGTTCCAGTACACATACTACTGGAGGTAGGACCAAGTCATTGTTTTGCAAGTCACAAGTAAGTCGCAAGTCCATGCACTCAAGTCCTAAATCAAGACTGGCAAGCTCCAAGTCAATCCCAAGTCCTAAACCTTGAGTTCTGAGTCCTAAACAAGTCATAATTAACTCCTCACCAAATGTATTGCCATTTTAAACAGAGTGATGAATTTACAAATATCATTAATGCTTTTTAAAATTTGCACGTATTTGTTAAAACAACTCTTTAAAAGTTTCTCAGCTGTTGAGCTAACATTAGCTGAGCATTAGCTTGCTAACTATGTTAACATTAGCCTCAACTGACTGTTCTTTGTGCAACTTCTGATGTCAAAGTTAGAAGCACAGAAAAATAACGAATGTAGCTACCATGACGTCACCCATGGATTTGTTGGCTGCCATTTTGAAGCCTCAAGTCGTTTTTTTGGAGCCAGAAGTGACCATATTTGGGTGAGAGGCCTGAGCTGTGGAGGAGCGAGGAGTGGATCTAACTGAGACGCTGAGGACACTCTCATATGTGTGACGTTAGACCATAATGAAATGTAAATGGGCACACTTTTAAAATAGCATTTATCTTTTGGCTTATCAGAAGGGATCAAGTTATTTCAAAGACATACAGGTTAATTGGTGGCTCTAAATTGGCCGCAAGTGTGAGTGTGAATGGTTGTCTGTCTCTGTGTGTCAGCTCTGTGGCCATCTCTCGCCCAGTGTCAGCTGGTATAGGCTCCAGCCCCCCACGACCCTCAAGAGCGGATAAACGGTTATGAAAATGGATGGATGGAGTCTAAAGTCATCAAATGTGTGACTGGAGTCCACACCTTTGGTACACGCAGTCTGCTTTCAGTAATGTGTATGTATAAGTCTATAGGTAAACTTTTTGACCTAGGAGAAAGGCCATAGGGTTATCGCTTTCAGACAAGTTTATGCTCAATAGACCATGAATATGCTTAAGACATGTTATAGCAATTTGGAAAGAATAGCTGTTAAGGTGTCTTGCTGTGGACACATTTTTGGATAGAGGCAGACCGCATGGCTAACATCACCATCTTCAGGCCCCAGTGATAGCTGGTCAAAATGCACATACTGTAAGCTTCAATAGCCTCCTGAGGCCCAAACCTTTGTTTGGTATGCATTTTGAATTTCTCCTAGCTATTTGGGATCAGTGGGACCTGATAAGTTTAACAAAAAACCTAAACATTGTCAACAATAATTAAGTCCCAATGTCCTCAAACAAGACAATAGTAAAGTCCCAATATCTTCAAATAAGACAGCAATTCATTCCCAATATCCTCAAACGAGACAACATTAAAGTCCTAATATCCTAATATGAGATGACAATGAAGTCCCAATGTCCTCAAACGAGACAATAATAAAGTCCTAATGTCCTAAAATGGGACGACGATTAAGCCCTAATGTCCTCAAATGAGACGATAACTAAGTACCAATGTCTTCAAATGAGTATTCCCTAAATAACAGCATCTTAGCTTCTTACCGTTGATAAAATTGGTCAAATTTGTTGCCATATCAAACTACAAACATTAATCACAAATAAACAAGTTTCAACAACAAAATGTGATCAGGTTTTGGACCTTGTCCACTTTTGTGTCAGGATCAGCTGCAGACTGACTCGGCAGAGATGGCTGCCATCTTGTTTTTACATGGATTAGTGTATTGTGCTCTTACTGCCACTAGATGACACAAAACTGTCCACGCTCGAGGACAACAAGGGTAAGCTAAGTAGAATTATGTATAAGGTCAAGCAAACTCAAAATCTGATGTCCACATATGAGGACACAGGGTCTCAGGATGATAGGGTCATTCTAGACTGAACTACATACCACTCAGACAAAACACTTCACTCCTGTTGAAGAGGGAAATGTTTTTAATAGAAAACAGACAGAAAAACAACAGGACAACAGAAACATTAACAATAAAAGCTTAAATTTGTCAGATATATTCATAAACAATATTAGGCTACTTTCAGTCCAAAAAAAAGCTGAATTTGAAGAGCCCTTTTTCTTCCAGCTCATTCTGTATGATAAACTATTAACACTTGATAAGAGAGTTTCTTCTTTTTATTTTTAATGTTTTTTATGTGGTTGCCAATTCCACAATCTTTAATTACAATCTTTGGTCAAATATTTTTGCAACAGGCTTTTGGTCTCATTATATGAGCAGTCACATTGTGCTTTGAGCCAAATATAATTTTGATTCATATATGATTTAGCAAGTGGCTTGCAAACTCGTAATGTAAAAGTAATCAAAGCTGGAGATATCATTTGTATAGTATTTGTATAGTGTAGTATAGTTTGTGAGATGGTAACAGATTTTAACTGAAGCTCTTGCTCATGCACAATACATACTGCGTAAATATATAACGTGAACACATAAAGTTGCAGTTGAGAGGAAAGATGAGATTTCCTTCAGATCGGGATCCCTCAGTCTCTTTTAAGCTTCCATATGCCTCTTTCTCGGTCACAAAACAGTCATTTTCAGTTTATTTTTTCATGATTGAAGACAGCTCCAGAATCATGCTCTGAAAAAAAAAGAAAGATGTGTGGTTGATTATTATTATTATTATTCATATAACAGACATAATAGATTTCTCTTAGCAGCTGCTGAAAAGCTTGTTTTTGCTTGAGGTGCGACAGAGCACACTTTTGATAGCACCAGGAAGAAAACACCGCTCTTCTCCCATTTATGATTTTCTTCACAATGTTTCCCTCATCATTTTTTTTCATTTCCAATTTAAAAAATACTAACTGAACAGTTCTGATACAGAAAATGTTTTTTCAGAGTTTGAGGTTATATGAACGAAAAAAAGTAGCAACAGTTCTGGTGAGTTCACATTGCAGATTTCAGCAGTTTTGTTTTGTCAAGACTCCTCTTTCTTACTTGGGGCTCAGTTTAAAACAAATGATGTCACTTCATGTACCCATATTGCAATATTGCAATCAAAATGTGCTGACGGATGTGGGGTTAGGCATATTTAATGATGCTGATGCACTTGCTTGAAACTTGTACGTTAGAGGTTATATCCACATGGTTGAAAGCACCTATTGTAAGTTGCTTTGGATAAAAGCTTCAGCTA
This sequence comes from Cephalopholis sonnerati, assembly GCA_019142605.1. Lineage (NCBI taxonomy): Eukaryota > Metazoa > Chordata > Actinopteri > Perciformes > Serranidae > Cephalopholis > Cephalopholis sonnerati. The sequence goes on along the minus strand of JAGQAX010000009.1, from coordinate 9,164,138 downwards.
AATAAATGTAATGGGTTGCTGCTCATATTGCCAGACCACTGTCAATCTGATTAAACCACACACCGCAGAGGTCTACTAAAACAGATTATCTAAATTAAACAGAGCAGAGACTGGATCAATGGAGAGATTTCCAGTTTTTTTATATTTTGCCTCTATGCAAACATAATGGAGGTAAATGTATCTGAGTTTATGGTGTTGGATACCACTAGAGGTAAGTGAGAAAACTTTTTTTTTCTTTGTAATTTTGATGCATCAGCTCTTGAAAGAGGACCTACTATGCTTATTTTCAGGTTCATACTTGTATTTTGGGTTTCTGTGGGAACATGTTTACTTGCTTTAGGTTCAAAAACACATTATTTTCCTCATACTGTCTGTGCTGGGACACCTGTATTCACTCTTTCTGAAACGCTCCATTTTAGTTCCATTCTCTTGAAGTTCCCCTCCTGAAAAAAGCCCAGTCTGCTCTGACTGGTCAGTGTTTCTGGTTCTTCCATATCTGCACTCTTGACTTCTCTGCATTATTATTGCAGCCAGGGGAATGACTGTAACACAGCACTTTCTGACGTAAAAAATCACCAATAAAAAAATTCTTCACAACTGGACATGTTTCAGCAGGAATGTGATCAAAAATCGGGGAGAAATGAACAACATAAGCAACGAAGATTACATGTTTCCCTGATATTAGCAGCTACATGTAGCACTGTATTGCAGCCAGGGAATGAATGTAACAGAGTATGGCTTCACTCTCTACCATGAAAAATCACCAAAAGCTTCATAAGAAGATATGTTCCAGCAGGAGTATGACTTGAAATTGGGAAGAAATTAACACAATTAGCAACCAACATTACCTGCATGTTTCCCTGATATTAGCATGTAGCTACATGTAGCACTGTAGTTGCAGTCGGGGAATTACTGTAATGTAGTAAAGCGACATTTTCTATAGTGAAAAATCACCAGTGAAATCTTCTAAACCAGGGGTAGGCAACCTGCGGCTCTTTGACCCCTCTCTAGTGGCTCCCTATGGCTTTGACAGAAAATGTTATGGAAATGAATGACTTATATTTTTCTAACATTTTAGTTTTCATTTATTGTTGTAGGCCTAAAGTGATTCTTGCATTCTGCAACTGTAAAAATGCGTAGCCTATACACTGATTAAAAAAAAAGTTTTAACATTTCGTCAACAAAAATGTGCATCATACATCTGGCCTGGTGCCTTGTCCTTTAAAAACATCACTGTTGATGACTACAGTAGTCTTGAGTCTTCCCAGCTAGGCTAGCGCTGGATTCCAAATCCAAAAAGGGAAAGGTCTCAGGGGAAAATAGAGAATTAGATAGTGCATGGACAACTTTGTTTGCTTTCATCGGCAACGCTGCAAAGTTAAAGTACCAAATATTCAAAGTAACCCACTGCATATCAACCACCTTGTCCTAAAACATATTAATGAACGCTCATTTAGATTTGTTAATAATGCTGATAGGCTAAATTCGACTTGTTACCTTTATTATAAGGCTCAAATATGTTTTGCAGCTCCGATATTAAAGGTTAACGACCCCTGTTCTAAACAAAAATCTTCACAATTGCATGCTCCAACAGGAATATAGTATGAAAACAGAGAGAAATTAACCTTAGCAACTGTAATGTTTCCCTGATGTTAGCATGTAGCTACATGTAGCAGTGTAGGTTATGTGATGTAAATACTTGCAGTAGCATGCCTGGAGCAGATGACCATATAGGAAATCTGTAATGAGCTGATGTCAGCTGATAGTGAAAGTAAAAAATGTTGGAAACAGAGTATGCAGAATGGTCTGAATCCTGAGGTTTTCCTCATGGGGAATATTTTTTACATACGTTTACCTCATTATTTGAAACTTTTGCTGCATTTTAACATGAATGTCTGACATTGTTATATGAAAGAAAATAAGGAAAAGCATAATGGGTCCCCTTTAAAGAGCAAATTTAGCAGCTTAGAATCTGAAAATTGCACTCCAAGGTTTGTCGGTACACTGTGACATCACTGGTGGTTACTGTTACAGGTGCAATAGAGCATACTTCTGACCACACCAATCAAACGGATTTAAAGCTTTCAACCAGAGAGGGCAATGAATATAAAGGTTTTATAATGCCTAAACATAAATAAATCAAAGACACAAAATATAATTAAATATCTGTTACATGCTTCCTTTTTATATGTGACTTAACTGTGTCAGATATAGATTTTAAAATGTCTTAAAAGATTACTGATAGCGGTTTTTCATTGTGACGTGAATTGACAAATTACTTGTAAAAAAAAAAACCAGAGGTATATTATGTTTCAGTGCTGTCCAGCAGAGGGCAGCATAGACCTACCAATACCACTTGTAAATGCAGAGCACTGTTATTGGTTTTCATTAGAAGGTACAAGGGAGCTTTTTCTCTTTTAAAATGGAGACAGCCCAGCGGCAGAGCGTAGAGTCACTGAAAGGAGCATAGCAGCCACACATAAAAAAGAAATGCATGTTTATTTAATTTGGTTTTATTAAGGTTTTTTAAATGTTCAGTACCTGGAACACTGCTCTTCAGCCTCGTGTTAAGTTACACTTGAAATGAACTGTGCTGCCTCATTAGTACATTCAGCTACACTTTATACTATCAGACCTTTGTTGCTTTAGGGAAGATAAAACTACATAACAATGGTCATTCAGATAAAACTGGATGACCATTTCCTTTTCTCACCATGGACATCCTTCTCCCGCTGGCTGGAGGCGGTGGGGTCACAGCTGGACTCTCTATCTGGTTGAGGTGCTGGGCCTCGATGTCTGCTCCACTCTGAGAATTGGTGCTGTCAGACAGATCGGCCAGCTTGCCCTCCGACAGTCCTCGGGACATAAAACTGCACTTCCTGGCTGGGGGATAGTGGTCGCTCTCTGGAGAATCGCTCATGTCACTGAGCTCCTTACAGACACTCACTCTGCTCTGCTTCCTCTGCGGGTTCCTCAGAGCAGCTGGGATCTCCATGTGGCTGGCCATGAGTGAAGGCCGAGGTCCTGCGTACTGGGGCCGGCCCGAGACGTGGGGTTCGTTTGACTCATCGCTGCTGCATGAGGGCTTCCTGTTTTCCAGAGTGTAGCGCCGCTCCATGACAACTCCCAGCTGCTGCATGTCACCTTGACTCTGCAGGTATGTCTGTACGGGCTGCTGATTGGAGCTGTTGGACCCCTCTTTATTCTGAGGGGCCGCTGGGGCCAAATTTAAAGGCAAAGACTCCATATGAGCTATCTGTGTGAGCTGCATCAACCTCTGTGGTGAGGAGTTAGTGAGCACACAAACCTGCTGCACCATGGAGTTTTTCTTTGACCTGCACACACTGTCATCATCTCCATATTTGTATCCATACAAGCTTTGTTTGATCTTCTTCACCCCCAGGTGGAAAATCTCCAGGAGGTTGAGGAACAAAGAAACTCCAGCAATCACCAGCATGAAAACCATGAAAATGTTCTTCTCTGTTGGCCGTGACACAAAGCAGTCAACACTGTTGGGGCAAGGCAACCTCTCACATTTGTACAGAGGAGACAGTCCAATGCCGTACAGGGCACACTGACCTATAATGAAACCCACCTCCACCACAGATCTGGTTAAGATATGGAAAACATATGTGCGCAGCAATGAGCCTCTAAGGGGAGCTTTCCTGACTCTCTTCTGTTCATCTAGTTTCCTGAGCTCTCGCTCAATTCTTTTATGGTCCTCCTGGACGGGGTCCATCCCCTCCAGCTCAGCTTTCAGACAGGCTTTCTTCCTGTGCCTCTCCTTCTCAAGGGTTCTCAAACGGTACAACGCATGCCCCATGTAGACCAGAGACGGAGAGGACACAAAGATGATCTGCAGCACCCAGTAGCGGATGAGGGAGATGGGGAAAGCCTGGTCATAGCAGACATTCTTGCACCCAGGTTGCTCTGTGTTGCAGACAAACTCGCTCTGCTCATCGTCCCAGACGTCCTCAGCGGCGACGCCAAGCACAAGCATGCGGAAAATGAAGAGGATGGTGAGCCAGATCTTTCCCACAATGGTGGAATGAATATGGACCTCTTCTAAAATACTCCCTAATAAGTTCCAATCCCCCATCTTCTGTCATATTATTATCTGTCAATGAATAAAGAACATGAAACACGAGTAGTTTGTAGGTTTTTCATCACATGGAAAGTGAAAAATTCAATAAACAGGGTTTTTACTTACATGTTTTCTAGGGTCCTCGTCTCACGTGCTTCAGCATAAAGCCATTGTAAGAGAGCAGATGCATTTACGGAGGCATCGGGGCTCATTTGTCGTCCCTCGAAGACAGACGAGACCCCACTGTGCACTGTAGCTGACACTATTTCAATGCTGTTGCAAACTAGGACTCCAGTGTGAAGCCATTGATCCACCACATGGCACTATAATGCCCCGAGGTTAGTTTTACCCTGACACTTTTAACAGGACAGTACACTGAAAATAGCACCAACTCAGATGTCAATACACAGGCATGTACAATGTGTTCAACTTTCTTGCTTACAAAGTACAATAACATGCAGCAGTGTGCTTTCAACAATTTTGTTCCTTTTTGACATGCACAAAGTTACCTCTGTAGAGAAATGGTTCTCCCAGTTTGGTGTGACCGAATTTGACCGGGCTGCACAGAGACCTGACCTTAACTGGAACCAGACCTTATCACCCAATATCAGTGCTGGACCTCACTAATGCACTTTTGACTGAATGGAAGCAAATCCATGATATAACAGCACATTGATGTCCATGGCTTTCACATGTTAAACTACAGCAGTGAAATGTAACTAAGTACATTTAACTCAAGTGCAGGCTTAAAGGTCCAGTGTGTAGCATTTAGGGGGATATACTGGCAGAAATGGAATATAATATAAGTATGTTTTCTTTAGTGTATAATCACCTGAAAATAAGAATCATTGTATTTGTTACACCTGAATGAGTTGTTTATATCTACATACGGAGCAAATCCTTATTTACAGAGATCGCCATGTTGCACTGCCATGCTTCTACAGTAGCCCAGAACAGACCAGCCAAACACTGGCTCAAGATAGGGCCATTCACGTTTTTGTATTTTTGCTTTGGCCACCATAGACAGAAGGCCCTCCATGACGACAGCATCTGAAAAACACTGTTTGTAAAGTAAAACCACTTCCTTTAGTGTTTTTGTCTGTTTGTTTTGGAGAGGAAGAGACCTCTGCAGATAGTTGGGCTCCTGGCAAAAACCTTCTGAACAACTTGATCCAAAGTAAGGTGAGTCTGTCACATGCCAAACCATGTAGGAGAAATGCTGATTTGTAACGTGAAATTACTTTATTCTGTGTTTTTACTGGTTTAAATCACCTGGTCCATTTGTTTCAGAGAGTAGGAGACCTCTGCGGAGAATTCGGCTCTCAGTAAAAAGCTCCTAAACAATTAAGTACTTAAGGAATTCTAACCAGGAGAAGTTTCAACTGGTTGCAATCTGCAATCCTCATCACTAGATGCCACTAAATCCCTCTAAATCTTACACACTGTTCCTTGAAGTACAATTGTATGGTAATTGTACAGGATGGCACGGGAGTGTAGTGGTTAGCACTGTTGCCTCACAGCAAGAGGGTTCCTGGTTCAATCCCAGGAGTGTGGAGTTTGCATGTTCTCCCATGTCAGCATGGGTTTTCTCCGGGTACTCCGGCTTCCTCCCACAGTCCAAAGTCATGCAGGTTGGGGATAGGTCCATTGGTGACTCTAAATTGGCCGTAGGTGTGAATGGTTGTCTGTTTCTATGTGTTGGCCGTGATAGTCTGGTGACCTGTCCAGGGTGTACCCCGCCTCTCGCCCAGTGTCAGCTGGGATAGGCTCCAGGCTCCCAGCGACCCTCAAGAGGATAAGCGGTTATGAAGATGGATGGATGTACTTCACTTGAGTATTTCTATGTTATGCTACTTTCTACCTCTACTCCACTATGTCTCAGAGGGAATTATTGTACTTTTTACTGCTCTACATTTATTTGACAGCTTTAGCTGGTAGTTACTTTGCAGATTCAACTTATAAATTATGATATATTATCATAGGCTAAGCCATCTAACATATGTATAAACCAGCCCCACCTTACCAGCTGCAACTTTGGTGAATCCGAACAAACCCTTTAAAACACCAAAGAAACTAACAAGAGTAGACCAGCAGCTCCCATGTTCAGCGAGGTAAAATTATAGTTTTTGTCAAAGCAGGCTGGCTTTGAAAAGAGTAAAGATAAGTTTCACTTTCAGTTCAGTTCCCTGTAGGAGAGGAAAGGGCTCTTTACGAAGTACGGAGCATATGACTGGATAAATGAGACTTGGATTATACTGCACGAAAGCTTTTAAAAGCATGTTGTGATATAGTTTTTCTGTTATCTACTGTTACCATTGTGGGTATTCTCTGCTGGCCTCACCCAGCTGTGCAGTGGTACTTGATGAAGTAGGTGTAGGTTGCCAAGGAGGAAGTGGGTATACTCTCCTATATATTCCAACAGCTTTTAGACTGACAGATAGGTATACAGTAAACAGCCAGAAAGAGAGGTGGGTATACCCTCCACTACACCACTGGCCTCACCTTGTTTTACCGTCCTGTTCTCGTCTTCTAAAACAGTATCTAGGTTGCTGTCTACCATGTACCTGATTCCATGTGAAGGCAGCATAAATCAGAGCCTCTGAAGAAGCACTGACAGGAGGGGTGTATTTCTTTGGATGTCAAGTTTACACATCAACAATCTCTCTCTTGAAATGCTAACTCCATCTTTAAGGCCCTGTGTGACACCTTTCAGATGTCGGTGAGGTAACAGTTCCACCGTTTCCCTCTAAATTTCTTGCATGGATTCATTTAAGTTAAACTGGCCCTAAGAGGAAAAAGTGTGCAATATTTCACAAAATTGCAAATTAAAAATTTAAGTCCATAATATTACACATTTATGTATTAGAACTATGTTTTTCCTTCTCTCTCTCACCTGTTAATTATCCCGCACTCCCTCAGATCAATTTTGATTATGACCTTTTGGAGGGGCCTGACTCCGAGGCTGGGAACCACTGGGCTTAACTAGTTAACTGTACATTAGGTGTTACAAACTAGCTTACTGCTAGGCAACAGTAAAATAAAAGTACAAGCATTAGTATCAATCTAATGATGTCATATAGGGATAGGGACATTTTACCGCAGGAGTACTTTTACTATTGATACTTGAAGAACACTTTGGTGATAATACTGCTGTACTTTCAGGATATAAATGTAGGACTTTTACTGCGGAAAAAAACGTAACAAACTGACAAAATGCTCAGGTATATATTTCTATTTGGACTGACTTCACTGCCTGACATTTAATCAATAACACATGCAGAATAGTATGGCAGTCTTAGTTTTAAGTGAAACATGAGAGATCCGTCCAGAATCTGCCACGATAAATTCTAGCTCCATCTGTTTTCTTCTGTCCTCAACTTCACATCACTATCTGGTCTGGAAGTAAGTTGCAAATGCCCTCTAGGCCAGGGGTAGGCAACCTGCGGCTCTGGAGCCACATGCAGCTCTTAAGCCTCTCCAGTGGCTCCCTGTGGCTTTGACAACAAATTATATGGAAAAGAGTAATGGTTATTTTAAGATTTTTATTTTATTATTGTAGGCCTAAAGTGACTCTAACATTCTTCATTTAAAAAAATTGTAGCCTATACACTGAATACAAAAATTATTTAATATTTTGTCAACTAAAATGTGTGTCACAACTACAATCTGGTGCCTTCTTCCTCTGAAGTTTGATACAGCTCAACAGCGTTGTCTAATTTTGAGTTTCCCCAGATAGGCTTGCTATGGCTTCCAAATCCAAATGGACTGATTCTTTTGCTTTCATCCACCTTGTACAAAGTTAAAGTACCAAATTCATAAATACCCCGATGTAAAGCAACTTTGTGGTAAAACACATTAACAAATGCTCATTTAGATCTTTTAGTTACCTTGACAGGCTAATGTAGGCTTAAACAGCTGTTTCCTTAATTGTCAGGCTCAAATATGTTTTGCAGCTAGAGGCAGAGTTTTTTTTTTTCAGCCAAAAAAAAAAAATCTCTCTTTTGAAATGAAAGATTGCTGACCCCACTCTAGGCACTGGCCTCCATTTCCATATTTTGTGGCCCACTTCATGAATATTTGTGTCATGGTGGAACAGTATTTGGTGCTACCTAACAGATGATCTTCCACTGGTACCAACTGGTGCTTTATTCCAACAATTTACAGCAATTACTTTACACATATTCAAAAGTTTTGTTAATAAGCCTACAAAACAAGGAAAAAAAGAGACACCGGCCTAAATAAATAAAACTTTATTTACAGTAAAGAACTACACACAATATTCACAATATTGCATTCCATTCTGTTCACAAGCGATAGGATAATTCAAACAAAAAGTCGTTTAGGCCCATATAGATAAAAGGTTTTGTTTGTATTAACAGAGATAAATGTACTGTCCTGTACATGAATTGGACATGTAAACATTTCAACAAGCTTCAAACACTTCAACCACTCCGCCCCCAAAAATACATCCATTAAAATAAGATCCAAAATGTCAGAGTTATACTAAAAAGGCCCAACCTATCAGTCCCATAGCTCCAGGCCTACTGATGGGTGATGCTTCAAGTTGTTTCCAGTGAGCATCCACTTATTTTAGGAACTAAGAATTGAGGAACATTTGAGTCTACTTGCACTGGAACTATCTTAGTCTAAAGGCAGTTTTTCTCAAATGTCTTGTCAAAACCAAACTTAGGACTAGTCATAGGATGAACTTGAGGACTTGTTGAGACCACTATTTTTGCATTGTATAATGTCTGCTAACCCTGCAAAGGCAGAGGAGGAAATCATGTATAGATGGTGCACTGAGGACAGTTCTATGCTTCTGTGAGGACCGCACACCCTATCCAAAAGAGATACTGAAGTAGTGACTGCAGTGAGGATTCGTAAAAACCAAAAAGTGCATGAAAAACAAAAACACTGATGTTAACTGTATTTTTACCAACCGTTCACAACAATCTATCTCGTCAGATGTGCTGATGAAGAGTCATTATTGAAACCTTATTTTTCACATCTTGAATTCTTTACCAACACCATGAAGGGGTCCAGTTCAGTACCCAGAATTCAACACATTAATGTACAGGGACTGGATTTACAGCCTGCCTCTGAAAAACAAAGCTTGGCTGAAACTGATGCTCATGTTTGTACTCAGCTGATGGTGGTAGTATGGAGGATAAACAGAGTAGCCTATGTGGGGATCGATCCTGTGACCCACAAGGACTTGTTTTGCCACCCCTTTTTCACGTGTTCCAGCACCATGTTGCGTGGACATGGCCTTCATACCTGTGTTGCTGCCACAGTACGGGATTAGAAATGACTAGAAATATCACCATCAGAAGGATCAAGTGTCCATTTTCTCCTGCTTCTTAAAAAGTTTCATGAGCTGATGAAATCTGTGAGCAATCTGTGAAAAGAAAACAGTGAACAGTTACTGTATGCTCCTTCATCACAGCCTGTATCACAGTCATACCACATAACTGTAACATAAAAGAAAAGAGATGATCTTACCTGTCCTGATGGCTTATTAAGTTTCTCTGACAAGGCAGAGAAAGTCTCACGTGAGGCACCTTTCGTCTTCAGTTCAATCAAAATACTTCGATCTTCATCTCTAGAAGAAGCAGAATGCAGGTAATGAGCTGGAATCCACTTCAAGGACGCTGTTTTTCATGACTATCAAATTGAGTTTCTGCTACAACCATCACCACCATACAGATTTTATAGTGCCTCCTCCACAAATGTGAAGAAAATCAAAGATTGCCAATAAAGATTTAATTTCAGTAACATTTCTTAAAAATTTCTGATTTGCCACCATGTTAGTGTTATTTTGGAATAAACCATAGAAGGTAAGAGTGAAACTTGCTTAGAAAAAATAAAAACCTCCTTTGTTAAGGGTATCTTTAACATCAACAAGTACCCCAATGTCAAATATTTTTGTGTCTAAGTGACTAATGGAGACAACAATTTCTGTGCTGAAGAGCACTGCAGTCAGCAATGGTAAAACAGACTGCAATGTATTCATTCAGGCATGTTTGCACAGTGAATGTACTTTCACTTAAAGTGTTTGTTTTTGCCACTGACAGGCTTGGATTGTTATTTTAAGTGTTTGATGACATTATGGAAAGGATCCCTACAGATACAGACCTTTTGTTTAAGTGTAAGATCCTTTTTGTTATATTCATATTAGCTATTGCCAAACCCACCAGACTTCATTTAAATAAACAGTAATTTTAGGTGTATAGAGCCAGCATATTTTCACATGTAGGTGAGTGAATTAAGAGTTTATTTTCAACCAAATCAGAACTGGTAATTGTTGGAACAGTGGAAAGAGGAACATAGACGGGTTTATTTAAATGGAGTCTGGTGGGTTCGGCAATAGTGATTCGGAGGCTGCTTCTGGTTAAACAAAAAAGATCTGACACTATAACAAAAAGGTCTGTCTCTGTAAGGATTCCAATCTGAGCCTATAAGTGGCAAAAAACAATTGCTGTAGTGGGCATAAATTGACAGTGCGCAATTGCACATTAACATTGGACTGCAGCCTGTTTCACTGCTGTCGGCTGCAACCCTCTCACATAACCCTGTACCACTTTCAAAAATGCTTGTCTCCATTTATCGCTTAGACACAAAAACATGGGAAAATAGGGTCCAATACTAAAGTCAACGTCAAGTTCGACTGCAAAAAACGTTTTCTTTCTGTAGAAGTTTGCTGTAAGAGGTAAACGGTAGTCACATTTTGTGTGGTTTGAGTTATAGGTAGCTGCAAGGTTGGAAACCAAGAGGGCATTAACCTAGCTAAGCAAAAGCACTGGAATCAGGGGGACACAGCTAACCTAGTTCTCTCTAAAATTTAGGTGGGTATTTGGTGTTCAGTTTGGGTGCGGTGACTCTGTGCAGCTTCTTCTTGTCACAGAGATATTGCTAGGTTTGGTACCAATGCAACTGTGCTACACATTGTTGTGTTGACATGTCTGCTTGAGTACAGATTAAACCAATGAGATACAACGTGTTAGTGACCTTTGGAGAAGTTGGTAGCTGTATGTTTTTTTTGCATTTGACAGATGTTTACGAGGAGAAACAGGAGAAAGAAAAAGAGGCCAATGTCTCCTTTTATTTAACCTGGGCTTGTAATGGCAGTAGGGGAAGTATTCAGGTTCTTTACTTACGTAAAAGAAGCAATATCTCAAAAAAAGACATTCAACTATGAGTACAATCTTACTTAAGTCAACAATACATGAGTACTATCAGCAAAATATATTGAAATAGATCAAAAGTAAATGCACTATATACCAGTGATTCTGTATTAAATTTTTTGAGCAGAAAAGGCTTATGATTAGTATCATTTCCAAATACTCTAATCTTTTTTTTACATTTTTCTGAAATATTTCAAGATTAGACAAAGCAAGCCAAATACTGACCTGGTCCATGCTATCACCACCTCGCCCTTCTTCCTGACGACATTCTTGGCATGGAGATTGGTGGGAGACAGAGATGTGGATTCACCATCGTCTTTCTTGCAGTTGGATATCATCTCTTCTGTCCTCTCCTCTTCTTCCTTTCTGAACCGCTTGGTTTTTGATTTCTCGTGGTGGTGCTTCTTCTTCTTCCGTTTTCTACCTTTGTCACAATCCCTTTGGTCTTTCTCTGGTGTGCTGCTTGTGTCTTCTGCAATGACGAGACTTCTCTCTGACTCCGACGCCTCCATTTCATCTCTCCCGCAGTCTGAAACCTGTGATGTCAACACTTGGCTAGTTTGATCTGTTTCTGAGTCTTTAGCAGGGTGATGTGGACTGGTATGTGACACCACAGTTTCAGAGCAACTGATCCTCTTCTGAGACTTTTGAGCTTTTGAGGAACTTTGACTAGTCATGTCCTCTTTTCTGTAGTATGTTTGACTTGAGTGCTCCGTGACTGTGATATCTTCTCCGCTGGTTGGCTGACTGATCTTTCCAAAGGCATGATCAGAGCTTTGAACATCGTTGTGCAGATTGTTGTCTGAAGGAACAGTTTTAGGATGCTTTTTCGGAGACTCTGACAGTTTCTGTGAATTCTCAGAAAAACAGACTTTTGAGGTATTTTGTTGAGTTGACAAATCTTGATTTTTGTGAGATGTTAAGCTCTTGTCTTGTGTGAGATGGACATTTGCAGCCTTACAGATTCCAGACAGACTATTCTCTAATGGTACCACATTTGAGGGTACAGCATTGGAAGGTGTACTGTTCGGCGACTTGTCTGACAAAACAGCTTTTGGTTGACCGTCTTTAGTTTCCACAACATCTTCTCCACATTGCTGATCTTCTTCTGTTAGTGTCCGACTTAAGCTATCATCAGCAGTGAGAGTGGTATCTGCGCCTGTGGCTGCCTGGCGAATCTTAACAATGAAGTGATCATTTGACCTCTCCATCACTAGTGCCTGCATGGGCAGGTTGGGCTTGAACACGAAAGGCGTGGCAAGTACTTCGCTGCTGGTGCTGGAGCCGCAGCTGGAGTTGTCAGTGTCGAGGGCCAGGTGGATGTCCTGCTCTGAAGCGTCTTCCCCATCCAGCAGAGCATCCTCACTTATGTGAGCACTGATGACGCTGTCTGGAGTGGATACAAGTTGCATGCTCGGCGGCTGCAGGAAGCTGAGATGGCTGTCGGACTTGAGAGGTGATGGAATGGTGAGGGAGACTGCCAGATCTTCAGCTAAAATGGAATACGACCTCTGTGGCCTATTCTCTGATGGGACTTCTAACAAGCAACTTTCATCAAACAAAGCTGGATTCAGCTGTATCTGAGCTTTGGGTCGCGGAGATGGAGACGACATCTTACGAGGTGAAATGCTTGACCATGTTGCTATAAGTTTTGAGGGACTATCAAATTTCGTCGGGGAGAGCAGTTTAGATGGAGAGTCAAATTTAATTGGAGTGGTGATGCTGATAAGTCTCTCTCCATCCTTCCTTGGTGTACCGAGGGGCCAGGCTGGGTTGTCTCCAGTGATGGCACTGGTTTCTAGTAAGTCGGATCCTTGCAAGAGACACTTGAAGATTTCTCCCATTTGAGTGTCTCTTACCAGGTTGAATGTTAAACTGGAGGCTTGCTGTTCTGTGAGAAGCTCAAAGTCAGTTCTGTCAAGCAAAGAGCCATTTTGTGAGATAACCAAAGATGAAATGTTACTCTTCTCTGGAGTTGAAGGAACATTTTTTGGAGGAAGGAAGTTGGCCGCAGTTTCTGTTTTTGGGCCGTTCGTTGGATGCGGATCAACATCACTGTCTTTTTCCACATGTGTGATTCTGATATCTTTTCCTCTGCTTCCAAGGCCTGTTTTGTAAGGCACCACAGCGCATGGCTTGATCTGATTCAAGCTCGTCTGAGACGATTGTGCTTCCTTTTGTTGACACTGTGGCTTCTTTACAGGAGGCTGTCTAGGTACTTTCTCATTTTCCCTGGGCCTATTGTCCTCAGTCTGAGTTCTTGCTGGTTTGCAAAGGTTCTTCAGCGTCATGTAAATATCCTTGAACAAGTAGTCAACTTGGACATCTACAAAATCCCACAACCTTTGCTTCAGATCGACTGCTTGCTGTTCAAAGATGCGTTTCACAATACCATTATTTGTTACTTTGCTAAAAACAGATGCAATCATTTTCTTCAGCTTGGATTTCAGCTCCCCTGCCTGACTGCATATTTGACCAAAATGAGCACCATCCACAAATTCTAAAAAAGACTCCTGAAAATTGTCCATCATACCATGGAAGCTCTTCTTGGGAAAAGTTTTATGAAGCTTCATGTACTTTCTTCGGATCTCAGTACGAACCATCTTAAATGTCTCCATTACTTCCTCTATGGTTGAAAAAGAAGCTTTGGTTGCTGCGGGACAGACAGTTTTGAAGCGACTTTTTGGGCTTCGTGTTGATACACCTGCTGTTTTAATAGTTTCTTTTGATGCCATAGACCTTTCTTCAGATTTCCTCTTTAACACAGACTTAGGACTCTGTTTATTTCTGACTGGTCGTGCTAACTTCGCCTTCTTGTTGGCAGGAAGAGGAGAACCTGCAGCCGTCTCATCACTTTCGCTTAAAATTTCTCCTTCCTCCAGATCAGTGTCACTTGAAGGCAGGTCAGATACCTTGTCCACCAAGTTCTGTGTGTCATGGTTTGCAGGAGAACCCGGATATTTGTTTTCTTTGTTTATATCCAACTTCTTTGAGTTGGCATCAACAGCTGTGCTGGAGAAATCTGTACAGAGAGAAAGTTAAGACATTTTACACCTCATAATTATACTTAAAATACCTCATGATTACAAGGTCCCTTTCTTGTGAAAGATCTGTGACTTCTATTTATGGGATATGATACTCTTAATGTAACATGATTCGCTCTCCCTAATTTGACAGTTTGATCTGAATTTCATGTTGTGATGGACGGACTACATTTGCATAAAGGTAAAGTCATGATTATGCAAATTCAAATACTGCAATGTGTCATTATCTTGGGTCTACAAGCTCCTGTACTTCCTGGTCTATCCAAGTCGGAAGTTTGTGTTTTAAGCCTGACATGGATATGGGTTGTTTAGAAGTTGTTTTCTTTATTATTAAATGGAAAGCTTTTCACAGATGAGCCTCAGAATTGAGTGTCAGAACATCTTTAATCTCAAGAATGCAGGACCTTTGTTAATAACTGTTTTTTAATAAAAGTTGTGATTGTTTAATAGCTTCAGATCAATGTTTTTGAGTAAGATAACTATTTAATGAACAAAACATGAACATAAACTTGTATGAATAAACAGGGACACAGGCATGTAGTGACTACAAAGTAAAAGTATGAACAAGAGTTCTTGCATAACTTTTTGCTTGTGTAATGCTTTTCTACACAATAAAAATTTCAATAAAACAATGTTTAATAATTATTAGGTGCGCATGTGTGTGTGTGTGAGAGAGAGAGAGACAGACAGTGAGGGAGGGAGGGAATACAGTCAAACATGTGGGATATGTCACAGCTCAATATATTCTAATATTTAAAGGCTACATAAAGTAATGCCCCAATTTGTAATATTTATAATGCTATTATCATTATTAATATTTTTTATGAGTTAAAAAAAAGCGCATCAGTCCATCAGGAGCACGGACATTGACACCTCTTATTCGGATGATACTCATACTTGTTAAAAGTACATTATCCTTACAAGATATGCGTTTCATACATGTATCCTGCTCATTCCTACTGTTCGAGATCATAAATTTACATTTTTTTGGACGGGACACAGTAATGTAACTGCTATCTATGAATATCTGCACAGATCCATGTAGCAAAAATGGTAGATGTGCATAGCTGCACAGACAGTTAAGTTGTGACCACAAGGTAACACACCTAAAAAATATCTGCCACAGCCATTCTAATTTTCTGGATGTATATAATATTTAATATGACTTGTTTTTATCAGCTCTACCTTACCTTTCTGAAGGCTCTTGACATGACCTGGCTTGCCATGAACATGTAGATGACTTCTCTTGGTTATCTTTATTGGGCTCCTCAGAGGGCTAATGGCATCAGGGATTCTCTTCAAGTTGCTCAGTGTGTGCATCATGGAGTCCTCATCATGGAGTAGGGGCACAGAACTGGAAGGCTCAACATTATTCCCATAACTCTTCCCAGGACTGAAGCTCTTCTTTGGTGTGAGAGTGACATCACTGTACTTCTCTGGCAGTGCTGTGTCCTCTGTTGTACTGCTGACTTTGGACACGGCGATACAGCCGGTGGAAGAGCTTGGCTCGGTTGCGATGCTACTGCTATCGATGGTGTCTTCATTTGTCTGTGCCAACATGCAAATAGCATCATAGAGACTCAGCCCTTCTTGTGGAAGTGATTCTAGGCTTATTGTACTGGATACAGCATCTGCATCTTTAGGACCATCCTGTATATGACCAGCATCTTTCTTGGGAATAGGAGCAGAAGCAATGAGACCTTGCTGACTGTCCTGAGGTAGAACAGTGGGAGAAATTTGCTGTATTTCGTGGTTGGCCTTGTCGGGAACATCTTCAGATACAGGATTTTCTTGTGGGGTTGAAGCAGCTTCATCAACTGGATCCACACGGTGGCTTTTCTGTGCTGGAGTTTTAGGACTTCTTAAATTTGGTTTCATGCTTGAAACAAGTGTGTCAGGGTCTGTAACAGCAACAGCTTGATCAGTCTTTTTTACAGGAGTTACTTTTTTTGAAGAATTGTCTTTACATTGCTCAAAAATACTTTCAGACGTGTCACTGTCACCATCTTTAGCCTCCAGAGGTCCACAATCAACTACCTGGCTGTCTGAGGCCAGTGTAGTTTTGTTCTCATGATTTCTAGAAATGTCTGTTGCTTTTGGAGAACTTATCTCTGGTGATGTTAATGTGAGATGCTCAGTCACTTGAGTCTCTGCAGTATCTGGGCGTTGGCAATACTCTGAGGTAGTTTGGACTGAATGGTCTTCAAGTTGCTTGTCAGTTGCAGGGGTTTCACTCTGGTTTTTGTCTGATTCCTGGACACCTTTTGCATCATCACAACTCTTATGTGTCTTTTCAGAGCTTGGAGTTTCGGTAATGTCTAAAGATTGCTCTTTTAACCCTGCTTCTAATTCACTACTCTCTACTTCATCAATTACACACATGTCCTCAGCATTAAGTTGTGAACTCTCATCATCTGGTCCGTTTTCAACTACCTTGTCCACTGGTGTGACATCAGCCTGGCTGGGACCGACAAGCATCCCTGGCTTCTTAATTGGTGAAAGTGTTAGATTCAGTGTTTCCATGAAACACAGTTTCCTGTTTGGACTATTTTCCTCCACAGAGTTTTTCTCACTGATAGGTGGTTCTTCGGATGATCTTTTTAAGGCCTCATGTGTCTTTTCTTTTCTTTCCTTACTGCTGACATCTTTACCTTGGTCTGATTCTTTTGATCTCGCTTTCTCACGTTCTCTGCTTGTCTCTGACGGAGCACTCCTTCTGTGCTTTCTGCTGGTTTCATCTTCACGTCGTCTCTCATCCTTTCTTTGATAATCCTTTGATAGTCTATCCCCTCCCCTCTCTTTGGAGAGATCCCTGCAGCGCTCAGCATGTTGATTTGAAGAAGACTTTTTCTGGTCCTTTGAGTCTGAGTTTCTGACATGTCTGTCACTGGTCTTAGTTTTTCTATGATCACGGTTGTGGCCCTCTTTAGAGTTGTGAGCTGCACTATGTTCAGAGTCTGATGTGGACAGTTTGGCTGTATCTTGTCTTCGGTCTCGGCTTCGCCCTTTCTTGTCATCAGAGGATACTGCACTGTGTGAAATCTCTGGTGGAGGGCTTTTAGCTCCATCTGATCTGTGGTGCCCCTCAGCATTTAGGTAGTTCCTGCTTTTAGATGATCTGGAGTCATATCTCCATCCTGTGTCTTTGTCTGCTTTGTGAGACCTGTTCCTCTCAGGAGCGTGACAGTCCTTGCTGGGATCTGAACCACTTCTATGTCTCCTATCTGTTGATTCAGATAGTTTTTGACTTTGACATTTTTCCTCTCTGTGCTTGGACTTGTGTTTGTCGGACTCACTATGTCGGGTTGATAAACTTCTGCTGGATTTCCTGTTGGATTCACTGGGCTGATAGGTAGAACTATTGCTCTCTTTCCTTGAAGATTGAGGAGGATCCCTTGGAGGATGATCCTCCCTGGGAAGTGAAGGCGGTAGTGGTGGAGGGGGAGGAGGAGGACTGGATGGTGGGGGGGGTGGAGGAGGCAGTGGAGGTGGCGGCCTACTCATGGAGGTCCGACTGGAGGAATTTTGATCCCGCAAATTATTAATGTGAGATTGGTGGTGATGGCGACCTCTTTCTGACCTGGAGAAACCAAAGTTTTACAACTGATTAACCATTTAACATAAATCCAACCAGTACAAGTAATTTATTGTCTACAGACCACAGTGGTTAGGCAATCATAAACATGACAAGCAACTCCTACTTGGAATAGTTAGATTATCTTATTATGGAGTATTTCATACATTACATTAACCTACAACCCTGTGGGTTATTGGTGAACAGATAATAGAAATAATAAGTCACCAGTTCATTTAAAAAACACTTACCGTTGGTTCAACCTCTGGATCTCAGCATCTTTGCGTATTACCTCCTGTCTCGCTGTTTGTAGAAGTGCAGAGATGTTCTTTTTGAGGTGGCAGTTCTCAGTGTTCAACCCTGTATTCTATTTTCAGAGCAAGAGAGATGGAGAGAAAGAGAGAACAATGTTAGTGCTGCTGAATGTCTAATGGTTGGTTTTGACAACTATTTTACTGGAATCAGCCTATTCCAGGATCAGTTAAAGCAAGTGCCTTTTGTTACAGTTGTGGCCTTCTGTGTTCACAAAGACAATGTTTCCAGCTCACAGAAAAAAACACCAATGTGAGTGGATGCATAATGTGGAACCCTCAAAATCCCAGCCCTCTGGTGGAGGACCAGAGCTTGAGGAAGACACACTTACTTAAGACTTATACTTTTAAAACACATTGTATTTGTAATGATCCATATTTGAAATAAAATAATTAAAATAAACAGATTAATTTACTTGCATACAGTGTGGCTCTTGGTCTGTTTTCCCTTCATTTTCATAGAAGCCAAAATGCTTATACTAGCTTCTAAGTCAGGAGATTTTGGTTGGACTGCATCCATCTGAGGTTGCTCACACTCAGTCATCCTCACCAAAACTCAAGAAGTGGCCCAGCTTAGAAAGTAAACCTGACACATATGTTTATGTCTGTTAGGTTTCCCCACCCAACTGGTTCAGGCATACGGAACGTACAGTTCGGTCTTACAAAATTGCTACAAGCATTTGGAGGCTTGTTGCTGGTCAACATTTCTGCCAACTAACCAAACCTTCAGATAATGATTCTCCACAAAATGAATATATAATTAATATAGGAAATGACAGTTGGTAAACAACTACTAAAATGGAGTATCAGAAAAAAAGGGGGAAAAAAAAACAAACCTGTATCTCCATCTGCTCCAATCTCCTGTGCAAGTCTTTAATGAGGGTTTGAGCTGCTTGGAATCTGGATTTCAACTGCAAAAGAAAAGGACTGTGAGACAGATGGCCAACTGACAGCAACACTCTGCTTGGTGATCTCTGCCAAGCCTCTATAAGCATTATGCAATAACTCAGTACTTGACAATTCACACCAGATAGTTGGTCAGAGGGAATCTTTTGTTGCTGCTTCTCACTCCAGACCTGATTCTGCAACTGTAGATCATCACACATCACTTAAACCAAACAATACCGCTGAACCCTGCAACAAAAGGTTTGCATCTGTAAAACGCAGCCCCGGATGCACTGGCTCAGCATGGTCCATGATGCAGAGGACTTAACTGTCAAATAAGCTGACCTTGGCTCAACCTTTGCCCCAGCACAATGCAGTGCCATCCAGAGCAAGGTGCTGTGTTGGCCTATTACTGGTAGAGGACATTGTAACATTAACAATGTATTTCTGTGGTTTACCACATAGTCGTTGTGATGAAAGAATAAAAGATTGATAACATTGCAGAAGAGTGAATTCCCTCCTTGTAGCATCATAAACCACTGTGCAGCTTTTTGGGAAGTAATAAGCCTTCAAGTTTATGGATCTATTACTCAAACTGGAAATCCTGGTTCTTTTTTAACTGTCTCAGTGGGACTTGAAACCACACTTCCCCAACAACACAGCTCCTTCCATTTTAACATGAGGCTGTTTCCTGTCTAAATGCCAACTAAGACAGGGGTTACAATCTCTCCCTCATACACGACCACTTGTGACCTAATTGTGAAACTTCATTTAAGTGAAGACATCTGAGCCAGCTCCATCTGAAGATGAAGAGCCTGACATTATGTTGAGAGCTCAGACAAAGCTAGTAAGCTAAGCATATGTTAATGCTATTCGGTATGATGTAACAACATGCGATCTATGTCCCCTTTCAATCACCTTTGAGACAAAAAAAATCTGAATTTAAGTCGCAATCAACATTAATGATTTTCAAAGTGTTTTATGGCCCACCTTACCTGAAATAAATACAGCCTAACATCTTAAATATGATTTCATAAAATAAAACATTAATCTTAAAGCAAACCACCACAGGCGCTGAGTCCTGCAAAGCAGAAATACACATTGGGAACAAAGCTGCAGAGCCAAGCAAAAAACAAGTGTGTTGCTCTCAGCACATCAACAGTAAACACTGTTGTATCTCCAGCCTCAGCCTTCGGTATGACAGGCCTGTTGTAACAGGTTAACAGAGAGAAAGGACATATGGAGCACATAGGAACTCACCTCTGTGTACGATGCCTCTCTGCTCTGCTGTTCCTCCATGACAATTTCCTCATAAAGATCCATTGATTCTTTCATCTCAGAGGCCTTTGGAGAGGACTTCTCTGTAATACACCAAAATAAAACATATAAAGCCTCAATAGGAATATGTGCTGGACTATATCTCCTGCACAAGAAAACAATAATATTATTAGTAGTAATAATATTGTGTCATAACAGACTGAAGTGAAACTATTTCAAAAACGACTTTTACCTGCATTGCTTCTAGAATTTATATCTAGGCCTTCGTAGATATCCACAGAATCTTCATTGACATTAGGTACCAAGGCTGTGAATATTAAACAGGTATTATTTATATATAAGTGTCATCACTTGTGGGCAAATTAATTAACATGTAAGTCTTTAACGGTTCCAGTAAGAATTCTTACCTGCATCGCTGCCAACATCCAGGCCATCATAGATATCCACAGAATCTTCACTGACCTCAGGTACCAAAGCTGTGGATGTTATAGATTTATTGTAAAAGTATGTCATTAGTTATGTACAGCTATAATCACCACTTCTTTTAACTCAAATCTTGACCCAGAATTTTTGCCGTGAAAAAAAAAATGTAACTCAATAATTCCCACATGCTACATTTTCATTTCATTTAATTTTGCATTAATTTTACCCATAGAATTAAGCAACTAAAATAAGAGTGCTGGAATTCAATATAGTGCTCTGAGTAGCAAATTTAGAGTTGTTCTGAGTACAAAATACATTTTTATATTTACTGAGGAAAAAAATTCTCCACTCCATACATTTAAAAATCTAATGATTGAAAGGTCCGGTGTGCAGGATTTAGTGGCATGTAATGGTGAAGTTGCACGATGCAACTACTGAAACCTGCGGTGGCCGACGCAAAAATGTGAACCAGAGTTTGGTTTGTTCATTCTCGACTACTATAAAAACAACATTGAAGACTCTGTGGAGGAGGACCTGCTCTGTATGTGGATATACATGGCTCATTCTAAGGTAAAGAAAACACAACAATTCTTAGTCTGAGGTGACTATATACTAATAATGAAAACCCAATTATGATTATTATATACTATTTCTGCACACTGGACCTTTAGGTATATTTTGGGTGACCATCTTTATCTTGTTTAACAATTTTAATGTTTTTTTTCAAAGATGAATTTCAATTTCATGTATGAAATTATTCTTTGATTGAGAACTGGAGTGAAAACACTTCTGGGGAGGCTGTTACAGACATCTACATTATATATCAGTAATACTAAACTCGCTTTGGTCAGGGGCCACTTTTGCAAAATGACAGGTCTGCATAGGTCAAGTCAGGTGTACACAGGTACATTTTTAGGATTTCAGGACATTCAAGGCTCAGCCCAGACCTCTGTCAGAGGTCCAGGGAATCCTCCGCTGGCACTCAGCACTGTATTATGGGCCAGATTTGGCTCATGGGGTGTAGGCTGAATAACACTGCTATAGATTATATGCTAAAATAGCCTTTTCACAAACCAGAATTCCTCATAATACACTAAATAAATCTGAATGCAACTGTGTGTATAAATGTCAAGTTTTCACTTACGACCAGAAGCGTTGGTGTCAATGTTGTCCATTCTTCCAAGTATCTCTGTAGCTCAGTTTCTTAAGGTGTTCCTGATTGCAATGCCAAAGGAAAATCAATAGTTATTACCAGTCTACAAGTATCAGCCAAAATACACTTAACTTAGGCTGAAGATTAGTCTGTAACACCTGGTTGATGGAGACAATCTTAAAGAGGTCCTTCACCAATTACACATAAATGTCGGTGTACTAGTTACCGTCAATACTACGCAGTCTAATTTCTTCAGTCGCTCTGGAGCAACTTTGAAAACAACCCTGGTGACATCATCAGGGTAATCTCAGTTTGTATTTTTAGACAGTACATTTTTAACAAAAGGAAGGCTTGGTTTACAAACTGGAGTTGTGGAGTTTGAAAGATTTTGGCAGGCCCGATAGAAAAATATGCCATTGGTTGTACAATGTGAGGATAGGACTTGGATTTTGACCTTTTTAAAAAATAAATTAATAAATAAAAAATAATCTATCTCTTGTGTGTCACTCAACTTAACAGAAGTGCAGATGTACACCTTTAAGAGCAGTTAAACTTCACCACTGCAGTCTACATCACAGATAATTAGGGCTAGGCAATACACATGGGATGATATGAAAATTTAATGCCGCGATCATCCTGGCTAAAATTAATTGTGATTCAAGATATTATCCCACTAGTCATTAAAATATGCTTTAAACTCTTAGAATGGAACTAGGTACAAGTGGCAAGTTACGTTACCTTACATTTTCTTAAGAAACATGTTTTTGTTTTTTTTTAATTGCATCACAGTGTTTATTGCAATCTGCGATAAAATCATATATTGTTCCATCCCTACTGGGCAATATGACAATATATATACACTAATGGGATAGAAATCTGTCAGCTGTCAGAGATTTTTCAGTACTGTTTATTACCCTGGCAGTCATTTCTTAATTATCTCTCTTTGTATTAGGTAATTGTGGGTGGTGTTGCAAATCAATGAGCAGGACTGCTTTATAGCAATAGTGGATTTTTTAATGAATTTTACACAAATTAGTACCTTGATTTGATATTTCATTAGATGGTTTTATCAAAAATAGATATTTCTCTTTGGCTTTTCTACCACTTAATAAGGCTGCAGTGGTATACCGTTTCTAGGGTATACCAAGGTATGAATATTGACGGTAATACTGTGCACATTTACTTATCTAAAAGGTATTAAAAAAAAAAAACGTAACTGGACGCGGAATCTCATTTATTTATCAATTTCCAATAAGAAGACTATTTTACACATACTTGCTTTCAAAATGGTTTCAAGTTTCAACTCAAGTAATAAAACACTTGTTCATCCTAAAAAAATCTGTTTTCATTCCTTCAAGGTCATTGTGGCTGATATTAATTCTGTAATACCCAAATACCATGAAACTGTGATATTTTCTGAGCTGTTATCTTGCAGTGAAACTCTCACACTGTTGCAACCCTACAACTGTCTCAATGGATTATTTAACATTTCCTATGACATATATATATACTGTGTCACAATTTAGATCCAAAATGCAAATACAACTATGCAGAGCATTTATCCACTTTTCCCACTCCTACAGATTACTTAGAATCATCATTATACTGAAATATCAGATGAACATACTTTAGGTGCTATTATCTGTAACTGGGGCTAGTCACTGTGCTGTTAGCATGAGTGCTACAGCTAGACCTCTTTTGTTCACTACTGTCCAACAAAGACGACAGCAAAGGACAATGTATTTCGATAAAAGAGCTAGGCAGAAAGAAAGAAAACTGGAGGTAACGTTAGTATGCTGTGGAGTTTCATTTTAATATTACTGGTTTGGCTGAATATTGCTTTATTTTCAACTTTCTGCCCCTAGCCTTAATGTAGAAATTAACACTTAGCTGAGGCTCAAGCTAACTTTAACAGTACCATGGCTACTGTCCCTCGGTTCCTAACTCTTAACGTTGACTAACATTACACCCCACACGACTCCAAGTTCTCCTGAAACTTACACTTGAATAAGCAAAGGACGAAATGAAGGGCATTTTTGTAAAAAATACTGTGTATTTTACTGTTGTTCGTTAACAAGCTTGGGTCAGGAAAGCCAAACCACCGTTGGCTGCATATTCAACTTCACGTCCACCTATATATTACCCAAGACTTAAGGTGATACCGGAGAAAGTGCTCAGTGGGTAAGTTACGGATGCTAATGTGAAGCCTATACACCGGCCAGACGTTAATAAAAAGTATATTACAGTAAGCGTACTATGAATTGGTTGACTTACTTATTTGCGTATTGTTAAGTGTCCTCCTGTTGTTTACAAATGCAATGTCGCGCCAAGACTTCATTGCACAGGAAGTAACGACATTTTCCCGCGGTCTGTCACTGCTGTAGGTGTGCTCTCGCTGCTCCTCGGTTTCAAGAAATATTCTCAAAACACGATACAAACCCTGTAGAAGACCAACTGTACAGCGACTCAGGGTATTCTCCAGGGGTTCACATTCCCTAACAGCCAACTGACACAGTTAAAAGCGTTAAATAGCAGCAGAAACGGCTGTTAGCTCGAGCAAAAGTTGTTCCTCTTGCGGAGAGAGTTACACCGCGTCGCTGCCTGGTGCGTCATCACAGCGCGACGACAGAGCAGTCGGGAATCCGACCCGGAAGGATTTGTGCTACACTCACATGTGGACAGGATTTTAACACCAGTGACGGGAACGTGCATGTGTGTTGTGATACAACCCCAGACGAACAAGCGCGTGATGAACCTCACAGTTTGGTTTAATAACAGTAAATCAGGATATCTGTTCATAGAGCGCGCGAGCGTGTTTTCGCTGTAGATCGCTCCTCCAGAGGCGACAAATGATACGATGGAAAATTTAGAATTGAGCCTGTCATCACTGGGCACCATATCCAGACATGTTGACAAAAGTCACAACGAGCTGAACCAATATCTGTCAAAACAGGTAAGCTATGTTCATTCCTGGCTATTATAGAATAAAATAATGTGTTTGGATTGTCTTATTTTCACACTGTGGCTCAGAACGTGTCCTGTGTGTAGCATGCAGTACCCTTTCCTTCACGTCAGTAATCACTGTACATATCGCATTATTATAGTATGTTTTGTGTTATTAAAATTAATGTGTTGCCTTGTTAATCCATAGGATGTAAATATTTTTTAAAGAAATATTAATTTATGTGTGGCTTTCATGTCACCCAATCAATATTTCAAATGTGGACCTTTCCCATATGATCTCTCCTCAGATATGGAGCCAGCAAGACAGGCAGTGTATTCTGGAGTGTGTGGCTCAGCTGCTGTTGGAGAAGGAATATACTTTACTGATTGCTCGACACCTGCGGCCACTGGTTTTGGACCTGTTGGAGCGTAACGCGGAGAGGGTCAAAGCTGGTGGCAGGATCAACCATGACCTCCATGAGCGCCTGTGTGTGGCCCTCAGCAAACTCCTCTGCATCAGTCCTGATGCCCAGGCGTAAGTGGAATCTATTCTTTTTACAGTGAGCACGGGGAATGTCCTTTCTCTTCACCCTGTCCTCTGAAGATGCTGGTTCTGCATCAGGACAAATGGCTGGATTTAGTCAGCTGGGGGCTCTTGGGCAAAAGTTAGGTGTGGGCCCCTGTTGACACCTTTCACCACAAGCACTTCTTCCATGTAATGTGTTGCCTTCAAGTACACAAATTAAACAGGTTATCTTGCATCCTGTCAGCACAATATAATTTTAAGTAACAAAGATATTACAACAAGGTGTTAGGACAGAGCATCAAGTTTAAAGTTACAGCTTAATATTTGGGAAATAAAATAAGAATACAATCAAAGCATGTTTATTAACTATCTGGCCAGCATGCAACTCCGCCTAAAACCACAAACTGGTGTTGTTAAATCTTAGTTTGTGTTTAAATTAAACAAATGATACACCATAATTTTTGGACAGAGCCAGGCTAGCTGCTTCCAGTCTTTATGCTAAGCTAGGCTAATTATATTGTGACTTGACACATGGATACATGATTGACATCAGTCTTCTTATATCACTCTCAGAAAGAAGACAAGTGTATTTGTACAAATTATGAATTATATAATGCAAGACCCTTGTCTATTCTGTTGGGTTGGGAATCACCAGAAGCCCCAAGATATAATATAATCATTACAGCCACAGTGCAGTATTGTTGCAATTTTAAACATTTTGCAACATCAATCAATCAATCAATTTTATTTATAAAGCCCAGTATCACAAATTACAATTTGCCTCAGAGGGCTTTACAGCATACAACATACCTCTGTCCTTCGGACCCTCTCAGTGGATAAGGAAAAACTCCCCCAAAAACCCTTTAACATGTTGAGTATTGCAGTAACATATATTGCAGTATATTGTCATTTATTACATTTTTTTCAACTGCAAATTATCCTCCAAAAAAAAAAAGACTGTCAACATCTGTTTTCTCTCTAACTTTTTGTTGCAACAGATTTTATCTAGTGGACTGAAAAAGCCATTGATTTTATTGTTCTAGTAGGCTATCAGAAGTTAAATTTGTATACTATACTGCATCAGTTATTTCCCCCCTACCCTACTATTCAGTTGAGATCATGATTTTGTGGTATAAACCAAACACAGTGCATACTGGGGCTCTTGGGGGTCTGGGGGTCTTGCTGCAGTTGCCCACTTTGCCCAGTTGGTAATACAGTCTTGACTTCAGCCCCCATGGTTTCATCAAAATTGGGCAGAAATCTCAGTTGTCACCTCATGTATACAAAGCTGCTCCATAAGTCTTCCATGACTGCAGTTTAATCTCTGCAATAAAAAAAGAACAAAAAATGAGATCACATTAGCAGCATTTCTGATGGGGAACTGAAGCTGTTGCATTGCTCTCCTTAAAGCCAGACTCCATGGAGAAAAACAGTGGTTTAACATCACTGAAGACAGGGGATGCTGGTCTACCACTACCTTGACTGGTTTGTTTGTTTAATTGTGTGACTTTGGTGCTTAAAAGGGTTAATTTGGATTCACCAAAGTCGCATAATAACAAAAAACAAAGTGATCGAGGCAGCACTAGACCAGCAACTCTTATGTTCAGTGACCTGAAATTACTGTTCTGTCAATGGAGTCTGGTGGCTTTTACGAAAGCATAGATAGGGAACTAAAGCTGTTAAGGCTTCCCTGTCAGAAAAGGCCATCTGACAGAAATGTACGGTGACAATATACATACATCCACCCTAACTAATTCTCTTCTCTCTTTTAAGGTTTGCTACGAGGTATTTCAGTGATGCCCCTCCAGTGTTTCAGAGGCTCTTCTTCACCAGTGAAGAGTCATCGGCTGTTCACTATGGCCCCAGAAGGATGAAGCTGCGTGACCTCATGGGTGCCACCCTGCGTTTCCTCCAGAGTGATTGTGCCAAGTTTCGAATGCTCTGGGACTGGAGTCCCTGCGTGTCACAGCTGCTCACCAGCGATGTCATGGTTCGAGGGTATGTACCTAATTCTTCTTTTAGACTCACTACTCGCGTTTCCATTACAGTTGTTCGCAAAATAAAAGCAGTATTTCTGAAATTTCGACAAAGTTCAAATGCTCCTTGCAGGTGTTTCCATTGAACGGTGTTTTGCGAACTAGCCGTAATTCTCGTAAATTCTCGTCTGTCCTGCGAGACTTCACTTTGAGGAACATGGCCGAAAGCATTATGCGTCTTGGGACACTGATCTCAGCAGCCGCTACGGCTGTTGCTGTACTTATTATGAACAGAAGGCGGAGGCAACGGATAATTACTCAAAATTACCCATACCATGCCATCTTCCTCGAAATGAACTGGTCGCGTGACCCCCTACGTCATGTCCGTTGACCCCAGTGACGTGTAAATGCAAAAAAAGTGTTTCCATTACACTTTTGCGATATACTTTAATATTGACACGTCTGAAAAACCACCTCATGAGAGCGTAAAAATGTTTTAGCGATATTTGAGAGGATTTTCGAAATATAGGTGTTTCCATTACCGGTTTTTTATTGCGATATTTAGGTTTTGCGCATTTCTAGGGGTAATGAAAACGCGACTACAGAGGCTTCATGGGAATTATAGGATAACAAGTCCTTAACCACAAATGGTATCAAATGTAGGAATCCAAAAAGAGTACACTTGATGTCTTTGTGGGCGAGGGTCAGTCCAGTAACGTACATAGTCAAGTAGCTGGCTTTATTTCCAAGGCCTTGATCACACAGAAAGCCTTTTAGCAGCTGGAGGCGGCCTTTAGTAATTGTAGTTAATGAGAATGAAGCTTTTTGCTTGTGTTTTTTGCATTGCGACGTGCTTCGCGTTTCTGTGCTCTCGGCACTTGGTGTTTTTACCGGAGCGCTCTGAACTCCTCGAGTTAAAAAAACTTCAACTCTGAGTGGAAAAGCACCCTACGTCATCCCTGCTTTTTTCCCTATGACCAATAGGATGATTTGACAGGCAGGCCATCTGTGGTGGTCATGACAACAAGTTTACAGTTATTAAACAATGGAGGAGAAACTAGTAGTGCTCAGTCGCTTGGCAGCACCAATGGACTCCCCGTAGTTAGCATTCATTTTTGTTATATTAGGCCCAACAATAGACAGCAGGTTGTCAAATTGCCCCCGAGTCATCCTAAAATATGCCTGGAAATGGACATCATTGAGGTGAAGCTCCTGGACCAACTAGTGGTACTCCCTGTGATCCACCCTCTTTTTTAGGGTGCCATGTACCCACACATATTTCCATTTTTCTTTGACATCCTCGACAGCCTCTCACACTCAACCAGAGCCTTTTTGAAGCATACCATACTTGTATGGATTTTCAAATGTAATTTTCCTGCTTTCTCATCAACCATTGTTTTTTCTTCATTTCATTACATTTTGAAAGTAGGCTTTCAGATACTTGAAACCTGCTTAACAAAGTCAGTACAGAACATTAAGTGTGCTTTTAATATTTAGTAATATTAAGTAATAATCCTCATCTTTTTAGTAATATACATTATTCAATTCAGTCATGTACAAAATGACAATCCAGCTACAAGGTTCACATTTCTACAGTGGGCCTTTCTTACAGAGGATATTTTGGCATGGCATGATATTAAAAACATGTATGTAAATATTAAAATGAATGGTGGCTGGATTTTATTGAGCTGCTTCATTTTTAGGGTCCTGGTATTGTTCATGCTGGCTGACTGTCACACTGTCATGGCGTACTGCCTGTCACTCTTTAGAACAGTGTGATCGTTAATGTTATCAGTAACACCTGTGCTTTTCCTACTGTGACCAGTCACAATGTAAAAGAACTGCAGCATTTCTGTTACTGTGTGAGATGAATGGCAGCAATGAAGGTGAGGGAAATTTGTCCATTAATCTAAAAAAAAGTCTAAACTTGAAAAAACTAACTGTTTGTAGCTGTTCCTTCTCAGGTATGTTTTTCTAGTTCAAAACATTAGATATGCATTTTAATGCTGACTACAAGTCATATTGGTCAGACTGCAATTAGGAGCAGATGAGTAACAAAAACAGTTGATATTAGCCTCATTTCTGACAGCTATAATCTATTCCACTTGGCTAAAAGAACTACTGAAGTCTACTTAACATATTTAGGCATCTAAATAAAATGTATTTACCCTAATCCTAATTTAGCCAATTCAGCTAACTAAAAAAAGAACTATACATATATTTTTT
This sequence comes from Cephalopholis sonnerati, assembly GCA_019142605.1. NCBI lineage: Eukaryota > Metazoa > Chordata > Actinopteri > Perciformes > Serranidae > Cephalopholis > Cephalopholis sonnerati. The sequence goes on along the minus strand of JAGQAX010000009.1, from coordinate 9,134,531 downwards.
TCCAAGGTCAAAAATGATCCTTCTCACTTAAGCTAACGTTATACACTTTTTTGTATTTGGTTTCATTTGCTAACAGGCAGCTACATAATGTGATAAAATAAAATAATTTATTAGAGTATTTATATGGTATTAAGGCTAAACTTCCTGAAATAATTAACCCCGGCAAATTGGAGGTTGTCTCATTGTCCCTGTTTTGCAGACGTTGTGTTGCGTCGCGTCAGCAAAGGCAGAGTTAAGCTCACGTGAAGGGTGGCTAGCATAATATGTAACAGGCTAATTTGACAAAGTAAATAATATTAATATTAAAAAGAGTCTATGAGCTGCTAGTAATGCTAGTTTAAATTTGTTTAGTTTGGCAGTGTATATTGTAGATGGTTGAAGCACAGTATGTTGCTGGATGGCTAACTAGGTAGAATAGTTAGCTAACAAGCTAACAACCTGAAAGTATCAATAAAAGGCAAGGCAGCTTTATTTGTACAGCACATTTCATACACCAGGGCAATTCAAAGTGCTTTACAGAGCAATAAAATATAAAACATAATAAAGGATACAGATTTACTATTAAAGAGTTAAAGATATAATATGTAAAATTAATTACTGAAAAAAAAACCCACAAAGCTGACAGCCAAATATTACCTTTATAAATCCAACCAGCTATCCAGAGTGTGTTAATGGAATAATTCACCCCACAAATGTCCATTTTTGTATATCGGTTACTCGCTCTGTGTCACTTTAAATTCATTAAGGAAACGTTGTTTTTCTTGCATGCATCCAGTAAACAAAGAGTCCTAAAACAGAGACTCTTACACAACTCGCGGAGTAAAATCCATGTCATTTATCCAGTCATACGCTTAATACTTTCCAAACAGACAGCCCTTTCTGATGGTAAACTGAACTAAGTGAAACTTAGTTTTGACATCCATTCATTGAGATTTTTCTCCATTTTTGTATTCTTCGTTCACCATGATGACATGCTACAAAATAACATTTTATTTACAAATTCAACACAAGAGGTATCTAATTGATATGGTCATTTTGTGAATGAGGTATTCTTTTAAAATGGAAATAGACAAGTGTTTTGCTTTAACTAATCAATATGAAATAAATTTGATTTCACAATTCATTGGCTATAGAAGAATGTCACCGTCTGCATTTAGATTGGTTCCATACGAGCCTCGCCTTTCACTATGCAATTCTGTCTGCCACCGTGTACGATCTCCTGGGAAAATGAAGGCTCGATTTTCAGCACAAAGGAAGCGCTTCAACAATTGTGCAGCAAAAACAGGAAGAGAATAACACTTTTGTTTTTCCCGGTAGCTGTCGGTAGCTATCCTGAGTTACTTAAGAGTATCAATGTAAGTTCTTGGCACTTATTATCCCTAGTAGCAGAAATGGTGGATGGTGGTGGTCGTTTCCAGGCTCTGAGAAAAATGGAAAGTGATCTGGTTGTCAGTAATAATACCACTTGGAAATACTGGGGAGTTTGGGGCGTGTCTGTTACCACTTAAAGTCATTTCAAATCATTACATGGAAGATGTGAAACATTTTAGAGATGTTTGTTTGGGACTATGTTTGCTTCAGTAGGCCTATTACCTACAGATCTTTTTTACTGATTTTCTGGTTTTCATTAATTTCCAAGATGGTAATAATCTGTAAACCAATATCCATTCTGCAAAATATCCCTTCAGAAAACTGTGGATGACATCAAAATGTCTTAAGACCCTCAGTTTTTTCACCCCATTACTGTCGTAACATTTAGGTCTTACAACAGCGTTAATACTGTTGTTAACCTTTCTTCAGCTTTTAGCAACATTTTTGCATTCTGTTGCTTTCTCTCCATATTTGCCTAAAGAATCAAACGTATGGTATTTTATCATTGTCTCTAACAGGTACACCGCCCAGTGTTTAGCGCTGGTCTCTCACATGACTGATAATCAGAAAACCATCTTTCTGAGAAAGGTGCTCTCCGGTGATGAGATTCTGCACATGAAAATTAAGTATGTACCCTTGTTTTTCTTTGCATTATCTATTGCCATATCTTTGGCAGAGCATTTTGAACATTTTTAGTTTCTGATTCTCTACACCAGTAAAAGTACTAATTATACAGTCTAAAAATACTCAATTACAAGTTAAAGTACTGACCTCAAAGTTGTCCTTGAGTAAAAGTACAAAGGTGTCATGCCAGTATCATAACTTTTTATTTGTCCCGTCTTTAGAGCTTTGGAAGAAACTCAGCAGCTGGAGGTGGAAAAAGCCCTGGTGTTAGCCAATCAGGGCTCTGTGATGTGGCGCCAGGAGAAAGCTAACAAGTTTACCAGGGGCCAGGTGGTGTCAGAGGACCTGTCCCAGAATGTGGTGGCAGTCTGTGGTGTTGTCCTGCCCAGGATAGTTCCGAGACAGGCTGAACAGGTGTGTACTTTTTGGTTTGTCACATAAAATGGTCTGCTGTTGATTTTGGTCCTAACATTGATCTTAATTTGCAGAGGAACCAGAAAGATTTGGTGCTGGTGGACTCAACCTGCCGTAATCTTAGAAGACTGGCGTTGGCTGTGGCTTCCCAGAAGCCTGTGCTGCTTGAGGGGCCTATTGGATGCGGTAAAACGGCTCTGGTTGAGTTTATGGCTGCTGTCACAGGACATACGAAAGCTACAGAGATCCTAAAAGTCCAGCTTGGGGATCAAACTGACAGCAAGGTGAGGGTGCATGGAATCAATCTAAACTTAAAGGGCCAGCTTTATGAACTAGAAGTGTGAGAATTGAAAGAAGTGGGCATGTAGGAGACAGGGAGGGTCTAATTAAAGACACTATGTACTTGCATTATGGGAATTGTAGGATCTAGTATTTTGATGCTTAGCCCATACAAGGGACTAAATGTCAGGGTATTGAGGCTTTTGCTGCTTTGATAATGACCCCACAAGAGACCCCTATAGACACATTTTGTCTTTTTCAGGGTGGACAGGAAATGTATTGGGAAGAGCAGGTCAACAGTGTATGCCACATGGATGTCGTATATGTCATGTGAAGGCTGATGTCAAGTTTTTCCGGTCATAACTCAGTAATAAGCATTGTGTTTAGAGTGTATAGGGCCTCAGAATATTAGGATTGAAGTATATGATGGCCATCCCTTTGCTCAATAATGTCTCATAAGTTGTTGCAGCAATTTTGGGGTTGATACCACTTATTACACAGATTTGGTGCTAAATATAGGCATCCTTGACCACTCAAGAATTGATAAAAATGTTTTAAAAAACCCTCCAAAATACCACATTAAGACACCATGACCTTGAGGAACACCACAGAAAAATCCATGCTCTGAATTTGACATTTAGAGATTTCTGCATTTTTAAACCATGGCGAGTGCCACCACTTCTGTTCTAGAAACTGCTAGAAACTTCTCTGAATGCCTGAAGTGTATGAGCAGATGGCTACGATGTTGGCTAACCTCATTACACAAGAATACAGTTGGGCTCATTGAATCCACAAGAGTCTCAGCTTTTCTGTCATGCCCATTTTATGCATTTCCACCTCTGTTTAAAGACTAAAGTATGCAGGAATATAGATTGGCGAAAATAACACATTTGTAATGCATGAAAGGAACTGCATAGTTTTTGCCTCAGACTGCATGGGACTAGCATAAAGTGGGCATGTCTGTAAAGGGGGCACTTTTCATTGAGATATCTTGAGGTGAGAGGTCAATGGACCCTTGTGAAATTGACCATACCAGTTTTTCCCTTGCCAAAATTTAGCCTAACTCTAGCTTCAAAACTCAGCCCACTATAGTCTCTGAAAGACTATACAGTTATATCTGCTGAGATCGCTGGCGGTCTAATGGGTCTCCTGGGGTTAAATATGTCCATTGTCTGTCTCCCAGCTTTATTGAAATTCAAACACTAAATCACCGGAGTGTCCCTTTAACATTCAATGGAGGTTAGATGGGAGGTTTACAATTTCTAAATATGTTTTGTTTGTTTTGCAGATGCTGCTTGGGATGTACCGCTGTACTGACATACCAGGAAAGTTTGTGTGGCAGCCAGGAACGCTGACACAGGCTGTATCTAAAGGCCAGTGGATCCTCCTGGAAGACATCGACCACGCACCTCTGGATGTGGTCAGTTAAACCTTTTTAAGAACTGTGTGGAATATAGCTTTTATATTTTTAGTTCCATCACATACTCCGTATACCTCAACCTGGGTTTGCACCAATACATTTTCAGTGTAGATTCTTATTAAACAGCTTAATGTCAGAGGTGTTTGTTGTTGATGTGTCTTTGCAACAACCCACAGTTGGACTAAAATGTTCTTTTTTTAGGTATCTGTTCTCCTGCCTTTGATGGAGAATAAAAAACTGATGATTCCAGGACGAGAAGATTGCATCGATGTTGCTCCTGGATTTCAGTTCTTTGCAACAAGACGGTAAGAATGTGATAACATTCTAAGTGTACTTATGATACAGCAGCTTGTAGTGGTAACCTGATTATCTTTTGCTATTTGGATGTGTCTTACAGTTTGAACATGTCAAGATGTTATTGATGTGTAGGCTACTAACATTGACATCCCACTTATGAATACAATGGGAATGCCTGCGGTTTACCTCACTGATCTTGCACTATTAAGGTCTCAGTAGGCTTCATACAATCAAGGTTGTACAACAACTTGTCAGACTTTGTCGAGAAGTAAAACTGTGACGAAACATACCTGCCCTCAATGGCCACAGCCAAAGGCAGGTTTAAAGCCAAGTAATCTTCTCTTTGCTGCTTCCAAAGTTTCACAATGACAGACTTTGACAATGGCTTAGACTAAACTAATGGTTTGAGAATAATTGAGACAGTTGTACAAGTTCATCCGTTGCACAAAGCTGTCTTTTTCTTGACTATCTCAAGTAGAGCTGCAACAATTAGTCAATTAATCTCTTTATCAATTGAGAGAAATTATTTGGCAGCCATTTTGATAATCAAATAATTGTTTAAGTAATTTTCTAAGCAAAAAACCCCAAACCTTTGGTTCATGCTTCTGGGAGATTTGATGCTTTTGATGTCAAATTATTTCATCTAGCTTTGAGAGGATGTGGCCTTGACAGCTGTAGTATATTTTTCATTTTTCAGGTCCTCTAATAGAACTAATGACTCTGCCAAATTTGTTCTGTTTTATCCCGATGATTTCTGACAGCAGGACTTGAAGCTCTGCAGCATCAAGTTTTCAGTTTACTCTTTTTGTTAACATTAATAGGAATGAAACCTCCCCACCAACAGGTAGCCTTAGCTACCAGTCTGGGGGCATCAATTAAGCAAAGGATTACATCTCACAAACACGCACCTGCTAAACAGGTAGCCTTCATCAAGTTGAAATAGGCATCTTACAGCCAATTTCTGCATTTGGTGAATCAAACTTGCTCATACACACTTGTCCGAGAGGTTTAGGATAATAACAATACAAAAATGTCCTTGCATAAGGCCCATTGGGTCATATATTTTGGAACAACGGCGTATAGCTGTACAGTAGTTGTGTGATCAATTAAAAAATGAGAATTTGTACTTTGACGCCTCCACATACCTGTCCAGTCACTGCATAAAGTGGGCATGATATGACATGTGTATAAATGTGTATTTCAGGATGTACTACAGTGGTGGCAGTTGGCACAAACCACAGAACTCTCACGCAGCACTGCTGGACAAGTACTGGACCAAGCTGCAGATGGGTAACATGACACGAGAGGAGCTGAAAAAGGTGAGTGTTGTTGGCTTTAAAGCCTCCACGCACCTGTAGCCTACCCACACACTTGCACTTTCACTTACACTGCCAAATCAGCCCACTCCTCAGGACAGTGTGGGCATGTTAAATGACATCTTCGTCAGCCTTGTGTCGATTTGGTTGAACCTGTTACACTGTTATCACTCTTATTAATACATAGGGATTGGTGACATCACATAATTCCCTGCATAGCTCCACCCAGGTTTAAAAAAACATGACATAATGTTTCTTGTCAATATGTAATAATAAATATGTCTTAAATTTTCTCCAAGTTTCCCCTTCTCTGTAAAATATTCCTACAGAAATCTTCCAGAATTTCCTTCCGTATGTATTACAAGCTTCCCCTCTGTCTCTTTGTGTAGGTGCTCATTAGCAGGTATCCCAGGCTGACGGTGGTGTCAGATCGTCTCCTGGATATCTACTGCCAGCTGACTGGGGAGAGACACTCTGACCAGGATACAAGCAGCCTCCAAGCCACTGATGATAGCCAGCAGCACAAGTCTGAGGACAAAAGCACACCACTGGAGGGGAGAGCCCTGTCACTGAGGTGAGGCCCAACTCACTACTTTCTCTATGCTCCCTTTACTTTCCTTTGTCTGTATTGTATTTGAATTAAAAAAACAAGTGATTTTTAATTTTAGCTGGACTCAGTATTTCCTATTTAGAAATACCAGCTTAAACTTTAAATGCAGTAGGGGTGCCTTGATGGCCAAAGGGTTAAAGGAATACTATACCCAGAAAATGACCATTTTCATATCTATTCTCACCCCATGTTATGTGAAATTGGGATGAAGACTTTGTATTTCTTGTATGCCTCCACGGTGAACGAAGAATCCAAAAACGGAGAAAATTGTTGATGAATTGAAGGCATAAGGGGCTTGCGATTCAAAGCAGCAAAACTATATCAAAACCCAACTCATGCAGTATAATCCAAGTCTCATTTATCCAGTTGTATGTTGCCCAGGTGCACTCCTCGTAATGCAAAAGTGTTTTTAATAGTTATGTTTTAATGAAAATACATGGGTCTCGGAAATACTGAACAAACGACTTGATAAATGAGACTTGGATTATACTGCACGAGTTGTGATAGTTTTGCTATTGTTAAGTGCGGTCCGCTTTTACTGCAGTTTATTAAGAAACGTTTTCCGAATACAACATAACAGGGTGAGTAATTGATATACTGTGGGTAAAATTATCCTTTAAGGCACAGACCATGAACTGTAAGGTTTGTGAAAAATCCTCTATTGTCATTATTCTGGGACTCCTAACCAAACAACTTTTTAATCCTGAACATGAATGACTTTCAGTAGCATAATAATCACACGTTACATTCGATTTCCTTCATTCCAATTGTGTTCACTGTGTTCAAATTTTTGTTTCAGAGTGTGGGTTATCTTTGACTAGCCAGTCAGTCAGTCAGCCAGTCTATCCTGCCATCATTTTCATTCAGTTTACGGGAGCAGTGAACTTAATATTTTTCTCATCAGTCAAAGAAATGTGCCAATTTATTTATCATTTCTATGAAGCGATTCTGCCACTCCAGTCACCATTCATCTTTGTGGAAATTCTTATGTCATTATTTTTGGATCATTGGATCAAACTAGGCAGCTAGGTAGTTAGTAATGTAGGAGGATTGCATCCCCTTGAAAAAATTCCTCAAGTGTTGAACCTCCATGAAGTGGGGGGCCTTGCTAGACACACAATAAAGGAATACATCACTCTTGAAATGATCATTTGAATATGAATTACTCACCCTATGGTACATTGAATTTGTACCACAAGAAAACTTTTGTCTTACATACCTTTTGGTGAATCAATAATCCAAAAAAGAAAATTCTTGATGACTTGAAGTTGCTCTGTCTGCCACACATGCAGCCCAGGCTGGATTGCGCGTGTGCTACTACAGTCATTTCAGTCATCTCACGTGCTGTACATGTAACATATAGATCGATGTCACACTGTAGACTAATTAACAGACAGGTTAAACAGAGTAGCAAGACTGTGTCTCTCTTATATATGTTGTACACAGTCGTTATATCACCAAGCCCTATATGACATCACTTTTCTTGAGTTACAGTGGTGGAAAAAAGTTTTCGGACACCCCATTCATTTGTGAATATTGCATTAAGAATCACTCTTAGGTCTTCAAGTGCAATTTCTTTTAGTACAGTCACAGCCAAATTACTAAACAAATCCCAAAAAAGCCAAGAAGGAAGACAAACCAAGATCTGGGCGTCCAAGGGTTTCTTCAGCGAGAAATGACCGCATCCTGATCCACATGTGCAGGGAAAACCGCTGAATGACATCACAGGAGCTTCAGCAGCAGTGGTCAAACCAAACTGGCGTCCAGTGTTCCACCCACACTGTACGTGGCCGACTTTTAGGTCATGGCTTAAGGTTCTACAAGGCTGTCAAGAAGCCCCTGATCAATGAGAGACAGAGGTTAGCCCGGTGTCGTTGGGCCCAAGCACACAAGAACTGGACAGCCAGGAATTGGAAGAAGATTCTGTGGTCAGATGAGTCCAGTTTCCAGCTTTATCTTCCTGCTGCTAATGTGAGGGTACGCAGAAGGCCAGGCGAAGCATTATCTCCAGCATGTACAGTATCCACTGTCAAGCATGGTGGAGGCAGTATCATGGTTTGGGGATGCATGAGTGCTGCTGGTGTTGGTCATCTCACTGTCTGTGATGGCACATTAAACTCTGCCAAGTATTGTGCCATTCTGAAAACCCACATGCTCCCTTCTGCACATGCACTGTTCCGTCGAGGTCAGAACTGGATGTTTCAACAAGATAATGGCCCTTGCCACACATCCAGGGCCAGTAGAACTTGGCTGCAGGAGCACAGTATCCAGGTCTTAGAGTGGCCAGCTCAATCCCCGGACATGAGCCCCATTGAAAATATGTGGTGGATTATCAAAAGGTCTGTTTCAAAGCGTAAAACCAAAGAATGTAGAAGAATTAAAAGCAGTAATTCAAGAAGAATGGGACAAGATTACCCCTCAACAGTGTGAAAGGCTTGTGGGGAACATGCCGGCCAGGATTAGAGCTCTACTGCGTGCTAATGGCAGGACTACTAAATATTAATTTGATGATGTGATGGTTTATTTATTTTTTTGTTCAGTTTTGAACACATTCTCTGTTATTTGTTGACTTTGATACCGACAATGTTGAGAACTGACAAATTGAAACTGTCAAGAATTTACTTTTGTTAGTTTTTCTTGTAAACAATTAACAAAAAAAATATCATTTGTATTTGTTTGTGTCTGTCTAATGCAGCCACACCTTTTGAAACACAAAAAAGATTTTTCCACAAATATTTCATGATAATATTTGAGATTGTGTAAAATTTTAAGGGTGTCCGAAAACTTTTTTCCACCACTGTATTTATACAGATAGAAATACAGGACATAAAGAACCATGTGCTGTTTACATACACAGTGTCTGTCTGGCCTCTCTTCATCATAAGTCCCACTCAGCAGCCCTTTTTCGTGACAGTCATCATCGGTGGGGGCAAGCATAGAAAGCTCTAGCCCCCTGTACATCTGTCAGATTCCCCCCAATCAAAACCAGTCTGCAGCGACAGCCTTTAATTAGCTTTCCACAAGCTGCTGCTGTTGTGTTCGATAGATTATTGATTGGGCTGTCCTCTGTATGATGGGCTGCAATCAGAGATTCTTCAGGTCAAACCAAGGTGGTCTCGTCAGGTACCAGGTTTAAAAACACCTCACCAATTAGAGACATTACTCATCTGCCCTGGTGCTTCTTGAAATTTCTGTATGCTTTCAGTGTGATGTGTGCGCAGGTCAAGATATGGCCATAAAATCAATGTGTTTGTAGTTTCCATGCCCTACACTTCAATAGTACATATGCTTGTCATGGATCAATGTAATTAACTTTATAGCTCGGGCTGCTAAGCTCATATGTGTTGGTCTAGGTCATTAGAGTGTTTTCGGGTTTTCCGTCCATTAGTCTCATTCTTTTTGAGGGTCATTGGACAAAGGTCAAGGTAACTGTGACCTCATCTGTCTCAATCCTGTAAACACGATATCTCAAGAACACCTGGATGAACTGCTTAGAATTTGGCAGACAAAGGTCAAGGTCACCATGACCTTTCATCCATCTCATTCTCATGAACACAATATTTCCACCTTGAGTCAAGGGCTAATGATCAGATATTGGTGGTTGAAGGTGAAAGGGCAAGGTCACTGTAACCTTTGATGTGGTATTCTCATGAATGTGGTGTCCCAAGAACACCTTTAGAGAATTTCTTTAACTTTGTTGCATATGTCCACCTGGACTCAAGGATGAACTCAAGGATGAAGGATGAAGTTTTAATGGTCAAAGGTCAAGGTCACTGTCATCTTGCATCTGTCTCATTCTCGTCTAGCGATACCCAAGAAGGCCTCGAGGGAATTAATTCAAATTTGGCACAAACATCCACTTGGACTTAAGAATGATCTAATTAGAATTTGGTGGTTGAGTGTCAAAGGTCAAGGTCACTGTGACCTCACAAAACATGTTTTTGACCATAGCTTAAGAACTATTATACTACTTATTACAAAATTCTACACAAATGTCTAATAAAATGAAGTGGTAAATTGTAAATGGACTTGCACTTGAATAACACTTTTCTAGTTGTTCACCCACCAGTTATTTAAATTACTCACCCATTCACACACACGTTCACACACTAGTTGCCAATCATATGGCATGCAGACTGGATAAGCCAGGAATTGAACCGCCAATTGTCCAATTAGTGGATGACCCGCTCAGCCTCCTGAGCCACAGCAGCCATTCCATATCCAAAAGTCAAGGTCAACTTCACTGTGACATCATCGTGTTAAAAACACTTTTCTGGCCATTACTTAATATCATAACTTAGCAACAGAATTATGGTGATTGTATAGATCTGGCGTGTGTGAACTGTAACTGCAACTTGATGGGTATGCGGAGACATACAACCATGAGGCCGTAATTGTAGTGTTTTTCTACTGTTTTCTTAATATGTCTTTGTTATGATTCCACAGGGACCTGCTGAAATGGTGTGAGCGGATCAGCGTTAACTTTGACAGCACCTCATCAGCCACAGCACAACGTGTCTTCCAAGAGGTTAGTGAGTTAGATTTCTTAAGAAGTAAGCACAAATAAAGTAAGACATAGCTTTGGAAAATACTGAACAGTTAGTGGTGTTTCAGGATGATTCAGTGTTATTTTTATAGACTGGTGCCTTTTTGGTGTGCCTCTCTTTGTCAGGCTCTGGACTGCTTCACAGCCATGCTGTCTCGACCCGAAAGTCGACTGCGAATGGCCGAAGTCATTGGAAGCAAGCTGAACATCTCCAAAGAGAAGGTACTTGACAAGCCTCTTTTGGCAAAATCAAGTTTGGTGGGGATGTTTATGTGAAGCAGCCCTCTACAGCATTAATTGATTAATTCAAAATAAGAAAATATTATTTTGCACATAAATGTGATCTCATACCTGAAGAGAATGTCAGCACCTTGTAATTTCTCAATTGCTGTATGAAAAAGAGTCTCTCCTTTTTTATGATGATCTACATTCATGTTATGATTTAAATTATTACCACTATTTGTGTTCAGGCCCTGCACTTTTGCCAGATGTACCAGCCTGGCATCTCACTGACTGAGCTGGAGGCCTCAGTTGGCAGAGTGACTGTGGGTCGAAAGCAGACTGAAGCAGTGCAGCTGAGTGTGTAAGTGGGACATCCTGTTTTGTCCTGCCCCCCCGACCCCGGTTTACACCATACATGCAACAACTAGTTGCTGTGCCAACATTTACCTACTGAAACACAAATAGATCCCCTGCTGCTTAATTGAATCAACATAGAATTGATTTTAAACTGCATTATGGTAAACAAAGCTGTCTAATGGCTCGGCCATCAGGACATGTCCAAATATGCACATTGATTCTTTTCTCAGGGAAGCCAATATGAATGGGTGTTAGAGTTTAGACTAAAAACGAAGCAAGTGTGCCTTTAGACAGCAGCATACAAATACTGAGTGTCAGCAATATGTTATAAAAAAATCTTAGGGTGTAATAATGAAGCACATTGACTTTTGATCATTTCGGTTTTTAAATTTTCTAGCTTACTGTCTCGATTGTTGGATCATATTTCCCTTCTCACCTTGAGATGTGTACCTCAACCCCAGTACAGTTATGCATGTAGTGTTCACAACATTTAAAAAAACTATGGAGCCCGACCAACAAATGTTAATATTAGTTTATCTCAGATATATTGGTACTGATACACATCTATGTCAGTGTCGGTAATGTTTTGACGAGCCGCTTTAAATGTTCTGCATAGTGCATGAATCGGTCACAGCTCTTAAAAACAATTGTAATATGTGAATGATTCCTTATCAAGATTTGATTCAATAAGGAGTCACTATTTCCTTTGTTTCTGCTAAGCAGTTGCATTGTAAACCCCTTTATGGAAGGAATTTTTAGCAAAAAAACTTAATGCCAACAAGCTTATAATAATAATAATAATAATAATAATAATAATAATAATAATAATAATAATAATAATTATTATTATTATTATTATTATTATTATTATTATTATTATTATTTGTAGTAGTAGTAGTAGTATTAGTATTATTATTCGTATTATTAGCATTATTATTATTATTATTATGTATTTTACCTGATCTCCAGAAAACAATAATTGCAGCACGTGGCCTCTCTTGGCCTCCATAGAAATCTTAACAAATTAACCTGATAAGTACAAAGAGGAAACACATTACCAATTGATAGCATAGTGGGTATGTTTAAGTAATAAGCATTTCATGGTTTAGGGGGGCAGACTGTGACATCGTTATCTATATACAAAGCATAAAACTGAATGTGTAACCTTGAAATTTGTTCTTTATTTATTTATTGAACAGGGACAACCAGACATTTGCTGCCACACGTCCGTCTGCTGTGCTGCTGGAACAGCTGGCAGTGTGTGTAGCCAAAGGGGAGCCTGTCCTCCTGGTGGGAGAGACAGGAACTGGAAAGACTTCCACCGTACAGCACCTGGCCAGAGTTACAGGTGAGCTCAGGAGCACAGATCGACTGTGGCTCAGCAGGTAGAGCGAGTGGTCCACCACCTGCAAGACTGGCTTCTCCTGTTCATTCTTCACAAGTGTCCTGAACATCAAAGTTCTCCCAATAAATATATATTGTGTTGTGATAAAAGGCATTACATAAATGAAAACACATGATTTGTCAATTATCCTGATTCAAATATTCCCTGCTGTGTGTTCAATCCAGGGCACAGGTTGCGGGTTGTGAACATGAACCAGCAGAGTGACACTGCCGACCTGCTAGGAGGGTAAGTGACACACAAATTGTACTTAAAAGGAATACTGTTTGTTGATATTGCCAAAATGAAAATTGAACAGTACACCACCACTGAGTGTGGGTCATAAGTGATGATAGGGATTGATTCTCGATGAGTCTGTGCATTGTTTTTTATGAAAACCCTACATAGCATACATTTAACAACATAAGCAACATTTTCCATCACTCCTAAATTTAATATCTGGGTAATATCAAATACCATCTGTCATTTTGAGGGATAAAAACTGTTTGCACTGCATCATACTCATCCTCTTACAAAAGGACAAAGCTACCAAAATGGCATTGCAATCAAACCAAGGTTAAAAAATAAGCAGACAGTCAAGAGCATTATACAAGCAATCCACTGATTAGATCCTTTCAGTCAGGGTCTATTCACAAAGAATAGATTGCGGTTGCTGATGGCACCAAGAATTGCTCCTCACATGCAACTGCCACTGTATCTGCCCTGTCTTAAGACCTGATTCACAAAAGATATTACACTAATAATATTACAACACAAACATGCCCATAAGGCTTTGCAGCTCAGACCAACTTGCCCTTTTTGCCCCCTTTTTCACTTCTGATTACAGTTATCCATGTGGCAAAGTATAATGTTACTTTTGCACCAAGAACACAGTAAGCAGAACAATGGCACAGAGAAAAAGCAAACACTGCTACAGGTCTTGACCGAGGAGGTGCAGAGGTGTTACTCAAAACTTCAGGCAAGGAATTTAAAAAGGACAGAGAAAACCAACTCTGTGAAGGCACTAATAATTTTACTGTTACTGCATGTGGCTATTAATGCTGATCTTAATGAATTGGACTGTTTATCTGTGCACATAGCACAGGAGCACAGTGACACTACTTGTTTGGCAGTAAAAATAGGGGTGCATTCGCCCTTTGCAGGTACTTTGAGAATAACACCATTTCTTTTTGTTTTACTCCTGCAGGTTTAGCGTCTGCAAAACTCACGCAATCCTTTTGTGAATTTGCTAGTTAATGTAAACATAACTGTGTGTGTATATTGCAGACCCTGGTCACATCTCCTATGTCCAAACACCAGTCGCCTTTATATTATGCAACATTTCCAGCATTTTTCAGATTTCAGAACAGTGGTTCTTTGTCACTGAAGTTTAGTTTTGGAGCAAACCTCCAGTGTTAAAACTCCTGTTATTTTCTGTCTAATGCAGGTACAAGCCAGTAGACCACAAGCAGATCTTACTCCCTTTGCGGGAGGCCTTTGAGGACCTGTTCTCCCAGACATATTCGAGGAAGCAGAACCTGACCTTCCTGGGTCATGTGCAGACCTGCTTCAGGGGGAAGCGCTGGCAGGATCTGCTCAAACTCATGGACCATGTCTGCAAGTCTGCTCTCACCAAGGAGCTGCAGGAGAAATCAAATGGTAGTGTACTTGAAAGAATAAAATGATAATGGCGTAGTATACTAGCTTCTGTAGCACAATTAAAGACTAATATTCTTTGTGTGTTTGTGCAGCTGCTTTGCTACAGGAGCGGTGGGAGGCGCTGGCTGCCAAGCTGAACCAGACCCAGCAGCAGATCCGAGCCTGTGAGGCGGCCATGGTCTTTGCTTTTGTGGAGGTAAAGACCTAAAAATACATTTTGCAATGGGGGCACCCTGGAAGCTTAAAGGGATATCTTGCTGATTTCAACCAGCGCTCTATCAAAACGGTGTGAGTAGTACATGTAAATGAACTGTGGTAAACGTCCCTTCATCTAACCAGTGCAAAGATATCCCTTTCCCCCTGGCGTAACTCCGCCAGATGACATGGATGACGCAAAACGGGTCCTCTAGTGGAGTTTTGTTGGCTCCCCCGGGCTATTGTTTGAATTACAGGGTGTAGTCCCACATATTTGTATTGCCCGCAACATATGCCACCACTGCGGACACAAAGAGTATAGAAGCAGATCGAGAGACAGACCCACTTCTCTGTCTCTGGTCTGGTCTGATGCAGCACTGCATTCTGGTAGTCGTACGTTTTCTTTGGTCATGTAGCACCAATTTCTAAGTATTTGTGTCTGTCATAGACAGCCTCATTTTATGAAAAGAGTGTCCTTCCAGTACTGAAATGCTTCTTTAATGGTTAAGTTGCATATGACATAACCATGCCAAAAAGTGAATGTACAGGGGCGTACAGCATTGGTGGAGCAGCTCTGACCTCTTTGTGTTCCTCTGTAGGGAACATTAGCCCAGGCAGTAAAGAAGGGCCACTGGATCCTGCTGGATGAGATCAACCTGGCAGCAGCCGAGACTCTGGAGTGTTTGAGTGGACTGCTGGAGGGCAGCGCCGGCTCTCTGGTGCTGCTTGACCGTGGAGACACTGGTGAGAACTGCTACAACATTTTATCCAGTCTGAATCCAGTATCAAATCTGTATTTACTTATCAAATCCATATCGGAACCCCTTATTGACACACATTTAGATTCAGGTTTTGTAATCAGAGTTAAAAATAATTTAAATTCATAGATCGTTTCAGTTGAGCTCTGTACTTTTTGTTGGTAGAAGCACTGTTTGTAGTTGCAGTCTAAGTAATGCTCACAGCTTGTTGGTAAACCCCCAAATTTAGACGGGCTGGCCTGACACAAAAATAACAGGTGTAGCTACTTATTTTTCAGGAGTTAATTGATCCAAATACTAGAAGTCCTGATTATTAAGATAAAGATCTTATAATATTGATATGATGTGAATGAAAGTTCAACAGGGAGATAAGACTGATATGACAGAGCTAGATTGCTCCATCATGCCAAACACACATCATCCATATGTGATCAGAGTGGTGTAGTGATGTCTCTTACCTATGAATGATTTGATGAAGTGCACAGATGCTTGCTGTCAGAACACATTAACCTGGCAACAGCTCCATTCGTTTTGGCAGGTTTACTGCTCACTTACGCCCTTGTTTTAATTAGCCACAGCTCAAATGATCTGCTGCCATCAGCAAAAGCAACAGTCAGTGGTGGCTAAAAATGAGTAGCTACTGGCTAAATGTTCTAGCAATCTGAGGTCTTTTATCAACCTGGGACTGCCCATCCAAATCCATCCCTTATTATGCAATTACAAGTGGAATAACATTTTTAATCATGTTTTTTTATACCAGACACTGCATTTCACACATGAAAGAGAGGAACCAGTAAGTTTTCATTTCAGAGTTTAGCAACATTGAGGCACCACAATGATAATGTTATGTTACCATGCTGGATATTCATGTTACATGTGGCCACAGTTTGAAATAATGAGCTAAACCTGTATAAAAGCGATCCCTGTGAGCGAAACCGCTCTGAACAATCCGTTCTCAATGGTTTTTCTACTTTCAAGACAAGCCGATGTCAACTCATGAAAGATTTCCTTGTATGGTCGTCTGCTTCAGGCCCATTACTGCAAGTGCTGATATTACGTAACCAACACTGCTACATGTAGCAGCATGTTAACGTCAGGGAAACTTGATCTTGCTTGTCGATGTTAAATTTTCCCTGATTTCGGATCATGTTCCTGCTAGGACATGACAGTTTATTACAGAGGCTTAAATTGAGGATTTTTCCGTTAAAGAAAGTGCCACCATTCTCTCTAATAATCATGATTCCCTCAGCTGCAATGACTGTCCAGAGATGCCGAAAGCACAGATATGGAAGACCCAGAAATGCTGACCAATCAGAGGAGACTGGACACTTTCTGGGAGAGACAGGCACTAAAACAGAGCATTTCAGACAGAGGGTGAACACAGATGTTCCAGCACAGACAGTATGAGAAAAATAAGTATTTTTGGAACATCAAAGCTTGTAAACATGTTCAAGTAGATGCCCAAAATACAAGTATGAACCTGAAAATGAAGACAATAGGTCCCCTTTAAAAAGCTGCAGTTAAATACTGCAAGAATACTAACTCACATTACAGCTTTTAAATTAACTCAGAATTAACAGCACCGAAAACACTAAATTGAGCACTGATCCATTAATTAATTAATTAATTAATTAGTCAGTCAGTCATTAACCATGTAGTTCTGCTAAACTTACTACTTTGGTAACTTTTTGACCACTTGTCATTAAAAAAAATCTAACAAATTGTCATTTCAGTCAAATGCATTTTGCCATTTTGCATTGTTTTCTTTTTTACACTCCTGGGATTGTTGCTAATCTTGTTATGTTTTTTGATCATAGAGCCACTGGTCCGCCACCCAGACTTCCGGCTCTTTGCCTGCATGAACCCAGCTACTGATGTGGGGAAGAGAAACCTGCCTCTGGGCCTCAGGAACAGGTGAGAGTGTGCAGGGGCAAAGGCAAAGTAAAACTCTTCTTGCTAGACTTAGCTATTATTTTACTTTAGTTCTTAGAAATAACAGACATACAGAACATAGTAACAGTTTAAGATGTTAAAGAGGAAAAGAAATACCTAAGCACAGAATTGTTACATTTTTTCCTTTATTAGATACATCTAAGCCAAAACTAAATTCTAAAATGGTAAAAATAGTAAAAAGTACTTGTCAGGGGATCATATCATCATCAGCAGTGATTGCCATAGTTGTTGCTTCCACAGTGAATCTAACAGTGATATGGCACCACGTGTTTTGTTAACCTGCGGTGTGTGTATGTGTGTTTGTTTGTCTCCAGGTTTACTGAGCTGTATGTGGAGGAGCTGGAGAATGAGGGCGACCTGCGGATTCTGGTTTCAGACTACCTCAAGTTCTTGAATCCACAAAGAAGTGTCATCAATGGCATCATAAGGTTAGTCTTTACATAATGTTACAGCAGGGAAAATCAAGTTACCACTGTTCTACTAGCTGCTGCTTCTAACAGCCATCGCTCCATAAGTCTTTTGCTAGACTGTATTAGGAGAACATTTAATTTGGCCAACAGCTGTACTTAAAATCCACAGTATTTGTACAGCTTGCTGAGAGGCACTAACCAGGATTGAGTAATGCCTCTTATTCTGCATGTGTTTGGGGTTTAAAAGCAGTCAGTGCATTAGTAATACAGCCATTTGCACTGCTGTTCTGTTTGCATTATTGTGATAACATCAGGGGCCAGAGGTGTGGGCACTGGGTCTTCAACCTGCCTGACAACTCTCCGTCCAGCTGGTTTAATATGCACCTTAATTCCAAACTGTATATGTAGAAGAGGGTCCCTGCTCTGTCTCTCTGTCAGCTAAGAGGTCATTGGCTTAAAAAATGTTCCCTGGTGTAGATTTTTGGGGACACTAAGATAATTAATTAAAACTGCACATACCAATCCTCTTCATAACAACCCTGCTCAAACCTCAACCCTTACTCCTTCCTCACTCTTCAGTAGACTCAAGCTGATTTACTCCTTAATTGTGTTTGGTGCAGTTTTTACCTGGCAGTCCGAAAGGAGGCCAACTCACATCTGGTGGATGGAACAGGCCACAGACCCCACTATAGTCTGCGTACTCTGTGCAGGGCACTGAAGTACGTGGCAGCAAACCCCTGTCTCAGTGTGCAGCGATCACTCTACGAGGTAGGAAGCAGGACTGAAATCATCTCTTTAATGTGTCAGTTCACTGAAATCCAAAAGGATTTTTTTTCCATTTACTTGTAGTGATATGAGACATGCCAGCAGTTTTGGCTTAGTGACACCTTTTGATTTACCTAGGTTGATATTTGTGGATGCCAATGGAAGTTAAGATCATTTCAGTGTTTTGGAGTTTGTTGTTTGCATCCCCATCACCTGCATGTATTCCATGTTGACAGTCTCTCTTGATGGTTGCAGGGTTTCTGTCTGAGCTTCCTGACTCAGCTGGACAGAAGTTCCCACCCTCTGGTCCAGAAACTGGTGTGTCAGCACATCCTGACTGGAAACACCAAGTGTCTCAAACAAGTAAGGCATTCTGAGAACTACCTCCTACCTTTTAAACTTTTTCATGGTAAAATTTGCATGTGTGCCAATTTATGTTTGATATTCTGCATTTAAACTTTAAACACACCTGACTTTAAAAATGTAGCAGTTACTGGATGTTTTGCCGAGTGCCGTTTCTGTACTGAAAGGGGCTGAGTAAAAAAGGGAGATGAGCAGCAGGTAGGCCGGTGTTTTATAGAGCGTGGTTACTTCCTCCTGATTGGGCAGCGAGTCCCCTCGGTGGAGTAAACCAATAGCGAAGACTGTCAGACTGTCAGTCATAGCATGTACAAAATGGAACCAGTAATAATTAGTGCAAATTCCAAAGTAGCTTACAGTATTTAGCTCAGCTGCAGAGAGATGCTGACCTTGTGCATTTCTTTTGCCAATATTGAACTGCAGTTCAGACCAGAGATGTGCAACAAGACAAAACCATTTTACATTGCAGTGGTGTGAACTGGCCAGTCTCAGCTCATCTCAGGCTGCTAATGGTGTCACCTGTGACTCAGCTTGTCAAGTTGCCACTGGCTGGTTTTAAAATGTAAGACACATCATCTGTTTCAACAGCCAATCAGCTTGTAGTGAAGTCCACTGATCACGCCATTTACAAAGTGTCAGCAGATTGACATGACAGAGTTTTGGATGGAGGAAAGAAAGGATCACCTCCTTAGTTTGCTTGAGCCGTGTCTGTGTGGAGCAAGCTTTAACATTTACTCAGATAAGAAAAGAGTTGTATAAACAAGCTTTGACTGATTAATAGTTGCTGGTTATATCAGTTACTGTGGCATTTTGATAAATTTAATGAAACGTACCCATCCACCGCACTAACTCAACCAGCACAACAGCAGAGTCATGTCATACTCACCACTCTGCCGCTCTGAGTTTTCAACGCAAATGCTGTTTTCATTCAATATTTTTTTCTAATACCTTCCACTTTGAAGTTTCGATTGCTGTTAAGCCATTGTTACAGAAACTTGACACGTCCTGCACAACAGGCGGCTTTTAATGTGAAACATCTGCAGGAAATTTTGCTTTCAATTAACAGCAGCTCAACAGCACTTAACTGAAAATAATTTGTAAAGAAAACCTTATGTCTGTGAAGAGAAACTCAGAGCAGTAGAGGATGACATGACTCTGTTGTCCACTATGCTGAATTTATTGTCATATGCCTTTCACAGATATTCCCACTGTTTTTTACCTTGCCTTTATTATCAACCCAACTGAATTTGCTTGTGCTATTAGTATAGACCTTATTTACTTGACTAAAGGGTTAGGAAAAAAGCGTTACTGGTTAGAGTTTGTCTGACATAGGTTTTTGAAATCCTTAGAAACAGCACTTCAGTACCACAGAAACATTTATACAAATAGCTGCATTTTAAATGTTGCTGTGTGTGTACACTAGAATATTTTTGGACAACTGAAAAAGCCTTTTGTTATGTTTCCCGCAGCCCATCCCGGCGCCCTCAGGCCGGCCCTGCGTGGAGGTGGAGGGCTACTGGGTGTCCCAGGGGGAAATGGAGCCGGCACTGGATCCCAGCTACATTCTCACCCCCTCAGTCAAACTCAACCTCCGCGACCTCGCCAGAGTGGTATCTGCAGGGTAGGAAAACTGTTGGCAGCCCCCCTACTATGATTTCCCTTCAAATCAATTGATTGAACTCTAAATGTCCAGATGTTCATTTTGTCAGCGTTAACCCTGGCCTTTTAGGAAAGAATGCATCAGGACAAAATGTGGCTAGACTGAATTCCCCTGCAGTCAGTGATCTACCAGGCAGGAAGTGATCAGCTTTTATGCCTCTGTATGGCTTGTGTTAAGGACAGCTGAACTCCAAACCAAATATTGGTGCAGGTTTTTGGAGCATAACTAAGTAGGGTTGGGCGACATGTTAAAAATTTCTAACTGGCCACCATCAGCCCCATTCTCCATCTCAACAACTAGTTTCAGCTGGGAGATGTGTTGTGTGCTGTGTTCTTTGGAGGCAGACCATTAAATTATAAGAATGAAATTACAAAAACTCAGAATACTGCTGGAAAACAACAAGAAAGCAGGCACTGCAAAATCAGGCTGCATACGCACCAACCTCAGAAAACACAAAACATCTTCATCTAGATCTAGAGATTGGTATATTTCGTACTGAAAGATATGACACCATTTCAAATATTTGAAAGGCCTGGCTTTTTAAGATTTTTTCAATAAAAAGGATGTTCACCACATGTCCACTTTGTGATGCAATCAAAATATTGTTTCTTAAGAAAATGTAAAGTGAAGTGATACCAGTATGTTTTAGTGCCAATTTAAGAGTTGTAAGCATATTTTAATGGTTATCTTGATTTTGTGAATCTCACTCATTTTGGCTAGGATAAATGTAACTTGAAATTTTCATATTGTTCCATGGCTACCTGCGAAATACTCAGCCAAACACTGATAGCCAATTTATTCATCCAGTCACCCAACGCTATTACTGAGGTCCAGCATTAATGCTGGGTGATAAGGCCTAGCTCATAGTAGGCTTTCCAGTTCACCCCTAAGTTTTTGGATGGGGGCTGACTTTGTGCAAAATATCATTGCATGGTGCAGCACTAATGGGTCGAAATCATGCAATAGTCTGAGACCACATGTACACAAAAGTATGTTAGCATGCCATAAACTGCACTTAAATTTACATTGTTGTATACACATCTTGTAGTTTGTTACTCAGCAGAGGAGCATGAAAAGCATTAGTTATAATGACTGAACTGAAACCTGCAGAAAATATCTGTGAAAACAATATTAGTTATTAATAAAGCTTCATTGCTTGATTGTGTTAATAATAGGTGTTAATGTAACAATACTGATAGTGCAGATTCAAGGCATGAATTATTTAATCATTATATATAATCATCTTGTCATAAACACTAATGGGAGAAATGTGGAATGTTGACACAGCCATCGCCTGTCATGTATATAGACGACAGATGACGGCGTTCTGTTTCATTATTGTCAACAATGGCTGCTGTATGACTCAGCAGTCCGTCGTTACCACTCAACAGCCCCGTAGGTTTATTTGGTACAACTCTACATTAAATTCATGATGAGTTTGCCCTCCCATCACTCTCTCTCTTAATGTTTCGCCTTCACAGGACTCACCCCGTGCTGATCCAGGGAGAGACGTCTGTGGGGAAGACCAGCCTGATCCGCTGGCTGGCTGCAGCCACGGGGAACCAGTGTGTGAGAATCAACAACCACGAGCACACCGACATCCAGGAGTACATCGGCTGCTACTCATCAGACGACAGGGGCAAGCTGGTGTTCAAAGAGGGTACGAATACTCTCGCTAACCCTTCTTGAAAAGAGACAAGGTTCACATTTATAAGGGCCATTGTACAGTATCTGAAATGTCTACATCTCAGTGAAATGTGATTTAAATAAAACCAATGCAGCATCCAGAGTAACAACCAGAGTATTTACACTGAAGAAGAAAAACTTTTTTTATCCCAGACAGAGCAACAAAGCTCAGAAATTAGATTTAGAAAAACTGTTTACCATCAATCTCTAGCCATCCCTTCAGAGTAATGTCACTTGCTTGTCTATCTGTTGCAGGCGTTCTGATAGACGCCATGAGGAAAGGCTACTGGATCATCCTGGATGAGCTTAACCTCGCCCCCACCGACGTCCTGGAGGCTCTCAACAGACTACTCGACGACAACAGGGAGCTCTTTGTGGCCGAGACACAGGAAGTCATCAAGGCTCACCCCAGATTCCTGCTGTTTGCTACCCAGAATCCCCCTGGTCTCTACGGTGGTAGAAAGGTACACTATTCATTTAGTCTGAGAGAGATTTGTCTGATGGCATGGTTACAGTGAGGTTACCTTCAGATTAGGAAGGTAGGACAATTAAAGCACATATTCAGATAAAATACATCAGTCAACTCCAGGTAATGTGTCTTTTTGTATTTGGTGGAAGCATTTTTTAGTGAAAGGTGAAACAGCACAGATATGATGTGTGATAATGGGACTTGTCACACCACAAAGTCTGGCTCCAATCCCAAATTTAAATGCTGTCACTGATGTAATGCCCCTTATAGTTTCCTTGCATAGAATGAGAAAGCATCTCTGACTAAACAAAAACTGAACATGATAAGCTTCATAAAGGTTATGGTAATGCTGTCTTGGATTGCATTAAATTTAATATCTAGATGAAAGTAATAAACATACTCTACTACTACCTGTTAAACAAAATATAAAAACAAGTTGAGTAATCTTTACCGACTGATCTCCAGGTGCTCTCCAGGGCTTTCAGAAATCGTTTTGTGGAGCTGCACTTTGATGAGCTGCCCAGTGGAGAGCTGGAGACCATCCTCCACCAGAGGTGCAGCCTGCCTCCATCCTACTGCACCAAGCTGGTCAAGGTCATGCAAGACCTTCAGGTAACTGTACACTTTTGTGTGTTGTTGTAATACTGACTATGTACTCTTCATATTGGTATTACCTCCCTATTCTGGGTAACCCTACCCTCATGTGTGAAATGTGTTTCCCTTCATCAGTCCTTGCGCAGGGGATCTTCGGTGTTTGCGGGGAAACATGGCTTCATCACCCTCAGAGATCTGTTCCGCTGGGCAGATCGCTACAGGCTGGAGGAGCAGACAGACGCCTCTCAGGACTGGCTGCAGCATTTGGCCAATGATGGTGAGGCCCATCAGATGTGTCTGTTAAGTCACCAACCGACACCCATGTTCCACTGAAACCTAACACTGTTGTTGTCTTCATCAGGGTACATGCTGCTGGCAGGACGTGTGAGGAAGCCAGAGGAAGAGGCCACTATTCTGTCTATCCTGGAGAAGCACTTTAAGAGGACGGTGAACCCTGAAAACCTTTTTTCTCAGAAACAGGTCACCAGCCAGTTCAGTGAGTGGAACATAGCAACACTTAACTACCTCATATTGATCAAGGGTCACCTCACTCTGTCGCACTGTATTGCATTAACAGCTTAAGTATATCTCCTGGAATACTCTATTCAAAGTTTGGCTAAATAATGCAGGGTGTTTTCTTTTTAAATCTCAGCGCTGGTGATAGCTGTGGCTGGAGACAATATGTTTTCGAGTTGTCCTTCTGTTTGTCTGTTCCCTTCTCATGAGCACAATATCTCAAGAACACCTTCAGGGAATATCTTCAAATTTGGCACAAATGTCCACTTGGATTTAATGATGAACTGATTAGATTTTGGTGGTCAAAGGTCAAGGTCACTGTGACCTCAAAGGACATGTTTTTGGCCACAACTCAAGAATCATACACTAATTATGACAACATTTGACACAATGTCTAATAGGATAAACCAATCTTGTAATGACACTTTATACCCAAAAGGTCAAAGGTCAACTCCACTGTGACATCACAATGTTCAACATTTTTCTTGCCATTATTCAGCGTCATAACTCAGGAACAAAAGGGGAGACATTTTGGTCAGACACTGAATCGGTGACACTAATCTTGGGTGTCCATCTTGAAACTATGCTGATTGTCAGAGCATCCACATTTTAGAATATGTAGTTTCTTTGCAGCAATGTCCATATTTGAAGCATTGTCTACTGTCATTGCTGCACGTCAGTGTGGGCAGACATGGGTATAAACTGTAACTGCAACTTGACTGGTTTGTAAGGCAGTAATTGTAGTTTTCTGTCAATTATTTGTTGTAGTTTTTAAATCCTAAGTGGCTCTGCTGAGTTATTTTATCACAACAAAATATATTTCTACAGGTTTTTATTTGAGGGAGGGAATTAGAGAGTCTTAAGAGTCAACCTATTATTCAGATAAAAATGTAGAGAGATAGCGATGACCACATGGCATACACAACATGCACAGCATATTACAGAATCAACATTTTAACGTATTATCATGTTGTCTTGATACTCTGATTGGCAGGTCCCTTCATTGACAGCATCGCTGGAGTCCCAGAGGAGTTTCGCCATGTGGTGTGGACACACGGCATGAGAAGACTAGCTGTGCTAGTAGGAAGGGCTCTTCGATTCGGCGAGTCTGTCCTGCTTGTAGGAGACACTGGGTAAGATTCAAATCTGCCAGGCACAGATCATTCAGTCTTTAAGAAGATCAGAGGAAAATCGACATGGTGATTTTGACAGCTTCACACCAAAGACGTTTAGACGTTTGAACTCTTGAGCTCCAGAGCTCATCACTTGACACCGTCACTTTACCATTAGGGTGCATGCACCTGCTGCATTTGTTGCACCCTTAAATCTATTGTTATTAATGCAGATAAACGCAGGCTCGCTCAAAAGCAAGAGCAATGCCGTTGCGGCACACAAGCTTTTTTAAGCTTCTTTTTTCAGGGTGCGACAGCTGTGCGTAGAGATAAACAAAGATCAACGTTTGGAATGTTTGATGAGGAGCAACCAATCACAGGTGGTAGATATCTTCCCTTTCTTCTGTAAAGATCGGTCTGTGATAAGTATGGAGTACTTGTTGATCATTTTAGTACAGTGATACCAAGAGTCTTACATCTGTCCCTGGACAAGATTTTGGGCCTAATACATACTTAAAAAAACATGCCTGGGAGAAAATCAGCTCTGAACTCAGGATTTCTGGCAAATAGGCTACGATGCAGTGCTTCTGCACCCTTAAAGTTGGCCCAAGGGTGGCACCCAGCACCCAACCTTAAGTTCTCCAGGTGGTTAAAGGCACGGCATGTGTCCCAGTCTATATACTGTCATTTAATATATATATAAATTCTGTCATTACTTTTACGTACTGTCTTACAAACCGTGTACACCTCTGTGTTCATTTATATATTTCATTGTGTTTACAATGTATTTTATTTTATATATTTTATATTTTATTGATGTTACATTTTATCACTTTTTTAATATTTCAACTTGAACTATTTTATGTCTTAGATTCTTATTTTGCTTTTGCTTTCATTATTTTCTCTTCTTTATACATATGTAATTAGCAGTGTTGGAGGGAGCCTGAGATTCAAGATTTTCATTGCCAACAACTACTTATCTGTAATTGTTGTGCATACGATAATAAAGAACTTAAAAAACTTAAATAATTTTGTTAAATAATAACTACCTGACAGATTGCAGAGAATTTGTTAGAATTATGATGATCCACTGACCTTTCCCTTAGTACCTCCATAAAGTCAATCAAATGACCTGTGAGTCCAAAAACATTCCCAGCAGCCTCAGCTGTACCTTGTATTTTTTGCTAATCAGCAAATGTTATCATCCTTATATGCTAAACCAAGATGGTGAACATAGTAAATATTTTTATGTTAGCATCGTCATTGTTAGCAAGTTAGCATGTTGATGTAAGAATTGAACGTAGGTTTCACCTGTTTAATCTGCTGCATGTGCTGTTACTGAATCATGCTTAGCTCTTTTTCCTGTTCCCTCACCAGCTGTGGAAAAACTACAATCTGCCAGCTGTTTGCTGCTTTGGCCGGACAGAAGTTTTTCTCAGTCAACTGTCACCTACACATGGAGACATCTGACTTTCTGGGAGGCCTGCGACCTGTCAGACACACACATCAGGTACTGATGAGGAAATGTAAAAACTACAGGCAAAAGAGAAAGTTAGAGGGGCAGAGTGTAACCCACAGTTTTTTTTAATGGCAGAAGTGAGCAAGATGTATAACGAAATCCAAGATGACATCAGCCATTCTATTATTCCCGAAACATGTTAGTAGAAAAATGGTATCACTTTCATATAAATAAATCATGTATTGCATTGCATTCCATTTTCATTTCCACTTGCATTTTAGTCTCACCAGATGCTCAGAGAAACAAGACTATTATGTATATATTGCGGTACAATCTCTATGTCGTTCAGGCTGTAGCGAGGTTACCCAAATGATTACCACCTTTTATACTCCACAGTAAGAATCACCCCATCAAAGGAGATTATAATGCAGTTTATTTGGAGATAAAAATACAAAGGACAGTATCATTACATTTAAATTGAGTCATTAAGAAAAAGTAAATCTAAAACTGACTTTTTGAAAAATAACTCAGAGAAGATTCTAAGTGTGTGACATCCGATTCTGTACTTACTGTGTGTGTGTGTGTGTGTGTGTGTGTGTGTGTGTGTGTGTGTGTGTGTGTAGACTGATGGTGAGGACAGCAGGCTGTTTCAGTGGCATGACGGTCCCTTGGTGCTGGCCATGAAGGAGGGAGGAGTGTTTCTCATGGATGAGATCTCCCTTGCAGATGACTCAGTGCTGGAGAGACTCAACAGGTATACACACACACACACACACACACACACACACACACTCATTTTTTGGCTCATTCCTATCGAGAAAATTCTAACAGAATTAATATTTCATTACCTTATTAATATCAATAAGTGTGGATGTAGGGCTTTCTCAGGACACAGGACACAACATTTTTTCTACCCCGAACTGCATTTCCAACCACAAAATGCACTTATGTGATACTAATGTTATAACCTTTACTTAATCAGGTCATCTCCTCTTGATCAAGAGCTCTTTTGAAACACATCTAGTCACTCTGCTCTGAGAGAGTCATGCTCTGCTGAACAGTATTTTAAAATTAGAGCAGAGACGTATTATACAGCTTCAGTAGAAGACATTTATAAACAGAAGTGATAGTGTGGAGTTGCCTTCTTGTAGCTAGTGAGGCCTAGCCTACTGTTTGATATAAAACACAGTGATGAGTGGGATATTTCTCTCCTATGATGAAACACAGGGTACAGGGTTGTGTTAAGGTAGAGCAAGCAGGATGAGAATAAGGAAAATGTCCACAGTCAGACATCTCAGACGTGATGGTCGATTGGTCGAACCTGCTTCAGTCTAATAAAAGAAACACATTTGTATCTTTACATTCTGTGTACTAGCTGTTCACATGAGCATTAAAAGTCAGCGTGCTGTCCAACCAAATTCCCAGATATTTACAACTTCATTTTGAGTATCATTTTGTGTATGTGTGGCAGGAATATGAACTGTAGGTTCTTGAGATTAAAACGCCACGTCTTGTCAGCATTCAGAACAAGTTTGAGGTTCTGCAGAGATGAGCCATATGTATGTAAAGTTGTATCATCTGCATAAAAATGGATATTATGAGGTTGTGATGGAGTAATAGCACTGTTAAATTTAAGCATGGAACCTTGAGGTCTTTCCTTTGTTATTAAAAGGGAGGTTTATGTGAGGCCATCAGTCCAGATTTCCTGTGTTCATGTATTAGACAAATATGCATAGGTTAACATTTTGCCCACAAAAATATGCACTTGCATCAAACTTGACATTTCATGCCACAAAACAAACCTTTTTTTAGTTTTTAGAGTTTTTAGTGCATGTCTTGATGACAGTTAATAAGAATATCTGCAAAAGATTGCACTTTTACAACACTTGAATATACAGTGCAACAAAGTGTGCTTGTTGTTACACTTGGCATGACTTTGTGCTCATATTGCATTTTGAGCCACAAAATCCAACATAAACATGACACGTTGCTCTTTTTAAAACCACGCACAGGTGAATAACAGTGTGTTGTTTTTTTGTCAGTGTTCTAGAGACAGAGAAGTCCCTTGTACTGGCAGAGAAGGGCAGCGGGGACAATGACGACGTGGAGCTGATCAGAGCAGCTGCAGGATTCCGTCTGGTTGCCACCATGAATCCTGGAGGAGACTTTGGAAAGAAGGAGGTAGATTAATTAAGAGGATCTTTCCTCTGTGTGGTCAGTGGATCTCAGGATGAAGCTTACAATACTCATAAGTGATGCAGTTTAGAGAAATTTTCCTCAAGGGCTTTTTACCAGAAAGGGATCTCTTGGTTTAGGTTAGGAAAAAAGTCGTGGTTTGGGTTAACATGAATAGATTTCTGTCAGAAGGGACTTTCTTCTACAAGGAAAAGTTCTCTCATGTGCACAAGTGACCAAAGTTTGACTTGATGACTTTTTAAAAAAGACAGTGTTGTATTTATTTGTAACCTGTGATGTGCTTTTTAAAATGTATGAATGTGCTGTAAGAGTCACCAACCAGAACTGTGTGTAGGCAGAGGCTGACTTTTGTGCTTATGTGTGTTTGGACAGCTCTCTCCTGCCCTCAGGAATCGTTTCACAGAGATTTGGTGTCCTCAGAGCAACAGCCACAGTGACCTGGTTCAGATCATCCAACACAACCTGCGCACAGGCCTCTCTCTTGATGGTAAACTAGCTCTACACTAGACTAATGCTGAAAAACATTTCAGTTACAGTCGTTCAGTTACATGTCCTGATTACAGCTTATCACAGTGCACAAACTGTAAATATCTATAATATCTTAATATCTGAAATATCTTTATAAATATCTTGTTTTCGTTGCTGGGCAGATTTGGTAAAACGTTTTGAGACACTGTGACCTCTGGTAACTAGTACATAACCAATTTTACATAATTGTTACATGACGATTATTGATACTTTAGAGTCCTAATTATCTCATGTAAAAATAACTGAAAGATAATCAACATGTGACTGAACAGTTATTACTGACTGGCAGTTCTGCTATTATTGCCAATGCTGTTATTATTCGTCTTTCTACCATGAAATCATTCCATGCATAAAATATACCAGACTTTGGACATAGGTCCCATCCAATGCCAAAGTTTCTATACCAAAATTTTGGGCTAATAGTCTAATAGAGGGGCTACAGTAGCCGTCTAACATTTAAATATAGATAATTCATAACAAATCAGTCGTAAGTGCTATGACTTTGCAACTTTCACCAAAATGTAGGCCCAATTGAGCAGAAATGTTCAAATGCTTAGAGCTGCAGGAAATATGAAGCTCATTACCCAATTTTCTTAAAAACTGTAAATAAAACTCTAATAATAAAGTGACATGTTTTCTTTGCTCTCAAATGCAGGAGGCGATATCGCAGAGCTGATGCTCGACTTTATTGAGTGGCTGACCCAGCAGGACTTCGGCCGCCGCTGCATCCTGAGTGTCAGAGACATCCTGTCTTGGGTTAACTTCCTCAATGCTGTTTGTGAGCGGGACGAAGACGGCTTCATGACCATGGGAGCCCTGGAAGATGAAGAAGAGGCAGAGTGGGACCTCAGACTGGACACCGTCACTGCCTTTATCCACGCTGCATGTCTGGTCTACATAGATGGCATTGGCTCCGGTAAGCTGACGGCTTCTTTTAAGTTCACTAAGAATCTATCTTTAAGAGGTGTTTAAGAAATGTGATACAAGCCTCCCTTTTCTTGCAGGAACCACAGTGTCCTGTGCAGACAATGCCCTCCTGGCACGCCGGCTGTGCCTGGGCTACCTGCAACAGCGGCTGAGCAAGATGACCAAGTTGGATCAGGAGATGCTGGATGCCCTGAGAGTCTATGACAGCAGCCTGCCGCGGGAACCCCAGTGGGGCGAAGACTTCTTCGGCATTGACCCCTTCTACATTGCTTTAGGTATTAACATCAGACAATCTAATTTATTTACAAGATGTTGAATTTATATCCTATATCATCTGCTTCTCATATTTTTGTTCAAATGAGTTATTTCAACCAAGTCCTTCCATGGAGCTGCATCATCGCTGTATGCACAGCCACATGTGCCACAGCCAAAAGTGAAACTATATTAAACGAAACGAGGTTATTGCATACTTCTGCAGTAGTGTTTACATACAGTTGAGCTTCCCTTCTCATGTCAAATAGGTTAATCCTCTCTATGTCCACCCAGGGCCTCTGACTGAGAGCCGTAACCTGTCCGACTACGCCATCAAAGCGGGCACTACGGCAGTGAACGCCCAGAGGCTTCTGCGAGCGCTAAAGCTGCAGCGGCCTGTGCTGCTTGAGGGCTCACCTGGCGTTGGAAAGACCAGCCTTGTGGCAGCACTGGCAAAAGCCTCTGGGAACCATCTGGTTAGAATCAACCTGTCAGAGCAAACGGTGAGCCTTTATGTTAATAATGCTTTATATGAATGTGCTCCTGAATGAATTTGAAACAGTACCTGGCTCTGATGCTGATGGTGTGTACTCTCTGGCAGGATGTGACTGATTTGTTTGGCACAGATCTCCCTGTGGAGGGAGGAAAGGGAGGGGAGTTTGCATGGCGCGATGGCCCCCTGTTGGCTGCTTTGAAGGCAGGCCACTGGGTGGTCCTGGATGAGGTACGGACCTTTGTTCACAGTTATACAGTTTTGTACACCAGCCTTTGTGGCTTGGAGCTTGTTTTGGTTGCAGACCTCCCTATAACAAATTGTAATTGAATAGTGTTGGTATAATCTGTGACATTAAACTGACTTAGCGTGTTTCTGATGCTGACAGTTGAACCTGGCCTCTCAGTCGGTGTTGGAGGGTCTGAACGCCTGCTTTGATCACCGAGCAGAGATCTATATTCCTGAACTGGGGATGAGCTTCCAGGTTCAGCAGGAGAAGACAAAGATCTTTGGCTGCCAGAACCCCTTCACTCAAGGTGGTGGCCGTAAGGGACTGCCCAAATCCTTCCTCAACAGATTCACTCAGGTAAGACACAGTGGAGATGATTATACAAACCTTTATATACTTTATATTTTTTAAATATTTTTTGCATTAATCAAGATTATTCCTCCACACTGACGATAGCCGTGGCCAGAGCCATCATGTTTTCGAGTTGTCCATCTGTCCGTCTGTCTGTCTGTCTGCCCATCCGTCCATCCCAACCTTGTGAACATGTTATCTCAATAACATCTCTAGGGAATTTCTTCAAATTTTGCACAAATGTCCATTTGGACTCAACAATGAACTGGGTAGTTTTTGGTGGTCAAATGCCAAAGACTTTGTCCTTCTCATTTTTGTGAGCTCGATATCTCAAGAACGCCAAGGAAATTTCTTAAAACTTGAAACAAAGGGGACCTGGACTCAAGGATGAACTGATTAGATTGTGGTGGTCAAGGGTTAATGGTTAAGGTCACTGTGGCCTTGCATCCGTCTCACTGTCATGAACATGGTATGTTAAGAAGAGCTTGAGGAAATTGCTTCGAATTTGACACAAACATTCACTTGGACTCAGTGATGAACTGATTGGATTTTGGTGGTCAAAGGTCAAAATGAGTGTGACCTTGCATCTGTCTTATTCTCGTGAACATGCTATCTCAAGAAGATCATAAGGGAATTTCTTTAAATTTGACACAAACATCCACTTTGACTGAAGAATAAACTGATTAGAATTTTGTGGTTGAAGGTCAAAGGTCACTGTGACCTCACAAAATATGTTTTTGGCCACAACTCAAGAATTCATAAGCTATTTATGAAAAAAAAAACCACAAATGTCTACTAGGATTAAGTAATGATGTGATGACATTTTATATCCAAAAGGTCAAAGGTCAACTTCACTATGACATCATGATAATAATAATGGCAATAATAATAATCTGGTGGTGCATGGAGGCATGTAATTGCGGGTCTGTAATTCTAGTTTTATCTATGTATTTATTGATTCTGGAAATGGAACAGGAATTTCTTGATAACTGAGTTTAAAAGTGCATTGCTGCCCGTAGGGTTTGGGCATTTTCTTGGTTTATTTCACCTTTATTG
The DNA here is from genome assembly GCA_019142605.1 of Cephalopholis sonnerati. Classification (NCBI taxonomy): domain Eukaryota; kingdom Metazoa; phylum Chordata; class Actinopteri; order Perciformes; family Serranidae; genus Cephalopholis; species Cephalopholis sonnerati. Next base: position 9,102,066 of record JAGQAX010000009.1, on the reverse strand, counting down.
CATCAGTCAAGTGAGACACAGCCAAGCCACATCAACAAACATTTGATAATGCTAACAAGGTCAACACAGCCTCTTGTAAGAACAGAGGCAATTGACCTTTTGCTAAGCCCCGCCCCTTTGTAATGGTCTGACAAGCTGTCGGAGTAAGCATAGAGCCCACACTGTAACTAACTGCGCTCCCTGAAGAAATATTATCATATTTTTGGAAAAATGAAATAGTGATTCTAGAGAGAATCACACAGAGGGTTCTACAAAATTTACTTGAAGGATATATCCAGGATGTGAAACTGAAATCTTGTCACTAAGCAAAGTAATTATTCTCATAAAATCTGACTTCTCCCTGTGTTCTCAGGTGTTTGTGGACCAGCTCACGAGCAAAGACATGGAGTTCATAGGAGACTCCATTTTCTCCAGTATTGATAAGGAAATCATTGTTAAAATGGTGGAGTTCAGTAACCGGGTAAGTTTCTCTTTCCTCACTCTTGTATGACTGCTGACTGAGAGCCTGTCTCTGCTGTGCCAACTGAAGATACAACCTGTTAGCAAATCTAGCATTAGGCAGTGCTTCACATGTTCAGTGAGTCATAATACATTAAAAAGTTTTTCTTTGGCTCCCACAGCTTGTCCAGGAGGTGTGTGTGGAGCGGCAGTGGGGTCAGAAAGGAAGTCCCTGGGAGTTCAACCTGCGGGACATGTTCCGCTGGTGTCAGCTGATGCAGGCTGACCAGTCCCCAGGATTTTTTAACCCAGGCCAACATGTAGCCCTCGTGTACGCTGACAGGATGAGAACGGAGGCTGACAAGGCTCAGGTACATTGTGTTCACCAACTTTGCTTCTACTTGAGGGTCCACAAGAGACTTCATCAGTATATCAATGAATGAAATCAATTTATTCAGTCTGTTAAAGTTTTTTAGGTTTTCAAGAAATCCTATTCAAAGGATTGATGTCTGTTGTACTTAAAGTGTGACGTAGGTTTTTTTTTTCAATCCAGACCCTATTCTGTTATTGTATCTCAGTGACTAATAGGAACTTTTTTTTTTAATTGGTTCAGTACTGTGGAACACCACTGCGGCCAGCAGCCGCAAAACAGGCTGCAGTTCAACCACTCGGTTAATTTACGTCCACTTAAAGTGCTTGTTTTTGTCACTGACAGGCTTTTAAAGGGTAGGATCCAATTTTTTTGTGTGTGGTTAAAAAGTGTGTCCGAGTGGTTATAATGCACTTGTGCACATGTGAAAATCTATTTTATACACGAATGACTCAGATATTTTGTCTTTGCATAATAATGAGGATTATTTAGGAAGTTTCTTAAACTGTTGCCTGGGTAGAGAGAGTATGGCATATTAGACTGAGAAAAGTGAACAAGAGAAGCAGGTTTTTGGTCAGAAAAGCAAAAGTAATCAATACTGCTGCTCAATTTTGCTGAGTTATTTTGACTACAGTCTGGATGTGCTTTGAAGACCTAGGAAAAATACTGAAAGGAAAAGTACAGGTCCCTTGGAATTGGGTTTTAACCGCTTTTGTGGTTATCTTTGACGGACAGAGCTGCACAACAAAAAGTCAGCTCGGTACCTAATGTTTACAACAACAGAGACTCCCAGAGACTGCCTATGTTAGGATGAGGTAATTCATTTCCTCCGCTTATGAGCATGTGTTGCTAAACTGTCATGCTGCCAATATAGGTCATTTTTCCTTTAGGAATGAGTTACCCATGTACATTAAAAGGTAAAAATAAAGACCACAGTCTAATATTATGTAATTGCTATTTTATGGAACCGCTCATTAGTGGACTCGTATAAAGAGAAAAGTGACGGCTCTCTTGTGGTCTTCTTGCTATTATGTGCCTGTATTTGTGTACATATTGAACATATTAAATTCTCTCACTTGTCTGCATTCAATGGCCAGCCTCAGTTTTCTTTAGGATGTTACCGACCCATTTGGAAAGCCTTTTTTCTGCTGTTGAGTCTGTGAACCCCCTCCTGTCCCACACAGGTTCTGTCCGTATTCAGAAAGGTGTTTGGGGAGGACTTTGAGCCTTACAGTGGCTCCAGACAGTTCCACATCACTCCACTCAACCTGCAGGTTTGTCAAAACAACCAAACCTCTTCCTGTTTTTTAGCAGCAAATGTTTTAAATTGTTTAAACAAAGTTAAGGATCTCTTCTCCTATGGATTTTGCCTGTAGGTGGGCTTCTCCGTTCTGCAGCGCAGCGGTGGAGCCCCTGTGGCCCTGGACCCCCCACTGTCAATGACACACCAGGCACTGCGGCCCCTGGAATCCCTGATGAAGTGTGTGGAGATGGGCTGGATGACCATTCTTGTTGGCCCCACAGCCAGCGGAAAGACCAGCCTGGTGAGACTGCTGGCTCTGCTGACAGGACACCGGCTCAGGGTCATGGCCATGAACAGCGCCATGGACACCACAGAGCTGCTGGGAGGCTTCGAACAGGTAACCAGGAGCTCAGGGTTCTTAGTTAGCCTCTTTCATTGTTTGAAAACATCAGTCTGCATCACTCTGCACCCTTTTCTTCATTCCAGGTGGACATCATGCGACCATGGCAGCAAGTGCTAGAGAGCGTGGACTACATAGTTGCCATGGTAATAAGGCGTGGCCTGATGTCACTGGATGTCGGCATTCAGGACACAGAGTTCCTGTTGCAGACGTGGGGTCTATTCTGCCACTGGCTGAAGGAGGAAGGACTGCAGAGAACTGGAGGAACCATCAACTCAGAGGCACTGAACAAGCTGGAGGTCATCATCCTCCTCCTGCAGAAACTCAACACCAAGCTCAAAGTGTTCACTGGTAATGGAACACTGCCTGATAGAAAATGGCTTTATTTTTATTTATTTGTCTTGTAAGTGTAAGAATGTGTCAGTGCTGTAACATGCTTGTGTTTGTCCTGCAGACATGTCCAAACTGCAGATGGACTTCACGCTGCTAAAGGAGCGTCTGGCTCAGCTGGAGGACGGCTGGACTAACGGAGGTTTTGAGTGGTTGGACGGTATGCTGGTCCAGGCCCTGCAGGCTGGGGACTGGCTGCTCATGGACAACGTCAACTTCTGCAAGTGAGGAAAAGTGCAGTGTTGTGTTTGCATTTGTTTGTTTGCTTGTTGATCTATGTGTAAAATAACATTTTTCACAAGGGAATTGGAAATAATGGGGCCAGAGTGTGTTTGGGAAAATATCTGATTTTGAGACTGGCTTCAACAAATCAAGATAAAAGGCCATTGCTAGAAATGTAAGCTTAATAGATTCAACTTGATAAAGATAGTTACAAAACTTATGTCTAGAAATGTAAGAAATTATAGTCCCAAAACTGTTTGAGATGGCATTTGAAATAAGAAGTGAGAAGAGTTGTAGATAAAGAGAAATGTTCGGAGATCAACAAACCTGAAAAAGAAAAAAAAAATCAGAATTCAAAATATTTGGCAAATTGCACTGATCATGTATTATGTGTTTAGTGCCTCTGTCCTGGATCGCCTCAACGCTCTGCTGGAGCCAGGCGGATCTCTCACCATCAATGAACGAGGCGTCATAGACGGAAAGACCCCCAAAATCAGCCCACATCCTAACTTCAGGTAGCATGCTGCATTGGCGTTTGTTTATTTTTTTGTTGATGTCATTAAAGAAGTCCATGCTCAGCTGATGTTTGGGGCTGTGCAGGTTGTTCCTGACCATGGACCCTCTGCATGGGGAGCTCTCCAGAGCCATGAGGAACAGAGGGGTGGAGGTTTACATCCCAGGGGAACATGAGGGGGTCTGCTGGGACACACAGGATCTGAAGACCCTGCTTCACACTGCAGGGGTGACCGGGGACTGTGTGTGTGATCTGCTGATTGAAATACATAAAAGCATCAAATCTGCCATTTGGGGTAAGCACTGAATAATGAAAACAATTAGATATACTTAGATAGATATACTTAGATATACTCAGTCAGTTTGTCTGCAGAGGTAATTAACAAAAAAAAACAACCACAAAAAACCAACAGTCTTTTATCTTTCAGATTCACCTGCCTCATCAGTGGCCTCCCTCCTCCACGCTGCCACCCTGCTGTCCTGCCAGCTGCAGCGAGGTGTAGATTTACCCAGTGCCCTGCAACATGCCTGTGGAGAGGCCTACTCACTCTGCCAGCGCACCAGTGCCAGCCAAAAGGTATCAGTGTCACTTTACCATTCTTAAACTATAATATTTGTTAATGGAGGGGCATTTTTTCCACCTGCTCACACCATTTCACAGAGATTTAAAGAACTTTGACAATAAAGGATAAATTAATTAAATTAATTTTTTAACCTAAACCCCTTTCCCCCATGTTTTTGCATCTAAATGAATAATGGAGACAACAATTTGGTATAATATTGAGTGAGAGCACTGCAGCCAACAGCCATGAAATAGGCTGCAATTTAACGACTCTGAACATGTTTGCACCGTAACTGTACGTCCACTTAAGTGCTACTTTGCCACTGATAGGCTCAGTCACACCACACTACATTTAGATAAATTGTTAAAATAGATAAATAGAATTTTATCATCGTAAAACACATTTCATTCAAAGTCAACAGAAACTAAATAAATTAATAAAAAACTGATAATTAAATAAATGCATTAAAAAACAAATGTCTCAGTTCATCCTCTCACCATTCAAAAATACCCTGGTTTGGTTGAAATAAACCAATTTACCAATTTACCCAGTTAGATGTGATATGCCTGCTCTATTCACACTAAAATTACTGTTTATTAAAATGGAGTCTGGTGGGTGTGGTAATGGGGACTTCGGGGCTGTTTCTGTTTAAACAAAAGGGATCTTACTCTATATCCAAGGTCTGTCTCTGTAGGGATCTTTTCCTTAATATTACCAGACCCTTAGAATAAATATCTGAGCCTGTCAGTTGCAAAAACAAGCACTTTAAGTGGACATGATTTGCCAGTGCAAACATGGCTGGAGTGGTTACATTGCAGCATGTTGAGCCGCTGCAGCCCTCTCATTTAATACTGGAACAATTAAATAAATTTTTGTTCCCATTAGATATTTAGACACAAAATCATGAAAATATAGAGTCCAAGTTGTAAAATACTTAGGTTAACCTTTAAATTCCTCCTCTATGCTGATGACACACAGTTGTGTGTCCCTGTAAGACCTGATGATAGCCTTAATATATGTCACTGTCTTTCACTATTTCTGTCCAGTCACAACAGAGTCATCTGTCATTCATAATAAAGGACAGTGTGTGCAATCTTTAGTGAGATTTTTAATTATGCTTTCTTCAGCTGAGGACTCAAGCCTAAATTAAATCAATATTAACTGTCAGATTTGCCATGCTTTCATCTTTTCTACACTAAATCATTCAATTATTTTCAGCTCACAGCCATGAATGAGTTGCTTGTATCCAGCTTATACAAGATGCTAACTAAACAAAGGCTATAAAAAGGACAACACATAATAACCCCCTATCCTTACTTCCTTTCACTGGCTCCATGTGTGGTGTAGAATAGATTTTAAGAATTCCTCAGTGTCTTTTAAATAAATCCTTAAAACTCCCATTTGCCTAAAGGACTTTTTAAAATTTTACCACTATTTCTATGATGTTAGTTTTAACTTTTTTGTTTCTTGAAAACTAAACTAGCCAGATATCCATAAATTTGCTGCAGCTATTCATGGTCGCCCAGAGTATTAATCCAAGTGTTTCTTACCTTTCCTCCACCATAAAGACATCTAGTGAGCACGTTCATGTTCCCCAGAGGATGAATATACATTAGTGCAATGTTTTCCTTCCAGCAAGCCCAACAGGTGATAGAGCAGCACTTGGCCATCCTGGACACAGAGGACTGGGGCAACGGGCTGCTGTGTGCTGGAGTCTGGCCTGACGGCTTTCCCTCCGCCCTCCTCTCCACGGAGGATTCCTGCTTCTCCGCTGTCCTCCGAGATGGACAGGTCCTCTCATTTTGCCTGAACACTCTCAGCCTGCAAGGCAAACGGTAAGGATAATAACACAATCACAGGAGACTGCAGCACAAAAGTCAAAGGAAATAAAGTTGTACCTGAAGTTGAAATACTGAAAGCACCCAAGGTGGCAGTTGAACCAGAATTACTGAAAAAAGTTTAAGTGACAGTTAAAATGGAACTCCTAAAAGGTATTAAAAAATCATACAGTTTGATACTTTAAGATATATTTACACATATTGTGTTGTCCACAGGAGTCGTCCGCTGAGTCTCAGTGACCTGCAGAGGGCGTTGCAGAGCAGCAATGTCCATGAAGGCCTGGTGTTCTCTGGAGGAGTGGTGGATCTGGCAGATGGAGACGCTCTGAGGCTGATCCCCACAGCGGTGAGACTGGTCACAGAGAGAGCCTCACATGGGGACTGGATTCTTCGCAGCAGCTGGCTCTCACACCTGGGGAAGAGCTACAAATATGCCCCTGGTTGGTATACTCTACATACAGCACCCCAACATTTCAGACTTAGAAGTACAGTGTTTTCACACTTTTCCAAATGAAGATATTCATGTTGTAGATTACCTTGTAATTCAACATTCATGTTTTTGTCAGTATTTAAAACCTTTGTGTTTTTCACCAGTATTGCTCAGTATTATCCAGTACTTTAGATCCTGAGTCAGTGTGGTTCTTAACTCTGTCCAGATCCAGCTCTGGTCCAGGTGGAAGCAGGAAACAGGGCTCTGAAGGCTGTGTTTGGTGGTAAACTCGCTGCTAAGGGCAAGTCACTGGCAGAGCTGCTCCAGCCTCACAGCATAGGTAAACTCTTTGGTTGTCTTTGCTTTTGGTAATAAAAACATAGTGAAAACATTGATACATAATGTCATCTTTTAGATATGCCCTTATGGTGAAATTCTCATGGCACATCTGATTGGCCATTTCTGTCTAAGTACATCTCCTTCCTAAACATTAGAACAGTGCCAGCTTCTTAGCTGCAGGCAGACAATGGCAAGCAGCCAGGAAAAAGACAACAAGAAAATTTACTGATATCATCTCATGTAAATTGCAGGTCACTGAATGGATTTGAATTGAAATTGTATCATGGCAGACTTGCAGTATCAGCAAATATCATAACATTGTCCAAAGAATCAATATAATATTGTATCATGATGGCACTTGTGATTTACACCCCTAATAATTACTGTATATGTTTTATGTCTACAGTCATCAAGATAAAGCATTGCTCATAACAATGCCTTTTTTGCAGTAGCTTAGTGCAATCAAAGGCATTTAGTGAACTGGCTCACACGTGACTGATACATTGATATGATTCAATCCATAATACGGAATTCATGGCTTAATGAACAGGAAGAAAGTAAATGCAACTTCAGACTGTTTGAGACCACCATGTTTTTTCTAGTGCTGGGGGTTAGTGTTCATGTTGTGTTAGCTGTGATCACATTTGAAAGAAAATCTGTGTTTTGTTGGCAGTGGCCATGATTTTTTCCACAATTCACAGTAAAGCTGATGATTTTAGTGCAGTATATTCTCTGTCTCTCTATCAGACATTTGACTTAATGTTACCACACACTGCTGCCACCTTCTGGGACTATTAACCACTGTCTGTTACAGATGAGTACAGGATTCTGGTGGACATGCGATGGAACAAGCAGTACCTGGATATTTTAGCTAACAAGTGCAACTTTGAGGACGAGGAAAGATACATGGAGTTTCTGGAGGCACTGAATGCAGTTGCCAACAGGTACAGTAGGAGGTGGTTGGTCAACTTTATCCCTCTTCCCATGTGTAAAATTTTGGCTGAGGCACATTGTTCATGCACTGCTCAAGGAAAAAGTCTATTTCTAAAATATGTACATGTGTACAACAAATCAAGCAAAACGCTCAATACAGTGCTAAGAATTAGCATTTTTAATGTTATAAATGTCTGAAATATGTAAAAATTATCTTGACTTTTTTATATTTTAAGTGGTCAGAAATAAAAAAAAAACCAGATATTTGTTCCTATATCAAACCTTTAAGTGTGTGTGTGTGTGTGTTTGTCAGGATTGTTCTGATGATGGACAGAGAGGAGAGATCTGTCATCTGCACCTGTGCTATCAACCTGTCCGCTCACAACTGTGCCCTGAAAATAGCCACAGCCTTCAGCAAAGGTACACACAGCACTCTTCGGGTAATCAGTGAGCTGATAGAACCATAACTTGTGCAATAGCACAATTCTTAATACCTGACACCCACCTGTAAAATAAAAACTGAGTTACAGTTACACAATCAAAATGCCTTCATATTGAGCCACACAACATGCAGCATGTATATTTAAATCAGATGGACTTAGCGCAGCATGTGTTTTCCTCCCCTCACAGGGACTGTGGATATTGGTCATCTGCCTCATCCAGTGCTGATGCACTTGCGGAGCTTCTTTGAATTGTGGGACTCATTCACCCTGCAGGCTGTGCAAAGCGGACAGCCCTACATCTCAGACCACATCATGTTTGAGGTCAAAAATCACTTGCTTTATTACTGTGTCATTCTGTCGCTATCGCAACAACTTTGGTCCTTGTTAACTTCCCGAAACTATAAAAGATCTGGCCTGGCCAGCGTAAACAGTTCGGACCTATTTCGAACCTGCCTACTTGGTCATGTGCAATGCCATGCAAAAGTTTGGGCACCCCTGGTCACAGTTTTGTTTATTGTGAATAGTTAAGTAAGTAGAAGATGAACTGATCTCCAAAAGGCATGAAGTTAAAGATGAAACATGCTTGTCAACATTTTAAGCTAGATTAGCATATTAATTTTGTTTTGTACAATTTTAGAGTAAAAAAAGGAAGGTTGCACCATGCAAAAGTTAGGGCACCCAACCCAAGACATTGGGGCTCTAAGACAACTTTTACCAGGGTCTCAGACTATAATTTGGTTGTTAGGGCTCAGGCTTGTTCGCAGTCATCGTTAGGAAAGGCCAGGTGGTGCAAATTTCTAAGCTTTATAAATATTCAGACTCCTGAAACCTTGTCCCAACAATCAGCAGCCATGGGCTCCTCTAAACAGCTGCATTTAACGTTCTATACAGTTCAAACTTTGCCTTGCTCTGGTCTCCTCACTCATGTCATTCTACCTGTCGTGTGTGTTTAGATCCTACAGCTGCTGCAGTGGCTTGACCGTTTCTGGGATGTCTGCAGCACACTGCCGGCTGACTCTCAGGGCATCTCTGTGCTGTCTCTGCACTGGCAGTGGGTGCAGAAACACCTCATCCTCCGACTGCCCCAACTGCTGCTGGGAGACACTGACGCCACATTAGAGTAAGCACTGCACTACACTACATAATATGACATTTTCATTGTAAATATTTGATATATTTTCATTTGCAACATTACATACATAGTATGACTGGCGATTGGACCCTCATATCTTTCTTACATATTTGTATTTTGTATTCCTAATGTGTTACATCCAACAGTGTATTAGGGCCATTGTAGGTTTAATGAAAAAAAAAACAGAGCTGGGGCAGGGGTGTAATATTCCGAGACGAAACTCAGAATTTCCCAGATTAAAGTCACAACATTCCGAAAAATAACTAGATATTCTCTGAGATTGAAGTAGTAAATTTACGAGAAAAAAATGATATTCTTTAAGATCGCAAAGCCATAAATTGCCATGTATTTTTTTTAAATCAAAGAATTTCCTGAGATTAAAATCACAAATTTTCTAGAAAAAAAACTAAAAAAATAATTCACCGTCGTCGTTACAGTTTTGTTACAGCTATTTGCTATTTTGTTTTATTTTTTCCAGTGTCCACAGTTAATATATTTCCACTTACTAACACTTATGACTGTGCTATACTCCAGAGGTTACCAGGAACTCCAAGCGGTCTCAGCAGCCATCCAGACTGTTCTATCCACCCCAGTGTCTGTGGCCACAGCTCTGAAAGGCATCCAGAAAACCCTGGGGAAAGCTCTGCCATTCAAGGTGTGGAGACACTTCATCAGTTCCACTTTACTGTCAGATTTAGGATTTGCAGATATTTACTTGTCATCAGTAGTTATTTTTATAATTACTGTCTTTCTTATGGTTATTTCTTCCTCTAATATGGCTGTCCGGCCAAATAAAAAGTATTTAAAAGCCAGTTTAGTATGTCTGACAGTTTATCTGAGATTATCTGAATTACCTCACAAACCATATCCATCTTCCTCTTCAGTTGGAGTCGGTGGCTGAGTGTGCGTCTCGACTCAGGCTCCTGAGTAAAGCCCTGGATGTTAGTGACCTGAGGCTGGACGGCACCACAGGTCCTTGGAGACAGGAGCTCATCCGACTCCAGGGTGCTGGGCTCGGGCTGGACATCAAAGAGAGTCTGCTTGAAGCCTGGGGCCTCGTTCTGCTGGCAAACAACCAGCTGGATCCACAGAAGTCTGGTGAGCTTGTGTTAGACAGTGACATTTTACCTTTGTACCTGTATTTCTGTGGTGGCCATGGGGCCTCAGAATGATGATGCTCATCAGTGGGTTGGTTGGCAAATCTTTGTTTCTCCTGAGTCCAATGCAAGATATCTCAACTGTTTCTGGTAGAGACTTCTGATTATGAGGGTCTGTGTCTAACACCTTCATTAGGTCAAAACTTCACTGTGATCCCCATAGTGTGAATCCTGTTTTATGACTCACTGATATATTCTTTAGTGCCACCATCAGGCCAAACAGTTTCACTTATACACAATAAATATGAAAATCCAGTGGGCAGAGTGTTATGACATTCACTGAGTACATGAATGCAAAGATGAGCCTTTTCTGTTTTGGATATTCTACGTCCTTCCTTAGAGGGTTTGCTCTTACACATGCTCCAATTCAGATTCAGCAGTTTAACAGCAGCTGCATTTTTTGGGGCAGTGAGCATTTTATCTTGTGTCACCTCTCAGAGAAAACTCCAGTGTGCTATTAAAGGGTCAATATGTGAATGTCATGCTATATTTTCCCGTCAGGAGTTTTGGAGAGGTTGGTGTCAAGTGTGGAGCAGCAGCAGCGTCAGATGAGCTCCAGAGGGCTGCTGGAGGTTTGCTCCCTGTCTGAGGGTGAGGAGCCAGGAGACGGAGTCCACCTGGCCAGAGAGGAGCTGCAGCAGCTCAGCCGCAGGGCTCAGCTCTGGCCCCTGATGGAGGAACTGGCTGTACTCAACCAGCTGCGACTCAGCACTGACCTGCTGCACCTGGCTCTCTCTCCTGGGTAAAACTTTATTTCCTCCTCAGCAAAGCAAAAGTACTTAAGGTAACCAATCGCTGGACTGTGTTGTGAACCTTTCCTGTTGATTTTCAGTGACCAGGAGGCTGAGGACAGCTTACGTCGAGAACTCTCCAGACATCTGCGCTACTGCCTCCAGTCTACACCGATGAACGTCAGTCAGCTGCAGCCGCTGTGGTTCCTGCTCAGCAGTGACAGGGTCAGTGCAATAATGTTTCAGTAACAATGTAAAAGTCCCCTCCATTCAAAAAACAGTTTTTCTTATTGTTACTTTCCTTGGATGTTTGACCTTCACTGTGCAGAGTGGTGTGTGTGCAGAGTTTATGGTCCAGTATGTAAGTTACATGAGTGTCAAGCCTAAAGATTACATACACTGAGAAGAGAGTTTACACTGAAGTACGACACATCTTGTGTCCAGCAGTTAAACTTGAAAATGAACTTGAAAATACATTATTTGCATAGAGATTTTGGATAGTTCCGTTTTTAATGAGGTATTTTTTTTGTGGGAAAAAAAAACAGGGACAAATTTTTAACCAGCAGAGGCTGGTAGCAAGTTAAAGTAACACAATTCGACGTATAAAGTTTGTACACAAATACAGTTTATCTTTATGGATTATATTGATGCCAAACTGACCAGGATACGGATGAAGTATGATACCTTTCCTCTTGTGTTTGTAGAATTGTGTGTTTTTGAGGACACACAGGGAATTGTAATATGTCATATTTCTTTAAGGGAGTTTGACGTAATATTTTCCACCAGGAACATGATGGGGAATCATCTCAAAAGGAATCTAGTTGTAGTCTTGCAAATACTGACCCTGTAAGAGCTGCAGTCTTTGCACAGTTTTAGAGTGTGTGACTAAAACACATAGTCTTTAAATGTGGTGTGATGCTTAGATGTTTACTGTTTTAAAAGTCTTTTCAAAGTCTTCTGGTGTAGGCATATGAATCTAACCATGTGAAGACAGCTTCCCTGTTTTGTATCCTCCAGTCTCCCTTGCGATTTCCTGTCAACTCTTCATTGTGTACTGTCTGATAAAATGCCTAGAAAAAATACTTAAAAAAAAACCCCAGAGAATTCCTCAAAGCTACAAACATAAAGAATGTTGCTCATGATTCTCCATGACTCGTCTCCAGCCGGCTGAGGAGCTGCAGTTTGTGTGGTGTGAGCTTCTATCAGAGGCTCTGGCTGCCCTGTGGACCAGCAGTGTGACCTCAGACCCCGATCACTGGCTCAAGTGGGACCCACTGAATCCCAAGACCCAGCCAGCTCCAAAGCTGCACCACGGAGCAGACACCATGGTACTGACCTTTAACATGTCTCAGTGATGTCACTGTTTATGATTAGTCCACTTTAATTATCAGAGTGATTTCCTTCTGGTTTAATACATGTCTGTGTTGTTTTTAGGGACCAGCCTTGCTGAGTAAAGCAGTGTGGTCATGTTGCATGCTGGGAGTGCTCTGCAGCAGTGAGACTGGAGGTCGATGGGAACCATCAGGGGCGGCCCTCCTTTCCCTCTCCCATGTCACCCTGGGGGAGTGGAAGGAGAGGATCCAGCAGCTGCAGGATGTGTCTGCTGTGTTGTGGGACAACATGGCCATCCCTGCACTGGCTGAGTTCAGGTAGATTAGAACATTAAAAATGTTCGTCACATGCTTTTATTATTTTTGGATTTACTAATCACCCCACACCTCCTCAGGGGCACAGACTTCAGGCTCCAAGGAGCGGTCCTGCGTCGCCAGCTTCAGAGCATGGCTGATCTGCTGCCTCCCAGCCTGCAGGAGGGCTACATGGAGAGCTGTGAAAGCCTGGTGGAGGACACTGACCCACTGATAGCTGCCCAGGAGATCCAGACTGTCTTCAGGGACTTCCTGCCTCCCAATCTGCTCCCTGATGGCCTGGTGGAGGCCTCCATCACCTGCCTGCAGCAGTACGTCCAAAGCAAAGTCCAAGGCTCCAACATGCTGGCCCACTCCGGAGTGTTCTGGGTCAACATGGGGCTGCTGCAGATCAAAGTGTGGACACCACAGACCATCTTTGACCCAGCTGTGAAGAGGGCCTACAAACTCAACTACGCACAGCAGGAAGTCAGTAACTGTTTTTGGTTGAGACATTAAAATATATTTACATTTACAAAATCTGGACACCATCAGCTATTAATTAATCTAAGGCACACATATATTCTAAAAAACAATATCAATCTATTGCCTTTGATTACCTTCTTCTTCTAAGAGTGCTCCCAGCAGAAACTGTCTTCAGACTCTATGACCTCCAGTATTAAATATTTCTGTAGGATTTTATGTGATACATGGATGAAGATGATCACTAGAAGGTGGTTAAAGCCAGAAATACGTATGACTGATGATGGGGATTGGCTTGTCCTTCTGTGTCTGTTGCAGCTGGCTCTGCTGCAGGAGGAGTGGAAAGCACGCAGCCTATCGTCTCAGCTAATGACCGGAGCAGAGCTGGAGGAGAGCAGCACCACTGATGGCTTCCAGCATCCTCGAATCAGGTCTGAACCAGTTGCAAGGTGGCATTGTGGGATATTTCAGGACATTGTTGCTCGACGTAACTGTAGTCATGCCTCCTCTAAAATATTTTGGTGCAGAAGTTGCTTGGTCTGGGGTGTATTTTCAGCAGCACAGACACTACTGAATGATCAAATCTTTGGTTCCAATCATAGTTCTGAAATATAGGAAGCCTAACTGTGCTGTGTGCTGATAAATCCACAGCACTGTCCATGGTGCTGAAGTAGCAGACAGATAAGTCATTGCATTTTTTCCACCTTCATGACAATTTCATCTTGGATCTGTTATATTCTCTAAGCTATATACTATAAATACTCAGGTCTTTACTATATTTTAGTCTATATACTCTATAGGGTAGTGTCCCCTTCATCATCAAAGTGACAAATAAAAATTTTCTCTTCCACAACTGAACATTGCTACTTGTCACATTGATCATAAAGGGGACAATACTGTAATACGCTATTGTTATTGTAAGTGGGGGATTTTAATACAAAGTAGTAACCACTGTAGGTGAATGCATGAATGGGTCAGACTTGCAGCATTGGATTTGACATGAACTGTAATAAACTGGAGCATCTGTACTTTGATTAACTGCTGTGAAACAACATGAGCCTCATCCATTTAAAATTAGTTTCTTTTGAAGTTATTTTGGTGAACGTAACACAAAATTAGTGTAACAAGTAACTTATTACTTCACACAGAGAGTGATATCGTAAAGTTATGTATTACTTTAACACGAAGGTAACTCGTAATATGTAATATAATACCTTTTGAGAGTAACTTGCCCAACACTGTTTGTGGGTGAACCTTACATAGCACATAGAAAAAAGTCAACACCAATGACACATTTTAAGAAAAAATAATATAGAAAATAAAAAGCCATGAAGGCCTGAGAAAATCATGTGGAGTCAGAGCATCAAATAACCAATTAAAACCCAACTTATTAGAAAAATTAGCATTTGAGCATACATGAGAACTACCAAAAATAACGGAAGTCATTCATTCAACAGCTTATCCTGTTTAGGGTCACGGGGGGTCTGGAAAAACGGATCTGATGTACTTTGAGTTTGTAGTTTGGTCCATATACCATCTGGTAAAATGCAGCGGGCAGGGTTTATGTCCTTTACTACAGCCAGCCACCAGGGTGATGGAAATGTTTTGGAGCCACTTTGGGGAGCTGTCATGTGTTTACCGAGCTACCTAGTTGCAGCTAACTTTTATCTGCATTATTAGCCTGAAAGCTTAAATGCTTTAGCTCTAGTCGCAGGGGTTTAGCTTCAGCAATGTTTGGATGATTAACACTAGTTTTATGAAGAAAGTTAGCTGAGCTCCCTTCTTTGTGTGACTCCAATGTAAAAATGGGCATCAAAATCGACAGTCCTCTTTCTATAACAAAATGCTTTTTGAAGTTAACACTATAGTGAGACTTAAGCTAGTCTTCACAGCCGCTATGGAGAGGAGGAATGATTACAGTGACCCACAGTTCTTTCAGTGTACGTATGGCATGTGATTAATGTATTAAAACAGACTTCTGAAAAATCCTTTAATCACTTGTATGTGACTTGTTGTAGGTACCTGTGGATCCGTATGCAGCAGGTGAAGGAGCAGATAGCTGAGCTCTCCAGGAAGCAGGCCTGTCGCCCTCATGAACCGCAGTATGGTCGCCTCTTCCAGGAGCTGCAGCACTACCTCTGCAGCATCGGCCAGGCATCAGCTGTGGAAGACCTGCTGTCCCACCTGCTGAAGGCCCTGCAGAGCTCCTCCTACTCAAAGTCGAGATCAGCGATCCAGAGCCTGCTGAAGGAGGAGGCTGTGTGGCAGAACTCCCAGCAGCGCTTCTGCCAGAGGCTGCTGGAGGATTACCCCCTGTACCCTGATGTGGTTGGGCCAGTGCGGAACGGCATACTCCAGCTCCGGCACGGCATGAGGCTGGTGGCCTCCCAGGTGGCCACCTCACTCACACCTGTACCAGGTCTGCCTAAGTTGGTGTCCTGCCTGTTGGCCTTCCCCTCCCTGTCCCCCAGCCTTCCATCCTACCTGGCTCGGGCAGACTTCCTCTGCTCCAGGGCGTGCATGGACATTCTGCGCTGTCTGGGAAAGCTCCTGCCTCAGCAGCAGGACACAGAACATGTTGTCCCCCAGTCCTCCATGCTGCTCCTGAACGCTCTGCTGTATGTGCAGTGCCACGCTCTGTCCACAGGAGAATTCAGCCACGAGTCACGCAGCCTCTTCAGACACATCTGTCAGGTCAGAGCTTCAGTTCACACCAAGATCTGATGATTTCTGGGTTAACATTTGACTGTATTCAGCAAGAATTGTTGTCAAACTTTCCAAATTAAAATCGCTGTGTTCCTCAGGCTCTGGTGAATGAGTGGGACGAACAGGAACGACGAAGGAGAGAGCGAGAGCAGATGGAAGCCAGTCTGTACCGCAGCCGCAGTCGACTGCATGGCTCAGGACTGACTGAGGACGAGCAGGAGGAGAGGGACTTCAGACGCCAGTTCCCTCAGTTCAACAAGGTATTCAAATGGACTCTGTTTGTCCTGATGATAGACATGAAATCTCAAGTAGGCAGCCATTCCTCAGATGATCAGGAAGTTTCAACAAACTGGCCGAGTTGCAGTGCCAAAATAATATTTAACATTCAACATTCAAAGCCTCATTTTCATCAAACACTTTCAGTACAGTATCTTTAGAGCCCATAAAACCCGTACGAAACTCATACAGTCATGTGCATAAACCCTACATCTGTTTGGCATTTCCACCACAGACAGTACTGTTAAATGCAGGAGGGGTTGCTATTCACTGCTCCATCCAGCTCTCGCTGTATTTCCTCTTCACCGACTATGCAGAGGAGCGTCTGCACCTAGCTGATTGTCCATGAAACAAAGTTGCGCGCAGACATTTTCACAGCAAAAAAGAGCTGGCTGGAGTGGAGTCTGTCCCAATCCATGGGAATGGGATGTTTAGAAATAGCGGGTTTCTACTTTGCGTCTTTGTTGAGTTGGTGAGTGTCTATTCACCCCTGACAAATCAAAGGACTTCAGTGTTTCTCGCTCCACCTTATAATATCGGAACAGTGTCCTATGTACCTTAACAGAGGGGTAACTAAAAAATGTGATGGAATGGAGCAGTTCTCTTGGTAACATCCACAAGTTTTGACCATAGAAATGCAAAAATAACTGTTCTAACGTGTAACAAACTGAACTGACCTGAATTTGACTGTTTGGTAGAAACAAGGCTTAAGTATCTCTGTCCATACTTCATTAGGACTTTGCAGACATCACATCCCAGCCGAGTCTCGAGGGTCCAGCAGACTCTGGAGTCAAGGAGGAGGAAGAGAAAGCCCAGGAGGAGTCCAGTGAGAGCAGCTTCCTGTCTCCAGCTGCCATGAACACAGTGGTTCAGATTCATCAGTGCCTCTGTCTGGGATACACCCAGTCACTGTGGTACCAGAGCACAGTCCCAGCCAACCACAGCAGAGAACACATCAGAGCCCTTGTCTCCTCTTATCAGATTGCTTCCCCTGTGATGTCACGCTTCTATCATCTGATTGGTCAGTGTCCTCATTTACTGTCACTCATATATGCAATTTTATCATTTTCTAGCAGCAAAGCAGAAATGTACTCTCGTGAAATAAGTATAGCTTTCACATGGAAAGTTGATTATGTGTTTCCCCCTCAGATGCTGAATTGGACCAGCAGCTCACAGGCAGTGAACTGCTGCTTTCTGCCCTCCTCCAGAACACAGTGCAGGGCTCAGGGGGTCCTGATGGTCTCTCTGTCACCTCAGAAGGACCCTATGACTTCTACCAGCAGCCCAACATGAGCGAGGCCCGCCTCTGTCTTCCTGTCCTGGAGCAGCTGAGTGTGGCAGTGAAGCAGAGACTGGAGGACTGGCCAGAGCACCCAGCTCTTGTACAGGTCAGTTATCTTTTTACATTAAGGCCCGTTGTCAGTTAGCATGTTAAGATTCATTGTTTTAACACAAGGAAAGTAACAGTACGTAAGGTCTCTCGATAGATATTCTTTGATTATTTCCGCTATCAAACTGTGGTGTATTTTTCCAGTCTCTTCACCAAAAGGGTAGGGTAAAATGCTGATATTTACGGTGAGGTCATAGGTATGCCAAGGTAGCTCTCCCTTTTAATAGCTCTGGTTGTATGAGGCCACAGTTGCTTTATAGCAGTATTGGATTCATAGGATTCTGCATCAGTGTGATAAAATTCACTGGGGTGCAAACATTACTACCTGGTTATTTGCCTTTCTTTTTTCTTTTTTTTTTTTTTTTAAGAAAATGTACTTTATCATGTCAGAAATTGAGTCCTGACATAAAATGACATGAGCTTTACATTTGTATGGTGTCTGAAAAATTGCTTAAAATGGATGCGGAGTCTTGGTACTGGTGCCCCATACATCACACATTAAGTTGATAGTTTCACATTTGCATTCATTTTAGCCATTGTAGAAGAAGAGGAAGATATGCTTCATTAAACACTGAGGGGAAAGTCATTTTTTTATTCCATTGTCATATATACACAGGCCCCAAATACACACACATGCACAAACAGGCCCTATATATGCATTAAATGGAGAGATGGCAGCGCGAGGGGGCTTCCTTGGAGAGGCACCCTGAGCAGTTGGGGGTTTAGTGCTTTGCTCAAGGGCTCTCGGCAGTACCCAGAAGGCAAACAGGCACCTGTCCACACTCCATACTTTGTCTATATGGGGACTTGAGCCCGGGACCCTTCGGTTCCCAAGCCAAGTCCCTATGGACTGAGCTACTGCCCCCCCACAGTAGTACATGATTAGCTTAATCTGACAGTTACTCTCCAATTCTGAATGAGTGAAGTTACAGCATTTTTGTGATGTAGTTATGGCAAAAGTGTGTAAAATGGTTAAATTACACATTGAGCAGACATTGAGCACGATTAAATTGAATGTAAATCCAATTTTAATCCTCCTTTTAGCTCTGTGTTATTTTCGACAAGTTCCTGAGGGAATTTTCTGTCTCTTTAGCTGCTAATTGCTCCACTTTGTTCACCAGCTGGTCTCTAACTGCCTCTGACTGCTGTTTTATGTTGGGCAGGGAGTGCACATTTATTTATTCATTTATTTTTGGCATTTTTGCCTGTATTTGACAGATGACAGTGTAGAGGCAAATGGGGAAATGGGGTGAGGTATGACATGTATCATAAATAGGGCTGGAATCAAACCAATGAGGGTGGTTATGTGGAATGCACTGCAACCACCGAGCTAGCAAGGCACTCCACATCAGAGCCTGATGTTTTCAACTGACACAGCTGCTGCTGTTTAGAAGCCCAGGAAATGTTTTAATTTGCATTAATCTCCTTTACTGATTGGAGACATTTGTTAGCAGTTTGCTGTATTTAATCAGGACTGGCACTAATAAAGCTGTACTTTCTTTTCTTGTTTTTATATCTTTTTCTTTTTTTAGACATCTGCATCTACAGAAAGCATAACAGGCGGTGGTTAAAGTGAAAAGTATTAGTGTCTGCCAGAAGTGATCATGAATGTTTTAGTTCCTGGTTGTACTTTTTTTTTAAACTGTGGTATCTTGCATCTTAAATATAAATTCATTTACTGATAAGAAGCTCAAAATATATGCCCGCAATGTCCATCTAGAATTGTAAAAGTATACCACATTAGAGAAGTACTTAAAAAATTCCATGTGATTGCTTAAACAGTAAAAGAAGTGTTGGTTCTGTGGCCTGTAAACAATATAGGTAATCTGCTCTAAATATAATATGGTATAATATGTTGTCCTGTATGTGTGTGTTGTCTTTCAGTTGACTGTGGTGGTGGAGAGGATCATGGCTTTCAGCCTGGCCAGTCCACTGGCCAAGTTCCTCAACGGTCTGGAGATCCTGCTCAGCAAAGCGCAAGTGAGTTCCACATTCCACAATTAACTAGAAAATAAACTAGTGAAATTATTAATAGCTGCCATCATTTGTCAGGTAAAAATACCAGAAATCTGCTCTTTATACTTTGTCAAATGTTAGTGTGTTGCACAGAGGTGAGCTCTGTTTAATTTGTGTTCACCTCTGTTCTCTGCTGCTCTCGTCAGGACTGGGAGAACAACGCCAGCCGCTCAGTCTCTCTGCGGAACGAACTGGAGCCAGTCACCCAGCTCATTATCCAGTGGCGCAAACTGGAGCTCAAGTAAGTTACAGAGGACTTAAGTCATCTTATGTCATGTCTTAATTGTTCTTGGATAGTAGATAAAAGAGATTAAAACTGGAACTGGAGTCCTCAACCAATGTGTCCTTTCCTGTCACTCTTGTGTGGTACGTGCAGTTGCTGGTCGAGCAGTCTGGACAATGCAATGAAGCGGCACACTGAGAAATCAACCAAACACTGGTTCTCTATCTACCAGCTAGTAGAGAGATATCTGGAGGAACAGAGGATGGATGCTAATGCAGGTACATACACACTGGCTCTGAGGGTGTGTTGATTCTGTTGAATGACCAGCTGATGGTACAGATGTGTAAAATGAGTTATTTTTGACAGAGTTAATTAACTAATCAACTATCATTATAATTGGCTGAGTGATTACTCAATCCGTAATGTGCGTTTTTGGGTGAAGTTTTAAAAGTAAAAAGAAGCTCAGCACTTTTTTACCTGCTTGTCAGTCTCTACATGCCTCTGTAAATGGAAACAAATAGCAATGATGGATGAAATCCATCCACCAGAAGTAGCGCACTGCTACAGATTGAATCAGTGTGTATTTACAGACACAAACTATATCAAAAAAGGACACATGCAGGGTAGAACAAAATTAATATACCATACAAATGTTATGACTACTAAGACATTCTTTCTTTTTGTTATCATCCTCTCTAGGTGAAGAAGTGGAGCGCCTCTCCCTGTCCTCAGTTTCATCCACCCTCCAGGCCTTCATGGAGGGCTCCACCCTTGGAGAGTTCCACACTCGCCTGGCCATGCTGCTAAGCTTCCACTGCCACCTCCTGCTGGTTCCCAACCAGCCTGGACAAGGTCAGACATCACTTACTGATACAAAGCATACAAGGCTATCTTAACACATTACTCACATCCCAGTGTATTCAAGAGCTACTATCTCTGCCAGGTGTAGACCTGGAGGGAATCATTTGTTCTGTTGGGTGTGTGAATCTGTGTGTCTGTCTGTCTGTCTGCAGCTAATCTCACAAACTACTGGACCGATCAGCCTAAGATTTTTTTGTGCACATTCATTACTATATGCTCAAGGATTTCTCATGGCTGTGGTGATTCACAATTGTTCAAAAGTCTGTTTTATTTTATTTATACCTTCATTGACTGCTGACTTCTCACACCCCTTAACCCACCAGTAAGGGTCGCAAGTCATGAATAATTGCCAATCACATAGCAAAAAGCATTGCCAGGTGTCAGCCAGGCTAAAAACAAGCCTAACAATCAATTGCAGGCCACATTTTGTTATCTTCAGCATGGCTCAAAACTGACATCCATAGAAAAGTTTGGTCTCATTTTGATCCGGAACATGTGCACATGTGTTCAGATTAATGATTAATGATCCACTAAAGGTAAAGATGATGAATTATTTTTTGTTATGTTTGCCACCATCTGACTGTAAAGAAGCCCGGAGGGACAGTTAAATGAGTCAACTCTTCTTTGTTCTACTGCTGTCATGCATACATGCTGGGCACACAGCCTGCCCTGCACTCCCTGTTCCCCACCCACATGTCCCCAGACAGACCTGGCAATGATCTGCACTCTGCTGAGTGCACTTTTCTAGCTGTTCACTGCAGTCATCCCTCCTCTCCATACTGGCTGTGAAGCAATCCTTGTTTAACCTGAAGCTACTGAAGATGGGAAACAAAGTCCACAGTCCTCATATTGTGGCACTCAAAAACAGTAAAATGCATTACTTTACAAGCAGCTGGTAAAAAGATCCAACAGTGAAGGGAACACCCCCAGGGAGCAAGTGCAAAACTTTCTTTTGACAACAGAAATGATTCATTTAAAAAAAGTAAAATCCATGACATTACATAAATACCTGTGCTTAGTGTGTGAATATGTTTTAGGAACTGAATTATTATACATTAGCTTATAATATGAGGAAAGACATTAATAAGATAGGCTTTCATTTTAAAGCTAGGATGTTACAATAATGAACACGTCCTTCCCCCATTGGACCTATTGATCATATTGACCTATGATAATGACAGTGACCCATCATGTTTTGATTACAGTAAAGCCCAAGCACAAGTCAAAGATTTAAAGATATTTGTTTTTGTTTTTTATTAGCAGCTTAAAATAAAAGCATGTCATACTAACAGTCCTCTGCAGTATCAGACATTTATTCTCGAAAAAGAGCAGCAATTTGTCAACTAATTAAATCCTGATTGGTCACATGGATATTGACAGATTTATTGATCTGTTGTCCAGACAGTGTCAGCCCTCTTTGTCTTTTGTCCATATGTCATGCATCATACTGTTTCAAACATCACTGATTGGATTTCGACTGGATTTCTGGGGGATGACGTGTTAACCCTTTCCTTATTTTACAGAGTCATTGTCCAGTCTTTTATGGAACCTGCACAAATACTACAGCCAGTTCTCTGACTGCATCCAGGCCAGAATCAATCAGCTCAGACAGCCCATCGAAAAGGAGCTCAAGGTTTATATTAGTGTTCTTTTTCATCGCACTTTTTCCATACATGTCAGAGTAACACAGTGAAAGCTTATTCTAAAGATTCACTGTGAACTGTTATCTTCAGGACTTTGTCAAGATCTCCAAGTGGAACGATGTCAGTTTCTGGTCCATTAAACAGTCGGTGGAGAAAACACATCGGTAAAATATCAGCACCATTGATTTGTGCTATACTGTATATATTCATTTTTGGATAGGACAGACAGGTGCCCCGACACTAACACTGCTCTGCCCTTATTTTCTCTCAGGACTCTCTTCAAGTTTGTCAAGAAGTTTGAGGAGGCTCTGAATGGTCCGAGTGTTCCCTCTCTGGTGGAACAGGGAAGCAGTGCCAGCTTGGACAGTGTGGACACCAACTCAGAAGACACACCCATCCATCGGGTTCACAAAGCACTGAGGAGCACCCTGCCTGGGAAGGGCCGAGATCTGCAGGTATCCATGCTTTTATCATAACTCATTATCTCAAGTGAATAATCTCTTCTCCTTTTAGTAAATTATCATCATATTTATCAGTTATTAGCAGGTGCTTTATGGTCATAAATAATGAGCGAGTAACCTATGGTATATTGTGTGTTTCAGTTTGAAGGCCCAGATGAAGGAGTTGAAGCTTCGTCTCTACAGGGTCGTCTGCCTGCGCTTACCAGGAAGATGAAGAAACTCTGCGTCCAGCTGCAGAAGAAAAACCCAGCGCCTGAGCTGGCTGAAGACCTTGACTGCTTCACTGGTAGGCATCTCACTTGTATCCAATAAATATCAAAGTCTAACAGACAGACTGACATGAGATTTACTGAGCACATTCAAGAGGATGAACACTTTTGATTTGAACGACCCCATGGCCTTTCCTTTGGCGCCACCCTCAGGATCGTCTACATTTTACCTCTACTGATCTGTTGGTTAATAACTTCAGTTCAGACTGAAATATCTTAACTTACTGAAATGAAAAACAGATTCCATTAACAAAATATTAATTTTACGTTATTGAACATGGTAGCTGCTGGTCTACTGCTGCACCAATGAATTAATTGTTTATTAACTAACCGATGTCCAGGAGTACTTTCTTCACCTACTTCACCTAGCCCAAAGACATCAGGCATTCATCATTACATCACAAAGCTGCTTCTTAATTTGTTGCAAATCTGCCAGTGTTAATGTGTCGTCCTTTTTCTTCTTTTCAGGGGAGGTCATCAGCAACCTGCGGGACCTGCAGAGCCTCTCCATTGACACGTCAGCAGATAAAGAAAAGCAGAAAGCTGAGGTCAAGCACATCCTGCAGCAGAAGCAGAGAGCTCTGTCAGACCTGTTTAAGATGCTCACAGAAATAGGTGAGTTTTCTCTCTGACTTACACATGGCACATAGTAATTTAAAGCTCAGGTCTTTAAACATCTCTGTATATAATTTTTCCATGTAGGACTGTCATACCGTAAAGGCCTGACATGGAACAGAACAGTTGACCCAGAGAAAACCCTCTGTATGCAGCCGCTGGAGATGAGCACCGCTCTTTCTGCTGTCAGGAACAAGGAGCCGGCTGAGAGCATGTAAATGCAACCTGATCATAAATACACTAACAACTGCAACTGGAACTGCAGCCACGGTGTATTATGGCCATTACGGTGGCTAATTTTAGCTAACCTCAGATAATTGTTGTTGATTTACCACTAGCACAAACTTAATGACTTAATAACCATCACAACTGAAGAAAACCCTACAGTCTCACTTTTGAGTCTCATTTGTGTTTAAGGCAGATTTCATTGACTTGATTTAATTATTAAAGTTACTTAAAAACCGGATTTAATAATTAGTAAATTCTAAGTGATGAACAACTCTAGATTGTGTATTCTGAAAGCCATGGTCTCTGCTGTCTTGGTGTTGTAGGTTGTTTACGGAGTTGCTGACAGCATGGGATGGATGTCAGAAGTACTTCTACCGTTCCTGGGCCAGGAGAACAGCCCTGCAGACTGCTCTCCAGCACGCTGCCAAGGTTAGACACACACACACACACACACACTGATCATCAGCATAACAACTTGTAGCACTCTACTCTGTCAGCTCTCTGTCGGAAAGTTAGGATGATGATGGCCAGGGAATACAGATGAAGAGCAAATCTTTGCATCTGCAGTTTTTCAGTGTGTGTGTCTGTGTATTTTGGCCCTGCCTTCTGAACTATGTGTGTGTTCCTGTTTGGTTGTAGGAGCTTGGTCTGGGCAACATCGAGCGCTGCAGAGGTTTCTCCTCTCACCTTTTCAAGCTGCTCCTCAGACAGAAACAACGACTGACCAAGCTCACTGAGCAGTGGATCCACCTCAGGTCAGTCTGCTGCCTCACCACTCTGTCTATAAGACACAGTATGGAATAAGGCTGTAGCTGTGGTGTCAGATTCAAGCGGGTGGATAATTGTATCTCCATTTTTACCACAAAGAGCTGTGTCCTTACCTTCAGTGTTAAAGTCCAGCATCTATTTATGCTTCTGGATGGGCAACAGCGGTGGCTGAAACCATTGTGTTTTCACGATTTCTCAAGAAAACCTTGATACAATTTCTTTAAATTTGGCACAAATGCCCACTTGAATTAATGATGAACTGATAAGAATTTATTGTCAAAGGTCACTATAACCTCACAATTATTTTTTTGGCCGTGACTCAAGGAGTCATATGCTAATTATGACAAATTTCACACAAATGTCTAATAGAATGTGCTGACATTTTATATCCAAATGGTCAAAGGTCAACTTCACTGTGACATCATAATGTTTTGCAAAAATGTTTCTGGTCATTATTTAACATCATATCTCAGCAACAGAGGGGGAGACATTTGGTCAGATACTTAAAACATGACACTAGTCTTGGGTGTCCATCTTGAAACTGTGCTGATTGTACAGATGTACAACTACTTTTTTGTATTTGTGTGCTGCCGGGGCATCTAGTTAAAATGACAAGGCAATATTATTGTAATACTTTTACATTTTCATCATTGATTCTATTTGGTAAATCTCTCATATATTGGCCTACACTAGGGTGACCAGGTGTCCTGCGTTATATGGGACTGCACAACATTTTTATCCCTTGACATGTGTCCCACATATTGAGACAATGTCGCAGATTTTGACTGGCTCTAGTTGTCAGAAGTCTAAGTTCTGTACAACAGAGTCTTCTCTAAAACCTGGCTTTGATCCAGTGGCTGTGATGAAAGCAGCAAAGGCTGTCATAATGGGGCTGTGTTTGATGTCACTCAAACTGCACACAGACCGGTCAAGTGCAGGTGAACCTGTCACTGTCTTTGCTGCGTTACGCCCAACGGGGAAAATTGTGGGTCACCACAAAGTCACAAGCCATGAGTTTTATAAGCAGAATATGATGGAAATTGCCACAGAGAAAAGGAAATGTAGCTACAATAACAGACTGGAAAACTACTTATAACCATGTGAAGCCAGTGGAAGGCAATTCTCAGAGATTTTTATTTATTTATTTTTTTTAGTGAAATCTGCTGGAGTAATTTTTCACACAGGGGAATATGATATGAGTCTCACAAGCAATGTGTGGCTCAAAAAGATGTGCAGATTTATGGATGCATTCCTTCATAGTCTAGTGTGTGCTAATGAATCAACCAGAGGGCAAAGCATAGAGATAGTATGAGCTAACGGGCACAATAGGAATGTGTTTTTGTTTTTTGTTTTTCTTTTAAGTTAGAGACATTATGTCAAAATTTTAAACTCCTCTAAACATTGGTAAAGTGTCCCACTTTGTGTCACACAAACATACTCTTTGTCCCACATTTGATTGTTAGGATGTGGTCACCCTAGCCTACACACAGTGAGGTCAGAGGCTACAAAACAGCAGCTATAGATGACCCGTAGCTGGAGTGTACTGGATGGATAGATTAAGACTGCATTGTGTTTCTGTGCTATTTATAACTGCAGCTTGACCTCTTGTCTCTTCTTGACTCATAAACGCTCTCAGGAGGCTAACAGATGGCATCCAGGGCGTCAAGGCCCAGCTCCAGAGCCACAGTGAGGACCCAGGCTGCACCCTCCCACCCCAGGCCCCTCTCCAGGGCTGGGTCAGCAGAGGCCAGGCGCTGGTTGCCCAATGCACCACCCTCCTTCAGCAGCTGGCCTGGCTGCTGCAGTGCTGCCCGGAGGACCTCCAGCAGAAGGAGGAGACAAGCAGCTGCAGGCAGCACACCCTGAGGTGTCCGTCCCCGTTGGCAGCACAGCGGCAACCCCCCGGCTGTCTGATGCGGAGGGGAGACGCTGCCTGGTGCCAGCTGGACCAGCGCATGAATACAATGTTGAAGCAGACTCAGAGCTTGAAGGTGGAGCTGGACAACGTAGCACAGCAGACCTCTGAGAGAGTACTCCACACATGGTAAAACTAAATCACTCAAGCGTTTATTTCAAATCTGATGCAGCAGTGACAAAAGACAAAAACATACCCAACAACATTGTTACTGTCCACAGGAACCATTTTGTCACATGCTGTTCAGCCTTTGACCAGCTGGGAGCTGTCGTGGCTCAGATGCGCAGCATGGAGCAGCTCTTCACCCCGGCTGTGTGTGTCGGCAGCACAGACAGCCAGCCGGCCATCACCCAGAGCCTGCAGTATGTCAGAGGACAGGTGGAGGCTAACATCACAGAGTTCACCACCTGGAAGACCCAGCTGCTCTCTCTGGGACACCAGCACTCAGGTGAAAGCACTGACCAATAAGCCTAATACTGTCATTCCTTCAAATTCATGGTGCTGACAGACATGAAGACAGACTAAGGAGGGTAAAGAAGTAGCATCTGCTGCTGGTTAAGATCAGCACTGGGATTGAAAACACGTTTACTACCATGGTTCTACAGTTCTTCTCCTTATTTCCCCAACAGATCACCAGCCTGCCTTCTGTAATGAGTTCTCTGCTGAGCTGGAGACAAACATCAACACAGTGCTGTGTGCTGTCCAGACGCTTGTGAAGAGAAGAGAGAGAGAGCAAGAAAGAGAGCAGCCAGGAGACGTCAGGAGAGGTGAGGATGATGTCAGCAGGGCTTTCTGCATGACTGCTGTGCAGAAAAGGCAACAAATTCAAATTCCTACTCACACCTGTCTTGTAGCAGTCTGCAGGCCTTCATTGGTCGTCCATCCGAGTATGGAGAAGCTGTAGTCATGAGGAGGTGAACTGTGTTAGCATCAGTTATCACAAGCTGTTCAGACGTTCATCTATTAGGGGCTTTAATGTGCACCAGCCAAACAATTCACATGTTATCTTACTGCCAATTCTGGGGTCTCATTTATAAACACTGTGTACACACACTTCCCACACAAAAGTTGTGATCTATAAAAACAGACTTGACAGGAGAAACTTTGGCCCATGCTTACAAACATTTCGGAGATGGGAAATTGGAAATGGAGGTGGTGAAGTGGAAGCCTGATTGTAGAAATTGTCAAATATTTTTTGGCGCACGCCATGTTTGGCTTTTGTCCGTATGTACATTTTTAGTATGGATCCTACACATTGTTTTATAAGTGAGACCCCTGATCTGTACTGTTGCCACTAAACAGAATAGCTACATGAACTCATAATTCTTGTACCAAATTCTGGTCCTTCAATCAGCATGATGCAAAGGGAAGCTGGGTATGTTTGAGCTTTTTCCCACAACTCCACCACCAATATGGAACGGGTTCCATTCTGGTTCCCTCACTGAAGTTTAAAAATGTTGGGAGCATTTCCACCAATAATAATTAAGTTTGCAACCCAGACAGTTGCTTCCCAGCTGTAACCAAAAGATAGTGTTTTCTTTGACCTGAAGTGCAAACTGTGGCGACATCAGAGGGCATGTCATATATAGTGTTGGTCCATGCTTGTTAAATGCATAAAAACAAATATCTGTATTAACAGAAATAAAGGTGACAGTGCCCTCTGTTGATGATGAATCCTTGATTACAATGGTTTTGCTCAAAACTGGTGGAAACTCAGGCTGCTTTGCTAGATAGCACCAACGTTCCAAGAATTCTAAAAGGAACCGGTTCACCAATAAAATCTAATTTGTTGGAAAAGGGTTAACTATCTCTGTTTATTGAGATATTTTAACTTTAAATGTCAATTTTATGTTAACAAAGAGACTCAAATGGTGTGAGCTTAGCTTTACGATTGGCACCCCATGTGCTGGTATTAGCATCTGTTAGAGTCATCAAGATTACTTGTTTTGCATGTTCAAACACTCATGTGCATGAGACAAAAAGGGACCCAGTCTTAGATAAACATCTCATTTCTGCTCCCAGAGATCTAAAACCTTGTCGATACTCAATGTAAATGACAAAGTGGAGAATGCACAGGCACCTTCAAAGTGTTCAAAAAGCTGATATGTTAGATAGTCGTATTTTTTTCTGACAGCATTAATGGTTGTCTACATGCTGTAATGTGATGTTTCAGAGGGTGCTGAAGAGGAGGAGGAGGAGGAGCCTGTGGAGGACCTTCTGAAACCCGGCCACCTGACTCGACTCCTGGAAGAGGAGCTGGCAGCTGAGGTGGAGGCTCTGTGTGTGGGAGATGTTAGTGCCGGGCTGGAGAGGCTGCTGAGCCGCCTGAGGACACACAGAGACTCCTGTCAGCCACCACAGCTGCAGGTACCAACAACAGCTGCTCATATGACCTCGTGACATCATCCATTAAAACAAACTTGACCATGACCCAATTCTCTATATTCATTCTTATCTTTACTTTTCCACACTGCTACGATGCTTTCCAGTTCATAAAATGCTCATTCCAAACCAGTCAAAGTTAAAACAGGAGTTTTAATGTTGTAGTCCTTCAACATGGAGCCACTTTTAAATTCTTAGTAGACTTCTATGTACAGAATTATACTGAATGTACAGTATGGTACTGGATGCATCACATAAGCATGTCATTTGTTTATTTATGTAAAAATAACTAGTAACTATTGGTGTTAGGGTTAAAAAGTACAGTATTTCCCTCTGAACTGTAGCAAAGTAAAAGTATAGTTTCATAAAATAGAAGTACATCTGTTTTGTGTGTGTGTGTGTGTGTGTGTTTAGGAGTTGAACAGAGCGTGCAGGATGCTGGTGCATCTGGAGCCTCTGCTGGGGATTTATTCTGACCTGGTGCGTTACTATGTGGCTGTATCATTGGGAGCACACAGAAGCACAGGCAAGCTGCTGTCAGTACTGGCCAGCATCTTCACTGAGCTCGCCCAGAAGGTACAGACAAAAGTTATTTGTTAGTTATTATTATTTAAGTAATACAGGCATTACTAGGTTATTAAGATCAGCTTAAAGCAGAGACTATGTGTTTGTTGTGGTCTCCTCCCCAGGGTTTCTGCCTGCCTCAGGAGCTGATGGCCGGTGGAGATGGAGAAGGTGCCACAGAGTTTCACGACTATGAGGGTGGAGGTATAGGAGAGGGCGAGGGCAACAAAGACGTCAGCGACAAGATTGAGAATGAAGATCAGGTAATTACACTTCCCATGTTTTTGTGACACAAATTTGTTGTTCCCATCAGTCACTTAGACACAAAAACACAGAAAATAGGGTCCAGTTTGAAAAACATTGGAGTTACCCTACTTACTAGATTTTTTTGGCCTTCAGCTGCATCTCATGGTCTTCATTAGCTAAGTTTGTCAGCAAAGAGTATTGAATGAACTCAATCAGCTGCTGAGAATGAGTCTTATACCCAATGATCGGTTGACCAACATGTCTCATAAATCTATCTCTGCATTCTTCTTCTCGCAGGTGGAGGACACTTTCCAGGAGGGTCAGGAAAAGGAAGAACAGCAGGATAAAGGGAACATTCAGGCAGAGGACAATGCTATCGAGATGTCAGAGGACTTTGATGGCCAAATGCATGATGGGGATGAGAAGGAACCAGGTAACTTGAACTGTCTATACCCTTTTGTGGCCCACTCATTTTTGGGTTTTGTCTCTTGACTTCCAGTTGCAGGCTGTAGTAGGAAAGAGAATAAAAAACCTAAAATAATATGTGAATTTATCTGGAAACGTCTCCCAGTGTCACTGCTGAGTGGATTTTTCTTCTTTGAATCATTTGCAGGTGAAGATGATGAGTCAGATAAAGAGGAGAATGAGGAGCTGGATAAAAAGATGGGTGACCTTGGTGAAGGACAGACTGACACTCTGGATGAGAGAATGTGGGGGGATGATGAGGATGATGATGATGAGGAAGGGAGTGACAAGGAGGAAGAGTCTGGCCAAGGCATGGACGAGGTACAGAAGACAGAATTACCCGACTGTTAATGAAGAGAACATTGAAAAACATACAAACTTTGAAAAATAATTCATAGAGCAGCAGTATTGATACTTTTGTCAGTGTGCCTTAATTTCCTGTCAACCATGGATTTTTTTAGGGTGAATCAGAGCTGGTTGCGAAAGACGACAACTTGGATGCTGCAGACCCCAACAAAGACAAGAAAAACCAGGACAAAGACGAACAGATGGACGTGGAGGAGAAAGAGAAAATCAATGAACAGGGAGATGAGGTAATGTTTTTATAAACAAGTGAAGAAATTCACAGATACCCCTCCCTGCACTCAGTCACTGAACTACAGCAGTCAGTAACCATCCTCTTTATTTTTGGCATTTTATTCTGTAACATTTCATCCAGGATTTGTGTGAGATGTTTCAAGCTTTTTACAAATCAGTTTTTGTATGACTTTGTTATTTCTGATCTGTGCTCTTGCCGTTTACCAGCGGGAGTTTGATGAGAATGAAGTGGACCCCTACCACGGTCAGCAGGACAAGAGACCTGAGCCTGAGGCCATGGATCTGCCTGAGGATCTCAACCTTGACCAGGATGAGGAGGCTGGAGACGATGGAGAGGGCAAGGGTGACGGTGAGACCTGCACTTACAAAGCCTGGTGTTACTGTCTTCAAACAGAAACAGTCACACTGTTATGGGATAACTAAAGTCCATATGTGCGCAGTCTTGTTTTGGTTAATGAACACAGATTCTACTGTACAACAGAAGTCCCTCCGCCAGATTTTTCTTGTACCTATGCTATTTATCAGTCTACATTGTTTCGGCTGTAGAAATGTCTGCCTTCTCTCCAGTGTAATGGAACTAGATGGCACTCAGCTTGTGGTGCTCAAAAGGCCAAGAAAATACACAAATACATGAAACTGCTCACAACAAGGTCTGTGGATTATCTTGAGTAACCAGGTGATGATTTCTGGAAAGAGACATTGCTGTTGAGTTTCTCAAATGTAGTTTGGTGCTTTGAGCACCACAAGCTGAATGCCATCTAGTTCCATTACATTGGAGAGAAGGCAGACATCTCTACGGCCAATATTCCAACATCCAGCAACTCACACCAAAATAATCTTGACTGATAGACAGCACTACAGGTAAAAGAGAAAATGTAGAGTGTCCATTTTGGGGTGAACAGTCCCTCTGGAAAATAATAAGGTGTTGGACTGTTGTCAGACAAAACATGCAGTATCAAGATATCACCTTATCTTCCTCACAAATGCTCACATTTAAGAAGCTGGAACCAGAGAAAGTTTTTCATCTTCATGGATCAAATATTAAAATTGCAATGAAATAATCACTCACATTTCCGTTGATCAACTATTATCAGTTGTTTCAGCACTACTGAGCCCTCTGGTCCAGTGTCAAAAATTGATGTGATCATGAACGCCATCTGCTTTGTACCCCAAGTGACGGCAGGTGGCCAAAAGCAAAATTATTTCCCATACGAAAAGTTTTAGAGAAAAAGCAAAGAAGGTAAAAACATCCTTTATTTTTGACAAGGCTGCTGCTTTTTTTCCATAATTCATTTATTTATGGTTTTCTTTTTGTTTGTTTTTTTAAAAAAAAAAAGTCAATCACTCTTTACAGTCATATAAGTTACAAATTTGAGAGGCTGGCACCAGATAATGTTTGTCTTGCAAAATGGCTTAAAAACAAGTAACTGGTTGTTTTAAAGTTTCCAGTTAATTATCTGTTGTTCTGCCAATCACTTTCTTGTTTCAGTAGTAAGTGAGTAGTGAGTAATTTTGAGAAGCTTTAGCATTGACAATAACACCAGTTCCAGAAAGGCCTCTTGTTGTGAAGACCGTGGTCTCATTTGTTTGTAGTAGTTACATACACTCAGGTATGACGGGTAATTTTGGCACGTAGTCCCTTTAACACTATGAAATACATTCCCTTGTTTAAACGAAGGTCACTGATCTCTTGTGGTATTTTCCCGTCTTCAGAGGAGAACCCATTCGATATTGATGAGCAAGCCATGGCTCTGGATGAGAAGGAGGACGGACAGAAAGATGGAGACAATGAGGAGGAAGGAGCAGAGGAGATGGAGGAGGACCAGATGGAACAGCCAGGAGAGGAGAATGGTCAGGAGCCTAAGACTGAAGAGGAGGAGGAGGGAGGAGGAGAGAAAGCAGAGGGAGATGAAGAGACTGCTGAGAAAGATGAAGAGGAGGAGGAGAAGGACGAAAGAGGGCAGGAGGCAGGAAAAGATGAAGATTTGACTATTCCAAACGACAAAGGACCCAAACCAAAGGTGTGTATGTCAAAGAACTACTGTGCTAATGTACCAACACAGAGTTTTGTTCTGTGTGTCACTGTTGGGACATCTAATGCTTACAGGAGGAGGAGGAAGAAGGAGCCGGCGAGGATGAGGAGCAGCCTGAGTCAGCTGAGAGGAAGGAGCACAACACAGACGGTCAGACTGGAGAGGAGAACGTTCAGAGTGATACAGCTGTGGAGCTGGCAGGAGAGGCATCAGAGAGAGACCAAGCTAAAGAGGTAAACATCACTGTCACTCAGCACTTGATCTTGGATTAAAGGAGCTGTGTTCATCACTCAGAACATTATTATTGCAGCAAACAGCTGTTTGCTATGTAAAGATGTAGTGGAGTAATGCCGTCCTGAGCACAGAATGAAGTGTGTGTGTTGTGATCCAAGCTTCTCTGTTCTTTTTATGGTAGACGGTGCGGGTGTGTATGCATGTTAATGTATATGAGTCTCTCTGTGTGTGCTAATCACTGCCGCTCTGCACTGCACTCATATGGTGGTTACTACGGATATTGTGACTGTGTAATCAGTGGGATGTTTTTAGCTCATCCACACTGAAGTGGCCCTTGAAGGAGATCAAATTTAAAATTTTTCAATTTTTCTGGTTTGTTAGGAGCACGGGAGCGGAGCTGCTGATGCCAGCCAATCAGAGGGCCACCAGTCAAAGCTGACAGCGAGAATGGCCTCACAGACACAGACACAGAACAAGACTCAGGTACGACTGGCCTCTCAGAGAGAGAATCTACCTTCCTTTTGCTTTTTAGTCCATCTCATCACAGTGCTTTACATTTACTGTGCTGTTCCAGAGCTTTAAGAGAAAACCGGGTCAGGCAGACAACGAGCGGTCGACAGGCGACTACAATGAACGTGTTAACAAGCGTCTGCGTACAGTGGAGAGCAGTAAGGATCGCACTGAGGACAGCAGGCAGAGCAATGCCCAACAGGAGTCTGACCTCTATGAACACATCAAACAGGGAGAGACGGCCTATGACACTCAGACATACGGTCAGTAATCACCCCCATACACACCAAACACTCGACGGGAATGGAAAGTGTGTATTTGATAACAGTTCTCTAATGTTCTCTAACATCTGGTCAGTTACTTAAAAAGTGGATTAATGGTAATCATATTCACTGTTCTTTGCTGGTCTTGGTGTTTCCAGATGTTGCCAGTGCAGACCAGCAGAAAGCAGCAGGACCTCATCAGGAGCAGGAAGATGATCAGAACGATGAGGATGTTGCCATGGAAACGGAGAAGCAGGAAGAGGATCTCCAGGCTGCTGAGGTCCAGGAGCTGAAACCTGAGCAGCTGGACTCTACCAAGGCCTCCCAGAAAGGTTAGTCGTTTCTACTTCTTCTGCCCATTTGGACATCAGTAACTTTTTAACAACTTGGTGTGCTTGTGTTTACGTTCTTGAATTACACTTAGGAACTACAGAAAAGCATTTGAAAAAGGCACGCAGAATTACTAGTTTTGTGAAATGCGCACATCCCCTGACCTCACACTCCTCTTCTTCCTGTGAAGGTGTAGACAGTGGAGAGATGGAGGTGCAGAGGGAGGGTGATGAGGAGGATGAGGAGCGCTGGAAGGACCGAAAAAATCCCAGAGAAGAAGAGCAAGCAGACAGACGCACGGACTCCACAATTCACACAGTTCCTGAGCTGCTGCTGGACTCCATGCAGGTAGAAAAGTATTCTGTTCTTCTTTTCTTATTACTGCTCTGCACTACACAAACATGGTTGTCTCAGGACTGTATTGTTACAGTAAAATAATCAGATAATTCTTACTTTGCAGAGTTATCAAAGACAGCCCTTAAAGCTGTGTGCGTGTGTGTGTGTGTGTTTGTGTGTGTTTGCAGAAAGCAGAGAGAGACCCAGAGGAGATCAGGAGGGAGATGGAGCTGCAGCTGGAGGCCTGGCACAAACTGGCTCCGGGAACTCAGGAGGAGGTGAGGCTGACCCAGGAGTTCAGTTCCAAATGACTCTCGCTCCACTGTTTACAGAGACAGAAATACTCAGTCATAATGGTTCATAGATGGTAGAACATTAAATCCATGTGAATCATGATATTTGTTTTCTTGATCATGTAGCAGTTTGATCAAAGATCAATAGTATGTAACAGGGTTTCTGAAAAATACAGTGTGAGAGGAATGTAATGATATCATTTTTTAATAAAAGGGAAATTTAAATCTTTTGTTACAACAGCAAAAAACACACAGAAATAATACAATAAAATACACAAACCAAATAAAAATATAAAGTAACAATAATTGGTTGTCTGGTACTATTTTAGTATTTAATCAAGTATCTTCTAGTCAGACGTTCTTTTATTTGGTGTCGTCTCATATAAAAAAAACAATCTTTTTCCAGTTCTTTTTAAATGTATTTTCTTTAACTCTCAAAACGTTTCCTTGACAATTTCCAGCCAGTGTTCCTGCTTCGGAGTGTTTACATTAAGCCACTGTCTGATAATCTCTTTCTTACTTGCTGCAAGCAACACTTTGATCAAATAGATGATTTTACTGATCACAACACCTTTAATGTTCCCGAGATACATCACAAGGCAGGTATTTGGGATTTCATCTCCCAAAATATTTGTAATAGCCGCATTAATATTTTCCCAGTATAGCCTGATCTTTGGACAGTTCCAGGAAATATGTGAATGGTTATCTTTCACACTATGCTTGAATATTTAGTAATGAGTGTGTTTGGGTTGGACATGATTAAACTTGATGCCTTTAATGGGGCTATAAATAGGCTATGTTGCATTTTTTTAAAGGTGTAGGGGTGTGTCAACCTGTTTGGGGAGCACTGGTCTAAAATATGTCAAATAGGTGTCTTGATGACATGAACCATATCCAGGAACTGTGTAGATCTGAGTGTATGAAGCCCAGGTTGTAACCTGTGTGTTCTTGTGTGTGTTCCAGGAGAGTGCAGCAGCTTCCATGTGGCACCAGTACCAGACTCTGACCTCAGCTCTGTCCCAGCAGCTGTGTGAGCAGCTCCGTCTCATCCTGGAGCCCACGCAGGCCGCCAAACTCAAGTGAGGACCAACACACTCACTACCTTATGTGTTATCATGGATGTTTTATTATGTAGTGTGGTCGAGACACATTTTAGACACACAGTTATTGTTCCCATTAACCTTGTGGTCAAGTTGTAAGTTACTGGTCCTACTTGTTTTTCCCTGCTATTGTCTTGTCCAGAGAAGCTTAGAGGCTCATTATTAACCAGTGCTAATGCTGTGTTATAACAAAGAGATACATGCCCACAGTAACACACTGTTATTAAATGTGTGTGTGATGTCTCTCACAGAGGCGATTACCGCACAGGGAAGCGTCTCAACATGAGGAAGGTGATCCCCTACATCGCCAGTCAGTTCCGTAAAGACAAGATCTGGCTGAGGAGGACCAAGCCCAGCAAGAGAGAGTACCAGATCTGTCTGGCTGTGGACGACTCCTCCAGCATGGTGGACAACCACTCCAAACAGGTACAGAGCCCTGTTCTGTTCTGTAACCTCACATGCTGCTTGTATGGCTCTTAATGTGACATGTCCACAGTCAGAAAGACAACTGGCTGAATTAAAAATGTGTCTTGTGTGTGTGTGGTGCAGCTGGCGTTTGAATCCCTCTCAGTGATCATCAATGCTCTCACTCTGCTGGAGGTGGGACAGGTGTCTGTGTGCAGGTAAGGTGATGCAGGTACAGGGTGATACAATAAAGATTGACAAGAAGAATATCATGTGCACATGATATTATGAAGCCATGTAACAAATATCTAAACCTAAAATCAAAATAAAAAATCAAACCAAAAGTTGAAGTCAAAGGCTTGTGATGTCATACAGTGTTTACATGTATTTATTGTGAAGCTAACCATTAACGCCTGCTCTTGTGCTCAGTTTTGGTGAGCAGGTGCAGCTGCTTCACCCCTTCCAGCAGCAGTTCAACGATGAGTCGGGGGCTCGGATTCTCAGACTCTGTCAGTTCCAACAGAAGAAGACCAGAATAGCACAGGTAATATATCCTCAGTAAACATTTTGTTGCCTTTTTCTTATTGTGTGATGTGAATTTGATGTTGTAATGCTCTGTTTATGTGTATGATACATCTCCTCCTGTCAGACTGACTGCTCTCTTCATGCCTCTCCTCTGTAGTTTTTAGAAACCTCAACTAAGATGTTTCTAGCAGCACGACAGCAGATTCCTGGCTCTCTAAACTCAGGTAATGACTCATGCTGCGTATTGAAGTATCACACAGAGCCAGCTCAGAAATCCTGTGCTGTGCAGTTTACTGTTTTCTGTGAAACTCTGGGTAATCAAAGGTATATTTGTTGTCCTGCCATCAAAGTGGGCTTGTACAGCTTGAATAGGAGAGCGTGATGGGACAGTGTTACATGGCAGTGAATACACTAAACTGTTGTGAGAACTGTTAAATCTCTGCTCTGGCTGGGGAGATTGTTCCATAAGGTTTACATTTTTTGATAATTGTGCTTGTACTATACAAAAGTTTAGGTACCATTACCACTTCAGTACCTTCACATTATGTTTTGATACCTTACTTTGATGAGCATTAACACAGTTTTCTACCACATACACAAACTTAAATGCAGCTGATTTCAAGTGTCATCTTGTCAGTGTAGGTCAGACATCAAAGCATTGAGAGCAAACTTTCAGTACAGTTTTCAGCAGTGGTTACAGAAACACTTGTCATGTGGTCAGTGTTTAAAAAGTATTGATGATCGATAACCAGGCCTAATCTTTAAGAGAGCAGGTTCACTTTGAAATCTAGTGGGCTGATGAAGGTTTTGTACTTGTCACTTAGTGTGACTGCTCTAAAAGTAACATTGCTTCCTGCTTGATCTGTGTGCTACTGAGTAAATGAGTCACTGCCCAGACTGTATCAGATATCCAACAACTGAGCCTTACTGTGACACCATGAAACAAGGAAGTCCCGGGATCTGAGCCAGGTGCTCTGAGGCAAAAACAAGTCTTTGTCAAAGCTCTGAAACCTCGGGTGGAGAGCTGGGATAGATACAGGCGGCATTATAAAGAAGCTCAGCCAGCAGCTGTGTGCAGCCTGGAAACACAAAATGAGACTTGATGTGCAGTGTCATCTTTGTCATGGAAAGCTAATTCTGAGAGCGCACTACTGCTACTACTGCAGCTAATCAAAGCAGAGAAGCTCTAGTTTATTACAGTTCATTTCAAATCCAGTGCTGCGCAGGTCTGACCCATTCATGCATTCACATACAGTGGTTACTGCTCTGTATTAAAATAAAAAAAAATTGTAAAGAATGGTTAAATAGACCAGACCTTTTAAAACAGGTCTTGGACACTGGGAGGGTCAGGCAGAGGATTTAAGTCTGATAATTATGAGATATTGATCAATATTTGTGGGCCTTTGATATGAAACACAATGAACAAAGTTTGAGGTCAGCACAACACACAGAATGGCGCACAAGTCACTTTAGTGATGTCTGATGTTATTTTACTGTGGTCCACTGCCCACAGGTGGACATTACTTAGCACTAACCAATCAGTACAGAGTGACTTGGTTGTAGCTAGATCATTGCGAGCGACGTAGTAAGATTATGTACTTGTTCTTAATCCTGCCTACAAAGCCGTGCTTGTCCATTATTGTCAGCCAGGGAGACAGCTGTCAATAAGAACAACTCCTGATCTAGTAGAATCGTTGAACACATTTGAGATATAGTGTCCACTCAGAGGACAAGAGCCAGGCTAGTTTCACTGACCCAGTGATTTCACTTCTCACCTTGCTGCAGTGAACTCCATATCAGTGTTGGGTGAGGAAGAACT
Source organism: Cephalopholis sonnerati (assembly GCA_019142605.1). Lineage (NCBI taxonomy): Eukaryota > Metazoa > Chordata > Actinopteri > Perciformes > Serranidae > Cephalopholis > Cephalopholis sonnerati. The sequence goes on along the minus strand of JAGQAX010000009.1, from coordinate 9,063,343 downwards.
TTGCTCATGCTAACAAATGTATTTGAACTCCGTGACTGGGTGCATAATATCATATGACCCTCCACTGTTGCTCTCTGACCTGTGACCTCTCCCCTCCACAGAGACGGCCCAGCTGCTGGTCGTCGTGTCTGATGGCAGGGGGTTGTTCCTAGAGGGGAAGGAGCGAGTGATGGCAGCTGTGCGGGCGGCACGCAGCGCAAATGTGTTCATCATCTTTGTGGTGCTTGACAACCCCAACTCTCGGGTAAGTGAAGAAAGATTAGACGCTTTTGTTTTCTTTATCTCCAGACACAAAGTGTGACTAAACTCTGGTGCTGTGTTGCAGGACTCCATCCTCGACATCAAGGTGCCCATATTCAAAGGGCCGGGAGAGCTGCCAGAGATCCGCTCCTACATGGAAGAGTTCCCCTTCCCCTTCTACGTCATCCTGCGAGACGTCAACGCCTTGCCAGAGACCCTGAGCGACGCGCTCAGGCAGTGGTTTGAACTCGTGACGGCAGCAGACCAGTAGACCAATGAGAAGCCATCTTTGACAGGAAGGGAGAAGTGGGCAGCAACCAACTGCACAATGCCACTCTGCTGCTCGCCTCTCAGCCACAACTCAAATTACAGACTCAAAAAAAAAGAAAAAGACGGATTTGCCGCTGTACATGTGCCTTTATTTTCTTATTTACTGTAGATCTGAGTAGAGTTTGATAGCAACCTTTGCTGTTTGTCTTTGTTATCAGGGGAATTCTTAGTTTCTTTTGTAATGTAATGAGGATTGCTTTAACTTGCACGTCTGAGATGAAAAGATAAACAAAAATGTGATTCCCTTTGTGTGAAACACCTCAGTGAAGAGTCAGTAAATACCTCTGTCCCCCTTGTACAGTAGACCTGAAATCCTGTTTGTGTGGATGTTTTAGTCAGTGTTACGAAGCTCATCGAGTCATTCATCTTCAGTGTGAACACAGCCACAGATGTACAGAGCTGACAGAGGAGACATGTTGGACTGTGTTTTAAAAGAACCTTTTTAACTTTGTGACCTAACAGTAGCATGTTGGTGTGGTCATGAATGACATTTGAAGGAACTCTAAAATGTGCCTTGGAGAGGAGAAGAGTATCTCACTTCACATCTGGATCAGCTGTGAGGTGATGGATCAGAGGTGTGATCACAGCTCTGTCAGGATTTTTTAGAAATTCAGATCTCCACACTTTAAAGCACAGAGACTGCAGATTCCAGTTTTGAGGAATGACCTGGTACAATTCATTTTATCTGCTGTGTTGATCCTCCATCCATACTATGTGACTTCTGCTAAACGAGAGCTCAGAGCTCATCACTGTGTCCCTTAGGAATAAGTGTTGGTGAAATGTTTATTATCACCTCAGTGTTTTGTAACGTGGACTGACATGTAAGCAGACATTGGTCATATGTAGGAGGTTGTTTCTCCATTGCATCTATCTGTTGAATCATGACATGAATGATCCTGACAATAAACAGTTTACAAGGTTGTCTGTCTGTCTCATCTTTTCAGAGGGATTATCTTGTCTAGATAAAATGTTTCTGAGTTCCATTAAACTAATAGCACAGAAAGCACTGGTGTAATTAAAAGCATTAATGTTGACTTAATTTCATTTACTCTCTCAGTGAGACAGCATGCACAGTACTAACTAACCCTCGACCTGGCTCAAGTTAATGGAACGTCATCGTTAAACTCCCCCAGCTGATCATTTGCATATCAATTACTCACCACGCGTTACGGTGAATCATGAAGGTTTAAAAACTCACACAACTCGTGGTATAATCCAAGTCTCATTTTTCTAGTCGTATGCTCAGTACTTCCCTAACAAACAGCCCTGTGCGACAAGGAACTGAACTGAAAGCTAGACTAGTGATGGCCAAATGAAGCCTCATGAAGCATTTTCTTTATTTTCTGAGCCCACTAGATGGCGCTTTTTGTTCAACAAAAGGTTGAAAGCACACTGAATTGCTATTCTTTGCGCCTCTCTTTAAACCAAGAGCACTATCTAGTGGGCTCAGAAAAAAAAGAAAATGCTTCATGAGGCTTCATTTGGCCATCACTACCAGACTCCATTAACAAAACAGTAATTTTACTTAGCTGAACATCAAAGCTGCTGGCCTACTGCTGTCTATCATTTTTAACTAAGCCATTAAGGCATTTCCCCAAAATGTTTCTGCAGCTGATCAGTAGGAAGCAACAGTGGATCCAAAGAAGAGTGTGGCCTGGTGGAGATTTGGACCTTAATGAAGAGTATTTGTCTTATTGTTAAAAAAAAATCTGTTGTTTATCTTGAATGCATGTGTAGTAAATTGTCAAAGGTCTTGATCCTACCCAGCTTTCAAGTTTTAAAGGTCCATGCTGGCTTAACCCCAGAATTGCCACTTACAGCTATATTTCGTATTATTTTGCTGTTGTTGAAGGCGGATACCTTTTACTTCAATTCATCAAGAATGTTCTCAATTTTTAGATGTTTTGTTCACAAGAAGGTATGCGAGAAAAACAACGTTTTCTTTACAATGTGAGAAATTTATATAAAATTTCATTTCAATTCCTTTAATGTCATAATTATTCCTTGATTAATTTTCCAAGCTATGCCAAACAGGTGCCTGTGAAACATGCTGTGTGTTAGGCTGCTGTCCTCCACTCCACCAGGGGGAGACAAACACCGGAGTAGCCGGAAAGAAAGTAACCACAACATCCGCTGTAAGGCTCCTGAGCCAAGCTGTGTCCTCACCAAGCTGTCAGAGATGACAGTGTCAAAGTTACCGACCGCAGCTCTTTCTCTAAAACAGGTGAATACATACAACACTAGGAGGACAACATTAGGAGGACACTGTGTATCTCTAACAGCTGGAGCGATTGTCAGACCATAGTAACCCCACGGTGTCATGCTAGCGGTGTTAGCTTGTTGGCTAATGCTCCTTCTGTGTGGCGCTGTTAGCTAGAGTTTTGAAGGCTCTGTTTTTGTATCTTAAATCGTTCTTTACAATTCAGGGAAGACTTTTGTTCATTTGCAGCTCTGTCCGGTGTTCAGTGGAGTTATCCGCTGTTTACTGGCGGAAGCTAAGCTAGGACTGCGGCGGTTAGCAGGCTGTGTGTGTGTTATAAAATGTATGCGTAGTAGAGAAACTATTTATCCAGATAAAGTTGGAACATACAGAGACCTTTGCATGTCTTTATTTAGTTGAATTTGCCATAATGAATGTGGAATTTTTGGCTAGTCAACCTGAGAGACAGCGTACTGCCAAGTTTAGTTTAGATAGTTTAAAAGCTCTGCATGTACCTTTAAATGTACTGAGCAGCATATACAACAGCACAGAGGTGATTTCTGCTGGTGTGTGAGTTTGTGTTTCTACCAAGGTAAAATGATATTGCAGTATTGTGGTTATTCTTGACTCACTCACGCCAGACTTTTCACAATAAGCCCTGCTTTTCCAGGACGTCTTTATCCTCAGTGCTGGTTTTATAATATGAAACAATCCTTTGTGAGAAATGCAGTGTGTTACCATGATAGGAGAGAATGTGTCAGTCCATGTAGGTATGAGAGACTGGAAACTACTGACAGCAGGATAAGGGAGGTGTAGTGGACATGGAGTAGATGGTGGCTGTAATTGAGAAATTATTTAATGTCCGCTTGGTATGTAATTGATGTGAATATTCTCTTCCTGAGCAGGCTTAGTGGGAGTCATCAGTAATAGCACTTAAAACTAAATATTCTTTGTCCAAACTTAAAGTCATTAATATATAAAATGTGTTTTTTAAATTGTCATATTGAGTCTAACCTGTTGATTCTCTATCAGTTTTTACAGAGACAGAAGGTTTTGGGGATCTACAGAACCATGCTGAGGACCATACGGCAGGTACCGAGTGAGGCAGACAGGAAGTATCTCACAAACTGGGCAAGAGACGAGTTCAAGAGGAATAAGAACGCCACAAATCAGGTAAAGAGATAAAATCATTGCTTTTGTTTCTCAATTACATAGTTAGATCCCACAGAACTGTCCTAAAGCCTAGTTCACATTACACGATTTTCACCCCGATTTTGACGTCGCAGAGGATCTTGCGAGCCATTAAGAAGTCCTGGGGTCAGAGGTGAGTTGGCAGATAGTCTGCCACGATGACTCCTCATGTGTGAACAAGCCTACGAGCAAGTTGCGCCCTTGTCTGGGACTGGGACTGGATATCTGGCATGCTAGCAAACTGGAGAGGTCTGACACGACTGACAAAGAGCATCAGCCAATGAGAGGCGAGATACGGCGCTGCGATGTACGGCTCTACCAGCCCCAGCAAGAAATCAAAGTCCTCCGCTGTCATCCGTAACATTTCCTGAAAACCCGTTCAGTCATTCAACTATGAAAAGTACAATAATCTGGGTCAGAATACATGCATAGACTATATAGACAGTACCATGCAAGCTAATAGGCTAGCGGCACAGTGGCAACCAAGTTTCATTCATAGAACTCACCTCCAACTCTCTGCAGAATTGAAAACCCGCGCAATCCGCGTGCAGCAGCCCATTCCTTCAGCCAAACCCTTTTCTTCTTTTCCTGTTTCTTCTCAGAGCAGAGCAGGGCGCAAACGACCTGCAGAGCTCCAAGCTGTTGGACATCCATGTTAAAGTTTAGTGCGGGGAACTTCATGATATCCTGTTTTGTTCACGTGTGACAAAACGTAGTTTAGTGACGTCACTGCGTTATCTGGGGCTCTGTCCACGAGGGCTCGCTGGAGAAATGTTGTGGTGTGCACACACAGGTCGTAACGCAGTTGGCAAAACTCCCGCCGACATAAACACACGTTGCCAAGTATGAACACTCAAAAGATTACGATAGTCTCCATGATTCAAGACTGGTCGGCCAGTTGTGTAATGTGAACAAGGCTTAAGGGGACCTGGGACTGAAGAGCTGATGACATGCCCAGAACAGCAGTATGTTCATCAGGATATTTAAAAGTGCCAAGTTAAACCTTGCTGTAGATGTGTTTAAGAGGTTTTCATCATCAGAGACAGCCGATGGCTAGTGATGGCCAAATGAAGCCTCATGAAGCATTTTCTTTATTTTATGAGCCCTCTAGATTTTGTTCAACAAAAGGTTAAAGGCACACTGAATTGCTACTCTTTTAACCTCTCTCTTTAAACCAAGAGCGCCATCTCGGGGCCTCAGAAAATAAAGAAAATGCTTCATGAGGCTTCATTTGGCCATCACTACCGATGGCTTCAAATATTGGCTGAGAACTAATTTAATTTGTGATTGAAAGCTCTAGAAAAAGCTAGCAAACGAACCTTGAGATACCTTTTTTTCCCCTCAAACTAAATATGTGGACCTCTTAGATGGTATATACCTAGAGACATGGTACTTATTTTCCCAGCTTCCCTGCTCTGTTCATTAATGCTGTGTTTCTTCTTATATTTCCTTCAGGATGCCATCCGTATGATGATCACACAAGCTAACAACCATCTGGAGGAGCTGCAGAAGTCTTTGGCGTTGGCCAAGAGTTGAATACTGTGAGCTGCTGTGCTCTCTGTGGAGACTCTGAGTGTTGACAGAAACCCTCTGGACAGGGTCGTGTCATTGTGAGTGACCGATGCTGAATGTATTGAAACTCTTTTTTTGGCTGGACACTATTTTTGAGGATGGATTAATAGAACAGACCTGAAGCCATCAGCCTGTAAAACCTCCTGAGCTGCTGTTGAGTGTACAGTGGTGAGGATCTTTGTTCCATGATGATGGAAACTGATTAACCTGTAAGTTTGTGCTGTATGTTATATATATATATGTGTATATTGTATGTATTAAAGAGGAACTAATAAATCCACTGACAGATTGAAGATGATCATTTTTTAATACAAAATATGTTTTCTGTCATCATCATACAGAGTGCATTATTCATATCCACAGAGTTATCCATAAAACTAAGCAACATGTATGAGCAGACAGCCACTACATCAAACAGACAGCAGACAGTAATACTGTAACACAACTCTGAGCTTTCTTCATGCAGCTTGACACAATTCATCAGGACTGTCCTTTACTTTACTGGCAGTGCATTAGCTTACTGGAAGACATGATTATATGGAGTCAGCTGTTCGGGGTCATGACATGGTTTGTTTGGTGTTGACCAGGGCTGCAACTAATGATTACTGTTACTTATAGTTTGACGGTGAAGCAGTAAAGCATCAGGCTTCACAGTGTTTTTGCTTTAAAATCTGACTAAAACTGTTACTTGATTATCAAAATAGGTTCTGATTAATTTTCTTTTAACTGACTGATTTATCATAAAAGTGTTGCAGCTCTAGTGTGGACTTTAGTAGAGATTCTTAGCTGGTTCAACCACAAACAGGAAGAACAAAGAGCTAGTCTGCGAGTGTTGCATCATCTTACTGTCCTTTTCAGTGGACGGTAAACACTAGTGATGGCCAAATGAAGCCTCATGAAGCATCTTCTTTATTTTCTGAGCCCACTAGATGGTGCTTTTTGTTCAACAAAAGGTTGAAAGCACACTGAACTGCTATTCTTTGAGCCTCTCTCTTTAAACCAAGAGCGCCATCTAGTGGGCTCAGAAAATAAAGAAAATGCTTCATGAGGCTTCATTTGGCCATCACTTAACACTTTGTTCCAATCACACACTCACTAACACACTGGAGTTAACATGCTACACAACTACTGAACCAAAGAGTGCCTCCAGAAAGCTCCAGAAAAGAGTGGAGCAATGTGGAGATATGTAATTCCTTGAATGTTTAGCTTGAGGCTGTTGGGTTACCCATTGGTTTGTTATTTCTAATCTCTGAGTCTGAAAGGTGCCAATAGAATAATTATACACTTTTACAGAGTTTAATGAAAGTCATCCATGTCTGTAGTTAAAATAATGTCACAGAAATTTATGTCTAAATTTATAGTTAATATTAAGTGAAAGGAAGAAAATTAAGACAGTACACCTAAAATGTTCTCTGAGCCTCTGGAGGCAGGTCAGTGTAACTGTTTTTTAGGTGGCACACCTTCACATTACAGTGACCATGACATTTAAACTGTACATGCTAGTAATGCAGGAGACAACTGAAATGCGACATGGACAAACAAGTAACAGAAAACCAAAAAATTTAATTTGGAAACATTTTTAAAATTATTTTTGGAATTCCATTTAAAGTTTCGATTGTTTCTTCATTGTTTTCATCCAGGATAAGCAAAGGTAAAAATATAAAACATGTTATAATTATTTAATTATTTAAATGTCTATTTAAAGGTCCAGTGTGTGAGATTTAGGGGATCTACTGGCAGAAGTTAAATATTATATTCATAGTTATGTTTTTATCTTTCATCTAATAACTTGTTCCCAGAAGATAATAAACTTGTTCCCACAAGATTATTACTGTGTGCACAAAAGTAGTGATGGCCAAATGAAGCCTCATGAAGCATTTTCTTTATTTTCTCTCTTGGTTTAAAGAGAGAGGCTCAAAGAATGGCAATTCAGTGTGTTTTCAACCTTTTGTTTAACAGAAAATAAAGAAAATGCTTCATGAGGCCATCACTACACAAAAGATAATAAACTTGTTACCACAAGATAGTTACCATGTACAAACAAGAAAATGTCTGTGTACTCACAAGATAACTTGTTGCCACAAGATAATTCTCATGTGTACAAAAGATAATTTCCTTGTTACCACAAGATGATAAACTTGTTCCTACGTGATAGTTATTGTGCACTAACTAGATAAAACTTGCTCCCACAAAATAATTATTGTGTGTGCACAAGATAATCATCTTGTGGGACCAACTTTATTATCATGTGTACAGCACCTTCTGGGACTGTCAGGGCTCTGTAACTTAGTGTATTTTGAACTGAAACTAAGAACTGTTGTGTTTTTGTCAGTGTAAAACGAGCCCTTCATATCTACATAGGGAACAGTCCTCTTCCAGTGAGCCTGCCATGTTGCACCGCCATAGCCCAGAATGGACAAACCAAACACTGGCTCTAGAGAGGGCCCCATGTTTTTATGTCCCGAGGGCCACTGCAGATGGACGTAAGCATGGGGTGAGCCAAAGGGTCTTAAGTTAGCTGCAATGTGCAACCTCACCACTAGATGCCACCAAATCCTACACACTGCTCCTGCAACTGCTCAGTTTGTTGCTTTTTAAAAGTGTGATCAATTTATAAACAAAAATATTTAAACACTGTAAAAGTCTGTAACTGTTCTATGGGCAGCCTCAATATAAATCATACCATGCAGCAAAATCAGATATTGATAGTGATTTAACAAAAGCCTTCAGGGGTTATATACAGTGTGAGTTTAGCTACAGTCTCATAAATAAGCAGGAGGTTTTTCCTCTAAAGTCACAGGGCTGATCTCAGCATGCAGATACCAACAAAAAGCTTATTGTACTGTAATTCCCTCCATCCACACACCTTCACTATGATCCAATGATGCCACTGTACAGATCAGCTACACCAGCTGTTAATGCCAGAATGCTCATGGTGTTACACTAATCAATATTTAGGGTTGGGCTTACAATGTGTAAACACACTGCACAGTGTTGTTGATGTTTAATGTGATGTCGTTAATCTATCCTATAAATGGCACATTAGATCAGTGTTTTGACACCTAGCTTTATATCTACTGGGTTATTTACAACACAGTGCACAACAGCTGCCATTATTTCTACAGAAGTGTATGAACACCTCTCAACATATCAGTACAATGCTACCATGACAACCAACAGCACAGGAATCTGAATGTGGAGCATTTGTTAGTATTCCATTATGGTATGATTTAGTGGCTCCAGGCCCCACAGCTTCATGACATAATGAATTCAGTTATCTCCTCAGTATGGCTGTGGTGTCCAGGAACAGAGTGTCATTATTGGATCATAAATCCAGATCACGCTGAGGCTGTTGAAAGGTGAAACCTCTGGTAGTGACAGATGAGATGTGTGTTAGCAGTCATCATGTCTGTTAGTCCTCAGCATGCGCAGCTCGTCCTCCAGGTAAGCTATCCTCTCGATCAGAGCGGCTCTGTCGGCCTGAGCCCTCTGATCGGCCTGCCAGCGAGCCTCCTGCACCTTCCTCTCGTACCAGCGCTCCATCTGTGTGGACACCGCCTCGAAGAAGTACTGCGTCACCTCCAGAGCATGCATGTTGTCCCTCTCCTGAGCAAAGGAGGGTTCACTGGGCGGCTCTCCAAAGACCTCTAGAGTCTTGACCCCTGTGGCCCCTCTGGACTTAGTCCTGCCCTGGGAATGCTTCTTGTGGTGCTTCCCTCTGTCCCGTCCTCGCTCCCTGTCTCTGAGCCCGGCCTCAGTCCTGCTGCTGCAGCGGCGCTCTGTGGCGGGAGACAGGCTGCTAGCTCTGTAATTCCTGTCCCCCTTCGCCCTGTACTCTGCCACGTCCACCTCCTGCAGCTCCTGGTTCTTCCTCTGGGTGTCAGCACACATAACTGGACGCTCTTTCGGCCGAACCACCTGGACAGATGACAGCGGGCTTTTGGCTGCTGCAGGAGAGGTGACTTCTGCATTATGAGCTTTATCACCATCTGTTCATTAGAGATTCAGAGAGCACATTCAATTACACAGTCCCCACAATATTCTTTATTATTAAAACCATCCTGCTTATTTGCTTGCAATAACTCTGAATCATGAACAAGCATGCCGTACACAGACTGGGTCACAACTTCAGTGTTTTTCTCCTGCAGCGATGTTACTCCTTCTATGAAAAATGAAAAGGTCATGGCAGAAATAGTGAACCTAAAGTCACGCAATGGTAATTATATACCCCTGCAGAACATTCATCCTGAGAGGAGAAATGTGGTCTCATAGGTTACAGCTCAAAGCATCGTTTTCATCCACCAGCACAATCCCTTGGCAGCAGAGCAGCAGGTTCCAGGTCAGAAAAACATGTTAACTCTGGAAATTACAGGCCGAAATTGAATGCAAAAACAGTAAGGTCAAAACCAACAAAGCTAATTTGCCTTTGTTTGCTATATTTGCAAAGTCATTTTTTACATTTGTCAGATATTTTTAATGTGTAGCAGCAGCAACTATCTGCACAAAAACACTAAATTCTTCTATTGCTCTACATAACAGTGTTTATGACAGACATGCTCCTCCTCAGCTAAAACGATGGAGTGAACACAGCAGTATATAGAGACGAGCTGATAGTGACACAGCTTTCACTATTTCTATGGACCATTACAGTATATTAACTACGTTTATGTTCCCTAGTTTCACCAGCACATTAATTTGTATCATATGTTACCTATTTCTCGTTGCAATTGTTTTTTCGACTGATGACAGTGTTGAACTTTGTGCCTGTTTGGAACTCCAGGAGGGGGCGCTGTTGCCCTCCTCTATCTGGGTTACTCAATCCCTCTCTCCCTTTTGTGTTGTGTGCTTTGGATTTATTTGTAATTTCCAAAGTACATGAATTTCCAAATACAACACAACACTGTAATGTATAGACATTTCTGTCGTGTGTAAGTGTGTGTGTCAGCATTTAATGCTGTACTGTGAGTGTAGTGTTGATGTGACACAGGTTGATGATCAATTATGTCATCATGGATTTTTTTTCCATCTTTTTATAAACACTGTGCACCAATTCTAAATAAATGTGAATACATGACATTATTAATGTGTGCAATTATATGCTAATATTCAACTGCATATAAATTGTGGTGATATATTTGAAGTTTCTATCATGAATGAGTATTATAAATTATTATTCTTTTTAAATATTTGTATGCATCAGTCTTGTGTGCTGGGCCAGAAAAAAAGGTTATGAATGTGTTGTTGAATGCAAATACTGTTTCTAACAAATGATATTTCAATTGCCTGCATAACCTAAAAAACTGTTAATAATGAAAACTCTAAATCTGACTTTTCTTTTGCAAATATCATGGCTCTTTTGATAGTAAAGATTGCAGAATTCCCGGCTAACTGCTGTCTATTTTGGCATGAATTTGCAGCCTGGGCCACTGATGTTTGAAACAAGCTGAAAACAGATGAGATAAATAAAGATTTGATGACTCAGTGTCTCTGTGTGATGAAAATGTTCACATTCACACATTTGGCTGTGTGATCTGTTAGCTGAGTTGTTACCTGGAGAGCTCTCCACATGAACCACAAAGTAGTGGTTTGCTGGGCTGCCCTCTGCCACACTGGACTCGCCCCGGCTGGAGTCCAGGAGGGCAGGGCTGTTGTGGAGATCCAGGCACTGGGAGCTGCCTTCCCGGCCGGAGGGCAGCACAGTGAGGCCGGCTCCATCGGCTTCATTCAGGCCCTCTGCGGCAGAGGAGGAGCGCTGCAGCTTGGTGCTGCCGGGGTCTCCTGTGAAGCGAAGATCTATGTTCTGCAGTTTGGACAGACACCAGCTCTTCAGCTCACTGACCAGGGACGCCTGCTTGAAGAGCAGATACAACCACACACAAGAGTTTAGATTGGTTTACGTCACATTTACTGGGAGGAACAATTGTTGACTAAAGTTTAAGTTTGAATCTTTAGATCATGTCATTATTTGTTGTACATGAAAAGTCAATTTTTAAAGTCCTTAAAGGGATTTCTTCAGTCTTGTCACAGTGGTGTGTCTTGTGTCTCATTTATTGTGTCCAACATATTGTGCATTATATGTTTGGGTAAACCTTATCCCTCAATATGTTCACATCATCAGTTATGGTATTTTGGATTTTATTTATGAGTTGAGTTGAAGAAGGGAACAGTAACTGGAGAGCTCCTGTACAATGTTGTGACACAAAGAAGCAGGGCTGCACTCTGAATGTAACACACTTTATTCTTGAAAGGTTATGCATTTTTAAAAAGATTAATTTATAATTTCATGACCTGGCTAATAATTCAATTTTTCATGTTTATTTTTTATAATTGATTTTTTACCTGAATCCATCATGTCAGGGCTTGGATAATTTCAGACCTGTGGGCCTTTTTCAATGTCACTTTTGTCACTTTTGCCCGGGCAGAGTCAAGCCATGCTGCACTTATCTGTGTTTCCATTATCAGTTTAGACAGTTTAGACATATAAGCTCGCCTTTATTTACTTGAATTTCCACAGTCCCAACGCCTCACTGATGACCTCATCAGCTGCAGAGCCTATGATGGTTGTCAGTGTTACCTGTCTCTTCTCTGCTTCCAGCCTCTCCTGCAGGGCCCGCTGTTCGATCCTCTGCAGACACTCGGTCCTCTCTGCGGACACCCTCTCCACTGTCATCTTATCCAGAGCTCGGATCTGACGGCAAAACCACACGTCAAACACATCATGAGTGCAACCAGAAACATTACAGCAGGAATAACAGCAGCTGAGAGGCTCTTCTTTCTTAAAGACCCTCTCCAGGGAAATCAAATTTTTTTATCCTTTTTAACATGTCCATTTTTTTGTATGCTACACAGGAAGTCAGAAGCAAAATAAGTAGTCAAAGCCACAGATGAGCATTTTCCCCTTGGAGCTGCAGTGAATCTGCGCTCTTGCGCAGAACTGCAATGATTGTCTCAAGAGCGCAGATTCAAACTTCCCGGCATTGTTCTGTCACAAACCTAAAAAAACAATCCTGTCAACATGAAGGGCGGGGCTTTCCATAATACTGGCAAAATAAGGAAAAGTCAATGTGGCTACGTAACAGTATTTTGCAAAATAAATTTCCCTTTCACTTAAATTTGTCAAAGCTGGCGATTGGGATCAAGGTTTATCCAACATCAGCAACACATTATTAGCTGTTTAGTAACATAGTCAAGCTGATGTTATCTGTTACTGTTTACAAGCAGAGGTTTGTGTGTTTAATGAGCGGAGGGAAGGTGAGCAGGTACACTGGAGCTGGAGCGGAACTTATTTTCATATTCACAAATCCCCACATACTAACAAGGCAAAAGTGTATTACTTCAAAGCTATTTTAAAGCATGAAGGGATTTTTTAAATGGAAAAATCCTTTCAAAATTGTTTAATTTTAATGAACCCCCATGAGTTTTTAGAGGTTTAATCAATGCCAGGAGAGCAACTTTAAAGTTGTTCATATTTCCTATAATTGTGTTGCATTTTTATTCAACTTTTTCAGACAATGGTGTTCTTCCCACTCTCTGTCAACAGTTTGTGTTTGTCCCTTTCCTGTTTCAACATGCACACACGCTGTAGCCAGCTCCATACAGAAACTGTTTTCCCAGTTTGGTATGGAAGAATGTGAGGGGCCTTCACAGACCCCTGACCATAGACTGGTTTGTTGACTCTGGTTTTTGGCATTTTGGCTGTCGCCATCTTGGATATTTAGAGCCTGAGGTGACCATGTTTGGACAAGAGGGTAGAACTGTGGAGAAGTGAGAAGTGGATGTGACACCAAGCCCGACGTGATGCCTTGCAGATAGCGTGTCATTCAAAGCAACCAACAACTAATTATGCTTAACTTAAAACTCTAATAAAATGAACAGAAAAAAGGAGCAATAGAGACCACAACTGTTTTTTGTACCAGGCTGTAAACATGGTTATTTTTGCTTTGAAGTTGGGCATTTTAACATGGGGGTCTATGAGGATAGACTTGCTCTTGGAGCCAGACTCAAGTGGCCACTCAAGCACTTCCACACAGGCTTCATTTTCCAGCCCTGGAGGTTGCCCTTGCTATTTACCTCTACACCATCCAACACCTTTGGGGTGAACTGAAACGCTGAGTGAAAGCCCAACCTCGTCACCTTGCACCAGTGTTGGACCTCACTAAAGCTCTTGTGGCTGAATGGAAACAAATCCCTGCAGCCAGGTGGAGTCTGTCATAGCAGCAGATTGATGCCCATGGTTTGGGAATGATAATTCAACCATTATGTGCAGAATGCTTGATGACATCTGAGCTGTATACTGAGCTACTAGTTGCATGGTTACGACAGCCTCATTACAGCACACAGTGTTTTGTCAGTCAGCTGTGAGTAAACATCTTTATGTCTTGCAGTCCCTTAGTCAAATAATGTTTAAACTTCCCATGTTCCTCTCTTGTGTTTACCTTTGGGTCTAAATACCTGCTTCTGTTGTTGCTCTGATCTTAGTGATTATGCATTCCTGACTACATCCACTATTGTATTTTGTCAGGCAGCAGTGGTGCTGGGAGTACATGCATCAATGACTGTGTGCTATCTGATAGAAGCTTTTATCTGAAGTGTCTTCCAGTGCTGTGAGAGCATGTATTATGCATGAGGTGGCACCAGGGAGAAATGAAGCAAAGCACTGTTACTGTAGTGTTCCACCTGGTCACCTACACAGGGAACAGAACCCCTAACCCCTGCTGTGTTAGAGCTGTGCTGTATCTGTTCAGATAGTTAGCAGATACAGCAATACAGAGAAAGGGCTGGTGTTTCTGCTCAGATTCAGACTGTTTGGAGCTGGTTATTTTAACTCAACAACTCTATCCCTTCAGATTCATTTGATAGCTACTTTAGAATGATATAATGTTCTTGTGCAATGTTGTACAACATGGACAATAAAGCCCCGGACAAACTGTATACCAAACTAACTTCAGAAGTATTTCACATATCTGAGACGCAAGCTGTTCCGACAAAAATAGACTCAGCATGATCCACAAACTTTGCTTTGCTTGTATGAGGGCAGTTTAAACCAAAACAAAAAAACAAAAAAGTCAGCTTTTATGTTGCAGCACCATGTGTTTGTTACCTGATGTTTGTTCTTGCGGTCCAGCTGGCCCATCTTGTTGTTCATCAGGTCTTGGACGGTGTGAATTTCAGTCTTCATCTCCTCCTTTGTGGCCTCCAGCTGGTTCTCCAGTTTACTGATGAGAGGTTCACAGCGGCAGCCGTTTAGAGGAGCCTGCAACACAACGCTAACATCAACAGAACAGCACCAACAGTGAACATGTCCAAAACAAACTCCAGCTGTACAGTCTTCTAAACAAACGGGGGGCCACAGTGAGACTTTGAATTGGTAAAATGACAAAAAAGGGGCAGTGCTAAATGTAGCTTAGGTTCATAAAAAATGTATTTTAGGATGTTTCTTTGTAGGAGAGCAACATGTGGGAGGAGGAGATGGGAATATATAAGGACTTGACATTAAGAATGAGTTTACAGAACACATAATTGCATGAATAATAATGTTTGCTCTGGCTGAACAGGGGAGTGTTGGTGCCCTTACCTGCATGATCTTGCCATCCTTGCCGCGGTACAGAGTGTACAGCTGATAGGCTTTATAGTTATGTGGAGGGATGGATGCATGAAGGGGAGCTCCTCGCAGTTTGCACTTCTTCTTGTGAAAGCCTTCGCTATGCCTGGTCTCTCTGCGGCGGAGGGGGTCGGACAAAGACGGCTGAAACATCAACACCACCTGAGGTTATTCCATCTTGCACATCTAAAATAGCAACTGATGAAGGGTGCTACTATTCGTCTTCCCCTGTGCACAACTTTGACTAACAACAGTTCTCTATTCCTGAGTGAACATCAGTGTGGATAAGAGTGTGTTTTTCTAATTGAGATGACTTCAGGGACCTACTTTGTCTTTCTGCTTCTTGTTCTTTCCTCTCCTGGTGTTTGACTCGGTCACCTCAGCGTGTCTGCAGGCAGCTCGGTCACTGCTCTGGGTGTCATCTGCAGCAGATGCACTGTCCTGCAGGGAATGAGGAGCATAAAGGTATGGTATAGCACTTTACTGGAAATGTTTAAGTTCTCAGAACTCAGAAAAATGATAAATCAAAATTTCAAACAAAAGCAAGATCTAAAGCAAGCTTTAAGGTTTCCAATAAACATGTACAATATTTTGTATTGTTGACTTACAGAGGAATCTAGTGGACACAGTTATTGTGGCTTGTTTCTAAATGTTTCAGTCATTCACATAAGTGAATTTATTAAAATCACTAATACCCTGTTAATTTTTCCATTATCATTTACTTTGTGTTTAACCTCATTACAAACATGTGCTATACAGTCAAACTTTTCAAACCCTCTACTGTAAAATTCTCAAGTTATGCTAGATATTTCCATTTGATGAACAGTGCAGCCATGTAATTAAAGAAAGCATGAAGTTTGGCTCTTAGTGTAAATGATATATAGTCAGACAGTGTGAGATAAGATGATTTTTCCAACCTCTAAGCTGCTTATGGAGAAGAATAGAGTAAGTACAAAACTGGATGTAATCAAAACCCTTGTTTCAAGGCTTATGAGTCATTTTAAAATATACATAAATTGATGATTAACCTGAGTTTTTTTCCTCTTTTTTACAAAACAGCACCACTGCATTAATCGTATATGACGTATATCCTTACTGATTTTCTTAAGTTGTTCCCTCCTTTCTGGCTCACAAGTGTCTCATAAAGTATGCTTTCACCTAAAAATATCAATGCGACAATTTACGATTGCTTTGACACAGCCATCCAGTTTTTACCTTGCAGGGCAGCATCTCATCCCTGGGCACAGACTGAGCTCTGCCCTCCGCCTTCAGCTTGTCTCTCCTCTTCCTCACACTCCTGCCCCGCACAAAACTCTGCACCTGAACACACACATACAGGAATGACAGGAATCACTAGTTAAATCATTATGTGTGCTTAATAAATAAAATAAGAAAGCAGACCATTAATTAAACAATCATCTGTTTTATGTACACCTGAAGTCATAAATAACTATCTGTTCAGTTTTTACAGGTTTTAACAAGAAGTTGTTGTTTTTTTAAAAAGAGGATTTGATGTACCAAAGGCTAGATGCAGTTTACAGTATTATTTTTCATATCTGTAATTTACTTGTGATCACTTATTATTTTATACATTTTATACAACCTTTTTTTTTTTTACAAACTAAATGATGTGTCTGGGTGAATGAGGTGGTCTAAACTCTTATGTGCTGAGAACAGCTACACTTTCATGGAACACGCATTTAGCATTTTTCCAGATCCAGAAAGAACCATGTATCAGTCTAAGAGAAAAAAAAACAGCTGATCATAAAATCTTTACAAACTCTAATCAATTGACGCCCCACAGTTGTATGCCTCTGCACACCAGTAAAGTTTCTCCTGCAGTTTAGAGTTCACAGGCTGTGAAAACATGGATGCTTCACACACATCTTCCCTCCCTGCAGCACAGAAGATCTATATAATCAGCACAGTTTCAAGACGGACACTCAAGATTAGTGTCACCAATTCAGTATCTGACCAAATGTCTCCCCCTCTGTTTCTGAGATATGATGTTGAGTAATGGCCAGGAAAGTGTTTTATGCAGAACATTATGACGTCACAGTGAAGTTGACCTTTGACCTTTGGGATATAAAATGTCAGTACTTCATTGTTTTACCTATTGGACATTTGTATGAAGTTTTGTCATAATTAGTGTACAAATTCTTGAGTAATGGCTATGGTCACACTGACCTTGACCTTTGACCCTTGACCAACAAAATCTAATCAGTTCATCTTCAAGTCCTAGTCAACCTTTTGCTAAATTTGAAGAAATTCCCTCAAGGCATCTTGAGATATTGCCTTCACAAGAATGAGACAGATAAGGTCACAATGACCTTGACCTTTGACCTATGACCACTAAAAACTAAACAGTTCATCATTGAATCAAAGTGGACATGTGCGCCAAATTTGAAGAAATTCCCTTGAGGCATTCTTGAGATATTGCATTTACAAGGACGGGATATTGTGTCAAATGAGCACAAAAATGTATGCTTTGGTATGAGTTTTGTTTACAGCTGTCTGGACTGGACTGGTGAGACTGGGAGTTACTGGTTTTACCTGGGGAGCTTTGGTCAGGAGAAGAGCCACATCTGGATTGTTGTGCTCTCTGGCCTGGTCCAAAGCTGTTTGACCTGCCTGCACAAACACACACACACACACAGATGAAGATCAAGAACGGTCAAAACATGACTCAAACACACAAACAGAGGCTGTAGCCTTGTTTAGTACAGTGACTGATAAAATCTTTTATTACTATTGATCACAACTTCAAACCTCATTCAAACCACACAATGACAACAAGCTGAAACTTAAATTAAGTTTCTTTTTCAGAAATAAATCCTGTTTCCCCCTCCAGGTGGGAAAACACTTGATTTCTGCAACTTTTTTATCATTAGTGGACTACAGTGATCTGCTCTATATGAGTGCACCTGACCAGTGCTTAAAGAAGTTGGATACTGTTTACCATTGTGCTTTATGTTTTAGGACTGGCTAGGGAAACTGCATACACCATTGTACGCTGTATGCAGCTGCTAAATTGCCTTCTCTGTACATCTGCATCATTCATTGGCTGGTTTTTGTACATAAATCTCTGCTTGGGCTGGTTTCTTCTTATCTGTGTATATACATGGGTAAAAAACAAAATCAATATGGCCACGCTCTCGCAATATTCTACAACTGTTGGCATCCAAAGCTTGAACAGAAGTAGGCAAAAGAGCTTTTAAATATGCTGCTCCTGTTTATTTGAATATTTTACAGAAGGACCTGAAATTGTCTGAGATGATTACTGTGGGGGAATTAAAGTCAATTTTAAAGGATCGAGAAAATAGCACTCTTGGGCAATGTGATTGCTACTCAAATTATCACTGGAATCATGTTAGAAAATTGCACATTTATGTATTTAGCTGGCTTTATATTGCATTTTAACTGGATGCTGTGCTTGCTGTGACAGTTATATTTGTTGTTTATTGTTGTAACAATGTTTATGCTGCCCTCTTGGTGAGACTTTTACCTGTTTAACAAAGGATATATTTATAGATCTGGAACAGCCTTTATCCCCAAATTAAGTTACTACTGACACAACACATCCTTCATGTTTACCTGGTCCCAATAAATTCAGTGTTCAGTTTATTACATGCCTCTGTTGTTGTAGTGATAGAATTAGTGCTGTGGAAATACATAATGCTCAACTTGACATGTGAGCCTCTATATTTATAGTACATGTAATACCACCCTCTCTGTTATACAGCCTTTATTAGCAAAGGGTCTGTATTCATTCTATTTTTGGTGACTTGGCCACAGTTTGATTACCACTTTTTGTCACTTTCCAGTAAAAGTGTGATAGACAAGACTTTAAACACACACGCACTGTAATTTAAAGTTTAAATGTCTGTGTAAACGTTAGAGAAATTAGGGGTTAGGAGCATCCTTTGCTTCTGCCATTGTGTTGCAGCTTTACAAAGATGACAAGAGGCAGGGACAATGTGCTGCTCTAAACAGCAGATTGGTAACACAACAGAAATATGTGCTGACTTGAAGATGAAGAAAGGCAGAGTGAGTGCACAAACACTCTTTCTGAGCATTAATGATGTAGAAAGAGGCTGCAGGCGCTCACATTGTTGCAGATGTGGCTGTCTGCCCCTGCCTCCAGCAACAGACGTACTGTCTTCTTATGATTCAGAGCAGCAGCCACGTGTAGCGGTGTGTCCCCAGCCTGCACGCGCACACACACACACACATGCACACACACACACACACACACACACACACACACACACACACACACACAGAAAAAGAAATGGTGGTGTGAGAGTGGACCCTTAATTTATGCAAAACTTTACATCTCATATATTAACCAGAGGCTCTCCCTCATGCAGAGTTACATTATGACAAATAAATCAATCCACATTCTATAACAGATTAGATATCTCACAAAAATACTTTAAAAAAAATATGATCTGATGTGTCAGTTTACAAGGTTAATTCTGGAAAGAAAATTGTGAATTAAAAACAAACAAACACAACAGCCACTTTTTCAAGCCAGACAATTGTTTTTAACATCGATAACAAAGTTCTGATCAACAGTCTCATGCCAAAGTGACAGGTACTCTGCAAACTCCCCTTAAAGGACTTGCAGCTGGTATCTAGCTGGCGGTCTGTGATCATTTTGTGTCCACTTACCAAGTTCTTCTCTGACACAGAGCAAAAGGCTCCCAGCAGGATGCGGATCACAGCCACATGGTTGTAGCGTGCCGCCACATGCAGGCACGTATCCCCCGCCTAGAACACATATTTCCTGATTAGCAATTTCATTTCAAAATGATGCATTCGTAACACTTGAAGATGTGTCATAGCAGAACATGAAAATAAGTTTTAGTTGGAAATAAATTTTAGTACTTTAGGCTGTATATTTTAAAAGGTGCTGGAAAGGAAAGCACTGTGCTTGTTATTTTTCCATTCAGCTTCACTTCATTAAAATATTTTCATTTTAGATATCCAACTAAAATCAGAATTGGTCTACTTGTTTTGCAGTCAAAAAACATGTCAATCAGATTTTTTATTAGTTAAAAGAGTCTTTGGACATAGATGAGAAATTCTCTTTTATCCTACATGTCTCTAAAGTGTACATGTCTGACTGACAGCTCAGCTTACAGGAGCACCAAGAAAAAAGTATTGCTGGTAACTGTAGCCTACCAGCTAAAAACAGTGTTTTGTTAGCACTAGCACTGATGATTAAAGCACCAGTTAGCATCTTAACTGACCAGTGTCAACATGTGCAGATGAGTTTTTTAGCTGCTCAATTTGCTGCAGTGGATCTAAATCAGCCATCTAGCCTGCACGCTGACATGAGCAGCACATTTTGCCTCGTGGATGTTTACTTAGCTAGAAAGCTAATGTTGGTTGAGATTCCGTCAGAGACTGAGTCTCCTGTTATGTTGTGTCACTGGCTGCTGTCTGACTGTTAGACTGTGTCACCATCAGCAACAGAGTGGTGATGTTACTGTTTTATACAAACATGTTTACCATGAAATTAATGAACTGGCTTCATGCAAAGCAGTTCCTTTTGTAGACAGAAAAACTACATTCTGACTGGTTGTAGTGTCAATTTGTACCTTGTGATCAACATGTTTACCATTCAATCATATAAATTCATAAAATATGATGCATTATTATTTTTTACACAACAATATTGAATCATACAAAAGACATTTAAATGAAATATTCCTTATAGTCCTGAACTAACTAAATTAAGTGATAAAATAAAAACAAAATCTAATGCCGATAACTATAGAAGCCAAGAACAGCCATGCTTGCAGTTATTTTGTAAACGCTGTTATCTCAATGTTTAGGAGTTAATCTCCTGTTTTCTCCTAATAAAGGGTTTAATTTCAGTCGATTCTAAAAAAAAACAAACAAAGGGCAATATCTTAATAAAAGATAATTTATCATGAGAAAAAGACTTTTGTCTTCTCAAGCTCACAAAATCATTGTGGACAACTTCAAAATAAGTGGTTCATTTTATCACACCTGATTTCAGCCTTCTTCCAGCCAGTCTTCTCCTTAAATGATGAGGACTGGTCTGAATGTAATCTCTCACAGACAGATACAACACAATTTCTGCCTGTGATAGACCTTAATTGTAGCCTAAAGTCTGATGCGCTGCACTGATCAGTAATTGGTAGGCTTCTCCTTGATCAGACATTTTCAGCTTGAATTAGTTGCTACAGTTGTCAAGACGCCATCCTATGCACGCTGTCATGACACCATTGATCTCTGGTAGTCATTATAAGTAGCCCAATAAGAGAAAATGACCTTTTGTTTTCTTGTGACAACGGGTTGATTATCTCCTTATCTTGAGCTAAGAAAGCTTGTTTTCTCGAGACAACAAAATAAAACAACCTGTTGTCTTCTTTAGGTGACGGGTTAATTATCACGATACCTCAATAAAACAAGGTTTGTTTTCTCCAGATAACCAAACAACTTGTGATCTTGAGATAATAACATTAAAAAAGTAACTGCAAGCACAGCCGCTCTAAACTTCCATAGATAACTGATTATTTAATTACAATATATATTATGAAAATAATCAGATGCTTTTCTCTTTTTTCATGTCATTTTAAATTGAAGATACTGTATGTGGGTTTATGGACTGTTGGTCAGACAAAAAAAAAACTGAAAGTAAGTCGTTGGGCTATTGCAGTGGGAGCTTTTCATTATGAACATTTAATGAATAGATAAGATAAGAACTAACTGATAGACTGACCAGCATTGGCAACACTTGTTAGTTTCAGCCCAAAATCTTTCTAGATTAATGCATCAATAATTTAACACTGGTGAGCCAAATTATTTCCATTATGCATACTTCTACCTAACCAAAGGGTTCGAGTGAATTTCTTCCAGTCACTGTCTGAGAACTGGTCCTGCCACAAACATCTTAATCAAATATTGAAGGTACCTCACTGAGAGTTAGCACGAATGAAGTTTTCAACAATCAGCACTCAGAGTGCATCTGAGGACAGCTGCTGTTCAAACACATCACCGCCAACCTCCTCCTGCATTTGTGTCGTGCTGACTAACAACACTTTCCCCCATGAGGCTGCAGATTACGTTTGAAGTGCAAATGTACCATGTAGTGTTTCATAATTAAGCGACTACTGTGCCATGTAAACAGCACTGTGGCAGCAGTGCACTGCAGACAGAAAGCAGTCATCCTGGATTTCAAAGCCGCTGGATAATAGAAAGCAGGTAACTGTGAGCGGGTGAAAAAGAAGTCAAGATACAAGTTTGTTTTCAAAGAGCATTTTGCATGAAGGAACAGCAAACAAGAAGAAATAGAGGGAGAAAAAGTAATGAAATATACAGTAAGAGGTGAAGTATAAAAACAGCAAGGATCTCAAATTAAGGAATCAGTAAGTTCACTGACTGGATATAACACCAACAATCCATCAAAGGCGCTAGACAGCTAAAACTCTTACTTGTTAGGTAAACTTCATACTTAAAGCTGCATTGATTGATTTTTTTGGCCAGCTGGGGGCAGTGAAACAAGCTGCAAACACATTACCTGACATATACTGTACAGTTTGGTAGGGTATATGCCAACAGTTACCTATTTACAAATCCAGCAAACAAGGAGCAATGGAGTCATTTCTCTGTACACCTGACGAGTCTGGGTCCAACACTGACTCCCTTAAGATCTGCTTTAGTCTCCGCCATCAATCTTTAACAACTTTTTTAGCAGCTGTTTGTTGCTACTGGAAACCAGGTTGATGAGAGCAGAACCAAAACAGTAGAGCTGTGGGTCAGAACCCTAGCTCAAAAGACCTGTTTCCATCAAACACTGTCAGTATAGTACATTTGCAACCAAAAGCAACCCCTCAGACATGGTATCTAGTAATGATGGTCAAATGAAGCCTCATGAAGCATGAGCCCACTAGATGGCGCTCTTGGTTTAAAGGGATAGGCTCAAAGAATAGCAATTCAGTGTGCTTTCAACCTTTTGTTGAACAAAAAGCGCCATCTAGTGGGCTCAGAAAATAAAGAAAATGCTTCTTGAGGCTTCACGAGGCTTCATTTGGCCATCACTAATACCTAGACCATAGGTCTGTTTATCGTTTCCACCACAAACAGTACCCTTAAATGTGGGTGGGGTTGTTGAGCAACACCTTTCACAATATACACAGTCTTGTTTTCTTTGGTTAATATATATGTAAATAATATCGCAGCTTTAATGGACGTTCCACAGCAATCATTGAAAGCAGATAAATGTGAGCAAGTGAGGAAGAAGTCAAGAGGCAGGGTACACCCTGGACAAGTTGCCAAATTATTAATTTGAGGACATGCATTTAACATATAATGTTATTTTTGCATACATTTAATTTGTCTCTAAGTGTAGTTGTCTCACCGCCATACTTTGTTGTAATTGTTGTGTGAGACAGGGACACTGGTGCTCTAAGGTCATTTTCTAGCATCAACGGATTCACAGGAGACAGACTGGGCTGAATAACTGAGGGATGTTTCTGCATCTGTCTCATTAACTCTGGCAGGTGCTTCCAGCAGCAGCACCCACCCTGGAGACTTACATGGTTCTTACTGTCGGGCCTGGAACCTCCCAGGAGAAGAATCTTGGAGCTTTGAGCATGACCGTTCTGACACGCAAGGTGAAGAGCTGTGTTTCCTGCCTGTAACCACAGTGTCATTGTTTGTTAGTGTTTACTAGGGTCTGTCTCTAGTTGTCACACATATCATTTATAATTTATTTTTATTATCTTATTCAGGTTCACAGTGTTGCGATACTTTGGTACCACACCCTTCTTCTGATAAACATGCACTACAGCAAAGTTACACAGTCTTGCTTTAAATTGCTTATTCTGAACAGTATTTGCTGTATAGCACAATGGCCGTCTTTGTTGGTGAATTTCTCGCAGAAGCATTAAATCACCACTTAATGAATGATTATTGGAATACAGTTTACAGGAAACACGTTTAATAAATGCTGTGGTTGAAGGTTGAGAACTTCACTGCAGATTCACCTTGTTTTTAGCATGAGCGTTGGCTCCCGCCTTCACCAGCAGTTTGACAGACTGGCTGAAGCCGTGCCAGGACACCTCATGGAGAGCTGTGTTGCCATCCTGAAAGGAAAAGAACAAAAAGCCAAATTAACAACAGACAGACTGATGCACTTCACTTTATGTCAGCAAAAACCAAAAATACTTCCATTTATCAAGATCCTCTTCCTTCATAATGCTAGAGTTTAGGTCAGCCATGAACAATTATGCCTCGTTTCCACTGCACAGTTCAGCTCAACCCAATTCTACTCTACTAACTTTTGCTACCAATTTCCACTGCAGATAGTTCCAGTGTCATTCCTGTTCAATTTGGAGATTTTTTACCAAGTCTCTGATGCATGATTTATTTTAATAATGAATATCAATTCAGCAAATGTATATCTATGTATTTATTTGTGAGGTTTTGTTTACAAAGTTAGGAGAGCAATATTTAACGCAAGCCTGATGTCGCCTTACACATAAAGAATGATCTCAGTCACTTCCACACAGTGAGGTATACAACTTATACATTTAACACTGGTATCAGATCAGTATACGGTATCAGCCAATACCCAAAGCCCAGGTGCTGTATTGCTATTGAGACTGAAACAGTCAGATTGGTGCATCCCTTGCTCTTTATAGGTAAATAAAACACTTTATGGTAGATTGATATTGGCTTCATCTTTTTTACCTGATATTATAAGTCCTGGCAAAATGTGAGAGCACCCAATAATATTTACAAACACTTGGTGATGCTTTTTCACATTTCCACTGTCTTTTTTCGACTACAGTATTATGGTTAAAAAGACACAAAAATTGTAATTCATTGACATGAACCATTAATGAATACTCAAACCCATCCTCAAATGTGACACTTTTTAAAAAACCAAAGACTTGAGTCGCTGTGTAGAGTTTCTGACTGTCACCTTGGCCGAGTCAAACAACAGACCTCATGACAACAAACAGTTCATTATTCCTGCATTCAATCTCCACATGTTACAGACCTATGTAAGAGTATGATGGATAGTATGTTGGGATAATGTATGAAAAGAGGGAGTGAATGTTCATAATATCAGCCAGCTGTAAAGGATTTATGGTGGAAGGGCTTCATTAAATCATGCATGGTATTACTGGCTGGATTATTTTTGAACACCATTAAGTATCTAAAATAGACCATTAATGCACTACATTTCAACATGTAAAGAGTTTTGCTTCATTTCTCTTTCCACTGCGAGTGTAAACACACTACTCTGCCTTTAATAAGGGAATGGGTCTGAGCAGATTACAGGCACACTGGTTTCTCTATGATTATCAGATGCTTTAATGCAGTCATTATGATGGCTTTGAAATTCCCCCCTTACTCCAACTGACTGTTAAAAAAAAGTGTCATTAGTGCGTGCGTGTGTGTGTGTGTGTGTGTGTGTGTGTGTGTGTGTGTGTGTGTGTGTGTGTGTGTGTGTGTTTCTATCTTTTGATCTGCACCTTGTCCTGTCTGTCCAGTGCACACCCTTCCTGGATGAGAGCGCTGATGACGTCGCTGTTTCCCACCACGGCAGCCCGCTGTAATGCTGTCTGCTCCCCCTGCCCACAGACACACAAACACATGACGCTGACTACAAATTTGTGACAAGAAACACTCAGCAACAGGGCAAGAAAACCCACATCCATCCACAGAAAAACTATTCCATCATGTGAAAGTCTTGGAGGCCCAATTTGGTGTTTTACTTGACTTTGTGTCTCTGCTCGTTTTCATGCCATTAAGATCCACAGATGTTATTCAAAGCTGCATTATCTTTAAAATCAACTGACTTAAATTTTAAAAAAAAGTTCTCACTTATAGGAGGTGACACTCTTTTGAAAAAATAGTTTACCAAGGGGGGACTTTGTTTTACTCCTGCTTACTTTGAGTGGCACAAACACATGAATGGATGCCTTTTTATGTCAGTGTGTGCGTTTGAATTAGGTTAGCTAAATTATTGCATTTTAATGGCATCAACAGTACAAGTAGGCCTGCTGAAAGGAAATACACCCTTGAGCCTTTCCACAGATCAATAGCTTTACAAAGTCTCAATTTACAATTAGAGGCAGACAACACTTTGGGAAATACACCTGTTTGCTTACTTGCTCTTTCTGACATTAAAACTAGTAATCAGTGGTCAAGTTTCCAACCAAATGTCAAAGAGTTTTCAGAAAATCAGCAAAAGGAAATGCATAGCTCTCATACACATCCAAAAACTGTGTAAGGCAGGTGCTGGACCAATAAAAGAAAGCAATAAAACAGGAGGAAGGGTCTGCATGTTGTAGCTCCCTTAGCGCATCCACAAGTGACTTTTTGAGGCTAGCTGTTTCCCTATACTTCCAGTTTTTATGCTAAGCTAAGCTAAGCTAACCAGGTCCTGGTCCCACAAATCTGAGCTTTATTTTTGTCCTCTACTCTCACTTTTTGAAACAAAGCAAACAGATGTATTTTCCAAAATGTTTATTCCTTTAAAGAGACAGTTTGGTTATTGGGAATTTAGTTATGTTGTTGATGTTGTTGTTTTTTCACAAGGGTAGAACAAACTCCTGAATTCTTTCCTTCATGTCTCTGCATGCAGTTTAAAGGTATGAGCAGTGAAATTAGCCTTGCTTTGCTTATGTACTGCATGTTTGGGGAACCAACAGTGGGTCTACTCAAAATAAATGCAACTTCACACAATTATGAAGTCTATAATCTTACAAGTACCGACTAATTAATATCATCCACCCATCAGTATCAGTTCCAAATGATGAGATCAAAGAACATTACTAATAAGCTGGAGAATATAAAATATTAAACTATCCTTCCACTGAGCAGAGCTACAACTTCATCCCATTAGCATCAATAACTATACTATCAGAAGCTAATCTCCCTTAAACTTAATCAAAATACTACAAAATTCCCAAAAAACAAACTATTCCTTTAAGTGCTGACAGTTTTGTAAGCTGCTATTTAATAAGCACACCACGTATCCCCGAGCTCAGCAGTTATTACTGACTCTAGCAGTGATGATGTTAATATGGTCCCAATATGGCAGGTATACAAACCACAGCAGGTAATCTCAAATAGCTCTATTTGCTGTTTAGAGCCCAGAGTGGTTTGTATAACCACATGACAGCAGTGACAAACAGTCCCAGGAAAAAAGGTGAAGCTCACATTTATGTTCAGCCATAAATGGAATTCTGTACACAGAGCAGATTAGTGGTGAGTGACATTTAGAGGCCAGGTTTGACAAGAGAGCGCTGGAAGATAGAGCAATGAATTCCATGAGAGATGAGAGGAGGAAGAGGAGGGAGAAGGAGAAGAGAGGGTCATTCAAAGCTAGATAAGAACTGAGCCGAGCGCAGCAGCAGCAGCAGCAGCAGCAGTGGAGGAGTGGAGTTTGTTCAGGGAAGGAAGGAAGGGGGGGGGGGGCAGATTTCTGCTGGCTCAGTAGGAGCAGTTTTGGCTAACCTCCTTCACTCTCCCTGATCCTCCAGGCTCTTTCCCAGCCCTCCTCCACTGTCTTCTCTCCTCCTCCTCCTCCTTCTCCTCCTGTTCCCTCTTGCTCCCTCCAGTCCTGGAGGATGTACTGCAGCCTGTTGCGGAGCTCATTGACCACAGAGAGTGAATTTGGCAACGCCAGAGATCTATGTTATCACTATCTGTGGGAAAGGGGGACTTGCATTCTGAGGGCAAACCCACAAGGGGGCAGTCCAGAGGGTCCCATTCAAGGCCACTAGAGGTCATTACACTACAGTTATCTTTGTCTAAAAAATGCCTAATGATTAAAAAATAATTCCAGGAAAACAAAAAAAGAAAAGCACTCCACTGGTAACCACCAATCAGGACTGCAGTGCGAGAGCTGGAAGTAGATGAAAAGTGGAAACATGGGCGACACTGCTGACAGACAGATGAATCTACTCACGTCGTCTTGGATGTCCAGGTCACAGCCAGCTTTGAGCAGGATACGCACAACCTCAATGTGGCCTTTGTAGGCAGCCAAGTGCAGGGGGCTTCTGCCATACTGTGGACACAAAACACACACATAACTCAGCCCAGTGAACAAAACACCAGAGTACACACAACTTAAGCACGCAAACTCCCAGCAGACGCAGACAAAGTCGAGTTTAAAAAAAAAAAAAAAACACCTCTGCTGTCCCACACACAGAATCACAGTCCGGTGAGCCACATAGTTCTGCAGAGTCAGTAACCGTGGTCATAGCTGGTGGTATGACTGAAGACAATCTGCTACAGGGTACAATCCTTCTCAGTAATGAGCCAACAGAAAACAAACAAATACTTAATCCATGCTTTAAGAGAATACTGCAGTCTGCACAGCTGTTCATGTTAGCTGAGTAGAGGATAAACGTTGCATCCTGCCAATATAAGGATGTGTGGGCGGGCCCTGAAGCAAAAAGGTTACTTAACTTTGGGGCTGTTTAAAGGATCACTTCACTTAAAAAAAAAAGGCAAAGAAAGAAATAGCATCTTTGCTTAAAGGTAAAGCGTGTAAGATTTAGGGGGATTTGGTGGCATCAAGCTGTGCATTGCAGATTCCAGTCAGCTGAAACTTTTCCTGGCTAGAATTCCTTCAGTGTTCATTGTTCAAGAGGTTTTTACCATGAGCTGAATTATCCAAAGAGGCCTCTTCTTCTCCAAAACAAATGGACCACGTGATTAAAACCAGAAAAAATACTGAAAAAAGCTGTTTCACATTAGAAATCAGTGTTTCTCTGATGCTGTTTGGCAGAGGTTCCTTTCTCTCCAGCACAAACAGAGCCAATAATTTAAACAACTTGAAACACTGAATAAAGCAGTTGCACATTACATATCAGTTTCGACGCTGTTTGGCCACCACCTGCGAATGTGTGCTAACCTATTTTCTCCGATAACTTAAGATCCAGACGTTCAGGAGGTTTTTAGTGGGAGTCAAATTATCTGAGGTCTCTTCCTCTCCAACACAAACAGACCTGATGATTTACACCAGTGAAAACACTGAATAAAGCTGTTACAAACCAGTTTAACTCCAGCGCTCCTTGTTAAAGATGAGCTTCTAACCTACAGTGGCCTACGTGAAAATGCAAAAATGGGAATCACCCTGTCTGGAGCCACTGTTTCATTTGTCCATCCTGGGCTATTGTAGAAACATAGAAGTGCAACATGGCAATCTCCATAAACAAGGACCTGCTATGTTGCTATAAACAGCTCATTCTAAGGTAATGAAAACACAATGATTCTTATTTCAAGTGATCATACACTAAAGAAAACAATATATTCAATTTCTGCCAATGTATATTCCCTTAAATCCTACACACTGGACCTTTAACTCTGATGGTATGTAGCCAAATGGTTAGTTATATTTGCCCATGTCGGCGAGTTCTTCTTCCGTCCAAATGCAAAAGAAACAACTGGACTTTCACTGGTGATACTCGCAGCATTGAAAAAAATGTAATTACAGAAAATGTTATCAGTGACATCTATTTTCTACCCAAGAAAAAGTTCTCATTCATATTGCTTACAGCAAGATCTGTAGACTATCTGGAGTAACTAGATATAAAGAGGCATGTTGCTCTTAAATGTATAAATGTAATTTTCAATGCTATGAGCACAACTAACAAAAGTCCAGTCATCCCCACTGTATTGGAGTGGATGTAGCAATCTTAAAGGGGAACACCACCTAAAGTAAGAGTTTTAATGTTATTTTCATGGCCTAGAAAAGTTTATTCAACATTAGTGAACATGAGTTGCTCTCTCACAGCCAGAAACCAGAGAAGGAAGTCTCAAACTTAGGATGTCATCAAGTATAAAGTCTGGAGCTGCTCCATAGACAAAGAATGGAAGACTGATTTTATGGACCTACAGAAAGTTTGTTTTCTTTTTCTTTAATGCCCCTACTAGCTTTATTCCATTGTAGTGCTCTTAGTTCTGAAACAGAAACCATGATGTTGCACTAACACTTCAAGGTAAAAAACGCTGATTGATTTCAACTGCAGATTGTGAAATCTGAAAACTTTTTCCTTTCTGTTGTAATTTTCAGCCATATCTGTAATGATTTCAAAAATATGGTTAAGCACGGTGGTCCGACTTCTCTAAAATTTCTGCTGTGCTTTTGCTTTGTTAACGTCTTTGATTAACCAGTTCTACTTGCAACACATTTCAGACACATTAAAAAAAAATCTATATCAGTGTAAGTGCTCTATTTAGAATATTTTCACCTCTTTATCTTACACAATAACTAATGGATCAGTTCCCTATTGAAAAGGGTTTGAAGCAATATAAAGCAGTGAAAATATTCAAAATATAGTGTAAACCTGAACTGATATTGTTTTTTTTTAGGTGGTTAAAAACTAACCAACTAAGGCAGCATTTGCTCAGCGCTGTTTCATTTTAGGTACATGACAGGGGTTTTCTACACAGAAGTTGTGGTAAATAAACAATTTTATTCTGTCTACAGTCAGATCATTTCCCTGGGTGCTCTCAGTGTCATCTAGAACAGTGGTTCCCAATTAGTCAAGCCTCAGGGTCCAGATTTCTCCTTAGCCATTAGTTCAAAGTCCACGCAGTTTAATATATTCAGCATCATACATGTGTTTGACCATGTCTTTGCGCTAGTTTGCCATCTCTGTGCCCAAAATTTACTGTACTCTAATTTAAGTGTGTGTTTTACAAACTTTACACATTCATGAGTCATGTGTGGTCCATTCGGAATTGACCCGTAACCTACTTTTGGACCGTGACCCACCAGTTGGGAACCACTGATCTAGAACATTTTTTCCCAATTCATTGTCTAAAAAGCAGCTCCTGACTTTGGACTTGATGACATCACAGATTTGAGTTTTAGCACTCTAGTTTTAGGATTTGGGAGAGAGTTGTTCATTTATACTAAAACTTTTGGACTGTCTTAGTACATAGGAATAACATGTATGAATTCTGAAAATGGATGTTCCCCTTTTACAACAATTATCTCTACATCAGGGGCAGTTCTGTGTAAAAATTCAAATAAATGGTCTTGAAAATGGTCCTAAAATTGACATATGAGCAGAAAAAAACCCTGATTGAAGTCTTTGTGTGATTTTTAAGTGTAGACTGCAGCAACTCCAAGACATTGTAAAATAAGGACTACAAATACGTACTTTGATAATAGTTTATTGTTTCAATGGTTTTTCAAGCATAAATACCAAACATGGGTCCAGCTTCTCCAGTGTAGGGATTATCTGTTTTTCCTCTGATTTATATAATTGTAAACTGACTATTGGTCGGTCAGACAAGATATCTGAAGACGTCACCTTGGGCTCTGGGAAACTGTAATGGGCATTTTTCAACATTTTCACACATTTTATAGCCAAAGTGATTATCAATTACTCAAGAAAATAATCTGCAAAGTATTGGAGAATAAAACAATCATTAGTTGCAGGCCTAATCCTTTCTACTCATAATGCCCTCCCTCGAACACCGGATCAGCCAACAGCAGGCTTCCAAAGATTATGTGTCATAGCTGCATCACATCGGTCTTCACAGCTTCATGCACACCATGATTAATCCCTCTGCATGACTGTCCATCAGTTGTATCCAACATTATATATGCTTCAAAATACTAAATATACGAAGATATTTCATATAAGATGTCCTCTCCTGTTAGGCTGACTGTTTTCTGAATATGAAATAGATGCTTAATAGTTACTGATTATATACATTAAACTGACATTAACATTGCGGTAATAGGAAACGTACCAGCAATGCAATCACCATTGGAATGCAGCGATGCTCCGTAGGAGGGTGATGTGACATAACGGACATCAACAGCGGGAAATTCCTTCTTATGGTGGCCAGGAGATAATAGGTTAAAAGCTTTCAACACATCCTGACATCCTGAACATTACATCCAACATAATGAAATGCATTAAGAAGAACGACAGAGCAGGATGTCAGCATGTAGGTAACCATTCAAACTTCAAACACAAGATCCAGGTGATCCCTGTTAATCTGTCATTTTTACTGAGTAAATACAGTTTAATTACAGATCAGGTGTGTATTCCCACACAACAGCACAAGCCGCATTACACCCCAGGTATTATCTCGGCGTTTGGAAGTTCTTTGGAGGTGCTTTGTTTGGGTGCGGCTCGGCTCGGCTCTGTATTTATGTGGTCCTCAGATTGAGTTACACTGGGCAAGGCTTGGAGGGAAGCCACCAGCCAAGCTCAGGTAAACAGCTGGCCTCAGGCCAGCAGGGAGCCTCTGTTGTCTCCAGACTGACTGAGGGTCTGTTTGTGGCTTTGTGGGTTGTTTTTTCAGTGGCAACCAGTATGATGGGTGTCACTTTGCCCTTTAATTTTTGTCTACAAATGCTCTTGTAGAGTTTTTTTTAATTCTATTTACATTTTAGTTTTATTTAACTCTTGTTTATTTATTCATTGTTTAACTTTCAGTGATTATCTGTACCCACTGCTGTCCCTGTGCTGCTCCATCAACTGAAATACCCCACGAGGGATCAATAAAGGTTTATCTAGCCAAATCTTATCTTACATCTTAATGCTCTTAGTGTCGTGGAAATAATCCAAACTCAATTCTTCTGTTCTGTTTAACAGGGACCAGAAGTCCTTGCTAGCTAGTAAACATGGACGTAAACAATACTGGATTGTAAGTGCTTCAGTAATCGGCTTTGCAAATGTTTTAAGGGGGAAGGAAATGCATTCAACACATTTGTTAATCCAGGACACACACAATGTGTTTTGGTGAGTTCTACTGAATATAAATAGCCTATAGTTTTTGTTTGTTTACAAGAACAGTCCCCATGGCTCCTTTATGAATATTTTCAATATTCATCAACATAGAAACTTTGTTTCTTTTGGGAAATCGTGTTTTTTGCCCTAGGTTTGGTTTGACAGATGGTTCTAAGTACTAAAGTTCCACTGAGCCATAGCTGCCTTTGCAAATGTACAAGCTAGTCAGAGGTGAAAATCAGAGTTGTAGCAAACTCAGAGCTTTTCATCTTTGCAACTTATAATAAACACCAACCACATAATTACCATATTCATACAAGTCCTAAAGTTCACTAAAAAACACTGACCTACAAAGGCCAATTAGAGTAAATCAGAGAAAACTCTCCTTCAGATTTTTGCCAAAAGGCTTGCACCTTTATCTTTTTATTCAGTAATTTCAGACCCATCTCAAATCTCCTCTTTCTGTCAAAAATACTGGAACATGCTGTTGCCTCTCACCTTAAAGCCCACCCCTCCTCCAATGAACTGTCGGAACCATTCCAGTCTGGCTTCCACTCACAGCATAGCACAGAAAGCACCCTCCTCGAAGTCACCAACAACCTCCTCCTCGCCTCAGACTCTGGTCACCTCTCCATTCTTATCCCTCTTGACCTTACAGCCGCCTTTAATACCATTTACCACCCAATTCTCCTCACCCTCCTCGAATCCTCCCTCAACATCACCAGTGCTGCCCTCTCCTGGCTAAGGTCACACCCCACAAACCAACATCTGTTCATCAGTATTAACAACTGCACTTCATTGCTCCTCTGTCCCAAGGTGTCCCCCAGGGTTCGGTGCTGGGTCCTCTCCTATTCATCCTTTACATGCTCCCCCTTGGCCTCAACTTCCATTGCTATGCCGATGACATCCAGCTCTCCATCTCCACAGGATTCATCACCACTGAAACAATGCAAGTCAACTTCCTCAGACTGAACAGTGAAAAGTCCGACATGATCATCATCTGTCCCAAATCCCTCACAATGCCTCATTATTGATAATTCCACTCTGCATTCCTCCCAAAACATCTGTAACCTCTAAGTTATTTTCAACGACAACCTCTTCGAAAATCAAATCACCAGTACTGCCTTCTTCCACCTAAAAAACATAGCTCATCTCCGCCCATCACTCTCTCCCCCTGCTGCCGAAACTCTCATCCATGCCTTCATCACGTCCAGAATTTACTACTGTAATAGCATTCTTTATGGTGCACCATCCAAAGTCCTAAATAAACTCCAATACATCCAGAACTATGCTGCCCTTCTGCTCACCCATTCCCACTCCCGCAATCACATCACCCCTGTCCTCCAGAACCTCCACTGGCTTCCTGTCCCACAACACATTCAATTCAAAATCCCTCTTCTGACTTACAAAGCCCTCCATATCCAGGTCCCTTCCTACCTCACAGACCTGCTCCACCACCACACTCCCTTCCCACAGCCTTCGCTCCTCTGATGCCAACCTCCTGACTCCACCACTCAGGACCAAGCACCTGACCTGGGGCGACAGAGCCTTCTACATAGCTGCCCCCTCCCTCTGGAATTCCTTCCCCAAAAACATTTGACACTGCACTGACCTCTCCCAGTTCAAATCACGCATCCAGTCTCATCTTTTCAAAATGGCTTTTAATGTATGAATGATGTAGTGTGTAGTGTGATTGTTTTTAACTAATATAAGGTGTGTTTGAGTACCATGAAAAGCACTCTATAAATAAAATGAATTCATATTATTATTATTATTATCAATATTATTATTATTATTATTATAAAGAACCAGATGTTTTTAAGGTGTCAGGTGATCTTTAGTATGGATGATTTAAACAGGAGAGTTTCATGTCCATCCAGACTGTGGAAGTACTCCAACAGCTGCTCACCTTACATCTCCTCCAACCTTAACACCAGAAAAATTTCCTCTAACTTCTCCACTGTATGGAGGCTGTGTTAGTCTACAGTGACAGAATAGCCCTCCTTGAGACAAACAGCAGGTATGGCTTTAGAATTGGAAAGTGCTGAAGTGTGGGTTCACATTTTTTTCCAAATACAGACATGTCCATATGTACATTGAAAATGTTACTGGTCATTGCCATAATTCCTCTTGTCCATAATAGCTGCAAAGGGATCCCTCCTAAAGCAATTTTAGTAAAAGTAATGGGGGACAAAATCCACAGTCCTCAACGTTAGAAGCTAACATGAGGCCTCAGCTGTTTACACAACACAACAATAGGCTAATTGGCTATTGACCAATCACATTTTAGCAGCAGGCAAACAGTTCATGGAGAGCAAAAGGGGCGCACAGCATTGGCCAAAATGCAATCTCAGAACTCATCAGCTATCGTGTGACAACTATTTAGCTTTTTGTTATTATAACTATTATTATAATTATTATTATAAACCTCTGACTTCTCTAGGTTGTAAACCTAGAAGTGATCAGCACTGGACTCTAAAGCATCATCTCCCCATTTTCCTCCTCCTCACATTTCCATATTTATTACCAACCTCATTGAACCCCCCGCTCTATGCTTTCTGCCTTTTTTTTTTCTTTTTATCAGCTCTATGTTTTCTCAGTCTCCATCCATTCATCATATTAGCCTTCTAAAAACTATTCCTAAATTCCTTTTCCTGAGCAGAGGAATGTTTCATATGAAACTCTGCCCCCTTTATCCCGGATTAAGTTTTCATAACGGCACACTGCCAAAATACCCAAATACAGCTGGTCCAAACAAAATCAACAGAGCGAGCAGCAGCACATGTAATATTGTTGTAGCTGTTACAATATGATGCCACGATGTTCCCATGGAAAATTGGTTTGCGATGCCAGAACAGCAAACACAAAGCACATGATACACTACAAAATCTCCAAGGATAAAGCATTCACACATGAATAATACTCAGCACTGGCATGCATGAGCTCTCCTTTCATTTCAGGTTTCTGACAGTGAGAATACTTTTAAAAGTCCCTACAAACTAACGATTTTATATGTGTGCTTGAACCATTTTGATTCTTAACATCAAAAGTTTAAGTCATTTCCCAAATCCAGGAAACCTGCAGCACAAAAGACCTATTGTTACAGTGCCTAGGGAAGTAAATTGATAATGGAGAAAAATGCCAGTGCCTCATCAGGAGGATTATATCGCCAACTGTAAAGATGAACAGTGTGGAGATATACAAGCTTGACCGACATGAGTCTTGATAACCTGAATGTCTTCAGTATGGGCTTACCTCTTTGTTTTAAACAGATACAGGCTGTTTACATCATTACAAATAAGGGATGCACAATAATATCAGTATGTCATCTGTATCAGCCAATATCGGCTTTAAAATGAACAATGAGAATCAGCCAACATGCTTTTGCGTATTTTGCACAAAGAATAAATATTACACACACTGAAAAGCATTCTATTTCATGTCTACCATCGACTGGTGGGCCATTGGGATAAGAGTGTGCGTGCATACTATGTTAATTCCACTACAGAAGAGACTTGATGATCACAAAACTAAGGTGGGGGAAAAGATAGAGTAATAATGTCGCAGTATCAATCTGTCCAATAAAACTGGCCCACACTGAGACATGAAAAGTATAAGTAAGTAAGAAAAAGTAAAACATACTGCTTGAACCTACTAAAGATTGGGGTTGAGAATCAGAATTGTACGCCTCTGAGCTTATTAATTTATTTTATCAATGCTGACATGTTTTTCTGGTAATGTTAGAATTGGCTGACAAGCTTTACCCTGCAATACACGAACAGTAGTGTTTTTTTCTTCTTTTTTTCCCCATGTCCATGTTCTACGCCACATGGAACATGAAGCAGTGAGGATGCTGACTTTTAAACAGAAGTGCAGCTTTAGCTAGAGCTTTAATTGGGCCTGAAAAGTTGAGCCAGACAAGCCCAAAGCCCAACAAAATTCTGTCCAAACCCGTCCAAATCCGACCCTCACTTGCATATTTCAGCCCGAGCCCAATTACAGCCTGACATTTGTTTATGAAAATGGTTCCAGTGAAAAAAGTGAACATATGCAACGTGTCTGAGGACAGAACACATGCAGTCTCACACTATTATACACTAGCAAATTACGCAAAGGCCTTAGGGTTTTAAAATAAAGACAATTTACATCGATTTGTAAAAGGTCCGGAGGACCAGTGTTGACAGTGTTACTAAAATAAATAAGCTTGACTAAAGCCTTGGAACATGAACTTAATAGCTTATATATCAAAACAAATAGCCCAGGATAACGAAATGAAATGAAATAAAATGAAAACATCTATAAAAATAGATAAACAGAATCATTTAGTAGCCTGTACACAATGTCACTTTTTCTCCTGCGCTAAACTGTAATCACCTGATGCCAGTCGTCTTTTCACCTCCTCAGCATCCATTCTTTTCTTCTGTCTCTCTCTATCCGAGGGGAGGGGCAGGGCTATGGGGCTTTTGCATGTGTGTCCCAATACAGCCCGAACCCAACTTGAGCTTGTGAAATATGTGTGAAATAAAGCCCGACCCGAACTCTTTGGGTCCCGATGGGTCCCGTCAGGCACAGATCTCAAGCTCTAGCTTTAGCCTCAGTCTTTCAGCATGTGTGCAGCCAGGTTGTTATTTGAAAAAAAGTCAGCCAGAGACAGAGCTTTTGACCAACTCTCACAGTTAACATTGAATATCTAGCTACAATTATCATACAATTGTAAAAATCGAATCATTGTTGGTTAACGTGGAGAGGCCTGGTAAAATGGTATGGTAAATCTGCCACCATTATAGTAAGCTGTATATGTGCTATGCTGGAATAGACAACTTGACAGGCGGTGTGAGAGCTGGGATAAAAGAATAAAGCAAGGCCTCAGAGGATTCTTTGTCACTATACGTATGTGTGTGTGTGTGTGTGTGCGTGCGTGCGTGCGTGCGTGCGTGCGTGCGTGCGTGCGTGCGTGCGTGTGTGTGAGGCTCCTGAATGGAAAGCTGTGTAAGTGTGTTCCATCTGTCCATGCAGCAGCTCAGCTGTTACTGTTTAACATCTGGGTGCATACAACACTCTGTGAACTTCTGCTAGAGGTTACTCAGCATGGAAAATGTATGCTGGGTCAATTCACACTTAACTGAATCAAAGTTTAATTCACTGTCATCTGATGAAACTCTCTGTATTTTGATATTAAAGAACTATGAACAAACTCATCACAGCGTATGAGGATCTTAAGTACAGTCATTCTGTTAGCAAATCCAAGCTGCTGAAGTCTATATAGATATATCGTATTTTCTTATGTTGCTGAGAAGTAACAAGAAATAGGATAGAATTGCTAGACTTGTTAACTTTGACATAATTTAGAAACAGAGCCACCATTAAATAGTTTGTTCATCAAAGAGCACTGACAAGTTGACTTATACACTGTAAAATGTCCTGCCTTGTATGTATCTTGGTAACATTTAAAAAAAAATGTATTAAGATATCTTATAAATTGCCACCTTGCTGTTATACGCCTCCGCGAACAAGTTAAAGTTACACTTTACATCAGTGTCTGTGAACAAGTGGATGCTTCAAACACACCTTCAACCATGCAGCAGGATCTATACAATCAGCGCTGTTTCAAGATGGACTCTCAAGATTAGTGTCACCAATTCAGTATCTGACCATTTGATATGATGATGATATGACATTGAAAAATGGCCAGAAAATTGTTTTTGCAGAACATTACGATGTCACAGTGAAGATGACCTTTGACCTTTTGGATATAAGATGTCAACAATTCACCATTTTATTCTATTCGACATTTGTGTGAAATTTTGTCATACCTAGCATATGAATTGTTTTGTGAGATCACAGTGACCTTGACCTTCAAACACCAAATTCTAATTGGTTCTTTGTTGAGTCCAAGTGAATGTTTGTGCCAAATTTGAGGAAACTGCTCAAGAACTCAAGGTGTTCTTGAGATATCGTGTTCACCAGAATGGTGAGGTCTATGGACATATGGACGGGCATATGGACTCACAGATGCAGTACATTCGTATAGAAAGACAAACAATTAAAAAAAAATAATGCCTCAGGCCCCAACTGTTGCCGACATGGAGGCATAAAATTCTTTGTAAGTGTTGTGAAAAACTTTTTATATATTATAATAGGATTTTTTTAAGTGTAAACAGACAACTTTTTTTACTCCCCACCTACCCCTGTACCCCTGTAGTGTTTCCTAGGTGGTATAATTGTTGGCACCACTGTCACAAAGACAGCTGAATTGCTTTCTGTTTTTCTCCATGCCTAGCAACTGCCAGTTTCCAAAGTTACTTTGGTTGTTCCAACACCTACCATTTCCACTACTGGGGATAGTAACTGCAAAGAACTTCCATTGATACTTTCTGATAAGTGGTGATAGCTACCAAGAGCTATCAGGGAAAAGAGAAGAGCTATCGTCTTCCTGTTTTAATTGCACAATGGTTGATGCATTTCCTTTGTGCCATCGAACCTAAATTCCCGGGAGATGGTACCCAGTGGCAAATGGAATTACATAGTGACAGCGAGGCTTATAGGGAACTTAATTAAATGCTGATAATGTCATTATCCTATAGCCATTACATTGTGCAACCAACATTTACTTCATAATGTTAACTTAAAGCAAAAATATTGACTAATTCCACTTGAAGCTCCCAATTATTGATATCAGCATCAGCCTTAAAAACACAAGGTTATAGTTTAAAGCTAAAAAAAAAGTATTGTTTTGCTACTGAAGATCAGGTAACTAAATGGCATTAGCAAAGTAGCCTGACATTGCAACAGAACAGAAATGCCACAGTTTTGGAAAGGAATACCCACTAATTTGAGCAAAGATGCAACAGGAACATCTTGATATCCCATCACCTCAAGATCACACACATATACACAGAGTTTTATGAAGAGAAGATGTCTTAGCATATCACTGTGTGACACCCACACAGGAGCACACTTCACCAAAACTATGATCTCACTGAGACAGCCTGCAGCAGGCTGCAGTCTCGCTCAAAATACTTCAGTAGGGTGAAAACACTGGCTGTGCATCATTCCTCTGACTGAATGTGAAGCTGCTTTTATTAGTATACATTTGAAACATGACAGGGTTGTGTTCATATGTTAGCAGCTCCAGTGCTGCTAATGCTTTCATGCTCTGTTTGGTGTCTAATTGATTTAAGAGATGCAGATGAGCCCATGGAAAAAAAGTTGTTGGATATGGTATTCAAATTGATTCATGTCAAAATAACTGAACAGATCTGTTGTCTTACTCAAAAACAACAGCAAATGATAGTGATTTTTGGAAGCTCACAACTTTGCCGCGACAGACCAGTCTTACAAGCTACTCAGCTACCCTAAAAAACACAGACTAAGGCTATTTTCACTAGACTACATCTATGAGTCACACAGCTCAGTGACACAATGGGAGTAAAACGACACCCAAAAGACGCAGACACTATAATACAGGCTGCTAACAGGGAAGAAAAAGCTTGTGTGCTGATTCGGGCCAACCAGTTATCTGATTTCCCTGTTTTGGTTGCTTTTGCTATTGGTCCAGAAAGAGGACAAACAAGACAAGTAAACAAAATCATACAGACTGACAGGTACATAAGTCATTGGAAAATTGTGGTGATGTCATCCTGCTTCATCGGCACTAAACAGACCCACCCTGATGACTGACAGCTAGTCATTAGTTGAGGCTATAATTGAACAGGTAGAAACAGGACAATCAAAAAGGCGTCATGTACTGTGATACTTTTGGGGGATAGTTACTGACTGTGTAATCACTATGTTTCACTAATTTTACTCATCTTTAATAGGTAACTGCTAAAATGCAGGACACATACTCAACACACCTTTTATGCCGTTCACACTTTCTGATGCATCAGGAAAAAATTTTGCTTTTGTATGCTGACATGCATGTGTGTTACCATGGTTACTATATGATCCTGTACATCAAATATGCAGATCAGGAAATAATGTTGTTGACAGTTTGGCTTGTAGTGCTTGAAGCACCAAAAAGAATACATTTGAAAAACTCAACAGCAATGTCTCTTTCTAGAAATCATGACCCGGTTACTCAAGATAATCCACAGACCCTGTTGTGAGCAGTTTCATGCAGGAACTATTTTCTAGCAAACTCAAGGTTTTCCACACATTCATTTATTTATTGTGGCACTAACAGTCAGAGCAGCAGAATGCCATACACATTGAAAGTGAAACTTAATCCCTATTGCCCTGGGTCTAAAAGTTTGCTTTCACTCATAAACTGCCGCCACTCACATCCATCTGATCTGATCAGCTCTGATTGGATCGACTGATCAATTATCAGCCCGTGACTCAAAACCCCATAGGTTGCTGCTGAGGGGAAAAAAGAAGAATTCTGCCTGAGCTGCATTCACAGACCTGCAAAAGCCTCAAAATTTAGAGATGTGACACAGACTGATACACAAGGGCACACGGGCAAGGAAAACAAAATCTTTCTGTGACAATGCAGCTGTCGGGGAAACACTGGAACTACACCCACCAACTGAATCACTGCATACATCTCGCCTTGTCACGAGCATGAGCCTTTCATCCATGAACAGATGCGCACTTCCTTTTGCAGAGTGATTTAGTCGGTGAGTGTAGTTCAGTCGACAGAAAATAGTACATGAAACTGCTCCCAACAAGGTCTGTTATCTTGAGTAACCAGGTCATGACTTCTGGAAAGAGACACTGCTGTTGAGTTTTTCAAGTGGTTTGTTTTTTGTTTTTTTTTTGGTGCTTTGAGCACCACAAGCTGAGTGCCAGCTAGTTCCATTATATTGGAGAGAAGGCAAACCTCTCTATGGCCGATATCTCCAACACTCAATTCACACCAAAACAATCTAGACTGATAAATAGCACTACAGGTGAGAGGGAAGATATGTATTTTTTTTTATTTGGGGTAAAGTGATGCTTTAACCACATCATATCACCAAATAACCAGACTGCTTGAAAAAGTGGGTCAATTGAGAATTCAACTGAATGATGAACTAAACCAAGCAGGGTCTATTTGAACCAAAACCCAAAAGGTTAGATATGAAATGGTTTTCCTCTTTTGAGCACACATTGACAAGAACCAGGCTACCAACACCAAATGTTGCTGGTAGTTTTCTAAGATACCTTCTCCACAAGCACTAAATTAGAGCTGAAACTCTAAGTCTAATAATCAATTTGTGAAATAACAGAATTTAAATTGCAATAATTTTCAAACACACAGCCACACAGCCATGCTAGCGTCTTGACAGCATGTCTAACAGTCTTGTGACTGTTGCTTAACCAACTTGATAAGACGGTCTGGCACTACCCCACTGGTAGGGAGACAAAATCATAAACCAAACAATTGAAAGGAAGTATCCACCCTCATCATTAGTCTAATTACCAGACTTGGGACCGCTCACTCACCTTGGTGACAGCTACTTTTGCGCCCTTGTTGATGAGCTGAACCACATTGTCGGCTTGCCCCTTGTGCGAAGCTATGAGGAGGCGCTCGGAGAGTGCGAGGACCTCAGCCGCATCCTGCTGGCTCATGAAGCAGGGCGAGTGATGCTGCTGTCGAGGTCAGACACGGTGCTCCAGATGGTGGGAAAGACAGCTGTGGCGACAGTCTCCTGTGCTCTCTAACTCATGGTGAGCTCTGCTGTAGACAGAGGTGTCAAACAGAAGCTGGAGAGGCTGCCAGTGCTGCTGTTTCTTCTGTTGCTACAAACTCCACAAACTGTCAGGACCCCTCCCCTTCATCCTCTCCTCTCTGCTGGGAAGAGAACAGGAAACACATGGAGTGAAAACAAGCCAGCATGTGCTCCGCTCATAAGGCTGGCAAACAGGAAAACAGGGAGGAATGGGCAGAGTGGACCGACATCCCTACTGTCCAGGTTGCTAAACCCATGTACAGTCCTTGTGGGATCATGTGAGCTCTACAGAAATAATCCCCAATGAGAGCCAAAAAGAGGGGTCAAATTTGGTCAGAGACTGAGAGCATGCTGTACTGTGAGGCAAGCCCAAACACAATGAGACATTAAAAAATTGCAACACAGTCATAACTGCAAACAGCATAGCCACACTTCTATGGTTTAATGATTTCCTCTGTGACACACTTCTGTGGTTTTGGTCTAACCACAGGAAGCTGGAGTGACTAAAGGAAGAGGGCTGCCGTGCCTCAAGTGTCTCATCTGATTTCTCATCACCATTAAAATACACTGACAGACAGACATTGAGCTGTCATACACTGGAGTGCATTCCTGCTTCATTAGGTATTTTACAAGTTTCCAAAAGAGATCCTGTTATCTTCCAGTTTGCTTCAGTGTATTGTCAATGACTGCCAGCATTATGGGAAACCTTCAAAATATGGCCCTCGGCCCAAACCTGAGATGTGAAAATGTGAAAAAACAAACTGGCTGCCAAAGCGAAAGTCTAACTTTTTTCTTAATGATGCAGATTTAAGATTCTGTTCCTAAGTTAGTTTCAATTATAATCCAAGCAATAAAGCATTTGGAGAACAAAGAGTCCAACAGTACATTAGTCTGAGCCTTGACTGGTTGAACCGCAACCTTCAGCCAACTAGTAGTAACAATATTGAAGGAGCACTTCACCTACAAAATTACCATTTGCGTAACAATTGCTCACCGCATGTTACCTTGAATTAAAAAAGAAAACTTTATTTTTCTTGCATGCCTCCGTGGTGAATGGAGAATCCAAAATAGGTGAGCGTTCCTTATGAACAACAAAATTTCAAATATCAATCTCAATATCAAAACATCTGTTAACAAATTCTCACACATCCCAGATACATGCAATTTCGCCAAAACAGATCAGCAGCCCACAAAGAGGCTCACGCATGGCTGAGTAGCACACCTGGGCATGTGCGTGCCTTGGAACTCTGCTCAAGTGGGTGCACGCGTGACCAGGCACATCAAGGGTGCGCTACTTGTCGCTGAAAGTGTTTTAAGTAGTTAGGTTTTAGCTAAAATTTCTGTGTCTGGGAAGAACTGAGCATATGAATGGATAAATGAGACTTTATACAGCACGAGTTGTGTGACATTTTGTAAACAGAATTAAACAGATACAGTTTTGCTGTTGTTAAACACTGTCCCCACTTACTTTAATTCATGAAGAATTTCGCCTTTTCTGGATTCTCTGTTCTCTGTGGAGTTTTCTTCAGAAATAGAGATATACCAATATTTATTCTGTGACAAAAGTATGCTTTTTAAAGAAAACTAGGGTTTATATTTACTTGGATTTTATTTTCATGGCCCTGCTCTGATTAGAGATGCACAGGCATACCGTAAGGCTGGGCAATATATTGATATATTATATAGAAATCATTATCGCTGCCCCTTCAAAGTCAGAGATTCAAATTGTCAGTCGAAGGCCCCTCAGTTGAGATTGCTTCAAGTCAAGCTGATTTTTTTTATGCTTCTGGGGACAAACTGGTCCCCAGATTTTGCTGGAGAATGAGTGCTCTTGACTTTCATGTGTGACTGATATGATGCAGCAGCACAGAGGAGGAGAAACTTTCCACAGGAAGGCTCTGAGATTACATTATCTTCTCTCCTGCTTGAAGCGGTGAATTTACAGCTCACAGACACTTAATACAACACAGTCTCTGGCCTTTGATTGATATGTAGTGTTGGCACATTCAAATTCATCGTAGTGACGTCATCTTGTTTACTATACTACATAGATGCCACTGAGCCCCATTCAACATTTAAAACTTTATCTGGAAAAAAAGAGCACCAATCTTTAAATATCTGTATTGAACAGCAAAACAATTCTCAGCCACGTACAGCCCTA
Organism: Cephalopholis sonnerati; assembly: GCA_019142605.1. Classification (NCBI taxonomy): domain Eukaryota; kingdom Metazoa; phylum Chordata; class Actinopteri; order Perciformes; family Serranidae; genus Cephalopholis; species Cephalopholis sonnerati. The sequence continues at coordinate 9,018,633 of JAGQAX010000009.1, read as the reverse complement.
GATATCATGACATAAGACTAGATATCTATGTAATTTTCTGAACTTACCAGACTGTTCTAGCTGTTCTATTATTTGACAATTAAGAATTTCAGTCAGGAACACTTTTGTCAAAGAAAACTTTATTTCCATTTGCAGTATTATATTTGGCGGTATGGCTCTGTTCTGGGGTCCCTCTGCCTTTCCTTGGGCCTAAGCAGAAAGCCTCTGCGTGGAAAGCATAAGGCGGAGAGAGCACACCTCTACGCCCTACTGCGTGCCTACGTTGAAAGCCTAAAGCTGAAATTATACTTTCCGTGTGCGCACTTGTGCACTAGAGCGTGTTGACGCAAATTTCGTCATCAAGCAGTGTGCGCATAGCTCTCCGTGGTCGGCCGCGTACCCTCCACAATTTTCTGACCATGTGCACAGGAGTGCCCAGGGCCGTGCGATCGAAACACTGACACTCAGGAGAGCTCTGGAGCGTTCTGGAGCACTCCGGAGCGCTCAAAGCGGAAACTATATTTCGAGCAAGACGCGTCTGTGTTTGCGAATGCGCAAAGTATAACCGTGCCTTGAGGGGGAGAGAGCACACCTCTCGGCCCTTCCACGTGCAAATGAGGAAACCCTGAGGGAGAGAGAGCAGCAGGAAAGACCCCCTGGGAACAGACCAGAGCAGCATCAATGACAAACAGAAATGACACTGATAAGTCAGACACAGCATGAAAAGGAGGAGCTGGGGAGGAGGCGGGTTGCAAAGCAGCTTGCAGAGGAAGCAGCAACAGTAGGCAGACCAAAGCAGTTTAGGGTGCCCTGAATGAGATTTTCCAATTGGTTGCAAAGAAAGGAGCCATGTGATCAATCAGCTGACTCCCTTCCATCAATCAGCTGCTCCATCAGTTGACTGGCTGTTTGAGATCAGCTGATGTAGCTGGGATGTGAGCTGAGCTTGACATCATGTCCTGCCTGAACTAACGCTATGCTCAATTCTTGTAAAGTGTTACATGGGCTGTATGGTGGTGAATCGTCACTGGTGGGCTTTTTTTTAATTTGTTTATTATTATTATTTTAATTCCAGTCTATCCCTGGCTACAGTAAATGTAAACATAACTTTGTTTATTAAAAAAACATCTTGGAATGCCAAAAACAGCATTATTTCAGAGGCATATGCTGGTGCTCTTTCCATGCATGCTGTCTCTAATTAAGTCTCAACATATTTATCTATAAAGACACTAACAGATGACATTTATAGGACACAGATGGAAAAGTCTGTCAACTCTGGAGTATCATAAAAACTTTCAGTCTGGCTCAGTGGGCTTCTTTCATGTCAAATTCTTTTCCTGTCACTTATCAATCCAGTCATAAAATGCACAGGTAATCATTGGAGTGAAAACAGACGCTCTAAGCATGTCCTGACAGGAAGACTCCGTGATTAAAGAGCCTCTATTATATGTTATTTTTGCTGTCAAGAACTCCTAATTATGTGGGCATACACTACAGGGAGTTGTCCTTTCATAAACTGTGTATTCTGCTACAAAATTTGCTTTTATGATCCAAGAGGTGTTTATTGGCTGTAAAACTGGAACTGAGGCCAGTGTAATCCATGCTTACTGAGCTCCACACCAGCAAAACACAGTATTGCAGACTACAGTACACACAGACAGGGAAGAACTTTAGTGTTGAGTTTGAGGTTAAGGTTTCCACACAGTCTCTTTGTTCCTTAAAGAGCTAAATACACAACAAAACAACAAGCTCAATCCAACAGCAACACATCAAAGGTCTGTTGATAGACTTCAACAGGTTCCATCAAGAACTATAAATTCAGTTCCTCTAAGAAGAAGAGAAACTGGACTTTTTCACATTTCATTTTGTAAACACACTAGATTTAGTATTTAGGATTTTCTTTAAGTATGCTATTATTTATTTTAGGTTTTATATTTTTATAGAAGAGATCACTCCTTTGTCACATACTTTGAATGAAATTAACAAGAGACTGCAGAGATGCACTATTTTCAGCTTTTCTGCCATGAGGCCTTTCATCCCAGCCACAGCAGGCTCCTTCTGTCTGCCACAGTAAGGCTTCAGTCAAGGTTCTCACAGTCTCGTGTTCATCCAATTGTTGCCCTCAATTAACTGGATTAATGTGTGTGTATGATGCCCGGGTCAGATTGTTAAACAGATCCCTGCATGTGCCTCTGCTCCCCTCTGTGAACCTCAGTGGGGCTGCACGACTATCTCTACACCAGTGCTTCTCAAATTATTCTGGTGTCCCCTCTTTTGGAAGTTGAAATAAATCACATCCCACCCCTACTGCATTTTATTCAATTCTAACAATTCTGGAGAGACTGGTAACACAAGAAGCTGAGTTAAAGTTTATTGAAATATGTCAAGAACATGAACTTCATGTGTCTTTTTACATGTTTCTCATTTAGTTTCTGTTATGTAAATACAAAATGCAAATCATGTTTTGTTTTGATGAGGAGCATTAACTCCATTTTTCTCTGTCAAAACTCAGTCCATTATGTACTTAACATGTCCTCTTGCTGTCTGAATAAATGTGGCTGACCTGAGTCTTGATAGCCTTACCAGCAACAGAGCATTCTTGCTTTTTATTGTTTCCAAATCAATCAGATTCACAGAGTGTTATCACAGCACACATTTGACTTTCTGAAGCACTACTTCAACTAATAACATTAACAATGGCTCAACGATGCAAGTTAACAATTTAGAATTATATAAACATTCATAGTTTTTTTTTTATTACTATGTAATGTTATTTATTTAATATTTCAATTCATAAGACTTCCAAAAAGGAATGACATAACCTAAATCATATTGTGATTATTTTCACAGATATTGCAATGCAATTGTGAAATGAGTCACAATTCTATAGAAAAAGGTCATTTTTGCATTTCATTACCACTGAAAAAAATATAAAAATGATGATGTCAGTTTTCCTAGGGTCTGCAGCGAACAAGCAACTTACTTCTCTTACCTCTAGAGTAACATTTTTAGGCCATGTCATCTCTGTAACACTAAGAGGGCTGCACAATTGATTAAAATATTATCAAAATCGCAATATGGCAAAGGACATTTTTTTGCTAATGGTAAAATGTGTCCCAACATTTTCATTTTAATATTTTATTATTAAATTTGCAAAACCACTGTGGGTAAGAGTCGTGAGCTCGACATACTGAGGCCTGTCAAGCTGTGAGACATGAAGATGGTCAGGGAGCGCCAAACAGCACAGATGTTTTTAGACAGCAGATTTTAATGTTTTGGACTGATGTTATTAGTGGATATCATGAATAACAAAGAAACAGTTAGGATGTCTTCTAATATCTACCATGCTTCATGGGAAACACATCATGGGGCTGTAGTTATGGAATGTTACCAAATCTATTGTTTAACTTTGTTACAATTGCAAGGGTTCAAATTCTAAGCAAGGTCAATACTCATTTATAATAGCATTTGGACAGTAATGCTAATGAACATGCTTCACTTCTTAGAGAGACAGCTGAAAGAGACAGCTCATTGACAGATTGTAGTGAGTTACAAAAGCTGGCTGAACAGAGGCTAGCCTGGCTGTGACATCAACTTTTTGCTCTCTATTATAGGGCTGCAACTAATGATTATTTTCATTGTCGACTAATCTGTCGATTATTTCTTCGATTAGTCGACTAGTCATTTTATCAAAAAATGTGTTAAAATCGTGAAAACTGTCCGTCTGTCTCCCCCAAACCCCCAAATTATGTCATCTAATGTCTTGTTTCGTACTCACGCCAAAGGGTTTTAGTTCACTGTCATGGGAGAGTGTGTAAAGCTGCCAATATCTGAACGTAAGAAGCTGCAATAAGAGTATTTTGGGGTACTTTTATAGTATTTTTCTATGAAAAATTACTCAAACCGATTAGTCGACTACTAAAATAGTCACCGATTATTTTAATAGTCGATTAGTCATCGATTAGTCGACTAATCGTTGCAGCCCTACTCTATTACTGAAGGCTGTAACTAATAAGAGGAAACAAACAAGCAAAAATAATGCAGTATAATAGAACTGAATGTTTTCTCTTTAACTGCTGTTAACTCCCCTGCCCCTGAACAAATGAATATGTTTGCATGTCAAGTGATGCTAACATTATAAAAGCAGTATGAGCTGAGAAAAGTATTAGCACTTTGTAGTCATTCGTTTCCTCGGGAGCATTACAAAGCCTAACTGGTAACCTGAGACCAACACAGGATGCGAGAGATAGTGAAAACAGCATTTTCAACTCAACACTGATTGTACAGCTCCACTGTGCAGAGGAAGAGACATGTCCCATCTGATCCCTAGAGTCTAATCTGTGATGACAGTCCCTCTAATGACTGTGTGTTTCATTACCGGAAACACAGCGGAGAATGAGAGAACATGGTACAAATGACATCAACAAGACACAGCGCCGCGGGCATACATGGCTAAATCCAGAGAGAGAAATAGATTATTTCCAAGACATTAGCCTTTCATCCCGACTCTGACTATAAAACATAGCTGTGCAATACAGTTCTTTGGCCACATCATTTCTGCTGGACACTGTTTCATTTTTAAAACAGAAGAGTATCACACGTCTTACACCAAATCCCCAGTGAATTAAAACCAGAGCTGAATAAAAGTTCAAAACTGCATGAAACAGCACTATATAGGCTTACTGAGCATCAGGGGAAATGGGTGATGCTACATCAAACAGGAAAGGCCAGACGGATGGATTCTGCGGTGCAACAAATATCCTTGAAACATTCCAGAAATGTAAAATCAGACCACACAAAGTGGAACGCCAAAGAATGCATGACAAACCTCACTATCGGAGGTCAATTCACTTGAGCTGAAAAGGGTGCTAATGCACTATGGTAACATCTGAATGGCTCCCTCCTGCCAGCTGAAAACTGAATAAGATTAAGCGAGGGGGGGATTTCTCTCCCCAACTGCATTCCAGTTGATTCTCCAGAAGATCCTGTTCAGTTAGAGACCCACACACACAAAGCAGGGCTGGCAGTCATAGCGAGGCTTCTCACACGCAGCTAGGCAACGGGGCTTTTGTGCAAACTTTTGGAACTCAGGACTCGGTTCAAGAACAAGAAATGCCAAGCCCCTTGCTTTTCACATGGCCCAGGGAGGAGGCCCTGGAGAATACTTATTAACCTGCTCGCTCCTGAAAAACAGCCACCTTCTCATGCACACACATCACTTCATGTCTGTGTTGTTGCCAACTTTGGAAAAGAGAGCTACCAATAGAGGAGATGGAAAGCATTTCGTTTTGATATGTTAAAAACAATGAGCCAAATGACAAAGAGGAGTAAAATATAACAGCAGTAAGACTGTATGTATGCTATATTTGTTTTATACTGTATGCAGTGTGTGAGCCAGAGCTGCATGGGGGGTGGTCAAATGGGCCCATTTGTAGTTTTAGCGTTTTATGCAAACCATAATGATGTCACAGTGAAGTTGACCTTTGACCTTTTGCATATAAAATGTCATCAGTTCATCATTATATCCTATTAGACATTTGTGTGAAACTTCTGGCTATGGCTTTTCCCGGTGTGGAGGCATAAGAATACCTGTTGAGTGCTACAACATAATATTGAAATTATGTTAGCATTGATATTGGACACAACAGATACAAAACTTATTTTGTTTACACCGCATTTTTTTGGCTAACTATAAATGTTAACAAAGAAGCACAACCTATTTTTTGGCAAGGCTTACCTGTACTATTGAAAAATGTTTCATTAGTATTTTACTTTACTAGGAAGTCTACTTTCATGGTAGACTTCCTAGTAAAGTTTATCTACATTTGGAAAAACAATCAGCTCCAATTACTATTAACAGCTACATTACAGAGACACTTTAAATTACTTATCTAAATCATTATTCTCAAACATAATAATACATTTAATAAAGGTGTTTATATATTCCACTAATGGTAATAATGACAAACTTATGTTGAAGTGTAAGATATCAGATACGAATCATCTATCCTGATCTTGTTGACAGCTCTCAGCCTTATGTTAAAGAGGACCTATTCTGCTCACTTTGGGTTTCTACTACAACATATTTACATGCTTTATTGTTCAAAAACATGTTAGTTTCCTGAAAATGTCTGTGCTGGAACACCTTATTCACCCTCTGTCTCAGAAGGCCTATGGTTTGGCACCTGTCTCAAAAAAGATTGGTCAGCATTTCTGGGTCTTCCATATCTCTGTGTCTCTGCACCATCACTGCAAACAAAAAAAAATTTTTCTTCCGCCTTGCTCTCTCTCTGATTACTCATTGCCCCAGTTGGCTGGGTTGGTTTAAGCAAAACAAGCGGGACTGGTAAGGGTAAGAGTGTCAGGGTAAACCAATCAGAGGCAGACAGTAGGGAAGGTCATGCCTTCGCCATTCCAGGAAAAAAAGTCCCGCTGGGGAATGACTGGGGAACCAACCAGATAACATGTTTCTTTGATGTTAGCATGTTGCTACATGTAGCAGTGTAGGCTGTATAATGTAAACACTTGCAGTAGCCTGTCTGAATCAGATGACCAATAGAAAGCAATCCATCACGAGCTGACCTCGGCTTATCTTCAAAGTAGTGAAAAAGGTTAGAAACAGAGAATTCAGAGCTGCCTAAAGCCTGAGGTTTGCAATTCACATAAACCTGAAAACTGCAAATATTGGAATTTGTAGTTTGACTTATTTATTGACCATAAGTCTAAAAGTGAGAAGCCTACAAACAACATTAATCTCATTGATACTTGTATGGATGTCAGTTGGAAAGTGAATTGCTGTATCTTTTCACAATTAATTGGCAACTGAGCTGACGGTTTTTGTCACTGTTGATTAATCTATTCTCTTGATTGATCAAATAGTTGTTCTGGTCTATAAAATGTCAGAAAATGGATAATAATGAATAATGTTGATTAGTGTTTCCCAAAGCCCAAGATGATGTTGTCAAATGTCTTGTTTTGTTAATAACCCAAAAAGATATTAAGTTTACTGTCAAATATGAGGGAAGTAACCTGAAAATATTCACATTTAAGAAGCTGGAATCATGAAATTTGACTTTTTTCTTTGACTGATTAATCGATTAATTGATTATCCAATTAGTTGACAATTAATTTAATAGTTGACAACTAAACAATTAGTTAAGAATAACTTAACTGGAAGAGTTTGTTTTATTTGTCATTTTAGAAAAGTGTCATGGAAATAACACATTAATTCACACCTTGTTTGACTGTTACTCTAGAAATCTGGTTAAATTGAGCACTACATTTCAGTGAAAACTTGACATGTGTATAGTAATTTCATTGTGACACTGGAAACCTGATTAAGGCCTGGAGTGTTAAACAGAGTTTCTATACAAAGAGGACAGGATGACCTGTCCACACCCAGGGCCTTCATGTCTTTTTATCACCCTACCCTGCAGGGAGAAGTCTGGGTCAGTGTGGGGTCAACAGCCTTGTTGCTCAGTCTGACCTCACTGGAATGCATCCCACTGCTTGCTGTTGCATTTCTTTGTCCATTAAAATCACTACATTTATAAATCACAGTTTCTAATGTAATAGACTTTAAATGTAGGAAACAAATAAAATGATCTTAACCTTTTAGACACGCTGTAAAAAGTGACAGTCCCACTTATCATGTAAAACCAAAGAGTCAGTTCTCATGGAAGGACAGCTGAACTAAAGCAACACTGACAGATGCATTTTATCTTGTCACTAGCAATTCTCCAAAATGTCACCAAAAGATATTATCTAACTAACTCATTCTAAGAGTCCTCTCTTTGAAGTACTTGTGAAGCTGATGACTTTTGTTAAGAAATGTGACCTCCACCTGAATCATGACGCCTCCAAAACAAGACCACTAGCCTCAGAAGGCTCAACCTTTGGACTCCTCTAGTGCTGCAACTAGCACTTATTTTCCTTTCTGATCATTTTCTCAATAAATAAATCATCTGTGGGGTCCAAAGCATTATGAAATTTCTGAAAATGAGAAAATTACCATCACAATTCCCCAGAGCCCCTGGTGATGTCTTTAAGATATTTTTTCTGTCACATTCTGGTCAGTTGGTCGATTGGTTGGTTCATATGCTCTTATCCCAGCTGAAAATGACTGTTCTTGTTCAGCACTTGTACTTGTCCTCTGTAACAGCTGGTCATTGCAGTACTTGTCCCATCCTTCTCCACTCCATAAAAACAGACTTTATTTTGAAATACAGTGAATTTCTGGCACAGAGCTTTCATTTTGAAGCGTTGTTCCCTGCTGTAGAGTGACTAACAGACAGCTACTTAACAGAGGCAGCAAACTAGCTTGACAGCATGGCCAAAAGCAAGTATGACGCTGAATATATTAAACTGTGTGGACCACAAACTATTGACTGATGAAAACTTTACATCGGTTAAGATAGTATATTCGACCCTTCGCTAGGTCGAACCCTCAACTGGCAAATCATAGGGTAGTATCGGCTAGCTCTGACAATAAATACTAAGCTCTGTGGACTTTTACACAATTGTTTTAAGACTTTCCTCATTTTCAGGCTGGTTTTGTGGATTTCGAGCAAGTCATGGTTAAAAATTGTACCTGGGTGACGTATTACAGTGTGACTCGTTACCCAGAGAGTTTTGAAAGAGGTATGCGCCAACTGTTAAGTTAGCATTACTATGCTACACTCACTAGCATTGGCGGCAGTCGCTCAGTCCATAGGGACTTGGCTTGGGAACCGGAGGGTTGCCCGTTCAAGTCCCCGACCGGACCAAAATATGGAATGTGGACTGGTAGCTGGAGAGGTGTCAGTTCACCTCCTGGGCACTGCCAAGGTGGCCTTGAGCAAGGTGCCAGTCCATGGGCAGCCCCCTCACTCTGACATCTCTCCATCTGATGCATGTATAGGCCCTGTTTGTGAATGTGTGGGTATCTTCAGGCCTGTGTGTACACGTAATAAACAGAGTGAAAACTTGGAATTTCCCCTTGCGGGATTAATGAGGGTATATAAATTTTTTTTTAAAATTACTGAGGGTATACTGAATGTATACACATGCTGTTTTTGTGAATAAAGGCATACGCTTACATAATGCATATAGTATACATGTAAGTTATCAGTTGTTTAGACAATGGTTTGTTGCACAGGGTTCAGTAAACCAGGAAAGTCTCCTGACGTTTGGGTCAAAGCAGCTTCTGATATCTGACATGTTGAATCTTGCTGTTCGGCCTGCTGGAGGTGTGATGGGCTTCATACAGAGAAACAGCTGTGATGGGAGGTGCCCACTTGATAACCTCAGAGACAAACCTGCTCTGACCTTCCTGACTCATTCACAAATCACATGCAAGAGGCAAACATTTCTCGTAACTGGAGGTTACGAGAAATTGAAAAAAAAATATTTCATTGGCTGATCTGACATCAGTGGGTGGAGAACCACTGATTCCCAGAACCAAATTAGTGCACTCATTCACTAGAATGGCAATTACATAACTATATTAACAAGAATGGACACAGTTAATCTGCTTAGGACCATTTCATTTATGATCACTAAGAGGGAGTTCACTTTCTGTTCTGCACAGACACAGTATGTGTACTGGTTAACTATTTTAGGACTGTTTAAATGTTTGATGCATCCCAAAGCTCACAGACACAGACAGATTTTCTGCTTCTCTCTGTTATATGTTGTAAATTAAAAATCACTGGGTTTTGGACTGGTGTTTGGACAAAACAGGTAATGTAAATATGTAACATTCAGATCTGCAAAACTGTAATTTTATAGAGAAACTGACATTTTCGGACCACAATAATCAATCAATCAAGAAAATAATTGGCAGATTAATGTCAATCTTTAGTTGCAGCATGACAATTATTAACATACTACAAACTGGTTTATGAAAATAATGCCAAATTGAGCATGAGATGATCGATCAATGTCCATGCTCATCTCAGGGAGAACAGTCTTGTCACACAGGTGTAACAGGTTATGTTGTAGTGCAATAACCTGAGCCTGACTGAGCTTCTGATGTAAGCAACAACACTGCTGAACACTGTCCAGTTTCAAATTAAGGGTTCTGCTTTGTCCTGTTCTCGAAAGTTCGGACTCCTGAGTTCACATTCTCATGAAAGGGTTCAAAGCTCCACGAACATAAATTTAAATTTAGCAGACTCAGTAAATAGTTTTGCTGTTTATCTTCTCTTCCAAATAAGTTTGGCTAAACTGGGTTCCAATGAAACTCACATTTCAATTCAGTCCCTGTTTAAACCTGGTATTAACATGGGTCTTGGGTGGTCGGTGGACAGCTCTAAGTACAAGTGTAGAAGCACCAAAAACCTCCTCAATGCTTCTTGAGATCTGATCGCTCAGACCATATTTCTAAGCTGGTCAGGGCCACATATGGCCACATTCTTTCAGTAGTGTGTACGCCAATGCTTCATGGGTCACATTGAAGGACCGCCAATCAGCTGACGACTCACTGCCCGATAAGAAAACTTTCTGTAGCTGCAGTTAAACAGGTTAGATGCAGCTCTGACTTACAGTACATGGAGCCACTCTCCTCCAAGTGAATGGTCAGTTCAATGTCTGCACAGTTAGCATGAGCTTACACAGCAGCAGCTGTGAAACAGACCCAAACTCACACCAACACCAAAAAAGCTTGACTCTTTCATGAAACCCATTAATAACCATTAGGCAATGTTACTGTAGCTGTGTGATGCTAAAAGTTAGCCCTGCCAGTGTGTGCACGGGCTATGGATGTATAAAGAGAGCTGGATACAGCGTTGCAGGCGGGGCTCCATCTATTCCTATGAAAGCTGTTCAATTCAATTCCTCTAAGTATAACAACTGTCTGTAGATGTTATTGCACATTATGTAATATGAGGACTGACGCAACTACATAAACAGACTCTAGGGTGAGATGAAGTTTCAGCAGTTTTGTGTTCAGCAGGTGTGCCAGCTAAATCAAATTACCACAATACTGACAGCCCTGAATTACACCCTTCAAAACAGTGTTTAGCTGATGAGTAACGCTGAGTCCACCACACACCTCATGTGTTTTCTTCTTTATGCTCACAATGCAGCACTGAAGTCAGTGTCACTTGGTAGCTGTCAACACTGGCACCATGACTGATAAGTGAGAAGGCAACTGTGCATCCTTTAAGACCCTGTGCAGCAGCTGATATCCAAAGTATGCCAGGAATGTGACTGCTAGTGCCCACCTGTCAACATATCTAACAGCAGCCCATTCAAAACCCACCAAAAAAGCTTTCATTAAAGTTTCAGTGGGTGTGAGGATGTCAGATCAGGCCAACAAGGAAGTGATGTGACCCATTCGCTGACCCCAAAAATACCTTAAAAAGTGCAGAAACGTCATTTAGTCTGCATGTCAGGAAAGGAATGCTGTGTTGCATTTTTACTGCTTTCCGTTAGTTACTCCCTCTAAAAGGCTGGCTTGTGATAATGGGTTTTGGATTACAGTCTACAAATGATTAGCTGAAGGGAGGGTGGGGGAATTTGTCTACTCTACCACCCACTTTGACAGGTAATCAGCAATAAATAAAGGGTCATACTTTGTGAAAAAAAGCCTAGTTGGTAACTTTTGGGGACAAAAGCTGAGCTTTCTAATGTGACTTAAGAGCTGCTCAATTACATCATGCAGAAGTACTACTCATGGAACATAAAAATAAAACTCAAATTAGGCTTTTAGACTTGTAAGTACTCCACCTCCCAGAAACAAGCCTGAGCTTCTTTCAATACATTATAAGTTTTTCACTAGTCATGAAAAATTAAGCGTAGTGCACTTCAAACACCAGCTTTAAAAACAGTTAATTGAAATGTAAAAATGTCACTCGAGGAGATCATTACATGCTCTCAGACACCCAGCAACAAAAAGCCTACAAGAGGTCAAAGTCTACAGATCCAGCTTGGTACAAATCTAACATTCACATTCTAACATGCACTATGAGGGTGGAAACGTTAAAAACTAAATCTGTATTACCTTTGTGTAATGAAGCACGGCATGAATGCACTAAAATTAACTTCAGCATTCTGAGCTACAACACTGCCTGCGGTACATTCTCTATTATGTGGGTCATCTCTTCTCACTGTTTATGAGCACTCACAGCCCCATAAAGTACGCCTGCCTTACTATACAGTCCCATGGTGCTCTGCAGGAGCTTTTAACACACATATACTGTACCTTCACTGATCCTTAACTTCCACAACTCTACAGCACATCTCATATCTTAAATATGAAGCAAAAAAAAAATGTCTTACAATACTTCAGATTGAAGACTATAAACATGTTTTTCCTTACAAAGCCTTTCACTTATTTTAGCAAAGGAATTACAAGTTACCAGGATGTAAATCTAGTTCTAGGAGTATGTGTATAGCCCACTAAAGAGCTTCGATATATCCTATCAGTGTGAGGATTTGCTGCTCTTTTGCTGGTTTACTTAATCTTAAATGTTATAGTCTTAAATTAGACAAAGCTAGTGACGTTGGGCTCTAGGGAATTTTTACCATTCATCATTTATAAACTAAAGGATAATCGATATGTTATGAAAATAATCATTAGTGTCAGCTGTGATCAGACTGAATGTGAAGCAAAAAATTATAGGCAGTGCAAATTCATAATAGTCGAAGGATGGCGCACAGAATGGATTCTAGATGTTGTTAAATCAGGCAAAGACTTGTCAACTCACGCTGACAATATTTCAGTGTGTGCAAAAAAATATGTGTTATCCTCCTGAGCTGTATGAATATAAAGAGCTGATGAATATAAAGAGACATGAGCAGAGATGACATGAAGGAAAATACCAGAAACAACTGACATTCCTGTCAAGTTTAGATGTCGCACACGCATGGAATCGAACAAACATCTGCACCGTCACGTCCGTTTGCTGGTTGTAGCTTATACACAAAACATATCAGTAGTAACATATGGAGGCGTCTATACAAGACAACAAACTCAGATTTATACACCACCGGTCTCTACCAAAACTAATTTTTTTTTTCCACTACGTCTATATTAGGTTGCACATATTGTATTCAAAATCACTATTCAGGACTTCATTGTAGTACTATGAACTGTTACTATAAACTACTAAATGGACTGTTTCAACACTGCTGACAACTTCAGCTGCAGCAAGTAATTACATCCAGTCACAGAGCAGGGTGGGGCAGTGATTTACAGCAGAGGTGGATGTTGCCTAAAACAAACACCAGCTAAGCCTGCAAAAATAAAACTTTTAAAATGTAACACTTTTGTGAAATAACACATTGCTGTTCCAAGAAAAGGAGCAGAGGTGTTTTATTTTGCACAGAAAATGCTGGATATCAAATAAGTGTAGTAGTGATTGTTAATGTCCATCAACTAACTAAATAGATGGTGAGGTGAAATGTGTGTATGCTTACCACCTCTGCTAAACAGGAGGGTAAAAAATCTGATCCAACCCCATATTTATTAACCATATTAGAGTAAGAAATCACTCCTAACTAATCAAAAATTCTCAGAGTGATGCATTTTTTAGCAAAAACCCCAAACTACATTTCATCAACTTTTTTAACTTAGGAAATCACTCCTCTGCCAAAGTTTAGCAGAACCTAAGAGGTTTTCTAAACTGTTAGGAGTTGCCCAGAGATGGTGCCAGGAGAGAGACTGATGGGAGAGAGATGATTTGGGAACACTGCTTGACAGTAAGCTTATCAAAAGATAATTTCAACAAAGCCAGGACAATTTTTGAGACTACCTTTGCGCATGATGCCAAGAAAAACACTGTATCTCTCCTTAGAAACTAATATGATGACAATTTGAAGTTATTTTGGAATGGGGAAAATGCAGCTGTGTAGCAATGATGATTGTGTGAAACACAATGAGGCTCAGTGACAATGAACTAACAATTCCCCCAGACTGATTGTCACCAGCATAATGAAGCAAATTATAATTGAATTACTAAAGGTAAAATAATAAGTAGTCTTTTTTCCTTTTCAAAAAATAAAGTATATAGTATATATTATACAAACATTGTGTTCAGATTGTTATGGTGCATCTCTCAAGACTGGTGACAATACAGAATGTTCGTTGCATGTAGGGAACATGCAACAGGGGTCGCTGAAAGTGGAAGAGGACAATGGAAGAGAAGATTAGACTACAGTCAGTCAGAGAATTTTCAGCATCATCACTGTGTGTGCTGGTGCAATATGTGCAAGCTGTGGCAGTATAGGCTGTAAAACAATGGGCCTGGACGAGGCTGATGGGGATTATTTCACAAACTAAATACTAACATGCTAATTTACATATAGACTACACTTCGTTTTCTATGCAATGTGAGTGTTGTCAATTTTCACTTTTCACTTAGTCTGAATTTGGGCTGCACGTTGTCGTTGTATCATTTTTTTTTATCATCATCATCGCATTGTCAACTTGTGTGATAAACACATCCAATGCATACACTTTAAGCTGTTACTCCTTTTTTTATTGCTGCTTTCCTGTTCAGTCCAATTTGTTCAATCAACGAATGTTGGAAATAATTTCATTTTATTTCTCATTCAACAAACTATTTGTTGTATTTCAGCAATATACTAGAAGCAGCAGAAAGGCACAAAGAAGTACTCTTTAGTATCTGTTTATTTATCACAAAGAATATTGTTAATGTGACATTCAACAATGTTATTATTTAAATGGCCTATTCGTAAATATCACTGAGTTTAAACTGACTTTGTAATCCTATTTTTGCATATATATTACCGAAGTTATTTACCTATACACACAAAACCTACAAGCAATTCTAATATTTACATACATATATTACTAACATATACTCATATACTACACTAATACAGCAATGTAACGCTTTCTCTTAGAAGTAGTCTTATTCCTTGCAGAGAGTAAGTTTAATATGCTTCATAAATAGCATAATTTTCAGTAGGAATCCTAATTGGTTGGACAAAACATGTAATTCCTAAGAGGGATTCTGAGATGCTTGATAATTATGAGCCCTGGGCAACACAGTGCCAAAAATCAGACTTCTGTTCTTGTGAAAATCCACCCGCAGAATAGAGCAGCATTCTAGTTGAAGTGTTGCTGGTGTTTTCTTTCATCACATCACTGAATGCAAAACTACTGAATGTGACTGCAGACAGACCAACAACACATGAACAGAGATACAAACTGCTGTTTCCCCTCGACTGCTCTTAACTGTGCAGCTATTTTCCCCAGCAGGAGTGTTTTTCCCTCATGGGATCTGTGACATGACTATATGATGTGCATGTGAAACAAGTGTTCAGAATGGAAGGCCCCCCTCTGCCCCTCCCTCCACTCTCGGATTTCACTCAAAACTCAGCCATCTGTCTTTCCTGCACGAGTCAGGGACAGAGAGCCAAAATCAGATTAAAACAATACTTTGACCACTCGCTAATCCCAAGATCTGTTTCAGTGTAGCTCACTGCAGCGGTGGAGCAGAGAGAATCTGTGCTGACTGAAGCATTTATGAACAAAATGGGCCATAAATTCCCCCAGAGAATACAGGACAAATATTTACAGCTATATTATCTGTTTAATCACTGCCAAGGCATTTAGTGCAGAGAAATGGCAGGCTGACACAGTGTTGGTTAATCCTCAGGTCACTGCTGGAAATAAACCTTCTGTCATCCATGTGACAGCTGAGCCAGATGTGAAAGCCATCTAAATATATAGTACAGAGGTCAACCTTAACATAAGACTAAAAATAACAACATGTCATGCCTTTTAGTAAGGCGGAGGGCATTTCGATGACTTGGAAAAACCAGGGTTAATGGTCTCATTAATGGTTTAATTTTTGCAAAAAGGAAAAGACCACAACAAACCAATAACACCTCAACATTTTGAATGCAACTTTAGTAGTTAGGATGCAGGTGTGAAACTTGCATCACTCTCCACTATATACTATCAAATATGTGTAAATGCTGTAAAACTGGCCTTGCAAATGGAAAAGCTCACAGGGGAGCTCAGACCAGTCTCATGGTCAGGGTGATGATGCGTCTACAGGACAGTGATGTTTACGTGTTCCTGATGTACAAAAAGAACATCTTATCAAAACTCCTGTGCAATATCAACTACAGGACAGAGAGAGCCAAGTCTCAGAAGTCACTCTGTGTTGTCTGGATTCTTGTCATAAGCAGTACAATGTAGTTCTTCATGTCAGTTCTTTGCTTTCTTCTGGTTTCTCTCCATCAGCAGAAAGCTGTCACAAAGACCAACAGAAGCTACAGTACCGTCTTTGCAGCCACACCGCAAAATTCTACAGTAACTCAACCCAAACTTATGTTGAAAGGAAAAGCAGTTCTGACTTAATCTTGAAGAATAATTTTAAATCAGACCGAAAAGCAGTGATTGAAAGTTTGCTGATCACACCCAGCGTCAATGACTACGTTTATATGCACAGTATATTTTGTTTTTTATTCTGAAAAAGAAAATACTCCTACTAAGCTGTTACATTTCTAATGAAAATGAATAATCCACTAACATTCATGTTTACATGCAGCTGTGTATATGATTAACATGCCGTAACATGTCCTTTTATTACATCAAAACATGGAAAAGAGGAACAGCTGGAGCTGTGGTGCCATTTTGCCTCTTTGCGTCAAAATAGGATTCTTTCAAAGTTTTCCACCTGTGGCAGACATGCTCGACCATGCATACACAGCCTCCCTCTTTCATTCCTTCAACCACTGCCAACCTCTTGCCAAAAGATTGGCGTTGTAATATTTGGGCATACCCAAAAAGCTGTTGAAATTTCACAATGTTTTAAGTAGGTGTGTTTCTCCTTCCAACCAGAAATGTGGGCTTTTCTTTTGGGCATGCATCTCTACCCCAGTCTTGCAAACTGTTGGTTTGTGACCATCGCACAGAGCTGACTGTAAATGGACAGCAAGCTGTGTGTTGCAAACTATGGAAAACCCCCAATTTAGATGCATATTCCAAATGCACTGTATACAGAATGATCCTTAAACCTGACTAATACTGGTGTATCCCGCCTGTCTTAATCTGAAAATGCTACACTTGCAAAAAGACCTTTGTTAATTTGGAATACACTGAATACACAGAACACACTGTTTACGTGACCTGTATCAAATACAAATTCAGTTGGGCGTGGTTTCCTTTCAATCTGGCACGCAAATCAGCACGTCACTTTTGCCAACTTGAATTTATTGCTCTGTGTGGCACAAAGTCAAAATACATTCATCCCTTACAATATTCGTTGATAAATTTTTATTTCCCGCAGCTTGTAGCTGCTGAATTCAAATGGTAAAGGTCCTGCACTGTCTCTGCCAACATTTAAAAATCATGATAGAGATCAAAGTTCATCACAGCATCTCTGCCACCTGCTGCTGACTGATTATCTGATGAAACAGACACAACATTATACCTTCTGCCTCACTTGCCTGCTTCACTCCATTTATCCAGGTTTCTCCACCCTTGCAACTATGTAACAAGCGAAAAGCTGGCAGGGCCAAATGAATATCAGTCCATACGCATGCCCTCCACGCAGTGGAGTACACTTATACAACACTGCAGCAAAGTGAGAGTTTAAACCACTGGAGGTCAGCAAAGACAAAACTTTCATATTTTTTCTGATTAAGTTGGATAAGTATGTAAAAAAATGCTAAAATGAGATCCAACCACACAGTACATTACTCTTATAACGTGCATTAAACTGTCAACAACCTACAAATATAATTGAAACACCACAGGTTTGATACACTGATACAGGAAAATACAAATTTATACCAGAAACTAGAATCACCACTTCACAGTTGTATGTTTTTGTGGCGGGTGGCCACTATCAAAAAATCTAATGCCACCGAAAGGTTTTCTATGTTAAGAGTTTTACCGTTCATTAGGAGCGCTGTTGGAATATACTGTTTGGTTATTCATTGCACCACACTGTCGGACCCAAAGCTACTCTGGGTACAGACATCAGCTGCATTTAAAGTGAAACTTAACTGTTCATTCTGCTGGGTCTCAAAGTTTGCAATCAGCCCAGCAGCTGCTCCTCTCATCTATCGATTTAGTGTGATCAGCTCTGAACAGATCAAAGGATCACTTATCCATTCCGCAAGTCAAAAACTGCAGCTGGTGAAAAAAACTCCCAATTTAGAGAGGGGACACACAAGATCTATATAGTCACCACAATTTAAAGGAGGACCCCTAAGATAGGTGTCACCGATTCAGTATCTAACTAAATGTCTCCGCTTCTGTTCCTGAGATACAACATTGAATTGTAAAACACTGTGATGTCATGGTGACATTGACCTTTGACCTTTGGGATATAAAATGTCATTACTTCACCATTTTATCCTATTTGTGTCACATTTGTCTGAAATTTTGTCAGGAAATTTAGCATAAGAATTCTTGAGATATGGCAAAAACATATTTTGTGAGGTCACAGTGACCTTGACCTTTGACCTTCACCCACCAAATTTTAATCAGTTCATTGCTAAGTCCAAGTGTACGTTTCTGTTTCTGCCAAATTCTAGGAAATTCCCTCAAGGCCATCTTAAGATATCGCGTTCATGAGAATGAGATACATGCAAGGTCACAGTGACCTTTGATCACCAAAATCGAATCAGTTCATCGCTGAGTCCAAGTGTAAATTTGTGCCAAATTTGACGAAATTTCCTCAGTAATTCTTGTGATACCATGTTCAATCCAACAGATTGGGTCACAGTGACCTTCATCTTTGACCACCAATTTCCAATCAGTTCATCCTTGACTCACAGTTAACGTTTGTGCCTAATTTGAAGAAATTTCCCAAATGAGGCTTTCTGGGTTGAGCTTTGTGGATAAAGTAACAAACAATGTCATGCCTATCCATTTTAAAAGAATGAAGGCATATAGGGAAGCTCCAGCTTGACCAACCAACTGTTAAACTTCATCACTTTCTCATTTCGTGACTTACTCAGGGACATTTGTGTTTATAGGGCTGGCCCCTTCTTTGCTGAAGTCCAGCCAAAAATCTTCTATTATGGCGCTAAGTGTGTCTTTTATATTGTGATATCAATACCTTTACTTCTGATATCATACAGTAGAGATGGACAGGAAATGTGTGGGATGACATCCTACAAAGGTCTCTAACTGAATAATTAACGGGGACGTTGCAGTGACCTGTTAATCCTCTTAATCCCTAGGCCAGCATGATGACTGAGTTCAAATTGCAAATTATCTGCAGATTTTATGTAAAGTCAAATACTGATTTAATTCAGTAATTCAACTGAACTTGACTTCGATTCTCAGTTTGGGTCAATAATTAAGACAGAATCTAAATTTTCCATGACTAAAGAAATACAAACTCACATATACCTTATTTACTTGCTGCCTTTGGTCTTAGATTTTATGTTCAGTACAACCAGGGATGCTACATATCTCAGCATCACTACAAATACTATTATTTAAACAGTACGAAGTAGAAGAACCACTTGGTTAAATACGCATGTGTTCCAATGCGACTGGATTTAAGGATGCAGCTGCACAACAAAGAAGAAGACCCTCCCAGATGCCTCAGAGTTTGAAGACCCTTGCCAGTCTGGTAGCCATAATCACCTCCTGGGCCCTTCTTCATTGTCCAGGAGCACTGAGCAGAAAAAGCCCCTTGTGCTCTTCAGAAAGATGCCTCTACCCTTTCAGTGGTATCTTACAATGAGTTCACCACCCGTGGGCTCACAAATGCATTACCACAACAACACCGTGACACCACATGTGGTCGTTACAATCTTACACGGTCCCTCCCACTTTATTTAAGTATAATTAGTTTATTACAATTGGGATTTTGTTTTTGTAGATTTGGAAATCATTCCTAACTGTAATAATATACTGATAGGAATGATTAATAACAGTAATACTGGCATTGACCTGTGCCAAAAAGAAGACTAATGGTACAAAAATAAACGACCTGTTGAGCAGTTAGACAGGTCAGGTTAGTCAAACTTATCAGGAGGAGAGAACGACCGTAAAATGGTAAAATTAATAATGAAACGGTCTGTTGTAAACATTCATTGTAGTTTACAGACGGTCGCTGCACTGTACATACAGTTTCCTGTAGGGGGTGAGAATCATTATACAATATTGTCACGATACTTAAATCTAAATACGATATTATTGCGATTTTAAATAAGTTGCAATACAATAAGTATTGCGATGAAATATATTGCAATATATTGCAGTTTACTACCTTTTTTCAACTGTCCCCAAAAGAACACTTTGTCAACATCTGTTTTATCTAATAAAATAAAGTTTCAGTCTGTTCATCTCACTTAAGCCATTTTTCTGCAGCAGCAAAATGTATCGAGTGGACTGAAAATTTAATTGACTATATTGTTCTGGTAGGCTACCAAAAGTTTAATTTGTATTTGTGATATTAGTCATTTTTATCATTTAAAAACATAATACTTGGCACTGTGTGATGACATGACATTGCCAAACAAACTTATTGTGATACTATGCTGTATCATTTTTCCCCCTACCGCTGGTTTCCTCTGCACATGTTGTTAACATGTGGGATGCCCTTGCTTTTAGTTTTACCTCCAAATAAAGTGATTTAAAGCAGTGGTTCATAACCTTTTTGGTTTGCAACCTCTTAAAATAAAGCTATATTACATTGGACCAATTCTTTTTTTTTTTTTTTGCTGTATTTAAAATATTTTGAGTCTTAAATAGGTAAAATTATCCAGTAATTACAAAAAGATTTTCGTAAAAAAAAAAAAATTGTAAAAACAAAACTGTGTTGCAGATATGTAATTTTTTTTCTGTTCTATTACATTAATTACCTTGCACCCCCTTAAATTTAGTAGTCCAGACCCTCAGGTTGGAAACCCCAGGCTCAGATCACGTGGATAATCATTCTGACTACCATGTTCCTGCCCCATCTGGCTTTTTGATAGGCTACATGAAAACGCGTAACACAAGTGAACAAACACATATCACATATATGACCATTCCTGTACACTGGGCATGCACATGGTGGTGTAAACACGAAGCAGATTGACAACTCTGCAGCTGGTTGCTTAGTTACAGAAAATACTAGAAAGATGTGGAAAAGTAAGACCAGACAATCCTTTGCTTGGACCGACAACGAGGTGGAACTGTACTGAAAGTAACACAAATATAAGACAGTCAAGGTAGCAGAAAATAGAATGGGAGTCATTGCAAAGCAAATATGTTGACATATTGGAGCAGTACCAGGAGTATTATCCATCGCCAGGGGAAGCCATGGCAATTGGAAAGGAGTTGCCACACAAGAAGGATGAAATCATAAAATGGATGTAGACTAAGTGATAATGTTTTGGCGTGACCTGTCATGAATGATAAAAAACAATCAGGAAGTAAACGTGCGTCTATGTGCAATCATTTTGTTTCTCTGTTTTTTGCCCGTCCAGACTAAAATGCAACCCCGGAGTTTTCAAATTAAAACAGCGTTTTCAAAAGTCTCCATTTTTAGTGGTTCCAAAATGTCAGAGTAGTGTGGACGTTATGTGTAAACGTAGCAATGGTGATGTGTTTTATAGCAAAAATGTATTAGTGTGGGTGTAGCCCACTGTTGCTGTGTTCTCAGATCTGAACAATTAACTTGACAAGTATAGTGTTATCATACGGCAACTAATAAATATGATGACCAAAACTTAAAAAAAAAAAACAGCCAAGTTTAAATAAACTGAGTTATCATTTAATGTACTTCTACAGTGACTTCCACAGACAGAAAGAAAGTACTCACCTGCTACACATGCATACACCCAAGCATAACAACAAGCAAGAGATGTAGCTGCCCATGGTGCCTCATCTCCAGCTGGACAGAGCTGAGTGTCAGCTGTGGGGCAGAGCATAACACCCCCCCCCCCTCATACATACACACACATACACACACACACATACACACACACAAAGTACTGGCTCTATCCCGCTGCACCAGCCTTTTGTCTCTTTTCACATTGCTCCTAAAAAAAGCGTCCGTACACCGACATTTCCCCCACTTCTTAAATCCTCTGCTCTGGGAGAACTTAATGACAGCAGATGCAGTGTCTGAGAAAGAGCGAGGGTTTGTGCATGGCCCTAGAGTTCATTGTTTCAAGCTACCAATAAAGGGTTAAGTGGGATTTAGAGCCCCTTCAAGGCTAAAGACCAAAGAAAGCTCCTTTTCTAATGCCACAGAGCTATTCACTTGCACCTCCAGTGCCTCACTAGGAAGCAGTGCTATGACAAACAGTGTGCTAATCCCAGGATCTATCCTATTATAGTACCACCCGAGGCTGGGTTTAAAATTCTAATGTGTAAATCTCATTCCACAGTGATATCATCTCCTTAAAACACAGCATTAATATCATAATTTAATATAATATAATGGTCAAAAGGCACTGCAAAAACTAATGTGACATTATTAACATTGATTTTCACTCACAAAGCATCATGGGAATTAGCAGATATGTTTACTTGCACTTGACAACAACCGCTCACAATAGGCATCATCTCACCATCTGACAGACAAATCTAATAATTGCCTCTCATACAGTGTCTAGTTTCTGGAGCTTGTAAAATACCCCCTTCCCCCGCCCCGTGGCCCATTACGGCTTATTATGTGCCCATTATACACCTGGTGACCTCTGACCTCGTCAGCACTGTGCCCTGCTAATCAGCTCCCCGGGGACATGAGCAGACGGACAGACGGGTAAGGCAGCATGGGTGCATTCAAGTTCTTCACACTGAGCAAACCCAGCAAGACTACATGTCACTGTATTCAGGTTCAAAGCTTCCATCTCTGATTAATACTGTCCAGAGTTTTTAAATGTTTTTATAAAATCAGATATTTGTAAAATGGTATGAGTCCATGAAGGGCCATCTATTCCTGCTTGTATGGAAATCAAAAATTTAGAAATTGTAAACCAGCTTTTACCAAACAGCAAAGTGGGATGACTAGGAATCCGGGAAAATGAATGAATCATCAGTGTAACTTAACCTCACATGAATTCAATAGCTTTTTGACAACAGGGACTAACGTCATCATTTCACAGAGCCAATTCTGTCACTGTGGTAAGTTCTACTGCTGTTTTCACTGTTTTGTTCAGTTCAGAACAAAACTATGCATTACGCCTAATAGGCACTGTTTAGAAAACATATTACTTGTGCATATTACAAGAATAACAACATACACATTACTATTTCAAAAATACTTCTAAAAATGAGCAAGTTTTTTTAGACAGTTTGTAAATTTAATAAATGGTTGTTAGCCTACTTCTATAGGTCAATGATGTACTACGAGTCTTGAAGGCAATATGACTAATCAAATTAAACTGGTGCTCCATGCAATGAGTAGGTTACTGACTACAGTTGCATGCAGGTAATTAGTTCATGTCATACCCTTTACATTGTGGTACCTCTGCTTTAAAAGGGGCACTACACGGACTTTCTCTACATATCAACATCAATTTACTCATCATGAGGAGTGTTACACCTCCGAACAGTTGTACAAAGTAGAAGACTTAATACATGTGTTTGGATATAAGTCTGTAACAGCTGTATGTAAGCCTATAAAGTAGACTCTGGAGGAACTTTGTAGGGGTGGGAATCACCAGATCCATGATACCAAATTATCCCGATACTTAAATCACGATACAATATTATTGCGATTTTAAATATGTTGCGATATGCTGAGTATTGCGATAAAATATATTGCAATATATTACCTTTGTCAACATCTATTCTACAGTAATTTTTTTTGCAGCAGCAAAATGTATCGAGCCGACTGAAAAAGCAATTGATTATATTGTTCTTGTAGGCTACCTAAAGTTTAATTTGTATTTGCAATATACTTGGCACTGTGTGATGATACGTTATTGTCACACAAAAATATCGTGATACTGTGCTGTATCCTATATTTTCCCTCAACCCTGGGACTCTGTCTAGTCTGACAACAAAAACCCTGATGGTTTGGGGTGAAACAATACATCAGTCTGGATCAGCATGTCAGTTTAATAGACAATGATCCAATATTATCAATGCAAAGTGAAGGCATCAATACAAATCATCATTTTTAAGGTACACCTTTACATCAGCAAATATTGTATCATTGTCCAAAGAATCAGTATAATATCACATCATGATATAACTTGTGGTTTAGACCCTATTGATGATGCAATCAGAGTTAGGACTAAAATGTAAGGTTTCTTTTCCAAATTATGGATGCATTTAATGTTTCTCACAAACACACTGTGTCTGTCTTTGAGGCCTGATAAATGTGTCAAGAGCATTTCCTTAAAAATAGAGAAAAAAAAACATCTGCAGACCCATTTTGGGCTGAATTTGAGACCTTCATCGTTTATATTACATTGTTTACTTGCTAGAAGTCCCCTTTCCTCCCTTTACTGGTGCACTGCTACAAATCAGCGTCCCACTCCTGAAGACATTGCATTGTTAAAAGATACGGGCATTTACCAGAAAAGGAGGTGTTTTTGTCAGTCGATATTAGAGGAGTCAGAAAACAAATTAAAAAGAAGTTTTACATTGTCTTACTTGGTACATTTCTAGTGGAGGAACTCACTCTAACAAGAAAGAGTCCTCATTTTTGTGGATATCCCTTCAGGCTCCCTGACCTCCCCTGAAGACACTGGAGCCTCATAAACAAATCCCATTCAAATAAAAGTGCACTTCGTCAAGGTTACTACGAGCTCACAACAACCAGTTCTTATGTCCTCCAGGTGTAGGTTGCTGAATTGTGCTGAGGTATTATCATTATAACACATTACTGACCGGCCTTCCCTAATGAGCTCATATCTAAAACTGCTAAATACCCTCAATTTGAACCCTTGTAGACTTAAATATTTAGGTTAAGCCTGAGGCTAAGTTGCATGCTGCAGAGGAGATTTCACTTAAGCCTATTTGATTTCACATTTTTATTTTTTCAGAGGCTGTAGCCTAATTTACATCAGATACAGCATCCAGTGTCCTGATTCATTTTTAATTGCTTCGTTTAATCTTGTTTTCAGGCATCTTTCATGAAAACTTGGTTGCACTGAATCCATCAAGAGTCCATAACAAAGCCCTTAAAAATGGTGATGCATTTTGTAAGAATATTATGCTGTAACATCAGTACTTCCCTACTGGGGAATTATGTTACTATAATGAGATAACAGAGGGGATGTCTTGGCAAGGGTATTCAACAGTGAGCAGCACATACACTTAAATACAGCAGATTTCTTAAGGGATGTCTGAGAAAGCATTTCAACTCAGATTTTAACTATATCTTATCTTATCCTGGATTCAGACCTTCATTTCAGTAGTCACATTATATCAATCACAAAATCAGCCTTCTACCATTGCTAAAATATCACATGATTCAGTGACTTGATGTCTAACCATTATCTAGAGGAACTTGTACATGCTTTTATCAGTAACAGACTAGACTACAGCAATGGACTGTTCACAGGTCTGCCTGAGACAACAATCAGACAGCTTCAGCTGATCTAGGATCCAACTGCCAGGGTTGTAACAAAGACCAGAGAGGCTCAGCATATAACTCAACTTCTCAGATCACTACATTGGCTATCAGTTTCTAACAGAATCAACATCAAAATTCTATTGCTTGACCATAATTCACTAACTGGTGTAAGTCCAAGATACTTATCAGATCTTCTCACCCTGTATAAACCTCGCAGACCTCTCAGGTGGGCTGGTTCTGGATTACTAGTTATTTCCAGAATAAAAACTAAACATGGTGATGGTCCTTTTAGGTCCTGTGCTGCCATATGTGGAACAAACTGTCAGAAAAGCTGAGGCGCGAGACAATGCTGAGCACTTTCAAATCAAAGCTGAAGAACTATCTTCTCATCACTGCTTTTCATCAATTCTCTTTTGAATCCATTTTTATTTTTTGTTTGCTTTTCATTCTATGAACCTTTGATTGTTTGTCTTGTTGTGGGTTTTTCTCTGTGTGCTTTTGCCTGTTGTTTCTATTCTATGTGCCCCTGATTGCTTGCTTTTCTGTTTTTTATCATTTGTTTCTTGTGCTTTTACCTGTGTAATCTTTAAAGCACTTTTGTTTGCCTTTGGTATGAAATGTGCCATATAATTAAATTTGCCTTACCTTGCCTAAAAGATGACAAACCTAATGTAATAGGTATGACAAACCCAACGAGGATTACAGGGATTTTTAATCGTACAGGTCACAGAGACGCCCACCCCAAGTTTGGAAGGAATGCCTCAAGTGAAGACAAGTGACTGTAAGCTCAGCATTTAGCTACAGCCAGGCTGTAAAGTTAATATAATACGACGATATTGTGTTTATCGCCGTAACTTGGAGTAAGGGGGTTACGACGAGGCACTCCAGAAACAGTGGTTTAGTGACTATAATAACAATTACATTTATGTTAAGTTTGCAATAAATTTACCAGAGCAAGCTAACAAGAAGCTATAAGTTAAATAAAAGTTACTGTGGGAGCTAACTAGCTTACATTATGGGAATATTGCAGTGATTTCTGTCGAGGTCGGGACGTAATACAAGTCAGCAGAGTCCCAACACAGAGCGCGTCACCTCCACTCACTGTAACATTACGCAGTACAAAAACAAGCCGTGTAAACCCTGATATTTCAGAGATAAACTCGAAAAAATAAGCAGCATGAATAACGGACACTTACCTCGAAGAGAAACTGTCACACAGGTGTCGGTCCGGACGGAGACGGTGTTAGCTAGTTCCGACGGTCTCGTGAGCGCACGTTGTTAGAGAGGGAACTACAAAGTGAAAACACACGGCCGCTGCTGCCGCCTCCCTCTCTGTCCGATTAGCATGTCAACACAGCCGCTGACAGACTCTGTCAATACGGTGCAACGACAGGAAGAAGACACAGTCCAGCTACAGTCCAACTTTCCCCTCAAATCAATGAATTTCGGTTCAAAAACATTCCCCCCTTCTGACCCTTGGCAGCGGAGCCGAGGAACTATTTGCCCCACATAAACGTCTTGTTTCTCCACTAGTCTACAAGCAATGTAATTTTCCAGCCATTACACAGGTGACACAAGTGTAGCTCACATTTGATTTGAACAATTAGAATGAAGCCAGTGATTTAATATTGCACCTACATGAACATTAAACACCTGCAAGAGAAAGATTTTAAAAATAATAGTCAAACTTGATGCAGCAGACTCCATGATAAGTCTAACTTTTAGTCCCTACAGGCATGGGCGGATTATAACACAATGGGCCCCTGGGCACAGATATGCAAAAGGCTCCACCACCTCTCCAAGGAGCAAAACACAGACTTTGTGGCAGTTTTGCCTCTTTTTTCTTGTTGTTTTGCATCTCTTTGTAGTCATTTTGTTACTCTATGGTATCATTTTGAGCCTTTTTTTCTTTAATTTTGTGTCTGCTTGTAGTAATTTTGTGTCTCTAACTAGCCCCTTTTACACTGCCTTTTCATGGTGGGAACTGCACACCACTATACTGTCTCACTGTTCTGTATAAAAGGTACAAATGCAGAATGGGGGGGCAGAGTTGCCTCGCCTTTAAGCTGCCATCAGAGGTAGTAACAACACCAAAACACATCCATACAAAAAAGGGATAGCCAGCAGGATGGGATCATTGGTGGCACAGGTGGACAATGTGTTATGCGTGCAACCCAGGTAGGAGACACAAAAAATATTTGATAGCAGTTGGCAGCTGACCCAAAGAACAGGGGCTAAAAATGTGCACAAACTGGGAAAACAGTAAGGTCTCCTTGCCCTCTGTGCAGATAACAAGATCAGCCGCCATATAACAGAGATAGTAAATGATTGTTATTGCCATGTTATGCCATTGTTATTGTTTAGAAAGCGCTGCAGACGCGTATGTTATATGTCACATTAGAGGCCAGTGCTGTCAGGTTACATGTTGCGCCCGTCACACCTCTTTTGATTCCATGATGCCGGCATGCTATCAAAAATCACACATTGAAGCAGTTTGATGCCGCCATTGTTTTATTCTGTGTGAAAATGCAAAGGCAGCATGAAGAGGGGACTTAGTATCGGCCCTGTAGCTTGATCTATGTGTAAAAAGGGCTTTTGTGGTTGTTTTGCCCTTCTTTGTAGTTATTTTGTGTCTCATTGAAGTTCCTATGCTTGTCTTTGTGGTCTTTTTGTGTCACTTTTTTGGTCATTTTGAGTCTGTTCCTGGTCAGTACGTGTTAATTTGAGTGATATTTTGCAGGTGGAGACCAGGAGGGGCCCCCTGACACAGTAATCCATCTATGCCTGTGGGCCAAGGTAAAAAATACTGGATCCCACCAGTCCCACAGAATTTCATAGTAGTTCATAGTGTTGAGTCCTATATGTGTTTTTTTCCCAATTGTTTTCTGTAGCTGCACCCATGTATAATTTACCTGAATACTGGTACTTAACTTAGTCACTTTTCCAGAGCACACTGTCGACTCAAAACCTTAGAGTTAGTGTGTGATATAAAATTTGGACACAGCTCATCTTTAAAACTCCCCACGTTTAGTTTATAACCTATACTTTCCATTACAAATTTGTAGTCTCCCTGCCCGAGCTTAGATAACCCCTGATAACCTGATGACATCATCTGGGTTATTTTCCCAGACCTTTTAAAAGCTCCCCTACAGCTACAGAAGACTTCAAACGTCTGGCTGAGGCATATTCCTTCTGACCAGTAAACTAATCTTATTGTGTAAAACTGGTGCAATCCTAAACTAACTTTAAACACTGCATTGCTGATATTGTATTACAGGCTACATCATGTGCTTTTAAATTTTCATTTGTGTTGTGCTTCTTTTGTGTAAAAGTATGGTATGATCTGACCTGCGAGTTAATTTTAAAAAAGCTTTGCTTAAAAAAAAAAAAAGCACTATAGTGACTTTAAGATGGCTTTCACACAAACCTATTTCCAAGAAAGACACCAGTACTCCCATTTTGAATAATCCTTGCTCAGAAACTGCAACAAATCCCAATCTGAGACCTGGAGGCAAATCTAGGTTTGTTCCATTTGACTGTTCAACATTGCTGTTCATGCCAAATTCCTGCACCACTGGCACTCTACATTCTGCTGTTTTTAGAGTGTTTCCATCAGTATCTGAAAGTGTATCTTTCTCTTTTAAGCAATACCAGAATTTCTTTTAACTTGCTGCTGTCAGTCATGTGGATTTTTCAAACAATGGATGCATTTAATTTACTGGTAGTACCTCTGAGATATTGTCAGATATTGCAATTGTAAAAGGTCTTCCTTATACAAGGATGGCAACATCGTAGCAAGTCCCTGTGTCTTACCCATTCTCCATCTACAGTACTGGCCCCCAAGCCATGGAGACCAGAGAGGGGCCCCATAAGGAAAATGGGTGTGTCTGCAGCAGCCTAGATGTGTCATTCCTCTTCTCTTTGTGCTCTTCTTCACATGCTGTCAACCTAAGACAGTATTTCCAAAGAATGGAAGTAGATATTGGAGAAGCGTGGATTGTGTGCAGTGAAACTGTTAGTTCATGAATCTCTGGTGATCCTTCTGCTGATATCAACACACTTTCTTCAGCTTTATTGAAACATCCACTGAGTCAGAGGAATGGGAGCTGATCCAAATCGTGTTGCGCTAACCTGAGGGCTTCTTGTGAACTATTCATAATTCAAAGAGCTCAGCCTTACACATTCTAATTGCTCCCAGTGTTGATTTCACAGTGAGGGGATAAAGCAAAGATTGAAAGATAGTCACATGTCGAGGAAGTGGGGTTCTGAGAATAAACATATTTAATAGATTTGTTGAAATGGAATGTGTCTGTAAGTTTCAACATTGCTGCGATTACCATATGGTTAGGTTTAGGCACAAAACCACATGGTTATGGTTTGGAAAAGATCATGTTTTGGCTTAAAATACGCACTTTTGGTGGCACTAACCTGGCTGGAAATACAGCAATGTCTTGGTATAAAACAACTGTTTTTCAAGGCACTATTCTTTGTGGAAACACAATGACGGTTTGATACAAAACACCTATGTTTGTTGACTAAAAGGCCACTGATAACACAGTGATGGGTCACTAAAAAACAATTTGAACCATGGTCTGCAGTGGTCTGCAGTTTGGAAGGTGTCTTGCCTCAGTGACACGGCATCCACGATCCCCTCCACCTTGAGATATAACTCATATGAAATGTATAAATGTAACGTGTGTAATTTGTGGTTGGCAGAAATGTACCATGGCGGCTGTGCTGTAAGGTAACAGGATGGTGGCACACACAGGTTAGTCCTTTTCTACGGCACAGCTGTCCATTTCTGTTTCAAACACACAAAATCACTGCTGAAAGCTGTGGCAAGAAAAAAAACAACTGAAATGCAAGGAGGAGGAGGAGGAGGAGGAGAAGGAGGAGCAGAGTGTCTGTGTGATTCACTCCCACAGATTTTAGAGCAAAGACCACTGAAACCTGAACAGTGTAGTCTTTCAACCTGGAGCTCCGACATAAAGCCCTGAGTGATTTGTCAGCTGATGTCAGAGGCTTTAGTTCAGTCACACTAACCTTGCTGAGGTAAATGTGCTTTTCTTGTCCACTTCACAGGCCCTGACCTTTGATACTCAGCAGGGAGCTACTCACCAAAAGCACTAAAGACATTCTTATTTCTCTTGTCTCAAATTCTAGAGCAGGAATCTGATCCTACATTACCTCATAATCTTCTGCTTTGACTCTTGAATTTTGCCAGAGGAAACTTTTGCCATGAGGGTAAATACCTTCAACCTCTCTGGAATTTGATACATGGTGTTATCTATACTGTTGGTCAATAGCGCTCTCTCGCAAGTTTAGATAAAGCTTGAAACATGAGGAAGACAAACAGCTGCATATTGTCATTCTTTATTTTGCTGTTTCTCCTAAACTAGCAGTACAAACAATGCTGAGGTTTATTATTTACTATACTTTGAATTCAAGTGACACTGAATGTGAATGCCAGTGGAATCAGGAATGTTGGATACTGAAATGTGGGCCAAACACAACCAACCAAAGGGCATTTACATTAAGATGTTTTTCCCACTGGTTAGCAGTTTTAAAATTAGCTTTGTCATTTGCAAACATGCAAAAATCAAAATCAATTATTAGAATGACTAAAAGACATAAAAAACATATAAAACACAACATTAACATACATATTATTACCTGATGATAAGCAAATTGTTGCCCATATTCACATTTGGCACCGTGTGTGTGTGTGTGTGTGTGTGTGTGTGTGTGTGTGTGTGTGTGTGTGTGTGTGTGTGTGTGTTTGTGAGGCAGTCACAAACTTTACAGCTGTGTATAGGGCTGGGTAATATTTTGATATACTGATTTTGTGGTATGAGACTAAATATTGTCTTAGAGTTTGGATATCATAATACCACCACCAATTCAGTAAAATGATGTAATTTTCTGAACTAGCCACACTGTTCTTGGTGCTCTATCATATCCACATTACTGATTACCAATCATCAAAAATCTTATTGTGTAAATATTTTATAATACAATATCGCCACAAGGTATTGCAAGGAGTTTGAAGATGGGTGTGGTAAGTGCAAGGGCACCGGAAGTAGAGGGTTAGGAAGTAGAGAGGGGGCCATAGCTCCCCCAACTTTTCACCCCTGACTGATGAAACTTTACAGGTGTATGATTGAGATCAAAATGAAGGCCATGTCTGAAGACAGGTTGGGTCCTAGCAAGGGCACCAGAAATAGGGGAGTAAGGAATTAGTTAGAAGCTACTTGTGCATGCTATTGTGCATGTATTGTCTTGACACAAATAGAGACTTGACTTTGGACAACATTAACATACATATTACCCAACAATCATCATGGCATATCTGACAAAAATATCACAGAAAGTAAGAAATTAATCACTTTAATAGTATATTTATAGATTTTATAGCTCATATAGAAAAAAACATACAGCTTTGTTTTAGATAGCTACTGACTATTTAAAAAAAAAAAAAGAAGCAAACCATGGCACAGAGGGGTTTGCCTTTTCATATATAGTAAATTAATAATATTCTTTTTTTTAAAGATGTTTTATCTTTGAACGCGGGTATTTTTCAAAGGTGGCAATCTGAATCACTTGCAAGGACCCACTCTCTCAACCACTGGGGCCCCTGGGCCCCTCCACCACCAGGGGGCCCAGTGCATTGCACTGCCTACACTGTCTATATTTACACCTCTGCCCCTGATCCACATTTGGTTGCAGATTGCTGTATCTCTGCTGGAGCGATCCTATTGCAAGATGGTCTCTAGTTTGTAGCTGTGTTTGTGTGCACCTGAAGAATGTAGGGCCAGTATTCACTCTCATTTTGCTCTGTTTTGGTCTCCACCAACACCTGATGGAAATATCTCTTAAGCTGTTAAACGCTCCTAAATCCTCAACCCTTGAGCTCAGCTAGTTGCAAATTTCGTTTGTTTTTTGAAAGGGTAGTGTGCTATGGCATTATCATACCTTTTTACTGAAAAAAAGCTGGAAACTTTGTCGATGAGAGCTGAGTTTGTGGGCCAGAAAGCCATAACAATGAAATGCTCCTTAGATCTGAATGAACAGCAGAGTTGGGGATAATTCTCTGAAGGTTCATCACTGCAAGTGACACCTCTCAGATCATGACCAGCTATTTCATCCACTGGTAATATCAACATATTGATTTGTGCAGCTTTAGAAAATAATCGTCGAAGCATTTGTAGTTTCTACAACATAAAAGTGTAAGACTAATAAAAGTTTAAAGGCTAAATACACAGTTAAATTATGATTTAAAGCAAAATTTAGAGCAAAATTATTTAAAATGTCTGAAAAAGTTAATTCCAGAATGACTTGTTGGTTGGTGTGTGCAGGTCCCTGTTGGCTCCTTAGTATGCTGTTGCCTGGGGCCAGTTATGTCTGCATGAGAGGTTCCATAAATCTGACAGAGCTGTATTTTCTCTTTGAGCAGCACCATGTTATCAAGACAGCAGATTTTCTGAGCGAGCCTGTTTGTCAATGCCCACCAGACAGTTGTTTACCTGATAGTATGCAAACTATGAAATACTGCAGCTAAAATAAGTAGATCAATGTTTCTGATGCAATCATGAGAAACAAATGCATAACAGAATTCACAAAGTTGTAAATTACCTGACTTAACTTGGGATCGTACCACAATAGTATCAGCTGGAAGAAGTTTGGTAACCACATAGTGCCATCGTGTGGTCAGATGAGTGAATAACACCATTAAAATATTTTTAGATACAATGATCTTGCCTGTCTTTTCTTCAGCAGATGGACTTCTTTTGCTTCAGTAGTTAATAACACCCAAGTTAAACAAATTGCTTATTCAACATATTTAGGAATTTATGTGGATGATACCATATTCTTAAGTATGCATATAGATTACATCTGCAGCAAAGTAAAAAAAAATTAAAATACAAGCATTCCTTTTCTTTGAGGACTGAGGTCATGTGAAACAATGGACGTATTTTGTTATTATTTTATATTTTACTAGTCTTTAATACCTTGCAGTATATGTTCATCGCAAGGTACAACTGTATTTCTGCTCAGGGTAAAACTAGATTTTCAAGATTGGTGCAAATATCTTCAAATATTTTTGGTTTAGCACTAGACTCAAGGTCTCTGCCCTCCAATATTAAATGAATGAAACACAGTAAGTATGTTTTTTGACATTGAACAATAAGCACTGACTTGATTTCCCTTCAACTGGAAGCTTTTTTTTCTGCACTACATTTCAGAGGCAAACCTGTACTTGTCATTCCCCTACATTTATCCAACAGCTATAGTTACTGATTACTAGTGATGGCCAAATGGAGCCTCATGAAGCATTTTCTTTATTTTCTGAGCCCATTAGATGGCACTCTTGGTTTAAAGAGAGAGGCTCAAAGAACAACAATTCAGTGTGCTTTCAACCTTTTGTTGAACAAAAACTGCCATCTAGTGGGATCAGAAAATAAAGAAAATGTTTCATGAGGCTTCATAAGACTTCATTTGGCCATCGCTACTGATTACTTAATAGATTATGATTGTACATACAAAATACATGGTTGTAAAGGCTCAGGTAAAACAGGTTTGAACCCAAAACCATGACTCTGAGACCAGGCCGGTAAGAAAAAAGTCCAAGTTTATTTGGCAAACAGCTAAAAGTCAAAACTACGCAGGCAGGAGAGACGACGCAAACTTATCCAATAGGGGATCAGGCAAGCGAGCACATGTCCAAAAGGCAGGCAGGAGGTCACAACAGGCTGAACTTAGGCAGGCAAAGAAAACAGCTGTAACACAAGGCCAAAAGCATCTGGCAGAGAATGAATGGAAGTGGGCTGATGGAGAAGTGGGAACAGGTGGGCAAGGAAGGTCAGGTGATGGGGGATTGTGGGAACACAGGGGTTACTGCAGGGCATGTAGGAGTGGCAGGATCTGAATTGACAGGACAGTTAGTACATGGCAGGGGAAAAAAGCAGACAAAGAATTGTGAGACTAGGACTTGGGTGACATTTTATCAGTGCAGTAATTATAACATATGATACACTGATGAAAATTAAATTACCCAACTGAACATTAAGTAGTTCAAATCAGCTCCACTGTGACATATATTAAAACAATGCTTCCTGATGCATCAGTAATGATAATGATAGAACACTGAAACAGGCCATTGTGTATGATAAGTACTTAAACTTTTGATACTTAAAGAAACTCTATGTGATACTCAGAGTGTTCCTATAATTCCAAGGTTGTCTGCACATGGCTCTCAACATGGAGGTGGTCTGGCCAGCAGCTTGCAGAGTTATGGTGCTACCAGCAAGAACATCACTAACCACGGTAACAATGCTGACAAAGCTAATGGTGTTAACCTAAGTGGGGACCTGATAACGCTGACAGCAGCTGACATAGTATAAAGAGAGAAAAAAATCAGAGTAGGGTGGGAGATGAATGGGTCAAACAGACACAGAACTTTTTCCCAGAAGACCGCAGGTCGTGTACCATGTGAAACCAGATGTCAGTGCTGTTTAAACACAACATTACACAATTTCTGTAAGGTCCTTGTGCACTGACCAGGACCCGAGGAAGTTCTCCAGGCTTCAAAGCCAATTTTCAGAGTGCCCAAACAGTGGTATTGCAATTTCCAGGGTCCATTACGTGATGCCCTGCAGCCCAAAAAGACTTTTTCCCATTGACTTACATGGCAAAAGAGACGTCTGTATAGCGTTACAATTCACACAAAACCTGTTTGTTTGTGACTTGTTTGTTTCAGGATTTGATCCATTCGATCCAATAATATTTCAAAAGTCTTGAAAACCTGCAAAATTAGATAATTTTAATCCCATTCAAGTTAGTGGAGTCCTAAACTGGAAATTAGCTGTTCGGCCAATGGAAGTTAGTCACTCGGCTCCACTAAGCTGCCATTAAGTCTCTAGTGCGCCTGCTCTGTGGGTTGCACAGTGTGGAAGTAATGCCAACTATCCTGGATCATCCGAGTAATGTTATTCACGACATTTGAACCATTTTGGCTTCATGTGCCATTGAGCAACTCTCACAGGAATGAACGGGGCCCCTCATTCATTGCTGTATCCACTTCGCTTAATACAGCAATGGCACTGGTGTCACTCTTGTGTGACATTACATTGTTGTTACATACTTATTTTAACCCAAAACATAAGCTGTTTTTTGACATGTTTAAGTATACTTGTGCCTAAACTAGTGATGGCCAAATGAAGCCTCATGGTGCTTTTTGTTCAACAAAAGGTTGAAAGCACACTGAACTGCTGTTCTTTGAGCCTCTCTCTTTAAACCAATAGCGCCATCTAGTGGGCTCAGAAAAATGCTTCATGAGGCTTCATTTGGCTGTCCCTGGCCTAAACCTAACCATGACCATTTCATGACATTAACTATGTGTTACAATGTGTTTCAGCTGTGTGTTACAGAAAGACACTAAAGGGAACCCTTTGCATCGGCTTGAGATGCTGAGGGGTATGACAAAGCATCTGGTACTTGATGACCTGTGAATGACAACGGGATGGCTCTGAGTATCATATAAAGCTCCTTTAAGGTACAGCTGCTGATAATACTTTTACTTAAGTAATATTTTAAATGTAGCACTTTTATTAGTAATGGTTGCTACTTTTAATCAAGTAAAGGCTTTGAGTACTTTGTCCTGCACAGCATATGGGTGTTTTCAACTCCGAATGTCCATGAATTTAATCCTGATACTACTTACACTGCACTGCACTAACTGCACCTAACTCTGAAAACATTTACTTAGGGTGTTTACCTCAGACAGCTCTGCCCTAGATGGTGGGTAAGCTGTAGATAAATACATTCCACTTCATAAATTGTCCATGCGGTGGTGATGGAACATGAGCATCCTAGCTTAAATGTGGATCACAGTCATATGGCAAATTAGAAGACTCAGAATACAAAATGAATATCCAGAGCAGCCAAATTAGGGCCCCTCTAGTATTTTATTTTTTATTTTGTAAAATTGTCTTTAGCCTTTATTTATTCAGGGAATGTTGGCTCAACACATTAGCCAAAGGGCACTATGTAAACGATGTCAGATGAATAGTAACTGAGTCACTGACTTACTTTTTCTGAGCTGAAACACTGGAATCCAAACTGGCAACTCTTCAGTCACAAAATTATTTTTCAACCCACTGCTCTGATTTTCTTTTGGAGTACACAACCCTGAGGATACAACTCATAATCTGACATTCTGGATCATTTTAAAGTGCCGACAGAAGCCTTTCCACTGATAGATACACTGATGTTTGTTTTTATTGCATCAGTCCGCTGCATCTTCTCCTCAACTGTGTTTTCAGCACATGCAACAGTAAATGATTGGATGCTTGATGCGGAGTGACAGCTTCTTTCCCATTATGCTTTGTGCGTCACACATCGGCACACGCTCTCACACAGGCAGTCTGTATAATGTTACAGAAATGTATTTCTGCAGTCAACCATGGCCTTCCATCTTAAGATACACGCTTTCTTTTCCCCCTGACAATAGATTTCTTTAGATCTAAGTGGAATGTCAAGAAAGTGCTGTTTAGGGGAAAACAGAGAAATGACAAAGGTGCCCAGAGTAGGAAATTTCATCTGGTTATATAAATGATATACAGTTTGATCAAACTATTGATAGTGTTTGCTTTATCTGAATGATTAAATTAGAAGATGTTGCATTATTATACAACATTCTTTCAAACAGACTGTTTACATCTACAATTTTATGGATACTGAGCAAATTCAATCGCTGATGAGGTCCATGAGACACAGCTGAAAGCAGAGCAAGTCGACTCACTGTTGACATTGTTTTATCCATTATCTAAAAGGCTCACAACTTGGAAATGAGAACTTTATGATGTAAATGACAAAGATCTGGCAACTTTTCTGAGTTGTTTCTACTGACAGTGAAATAGTGACTGACTCATAGAATTTTTGACATTTTCCATCCCAATTACTGAATCTCAGTGTATGAACTTCAGATATATCACCATGTGCTCCAGAGTTATCATCACAAGAGTTCTATCTCTTTGGAAAAAGTACTACACTTGATCGCATGTGAATGTCAGGGTAGCTACTTATTCACATGTGATGTTTTAGATACACAGCTTTCACAGTAGGATGTACCTCAGTGCCTCAGTAAAACCAGCAGATGTCAGCAGATTGCCACATAGCATATAACACTATCGGCACCAGATATGATTGAGTTGTTTCAGTCTCTTGCAATGTCACTGATCTGACCTGTCAGAGAACTTCCTGTTCACATTTAATGCCATGTGTTACAGTGGCTATACATAAAACAATAAGTGTTTTTTTTTTTAATGTAGTTGTCAGTCACCATTGATGGATGGAGTTGACGCAATCGACAGCACTTTATCTAAGTCTGGAACGTTGGTCACGAGGTAGCTGTAGTTGGGGGTGATAGTAACCTCTGTTTTTTTTTAAAGAGATGGTCTCTGTGGTCGTGTACTGACTCCTGATTGATGACCATTTATCCATTCAGCACCTTAAAGCTGCGCAAGTGTCACTCATGGTGATAAACCTACAGAAGAGACTGACTTCCCAAGAAAAACAGCAGCTTTAGATATTCAAACAAGCACCCCAAAACAACATATATTTACACTGTGAAAAGTCCTTTAATGGCTGCAAGAATTATGTCTATATCTAAAAACCAAAGGCAGGATCCAACATAACAGATGGTCCAGGGCCAGTAGAGGTTTATGCAGTGGTCATGTGCGACGCGAGCGCACTTTATAAGATGTCATTGTTTTCAAGACACATGACTGCTGATATGCATTGTGATTCGCAATGCATATCAGGCACTAGGCACAATGCATAATGGGATGCACTCCTCACCCGCCTTAGCCTCTTACGGATACTCAAAAAAAATCTTCTGGACCAAAAGTTAAGAGCCTATGAGAAGAAAGAACAGCTTTTTCCTTTCATGGAAGCAACAATACTCCTCAGTGGTAAACAATGACTGTGGTATGTTTTGCACAGTTTTGTACATCAACATTACATCTGAATAACTAGAGGAAAACAACCAACTAGAAGAGAAACTTAACTGTTGTACATACTGTGCATAATGAATCACCAGAGTTAAAGAAAAAAGTTTTTTTTTTCATATTTTGGGGAAAACTGTTATGTTGGACACTGAACTGTGACAGCAACAAAGTCTACAGATGGATGAGGTCGTAGGTGGAAGAATGGGTCAAATAAAAGTCAGCCCTAAACATGAGAGCTCGCTGTTGGTTTTCTGTGTCAAACCAATGGTCAACTTTAGTTTATTTTAACCATGATGGCAGCTGTTCTCTGATTGCAACCATGCTGTTTCCCTAACCATACCAGTTTTTTTGTGCTGAAACCTAACCAAACCTAGACAACAGTGCTGTTGCTCCAATTAACCAACTGCACACTACCTGCCCAGCACTGATCTAATTTTTCTAAGGTCTCTTGGTGGAGACCAAAACTAAGCTTAGATTCATCTCATGTACAGAAACTCCAAATGAATGCTAATGCTGCTCAGTATCTGTTACAGGTGTAAATAGGCAACTGTTTGGTAATATTTTTGTTAGCACTGTCGCCTCACAGCAAGAGGGTTCCTAATACGAATCCAGGCAGCAGCCCTTCTGTGTGGAGTTTGCATGTTCTCCCCGTGTCAGCGTGGGTTTTCTCCGGGTACTCCGGCTTCCTCCCACAGTCCAATGACAAGCAGGTTGGGGATAGGTTAATTGGTGACTCTAAATTGTCTGTCTCTGTATGTTAGCCTGCATTAGTCTGGCGACCTGTCCAGGGTGTACCCTGCCTTGTGATCAATGACCAGTCCCCCCTGCGACCCTCAAGAGGATAGGTGGTTATGGAAATGAGTGATCTCAATTGATATTCTCATACACTTCCAATTATTATTATTACTATTATTATTAATAATAACAATAACAATAATAATAATAGTTGTCATTAGTTTTTTGAAGGTGTCCACAACATTATCGATTTCTGCCAGGAAAGAGACTTCCAAAAGGAGGGGGCCGCCACACTGAAGGCTCTTTCCTCAAAAGGCTGGTACGTGGGCTGGTGAGCAGACCCATGAAGGACCACAGATTCCAGGACAGGATATAGGGGTGGAGCAGGTCTGATAAGCCCTAGGGGGCAAGGGCATGGAGAGAATCGATCTTTCCTTATTGAAATAGCAGGAAGTGACATGACTAATGACCAAATTACACAAACCAACCTCTTTAACCAGCATGATGAAGGCAAAGTAGGGAAGTTCATTAACAACAAAACTACTGAGCAAGCACAAAACTAAATCAAGCTGTGATCAGTCTGCATGTCCACATTTAAGAGCATGCTGGCTGCAGCACTGGCTTGTATTCACACAGCAAGTTTTCAGTGCGAGTGAGGATAGAATTATGAATATAATCAAGGTTCTGAGGCCACGAGAGGAATAGTCTCACTAGATTTAAGCAGCAGTAAGACTTGATTTGCTCAGTGTCTTCAAAGCTGCATGTCCTCAGTTCCGGCAGTTTGTATTCCTGACAAACTCCAGCTGAGAGCAGAGTAAACTCTTGGACTCTACCCATAATTGAAGTGTCGTTCTGTTAAGTAAAGTCAGGCTACTTCCCACTGTGCACCATTAGCTTTTTTATTTGTCTAACAGGCTGTGAAAAAGATCTGACCCTAACAGCTGGATACAGGAGGGTCCTTTTGAAGCATGCTAACCAAAGTTGTTTCTGAGCCTCCTCTCATGTTCCCTTTGGACTTACACATTTATATTTCCAGATTAATTACAGCTTAAAAGAATACTTCAGTCTGTGGGGAAATATGTTTATTCACTTCAGAGTGACATGAGAATATCGGCCTCGTGTCTGTGTGGCAAATACAGAGGTGGAGCTAGGATGCGTTACTGTAGCTTAAGATGAAGACTGGAAGCAGAGGGAAAAGCTGGTTCTGTCTGAAGTTAAAAATCCACCTACCAACACCTCCAAAGCTCACTAATTAACAAGTCCTATCTTATTTGTTTAATCTTTACATTGGTATGAAAACCAACAGATTTTGGGGGGAGCTCCAGCTGTGCTAGGACTATTTCTTGAAAAACACCAGTTTGTCCATCCACTCAGTATTTCTGTGCAGCAGCTCTGGCTGAAGCGTATCACCAGATATGATCAGTGAGCACAGATTTTGACTTTGGTCTCCACACCTGTTCAGTAGTACCAAACTCGACAACCTCACTATGAGGACAGGAGTGATATTTTGCAAGAAATAGTTCCAGCACGCACAGTAACTCCCCCTAAGACCAGAAACATTTTTACATTTCTGTTGGTAAACAGATTAAACAAGTGAGATGCAATGTTTTAATTAGTGAGCTTTAGAGGTGTTGGTAGATGCATGTTTCTTTGACTTTCACAGAGCCAGGGTTAGCTGTTTTCCCCCTGCTTTCAGTCTCTAAGCTAGGCTAACCAGCTTCGTACTTAAAGCTGCACTAGTCAATATTTTTATTCATTCATTCATTTTCCGTAACCTCTTAGCCAGTTTTCGTAGTGGCCAAACTGTGGAAATGCATTTTCCGGGCATCATCACGAGCGAAAAAATACTTTTTCCCATTGACTTATTTTGTGAAAAGATGTCTGTAAATCAGTGGATACATTTTTTAAGCCTCACAACCCTCATAAAATTAGTCGTTTTACAATCAGGAAGTTATCAGTGCGCCTGGTAGAAGTTAGTCGCTCGGTCGTGCTTAGCTGCCTAAAGTCTTGGAAGTAGTGCCAATAATCCCTGGATCATCTGGGTAAGTTTATATGCAGCAGTTAAACCATTTTGGCTTCAAGCACCACTGAGCAACTCTCATAGGAATGAATAGGATACTGCGTGCAATGCTGCATCCAGTTCTCTTAATACATCCACGGAGCAGTCATGTCGTCCATCCTCATGATACAGTCTCTGGTACTGTGACATTGTCATTTTATAAGGTGATAATATGTCAGATGTTGTGTCAGCTGCTTTGCCAAAGTGGCCAAACATCCATCAATACAGCTTTAACACACAGAGGTGAGATTGGTATTGTACTCCTGATTTTCAGAAAGCAAGCAAACAAGTGTATTTGTTTTGTTGTTAAACTCTTCCTTTAAATTAGTTGTGTACTGAGTCCTTTGTTGACTTTGTCTATTAATTAAGTCAAAAACTTTTCAGAGAATGTTGCCATAATTAACAGTGAGCCCAAGAAATCCACGTCTTGAACTTTATAGTGAGCAATTAGTAGAATAGAAGGGATGTACAATTCAAAAAATATGTTACTGCAGATTTCCAGTGTGTTTTTATGCAGCAGTGTTCAAGATGGAACCTCTATCATATCAGCAGTGGTTTTCCACAGACTCCTGTCTATTGGCAAGCTGACACATTGCTGATTTGGTGTTTTCACCCTGTGCACCATAATCCTGCTGAAAACAGCATTCTGGGCCCATCAGTGGTCCTAAAATATTTAATGCTGTTGATTATCACTCTCATTAGTTTTGTATACCTACTAGTTGGGCAAGGGACAGTTAACTGAAATGGATTTTCTCACATATTCCCAGTCGCAAAGCAATGTTGTAAGCAACAAAGATGTTGACAGTCGTCATTTTTTACTGACACAGTGAAACATTCCACCTCAGTTACCCTGTTGATCAGGGTTAAGGTCAGGGAATCAAATAAGGGTTATTACCTCTGTAACCCAGGCATTTTTTAATGTCTGCTGAGTAATGATTTAAAAAAAAATTAGAGGAAAAAAAAAACTGGCCAAAACCCCTAATTCTGGGTCATGCTCAGTTCAAATCTGATCCCTCTCCTTCCTGTTGAAATCCAACCAAACTACCCAGAGGCATCGGCTTTGCACACACAGGGATTTGTTAAACTATTTATATCATGTTTCCTTTTTTTGGCTTTTCAAAGAAATGTGTGTAAATGTTTATTCATTATCCCAGACGCAACATATTACAAGGCACAGCGCAGACGTCCTTTTAGGACAATAAGTCCTCAAGGATCTGCCAG
This sequence comes from Cephalopholis sonnerati, assembly GCA_019142605.1. NCBI lineage: Eukaryota > Metazoa > Chordata > Actinopteri > Perciformes > Serranidae > Cephalopholis > Cephalopholis sonnerati. The sequence continues at coordinate 8,976,184 of JAGQAX010000009.1, read as the reverse complement.
TGGGTATAAACCACAGCCAGACATATTAGAGCATGAGTCAGTGTATTACCTTAAAGCAGCAGATGCATTAATAAACAACACAGACGAGAGTGTGGGATCAGTTGCCTTACTGCAGCAGTGTGTTTTTAAGTAGTGGTAGCATAGGCAAATCTGACGTGATTTGTTTATTTGGGGATTAGATGTGCCCAGAGTACTCTTTAAAATCTGGATTAAAGACAGATGTGCGTCATACCGGAAGATTGTGTCTGATACATTATTCTTGGAAGTTATGACTGGTTTCAGTAAAGCTGCTTCTTAGCCATTGCTGTCATTAGAAACCAGAGTAAAGGAGCTTGACTGCATTGTGGTCTGAGATATTTAAAGAAGCTGTATACGACATTCAGAAATTTAATATAGCAGCAACAACTATTTGCTATGTCAAGATATAGTGGAGTAATGGCACCCTGAGCACAGAATAAAGTCAAACTCTATCTATGTGTTTTGTAATCTTTCTTTCTCACCTTTATTTATTCAGGGAAGGCCAATTGAGAGCAAGCTCTCATTTCCAATCTGTCCAGTGTTATGGTCGACAGTCCAGCAGCGCATTCATTTCATTGCATGTAAGTCCGTGTCCCTGTGTATGCCACTGGCAGCCCATCACTGCCACTCTGCACTGTGCTTATGAGGTGGGTATGGGTATGAGTAAAAAACATAATTCACTCCATGTACAGTTGAACAAAATCATCTATGTATCAGACTGTAAACATGTTAATTTCTGCTCTAAAGTCTCAGTTACCTACACTCTGAGAACCCTGTGCAGACTATCCCGCCCTAGACCAGGCCCCCAGGGGCAGTGCTGGGCTTTGAAGCCAATCTGATGTGGTGGCCATACCGGGTCCGTCACATAATGCCATTGGGCCCAAAAAGGCTTTTTCTCACAGACTTCCTTTTTTTCATTCAGTCCTGATAACATTTCAAAAGTCTAGAAGAGCCACATTTTTTCCCCAGTCATTTTAGTTGAGGGCTGAACCAGAGGTTAGCTGGAGGTGCACTTTTTCTAGTGCACATCCTTTATGGGCCCCACAGTGCAGAAGATGTGGATAATTTAACATCCCAGAAGACAAACTTTTTTTGCTTCCTGCACCACTGAACAACTTTCAGAGGAATTAACAGGGCCCTACCTCAAACACTGTATCCACCTGTCTTTCTACATCCATGCCCCAGAATTATAAATATGCTCTGAATGTTACACACAACTCCCTTGAATTCTGTAGACTGGTGGTCCGATATTCTGTATCTTCAAAGCTGTAAATCAAGACAAATGTCAATGTGTGAAAGAAAGTCTTTATTTATGAAATTTGCTCTGAAAGCATTACATTCTGAACATTTTCTGAGGATGAAGGTAGAAGTGATGTTGGTTTGGAAGCTGATGGATCTGCAAGCGTGCTCGTCTTTCTTGTTTTGGTTTTGTTCTGAGAAACCATCGGACTTGCTGTAATCATGTTTCATTCCAAATGATATGCACCATTGAAATAAATAAACAGATTAATAAAAATCACATTTAATTTTGGCAAATGGTTGCTGCTATGAAGCTAAAGCGCATTAATTGTTACAGAAAAGATTATAAATCAGGGTGAGACCTTGGCTTTTAAAGAGCAGTTTGACATTTTTCGAAATGCCCCTTTTCACTTTCTTGCTGATAGTTAGATGAGAAGATCAATACCCCTCTCATATCTGTGCAATAGACCTGGAGAGCCAAGAGGTGATTGGACCAGCTTGGCACAAAGACTGGAAGCGGGGGGATACAGTCAGCCTAGCTCAGTTCGCGACCTGTGAATAACCTCACATTTGTTTGCCAAGTCTAATAGGTCTGCTATTGTTCTCACTGACGGCTGCTTTCCTTGGCTGGTTCCCTTCTGATTGGTTGGGGTAAAACTAATTAAAGAAACCCCCTTCCCAAACAGAAACAGCATATCAACAAAATGTCAAGCTGAATTAAATCAGTGAAACAAGATGGACAGGCCATCTCTCCTATGTTTCTTTCTTACACATCTGTTTGAGTACTGATTAAAGAAATGACATGCAACATAATTAGTAAGCTCTAGAGGTGTTGTTTTTTAAATCATGGACAGAGCAGGGCAAGCTGTTTCCCCCTGCTTTCAGCCTTTATGTTAAATTAAGCTGATCAACTTGGTCCTTAATGCTGCCTTCAAATGGAACTCGTGAGCTTATGGTTATGACATGGGAAGTAGTGTACATTCTACGCGTCACACACCGCTGCTAGACAATGACAGAGAGATGTCTGTAAATCAGCTGATACATTTATGAAGCACTACTGCCCACACGAAATGACTTGTTTCACTTCTGGGACTTAATCAATTCAGTCTGATAATATTTTGAAAGTCTAGAAAAGCCACAGAAGTAAATCATTTTATCCATATTCGAGTTAGAGGAGCGCTAAACCGTAAGTGTAGTCTCCAGTGAGCTTGCACTGTTGGTTCCAGGATGTGGCAGATCTGAATGATTTTACCACCCAGGAAGACAAACTTTTCCGGCTTCACGTACCACAAAGCAGCTTTCATAGAAATGAACTGGACCCCGCCTCCAACATTGCATCAATTTTTTTAATCTATACACCCATGGCCCACAAGCATCAGCCTGCTCTCACTCCTAACTTGTCAAGTATCACTGCTTTGTTAATGATTTTGGTGCCACATACTGATGTTAAGTGGCACCTTTCACGGTGGTATGATGCACACTGGGCATCACTACCCTTGTGGTATGACTTGTTTCACTATCGGGATTTGATCCATTTGGTCTAACAACATTCTCAAAGTCTAGAGGAGCTGCATGATTAAATCATTATTTATCGACAGAAGTTAATGGAGGGCTTAATCAGAAGGTAACCACTACTGCACTCACTCTATGGGCCCAACAATGCGGAACATCCAGATAGTTATACTCAGGAAGTTGAACTTTTTTGGCTTCATACGAATGAATGAGGCCCCACCTCCAATGCTGTATCCAGTTTTCTACACATATCCATGAAAAGATGAGGCTGTTAAAAATATAAACCTTTTCCTCATATAAAAACATACTTTAACATATCATCCGCAGAAAAATGAACTTCCATGGCCTCTGCCATTTCTGAAAATGTAAGCAAGCATGTCAAACTTGTGAACTCCAAGCTTTCATTTCCACGTCCAAGGTTATAAATACTACAAGAGAGGAGTGTTCTCATCAACTTTTCTTGTTAACAGGTTAATATGACCCCCATTTGAAGGCAGCATATAGTGCAAATACATGAAACTGATATAAATGTTGTCATCTAACTCTTGGCATAGTCAATAAGCTCATTTCCCAAAATGTCAAACTATTCCTTTAAAAAGTGAACATCTTTAAAGGTAGAATCTGCTTTTACAACACAAACTTGTAAACCAGTATTGTGGAATGAAACTGCAGCACTTGTGATGGGTGAAATCACACATCACAGCATAGCCAGCGGAGGAATAGCTTCTACTGTAGCTTAGGTACTATTTACCACCATGATTAAATGCTGGAATGGATGTAATTCTGCTTTGAGAGACCCCACAATAACTATGCAGTCACCCACAGTACTGAAACAAACAAATGAAAAAAAAAACTCAGCCATTAAATCCTGTTGGTGTATAAAAAAATGTTCACTTAAGGCGGTTCAAGTTGGTTACATCACTGGTAAAGCTTTCCATGTTGTTAAGTCCTTTCTGAGAAATATACATCTAAAAAGATACAGTATCTGCAGCATGCATCAAGCAGTTTCTGTACAAGCCCTGTTTCGTGCATCTTTGCCAACTTAAGGTATAATGGCACATGGATCCATTGCTGTGCTAAAAATAAATAAATGAAGAAATAGAATAAATCTAAATAAATTAATATCCCAGTGAATGAACAAGCTTTAAATATATAAATAAATAAAGACTTTGCTCAGCAACAGTGGTGTGTGGTGCTTTCAGACCCATACAGTAGCATTATCCTGTTTAGTCCAGGCTTTATGGGTTGTCTCAGTCTGGTTAATGCAGTAGTCCATGAGTAATACAGGGCAGCAGCATTTACTGTCACTTTAACTGAAATGTTGTCACTGTAGTAGGAGCGCCATTAAGGGAAGAAAGCCTGGTATTTAGCTCACTTACTGCCTCATTAGCCATCTGCTCTGGACACATTTAGTTATGTGACTCAGTCAGATCCAAAGGTTACAGAGGCAATAGCAGCCAAATTATCTGCTCTTATTAGTTTGACAGTTTGATCATGAAGATAGAGAGCTTCAGAGAAGAGAGTGGTATTTAGGGAAGTCTGGGCAGGGGCTGGTTGCACAAAGATTTGAATATGGCTCGGATCTGAGAGTCCAACTTCAGATGGATATATAAGTTCATCAGATGTGCAAAGCTTTCTTAACAATCTGAAAGCTCTGCCAATCAATGTATTCATGACACTGACACTTCATGAAACGGATATTTTTCTCCTTTTTCAAAGATAAAAAGAGATTAAAACACACGCTGTGTTGCCAAAAACCACATGAATGATGTTGTTCCATTTCTGCTGGATATGTAAATTGGCAACTGTTAGCCAAAACCAACTTTATAAGGTGGCAAGATGTCTGTGGTTTGTGTTGTTCAGCTTGCTGTGAAGATCCTCTGTAGCATTGTTCCAGAACTGTGAAACTAGTGTGTGCTCATTGACAGCTGTTTCCCCTGTTGATGAAACAATTGCTCATTCTGAGTTCTGTAGACGAGATTAAGAACGGGAGCATAATCTTCCCACATAACTAGCTACCTAGATACAATCATGAAAAACAGTGGCAGTGTGGATGAGATGAGTGCAGCTGTACAGGATGTTGTAAGTCAACTTACAGAAAGAACTACTCTTAAATCAGCATATTTCCCCACATCATGAAAAATGCTGCAAAAATGTTAAACTAAAACTTCAGAGATGAGCGTAGCAGAGAAACATGTTTCAATGGACAGGCATGAGAAAATAACATTGATGCTGAAGTTACTGGGGACCTTTTATGCTTATCTTCAGGTTTATACTTGTATTTTTTTGTTTCTACCGGGACATGTTTACATGCTTTGATGTGCAAAAAACCAGGCCAGTTCTGGCCCAGGCCATCGCCAAGGACGGCTTCGACACCATCAGCAAAGGCGCCGTGGAGATCCGCGGCGGAGTCATGATGGCGGTAGAAACTGTCATCAACGAGCTGAAAAATCCAACAAGCTGACAGTATTTTCCTCATATTGTCTGTGCTGGAACACCTGTATTCACCCTCTGTTTGAAACACTGCATTTTAGTGCCTGTCTCTTTATGTTGCCCTCCCGAAATAGCCCAAATTGCTCTGATTGGTCAGCATTTCTGGGTCTTCTATGTCTTGGCATCTCTGCCAAGCCCCCAGGAACAGTGCTGGGCTTTGAGGTCAATTTACATAGTGGCCAAACGTTAAATTACAATAACCAGACCGTCACATGATGCCATGAGGCCCAAAAAGACTTTTTCCCATAGACTTACATTAGGACTGCAGGACCCTGCAAAATGACTTAACCAGAAGGTAGCCGCTTGGCAGCTGAAAGACTCACTTGCCTCATGCCTGAAAGGCCTCATGCTGCAGAAGATCTGGGTATTTTTATACCGCGGAAATAGGCTTTGTTTGGCATGACACACTACTGATCGAAATTAATAGGATAAACAGGATCCCTCATCCAATGCTGTATCCAGTTCTCTTTATACATCCATGGTCTCTGTTCCAAATATGATTCAAAATTGAGAAGAAAAAGAAAGATTACAATTGCAACCAAGATTAAATTTTTCCTTGACGTCAGCATGTAGCTACATGTAGCGGCGTACTTGCAGCCAGAGAATCACTGTGACGGAGTGCAATGGCCAATAAACCAATAAAAGCTTCTTAGCCAAAATCTTAACAAGCGGACATGTTTCAGCAGGATTATGAACCAAAACTGCAGCAAAATTCACAACACTGGAAACCAAGATTGCATGTTTCACTGATGTTAGCATGTAGCTACATGTAGCAGTGTACTTGCAGCTGGGAAATCAATGTAACAGAGTATAATGGTACTTTCTACTGTGAAAAATCACCAATAAAGGCTTCTAAAACCAAAGCCTTCACATTAGGGCATGTTCCAGCAGGTATATGATCCGAAATCAGGGAGAATTAACCACCATCACTGATGTTAGCATATAGCTACATGTAGCAGTCTAGGCCAGGTAATGCAAACACTTGCAGTAGCATGCCTGAAGCAGATGACCATATAAAGTAATCCATCACAGGCTGACCTCAGCTCTTCTCCAAAGTAAAAAAAAAAACAACAAAAGACTGGAAACTGAATATTCAGAATGGGTTTAAGCCTGAGGTTTTTGCTCACAGTAATTAATTTTACATACTATAACCTCTTGATTTAAAACTTTGGCCAGGTTTAATATGAACATCCAACATTGTAACATTATATATATGACAGAAAATAAGGATAAGCATAATAGGTCCCCTTTAACATAAAAATAATATTGAAATAATTTTCAAAAGACAAGACCACAAAAGCATCAAAAACATGATAGCTGGTAGGCAATCACCTCTGTTTTGGACTGGGCATTTTATAACTAAGCAGAGCTGCTGAGTCAACACTGATATTGTTGCCATAGCCTTGGGTATACTGGATACCTTGTTAGGCTTAAAACCTGTCTGTTTTTATTTTTGTACAACTAGCATTAGACTGGTCTGGAAGCAAAACTTGTGCAACCAGCCCCATGAGGTTGATGGAGTATGATCGGGGTGAATATGAGCTTGTGATATAATTATGCAAAGAAGGAGAAGCTGTATAAGTGGTCCAGTCCAGCGGTGAAATGTGAGCCAGATTTGGAGATATTCACACCCAGAAGCATCTGATATTCTTTAGTTATCCTGCCAAACTTGGTCCATCCCCTACATGCAGATGCAGGATGGTAAAAACTGTATCTCTCTTCTCAGGTCAGCAAAAAGATTTTGCAGTTTTTTTCTTTCACTGCTACAGTTTAGGCTAAAATGCACACACTCAGCAGTACACACACCAGTAGATCAGGTTAAACAGGATATAGGCGCCAGGGAAGATCATGCGAGAGTAGGTGTCGATGGCATGGGTATTCTGGATAATCCGGAAGCCGCGGATGCCCTTCTTTTTGTTCCCTGTGGGCTCGTTGTCCAGCGAGAGATGCACCACCATTCGCTCCTGTTTTTCCGATGCATCCTCAGTCGCCATGGAGGCCCTTGTGTAGCCCGCCAGGCTGTTGGCGTCCGCCTCACTGTATGTTCCATCCAGCATCATGGTCCTGGTGTGGGACATGCCACAGGTGCAGGGGAGTGTCTGGGACTGGGCAAAAGAGAGGAAAGGAATCAAAACTAAGTAAGACATTAAGAGCACCATTGAGAGATGGACAGCATATCTGAAAAGGTTTCTGTACCTGTTCCCTAACTTTTTCTCGGAGCTTGCGGTCTTTACCGTCCCTCACCGTTGTCAGGTAGTTGACGGCAGCGTATTCAAGCACAGACAGGAAGACAAAGACAAAACTGACCCAGAGGTAAATATCCACAGCTTTGATGTAGGAGACCCTGGGCATGGAGGCGTTGACTCCAGTGATGATGGTGGACATGGTGAGCACTGTGGTTATACCTGGAGTACACAGAACACACAACCTTGTGTGAAATATGAGGAAAATTCATATCCATGTCACCTCTGTCTGTCCAGTGCAGAGATAGCTCTGGAACTTGTAGGGCAGAGACTGGAAACTGTTAGCCGTAACTTAGAACAAAAAGAATAGATAAGGAGGTCCCCAGACAAACAACAGGGATCAGATATTGGCCGTTAGGTATGCACATTCACAGCTCATTCATGTTTCTGTCTGGCTGCTGATTGACTCTTGTTGTTTAGAGCTGTACATAAACAGAAATATAAAACAGCAATTTATGGTTTTAAAGGGAGTTACAGCCTCAGTGTTGCCAACTTTACGACTTTCTTGCTAATCTTTTAAGATCCCTTTAGTGACTTTTAAAACAAAACGCACCTAGCCACCAATTTAGTGACTTTTGGGTCAAACTTTCCTCAACTCCTCACCCTTGAAGACAGTCACCAACCTCAATGTGCCTGTCACATGTCTGTGGCTCTCTGGACCGAGTGGTTTCAGTGAGAGGAAGGAGAGCAGAAGCATGTTCTGTCCATCAATGTTTTGATTAGCTGTAGAGGTGTTTTCAGATGTTTTTTTTTTAAATTCTATGCTAGCTGTTTAGCCCTGCTTCTGTGCATTATGCTTGGCTAGGCTAACCACGTCTTGGCCCCAGCTCTATACTTAATACAAACATGAGATTGTCTTTTTGCTGTCTTTCTGAAATAAGAGCATCAATGTCAAAGAAAAAAGCAACAACAAAAATCCGAATCGCCGAGATCTCGATTAACTGGATCTCAAATCCCCACCACATTTAAATGAAAATTGTTAAATCAGTTAATCCTAGTTTTAAACAGTTTTTAAATGTGTTTTTGTGTTGAATTGCTTTGTTTCTCTGTTTTGTGTTCATTATGTCTATTTTTACGTGAGGCACTCGGTGCTTTTAATGCCCTTATCGTAATGCACTTTGTGCTGCATTTTTTGTATAAGAGGTGCTATAAGAATAAATTTATTGTAATTACTATTATTATTATTATTATTATCATTGTGTAGCATATACTTTGAAACTTAACGTTTCAACAATACAAAACAATAATTCTTGGTTACGGTTTGAAAAAAAGATCATATTTTTTTACAGTCCCAGCTGGAAACACAGTGATGTCTGAGTAAGAAACTTTTGCTTTTCCTGGCACTTTTACTGCTGGAAACACAGTGATGTCTCAGTAAAAAATAAACACTTTTCATGCCATTATCCCTGCTAAAAATGCAGCGATATCTCGGTATAAAACAACAACTTTTAATGGATCGGTTCTTGTTGGAAATACAGCAATGTCTCAGTAAAAAACAACTGCTTTTCATGCCATAGCTGAAAATGCAGTCATGTGTTGGTATAAAACAACTGCTTTTCGTGGCAATACTCTCTCTGGAAATGCTGCAATGTCTCCTAAAAAAAATGCTTTTCATGGCACCAATCCCGCTGAAAACACACTGCTGATGTCTCAGCATAAACATATACTTTCAGTGACACAATGCCCACTGGAAAAGCATTGATGTCTCCTTAAAAAATATAGCTTTTTCTGGCACTATTCACAATGGAAATACAGTGATGTCTAGGCAAAAAGCAACAATTTTTTGTGCCACTATCACTGCGGAAAATGTAGTGATATCTCGGTATAAAACACTCTTCATGGCACTATTGTCACAGGAAACACAGCAATGTCTCAGTAAAAAACAACTGCTGTTTGTGCACTCTTTCCACTGGAAACACAGTGATATCTCAGTAAAAAAAAGACAACTGCTTTTTTAAGCCTCTATCCCACCTGAAAACATAACGCTCTTTCATAGAAACATTTTGCTTTTCATGGTACTATTGCTGCTGGAAAAACAGTGACAGGTTGCTACAAAGCAGCTGTGTTTAGGTGCCTAAAGAGCTACTGAAAACACAGCACCAAGCTACTTGGCAGGCATCTTGTCTAGTTGACTCACAATCCACTGTCCCCACCACCTCCCAGTGACAGTCAGCTCATATGCTACTGTATGTCACTTTAGAAAATTTAGTATGATAAGTGTGAAATGTGCAAATGTAATGTACCTGTGGTTTGCAGAAACATACAATGCTAACATTTACTTCTGGTGACTCGGCTGAAAATATTGAACTTTCCTTTAACAGTTTGATTCCCTCTGGAGGTTTCCTGTACTAACTGGGTTATGCTCTCAGGTTACAGGTGATGTGCTGCGGACACATATTAAATTTGAACAGGCAAGATGGTCACTGTGTTGCATATCTTCTTACCTAATGAGACTCTGGCAGGGACAGCCCTGCGGTCGATCCAAAAGGACACCCAGGACAGCATGACCATCAGTGTGGCTGGGAAGTAGGTCTGCAGCAGGAAAAAGAAGATGTGACGCCGCAGAGTGAAGTTGATGTACAGACGGTTGTACCAGCCTGGGGACAGGGAAGAGGTAAAATACAGTGACTGTTTGCAAATTGTTTTATGTGTCTGGAAACAGAAATGATGTGCTGAATTGCCACAATAAATACAGAGCCAGGTGAAATTAACTAATCTGCACAGGCATGATAAAAATCTGGATGAGCATATAAAACCAAACAAACAGTGAACAAACAAAACAACAGCTGAATACAAGAGATAACTGCATTGGATAGCTACATTATGACAGCAGAGCACAGAAAGGTAATGGCAGAATAACGATGTGAGGCAAATATAAGAAATATTCTAAAATAGGCCAATGGTGTGTTTTTTCACATCAGTGGTCGAGTTCCTGAGTCACAAAAACATTTCTCAGAGGAACAGCTTTTCTCTGGATACAGTGCTAATCTCATTGGTTGAGTAAAACCTCATTGAGCCAAGCCAAACAATTATTTTCAGAGCTTTAACTGAAAGCTGCACTCAGTCACAGCTTCCAGCTTTTACACTGACTAATTTCCTACCTTTAGTGGAACTATTTTCTACCTTTGGTAACTGTTGTCAGTGTTGTCTGGGGAGTAACCAGGACATTGTCTCTCTAAAGAAAAGTTGCTACTGACTACAAATGTTTGGTTAAAAAGACATTTATCTACATTATACATTACTTTGGGGTGGGGGCTAGGGCTGTCACGTTTTAGTTCACATTTGAATTATAAATAGAACATGGGAAAAAATAGATATTAAACCTTTAATACTCTGTGGACAAAAATGATCTGTGTGCAACAATTGTCCTGCTCCATTGTTCTATCAGTAAAGTAAGCTATTGTCCTAGCCAGGAACCAGACAAATCTAGTTTTATTTGCTCAAGCAGAAGCGCCCGGTCTCCCTTCCGTTCGGGCACCCTCACCCTGGAGACAATACACTGAGCATAAACCTAGCTTAGTAAAGAGGAGTGCTTTTGGGGCACTTTCAAAAACAACCAAGATGGCTGCAGCTGATGTGGAACTTTCTGCTTAAGTACTATTTTCAAATTCTGATGGCAAAAAGCTGCAACACTCGCTCACAGACATATTGATAGTACACCATCACAGCTCATCTCCGCACACTATATCCTGTTTACATCATAGACTGTATGAATAATGGATGTAGACGTAATAAGGAAGTGGTCCTGTAAGGTGACAGGTGGGGGTGGTGGATGGGTCTCAAAACACAGGACTTTACCCTCCGAGACCGGTGTTAGGAGCCATGAGTAGCTTGAGTAAAAGAAACTTTACTCTCCTAAACCTAACCTCCGTAACTTCATGTAGGGCCATGCTGGATGTGACACACACAAAAAGGTAACTTGCTAGCTGACATTAAAATGTTAGCTAGCTTGTTAATAAATACTGCAAAATACAATGTTATTGGTACATTTTCCATTTTCTTACATTCATGCCTGTCTCCAAACTCACTGCGAGCCAGGCAGCATCTTTCATGTGGGGCAGTTTATATTTTTAATGGTCAATATCATACAGTATCAGCCGGTTAGACACGACATCAATGTCTCCACACATACTTCTTTGCTATTGGTTGAGGCTGTGACTTCGCTGGTTAAAGTTCACCAAAGTTGAACTCGACGTGATATGAAGATGCAATTTGCTTTACCACCAGTAGCAAATATTTTTTTGTCCCTACCCTTGTATTGAATGGAAGTGAAGGGGAGGCGAATACTCGCCAATGTTAATTTTGCTCATATGTGACTGTACCCTAATACACTTTGGGATTCAGTGTGACAAAGTCAGGTTACTATTGTTCCTTTTCACAGCAGACATTTTGACATCACAGTAGGCTAGACAAAGCATACAGTAGGTGTTGCCAATGACATTAATGGTGGCTTAGTGTCCCAGTAAGCCATGGAAGAATACCAGCACCTGAAACTGATGCAGTTAAATTAAATTCAGCCATCATTTATATTATAAATATACTGAACCATCTGAGAACTAATTTGTGGAAGCATTTTGAATTCAACACCATCAATACAAAAATCGAGGATGAAGGCTGTTTGCTGACTTTGTAAATGCAACTACTTTGACAGTAATGTTACCTTGACATTCAGGCAGTAGTAGCACCACAAATATTGGTAAACAGAAAAACACAAATCGTACAGTGTTGTATAGGATGAAGGCTTTTTGCTATTTCTATTTAGAAAAAAAAATTGTTAGTTTGCACTTGCTTGACTTTTTTTTTTTTTTTTAAAGTGACAGCTTTAATGGACCTAAAGTGTCAACAGCAAGGATTTCAAACCCAAGAGAAATCTTGAAACTACTTGAGCTCATTCAGAGTGGTGCTGGTGCAGTCCTTACACAGTGGCAGAAAAGTGAAGACACTCCAACTGTCAAGTCTCTGCACTGAGGTGGTAGTTAGGGCCGCTCGAGTCAGAGACAAGGATATGTTCAAACAGTTTGGAGATTGAGTTTCAAACAGTGGCAGCTGCTGGTCTTTCAAACAGGGGAAGCTCACTTTAAGTTTACATCATAAAATTTGTCATATTGTAGCGAGGCAGTAACTTATAAAAGGAACATTTAATTGAAGCCGTTTTTTAACCACACTGTTGCCATAGAACCACAGCAAAACACACCTCAAAGATTTTCAGATGGGTTCAAACACCTGAACGGCACTCTGTCAGAAGACTCCACTCACAAATATCCGCATGGGACTGAGCTCAAAATGTGACGATGCTGGTGTGTATTTCAAAAGCGCTGTCAATCACAAAGGGGTTCAGCCTTTTAGACAATTCCTCCAATCATCATGCATACACTGAGCGTCCTCTCCTGCCTACCGCTCCATTAGGTCCCACGGAAGCTAAGCCTCCCTGGAAGTGACGATTTTGTCGCCAAAATGATCGTCTCACTTTGCTGCATGAAAAAAACCTGCTCAGAGCTGTCTCATAGGAATGCTTGGAGGCTCCGCGTCCACCGTGCTGACACGAGAATGTATGACAGGGAGGTTGCGTTTGAAAACTGGTGATAAACAGCTGATGTTTGAACATCATAGTCATGATGTTAAACGCATCCTAGTGCACATTTAATGCAATGTAAATTCTTATTTTAATGTAAATTCAATAGTGCATATTTGACCATTTCTTCTATGAAATTTTAGGGGAGGTTCAGCCTCCCTTGTTGTCTCAGAGGAATCGCCCCAGGTTTCAAATGGTGGTCAAGTCAAGACTAAGTACTGTTCTTTAGACCAAATAGGAACAGGAAATATTGCATTATTAGCTAAACTTGAGAGAAAAACATTAAATTATTATTTATATTTAGATATAAATTAAATATTCTTGCACAATGCAAATACGTACTATGAAAAATAAGCATGCAAAAGAGGGCAAGTGATGTTGAAGAACTGAATATTTAATGTTTTGCTTGTGGTTTTTTGGCTCACCTCACTGAGGTTCAACTCAGGTAATGCGTTATTTCAGATTCTGCAATATCAGGGTCTGATTAACCTGTCAGAAGACCTTAGGATAAAAAGTGAACTAAGGCCCCCTACTGATTCCCCATGTGCTCTCCAACTTGATTATAAGTTGATTAAACATGAACTTGTTTAGGAATATGCACAGTGTAAGCATAATGTCAACTGAAATATTAATGATATTAAAAGTAGATTTTGACACAGGCCCTCAAGACAATACACAGACTCAAAATTAGGTACAAACGCAGAAGTCACATTAAGGTCCTTTCCATTTCAGTTAATATTAATTAGTTTATCAAATTACTTCAAACTCATTTTTGAAGCCCCCAGGAGCAATCACCACTTTTGGCCAGTGAGTAATAGTCTTGTAGAAACTTTCAAAGTAAAACTCCACTCAGTGTTTGTTTGTCTACCTGTGCTGCTGTAGAAAGCCAGTCTGGAGGTAGTGTGAAACTTCTGGATGAGGAACTGAGACAGAGAAATCCTGTCATCGGTGCTCAGGGACTCATCGCCGCTTTTCCAATACAGCATCAGGTCTTCATCTGTGTAAGCGTCTGCAGGACAGAAAACATCAGTGTAAGTATAGAGTATTAGTTTCAGTATTAGCAGCAATAGCTGGATGGATAGAGGCCAGTAGAATTTCCCATAACCAATGGCATCAGTGTATGAAAACACAGCAGTTTACATCCACTGTTGTTCTGCACCATAGAGGCAGAACAGGGGGTCGGAAATCCAGGTCTCCTACATTGAATGTTTTCTCAGGAGCCTTGAATCTTTTAGGTTCTTAAAGGTCCAGTGTGTAGGATTTAAGGGCATCAATTGGCAGAAATGGTATATAATATTCATTACTATGTCTTAGTATTAGTTGTACTAATTTATATCAGTTTATAATCCCCTGAAAACAACTATCACTGGGTTTTTGTTACCTTGGAATGAGTTGTTTATATCTACATACAGAGCAGGCCCCTTTCCACGGAGTCCACCATATTGTTTCTACAGTAGCCCAGAATGGACAAACCATACACTGGCAGCTGCTGTAGTTCCCCTACACACTTGGCAGGAGAAGTAATAAGTAATTAAGTAGTAAAACTGAAGAAGTTTCAGTTGTGCAATCTCACCGCTTGATGCCACTAAATCCTACACACTAGACCTTCAAAATACCTTGAACTTTGTGTCATTTCCCCTGGTCTGATCTGTCCAGAGAGGCAGGTCAATGGAGCCAAAGTTTTGTAGCTTCTCTTTTAGTAATGCTGTTTACACCAAATTCCTACCCTGCCTATGATAAATAACTTCAAAAAAGTATTTTTGGACAATTTTTACCTCTTTTTAGGTGGTAAGAGTGAGAATTGGTCATCCTTAACATTTGTTGTGTTAAAGTTTAGAGTCATGAAGGCTAAACAGGATGGAGGCTAAACAGGATATTTTTTTTCTGTGACAACTATCATGTTTTTCCCAAATGATGTAAAGATTTTTAGGCATTCATTGTCTCAAATGGCTTGAAAAAGAGTGCATATAGCTGCTGTATATGGAAAAAACAAATCCCTAGGAGAGCATGCCCCCAGACCCCCCCTAGGTCTGGGCTTTGGGCTGTGTCCCAAATGTTTACAACATCTTGCTCCGCCCTTGAAAGTCTAATATAACTACTTTTTCTGTGCCACTGAGAGCCAGTGTTGTCCAAAAACTAATAACCCAGCAATGAGCCACATTGTTGCAGTGGGTGTC
Organism: Cephalopholis sonnerati; assembly: GCA_019142605.1. Taxonomy (NCBI): domain Eukaryota; kingdom Metazoa; phylum Chordata; class Actinopteri; order Perciformes; family Serranidae; genus Cephalopholis; species Cephalopholis sonnerati. Next base: position 8,960,930 of record JAGQAX010000009.1, on the reverse strand, counting down.
ACGTTATTTTATTACTATAGCCCCTTTTACATTGGCTCTTCGAGGCAGGAATTTCTCGCCTCGCTGTTCTGTATAAAAGGTACAACTGCAGAATGGGGGGGCAGAGTTGTTTCACCTTCAAGGCAGCATCGGCGGTAGTTATAGCGCCGAAACGAGGTCTGTATATACAGGACAGCCAGCAGGATGGGATCATGGGCTGCATGGGTGCAACTTAACAAACATGTGCACAACCCACAGCAGGAAACTTCAAAAACAGTTTGTAGTAGTTAGCAGCTGACATAAAGAAAAAGGAACAATGGCCAAAAATGTCAACAAACTGGAAAACAATGAGGTCCGGGAGCTTCTTACCCTCCGCACAGAGGACGAGATCAGCCGGCACATAAGACAGAGAGTAAATGATTATTATTGCCATGTTATGCTGTTGTTTTTGCTTGTAATGCGCTGCTGACACTGTATGTTATATGTAAGACAAGAGGCTGACGCTGTTGTGTCATGGTGTGATGGCTCTGTGAAAGGGATTTCATAGCAGCTTTATAGGGTGAGCTCTGTTTCAAAAGGGCTTATGAAAACACACACTGTACCCCCCTGGGGTAGCACGCCTCCAGACCCCCCTAGGTTTTGGGCTGAGCCCCGAATATTTACGAGGTCTGGCTCCGCCCCTGGTGCTCCAAACCCTTCCTGATAAATAACAATTTATAGTGATAAAACAGTAACAGTCTAACAATTCAGTGTTTTTTGTCGTCAGTGTGGTGCTAATTGAGGCAACATGCTGCAAAAATGCTTTGGGCCTTTAACAATTAGCAGCACTTTATTCCTGCTGTCTTTTAACAATAGAGTGAAGTGTCAGGAGCATATGAATACTTACAGCTCTCCAGCTCCAGCGTGCAGGTCTGCGAGTCCAAAGGGAAACGACTGAAATCCATGTTGCACGCAGCAGTGACTGTAACCCTGGGGAAAAAAGCAGAGTGTAAACGTTACCAGCACTGTGCATGCTGCAGCAAGGCCTGCCAAGTCTCATTTAGTCAGTGTGAATAAACCCTGTGATGGCAGATATCTGTGTGTGTGTCGGGGGGGGGGGGGGGTCTCTCTGTCCTCACCTCAGGCTGTACAGGACATGACCGTCAGGGAAGACCCGCAGCATGATGTTGTCAGTGGTGGTATCATGGATGAAAGACCTCTTGGAGTGGACAAAGAACACATCAGGCACCCAGATCTTCTTCACCAGGCGCCCGTCAAAGGTCATGCTCTTGTTGGTGGAGCTGGGGAAGGCCAGCCGCTCGTCCTTCCAGTAGTGCCTCAGATACAGGGTCATGGTGAAGTCCTGAGGGAGCGGGGGAGGGATGAGCGAAACAGAAACAGCCTCGGGATTAAGTCTCACTACGAGGACTCTGCTTGCTCGCTGCCTCTGGTTTATTGAATTCCTCTGGGGATTACAGCGTTACGACCCGCAGCTGCTGGATTATATGGATTGCTTATGACTAAACATACATGGTCCAGAGAAGTGCTGAACATATGTTAACTAAGCAGACCACAGCTTCCACTGGTCGTAGATTACCCTTGTCTTCTCGCCTCCTTCCCCCTGTTGCTATGCAGGCAGGAGTGGTCCCGTGTCTGCACTACTCCCCCCCCCTTGCTCCAGAGATCATCCGCTATCCCACTCTCCTCATGGCATTACATAAGACCAGATCAGTTTGGAATAATGGCTGCAGCAACACATTGTACTCTTGGCACCCACCATAAAAGAACCTTTGATGTTGCATAAGTTGAGTTCAGGGGCATGTCTGAATGTCTCCAGTGAATAACAACTGTAATGTGTTTACTAATGAGAGCTGTTTTTAAGTGTCATGATCTAACCTAAGCATCCTTGAATGTATATCTAACGGCCAGCATATTAGCTGTTATATCACAATGATTTTAATCATCCTAAAAGATGGATTTTTACAAGCAGGACCATGTGCGTTTTGAAAGAAGCTATAACATTCTTTCTCTTACTTAGAGACAAAAGGCACCCTTGATCAAGTCACTGGGTGCCTCATTCAAGGGTTTTGTTGCTACAATCTTTAATGATTTGATACAACTGTAGTGATGATGGTTAATGTATGCTAACCTTTGCAAATTTAGATAGAAATTACAGTCTTCTCTACTTGTGCTACATTTCAGCATTTGCTATGATCTCATAATTGACACAAAATATTAGGCTACATTAATAAGTGTTGAAACACACTATGGTGGCTAATATTTACTAAGTGGTAATCCACGATATGATGTTATCATGATGCTTATGTCACAATGCAATATCATTACAGTTTTTATGGTTTTGTGATATGCTGAGTATTGCAATAACATTTATTACAATACTGTATATTGTTATTTATTATTTTTTCAACTGAAAAAAAATGTCAGCATCTGTTCTATCTAATAAGGTAAAAAATTCAGTCTGCTCATATCACTTCAATCATTTTCATAGCAAAATGCATCTAGTGGACTGACTGATTCATTTTATCATTCTAATAGGATACCACAAGTTTAATTTGTATTTTCATTACTGATTATTTATTGAATTAAAAAAAAAAAAAAAAAACGTGGCGTCTGTGTATTGATATGATATTGCCACACAAATATATCTTAATACTATGCTGTATCAATTTTCCCCACCCCTAATGACAAGCAAACTTTAGATAGGTAACATAAGGTTAACTGACTTTATGACTTTTCTAAACTTGGGCTCCTGCAATGCTACATTTTAGCATTCACAATTACCTCATCATTGCCACTAAACAAAGAGTTTAATTAGCAAAAACTGCAGTACAGTCAGAGGTCCTGCTCTGCTATCATTATGGTGGCTAATGTAAGCAAACTCTAGATAGTTATTGCTGTGTAAATGACATTACAGAGTCAGTGCTATGACTTTGTGACTCCTCTCTACTTGGAGCAGAGTTGGAGAGGAAGGGTGGTGTCTGGGGCTCCAGGCCTGAATAGTTTTTCAAAAGCTCTGAATCTTTACAGTTTCTAAAATACCTTTAATTTTGTGTCATCATTCGGATAATAACATATGCCATTTTGTTTATCCCACTATGTTATTCCCTAAGGAAATGTAACATAATCCAGTAAATGGTCTTCTGTTGGCCAAATGTTAGAAGACCACATTTATTTGGCAGTGTTTAGGATCCTTGATATGCAGATAGAGCAGCCCAGATTAGTATGGCATGGACTCAAATGTAAATTTGTCAGATCGACATTCATGCTGTGAACTCCTCTCCAGCATAGCATAACAAAAATAGGTTTCAATATAAGTAATGCTGTTTATGCCAAGTTCCGACGCAACCAACTGTTATGTAACTTAAAAATAGTAACATCAGACGATCTTTTCCTTTTTTTCAGGTGGTGGTGTGAAAATTAGTCATCCTTAAAGATAGACTATTTACAGACTCAAACAGAGGAAATCTCTCTCAGTCATCACTTGTTACAGCCTGTTCTTACTCTGAATTTGTTGAATATTGCCGCTGTGATTTTGGTGTCAGACACTGATGCCAAGAGGCACCTTTCATGGCGTCAGTATGTATCACCGCCAGACAGTGTCAATTTGAAATGGCGCTGGTAAGAATGTAATATAGAGCTAGACAGTCCATATGGGGCGGGTGGGATTGGAGGTGGATGCGTCCAACAAACAGACTTTCACCCAGGGGCCTGCTGCTCCGTTACTGTGTGAGTTTGAAGCCAAACCATGTTTTTTTCTGAACCAAACCACATGCCTTTGTTGCCTAAACCTAACTGCGTGCTTTTGTTGGAAGGAAATGAACATTAAAAACAAGGTTTCATATCATCGTTGGAAGATTATTTTGAAAAGACTAAATGCATCTAATGATTAGACACTGTATATTTCCTGTGAAAACAGAAGTGTATGTTAAAAAACACAATGTACGCAACAAGTGTAAACTGACAAGCCGTTGCAGAGCATCAACAGCATGAGTCTGTAGAGACTCTGCCCTCTGCCTGTATTTTCTTGTTTTTTTTCTTATTTTTGTGTTCGGGACATTTACTGGTGTGCATCCCCACAGCGCTCAGGTGAGGTCAGGACTTCATAAGAAGGTGGGGGTGAAATGCAAAACGAGAATGAATCAGTTGTTGGCTTTTACTTTCATTTTCACTGGTGAGTGTGTTTACAAACAGAACCCCACAGTCCTGCATAGGATACCTTTAATATGTGTTGTGTTCTGGTTTCGGAATGATGAAGACAGTTAGAGAACAGTTAGATACAGATTTGGCTATAGGCTCTACAGGATGATTTTTTCCCTTGGTTTTTCCCAAATGATGTACAGATTTTTAAACATTCTAGTGTCTCAGATAGCTTGAAAATTAGTGCATATAGCTGCCATAATGGGAAAAAAATCTCCCTGGCAGAGCTTGCCCCCAGACCTCCATAGGTTTGGGCTGAGCCCCAAATATTTACAACGTCTTGCTCCGCCCCTGAATGCCTGACAAATCTTATTCCTCTGTGCCATAAAGCTCCATTGTGGTCTAAAAACTATTGAAAACACATCAGTGAGCCACTGTTGTGACATGTTCCTTCATTACCATGAAAACACACACTGTAGTTTATTTCAACTCAATTACACACACCACCGGTGTAGCTGAAAATAGTCTCCACAAACAGCACAAAATAGGCCCTGTGTTTCAACAGCATTAGAACCCTCTTTTCCCTTTTATTACATCCATTCTCACACATGTAGAAATAACTGAATCAGCAACCTAGCACATGTATATGTAACGATATCAGGATTATTAGCAAAGAACTATTTATGCCAACATTTGTATTACTCAGCCATCTGGGATATGCTTTAGTCTGCACGCTCTGAAATCTCAGCACATTTTAGCCCTCGTTTCTCAACACACTGTACAATTACTGTGTGATATTTTTATTATGAAGTTGGCTTGGACAGATGCTATGTAACATTTTACCTCCATGTTTGTTAAGGTCTCTATCCTGACTTGGGCATAAGACAAAGGTAGAAAAAAGCCATCATACTTTTAACACATTTAAATTGCAGATATAAAATCCAGGCCTCTGTGGGGTCCTCTCCATGTTGGAGCCCTTTGAGCCCCTGCCTTTTTCTCCTGTTTGAGTAAAAACTACAATGACCAGCTAATATAGGAAATTACTGCCCCCCCACCCCTCGGCAAAAATAATTGGAGGCCAACATGACTGTATTCTGTATTTAACGAGGTATTGGTGCGCTCATTTTGAGGTACTGAGGCACTGAAACTCTTGTGAAACTAGATAACCAAAGGCACCATGTCAGCATAGCTTGCTGGGAAGGGGATTAAATAACAGTCCAAACATAAGCGCCATTTATAATTGCACGTCAACTCCATGCAGAGCATAGACTGTAGCCTAGGCACATGGCCTACGCAATTGTGAGCATTTATACTTGTGCAGTGGTGTGTCTGTGTCACTCTGCAGTTACACCTCCAAAAGACTAGTCAGGCGGTGAGGTTTCTCTGAAGTGCAGTAAAGTTTTAGTTGATTTAAAGCACACCTAAATACACATTAAACACACATTTAACATGGCTTAATAGAGACAATTTCAAACACAAGTACACAACTCAGCTTCACTATAACTCGCAGAATTCACAGACAAAGCATCTGTCCTTTCGCCGGACACATTTTCCCCACAAATACACCATGCTAATGTTTTTAGCACAAGCCTATGGCATTTTACATTGTATAGATTAGCCTAGCAGCTAGCAGACTTTTCCTTTACTCAAATGAAGCTGGGACAACAGCGACATTTAACAAAGGTAACGTTACAAAATTCGGCTCCATTACAGCTCACAAGGTACACCAACAAAACAAATGTCTTATACTAAACATGTTATCCAAACAAATACAACATGCTAACATTATTAGCACAAGCCAACGGCATTTAACATTGTATAAATTAGCCTAGCGACTAGCGGAGATTTCCTCTGCTCATAGGAAGCCAGGATAAAGCATACATAAGATGTAAAATGCTATTTTGTGGAGGCTTTATTGGCTCACAACTTATTGTTTCTTATCTGTGAAATAAAAGCTTTGTTTGGTTACAGCTTACAAAAATAGACAGGAGGTCTGTGTCACTGCGACGTAAAGTTACATTTCTGAGGAGGTGCATGTCAGGCTATGGCATAGGGTACAACGTAGGCTCTTAGGCTCTTTGTGGACGCAGAGCCTAAGGCGTAGGTATGGCGTCTATTCGACACAGTAGTACACATCCTACTTTAGGCTAAATTTGCTGCCCCCACCCCCCAGTCAATGAACTCCTTCAAATTAAAGCTGTATCTTCGTTTTTTTTTTAAGAAAAAGGACAAACAGTTTTTTTTGAAGAACAATGACTCACCTCTCATGATACATAACATATTAAAACAGGACTGTTGTGAAACTCAAAATATGAACTGTATTGGTATTAGTCTCTGCACATCAGATAATTAGTGATATTAATTGTAAATGAGAAACCAGTATAGTAAGTATATCAGTATGAGATTCCTTAACTCTCATGTTGTAGTTTTAAATTAGCCTATATACTACAACAGCTTAACAGGATTCCTAAAATTCAGCTATGGCTTTTGGTTTCAGTGCTGCCACCCCAAAGGCCAACATTTCACACCAATATCCGCGGGCCGGGCCGGGTCGGGCCGGCCGCAAAGCCCTAATCAGCAATATTTTATTTAGCCTATTTATTTTTCGCTAAGAAAGCCAACGAGTGTTGAAAAAAACCATCACGTCTCCTTCACGTGCACACAGGGTGCGCGTGCGCACAGCCGCACACACGGCAAGCATCACCCGAGCTCATACCTGGCTGGAGCAGCTGAGCAGCATGGAGCTGGAAAGTATCAAGAAAAAAATTAAGTCAGGAGAGCTGCGTTTGATCACAGTTGAAGGAAAGTCGGAGGTACAGAGATGCTGGAGAGTCAGGACCTTGAACAGCTCCGCTGCCGAATTTAAACAGCCCACCACGGCACGGATTTTAAAAAAAAAAAGTCGGGTGTTAATAGGGCTCGGGCTCATAATTACAGTTAATATGCCGGGCCGGGCCGGGCCGGGCTCGGACACGACGTGCACGGGCTCGGTGAAGCGTCGGGCCGGATTTTTTTTTAGGCCCGATCTAAGCTCTAATCTGGCCACCCCTATGAAAAATTTCTGGGGGCACCACTGCTTAAAACTATACATTTGTGACTTGTTTTTTAATGTTTTTGATTTGAACTAATGGGCTTGAAGCTGCAAGGGTAGGGAAGTCAGAAAGAGAGACACTGACACATGGTTGGCTTGTGTCTTTTCATGAGATATGTTGACACTGAGAAAAGTCTAGAATAATACATCTATACTTTAAAATCTCATCTTTGCTAAACCTGTTTACCTCTCATGAAACAGCTCGTTTGCTGTGTAACTTTTTAGCATCCTGCAGCTTTGTGATATGACATAATGTCATTAAGAGCAGCCGTCGTCTGCAATCATTCATTTTTTCCCCCCCTCTGCTCCAAAACAATTAAATACAGAACGCTGGGATCCAAATTAAATGTAATCCTTGGTTGTCCTTGCAAACAGGAGCTTACACAACACCAGGACGACAGTTTTGGATCCAATTTATGGTTCCAGAACAGAAGGTTGATTTAATTACATTACTCAACATGCATTCCGTCTGACTTTGAGCAAAATAAACAATTCCTACCATTGAGTTTTCATAATCTGATTCTGATTATCCAACTGAAAACAACAGCTAAATGACGATAACTAAAAGGATACATTCATCTCTCAGTTCAAAGCGCAGAATCCCTCTAATGCCAGCGGCAGAACACAGATAGTATCTGATAAAAGGCAACCGATCACTTTAAACTATATTTGAGCTCTAATCTAGCGTGTCCAATCAAAAAAGTTGGATTGAGCAGACGAATGTTCCCACAGTCTTAGTCACTGTTGTGCTCGTGTGTCCGTGCCATTAATGAAGAATGTTCCCGCCTCATTAGCTGCTTTGTCTGAGGAGAGCAGCTTCTTCTCCATGTGTTGAAGCAGTATGAGCTCATTTGTTTAAGTCAGCAACTTCCACGGCTACAAACTGAATCTGACACAGATTTACTGGATACATTTGCCATCGGTAACATAATCCACTGGAATAGCAGCATTAATAATGACATTCTACTTCTTCTATAATCTCATTACTCTGAGTTTGTGTTGGTCCCTGATTGAATATTAGCTTCAAACTGAATCTATCATAATGAGTTATTTTCAGTATCTGCAGCCGACTCCAGTTCTTCTTGCAGTCAGATTACAGCTGCTACGTTATTTGTTATCCCACCTCACACACACACACACACACACACCAAAAGCATACTGTGTGTACCGTAACACACTAAAGCCACTTACCATGTCAACCTCTGATATGCTGTCCAAGCTCTCCACCTGAACATCCACTCCAACAGGGACAGCAGGACCTGCAGATAAATATCAGACACGTTAGAGTTTGCCTCACTGTACGGTACATATAGACCCTGTCAGGCCCAGCTCAGCTTCTTTTGAAGTTACATCAAAGTGCAGACTTGGAACCAAGACTTAAAGAATAAGAACATCCCCAATACAGGTCTCTCTACCAAACTGTTATATACAAAGATGCAGGCCATACTAATGGGAAACTAGACACACAGTTGAATTCCAATGACTTTGCATATTAGAACCATTTGGATCTTTAGAGTGCGGTGACCAAACCCACTGACAGAAGGTTGATAGTCTGTAAAGCCCCAGATTGATTAAATGGCAATGTTTTTAACATCTAATGCCAAACTTTTTAAAACCATATTTTCTGACAATATCTGCACATGCCAACTACAGTACGGTTTTTGGAACAGATTCTGGTAATGGCAAATAAACTCTAATGAAAGGTATACTATGCAAGGTTTGCCTCAAAAGCAGCGTACAGACCATGGTTGCTCAAATTGCAGCCAGTGGGCTAACGGTGGCCAAGGGCCAAAACATGAAAAAAAAAATGCATGCAATTTTTTTTTTATACATTTGAGCCCCATTTCAATACTTTTACTTTAAATAGTTTATATTTTAAACACTACAAGGCGACTGCATAAAACTGCACTCCCCTAATTGTTAGAAATGACAACTTGTAGAAAGCTACTGATTGTAGGGCAACAAGTGGCACAAATCGATTGTTGCAGGAATTATGCTCTGTCATCATGAATTAGGGATTAGCGAACTCTCAACTGCACTTTTCCTGTGCGGCCCTCAGTCATATGCTAGCTCCCTAAACTGGCACTCAAAACATTGAGCACCCCTGGTCTCGACTCATACAAAAGTAATTCCTCTCAATGATTACTTATGACCCATGTGTGAGTTTTAAGCCAAATCATGATGTTTTTTCAGTGATGGCCAAATGAAGCCTCGGGAAGCATTGTCTTCATTTTCTGAGCCCACTAGATGGCGCTCTTGGTTTAAAGAGAGAGGCTCAAAGAATGGCAATTCAGTGTGCTTTCAACCTTTTGTTGAACAAAAAGCGCCATCTAGGAGGCTCAGAAAATAGAGAAAATGCTTCATGAGGCTTCATTTGGCCATCACTACTTAACGACATGCTTTTGTTGCACAAGAACATGAACATAAAAACAAGATGTCTTACCATCATTGCAAGTTTATTTTGAAAAGACTAAATGCATCTAATGACCAGAAACTGTTTCCTTTGAAAACAGAAGTGTATGTTGTGTAAGCTGACACTCCATCCTGTAACATCAACAATGATGCAGGAGGTTACCTAGCACATTATATCTAGACATGACAATCCACTGACAAAGTGGCGATATTTGATGAGTTGGGATGAGAACGCGTTGCTTATGAAGTGTGTGGCGGTGTATTTATCTGCAGAGACTCTGCCCTTTGCCTAGATTTTATTATGTTCTTATTTTGCTATGTTTGCCACGTTCCTGGGCACAGCCTGCGGGTAAGGTCATGACTTTATAAAAAGGTAGTGACCAGGTAGTAGCAGCATGCATCCAAGCAATGAAAATTGTGGACACAGCGCTGAAAGAAAATGCAAATATGGCAAGGTGCAATGCCAAGTGGACAAAGCTCTCTCCAAAATTAGAGTGAAGCTGGGGTTGGCTTTCAGTGGCGAGCACTAAAGGAGAGGATGGGAACAAAGATCGAAGTGGAGTTGGACTGTTTTCTGTTGGACAGGTAGGCACCAATGGTTAGCTAGCTTGCTTAAGTATTTGCTTTTCCATTACAACAAATGTAACATTTCTACAATAGTACAGTCAGTTACAGTGTAAGTAAAAGTGGTGTAGGGAGGAGGGGCAAGTTTGAATGTTGTGTTTAGAAATAGAAGGCAATAATTACTGCAGAGTATACCTTTAAGGAATGGGTACAGGTGGGTATAGGTTTGGGGAACAATCTTGGTTTGGGGTTAAAGAAAGGGAACATTAACTGTTGGCTTATGATTGGCTGCAGACTCTTGTCTTTTGCATGAAACGCTTCGGTGCTATACGTCAATATATCACCCCAGAACTGTCCACTAACAACAGGCAATGTTGGTTTCCTTAAATCATGATCCCTAACCTAACCAAGGACTTTCAGTTGCCCAAACATAACCAAACATTAACCAAAGAAAGTGCTTGTTTTTAGAATGGTAATAAGGTATGTTTTGGAACAGCTTGCACAATTTTGTTATTTACATACAAGAAAATGTTCATAACTCTTACATAAGACATACAAAAATCTGAGGGGCAGGACTGCCATGAAAGTTGTCGACCACATTCATGTTCCCCAGAAGATGAACCTTCTGACGAATGTAATGAGGTTCTTTAACAAGTGCAGCCACAATTTTGCCCTGAAATTGAGAAAAAGACCTGTCTGCTCTAAGTTGAAAATGTTTCCACTTGAGCAAGAAATGCGCTCTTATCACTTATCCTGAGGTTTTATGACTTCACTTCATAAAGCCATGGAGACAAGAGCAAAAGGTGAGAGAGTGGAGGGAAATAACAGAGGGAATTAGCCCAGAGTTCATGGTGAGGTCTTAGATCACTCAGAGACTGAGCTGTCACACACAAACACACACACACACACAGTATAATGCATATATGGCTAGCAAGCAATAGCTAATGTAGAGCAGGTAAGTTGGCTGTTTGAGGCAAATAAACATGAACTGTGGAAACATTTCATCTCTGAAATTTATGTAATTAAGTGTGGTGAACACTTGCTTTGTGTTCCGTCTTTCAGTGAGAAACTCTATGGACGGAGGAAGTAGGGTGGATAGATGGGTCAATCTAGCACTGGACTTTCACCTGGGGGACAGTTGTTTGTATCCTGTGTTGAACCAAATGTCAATTAAATTTGGCCCTAAACCATAATCTTTTCCTGAACCCTACCAAGAAGTTTTGGTGCTGAAACCTATTTTAGTGTGAACACTGAACACGGATGTTTAAAGCTTTGAAAACACTACATGCATGTAACGAGTAGAAACTGAAATGCAGGCAGGAGCATGAATATAGACAGTGCAGGCAGGGCAGTTGCACTGGGGTCCATGGGGTGAGCGGGCCCATAGAGAGTGGGCCCTCCAACCATATGTTAGGAGGAAGACTGGCCCTTGTGAATAATTTAGACTACTGCCTTAGAAATATGCTTGTGTCTAAAGACAAACTTACATTTAATTCAGAATGGTGCCATATATGCCTTTGAAAAGCCAAACCTATCTCCATCATGGTTTTCTTTTCTTTCCTTTTGTGGTAAAATAGCCAGTAGCAATCTATAACAAAATATATATGGTTACTCTACATAAACTATAAATAAGGTATAAAAAAAAAACATTCAATTAAATAAATAATTTTAATTTTCTTACAAAGATATTTGATGATGATTTTCAGGTGATATGTTTGTTGGTTTTATCCAATGTCAATGTCTATTTGATCATGTGATGATAAGATTATACGGTATTTAGTTTAGGTGCATAACAAGTAACCTCCCGGGGTCAGGGCCCGTCATAATAGAGTGCACTGAGGCCCGTTACAACTACCTTCCCCCAATGGTTGGAAGTGAGAACGTATTGGTTCACTGGCTCTCACTGTGTCTGTCTGCTGTTTGGAGCTGAGCAGGTAGTGTACAGTAGGGTTTTACAGCTTTTTATCTGTAAGCTTTCTGCTTAAAAAGATTCTATGAGAAGGATGAGAACCAAAACAATAAAGTTGCAGCTGGATATCTAAACGATGAGCTTGAAGTCACTTTAAAGCTCCATGATTAGAGGAGAGCTGCACATTCAGGTGATAGTCTCTGTAGGTTCATCACCACAACTGACCACTTTTCTATTGACAGAATTTACAGTTGTTAAAATGTTTCATACTGTTTTCTGTCTCGATTAGGACTATCATGTGACCAAAATTAGATATACAAAGATGTTACTTGATTTAATAGAAATATGATGTCAGTTCTGATACAGTCATTGTGATGATCTGTCATCAGCTCATATCCTGCTAAGCCATGACCAATAACTTCAATCTTTTCATATGAAACCTCCCTTTAAACAGAACACAGTATTCTCATATGTGTTGATATGTGTTGTTTAGCTGATTAAGAGGATTATTTTTAAGTCCCCAGTGGGGGATTTACAGTGATATTGAAGAATATCCTAGTAGCCCTATCATCAATGGCATAACAAAACCACACAGCCTTCTCCTACTTGTGCATAAAGGGGACCTATCATGCTATTTTTTTTAGGTTATTTGGGTCACCAATGAAACATGCTTTAATGTCCAAAAAAACACTTTATTTTCCTCCAACTGTCTGTGCTGGATCACCTGTTTTCACCCTGTGCCTGAAACGCTCCATTTTAGCACCTGTCTCGTTAAGCCCCCCTCCAGGAAAGCTGCTCTCATTGATCACAGTGTCCAGGCCTTCCATATCTGCACCGTTATTACAGCCTGGGGACTGACAGAAAGTAGCAGCACTGTCTATTGTGAAAAATCCCCAGTAAAAGCTTCTACACCAAAATCTTAACAACCAAGCATGTTTCAGATGGAATATGATACAAAATCAGGAAGGAGTTAATAACATCAGCGACCAGAATTACACATTTCCCTGATGTTAGCATGTAGCTACATGTAGCAGTGCAGGCTATGTAATGTAGAAGCATGCCTGGAGCAGATGTCCATCTAAAGAAATCAGTCAGGAGTTGATGTAGGCTTGGCTCCAAAGCTGTTTCTGTTGGAAAACAGAATATTCAGAGTATGAAACCTGAGACTTTTGCCCACCGGGATTACTTTGAGCAGCGTCCCCTGGATGCAGCGATATTGCAATCACAACAATTAACGCAAATTCAACCAATCCCCATGAATTCTGCACAACCTTGCAATTTTGTCCAATCATCAGTACTTTTCGGCAAACTAGAGCAACCAAGGTAGTTTCCCACGAGTCACCAAACTCATTTTCACGTTCCTGGTTGTGAAGATGCAGACATGTGCGACACAAACATTTCACATTTACCAACAAAAACTACTGATGTAATGCAGTTCCCCTATATACTGCACAAAAGCGGGGGTACTGCACCGCATGCAACATTGTGGTGGAATACAAATTAAAATTATCAATTGACAAACATTTTTCTATGGCACACCACACTCGGAGAATGACTGAAAGACATGAAAAACAGACAAAACTAATCACCATGTCAGAGCTGTTGCATCAAGATCTATTGCACAGACAGAAAGAATCAAAATTGGTTTTTCAAAGTGACATTAAATATGCATAGTTGGCTGGTACAATTAATGTAGCATAAATCACAAAGTGATGGAGGCGTGCTGTCCTGTTTGCATAACAAACTGTGCCTGTGTGTGCATGTGTGTGGGTTAGAGAAAATAGTTTAGGCATAAAGAAAGTCAAATAAAATGTTAAAACATGGTGTGAAATCTTTAATTAGCCTTTTTGGTAGGTTTACTTAGAATACTGTGATTTTATTCTGGAACAAGTTGCCTTCAGTTTTTAATTAATTATACAAAAAAGGCAACTATTTTGTAATGTTTACTACTAATAAATAAATCAATAAAAACTGTCTAAAACCATAAAAACATGAACTGAGATTTTTTTTAGAAAAGTTTGTGAAATGAGACATTTAAGGCTGCGACAATCGCCCCCAAAAACCAGTGAAATCCTAGAGGACACTTAAATAATAGATGTGTACCTCATTATTTGAAACTTCGGCCACATTTGATATGAACATCCAACTTTGTGGTATTATATATATGGCATATATGACAGACGGCACATTGACTGCTGTGGCATTGTTAATCTAAGCAGCAGTGAGGGTGCCAGCCTTATGTAACTGGTGGCACAGCAAAGCTGCTACCTGGAAGGGGGGCTATCAACTCGTGCCCGGCTCCAGCTGTCAGCAGAGTGTCCTCCCTACTCTTACTCACACCATATGCCACATATCACGTGCCAGACTCAGCAGAGCCTGAGCTCCTGTTGACATGTTGCCTCAGTGGACGTAACACCAGACACCTGCTGAGAAAAAAAAAGCCCGGACCAGCGGTGTTCACAGAGCGGGATGGCTCTGTGATTTGGCTCCAACTCAGCTCTGTCTGCAGCTGGGTCGCAGGAGGCCACAGCCAGAACCAATTCTGAGCTGAACTGCACTGTGAGGACACAGGAGCGGTAAAAATGGTCTGTCCAGAGGAGGGAAGTAGCTGTGTAAGTTACAGGGTATGGCAGAATGTTTTCTGAGTTTCAGTGTTTAAAATATTGGCTCCAGATTGAGGCTGAGAAAGTGAGGTTTGTGTGTGTTCAGGCGGGACAATCAGGCACAGATGAAATGTCCTGCGTGTGGTTTTGCCAGAAGATTTCCGTTTGCTATTTTGAGCTGACAGCATCAGCGAATTATTCCACGTCACTGATTATCAGATGAGACCCATGAATGCGTCATAGCGATGCTCCACATCATAATTCCTGTTGGCCCTTGTAGCCCTCAGTAGCACTTCTGTGTGGCCTGTTTTCAAATGGGGCATGAAGCAAGAGTGCGCTCACAAACATGAACACCACAACACTGAGGATCAACATCGCAGAGGAGCAAACACTATAAGTCAAAGTTAAAATGCAAAACAGCCTGTTTATGGGCACTCGCCGCACGCAGAGGGGGCATATTGATCGTTTCACGGTTCTGCTTTCCTGAGGGCTCCACTAAACCCCAACGGCTCCATTTAATACCACGTCTTACTCTTTAAGATGGAATTATCGTCAAAGCATAGAGGCGGAAACAAAAGCACATAATCCATATGCATTCATAACGTGGCATAAAAGCAAACATTTTATTAGCTACATGTGGGGATTTATCCAGCTACTGAATTTTTTATCAGGCTAATTATTTCAGTCACTGTGTACATAGACTCTCATTTCTCCCTGTGGATGAAAATTCATAATGTCTCTAATTAAGAAAGTTACACTTGTAGGCTACATAATGATAATTAATCTAAAAAATACAGGTTGTGAGTGTTGGGGAGAGACTTTAATTTTGATGTGTACCAGCAAATGTTCAGGCATATTAAAGTCTAAAACCTAAAATTAGGCAACAGGGGAATATTTCACTTGTGGAGGCAGTTTTCTGAGTTTTTAATCCTGTTTTACTGCTCTGTGCTAATCTAATGAAAGGTTGAGTTTCTCAGCAGGCATCTAGCTAAAAAAAAAAAAAAAAAAAAAAAAGAAGAAAGAGAGGGCCAGTTCCCCCCAAGCATGGCTGGATCCATCCATTAGACATATGAGGAAAAAATGAGCTGTGGGCACCTCTGTTCCCCCCTATCACTTTACATGTGCAGCCGGCCCCCTTGAAGTGCTCATTACGTACAGGTGTACAATGCAGACTAGGGCTGTTTGATTGTAGCAAAAATCATAATCATGATTATTTTAAAACTGATATCATGATTATGTAACACAATTACCCATTAACTTTTTGAACATCATGCATTCATAAAACTTCTTTTTTTTAATATTATGTTTTTGGCTTTTTTTAAACCTTTATTTAAAAGTTCAAATAGATAGGAAAGGGGAAAGGAATATGATCCAAAATCTGGGAGAAATTAACAACATTGGGGGCTGAGATTACATGTTTCTCTGATGTTAGCATGTGGCTACATGTAGCAATGAATTTGCAGCCTAGGGATGACTGTACAGGCCGAGCAAAGCACCCCAGACATCCCTCTCCCCAGCAACGCTTTCCAGCTCCTCCTGGGGGACCCCAAGGCGTTCCCAGGCCAGATGAGATATGTAATCCCTCCAGTGTGTTCTGGGTCTGCCCCGGGGCCTCCTACCAGTGGGACCTGCCTGTAACACCTCCAGTGGGAGGCGCGCAGGAGGCATCCTGATCAGCTGCCCGAACCACCTCAACTAACCCCTTTCAATGCGAAGGAGCAGCGGCTCTACTCCGAGCTCCCTCCGGATATCCGAGCTCCTCACCCTATCTCTAAGGCTGAGCCCAGCCACCCCACGGAGAAAACTCATTTCGGCCGCTTGTATCCGCGATCTCATTCTTTCGGTCACTACCCAGAGCTTGTGACCATAGGTGAGGATTGGGACGTAGATGGACCAGTAAATAGAGAGCTTCGCCTTCCGGCTCAGCTCCTTCTTCACCACGACGGGCCGGTGCAGCGCCCGCATCACTGCAGAAGCCGCCCCAAACCGCCGATCCATCTCACGCTCCATTCTACCCTCACTCGTGAACAAGACCCCGAGATACTTGAACTCCCTTGCTTGGGGCAGTAACTCTCCCCCAACCCGGAGGGGACAATCCACCTGTTTCTGGCAGAGAACCATGGCCTCAGATTTGGAGGTGCTGACTCTCATCCCGACTGCTTCACACTCGGCTGCAAACCGCTCCAGTGCGTGCTGGAGGTCAAAGTGTGATGAAGCCAACAGAACCACATCATCTGCAAAAAGCAGAGATGCAATTCTGAGGTCACCAAACCGGATCCCCCCCCCCGACTGCGCCTCGAGATCCTGTCCATGAAAATCACAAACAGGATCGGTGACAAGAGACAGCCTTGGCGGAGGCCCACACCCACCGAAAACGTGCTGGACTTTACACCAAGTATGCAGGTGTAGATGAGATTCGCCTGGAGATGCTGAAGACTCTGGACATTGTTGGGCTGTCTTGGTTGACACGCCTTTTCAGTGTCGCGTGGCGGTCGGGTACGGTGCCTGCAGAGTGGCAGACCGGGGTGGTGGTCCCCATCTTCAAAAAATGGGACCGGAGGGTGTGCTCCAATTATCGGGGTATCACACTGCTCAGCCTCCCGGGTAAAGTTTACTCAAAGGTGCTGGAAAGGAGGCTCAGACCGATTGTCGTACCTTTGAGTCAGGAGGAGCAATGCAGATTCCATCCTGGCCGGGGAACAGTGGACCAGCTCTTTACCCTTGCGAGGCTGCTGGAGGGGTCGTGGGAGTTTGCCCATCCAGTCTACATGTGCTTTGTAGACTTAGAGAAGGCTTACGACCGCGTTCCTCGAGGAGTCTTGTGGGGGGTACTGCAGGAGTATGGGGTACCGGGCTCGCTGCTACGAGCCATCCGGTCTCTGTATGACCAAAGTGAGAGCGGCACATTCTCCCGTTCAAAATCACAAAATAAGCCTCTAAACACAACCGGACATGTTACAGCAAAAATATGATCTGAAATCAGACAAAAATGAACAACATCTGCAACCATGATTACATGTTTCCCCAGTGTTAGCATGTAGCCTAGCATGTAGTCTTTTTGTTGCCTTTATTTGACTGTACGAATAGAAAGGAAAGGGGAAAAAGAGAGAGGGAAAGACATGCAGCAAAGGGTCATGGGTTAGAATCAAACCCAGGATTAAGCCTACATGAGGTACAAGTTCAACCAGATGAGCTACCTACTCCCCTAAAATGTGTCTTTGTAACAGTGGAATTTCTTGAACTTTAAGTATAATTTTACGGAAACACATCCGTGAGGTGAAGTAAACAGGTCACAGCCTGGCTGAGAGTGAGTTTGGGCTTTTAGGGAGGGGCTACAGCCCACTGCTGAAAAGGAAAGGGGTGCACTAGATGTATAATATTTATAATAATTGTTTCATCTCAGTTATCTTGTTTTTATAATCATTGGAAGCCACAATGGTCTCTGAAAATATGATTGAATTAATTGCTCAGCCCTACAGCAGACTACATTCTGCAGCTTCATCATCATTTTCTGACAGTTAATAACACATTTCCCTAAACAGCGCTCCTATACTGGAAGTTTGCAGTGTGTGAAATTAGTTTGTGGTAATTTGATTAGTGATTTATGTTTATTTATTAATGTTTCATGTAGTGCTGTCAAAAATAGTAATGATAATAATTATTCATACATATGAATATTTGAATACACTGTTACGGGCTGCACTTTCTTGCCCTCTCTTACTGTTACAGTCATTCTGCTGCTCTCTGCTACAGACCAAGAAAGAAAGAGTTGTTGTTGTCATGTTATAGCCTTGTTGTATTTATCTTCTAATAAAGATTTATTGTGTTGTATTGTATGCCCTAAATGTCAATTTATTTCTGTGGTATTAAAAATGGTATAAAATATTGACATTTTCGAGTTACTGTATTGAAGTTTGAAATTCCAGTATCATGACATCACAGACATATAGCCTACATATAGTTTATATTAGAGCAGCCCCCTGAAAGCTGGAGATTTGACTTATCAGGCAGAGACTCATCAGTCAACTGAGATTCGCTTTTTTTTTTTTTGCTAGTCAGTGTGCTGTGCAGTGTACATCTGGAGAAGTTTCAGCCCCCAGGTTTAGCTGCAGGGTGAGCGCTCCCCACTGTCACGCCACTCTTTGGTACAGGTAGCTGCAAACATGGAGGCAGCTGTCCAGAGGAGGAGAAGCTTTGCCCGGTCAGGCTCGGAGATAACGTTATGTACTGCATTTTCCTAGAAGTGTTGAATTTACAGCTCACAGCAACTTAATATGATATAGTTTCTGGCTTTTATTTTGAAACCTGGTGTTGGCAAAAGATGTTGTTGCACTTTTCTGACCTGTTGTTACTCTATACGCTAACAATAGTCGAATATTCGTATTGGACAGCCAAATCTAAATTGAACTGGCATAATTCAAAGTCCGGCACAGCCGTAGTATATATATAAGTATATACTGTATCCTTGGGTCATGACATCTATGTGAATGCCAGATTACATGCACCACTCTCCAAAACACTGTTGCAGACTACACACTGCCTCTGGTAGCAGCATTCCTCAGTGGCAATGCTCAGGAATGGCCCGAAAAATGTGTCAAAGTTCAATATGTCGACTTGTCCACCAATATAATTTTTCCGTTGGCGATTTTGGCCGCACCAAGTTAAACTATGCAATTTGCATTTCCATTGTCAGTTTTAATGTGCTGAGATAGACCATCTCTAGAATCAGACTAAATGTGCACCCGACTGCCCCCAAGCGAGTAGCAGTGACGTCTTGCCGACGTCAACTCCTGACGACCCCCCTTCCCCCTCTCTTAAACAAGCATGTGTTGTGACACTTAACTAATGTCTGTGCAGGAGACCAGAGAGAGATGTTTTTTAAAGTCTCTGTGTGTTCAGCTCTCAGTACTTTTGTAGCTTCTGACTGAATGTCTGTGATTTGGAGTTTAGTTTCTCTCCTGTGTCCCTGTTTCTACTTTCAGATATCTGCTTTCTTTTATTGTTTCATTTTGCTTTCAGTTGAATAGGAGTCGTGTTCAGTTACAGCAGATAAAACCTCTACAGTTCCTTATTTTACTGCTCAATAAAAATATTTATATATACATATACAAACACACACAAACCAAAACTACAGTATCTACATGCAGTATGTGTAAGTATGGCAGAATGCTGCAGGAACATGAAGGAATAAAACAGCCTTGGGGTGCCCTGGTAGCCTGTGTGTAAGGCACTGTCCACAAGCTGTGACATCCCTGGTTTGCATCTGGCCAGAGGCCTTTGTTGTAATTTGATCAACAGTTCATATAGAATATTTCATGTAGGACCACAAACCAACTGACACAGTGAACCTGGTGCTTTCAGCCTCAAGGGGTCCTTGATCACCTTGAGGTCCAGGGCTGGAGGGCAGTCTAGCCATGCAGATACTGTGGTTTTGCTTTTATCTGTATTTTTATTTTATTTATGTGTATAAATATTGCACAATGCTGCAGGAATATGGGGCAATAAAAGAGCCTTGGTAGTCTGACTGGATACGTGAAAGCAGTGTCCCCGGTTTGCATCTGGCCCTGAACCTTTGTTGCTTAATTTCCTGTCATCTCTATGGCCACTATCTAATAAAGGCATCAAATGCCCTAAAATAATATTTGAAAAACTGCTCCAGCCTTCAAAGCAATAGATCAGTATTTTGGGAAATGTGTTTATGTGCGTGATATTAGAAGATCAATATCAATCTCACGTCTGTACGTTAAGTACAGAGCTCATAAATCTTAGAGACAGATATCTCTGAACCTGGACACATAAAACCCAAATCTATCTGCATGGGTAGATTCCACCACAGGAAGTGAGAAAATGGCTGTCTGTAATTACTCTCCTATCGACTATATAATGCATTATATTTACTGTCTGAGAAGGAAATTTATGCTCTATATAGCGCCCTCCAAAAATACTGCACCCTTAAAGTCTTCAGCTTCCAGTTCTACAAAGCAGTATTAGAAAGAGTGCTCACCTTCTCAGTAACTGTATGGTACAGCGATTCTACAGCCCACGAGGAAAAAATGATTGACAGAGTCGTGCGGACAGCTCCAGAAATAATTGGCTGTGTACTCACCATATTTCTGATCTGTACCACATCCACATTCAGCGGAAAGGTTTGAAATTTTTAAAGGACTCCTCACACCCTGCAAACCCTCCACTCAGTCTGCTGTCTTTGGGTGAAAGACTACGCAGTATGAAGACCAGAACATTTCACTTCCACAGTAGCACTTATCCTGAGGCATTCCATAGCCTAAATGCTTCAGTGGTTGTGTAAATAAGCACATGCACTTTAACTTGTCACTGCGAGGGCATGAGCCTTACGGTTGCACTGCTGTTGTATTGTTGCTGTGTTGTAGTTGTGACAGGGTGTTTTTGCAGACACTCCTTGTTGCAGGAGCTGTGTGATTTTATGTTGTGCTGAGTGCATCAGAACAAATTTTAAATCAACTGTAAAGGTTGACTGGCAATAAATGATTGACTCTTGAATCTTTGAAAATAATTCAAATTAAACTCTCTTAGGAAAAATCACTCTTTGCTTGAGCGGCTCACAAGTGAGTAAAGTCATAACCTGTGATGACAGCAGATATTATTTCATTTCAAGGGGTCACAAACCATAAGGGTTAGGATCCACTGATATGAGGATCAGTGAGTCTGAACATAGCCAGTATGTGTTGTGTAATCTGTGTGGACTGACCCTTTTGCATCTGTTGCAACTTTTGTTTGACACAGTGGTGATTACAGGATGTGGCGGTATCCCTGCTGGAAAAACAGTGATGGATTGCTGAAAAACACCTACATTCAGCAATTAAAAAGCCAGTGAAAAACACCCACCTTTTCTGTGCTAAAAGGTCAATGAAAAAACAGCTACAGGTTGTTAAAAAACACCCAAGTTTGGGATCTGCACAACTGAAAAAACATAGTAATGGCCTCCTAAAAACACAAAAGCAGCTGGAAAAAAAGTGACAGGTTCTTACAAAACACCCATGTTTGGCAGCTAAAAAGCAGCTGGAAAGATAGTGATGAGTCGCTAAATAACACCCATATTTAGGGACTAAAAAGCATCTGAAAAACCAGCCATGGGTCACCAAAAAAACACCCATCTTTAGTGGCTAAAAAGCTGCTGGAATAACAGTGACTGGTCATGAAAAAACACCCCCATTTGGCGGCCGAAAAGCTGCAGGAAACACAGTGACAGATCCCTAAAATACACCAGTGTTTGGGGGTCGGAAAGCCGTCGGAAAAACAGCCACAGGGTGCTAAAAAACACCCATGATTAGAGGCTGCAAAACTGCAAAACATAGCCCCGGGTTCCTAAAAACACCCACATTTGGGGAATAAAAGCCACCTGCAAATATAGCCATGGGTCGCTGAAAAACACTTACATTTGGGTGACGAAAAGCTGCAGAAAACACAGGTAAGGTCCCTAAAAAATACCCATGTTTGGGTGCTGAAAAGCCACTGGAAAAACAGCCATAGGCTGCTAAAAAAACACCCATGTTTGGCGGTTAAAATGATGCTGTAAAAAATGTGACATGCCCCTAAGTAACACCCATGTTTGGGGACTAAAAAGCTGCTGGAAAAGCAGCCATGGATTGCTAAAAAACATGGTTGTTAAAAAGCTGTGGAAAACACAACGGGCTCTTAAAAAAAAAAAAAAAAAACATGCCATCTTTGGTTTTTAAAATGATGCTGGAAAAACACCTTCATTTGGGGCCAAAAAGCCGCTGGAAAAGCAGCCACATGTAGCTCGAAAACACCTACATTTGGGGGCTGAAAAGCTGCTAAAAAACAGCCACTTTTGTTTGTTGGGATTGAACAGAGGTCTGCAGCTTGGTACATTACTTTAGAAAGGCTGATATGATGCGTATGAAACGTACAAGTGTAAGGTGTTTGTGGCTTGCAGCAACACACAAAGCCAACATTTTCTTTTGGCAACTGACATGTTTCATTGCTGATTGATTTAACTTTTTATCTGTATGAGGAAGAATATGAAATTTCCTCCTTTTTTTTCTCCTTATTAAAAAATGACATGGCTTTAAGGTTTGCTAAATACATAAACCTGTCCATCATCCTCCTCACACGCCACACAGCTGATCCTGAAACACAAGTTCATCTTGTGAATTACTCACTGAAAGCTTTTACAGAAGTCAAATACCTCAGCTCACAGCTGCACTTTGCAGGAGTCTCATTTGTTCATCTACACAGTGACGTAATCTAATTTCTACAGATGTGTCTAGACTAGAGGGAGAAAAAAACACCCTATCCATTCCACCCAATGATGCTGGACTGCTCCTCTTTTCATGGATTAGCAGCTGTAAATCCACTGTTGGTTTACCCTGGCTAGATTAGACAGCATTAGACACTATACTGCTAAGGCTGGAAAGAGATCCAAGTGAAAGGATGCATTTGGTGGTGGAGGGGTTCTTCAGACTGGGTGAAATGAGGAGAAAATGTGCTGTCTCTTTAATGCAAATGTGACTAATGCATGACAGGCCTATCCATCCCATCAGATGTTTTTAAACCTGAGGCAGACAGGAAGGAGGAGCTCCATAAATAGATGTACCTAAGAAATCACAACTGGATGTGATGACAAATATTCCATCCAAATAAACATCTTGTTCCCCTCAGCTCCCTGGATGTGTTTGATTTGTCGGGCCACAGTAGGGGACCGCCCAATGGGAGCAATGCAGGTGCTCCAATTAGGATAACAGAAACCTTATCCACATTCACAGCTCCACCTGCACACTATTGATAATATGAACCTCACCCGCCGCTGCTCTCTGAGGCATACTGCAGAAGCAGAAGAATCTCAACCAACAATTACCATTTCTCTATTCCATATCTTTGTTCTTTAGGATATGGCATCACAACAAAGCTGTTTATTGTGTACATTTGGATGATAAAACGCTCCACAGTCAGGATTTGTCTGATTGTGACTCGGGAATTTTCTCCCATCCCTACACTGACATCCCCATTGGCACGTTACAGTGCTGTTCTCGATAACGTTCCCCCAGCAAAACAGGAAGCGGCCGTGTAAGAGGCTTTCATTAGTAACACTGCAGTCGCTCCTTTTGAAGCCAGAAGGAACCACAGCAGCTGCTGCACACACACTTTTTCCTCAGCCAAATGAACGCGTGGCAGTCTCACAGGCAGCAGCGGGGCGCTTACACAAGTCAGCTTTTGATGATGTTTGAATAAGACGATCACATTCTTCTTCTTCTTCTTCTGCTGCCGCTGCTGCTGCTGCTGAAGCTGCCTACGCTGGCAAACAAAAGCTGACAGACGCGAGACAAAAAAAGTGGTCCTCAGTGGGATCCACGCTCCCATCTGTGGCTGCAACTGTGGTCCCAGAGGAGCATGAAATTCACTGTGGGACGTTTCATTTAGCTCGCCACCTCCTCCTGTGCTTAAACAGGAGCCGTTTATGCCAAATACCAGAGAATGGGACTCTTTAGTTCAGCAAATCAGCTTCTTATTTTTAATTGCTTCCCCAAATCCCAGCAGCAATGCCATTGTCCTGATATTGGAGGTGTAAAACAAGGACACACACGATGCTCATGTTGACTTATGACAAACACACGACTGATCAGTGTCACTGCTGGAGCATATTAGCAGTCGGCGGTGACAAATAATGGCCTCAGAGGGTATTCTTCCAGGTTTTCTACAGCATGACCCCTTGTTCAGCTCTGTGTCACTATGTATTTACAGTGTAAGAGAAGCTGCTCAGGGTTTCTCTGTTTTCTTTAGCTCGGGGCTGTGAGCTCCACATCTCGCCTATTTCTGTCCTCTTTAGGTTTGGCAATTGAATGGAAGAGAGGAAGTGGGGAAAAATAAACCTGCTGCTGCTTTCTCAGTCAGCGTGGCATCAACATTCACTTCACACTCAGGTGAACCCAATCTAATCCTGTTGGTGTGTGGCATCACTCAGAGAAAACACTTCTTTAAAGACACAACAACACTTTGTCACCAACATGATCACCCTCAACAAGCAGCGACACGTCTCCTAAAGCTCACGGAGCTTACCTGCAAAGGCGGGCCTCATGGTGAAGTCATGCTCGTCTATGCGAAGAAGGTGACTGGTCTTCACTTTTCGGGTTTTGGTTCCATCTGCAACCTTCTTGGACAGAGGACTGGCAACAAGCAGACAGAGAGGAGAGGTGCTATAATGCTCGGTCTCTATGGGTTTTATCAAACGTTACTCCAACAGGAGGAAACAGCGTATGTGGGAGTGACTTGAATAAAGTGTGTGTGTTCATGGTAATGGAGGAACATGTCAGCCAGTGCAACAGTGCGGCTCACTGATGTGTTTTTAATCAGCCTAATCACCAGAATAAAATGTTGGCATTGTACATCTCTGCAAACCACAGATATGTTAAATTTGTACGTTTCTTACGTAGCAAATCAACATTTTTAAAGTGACATAGTTCTGATTACATGTATATGAGATGAGTTTTTCCCTTTTCATTAGAGAGGAGAGGATAGTGGATTGTCTGACATCTCGTCAAGACAACTGCCAAGCAGCAGACAGAAACAGACCACTGCTTGAGACCAACAAAAGCAAGTGTTTTTTAACAACAGTCTAGGACATGTCCAGCTGTACCTGTAGTGATAAAAGTGAGTATGTCTAAATGCAGTTTTGGACATGTCCAGCCATGGTCATAGCAACAAACACAGGTGTTTTTTAATTACAGTTTGGGACATTTCCAGCTGTGTTTGTAGTGACAAAACCGGGTATTTTTTAACTATAGTGTGGGACATGTCCAGCTGTGTTTCTAGCAACAAAATCAGGTGTTTTTTAATGACAGTTTGTGACATTTCCAGTTGTGTTTGTAGTGACAAAACCGGGTATTTTTTAACAATAGTGTGGGACATGTCCAGCTGTGTTTGCAGCAACAAAATCAGGTGTTTTTTAATGACAGTTTGTGACATGTCCAGCTGCGTTTGTAGTGACAAAACCAGGTATTTTTTAACAATAGCGTGGGACATGTCCAGCTGTGTTTCTAGCAACAAAATCAGGTGTTTTTTAATGACAGTTTGTGACATGTCCAGCTGCGTTCGTAGTTACAAAACCGGGTATTTTTTAAATATAGTTTGTGACATGTCCAGCTTTGTTTCAAGCAACAAAATCAGATATTTTAATGACAGTTTGGGACATGTCCAGCTGTATTTGTTGTGACAAAAGCAGGTGTTTTTAATGACAGTGTGAGACATGTCCAGTGGTGTTTGTAGCGACAAAAGCAGGTGTTTTTTTGATGACAGTGTGGGACATGTCGATCTGTGTTTCTAGCAACAAAACAAGGTGTTTTTAAATGACAGATCAGGATATGTCTAGCTGTGTTTACAGTGACAAAATCAGGTATTTTTAACAACAGTTCATAACATGTCCAGTAGTGTTTGTTGTGACACAACCAGATATTTTTAATGACAGTTCTGGACATGTCCAGCAATGTTTTTTGCAACACTACCAGGTATTTTTTAACAGTAGTTTGGGACATATTGAGCTGTGTTTCTAGCAACAATACCGGTGTTTTTAAATGTTTGGGATATGTCCAGTCTTGTTTGTAGCGACAAAACCGGGTATTTTTTAACGACAGGTCAGGGCAGTCAGCATGTTCAGCAATGTTTGATATGACAAAAGCAGCTGTTTTAATCTTTTCCTTACCCTGACCAACTTGTTTTTGTTCTTAAACCTAACTACATGTTAACCACAGCATTGTCATGACATAAAATTGAAACATAAATAAAAGTAAAGTTTCAACATATCTTTGGGTATGTACAAATGTTACATACCCATGGTTTGCAGAAATATACCATGCCAGCATTTGTCCTGGCGACTGGGTTGATTTAATTATGTTTAGACAACAATGGAGCTGTATGGCACAGAGGATCAGGCTTTGGCAGTAGGATGCATTCATTGTTGGTTCTGGTCTGCACATGAGGTTTGATGACAATAGACAGCACAGTGAATATCAGCAGACTTATACACATTTATACAGCTGTCTATAGCTATGCAGGGGCCTTAATTACAAATGTGAAGCTCTCTGATATATACATTTTTGTCATAGAATTTGATTTAAAACACAATCTTGTGTTTCATACTGTTTATGGCTTTGTACTTGATAATAAAAGAAGCACTGAGCAGGTTACCAGGTTGGATGAAATTTCCTTCTGTGGTTATAATTATAGGTGAGAGCAGCTCTGTAAATTTGCATGTAGCAAAGTTCATTTTAAAACCAGTTGGTTTTGCAGTAAAAATAAGATTTGGCTCAGATTTAGAACCCCACATGCTCGGACTGATCCTGAGGGGAGTCACAATTTGTGCTGAATTGTCTCTGAAGGAGTGCTGGAACAATTAGTTGATTAACCAATTAGCGGATAATCAGCGACAACTGTGACTTCTTTGATTAATCTCATTTTCTAAGAAACGAGGCCAAAACCCCTCTGGTTCTTGCTTTTCAAACAAACATTTGCTGGCTCTCTGAGTCTTCCTTCTATGATAGCAAACTGAGGACTGCTGGTTTGACACAACATATAATTTGAAAAGGTCATCTTGGGCTGTGGAAAAGTCAAAGACCAACTCTTAGACAGAACAGATGACAGGAGAAGATAATTGGAAGATAAAACGATGATGAAAATGTGCAGTCCTACTATGCAGGGCCCTAATTTGGAAAAATGGAATAAAGCACTACTGCTACAGTTCACTATAAAATCCATGTTTTGCCAGAGCTATGAATTCATGCACGTTAGGCTACATGAGAACAGAAAGTGCAGCTGCGGCTGAGGGATGTGTGATCCTGTTTGAAAATGACAGAAGTGTGACAGTCAGGGGAAAAAACAGCAGCCAAACAACACGCTTAAAAAGAATAGCCTTCCTGAAATCCCTCCACGTTTCACTCTCTCTGTTTGGAGTCCTTCCTGTTCCCCCTCAAGGCATCACCTGAAATAGCCTATCATGCAAAATACTGAATCTCCAGGGAAGGATTTTTCTTTGCTGCTGCGAACAAACGCACAAGTTTTTACGCGCAGTGAAGGACAGCGGGTCGGTGCGCTCCGCCTGCCTTTTACTCACCGTTTGCTTCAGACAATTAAACCACATAATAGAGGTGTGCCCGCGGTGTGACGGGTCGTTTTAGTTATCACAACCTCACTGAAGAATGATTCAGGCAGGTAATTGATAGGATCAAGTTAGAGCCGTGCGCAGATTGCATGCAAATGTTGACATTCTGGATGTTCTTGGAAATGAAGTGAAGAGAAATCCGCAAAGCTGATGACGCGTCTAAATTTTAACTGGCCTCTGCTGTCTGCTGTCAGATGAGTGTATGATATATAGGATGCAAGTGTTAATTGGGATACTGCACAGAGTTGTGCGTAAATGTGAGAAAGCGCGTGTGATGTTTTCTGCTCCCCTCGTGGAAATGTGTCCTATAATGATCTCTTGAGGTCAAAGTTCACATCAAAATAAAATAAAGAAAGCTTTTCAGTACTTACGTGCCTGGCTTGTGAGTCTCCACCGGCGCGGACCACCGCTTTTTCCTACTTTTGTGCTTCCTGCACTCCCCGAGCAGGATCAAACACAAAAGTAAAAAGAGAAACCTGGCGTAACACGGCATGGTGAGTTTAAAAGTCCCGCAGCGAGTCGATGAGTGACGCCTTGGGTTCGCGTGCAGGACGCTCTGTGCACGGTACCATCTTCCTGTCAGAGGCAGGAGGAGGAAGAAGAGTGTGAGAGTCGAGGGACTGTGGCGAACAAGTGCGCCGGCTGCTTTGCAGAGAGAGACGGGATGCTGAAGTCTGATAAGCGCTCTGATTGGTCTCCAGCCTCCAGAGGGGCTTTTTCTGGCTCAGGAGCGCGCAGCATCAGCACCACATGCAGCGCGCTGCAAAAAAACACAACAAAAAACATGTCCCCCCTGACGAGTCGTTTAGAGGCAGAGACACTGCTGTGAGGAGGCAGGGAAACAAGAAAGCAAGAGAAAGACAAGTGGGAGCAAGATGAAACATATTCCTGCTGCAGTTTGACTTGTTTTTATATACAGGAGAGCATCCAGGACAATGTTGAAAGGACTGAAGAAGCATCACTTCATTTATTATTATTGACAAAGAAACTGCGTAAAAAAAAAAAAGTGGAAAAAGTGAAATTATTGAATCTTCCTTTCAAAATTCTGTCATTTCTCCAGGATTTAATCACTCCATAGTTGCTGCACGGTTTGCTGTGATGATATTTTTTGCAGTGTAGGACAGTGTAAAGGCATCCTCTTAAACTGACGTAAGCCTTGGATGTCCACATCTGTCTCGCTCTCAGGGCTTCTCTTCGCTCCAGCCGCCTGGAGCCTTGATAGAAAAGTTTTCAGCATTTTCAGCATTCACCAGTGGAATTACAATATCTCACCCGATTGGGCCGCATTTCTAACATCCCTCTCACACTCACTTTACTTAGGATTAATTTTTTTTACATGGGTTTCCTACAAAATTTGCCAAATCCACTTTCCTCTGCGTAATGTCGGAGGACAAAGAATGCCTGCAGCTGTGGACTGCACCATTTCACTTCACTGCCCACAGTTAGGAGGGAACAGAAATCAGCATCTCTTCAACATCTTTATTTTAAAGATAATGACTTCTGATTGTTTTCTGCTTGACCTTTGCCCTCCATCAGAGAATTACAATGCCTGTGATGTCAGCTCTGTCTTCTCACATGAGCTCTCATCTTTAGTCTGTGAGGAACATTCTGTTCCTACACTTGAAGTGTTTTCGATCTCAGGAGATTAAAAAGAATTAAACAGTCAAAACCATGTTTTCTGGGCGACTGTGTCCAGTTGGATGAACGCTTATAATGATTGACGAGTTTCAGGAGCAAGGAAAGATTTTCCTCTCTTTAATAAGGTGGAAGAATATGGTGTGGATATTCTGGGGCTGGCTAAGCAACTGTGTAAGAGATAGACACACTTTACTACCTTTACTACTTTAGTTGAGTCCATGGGGACTTGGCTTGGGAACCAGAAAGTCACTGCTTCAAGTCTCACATACGGATCAAGCATGAAATGTGGGCACTGCTGAGGTGCCCTTGAGCAAAGCACAGAACCCTCAACTGCTCACGACATCTCTCCATTTAATACATGTATAGGTCCTGTTTGTGCATATGTGTGTATTTCGAGCTTGTGTGTATATGACAACAGGGTAAAAAAACTGAATTTCCCCTTGGGGATTAATACAGTATATTTTCTTCTTCTTCTTCTTCTTCACCTAAATTTACAGTCTCAGACACATGAGTCATAAAAAATGCAGGCACTGTATTCTGCCTGCCTTTAGACAATCTTCAGAGAATGTACAGGAGAAAACGATGTATCTACAAAGAAAACATGTTTCTTTAGCTTCAGCTTCTCTTGTCTGTTTGATCTTATGCCCTTGTTAAAATATAGATGAAAATATATATAAATATGTGACATAAATGTAGCTTAACCCAGAGCTGTCTTTCAGGGCGGGTGCAAGTCAAGTTGTCAAGTTGATTAAAAAAAAGTGTAAATAAAGCCTCAAGTCTCTTCAAAGCAAGTCCGGATTCCTTGTTGTCAAGTCAAAATCAAGTCTCAAGTTAGTCAAAGCAAGGCCAAGTCAAATCTCAAGTAAATGGAAACAATTCTGAGTCAGGTCACACTGCCTCACGGTTGTATGCCTTTGCCAACCAGTCAAGTTATAGTTTACATCCATGTCTGTCCTGACTCATATCATTTATGTATTGAAGACTTTGAAGTCATTTAACAAAAGATAATAAGTGTATTTGGAGGCAAAACGTGGATGCTTCACACACATTTTTAACCCAGAGCATAGAAGATCTATATAATCAGCCCAGTTTCAAGGTGGACACCAAAGACAAGTGTCACAAATTCAGTATCTAAACAAATGTCTCCCCTCCTGTTACTGAGTTATGACTTTTCATAATGGCCAGAAAAGTTTTTTTTTTGCAGAACAATATGACGTCACAGTGAAGTTGACCTTTGACCTTTTGGATATAAAATGTCATCACTTCATTATTTTATTCTATTAGTCATTTGTGTGAAATTTTGAGGTCACAGTGACTTTAACCACCAAATTCTTGTCAGTTCATTGTTGAGTCCACGTGGACGTTTGTGCCAAATTTGAAGAAATTCCCTGGAGGCCTTCTTGAGATACTGCATTCACAAGAATGGATTTGGATGTAAGGACATGCAGAGGAAATGGATGGATAACCTCTAAACATAATGCCTCTGGCAATGACTGTCGTTGGCACAGAGGTATCAAAAATGAGCCCAAATCAAGTCTCAAGTCAGTCAGATACAAGGCTGAATCAAGTCTGAGGTTTTGACAGGGTGAAATATCTTTTTATTTTTTTTTGAGGGCAAATTCAAGTCAAGTCTCAAGTCTACTAAAACAAGCCCCAGTCTACTGGAACCGTTCCAAATCATGTCTCAAGTTAATAGAAACAATTCTACATTCACTGAAACAAGTCAGAGTCAAGAGTCCAGGCAAGTGTTAACTTTTTATTTTTAAAAAATGCCTTATTTTTTTACATTGCTGGAATATTTCGAGTCGAATAGATAGGCCTAAAAATGAAATAATAATAATACAGGTGTAGAATATTGCAATAGAAGGCCTGCCTGTTGCAATCTTAGTTTTTCGGATTATTACCAGGTAAGAACTCAACACTTGCATTGGTCTTAACTGCTAGAAGACTCGACTCCTTACACATTTCACGTGATTTGAGACTGAAATGAGAAAAAATTCAGGTCCTCATTTTATAACTTATCCTGACTCAAATTCTAATCTCAAATCTGAAATCCACAACTGTGGTTTAAACACACTAAATCTCACAGAGAGTCAGACTGACAGGGCTATAAACTCTGACAATTACAACTTTGGATGATCCTTTTGTTTTTAGGAGATTTGTTGATAATAACATAAAAACATCAGCCTTACGATTTAAATCAGTTATGACCAAATACGCTCTGTGTTTATAGGGCAGAAGGTGAGGGAGGTTTACTTACCTGTCAGGTTTCAGCAT
This sequence comes from Cephalopholis sonnerati, assembly GCA_019142605.1. NCBI lineage: Eukaryota > Metazoa > Chordata > Actinopteri > Perciformes > Serranidae > Cephalopholis > Cephalopholis sonnerati. Next base: position 8,929,170 of record JAGQAX010000009.1, on the reverse strand, counting down.
CTCAGGGTCATTGGCCTGAGTTTTTCAATCATGCTAGCAGCATGATAATGTCAGTCTGTTGGTTGTTCCTTCCACCACGTTGTGTCCAGACTGGAATATTGCAACAACTATTGGACGGATTGCCATGAAATTCTGTTAAGACATTTATGGTGCCCAGAGGATGAATCCTAGGGATTTTGGTGATCCTCTGACATTTTCTGTGGCGCCAACACAAGGCTGACATTTTTGTTTTAATGTTAGATATCTTAACTATTGAATAAACAGCAATGACATTTGGTACAGGTATTCATGGTGCCCAGATGATATATCCTAATCCTCTCCTCTGGTGATCCTTGACTTTATCTCCAGCAGATTTGAGTGAAATTTAGTAGGTGGATTAACATAAAATTTGGCATAGTAATGTCCCCTTCACAAGACGACAAAATTTTGTCAACAGTGAGAAAAACTTTAATTTATGACCAAATATCTGCAAATCTAATAACGTTCCACTGAGCCTGAGTTCAGTGCTAATTAGCATATGATAAGCATTACCATGCTTAACCAGGCTGTTCTTACTCCCGCCTTGTCACATAGTGATACTTGGAGAAAACTGTTTGTGTCCTGTGTGAAATCAAAAGTCAACATTGAGTTATTTTAATGAGGTAACGTAGTATGTCCAGTTACAAACATGATGTAGGTCACGTGATACACATGACATGCCATGCCATGCCGTGACATGGCGTATGTAGCGTTACGTTACATTACCTAAACCTAAACTCCTGTAAGAAGTCATGTTCCATGTTTCAATTATTTTAACCCAAACCATTATCTTTGTCATACCCCTAACCAGGTCCTTTTTCTGCCTAAACCTAACCAGACCTAAACCACAGTGTTGTGACTTCATTAAGCAGCAAAACAAAAATATTTTTAAGTGGTTCATGACAGTTTTGCTGATCTATGGTTACCATCTATCCACAACCTTGCCTAAAAAAAACAAATTAAACCTGCATTGGTCTAAGTTTTTGGAAAGAGACTGGAAGCATGTTACAGGTGGAAACTGTACACTCTTTGACGTATAGGGGCACTGACAAAGTGTTGGTATTTAATGACTTGGAATGAAAGTGTGACAGCTTAGCACCAGCATGTTGGTATTCAGCTCAAAGCCCTGTTGTGCCAAAATACAGCCTAACAGAGCCACTAACTTTAGATATCTATAGAATCTTGAGTGTTTTATAAACATTAACTTCTAAAAATCTACACTTAGAGCACAGTGAGAAAACAGAAATCAAATGCACTGACACACAAAAAAAGAAATAGTCTTGTCCAGCTGAACATCTCAGAAATATGCAGCTAATTTCCTGTGCTTCACAGTAGCTATAGATAGTCAGACATCTTGCCTCTGAAATCTGCCATATTCACTGAAGAAGTGGTTGTGATTATTCACAGCTGCATATAATAGAAAACAGGAGATGACAAGGGTAGCAAAATGTCTTCTACACACATTAGGACCTGGAAATTACCTGATTCACCATCAGGAGTATTTAAAGCTAACATCAATGCTACATATTCTCTGTAGGATGTGGACATTTGAGAAAGACATTATAAAACCTGACACATGGCAAACACAGTTTTTTTCATTCAAGCGGTTTATTTTTCTGTTTATATCCCAGTATACCAGCCTTGGGCACAATAACTGAAGAGGCAGCTATAGCGAGGTTCTGAGAATATGGCTATTCTTAGAGAATCCCTGCTGCCTTCAAGTAATACCTGGACACATGCAGGTAGAAGATGTTGCCCAGAACAAAAAGAAAAAACTACCGTCACAGAATTGTTCCCCTCAACAGGTAGACTGCTACAACCTCTGAGCTATTTGTATGCTGCCAAGTTGTTGTACATGTCAAAAAGCCGTCAGCTACGATGTGCAGAGAATTAATTTAAATTGCTTCCCAGTTCCTCCGAGTCTCATCAGAGTGATAAACCCCTACTCAAAGAGGGTAAACGTTAGACAGTGTTTGGGTCTATTTATACAAGCTGGGGGAAAAAAATCACGGTTTGCATACAGCTTTAGAGAATGCAAGCCAAACAAGAGATTAATGCACAGGGACGTGGTGTGAATATCATGAAACAGAAGGGGAGGCAGGGAGAGAGGCATTGAGGGAGGAAAGATACAAATGAATGGGATTACAGTGACCACAGAAAGATGACTCCCTGATTCTAATAAAATAGAGAAAATCTGTTGTAGGTGGGAAAGCAGAATCAGATTAAGAATTCAATGAATCATACTTGTATTGAAAGTAAACAGACAGTTGGTTGAACCTGTGGGTGTTTTCTAAAAGACCCGTGTCATGTTTACTGGTGCAAATAATCCCTAAAATTATCACACCAGTAAACATTGCAGTGGTGAGAACAGTTCAAAGCTCTCTGCCCTCATGCTGTGTGCTTCAGTCAACACGCTGTATTTAGCTGACCTCGGACCAGTTAACCCTTTCCCTTCACAGGACTGCTGGGCATTATTACACTGTAGGCTCTATTTTAGAGGCCACACAGCAACCAGCACAAGCAGTGCTCCAAAAGTTTAGTATTTTTTCTGACCTTGAGATTCTCTTTTTGCTTTTGGTACTGTGCCAAACGCAGGTGGCAGGTTCATTTAAATGATTGAGCACAAAGCGGGTAGTTGGTATTTTGGTGGAAAATGAGTCTTGGAAGTTGCAATGAGAATACGGTAGATTTCTCAGATCAATGCCTGTGTCTGGAGCAAAGACACTACTATTGCCAAATTCTGACGTTATCTGTGGTTTTTAGCCTCATAGATCTGGGTTCAAAGGGGCCTGACAACCCTGCTATTGGGTTTAAAAGCAGTTATCAACCCATTAAATGGCTGTTTGTATATCCAACATCGTGGAACACTGCAGTTTTATAAGGTTTCACGTTCACTGTCCTTATGTTCAGGCTCAAAAAGGATAAGGTTTGGTTTAAAGAAATGGTAGCCTATATCAATTTAAACAACCATCTAATTAAAATAAGCCAGCGCTGACTTTTGGTTTCACACTGGACACAAACCCTGCTCCCCTAGTTTAAAGTCCTGCATTTGTTTGTGTGATAGGCTCCTTCTAACTAGTGATGGCCAAATGAAGCCTCATGAAGCATTTTCTTTATTTTCTAATCCCACTGGATGGTGCTCTTGGTTTAAAGAGAGAGGCTCAAAGAATAGCAAATCAGTGGGCTTTCAACCTTTTGTTGAACAAAAAAGCGTAATCTAGTGGGCTCAGAAAATAAGGAAAATGTTTCACAAGGCTTCATGAGGCTTCATTTGGCCATCACTACTTCTAACCCATGTCTGTGATGCCTATAACCACTGATAACAGCCATTTAATGGCCTGACAACAGCTGACAATTTGGTTATTTTGTCAAGAAACGCAAACTAAAAATGGCAAATTTCAAGCAATTATGAAACTTGTAAATAAATATTTTTAAATAAATACTCCAACCAATGGCTGTAATTTAAGATAGACAACACATCTCCACTTTCTCCTACTGTACAAAAATGAAGCCAAAATATCCCAATTATGGCTGTTGCCATTTGCGCTGGTGACTTCATTTGGCGCCAGAGAAACCAAACATATTGGAAAAACAAATACTTAAACACACGTTAACCATTAAAAAAAGATATTTTGGCATCAGTTTGGGGAAACTGTTATGTTGTCCATCTTTAATATACAATCTATGTCTCCAACCAGTATCTCCATTTCAATTACCTTAAAAATCAAAGTTAAGTGTGATTGTAGCAGGTGTTACGACATATTCTGTGACCACCTTAAAAGCATACTGATTTAGCATTGTGAGACATTTAAATGATGCAGCAGAATCAGATCCAGACATTGTTCATCCTCGACAACACCTGATGTCTACATTACCCACAATGCAACTTGACCGCCAACAGTTTCAGTTGTGCGCCTAATGTAGCATACAGGGATGTACCTGAATCCTAATGTGTTATTTAGCAAAGCACAAATAGTGCGATGGAAACAGACACTAATTTTACTCTAGGTTGCTCATTATTGTTCGAGGGAAAAACAAAAACGTAATTGACGTGTTTTTTTCTTCAAATCGATTCATATCATTGTGGATGGCTACAGGGTAAAAATGCCTATTCTGTTTGTAACACAGGTCTTTGATTTCACTAACTGGAGCCTCTGGCCTGCAGCAGAGATGAGCAGCGGGCTACAGAGGTCTGGTAAGATCACATCTTTTAAACTCAACACCCCCAGATTCTTTTCATTTTCAAACTTGTAGTCTTCAACCCCGACTGGAGCTGACTCATGCGACTTCACACAGCTCCCTCTGGAGACACGAAAAACTTTATACAACATTTTTTACATACGCAGTAGTACTGAAAACAGCCGTGATGTGTAGGTGGAATACCCCCTTCATTGTATTACTGCAGGATGTGCTGTTGCAAGGATACTGTCACATTTTAAAAGTAGCTATTATTATTAAATTATGTTAAAGTTATTCAGGGTCTACAGGGGTCGAAAGAATGCCAGTATCCTGGTACCTGACAATGTTTGGATGCAGGTGCAGTTGGCTCAAATTTCCTCATGGCGAATGTCAGAAACAGTGACCTTTTTACTGCTGTGCTTCTAATGACTCCTGACAGTTCAGTTGGTCAGTTTTTATAAAAAGGTGAGAGAGAGGCCAAGGGCCTGACAATATTTGGATGAAGATTTTTATTCCTTGCTACAGTGGAGTCACAGTTTCTGATGGCCTGTGTCAGAAATTGTGACTCCTAGGCACGTTCCAGAGTTCTCACTTGTAGAAAGTGTGATAACATCCCTGCAGTCACACATTACAATGGTCACAGAACACGGTGTAACCGTCTGCGCTGATCTATAAATGAATACCAGTGATTCTTAGAGCATCTGTGGCCCACAGCTGCTTTATACGGTATGGAAAGCTTCTTCTTTAGTTCACTAAATCCCTGCAGCCGTCTGAAAGCAGCAGGACATATATGCTGATAATTCTGATTTGAATGGTGCTGCCACACACACCTCTACACACATCAGAACCCAACATCCTGCCTGTTTGTGTGGGAGACGGCAGATTACCAGGACGAATCAATCCTCCCCCACATCACTGGCTCCATTCCCACTTTTTTTTAACAACAGTGGCATTTCATGTTTTATTCTTAAAATACACAATGATGGTGTTTCATATTAGCTACAATGATCCATTTACAACATGAAATACAGGAGATTTAAGACTTAAATACCAACCCAACCCTTTCTTACTCGCAACTCATAAAACACTGACGCTTGGTCTGTTGCCCTCAGCATAAGGTACCAAGACACCCAGGCACCCTTTTGTGTCTTTATGAGACACACTGGGTCGTGTTTTTATTTGATGCTCTGAGCAATGGCTGTAGTGTAGAGAGTGAAAAAGTTGGGGTAGTGGATGGTAATGATGGCCAAATGAAGCCTCATAGAGCATTTTCCTTATTCTCTGAGCCCACTAGATGGCGTTTTTTGTTCAACAAAAGGTTGAAAGCACACTGAATTTCTATTCTTTGAGCCTCTCTCTTTAAACCAAGAGTGCCATCTAGTGGGCTCAGAAATAAAGAAAATGTTTCATGGGGCTTCATGTGGCCATCACTAGTGGATGGGTCAAACGAACACAGGACAGTCACCTTGGAGACCACTGTTTGTGTCCCGTGTGAAATGTCACGTGACACATGCCATGTAACATCTGACATTATTTATGTAAAAAACTTAGGCTACTTATTTAAACCCAAACCTTGATCTTTTTCTCAAAAGCTAACCACTTACTTTTGTTGCCTTAATCCAGGGGTAAGCAACCTGTGGCTCCGGAGCCATATGCGGCTCTTTAGCCCTTGTCCAGTAGCTCTCTGTGGCTTTGACAAAAAAATATCACATGAAAATGAATAACAGTGATTGATTTATTTATTTTTCTAACATTTCAATTTTTATTTATCATTGTTGTAGGCCTAAAGAAATTCTTACATTCTCCAGTTGTAAAAATGTGTAGCCTGTGCACTGAATTAAAAAGAAGTTTTAACATTTCATCATCTAAAATGTGCGTCACACGTCCACGGCCTTTTCCTCTAAATTTTGCTAAACCTCATCAGCGGTGGCTAGTCTTAAGTCTCCCTTGCTAGGCTAGCACTGGATTTCAAATCCATAAAAGGTCTCAGAGGAAAATACAGAATTTAATAGTGAGTGGACAGATCTGTTTGCTTTCACCTCCAATGCTGCAAAGTTAAAGTACCAAATAATCATGAATAGCCTACTGCAGAGGAGCCATCTTATGGTAAAACATATTTTTGAGTGCTCATTTAGACCTATTTTTTTGTTGATAGGCTAATTTAGACTTCAAATATTTTTTGCAGCTCCAAGCAGATTTTATTTGAATTTTAGTTTTTAATCATTTTTGGTTGCTGACCCCTGCCTAATCTAACAAAATAAACCTACATTTGCTGAAGTCTATTTTGAAAAGACAGTATGCATTTAACAAGCAGAAACTGGTATGCTGCCCCTGAATGTCCAAAACTGACGCTATAGGGGTATGTGGAGTGTCATAGTTTGATGCATAGAGCCACTGACCAAGTGCCGTTATTGACGAGTTGGGAGTGAGAATGTGTTAACCAACCACGCCCAAAGGAACCACAACAGCTTGTGCACTTGAAGACGCCCACACAGCAGTTGTTGCACTTGCACCATTAAAATGGAGCCCTGCATTTTGCAACTGTCTTGAGCAAACAGAAAGGTAGAGCTCATGAATAATAAGTCATTCTAGCAGTTACACTCTATGCAGATGATTCCATTCTACCTGACCTGGGTGCTGCATACTGAGCTCAGTGGTGAGAAAGGCAGAGACTGTTTCACTTCAGACGCCTGAGGGAACTGCAAGTATCCCCTTTAGCACTGAGGAATTTCTACTCCTGCACCATCGAAAGCGTCCTAATAGGGAACATCACTACTCGATACTGAAACAGCAGGGACAAGGCCCTGCAAAGAGTGGTCACTGCCCCGCCCCCAATCAAACACATATTTATTACAATTCCTACTCTATTTAAAATCTTTTTAATGCACAACTGAAGGAACTGGTGGGATTACATTTCACTGGAATTGTACCTTATATGACTACATGTGACAAATAAAATTGATGGATGGATTGATTGATGATTAATTCATTACTTTAGACAAAAATCCTCCATAACCTTGTTAACATACCATAATACAGTTTTAATTAAATCAAGGGAACAAGCGGCAGCCCTAGGATAGAACAATTATATGGAGGGGTACATGTGGTGTGTGTGGCTACACAACAAAGCTTCCCATTCTTAAAAATGCATGACACTCTGGAGAGTAAAATTCACATTGATTAAAAGACACCCCGGGGGTGTTGTGGTAAGTGGAGCGCCTCCTCTGCAGGAATGAAAGTTCCCCCTCAGCGGAGGCCGAGCCCTCTGCTGACGAGCAGGGAGGGCAGAAAGTCAGTGTCAGCCACTGCCTCGGCTCTGGCTCCACTTCAGCTGGCCATAGTTCTGTTAGGGTGGTAGCAGGAGGGGTTGACTTGAGGATGAGAAAGGAGAGGGGGCAGCCAAGTGTGTGGTCACAGCTCGTAGTCAAACTTGTACTCATTAGCCAGGTAGATCCTGCGGAAGATGAGCGCCGCCAGGGCCAGAGTGAGCACCACAATGAGGACTGCCGAGCCTGCGTGGCTTTCATCCAGAGGCTGGCGAGGAGCCGGGGCGAAGGCTGGCCTGCTGGCTGGATCTCTGCCGTCTCTCTGGCCCTGCTGGCTGTGCTGCTGGGCCCGACGCTGCCGGGGGCTGAGAGGGCGACCAGTGCTGGGGGTCGCAGTGGGTCGGGGGCCCTCTATCCCTGTGGCTGTAGATGCCTCTGCCTGTGGTGAAAGATGGCATTGAGACAAAACCAGGCATTAGTGGAGAAACAATTACTTGATTAATTGATTATGCAAACTCTATCTGGCTTCATTTGATTCAGGCTGTGCTACAGCTCAGTCACAGCTCCATTACAGTTCTAAAGTATGGCTGACAAGGGCAAAAACATTACATTTCCATTAGGAAAAACATGCTGTAGCTTCAGAAACGATGCCAGCTCAAAAAACACGTATGAAAATACAAAACAAATACAATAATGGAAACGTGCTACAAATAAAAATGTGTGGCACAAAGTCAAAACCAGTACAATAACAGCAAACATGCAAATATAGAAAAGATGCAAAGTCAACTAAAAATACCGCCCAGCAGTTGTATGCCTCTGTGCACCAATCAGTTTTCTATTATAGTTTACATCCATGTCTGTGAAAACATGGATGCTTCACAGACATCTTCCCCCTGACAGCACAGAAGATCTATACAATCAGTACAATTTCAAGGTGAACACCCAAGATCAGTGTCACCAAATCACTATCTGACCAAATGTCTCCCCTTCTGTGCCTGAGATATGACACTGAGTGATGGCAAGAAAAGTGGTTTTGCAGAACATTATGGTGTCATAGTGAAGTTGACCTTTGACCTTTTTCAATATACAATGTCATCACGTCATCATATTATTCTATTAGACAAGGCATTCTTGAGATATTGCATTTATGAAAATAAGACAGATGAAATGTCACATTGACCTTGACCTTTGACCACCAAAATCCCATCAGTTTTTTTTTGTTTTTTGAATGCGGACGTTCCACATGGACATTTTTGCCAAATTTGAAGATATTCCCTTACGGTGTTCTTGAGATATAGCATTCACAAGAATGAGACAGACAAACTCACAGTGACCTTGACCTTTGACCTATGACCACCAGTTCATCACTGAGTCCAAGGGAACATTTGAGCTAAATTTGAAGAAATCCCTTCCAGGCGTTCTTGAGATATTGCGTTCACGAGAATGTGACGGACAGACAAGCTGAAAACGTAATGCCTCTGGCCATGGCTATCACCAGCGCAGAGGCATAAAAAAACACACAAATTCATAAACAAATGCTGCATAGTCAACAGTCAACACCAAAGAGGTTAAAAAGAGAAGTAACAGCATCATATCATGTCATATCATTTAGGGACAACACATGCACTGTGATATGTGGTCTGCACCTGCTGAGAGGCTCAACAGCTTACGCACTAACATAGACCTTGGGGATGATTGATTCGTTTCACTGAGGCGTCTGCAGTTGGCCTTGAGCTGAAATATATTTTACACGAAAAATAAATCTATGACAGGAATTACGATTCTGCAACTACTGAAAAGGTCCTTAATAAAAGACCATAAACAAATGCTTTCTGTGTGAAAACGTTATCAGCCATCATCGATTCAAGTGTACCCAAAAAGTTTTGTCGGGCTGAGGACACACAAAAAGCATCGGAGCACCTTCTCTTTATTTTAGGTGTCTGCTGGAACCCTCCGACATCACAGCTCCACTGACATTGTGCATGTGTCATACTCCATAGCTCCCATTGGGTCAGAGACTATGGAGCAGCCTTCAATGAATAGCCTTGGTCAACACAAGGAAGTTCTCTTGGCCTCTAGGGGGAGCACTAGGTAGAACGGCTTGATTGTAGACCCAAGAGAGAGAGAGAGAGACCAGAGAACAAAGAACAGTGTGTTCATTGTTGAAGTAGAAAGAAAAGAGAAGTACAGAGGTGAAATGAAAAGGCCTTTCTTTTTTACATTTAGCCTGAGTCTTTTACAGTATTATATAACAGTAACCGAATTACATAGCTCCCCCTAGAGGCCCAGAGAATTTGTTTTCGTGGTTTGTGTGTTTTTTGACTTTCCATCATTTCTGTATCTGCAGCACGTTTGCTGTTGACGTATTTGTTTTGGCTGTCTGTGGCACGGTTTTTTCATTTGCAGCATGTTTCTATGCTTGTATATGTATTTTCTAAGGGCTGTACCCGACTTTATTTTGTCAGTCGAATCAGATTCGGCTGTTTAATATGAATATTTGACATTTATTTTTTTTCTTTCCATGTACATTTTTAAAGCTCAGCGTGACATTCAGTGTGACAGTACACAAGATAACCACATTAAGGATGGATCAGAAAGGGTTAACAACATTTTTACCGACACTAGATATCAAACAAAAGCCAGAGACTGTGTTGTATTAAGTATCTGTGATCTGCAAACTCAGCACTTCCAAGCAGAAGAGCTGATAATGTCATCTCGGAGCCGTACGGTACAGAGTCTCTCCTCCTCTGAGTAACATGATAGTCAAGAGTGCTCACCAGACCAGACCAAACCAAACACAACCAAATACAAAAACAATGACTGCTTGACTTGAAGCAATTCCAGTTGACTGAGGGGCCTCTAACTGATGATTCAGATCTCTGACTTTCAGGGGGCTGCCCTAGTGTTTTCTTATGTGTCTTTGAATTGGCATCGTTTCTGAAGCTATAGCACATATCTCCTACTGGAATAGTTTTGGGCAGTCATAGCCTGTTTGCCCTTTTCGGCCAGTGTAGAAAGAAGCATTTTAGAATGACTGGTTTCGGTCACTACTGACCAAAACCACATCCTTCATAAGGAGTACCAGCTGATGCCTTCAAGCTGAAGTTACAGGTTCCCAAACTGTAAGCTGAACAGTCCCACTATCAATCAAACTGCTGAACAGTAGAAGAAGCAGCGAGCGTGTTTGTGTGTGTGTGTGTGAGTGTGTGTGAGACGGAGAGGGGAGGGGGATGTGCAATATTTTAGTGCAATTACTATTTGTATGGCAATCATTTTGTACAGGACTTTTGTGCAATGACTTTAGGTGGGGCATCTGTGCAACACTTGGGTCTCGGGCATTGTGCAACACTCTTGAGGTGTATGGATCTGGGAGTGATACTGTATGTTAATTGTAATTTGATTGCACACGTGTGTGCCAGTGTTGCCTGTGTTCTCTCAAATGTCCAAGACAAAGTTCTCCTAAGGGAGACAATAAAGGCTAATCTCTCTCATCTGTTTTTCAGCAGGCACATACAGTATATATAATACTGTTTCCATAACAGAGTTTATAGTTGTTTCGCCAGTAATAAATACACATTTGCAGCTCATTAAAATGTGTGTAACAAACACTATGAGGCTGTAATTTACTTGGTTAAATTAGGCCACTGGCCTATCCTACCTCTTCTTTTATGTGTAGCCTCTTTACTGATAGTAGCAGATGTTTATATTAAGCCAATTAAATCTATAAATGCATATTTTTTCCCCTCAGTTCTAGTCCTCTGTCTTCACTAGGCTGACATCTTCTCACCCCAAACAAGAGCTTTTGCAAAATGATGACAGACCTGCCCAGTGAGGGTTGGGAGCTGTGTAGCAGTAAGGTCAACACAACCTTTAGTTGCCTCCTGTGATCACTCATTTTAAATGTCAATCTAGCTAATCACACAGCACAGCTGCTGTCATTAATCTGTATTTATGTTGATTCTGTCAGACAATGTCATCTTCATAAAATAATGATGTGATCAGCAGCGCAGCAAACAGCTTGCAAATAACTGAAGGGTAAAAGCTAGTATTTATGAACTACTATTAAAAAAAAAATCACTCATCATCAGTCATATTCACTCTATTGAATGAAAACACAAGAGTTTAAAAAATGCACAACAAAACTGACATCATGAATCCAGCATTGAGATGCTCTCCTTTTAGGGCTGGGACACATGCTTTGTCTGGGAATTGAACGCTGAGTTCTTCTCTTGTGCCAATTCTGTGCCAACTTTCAAGGGCGCGCAGGCAGGTTGTGCCTGACGTTGCTTAGCGACCATAACCAGCACCGTATCATAGTCTACTGACCAGAAATCAGAGTTCAGAGCTGATGTTTTCAGAAGCGTGTGTATTCAAATAATGTTCTTTGGACAGATCACAAAGCCCTGAGTAGCCCTGCACTTAAAGAATCTAAATTTTCTCCCTTTTTACCAGTGACTGATATGTAAGGATGAAAGGAAGAAATGTCTGCGGGCTATTATGGTTTGTTCCTTGTCACATGACATGTGGTGTGCGCTGCTGCGTTCCAAAAGTGGAAATATGTTTATCTCAGGGTGCAGCTGTTGCACCCTGAAAAACGGGCACTTGGGAACGCTTGCATGCCATGATGCCGTCGTCTCACTTTTAGGCATGCCTGCCTCGTGTCTACATTCACAACGATAGATTTGAGGGCGCAAAAAATGTGGCATATGTCTGGGCCCTGATGCTACCTCACAGCAATACTAAGTTATCCAAGAGCCTCCTGGATCAGCACATCAAAACCTACCCCCATTTTCAGCATACTTAATGTTAGAGTTAGTTAGAGATAACTTTATGATGCTTCTGGTCATTTAAAGTTTTAAAGAGACCAGTGCAGATAGAGGAGTCCTCTCTGGAGGACGGGAGGCTGTACTGGGGATGACTAACCAGTCAGCAGCGCTGATGGACGCAGCTTTTGCACAGAAAATTTACATTTCACCCAATTAGAGAGTGTCTGGAGACAGAGCCTGCAGAGACCATACAGAGGCTGTAAACAGTTCACAGTTCTCCTACATCCCTCTGTACTCAGTGAACAGCAGCAAGGCGGTGTGGGATTCAGTGGGCCGGATGAGTTTTAACTCTTGTCCCACCAACTTCAGCGGCAGATGGTGAGTCCTATTTTTGACGTGGCCCTCCTCAGTTCATCCAAACTCAGAAACATTAATCTAAGTTGACCCTCCTCTCTGCTCCTTCAGACTGGTTCTGTGCGTAGCAGCTGGCGCCAAAATCAATCCTCTTAGGCAACAAAGCTTGTCCATATCATCTGAACTGGTAAAAAAAAAGCCACACAACCACAGGCTTCAAGCTACCGTAAAACACTGATGTTTAGAGAAGGCGCTGATATCTAACCGCTTGATTTCACTACAGTAACTCAATACAACCAATACAGCTGCTGGTGCTGCTGCAAAGCCAGCATGCACAATCATTTCCTTCCATTCATATTCAAAATAATTTGGAGCTCATGGGATGTCAGCAGGTGATGAAGCGTGCCACCAATTAAAAGGGACACTGTGAATGATCTGTAATAGGCTGCATACAGACAGCAGCATATAATCCTATTGATTGCACACTGTGGAGCTTCAGAGCACCCACTGTTCTCTCCAATACTTTAAGCTTAAATGGACTGAAATACAAACCACAGCATTCTGAAGACAGGTTGGGTTTCTAATTACGCCAAACATCAGGAGAAGGAAAAAGCAAAGCCTAAATAATCCTTAGTATTAACTGTTGCATGTCAGTGAATAGGATTTATAGTGTAGTGGTATATTTTTTAAGTCTTTAGTGATGTAATACATCACAAGTAAGCGTCAGGCTTTCGTGTCGGTCCCACAGAGTCAAACAACGGCTTTTTTCCACAGCAATTGTTTAGCTGTCACACAGGCAGAGATCTATTGTAGGGGTAGAGCACAACAACGTCTCCACAAGTGGGATCCTTGACAGACTAGAGAAAAATGGAGACATGCAAGACATGCCATATTTCCAGTATGGCAAACAACACTCCCTTTAAGTCAACTTTAAACTTTTCTGTCACGTAGCCTTTGGAGGCTGAAAAAATGTCACGTACCCCTGACATGTACACTGACTGAATGCTGAGGACAGTAGTAACAATGAGCCAAACTGACTTCCACCTAGAACAGTTGTTAACTTTTGAGACCACAGCACCTCCACAAAGGACATTTTAAACAATTTAATATTTAACATTATTGTACCATATCTCACAATATTGGCCCATTCTCAATCACTTAATACAATCAATAAAGTGAACAGGTGCTCTGCAGATTTACAGATAGATGTTTAACCTAAAATAAACAATAACTAGAATTAAATTTAAAAAAAATAAATTAAAGCACACAATATGTTAAATGCACTTCTTTCATTTTTGGGGGTAAAATTCAAATTGGCATGTATTTAAAGGAATACTTCATTTACATATAAATATATATTGATTTTCTTGCATGCCTCCAGTGAACAAAGGATCAGAAATGGAGAAGTTTCATGATAAATTGAAGTCACAGCGGTCCGTGTTTAACAACAGCAATTATATTAAAACATCCTTTTACAAACTCTCAGACAACTCGAGCAGTATAATCCAAGTCTCAGTAATATAGTCATATGTTCAACACTTCCCAAACAGACAGCTCTTTCTGACAGGCAACTGAACAAAAAGTTAAACTTATCTTCGCTCTCTTCAAAGCCAGACTCCATTAACAAAAACAGTGATATTACAGTGCTTAACAGGGGAGCTGCTGCTGGTATACTGCTGTCTCCATCTGTAGCTTGTTTGTGTTATTGTGTGACTTTCGTGAATACAAACTAACCCTTCAAAACACCAAAGTCACACAATAACAACAAACTATCTGACTGACACAGTGGTAGACCAGCAGCTTCTGTGTTCAGTGAGGTAAAGTTACTGTCTTTGTCAGTGGAGTCTGGGGTTGAATACAGCATAATTATAGTTGGAGTGAAGCAGAAGTTCAAGCTTCTGTGCTGAGACCTATTTCTTAGTAAAGGTATGCATGATGATGTAGGAACGTCATCAGCATCGGCTGATGTTGGCTTTAAAATGAACAACAACATGCTTTTTCTTATTTTGCACAATGACTGAATATTACATACACTGAAAAGTATTTCATGACTCCATCTCCTGGTGGGCCATCACGTTAAGGGTATGCATGCATGCATGATGTTACTTCCACTACAGAAGAGACCTGATGATCACTAACATTAGGTGGGGAAAAATGAACATATAGATATCGGTTATTGGCCAAATAAGTTATTAAATATCTGCAGATCGCCAAAATATGCAATATCGTGCATCCCTATCCCAGTGGAGAAGAAAATTTGAGCAGTGTAAAGTTACCGGTTTACGGTTAACCATGATACAGAGCCACGGTGGACTTTTGGCTCTCCACACACCTCCCTCACCATTAGGAGAGGGATGAGGGAAGGATAAAAACCTGACCTTCACGACATTGTTTTGAAATTAAAATAAACGGTTTTGCCCACTGATATCCAAACACGCATTTCTTCCCTATCTCTCCCTAAATTGCTCTGCTAGCAAGCTACTACAACAGTAGTGTAGTACCCACAAACTGCAGAGTGTGGTTTTATATGACTGGTGCTAGTCACTGCTAGTCACCCAAAGTCTCACTAAGTGGATTAACGTTTGGAAATGCCCGAGCATTTCAAACATCTGAAACTGTTTTATCTGGTCTAACAGAAAAATAAAAGACAGGGATTTTGATGTGTTAATAATTTGTGTCATATATTTGGCATACTAAAAGAAATAAATTATTAAATCAAACAGGGACACAGAATTAAAACTGCATTTTTCATTTCATGGGGATTTTGAGTTTCACTTTCCATTCAGTTCCCCATCAGAATGGGCTGTCTGTTTACTGAGCATATGACTGGATAAATGAGACTTGGATTATACTGCACAAGATGTGTGAGAGTTTCTAAGCAGATGTTTTGATATAGTTTTGCTGTTGTTGAACGTGGAGCTCTATGACTTTGATTAAAGAAAGACAAAGTTTTTCTCAGGAAGTCAACGTAACACTGGGGGAGTAATTGAAATACAAATGATCATTTTGTGTGTGACGTATTTCTTTCAGGTAACCAAGGCCAAACAAACAGAACAAAAGCAAGAAACATTGCAGGCATCTGAGTGGGACATGCGAGCCTGCTGCTGATGTTTGGAGAGAGAGCACAACCTGCACGCTCCACTGACAGGCGCTCGCCCGTCTTGTCATGTATACCAGGGATGAGAGAGCCAGATCATACACATGATGTTGGGAATACGCAATACCACAGTGAACTCACTATCAGACAATGATGGACATCTGTTCTTCTACTGGCAATATTTTTCATTTTGTTGGTCAGCTCAGATTCAGTCCTGTCAGACTGTTTAGACTCCCGAGCCACAAAGCTTGTTGTGTTACTATGACAACCAGCTGTTAAGACTTTCATGTCTTCAGCTGCAGCAAAACTGCATATTAAACAGAGTTATTAATACACTGACTTTGATATTTTTGGCTTTTTTCCTTCTGTTTTGATATGTTTGAAAACATGTCATAAAATGTAATTAATGTAAATGTTGATTTTTTTTTTTTTTTTTTTTATGTGGGGAAATGTAATCAAGAATGCATGATAAACGGAAAAGGATATGATAAATCTTCCATCACTCTTGGCACCCACTTTAAGAAAACACGGATCTAGGACATAATCTGCAGGTTCTTTTTCATGCACGTTTTTACATGAGTGAGAATTTAAAAAAAAAAAAAAAAGCAACTTAAAGAGTAACTTAACCCAGGCTGAAAAGCAGCGTTTCACAGTGTGTTCCCCCGACAGGTGAACCGCCACATGTGGAGTACACCGCTACATCACTGCAGCAAGGTGAGAAGGTAAATCGCTGAGGAGTCAGCGAAGAGTAAGATTTTCTGTTGTTGTTGCTGTTAACTATAAAGTATATAAGTTGTTTGATCACATGACAAAAAAAAATATTCCCTTAATATCTCTGGCTATATTGGCTACTGTTGGCAACGCTGCAAATCAATGAGCAGACTGGATTTATAGCAATATTGGATTTTTATATGGGGTTTGCATCAAAGTGACAAAACATCTTGATGGGTATTTCATTTTCTAGAAAAGCAGAATATTTTACCCATAGACCCTTGTTTTTCCAAAAAATGTACTGTTTTTATTGATGTTGCAATATGAAATGACACAAGGAACTTAAGAAGATGGTAGACCTGGGGCAGCTTTTTTTAGTTCGAAGAACCCTCCCTTTTATTGTGTCTGCACCGCAAGAACTCGAAACAATCGTAGTTCTTAGAACACTGTTTTGAGGATGTTTTTAAAGCTCCTCTTTCAGAGTAGGTATTTTCCCAGCACAAGAAGAAACTTGAGAGGGTAGGAGTGTACAGTGGCTGATCGAACACATGAACCAATGCAGCACTGGTAAAACACAAGAATGCCCAAAACACAGTCAAACGGACTAACAGTGAAGTCCAGGTTTTACTGAGCATAAATGCGACAAGGGGGAATACAGTGGGATTTTGACTCATCAAAGCAAAATGTAAGAATTTTCTATTCTAATCTTCTATATTTCATCGTCTTCATTTCATTCAGGTTGTGCTACAGCTCAGTCACAGCTCCATTACAGTTCTAAAGTATGGCTGACAAGGGCAAACGCTTTACATTTCCATTAGGAAAAACATGCTGCAGCTTCAGAAACGATGCCAGCTCAAAAACACATACGAAAATCCAAAACAAATACAAGAACAGAAACATGCTGGAAATGAAAAAACGTGTGGCAGAGAGCCAAAACCAGTACAATAACAGCAAACATGCAAATATAGAAAAGATGCAAAGACAACTAAAAATACTGCCCAGCAGTTGTATGCCTCTGTGCACCAGTCAGTTTTCTATTATAGTTTACATCCATGTCTGTGAAAACATGGATGCTTCACAGACATCTTCCCCCAGCAGCACAGAAGATCTATACAATCAGTACAATTTCAAGGTGAACACCCAAGATCAGTGTCACCAATTCACTATCTGACCAAATGTCTCCCCTTCTGTTCCTGAGATATGACATCGAGTGATGGCAAGAAAAGTGTTTTTGCAGAACATAATGATGACACAGTGCAGTTGACCTTTGACCTTTTGGATATAAAATGTCATCACTCCATCATTTCACTGAAATAGACATTTGTGTGAGGTTTTGTCACAATATGTGTACGAATGCCTGAGTTCTGGCCAAAAATTTTTTTATGAGGCCACAGTGACCTTGACCTTTGACCACTATTCAGTTTATTCTTCAGTCCAAGTGGATGTAGAAATTCCCTCAAGGCATTCTAGAGACAGTGCGATCACGAGAATGGGACGGACAGACAACCTGAAAACATAATGCGTCCAGCTATGGCTATTGCCGGCGCAAAGGCATAAAACTTCCAATGGGTCAGAAAACATAATCAAACAGGTCACAATCAAGCCAACAGTTAGTCCCAATTACATAAAGCAATTCATTTGGTGGGAAAACTGACCTTACTGACCTCACAGTTCTCAGCAGTTAATTGGGTTAATACAATCTTATCCTAACAAAAATAAATGATGGACAATACTGTAAACATATGATCCAATTAGTAATGAACCAGAATTAAATATGTTTTTAGGTCCATTTCATTTTTCCATTTCCTCTTCATTTCGCATTCTGGAGAGTTCATTGTTTATTTGGATCCCTATTAGTTGTCACCCTGGCAACAACTACTCTTCGTGCGGCGCAGTGACCAGCTTAATACAGCACACCATTACACTGTAGCAGTATGCCAGGGAGGCCTGAGACATGCTTGAGATGATTAATCCAACAGAGTGAACCATTCAGAGGACACACTCAACTGTCCTCAGCTGCATCATACAACTAAAATGTATAATAATAATAATAATAATAATGATAATGAAGGTGACTAAGTGTTCACTGTAATGAATGCCCTATCTTTCTAGAATATGCAAATACATTTTCATAAAATACTGACATGAAGTAAAACCAGGGGTTGCAGGACAGTTAAGCCATCTCAGCACAGTATGCTTTGTGAAATGGTTGCCTGTTACGTTAAATTTGTAGGTTATATCACAAAAACATGTAAAACCATGGGGATGGTGAGTTCTGTACTGTAGGTAGTTGGCTGGCTGCAGGCAGGTTATGTGCTGTCCTGTGTAACCCCGGTGCGGCCGTATAACACCTACCTGCTCAGCCTGGGGCCCCTCAGAAGCTTCCTGGCTGGCAGACGTGGAGGTGTCTCCCTGGGTGAGTGTGGAAGGCTCGCTTTCTGCACCTCCGCTCTCACTTGCCTGTCTGGATAAACTGGACTCTGCCTGCAATAATACACAGGGAGCAGCAGTTATCTACACTGTTATAGGGTTGGACAATGTGGACTCAAATGTACAGCCATAACCTGTCACATTTACTTCAACAATAATTAATAAACGAATAATCATTTTGTAGCTAAAGCAGTGCATGATATTTTCTCTTGCCTGGTGGCTCACTTGTGGCTCACTCTGTCAGGGTTTGTGCTTATTAATTTCCAGTTAAACACTCTAGACTGGACTGTGCGCTGAAAGATTAATTTAACCGATTGGATGTCACTGTTATAATTGCAATCATAAATAAGTCAGTAATAAAGTAATTGCAGAATCTCAAATGACAACAGAGAAAAAGCTTGGTTGTTAACAATGTAAGTTAGAAACGTTGAAAAGGGGTGGATTTACCTGTACTGTTACACTTCCTGCATATGTTTCACATATGAAATTTGTAACACAAGCAGGATGATGCCATCCGAGCTGCTTTAAGACATCTGCACAGGAAGTGTAAGTGTTTTACTAACAGTGGCTTAACAACAATAACAAAACAGCTAAATAGATGTTTCTGGGTAAATTAGAGCATGACACCAGCATTAGTAGTATTTATTAAGTGTTATTATCTATTATATTATACTCAGTGGACCTCGAAGTTCATTATATCAACTGCTGTTTCCACGAATTTACTTAAAGGCTTAGCTTTTTAGCCAACATGGCTAGAAGTCCTTAGAGCGCTCAGAAAAAAAAGGAAATATTAACAATCACTCTGCCATGACAACTGGGCAAACTCCATCTGCTGATGAAGACCATGTGATATGATGGAAATCCCAAGAACAGCTGGACCCTTGTGGCTGATTATCTTCTTGACTGCTGTTTCCAAAGTGAAGTACAAACTTTAGGCTGAGCAGTCTTGTTAAAGGGAGAAACTTGAAAGCAGCAGTAGATGGATACCTGACTTAAACCGATTGCTCAATGGGCCAGGTCAGGTTTGGACAACTATTTATAAATAAATATATTTAATTATGATATATATAATTATTAAGTTCTTCAAGTGAAAATACAGTGGAAAAAAAAACAGACCTGCCGTCTGTATTGGGCTACTTCCTGTTCAGTGGTGGAGTTATGTATGTGAGAACACATGACCTCAACACATAGGCTATTTCAGGCAGTAAATAGTCAATGCTTCAGCCCGAATTAACTGCGCTGGGCTCGGGCAGGTTTAGGAGAGGAAAAAAAAGAACGCCTGTCTAGGCTGGGTCAGGGCTCGCTTACTCTCTGGGTCGGGTTTGAGCGTCACTTTACAGCACAGTGGTGAGTATGACAGGACTCGTTGTCATGTCACAATAAGAGCATATCAGCAAAGGCAAGGATTATAGGCCATGAGCTGCTGGAAAACTTTTCATGTGAAACATGTGCAGCAGGTGTTGAGTTTCATTAACCTGTACCTTTAGAGTGAAAGAAAAAACAGACAAGCCTTGGAAAACATCTAGTATATGGCTGGACTATGTGTGCTTAATGTGCCAGATTGTGGCCAAGTTGTTACACAGACAGTCAGTGGGAGAGTCTTTAATGTAAATTCCTGAATATTACATGTTAATCTGCAATTTTCTGTGGAGTAATATTTGTTCTTTAAGTATACAGAAGTAGCATATAACATGACACGTGCCTGTGACCACTAATCTCAGACAAAAGCAAGTGTAAGACCTTATAGTGCAACCCATGCATGTACACTGCTGTGGCTGTAAAAGGAAAATTACACATCAGATGAGAACTGCATTAAATACAGTAAACAACACAGAGTAAGCAACACATTCTTTCATATTATTCAGGTTTTTACTGGTTTGTGTGCTCGCACAGCAACCCTGTTTATTGATACAGGGCAGTAGAGACGGGCCAATGATACAGAAGCTCCGAAGCTTCTTTCACTCCTGTGAAGCGCACCATTTCAACACACTGTGTCGGAGCTTGTCTCAAATGAAGAATATAACATGACTGATGACATCCAAAGCTTCAAGCATGACTGGTGTTTCAGAAAGCGCTTCATTGAGTTTGACAGCTTTAAAAGTTTTGCAGCTAAACTTTGTGATGGGCACACTGGGATAACTGGACTGTTGGACTGTATCTGCAAATTTAATGATAAACACATGTGGCTGCTGTGGGAGAAATCTAAATACTGAGCAATCACAAGTCATGTTACTGACTGACAAGCTCCTAAATGAATCAAGGGAAATTGTGTAGCTGGCACAAACGCTAATAAAGCGTAATTTCCACCACCTCAGCTGCTGAGGTTAATAAAAGCCTTGGACACTATTTGAGACTTCAGTATTCTTACATAACGACACATTATTCAAGGAATTTATCAGAAATTGTGATATGAGTAAATTAAAACGGGTAGGAGATTCATAATAGTTTACTGTCCAACCCTGACATCAAATGGGACTCTTGTAACAGCCAGTATTCGTACCTTGAAGTTGATTTGCTGGGCCAGCTCTTTAGCCTTATAGTCCTCTGCGCTGGGGTTGCTGTTGGGGGTCAGGGCCAGGAGGGCAGAGCGCATGGAGCAGCCACACGCTTCACAGCAGAAGTCCTGAGACCTGCCGGAGAACAGATTATACATGGTCAGGTCCTCCCACTGTAAGAGCACCTCTCATTCTACAGGTCATGGTGCTTTCACTTAATCTATCCAGTTGGCACAATGGATCTGTAGTCCTGTGTAGCCAAGGTCTCTGTGGCTGACTTAATGTAAGTGATTATGTTTTTGGCATTTTCACCTTTTTTGGATAGTTGACAGTGAGGAAGAAAACTGGAAACAGGGAGGATAGAGGGGGTTATGGGGAGGTTACAGTTATTGGGCATGCCCTGCACCCTTAAGGAAATCAGGTGCTCAAACATAAGTGACTTCATGTCATACTATCAATATTCTTAAAAAAATATACCGACTTAATTACTTCAAAATACATTCCATTTAGTTTAATTCATATATGTGCAACTTCAATAAATCAAATGTTTGTTGGATGGGCTCATAATACCTGCTGGTCTTTGGTCCAAACTGCCAACAGGAAGTGAAAGCTCCCAGTGGGCTTCATAGTAGAGGGAGCTACCACTACCACTACCATTTTGAGTAGAGCACATAGGGGCGTTTCATTGTTTTTGAGTCTGTTTTTAGTATAATAAAAGACTTACATCGCTAAAGAAGTATTTCACTGCTGGAAAGATCGTCTTTTTCATAAAACTGGGCTGTCTATGCAATAGAAAGATGCAAACACTTTTGAATTTGATGCTATATGACCAAATAAAACAGGAAAAAAGGGCTGTGGCATTTGCTTTTGCTCAAGAGGTAAAAAACCTACAACTACCACAATGCACTGCACGACACTGGATCAATAAACACTCCTGCTGGTGGGTGATGTAATGAGAGCTTAGCTGTTTTTCTACAAGAACTAGTACGTTTGTGAAACAGTAAACTAAAAAAGGTTTCTGAATATATTTTAAGAGAGAAATAGGCAACACATTAACCAAATTTTAGTTCATATTTGATCAGCACTGTTTAGTTTTAGAGTTTCATCTCAGTCTTTTTCAGACTCTCTCTTCTCATATTACAGCCAAACAGGTCACTAACATATGTTTCTGAGGACATGGTTGGTTGGTTTACATCGATTAGTTCTACTTAGTTTTACAGTTTGATTGGCGTTTGGTCTGAGTTTGAGAGAGAGAGAGAGAGAGAGAGGGGACGGGTGTCTCTCTCGATCCGCTTCTATACTCTTTGTGTCCGTGGTGGTGGGCATATGAAAATGCGGAAATACAATCTATAGTCTGAGCGAGCAAAAATCTGCTGGGTAAATCAAAACCTGTCATCGAGTGGATTCGAGCTGATAAATGAGCAGGGAGATCTGGAGATGAAGGGAAGTATACATCAGTTTAATTTTCCTCTTGAACATGGTTTACATGGTTGAAAATCAGCATAATCACAGAACAATTAGGAATAATGATTACTAATAGTTTTTTTTTTATCAAATTATTTGATTGCCTTAATTGGTTACAGACTAACCTTGGTTTGTCTGGAGGAGGAGCTTCCTGTTTGAAAGTAAGGGTTGGATGCTCATAGGATGCCACAGTTACAGGTGAAGTTGGTTTAGTTAAACCATAATGTTACTACTTTGAATCGTGTTTTCATGCTGACTTTTCTGCACCAGTGTTGCTTTTTGCTGTTGTTTAATATACTTCCTAGGAACAAGTAGGCAGGATGTGATTGGTCCATTTTGTGTGGTAGCACAGTCAAATGATGCACCAAATCCTTTTTAAGGAAATGCGCACGGAGCCTGAGGAAGAAAGCCTGGGTTGATAACCACCATGTTGATACCCGTTATCACTGACTGGAGCTTTAGGCTTTGTCTTGCCAGCTAAGGCAAAGAAAGTCTGGCTCTGTCAAATTTGCTTTTTAGTACACTCCTCTGGTGCAGACCTGCTGGAGACTTGCTTGCTACAAGTTGCCCAATAGTCATGGGCCTCGCGCAACTTTTCTTTAGTTGAATAATGGAGTTCCTTATGTTTTTAAAAAAAATTTTTTTTCATTTTTGTACTTAGTTGTTTTCTCCTCAATAACACCAGCCTGACCTGCTAATAGGTGTTATGTAAACTTCAAATAAAACATACAGCAGGTGAGGAATACTCTATCCTCTGTACACAACATTTTAAAGATATAAAGACCTTTTTTTTTTGCTTGTGACAGTACAAGGCCGTTTGATAAATAACCCGGTTCCTCCACTCTATAAGTGAACAACCTGCCTCATGAATGAAAATATTACTGTGAGTACAATGGCAGTGCTTCAGCAACAAAATAAATGACCTGTTAATTATGAACAGGCCCAATATTAATGTTCTGGCTCACTTGTCACACTACATAAGATTAAACTGCCAAGTTAACTGAAAAATTAACCTGCCAAGACTTTTTACCAGCCAGCTTGTACAATAATTACATTTTTCACTGATATATGTCACGCTACCTGTATGCAATTATACGGTGCCTCATGGTTGTAATTCATCATCAAGTGGAATTAGGTTTGAAATTCATCCAGAGTACGGATCAAAACTGATGTAATGCATTAGCTGCAAACCTTATCTTAAATACATAATGTCACAGCTACATGCTCAATGGAAAATCCTGCTATTTTTCCTTGTCTTTTTCTCATGAATGTGTCCATTCATGCTACCTTTTCTCTCAACAGCTCTGTTATAGAGATTTGGGAAATGTGACTCCAGCAAAAAAGCATAAACTAAAGTATACACAAACAAATTAAAATGCCTGTTTCTGAGCCCTACTGAATTTAAACGCAGAAATTAGTCCTTTAAATAAGCTATTGTAGCTCACAGCAGAAGAGTCTATTTCCAGGGCAACTTGCCATCTAACCAAACAAGCTGCTTATTTATGTGGGCACCACTGTTTCTTGCTTGCCCCAATATACTGTAAATGTTGCTGAGTAGAGTCTGCAGTACCCAAATCTCAGTGGGTGTGAAATTACCATGACTTATAGTCAGAAGGACAAAAACCAGCAACACTGGACTGTTAGGTTATCATTTTCCCATTTGCCTCTCTTTTCTCTTCCAAATAAGTTGGGCTGAAATCGACTTTGGGGTTCGTTCACAACCTGTCTGATCTTCTGACTGCTCATTTCTTGCACCATCACACTTCCTCCAAGCATTGTTGTTGTATTTTTTAAATGTCAGTGGACTTATAATCACACTTAACTGAAATTTTGCCTACCACCATTAATTCAGCCTGACATTGTGTTTATGTTAGCCTATTTCTTGTTGTTGCCCTAACCAATCTGTAGTGAGTTATGCATCTGTCTCCAGTGTCCCAAATTGACTATTTACAACTTAAACTCACCACCACAGCCTCAGCATCATGCTACAGCAAGCCTCTGACAAACCTCCATTTTCTCACAACACTTTCTTTTCGTATGTGATATGTTCTCATTGTTGTTGGTAGGCTTTCATATTAAAGGCTGGCTTACCTCTTGTAAATACTGCCACATAATAGCTGATTAGCCAGTCCCTCCAGGATTTCCCTGTCTGTTTGAGATAAGGCGTTCTCAAGTTCCTCATTTTATGTCATCTTTTCAATACAAAATTGCAATGCATGTTGTAATATTTTTAGGTGTGTTTTTTTTTCAATGAAATTGCAGTGGCTGGTAAAAATTGCAAAAACAGTTGCTCTGTTATCTCAGATTCAGAGCCTGTTATTATGAGCATTCAATGTTTCAAACAGAAATAAAATCTATTTGTGATGGTGGGGGCAAGCAGTGCTTAGGGACAGTCTCTGTGAGCCGCTCTCCTCTTGCCGTCTCTGCCCTGTTAGCACAAGCTAACACAGCAGCAGCGGCTAAAATCCAACACTGAGCTCTTAAGCAATCCCAACAAACTCAAACCAACACTGACAAAGCTTGAGTCTATTTTTAAACCTATTAACAGCTAATGATGGGTAATGTTAGCTGTGTGATGCTAACTGTTAGCCCAGTCACTGGGCGTGTGACTCCGAAGCTCACACTCCTGCAGCAGTAGCCTCGTTATAATCAGAGAGAGAGCAGGGCAAAAGGAGGCTGAGTGAATCAATAGGCTGCACGCAGCTCTACAATGAAAAAAGATTTTACCTGTTTTAGATAGTCAAGTTTGTTGTAAAATTGTGGTGATTAGAAAGAAATTAGAAGAATTCTCAGGGATTGGCTGAATTAGCATTAATTGTTGTGACTGCAACATCTCAACATCCTCAAGGGGCTCACTAGCCTGAAGATGCATTTCTTCGCTCTACCGGATTACATACTAAATCAATGCAAAGACGCAAATAGACACAACTGCACTAGACAATGCGCATAGAAGTGAACAAGCGTCTACGTGAGATAAATTGCTTCAACTTGAGCAAAACATTTGTGGGTGACGCTGTGCCTAAAAGCCTATTAGCGTTGAGATTCTTCTGAAGTCATTGAGAATCAGAGTTGGGGACAAACATTTTCTTGCTGTCTGTTGGCACCCAAAGCTTTGTGATTTAACATCAGCACTAGAGACAGAACAAAAAAGGAAATGGCTTGAAGAAAAGTGAGCTGGTAAGTTCTGAAAATATGTTTTTGTTACTCAACTCCATTTATCTATTGTACTTGACAACAAAGTTAGCACTGACGTTAGTGTTAGCTGCCTTCCCCAGTTAGATAGCACAACTGTTAGCACAGCTGGCACTCCAGTGACTGACTTCGCATGAGTGACATAAGGCAAAAATTTGTTTTACTTTTGGTCTGAACACACCTCAGCAGGGGCTAGCAGCAGACTGGTGGCAAGTTAGTTCAGCAGAGTGGCTGATGTTGGTTAACAGTGCTGTAAAACTAATAGTACTCAAAATGGTCACTTTTGCCTCACTGTTTAGACACGTGTAAAAACACAGCTAGTAGAGTATGTGTGTGTCAAACTGTGACACAGACAACAGCACGCACATAAATGACACCAAAACACTTTTTATTACATGACTTTTTTGTCACAGACATTTCCTTGCTTGTGTGGTGAATAGCTTTCCGAAATTTATACGCCAAACAGGAACTCAACTCGCATTTCGCCCTTGATGGGTGGTATTTTCGGTCCATGTCTGTCCTGCAGACAATTTTCAGTTGACACAGAGGCTGTGGTATTGGCTGCTAGAGGAAGTTAACCTGATGTGGCAGTCAAACAAATACTGTGATTTAGATTTATTAAGAGCTGTTATTTCTGTAACTTGACTTACAAAAAGCCTGAACTGCTTGGTCAGTGCAGCTAGGTAGTTATGTCGGAAGATGACATCAAGTTCATTTACAGTAGAAAGCTCTGATTGGTTGAGGGCTTCTCCAACTGGTGGAAACTGAACAATTCAGACGTGTGGGCAATGATCCACAAATCTTGAACCAGGCTAACATCTCAATACTTCGGTAAATACAATGTTTTTTTTATCACAGTTAAGATGGCTAAAAATATGAAAACAAGACCAAAATGCAATGAACCTGAATTACCCATCAATCTAAACCCATTTCTATTTGTCGATACATATTGATTTTGAAAATATCTTCAAAAGTTTCAATACTCATTTTCCGCAGTATCGATACACTGCTGTCAGCTATGCTTTTTTGCTCTCTCTTACTGTTAATGTTTACTACAGTAAATCTGCTGCTCTCTGCTACTAACCAAGAAAAGTCATTGTTGTCATGTTATAAACTTGTTAGATTTATTTTTTAAATAAAATTTTAAATTGTACATCCTGAATGTCAATTTTTCGTGTGGTATTGAAAATTGTATCAAAAATCAATAATTTTCAAGGTATTGTACTGAAGTTAAAAATTCCAGTATCATGACAACACAAACTAACCCTCCTCCCTCTAACCTTAATATCAAGTCCTATTTGTCAAACAGCCCCATGAAGAGGTGATGGCTGCCTAAAATGTCCTCACTCTAGCGTTGCAAACATAAACAACCAGAGAATTATGGTGGAGCAGCGTACGAGGTAGCCAATCAACAGACTGTTTGATAGACTGCCACAGTTCAGATGTGTTGGCTGATGGTCAGAGTGAGCTGTTCTTAACATGAACAAAGAGAAGCCAGACAAAGAGCTCTGAATGAGGCATTTCAAAGTTACATTTCACAAAGTTAGAAGCCTGTCCAGTGGGTGGCACATTGATTGGTCTGCCAAAGAAAAATGTTCTGTCATCTGGTGCTTGGCCAATGGTAATTTGGCACCTTGATTATGAAGTTATAAAGAATTTCAGATTGAGCTGCCCATACTTTTCAGGGCTGTGTATGAATCCTGTCAACACACTGGCAGAAAACCCAACTTCAAAAGCTGTGTGCATATGTGTGTGTATCACTATGTGTTTATGGCACTGGCTGTCTGTCTGTATTGTTGGCTGCCTCGCAGTATATCCTCAGCTGACAGGTTTGTTTTTGCCTTCACCACCTGTGGCACATTCACATGCCAGGTCTCTGCTAAGAGCTCAGACTGTTGCGTGCACCTTTACGCCTTCATCTCAGGCCTGACAGCGGGGTTCAGCGCAATATTGCTAGGAGAAGGATCAACACAGCCGCTTAGTGCAGTGATGTGGAAAAAAAAACATAAAAATGCAACACATCAAAGGAGGTTTCTGTGGATTTGTCTTAGGAAGCTAATCGTCCCTTGCATCAGCTAATGGGCTGATGTTACAGCTGTGAAGAGCAGGGATGAATCATGCTCTGAGGAGCACCACATCATCACCGTGGTGCACCTCAGGCTAAAGGTGACATGGATAGATTTGGATACATTATGGTATTAAATGATCCAAATCAGTGTCTTCCTCTGGAGCTAAACGGAAATTGGATTCTATTCAAGTGAAGTTAAGATTTAGCTGGGGAAGAAGAAGCCAGGCTTATTAGGCATCATACATTTTGCAAGGCACAGCGAATGTTCTCTTACGCCTCCAGTCATCATGTCACTGGACTATGACAGCTTAAACAGGCAGCCTGATGTCTGCAAATGCGGACGCCATGCAGACAGGCTCCGTGGTTGGTTTATGGTTGCTCACATGAATGACTGTTTGAATCCTTTTAGGCATAAGTGCTGATCATCAAGAACACATCTGAGCTTAAAGAGAAACGCCAGAACTGGAGATTTGGTTTGTAAAATCTGAGACACATACTGAGAAGACAGCAGCACATTTGAGATTTCGTGTCAGTCATTGGACCAGAAATGTTGTTCTTGCAATTTAATTTCACAATAGGAAACATTTACTGGAAGGAAGGTTTTAAGACACCATATACTTCAAACTAAGAGCTTGTTGTATGGTCTGAAAGCATCTGAAACTCCCTTTCCACTGGTAGAAGTGAGGGAGATATGTCTGACAATTTCTGTAAATTTGTGTACGTGTTCTCTCTCTCTCTCCTTTTTTTTTTTTTATCTTTTACTACTTCTGTTGCGTTTTGTGTGTGTGCAGCACCACTAACACTTTTGAGAAGAGGCTGTCAAGAAGTGTGCACCATTGTGTGACTCATCAAGTTAAAATTTCAATGATACGCAGAAAAACAGAGAATTCTTGGAGAGAGACTGGGGAGACGGTAGGACACAGCCAGAAGGAGGTGATAATGGCCAGCTTTTGGCCCAGCCTTTGAGAAGGGCAATTTAGAACATCTCTGCCTTTTGACATGGTCAGATGAGATGACATACACTACAGTTCATTTGAAGCATACTGAGAGCTTAAAGGGACAGTTTAAGCAAAAATCTAAAAGACATATTTTTCCTCTTCGCTGCTATTAATCACTTCAGATTGTTTTGGTTCGAGATGCCGAGTGTTGGAGATATTGGCCGTATGATAGAACTAGATGGCACTCGGCTTATGTGTCACAAAAATATATCTAAAAAACTCAACAGCAATGTCTCTTTGCAGGAATCATGACCTGGTTGCTCAAGATAACCCACAGAGCTTCTTGTGAGCAGTTTTTTCTCTCCGCTGAACTACACCCACTAACCGCATCATTACATAAAAAGAAGGGTGCAGCTACCCACAGACAAAAGGCTCGAGCTTGTGACAGCACGAATATGGAAACATTAACCTCTTTAGCTACGTTGTAATGTCAGCTAGCTCAATGATGCTCCGTGAGCTAGCAGTAGATGCAGGTCTTCCTGCACTGTTGAGTTTTTAAATGTATTTTTAGCATACACTACACAATACTACACCATCTACACTATATCAGTTCATTGATTAATTGTATTTTAGCCTACACTGGTGCTCCATGGTCGCAAAATGCAACTAAATAGTTGCTTTTTGGAGCCCTACAGGTCCAAAAAAAGACGCTTCATCTGCTCACACTATCGTTAATTTACTAAGTTAAACTGTCACCACAGCGCCATTAAACGTGATGATTTATTCATTGTGATCTGGAAACAATCTAACAGCTCTCCAGTTCATAAATTAATGATATTAGCAAGTTGCACTGGTGCTCCGTGGTTGCGAAATGCAACTAAATAGTAGCGGTATGGAGCCCTGCCTGGTCACAAACCATCGTTAAGGAGAAAGTGATCTGATGTGTTAAGTATTATGTTTGTGAGCCTTTCTCTGTGTGTGTGTGTGTGTGTGTGTGTGTGTGTGTCCTTGAAAGGGAGGAGCCATGATAGAGTGCGAGAGAACCCAAACTCTGAAGCGAGGTTATGCCATGGGCTTAAAGGGGGGGTCTGGAATCATTGAAAATAATGGTTGCGCAAGCTAGATTTGGAAAATCCACAATCAAAAAGGTCCTAACCCTCTTCCCCATGAGTAACGCCTCCAAAGAACACGAATGCGCATTGCTTGTTCACCGAGGCGCATAAGCAAACGAGCGTGTTGTCTTACCTATCCAGCAGAAAAAGAGCAACCATTGCATCACTTGGAAGACCTTTCTGATCTTTAAGTTGACGCCAACGTTGAAAAGCCACACCGATGTTGACTCGTGTTTTGGCTCTTTCAGCATCTGCCTTTTTTTTTTCAGCAGTAGCTCTCTTGTATACCAATTTCCTTTTTCGATTAGAAAAAACGGCTGGTGTTGGTGCCTTCTCTGCCATCTTACATAAATTGGTTCACAGAACTTCACATTCAACATTCAGCTAGCTGGCTAGCTAGCTAGCTTATGTTATCCGTGTACTAGCTGAGAGCACAGTCAACTTGATGTTGCCGGAGGCTACTCACACCAGAACAATCTGGATTGATAAACAGCACAACAGGTAAAAGGAAAAATATGTATTTTTGACTTTGGGGTGAGCTGTCCCTTTAACATTTGCTGCAACAGAATGCACTGGCCAATCAACTACATGCAAATGCACATTCCTTTACAATGGTCCTGGCCCTGTGTCTGATGTCTAAAACTTATCAGACTCATGCAGTGATTGTTAAAACTGGACTTCCTGGATTGAATTTCATCATCTCACCTATACCTGTGGCAATGTGCCCACACCAAAGCAGCCCTTTGCATGTTCTACTACATGTTGAAGATTTAAAACACACACTTTCTACTCGAGCCAAAACAGAACAACTTTGAAAAACACATCCTTCAAACTTTTTAAAAAAGCCTGTGAAATTAAAAATAAAGGGGGAAAACATGCCCCGGTGACTAGGAGTACGCTTTTTTGCATTTTGCCCAACTTATTTGTTGAGTTGTCAAATATTCATGCATGCTGTGACAACTGTCCCCCCCGGCCCACAAAAGGCGACTTATGGGTGTCTATGACCAGAGAAGTATTTACACAATTTGAAGCTGTGTAAATAGCACACTACAAAATGTTGGAACCATGGCCCAGGGGTAGAAGAAAGTGCCTACTGCATTATACCTTAAATAATTCAACAACTGTGGGGGTGTACACAAAAATATTATAGACACCTTTCCATTTAAAGTGAATATTATAAACCTTACAAGACACAGTTTGCTGTCATCTGATTTTCGCTGAGACTTCAAAGCCTGCCCCTCTCTGCGACACACAGGTGTTTCAGCAGTGTCTTTCAGCCACCCATATCACACATCTGGCTCTTCCATTTTTATCAATGGCTCCACAGGCTGTGTAATCGCTCACGCTTTATGCACAGAAGCGCAACATCAAGATAACTTTTATGTGTCAAGGAGGAGGGTTGAAGCTGTTGCTGCTGCATTTACTGCGCAGCCTTTGTACTGAGTATAACAGCACAAACACCTGTGGACTGCGACTGTTGGTTGGCGATTAAAGCCTGCAAACTTGGAGCTCACATATTCCATGGATCACACCCAAGAAGAGAAGGAAGATTCACTTCACATTAAAAGGGACTGAAAGAAGTTAATGATGTTTATTACTGAAATTCTTTAGCACGTTTACTTCTGCTGACACGCTAACTACAGAAAGATAAGCCAGCCACAGAAGGAACGTTTAATTAAATCTGGCATTGCTGTGCGACCACCCCTTTCTGCTGCCTGGCACACCATGCACCTGACCCTGATGCCTGTCCCTGTGGGTGATGGGCCCACAGGGTGGCAGCTCCATGCTGTTGTTGTTGTTGTTGTTTAAAAAGATTATTTTGGGGCTTTTTTGCCTTTATTGATTGGACAGCTGTTGATAGACAGGAAAGGTAGGAGAGAGAGGAGGACTGACATGCAGCAAAGGGCCGTGGGTTGGAATCAAAGCAAGTACACTGCCTCTCTGGGGCGAATACTCTACCAGGTGAGCTAGAGGTCGGCCCAGCTCCATGATGTTTTTTTGGGCTGAGCCTGACTGGGCCTCATAGCCCAAGGACCAGCCACAAGACACTCACTGTCAAGTTCTCTGGTCTGATTCCAAAGTGGGAAAACTGTTTCCTCAAACCGGGTAAAGCACTTCAGCTCCTTTTGCCGAGTTCATTAGGGTTTCTTGAATCACTCATAGTGTTGCCCATCCCCAGGGTAAAATATGAGGGTAAAATGGAGTGTGAGATGGACAGGTGATGTGTTGTGGCATCAGCAGTGATGCAGGTGTTGCGCCAGACCACCGTGGTGAAGAAGAGGCTGAGCTGCTGAGCTGGATGGCAATGCTCTTGATTTAGTGGTCTATCTCATTCTGACCCTCCCCTATGGTCATGAGCTTTGGGTAGTGACCGAAAGATACAAGTGGCTGAAATGAGTTCCCTCCAGAGGGTGGCTGGGCTCAGCCTTAAAGATAGGGTGAGGAGCTACGACATCTGAAGGAAGCTTGGAGTAGGGCTGCTACTCCTTTGTGTTGAAAGGGGCCAGTTGAGGTGGTTCAGGCATTAAATCAGGATGCCTCATGGGCGCCCCCTATTGGAAGTTTTACCGGCATGTCCAACTGGTACGAGGCCCCAGGGGCAGACCAAGAACACGCTGGAGGGATTATTTATCTTGTCTGGCCTGGGAATACCTCGGGATCTCCCAAGAGGAGCTGGAAAGCATTGCTGAGGAGAGGGACGTCTGCTGCCACTGCGACCCGGCTCTGGATAAATGGATGGATGGATGGATGGATGGATGGATGGAGTCATTGCTGTGGTCACGTCAGCTGTTTTTTGCTTTGCTTTCTCCCTTTCTATCACAATGACACACTGGGGTTCTGAGGTGAACAGCGGTCCACGGAGGAGAAGACTGAGGAGCTGATCAGTTAAAGCAAAGATAACTACAGTGTGAGCTGGCTGACTTACGGTGGCTAACATTAACTTGTAACTTTGGACAAGCTCGAGTGTGGTACCAACAGTTGTGGTCCATTATTTTATCACAACTTCAGTTGACACACACTCAGTGAAAACCTGCTTATCTGAGCATTAAGAAACACTAATGCAATCATTGACTTTGAATTAATTAAGAGCAGATGTTATCATGAAATACATACTATATATGCACTGCTTTGTGGGATTGATTTGAAGATTTGAAGCAATCTGGATGAAAATCACTATACAGACAGAGGAAACATATTATTCTGCAAGGCCTGTCACCACTTATCAGCAGCTGAAAACAAGTGTATAATTTTGTTTGATTTATTTCAACTCAAACTATTCTTACTGAGAGAAATAAAGTGATGTCATTTGACAGTTAATTCGACAATTTCAACAAATTAAAAGCCCTCCCCCAAACATGACCATCAGTTAGGCCACTATATCCTTGCACTGAGTATAACTTTTAAAAGCACAATATATGTAATGACAGCATGTCTCCTGTATATGAACTGTGCACGGAGTTGCCAGAAATGACTGACATTTTTCATATTCATTTCTGAGACTCCCTAGACCTCCACATGTCCCCCTGTGTTTGTCCTGCCACGTCACAAGCTGGCCAACATCTCTGGCAGTTTACTTGTCAGTCACAAACTCGGCATACTCTGGAAATTTTTGACGAAAATATCCTGCTGTGCAGAGGCCCATTTCTGACTGACAGCTCTCACAATCACCATGGGCACAGAAACAGGAGATGAAAAACCAAAAAGAAAAGCGCTGCCTCAGCCTTGGAGTGAAAAAAAGGTTTCCATCAGGGAGATAAGCAGCCTTGTATTTATAGCAAAGTGCGTCTTCCTGTCTATCTCATCTCCATGTGCTAATGAAACAGCCGGCTGATCAAGACCCCCGTCTCATCTGCTAATAGAAGAGCGATTTAAGCTGGATCCTCTCCCTCCCTGGCTTTGTACCGTTTCCTCCGAGGGAAATGCAGTGTGAAATGAAGAGCAACGTGCCCACTCATGCTCCCTCCAGAGACCGGGTATTTTGGTGATAATGGCTTTGTCATCTTGCAATACCAGGACTGGCTTGGGCGCGCTTCTCTCCCTTTGTGAGTTGGGAGTTATTAGTGGGAGGCATGTCCACCGAGGCTCAGGTGTTGATTACATTACATGCACGTATGGAGTTTGCTGTGTTAAAGAGTAACTGCGGGATGTTCCCATGTTTTTGTGTCTAAGTGACTCATGGAAACAACAATTTTTGAAACTGGTCAAGTTTTGAGTGAGAGGGCTGCAGCCAGCAGCTGCAAAATAGGTTTTAATGTAACAATTATGGGTGTGTTTGCACCATCAATTTACGTCCACTACCAGTGTTTGTCTTTGCCACTGACATGTTCAGATTATTATTCAAAGTGACAACATTATGGAAAGAATCCCCACAGAGACAGACCATTTTATTGAAGCGTAAGATCCTTTTTGTTTAACCAGAAACATCCCTGAACTTAAATAAACTAATATTAACATCGTAAAACACACTTCATTCAAAGTCAACAGAAATCAACTCACAAAAACTGTCTTGGTTCAACTTTCCACTGTTCCAACCATCCCCAGCTCTGGTCTGGTTGAAACAGACCTGCAATTTACCCAATTAGATGTACAAATACTTTAGATTTTATTTATCTATTTATTAACTGAATAATTTTACTGCACTGAGAACTTTTAATTTTGCCGGTTTTAGACACGAAACAGTATTTCGTTTTTATGTTTCATCATAAAAATGACAATAAAAAGGAAGCTGAAAGAAATCTGAAGCTGATTCTGAATCTGGAAATATTGGAAAAGGAGGTTGGACATCAGAGGAGCAGCAGGGGGAAAACAACGTGTACAGCCTGCAAAATTTCACATCTTAGGGCTCATTTATGCTCAATGTGAGATATGGAAACGGGGACGAATTCAGCCTTCTGTCCATACTCCGCATTCATTTTGTCCATATTTGTGCATGTTTTCTGAAAGTTTAGGAACTCAGACGAAACAGAGCAGTACAACTGGAAATAGTCAAGGCAGTGTAGCCTAATTCAATAAAGATACAACTTGAGGAGACGACAAAGTCGTTTAAATAGTAGCGGAACGCAACGCTGTCAGGATGTGTATAATGGCCACACAGACCTGCCTCTATTTAAAGGTACAATATCACAACCTCCTCCACCATTGTCTCGTTTGTTGTTATGTTAAACTTTTGACTCTGCCCTCTAGTGTTGTTTTTGGCTGTACCTAGCTATCATAAAAGACACATGGAAGTATGAGGGCAGTGATGTTAACAACGAAACGGTCATCTCTGATTTCATACATGAAGGGAGTATAAATGTGCCTTAACTTGGTGCATTAAGGGTTTATTTCAACCAAACTAGAGTTAATGATTGTTGGAACAGTGGAGAGACAAACCAAGATGGCTTTTGTTAGTTTTATTCTGTTTCTGTCAACTTTGAACAAAGTCTGGTGACTGTGGTGACAGGGATTTTGGGGCTGTTTCTGGTTAAACAAAAAGAATCTTACGCTTTAACAAAAAGGTCTGACTCTGGGGTGCTCAGTAGCTCACCTGGTAGAGCGGGCTGTGTTCTTACCTCAGCAGCCACAGGCTCAATTCCAACCTGCAGCCCTTTGCTACATGTCATTCCCTCTCTCTCCCCCTTTCACACTACCACTGTCCTATCAAATAAAGGTAAAAAAAAAAAAAAAAAAGGGATCCTTTCCCTGATAATGTAGTCCTTGATAATCTTGTCAGTTATGTATAATAACAATCTGAGCCTGTCAGTAGCAAAAATAAGCACTTTCAGTGGATCTAAGATGAAGGTGCATTTTTTTGGCCCTAAGTGGCTACACTGCAGCCTCTTTCAAGATAGGGTCCAGGTTTAAAATACCAAAGTTACTCTTTGATGTCATCCTACCAGAATCATGTATGTTATGTCGGCAGTGATCATAATCAAGTCAAGTCAATTTAGTTTATATATCACAAATCACAAATTTGCGTCACAGAGCTGTACAGCAGACAAAACCCTCTGTCCTCAGGCCCTTGCTCAAGATAAGGAGCCCCCCCCCCCAAAAAAAAACCCTTACCAAAGAAAAATGGAAGAGACCTCATAAGAGCGACTGAGGAGAGATCCCTCTCCCTGAACAGACGGACGTTTGTGTGTTGAATAGACCGACATAATAAAATTACAACATAGACAATCCATGTGACAGAATAATACATAGAATAACAACATTATACATATCCTCTAGCTGTGTGATTGCTAATCCAACATGGAAGACCAGCTATACAATGCACATTGTTCCACACCACTCTCCACACTCGCCTCATTATCATTCTCTCTCCATAGCAGCACACATACAACACATGCTCTGCAGAGAGTAAACATTGGAAAGATTTTCATCCACCAAATCTTACTTTTTGGCAAGAGCCCTCCTCTCTTCTGGAGTATAATCAAGAGATCCTATTGCTCCCTCTCCTTTTGTTGGCATGAATCCGATTATGGCTATTAGAGCAGTTCGGACTGGAAGAGAAACAGACAAGAGGAGAGAAAACAAAGAGGAGGTGAGAAAAATTAAAATCACAGCACGTTCAACATTCCTGGGTAAAAGGGAGAAGGTTAAATTACACGACAGGCTGCACATGTCGTCATGTTCAGTGCCCATGTTACATAAGTGGGAATGATGCTTTGTTTTCTGGGCGTAAGCCTGGATTTACCCTGGCCTATGTGAGGACATCCACCATGTGTCTGTACTCACACATTCTCCAGCTGGCACAGGACACGTTTTACAATATGGTCAGGGTCAAGGGTTTGTTTGTGTCTATGTTATGACTGGCTGTGTTCATCTGTGCTCAAGTCTATCCAATATACTGAATGAAGCATCTGGAAGCCCATAATATCTGACTGTCTTTGAAAGATAAGCCTACTTTAAAGGTTATCCACATTGGATTTTAGTATATTAACTACCAAACACTGACACTGATAACATTACACGTACACTATTACTCCATGTTTGAGTGATATGGCCCTTTACACACAGCACTATTTGGGTTAATTATTTTGCATGTTATTTGATAACATATTATTAAATACATACTAACACATAAGAGACAACATTTCCTTTTAAGCATTTATTTTATTTGCTCTGTGGCTGATTTTTTTTTCCCTGTTTTCGCCTGCAACGAGACAGGTTCAGTCACACAGAAGTGATGTCACACATGACAACAGCCTCATAGCAACATAAACTAAAAGCAACTGTGGATCACCTTATTGTTTACACCAGCCAACACTCTTTCATTAAGTCCACAAAAACTGCACTCAGTGAAACATTAGTATAAGATTTGCATGGCAGTTCATTTTTTTGCACTTTTATTTTTCAACATTTTTACATGGAACTGCCCTCAACAGACGACTTCACACCCATTCACATCTGGTCCCATCTGACCCTAATGACACACATGTGACCCCAACTCTGAAACTAAGAGCTGCTATGTGGCCCCAACAACTCTGTAAGGGTCCCCAAGCAAGCAAATCCAGTTGCCTACTATATAGCACTTATGATTACCATGACCTGAATGACTGAGAATCTTCACCGACATATTCTGTATTGACTGTAATGTAATGAATTGAGACAATGTGAGTCAGTGTATGGAAGCACCTGTCCCACTGACAGACTGATGAGAATTCTGGATGAGTTTTTTATATGCCACAGAATCAGAATACCCCAGGTAGCATATTCAAGTTTATAAAGACTGGGATCAGAGCTCATTCATATGATGTTTAAATGCACAAACACGACCAGGGTGCTCAAAAACCTGATTATAACCTCCCGGTAAGGACTTTAATGTCCATGTAAGAGCACTCATTTGCCATTAGCATGAGCACATTTTAGTTGTTACAGCTCATCATTTCTCCATTATGGTAAATTGCAATCATAATGGAATGACCTTATTAGAATTCATACGAGAAGCACGGACACACTGAAATGCCAAATTAGACATAACATGGTAACATTTGCAATGACCTATGGAGCATTTGAATTAATTCTTTTCATTATAAATAATACGTTTTACATTTAACAAATCCTTCATAGAAAAATACTGATAACTTTACAACTAAAGCACCTACACCACCAATTTATATCTGCTGAAAAAAACCCTCTGTTTGGTGTCACGGGTGTTTTTCAACAACATATGCCCTTTTCAAACTGAGCTGATGGACTGTGAATATCAGTGCTCTACACACCTTGTCATGTTACGCAGTTGCAGTGTGGCCTGATATAAAAATCCATTATATAAATTAGACTTCACTCAGTGTCATTTAAATTAAGTAACCAGAAAAATCAAAGTAAGAGCAGAAAGTAACTCATTTCCACCAGTGAAGTTGAGTGAGCACTCTTCAATCAGCACAAGGAGAAGCAGCACAACATTTTACTTTGATAACAGCAGTAAGTCTGTTAGCATGAGTCTTTTCAGCTCCAACTTCCCAACTTTTGAGTCTTCTTAGGTTCTAAAAAAGATAAAAAATGATCTGTGTATGTGTGTGTATACTCACCACTCCTCCTATTTGACAATTTATGTGAATGTAACAATAAAATGCACGGCAAAACTCATTGTGGACTGACAGTTAAAATACTGGGATTCTTATTTTCAAATACAAACAGACCAGGAAAACAGCCTGAGAAAACATATTCATAAATAAGTATATATATTCATAAATGGAACTAAATAAACAGGAATATGTAAAATCTTCTTCAAAGTGACATCAGAGGGAATGTTTGAATTACTTAGCCACATTTTATTAAATATGTAGGCGTAGCATATGAGCTAAAACGGCAGCCAACAGTAGTGAGTGTAACCCTGGAATCCCTGCAGCTGGCCTGCCTGTGACGTGCAGAGCTCAGTGCAATTATCCAGCCAGGCTTCCTGCGGTCATTCCAAAAAGGATGAGACGAACTTTTACACAACACTTTAAGAACCCAGCAGGGGAAGCCAAATCTCTAAGGCATGGCCAGCCATGTGACCTGCATGAGTTGGTTAAGAGCAACCTTTGTCTTTATTTTGTTATAGATTTAAAACTTTTTTGTACTAATGAGAAGGAACCAGTAGGAGCAAATGCTTTGAGGAAAAGTACACTGTC
The DNA here is from genome assembly GCA_019142605.1 of Cephalopholis sonnerati. Classification (NCBI taxonomy): domain Eukaryota; kingdom Metazoa; phylum Chordata; class Actinopteri; order Perciformes; family Serranidae; genus Cephalopholis; species Cephalopholis sonnerati. Next base: position 8,889,982 of record JAGQAX010000009.1, on the reverse strand, counting down.
TCCTACTGAGTTTCCTCTGATTAAGTGCTGGGAAGAAACGAAGAAACAAGAAAGCAGAGCTCAGCAAAAGGACGGATCGCCAGCAGAGAATTAAAATGAGTTCTCAGAAGAAAGAAATTATTAGTTATGACTCCGGGAGGTACGAGAATCTGCCCTGCTGCAGACGAAGTGGTTTATCTTGATCAGGCTCTAATATGGATTGACTGCTTTGCAAGGTTAATTTCAGAAAATATACAACCCTAAAATCAGAGCAAAAAAATAATTTGTATTGGTTCAGTGACTGTTTTCTTTGGTGTTAGCTAGTCCTTGTTGAGCTCAAGTTACAGTCTGTTATGTGGGATGGAGGGCGTGAAGTCTTAAGGTTTTCATTCCAAGGAGTACAGAACCTCATCTCCCTGTTTAAAGGTGTGATACTTGTCAAACTGTCAGGGAGCGGGGCCTGTGTTTACCTGAACTGCAGACAGGCCTTCACTTAAAACATCCTTTAGTTTCCCCTGTTTTATGAATATATGATTTTATATTTTAGTGAGAAGTGTCTGTGTTTTTTAATTTGCTGTTTACTGTATGTTGGTTGATGTCAACACAAACTCATAATAATGTACATTTTAACAGCACTTAAACAATCAGTGAGACAACTCTGCTGCTCTAAACTTATCTTTTTAACTGAAAAATTCTGTGTAATCACTAATCATCTTTACTCACAGGACTCCCTAAAAACATGGTATTTCACCCTTACGTTTCGCATCACAAAGAGTGCTGTTTGCCTAAAGGCTGATTTACAGCTGTGCATAGCCTACACAAGTGTGAGCACTTCTACATGTGCAGTGGTGTGTCAATTACACCTCCTAGACACTAGTTGGCAGTGGGGTTTCAATGTCACTATGTTGAGTTTCTGTAAAGTGCAGCAAAGACTGATTGGTTTAACTTACCTAACACCTAAAATACACAAAAAAACATGGCCTAACCAACAATATTACGCAAAAGCAAAAAAAAAAAAAAAAAAAGATTAATTATAACTCACAAGGTTCACAGACAAAACACTTGCCTTTGCTAAGGATGTTTTACCTACAAACATAACATGCTAACCTTATTAACATAAGCCTATGGCATTTTATATTGTGTAAATTAGCCAAGCAGCTAGCATAGTTTTCCTTCACACATATGAAGCCAGGAGCAACAGCATTTAACAAAGGTGATGCTACTTAATTAGGCTCCAGTATAACTCACAAGGTTTACCATTAAAACAACTGTCTTTTGCTAGACACGTTGTCACCACAGGTACAACATGATAATGTTATTAGCATAAACCTATGACATTTACCATTGCAGAAATTAGCCTAGAAGCTAGGGGACTTTTCCCCGTACATACATGAAGCAAGGAAAAACAGCAACATTCAACAAAGGTAATGTTACAAAATTCAGCTCCATTATAACTCACAAGGTTCACAGATTAAAAAAATGGTTTTATACCAGATATGTTCCTTCACATATACAAGCTGCTAATGCTATTAGCATACGCCAGTGACATTTCCCATTATATAAATTAGCCTTGTGGCCAGTAAACTTCATCTTCTGAAGCTGGGATAAATCACACACAAGACTCCACATGCTATTTTGTAGGGGCTTCTGGGGAGATGCATGTCAGGCTACAGCTTATGTATGGCGCTGATTCTATGCAGAAGTATAAAACCCCGCTTTATGGGCAGTTTTGTCTGCTTGCTCGTCGTCTCATCATTTTTCGAGATAAATTAGCAAAGCTATGACAGTCAATTTTTTTAAAATCATGATTTCACAAAGATACACTTTTAGCTTCTTGTACTGCGGGCACTGCTGAAACCATGACTCAACTTACCTGCAGATTTTCAAATGACTTTTTCTTGTCTGCTGATAAATTCTCAAATGGACCATCATATACTAAAAATTTTGTACAACTTAACAGTGTAAGAATATATTGACATTTAGTTGGAATAATTATGCACTTTACCACAAATCTACAGAAAGGGGGGGTCTGTATTCTGACACCGATGTAGTATCCTCCTTCAATAGATGCTCAGTCCAAATGTTTTTAGGGAGCCCCTTCAGTCACTTCCATTTACTTCAGTGTGCAGCAGAGTGGTAATTGTAGCATACCTCTGTTGTTGTACTGATGGAAGAACTGCTGTGAAAATGTGCATCGTGCTGAATGTACCATGTGAGCCATTAGAGTGCAGATAATTGCACCCCACTCAATGTTATTTTACCCTGCTTTGATTACCATCTGACCTTTATTGTTTGTGCTGGCCACACCTCCCACTATTATAGAAGAGCCTGTCATTATCTGAATACCAGCTAGTATTACAGAATTATGGTAATGTGATTCATGATAATAATGGACAGCAGTGTCACTGTCATTCAGAAAAATAACTGTGCATGTACTGACACCTAAGAACAGAACATCAATATTTTACCATAATTCTGATGCAAATTCCTGTGATTGATAACATTTATCAGTTCTACAAATAATGAGTCTTTCTTAATAGGTTTCCAGACTCTGCGGACTACATTAAAACAGTGACTTGTAGTTGGAAAAATAACTAATTAGGACAACTCAGAGCATGAGCTTTGAGGTTACTTACTGCTCCAAGAGGGCTGCCAGGTCTCTGGATGGTGGCCAGAGATGCTCAGGCAAATTTTCTTCCCAACTTCAAATCTTCCATTCGGCTGGGAGGGAAGGCAATAAAAAGAAGGTGGAGGTGAGCGTGTGGGTGGAGATAAATTAATAAAACATGCATTCTCAAAAGTTATGACAAGCAGACAGAGATGGAAGTTTGACACAGTTGAGAGTTTGGAAAGAGGAGACGTGGGCTGCTATTCGGAAGAAGTATGAGTTTTCAAACAATGAATGCAAATTGAAAAAGAAGTATTATGAAAAGGACTAAAAGTAACTGGACACGATGAAAAACGTGTCTGTCAAAACAATTCAGAGTGCTCCGGCTTTTATCAGCCCGATATTAGTGCAGGTGTCATACAGCTGTCTGAATATAATAAGACAGTCTCATATTCTCACAAAACCAGAGCAATTCCCTCTGACAGTGTGATGGCAGCTGAGGCTTTGATCTGACAACTGTCACTACGTGTGTTGCCACGAGAATGGCTGAGGGTTAAATGACATGCTGTCCATTTTCCACTCTTTGATCATCTGATTTGACGGCTTCCTGTTCCGCTTCAGTGGGAGAATAATCGGATGCGATAGAGAGGTGGCCTTTGTCTGCGTCTTACCGTGAGGAGGATGATGCTGGGGGGCTTCATCGGGTACTCTGGGGGAAGCACAATCCTGCCGTGGTAAACCCCGCCGTCGAAATCAGAATCTGGCGGTCCGCGTACAGAGAAGTGCCATTCAAAGAGGTTATCCTGCAAAAAGAGAGAAATGTCACATAAAACTAACATGTTCAACAGGAGACACCAAACCTGTGACTTCTCATGTCTGTCTGAAGTGACAACACTGACAGTGATGAGTCCAGTGGAGCCACACAGCCCGCAGCTGTATGTTGTGATAATGGTGAGCATTTATTCCAGTTGGGCAGTATCCAACCAATACAGAAAGTAAAACTCTATTTCTATGAACAATGCACTATAATCTTAAATTATGAATCTTTATAACTGAACGTTAAACTTAACATTAAAATGTCACAACCACTGTTAAGCTGTTGGAGGCACACTAGGCTCTCCCTCACCTGATGCTGAAACTGCAGAGTGCGCGGTGTCTCTCTAACCTGATTCTGAAGTTGTTTGGGATTCACATCCTGGGTTCTGCTCCACCTAATGGTGAGGCTGTTGGTCTCTACCCTACCTGACGCTGAAGTTGCGAGGCGCACGTAGGTCTCTCTCTTATCTGATGCTAACACTACTGGGGTCTCTCTCTCATCTGTGGCCTATTCTTACTCTCAATCACTGTCTTTACAATCAGGTAGGCCTGTTTCATCCTTATGGACCTCACTGTTGCCCTCTAAATCTTCCTGACTGGCTGTGACGTATATAACAAAGAAAATTATGGACCAGCAAAGATTTTTTTTAAATAATTGTTTTATTTCAATCCAATTTTGGCCTTGGAGAAAAATATGCCATAATGTGCATCCTATCATATTTGAAAATAATAAAAAACATTTTTATTTAAATGCCTTTAACAGTTGTTAGAGGTGGGGGTGGGGCCTGTTTGGACCGCTGGTGGGCTGTGGGGGTAAACTTTACGGGCTAGAATTTTTCCCTTTAAACATCAGGAGCAAAATGGGATTCAGCACCATCCTGGTTAATTGCCAACCGGCACTGGAGCTTCATATCAGCTGCACAATTACTTAAAACACTTTATTTGGAGGTTAAATTGAGTGTGATGCAAAAAAATCCCTCTGCTTGTGTCTCTTAACCTACTGGACTTTTATTTTGTCATGTCACCAAGTTACCACATCTAATTACTTTGGTGAATACAATGTTTTTATTGCAGATAGAAATTACAGACAAAGTACAGTGTAAATGTAAGATCCAAATTGTATGAAACCAGAATTTACCCAAATTAAAAATACCTACTTCTTGCATTCTGTGTTGGACTATACAGGATGGGAGAGGGGTCCTGTGGTGATTTTTGACAAAGGTAATATAAATACAGACACTATAATGGTAGGACAGCAGAGTGTTGTCCTGTGGTGAACTTACTTCCAGTGGCTGGGCGTGGTAGTGCTCTGTGGGGTCCCTCAGTTCAGCAGCCTCTTTCATCAGCCTCTTTACCGCTGGTCATTCAGTGGAAACAAAGACAAAAGAAAAATGAGGTTAGCCGCTTCAGGTTAAAACAGGGCTCACATCTTCTTCACGATCATTACAGGTTACATGTTCAGGGTCCACCACAACGTCTTGTGTGTGAAACCCTACAATTACGCCTGAAGTCTGCAGCAGTTTTACTGGCCAACATTCCTGATTTCCAGATGCAGAGGGTTGAAAATGTGCTGCTCCCCTGCGTAACAGGACGTTAACACGGATGGACAGATGAGAAGAATATGCAGAAGGACAGGGCTCCATGTACTGGCAAGTCTCTGCTAAAAATCACACTGACTGTCACACTCATTCAGACAGCTAGGGTAAAAAGGCTCATTCAAATGTGCAATCCAAAAATCTTGGTTTAAAACCACCTTTGGCACCTCTGTTTCTCTAAAACTCTTCAACAAGACTGTCTCCCACTCTCCCACTAAGCCTTTTCTGTGAGGACTGGCAAACTGTACTGCATGATTAAATCATGAGTCTTTGGTTAAGAAACAGGCTTTTAACGATTGAGAAGCAGAGGCTGGTGCACATAATTAGTTAGTAATTCCATTGTTTCATGAGGATAATTTATCATATTTTAGCAAGAAGCCTCCCCAGGTTTATTTTTTGTTTTAATTTACTGTTCATGCAAACTCAACACTTACTTCATATTTATCTGTTGTCTCGCTAAATTCAGAATAATGTATCCACGGCTTTAATTCCATCAATACAACAACAGAGACTCCTTTGAGCTTTTAATGTGAGGCATCTAAACAAACTGCTGAGCTTTATTAACAATGACATAACTCAGAACTAAAGATCAACTAAATAGAAATTATTAGAATTATTTAGGACATGACTGTGTTGTTGCACTGATAAATTCTTGCCCGATGTCAGACAGAATTTTCAATTCTTTACACTACATTTCAATCTTCAGTCTGACACTGCATCCACTCTGATTCATGTGTGCGAAGGGATTCAATATTTTCTAACCAATTACAAGAGACCACTGTATTTGCCTGACTGTAACGTCATTTAACCTCCATACTGAAATGTAGCCTTGCCAACATAGTTGACTTTGGCAGGGCTACAAGGCTACACACGTCAATAATGTCCAACCCACCAAATTATAAAGAATGCAGTGATGAGTAAGTGACTTTACATTTGTAATAAGACTTAGAGATGCATAATACACTGAATCAAGGCTACATAAAATGGAGGAGGTTGAATGCATATACAATATGTCACCGTCATCAATCACAGACAGAAAAGTAGCTTCTTAGCAAGGAAAGCAAAACAAGACTTATTTCTAAAATAAAAGCCAATCTAGGCCTATAGGCGTGTACACCCACAGCCCTCAGGTGAGGTTGGGACTTTATTAAAAGGTAGCAACCGGGTGCCAGACCACAAGCAGCAGGTATCCAAGGGACACAGTGCGGAAAAACACAAATTTAGATAGGCAAAATGCTAAACAAGAGTGAATCTGGGGTTGGCTTTTGCTTTCACTCTAGCTGACTAACAATCCTACACGGTGTACCTTTAACAACACCATGATAATACTGATAACTGTGATCATTTTGGTCAGGATGAACATACCCTTGTGATACATTTTGTGAACATGTGCACACATATCAGGGCTGAACCCATGGTAGTCAAATTAAAAGACTGCTTATGAGTTGCTTATTGAGGATGAGCAGATGACTAGCAGATGACAGCGGGAGTCATGATCCTGCTGCATGCTACAAACACAGCTGAACTTTTCACTCAAGGCAGAAATAAAGTAAACAAGTTTGTTTTTTAAAGTTGTGTTTAAGGGGTCAATCTCTACCCATGGCAGCATTTTCTGAGTTTATGAGCAGACACAACATGCTCTCAAAATGAGACAGCAGAGAAACATCTGCTGGCATTAACCCTTGTGACACGACCCAGCCAACAACACACTCAGGCCCCGCTGTGTTAATCTGAATACAAACTACCTCATCACTCTAGGAAGGATGGTTACACAAGTCCAGATGATGATGATCGGTGATGATGATTGTAGGGGGGTTTAATCACTGCTCTGGCAGTAGAGGACACAAAGACACTCCTTGATGTAAAGCTGACTACCAGGCTGCAGCTACACCAGTCAAAGTACAGGAGGTGAGTCCTCACAGTGAGGGCACGTTAGAGTCCATCTGAGGCAATGCCTTGGGTTAAACATCTCATCATGTTTTAACACAAGGTCATGAGTCACAACAACAGGGGTGATGTCACAGTCTTAGCCTCATGTTAACAAAGTGCTCATCGCAAGTTCAGGCGTTTTTGACTTATCGGACAGCAAGGTCAATTTGCCTGCTTCTGCTCTTTCATGGGCTGCAACAAGAACTCCAGCCATCAGCTATCACCCAGCTGCAAGAAGAAACAGGATGGGGCTGAAAATCGGAAAGTAATTGTGAAAAGGAAAGCGGAACTAAGAGGTATTCATGGAGGCAAAATTGGCTTGGAATCCAATCGAGTGCGGACTGCTAGGGTGTTGAGCTGGAAATGGAGACTGTGAAATGAACACGGGAGAAGAAGACGAAGGGCAGCAGCGGGGATGGGTGGGAGGGCAAATAACAGGGATGAAGGCAAGGCGAGCTGAGAGGATGTGCGGGCTGCAGGGCTGAGTGAAGCAGTGGAGCAGAGAGATGGCCTGACACCACGCGGCTTTCAGGGCACGTGTTCTTTCTGATTCTGCCCGAGGACAGACACTCTTCAGAGAAGATGTGAACCAACCACAGTAATCTCACATTGGACACACAAGGAGAACGGGGGAAGAGTCTGTATGTGTGCATGTGTTTACAAGGCTTCCCCTGCCTCGTCCTGTTTACACCAGAGTGCAGGGGGTCATGCAGTGCTTGCAGTCTTACTCAAGTTTAAACTATTTAACTCCCTCTTCTGACATTTACTTAACCCCTAAAAACTCTTCACAGTTCATCAGAATTACATATTTTGTAGTTTTTTTTCTGCAACTAAGAAAATTCTTGATGAATTTGAGTAACAGGGCTTAAACACCCATTTACAAATTACTCATGCAGTATAACCCAGGTCTCATTTATCAAGTTGAATGATGAATACTTCCCAAACAGACAGCTCTCTCTGATGGGGCACTGAACTGAAGTGAAACATATCTATGCTCTCTCAAAGCCAGACTCCATTGACAAAAACAATAATTTTACCTTACTGAACACCGGAGTTTTTATCACGGATTTGATGTAGCATGGGGTGAGTAACTGACATACAAATAGTAATTTGGGGGGTGAAGTATTCCTTTAAAATGGTTAAGATATAACTACACCTTTGCCTCATTACGGACCTATAAATATGCAAATGCTACATGGCTTCTACACTGATAACCTGCAGGATGACAGGATTGGTTCCTCAGGTTTGTCATGTGACAACCCCGGAAAGTTTGAATCTGTGTTCCTGAGATTGTCATTGGTACACCGCAGTTCCAAGGTGGAAATGCTTAGCCACAGCATTAAATGCTTATTTCACATGATGTCTTATAGCATTTAAAAACATCATATGGACACGTTAACAAGGTCAAAACCTTGGATTTCACTGGAGGGGGTCGAATGAGAAATCCCGTATAAGAAGAAATTCAACCTTCATGCAGCAGCCTTGAGCATCTTGGCCCAAAACTGATCAAAATACACCTCATGTTTTGGCAGTTTTGCATTGCATAAACCTTTCAGTCAACTGTATCCCAGTGTGATGAAACTTGAAAATGTTTTCTGAGTTTTATAACAGAAAAGGAGCCACTATTTCTGCCATCAGTCTTCAGTGCGAAAGTCTACTACATCTGCCAGCTGACAGAGATGTCCATTTCACTGAAAGACAACCCCAAAACAAAGGGGATCAGAGCTGAGCTACATTTCTATCAGAATGATAAAACAATCTGCTTGGGGGATGCTCTGTGTGAACATGATGGCATGTGCCTTTAATGTTGTGGGTTTGATTCCATCTTCTAGTGTCATCTCCGCTCTCATGGATGCATACATAATTCCACCTTCATCAATGACAATCTGAGTTTTCTGAAAATGTTAAGCCTCAACAGAAACCCAAAATACGACAAAGCTGTTTGCCCATGCGGCACCGCACATGAGAGCCAACAAATTAAATAACAGACAGGAAGCTTAACTGTGCAGTGATCTGTGAACAGCTGAACATGCTGCTGCAGCGCTCCACAGTTGGAGCTCCATCCGTCACGAGTAGCAACATAACATTTCAATTCACAAATGCTGAGCCAGCTGTAGGCCGGGGGTGGGGGAGGCTACTTGTTGAAAAGACTAACCCACAACCGGAAGGTTGCAAGTGTGATCTATGTAAGTGTGATCAGCCTTTGCGTCCATCAGCTGCTGTGTGTACAAACCTATCAATACTGACTTAAAACTTCAAGCCTGACAGACTTTTTCAGATTTACTAACAGTCAACGGAACAGCGTACAGCCTTCTGTCAATGGAAGTCAGCAGCTCCTGAAAGATGTTGTCTCATTCTTTTCAGGCTGCAAGGTACTCAAGAGAATCAAAAACCATAATAGTTTAGACTGAATACCTAAATATCAATTACAATATCTGGCTCACTGCTGGTGCTATCAGAATAGATCTGGGGTCCAACAGCATTTTATTTAATCTCAACTGAGGACTGAATATGTTTATCAAATCCAGATCCTTTTAAATTCCTTATTGAATCGATTGGCTGGTTGCTCCAAATACTCAATTGCCTCGATGCATATTAAGTTGAAAACAGGGATGCAGAATAGTATCAACCTAGTCTTTGGTATTGACAGATAAAGGCTTTAAAAATATCAGCATCAGCTTAAAATTAACATTTGTGTCAATATGACAAGCGGATATGATGGCTATTGAATTATGCAACTTTAATTAGTTGAGATAGGTCAAATTTGCCCAGGTTTTGGCTGTTCTTAACATTTTCTCAGGGAAAGCATCATCCAAGACTGCTAAGGTAGGACAAATTTACAGTTATGTTTGAAAATGTTACAAAAAAATAAATATGGCACATTTTTCATGTGACCAGCTGAGGTAGTTTTCTTTATTTGCCCAGTGAATGTGAATATTTTGAAAAGCATTATATTTTATGTCTGTATCTGCCAACAGGGCCATAACAATAAGAGCAGGCATAATAATAGAGAAATTCCATTACAGGAGAGACCTGATGTTCTCTGCGATGCGGTGGAATAAAACATGGGTATATGTCAGTATCCACATCTGCAGTGGGCCAAAATCAACAGAAAGATATCAGCATATCAATCCAAAATCCAATGCATCTCTAGTTTAGAAGCTTCAAATTAAACTGGGAGATTCTCCTGAATTGGAGGAGAGTCACCACTCTATTGGTCTTGCTGAACCACAGAAACAAACAGTCCATTAGCAACTGTAGCGTGTTGTTTGAAATGAAATATGAAGTTTCTTTTGTAAAAAAAAAAAAAAAAGGGTACAGACACCAGCTATAATATACCAAAAGGTGTAAATAAAAATGAGACTAGCCTTCCTAACACCATTTTATGATGACAGACGTAGAGGAAAATAACATGTTTAAATGGCATATGAGCTGCATTTAATGGCCTGACACACTCAAACTTACCTGAGTAACTCACTCACCAAAGCATGGTTTTATATTAGACTAGTCCATCTTATTTAATGTTTATCACTAGAGCAGCAGATATACCTCATGGGGAGGAGATCCTTAAATCGTTCGGCAGATAACCTGTTTCTTCTTGGGGCAGTGTTAATTGCATTGATGAAAACTATTACGAAATTTTTTTTGTCAAAGACCTATTTCCATACCAGCACAAGATGATGGCGAGCAAAATATAGATCTTAATAAAAAAACGAAGACAAAATCTATGTTTAATTTTCAATGGTGAGATGGGATGAGACAAAAATGTTACTGGTGGACTATCGGTTATTGAGAGCCAAGAACAGCCGTGCTTGCAATTATCTTCAAATGCCACCTGAGCCACAGGCTGGAAAACTCCAGTAAACAGTTGGTGCCAGGATGTTTCACTAGCCACTGAACGGCAGCAGAGCAAGCAGCCACCGCACTTCACACTTGATCTCCCGCAGGACTCCACTTAGGTCTGGACTGGAGAAGGTTTATAGGTTGATGCTGTTTGACAGGCAGGCAGGAGGCTCAGTTATCTGTGAGTGTAGCTGTGCTGTGAGTAAACACTCTGAACTCAGATCAGTTTTCTCTGACAGAGATGAAAGTCTAGTTTAAGTCACCAAGTTTGTGAGACGTGAGTTTAAACCTCCAGACTAACATGTTACATAAGTTATTTTTCTGCTTCCGTGTGAGAGTGATAGGTCAGAGTTTACAGTGAACCTGGGTACACATGCTAGTTACCTCAGTTAAGTGATTTGTGGTGTCAAAGTTTTTGAGATCATAAATAGAGAGATGCTGAGCTTTTCAAATGATAATCGCTAAGTGTGTGCTAATAAAGCACCCCTTAAACCTGTCAAACACTGCTAGAGAAATGACAGCTTGTAAGTGTGGAGAAATTATTTGTAGTTGTAGAAAAAAATGTCTGAATGAAATTTTTACACAACCTGTCACCTTGATTCTAATGTCTGATACACGAATTAGCCTAACTGGATTTGTTTAAAGATTAAAAAAAAAAAAAAAAAAAACATATAGAAAACATAATGACTAAAAGCTGACTAAAATCTCATGAATTTTCATTGGCTAAAATGTGACTTAACTAAGAAGCATTTTTGTCTAAAGACTATGACTAAATCTGAAATAGCTGTCAAAATTAACAGTGCCTTGAAGACAGCACGAGAATGCCCAGGCTGAGGAGCCTCGTCACAGACACACTGGGCGATGTCGCTATGCAAATAACTGAAGCACTTATTTAATGCAAGTAACAACATAATTGTTTGATTATTAACTGTAATGTGATTATTGAATTAAGAACAGTAACACATCACAATACTGCATCACTGACAAACGCAATGTGATTACAGTAACAGTTCCACCCAACACTGGTCCTGAGTTGCAGACCTCCATGCAGGTCTAGTTTAATATAATCAGATTTTATGTTTCTTTTCCTGATGAACAAACAGAGAGACTTGTGTTTTTATTTTACCCTGCAACAACAGTTAAATAAGGACAGAAAACTGCATCACATTATTATTCAGTTTTAGAAGTCAGCAAAAGATATGATTAAGACATTTGCATATTATCCATTTCTTCTCCTGCTATCTAATTTTGTATCACATTATCAATATCAAATCAAAGTCAGAAACCAGCTCCACATTGTTTATATTGTGGCGCACACACTAATCCAATTTCAAGGGCCTGAAGTATTCTACAGTCTGCTGAAAGGTCTTTGAATGTTCACGCTATTTTGAAAACTTGGTATAATGACATAACAATAAAGCAGAAACTCAAAATACCAACCCCCTAAAAAAGCTCCATTTTTGATTATCTAGCTCAGCCTCTACCCCTGTGTGATGTTGTTTTTATGCTGAAGAAAAATGAAAGATAAAAGCAAGAAGAATTCTCTGAAGGTTGGACAATAAACCCGGACATCAACCAACTATGCTGTGTGCAGACGAACCTTGAGCATTGATAAGGAGACGGGCACCTTTAATGTTTGGCACAAACACAGCAGCATCATCCTTAGAGTTCCTGTAATGCCAAAAGTACAAGCAGCTGGTACCCAGGAGTGCAAGGATCAGAACAAAGTGTCCTCAAGATGTTCCTGAGACCACAGAATTGTTATGCAAGAGAGAAGAGAGCGGTGCTCGGTAAAAAAAATAATAACCAAGGAGAGAGGAAGAGCGAAGGAGAAGATTTTTGACAGCAATTAGAATGAAAAGAGGAGAGGAGAGCAATCAGCTGGGAGAAGGTGACGTGAGCTATCTCTTGAAATGAGTTTGTAACCTACGACAAGAGCTGCAGAGCTGCACTGTTGTTGTGACTGGAGAGGAAAAAGTCAATCCACAATTGTGGACCCAGGAGGGAAACTTTGAAAATGCTGATTGATATGCTGGTCTGATGTCTGTTGTGACTGCGCTGTCAATGCAAAGCAAGATGGAGAAGGACTGAAGGAAAGACTGGAGAACATGTGTGTCTAATCCCTGTCTGTGTGTTCTGTCTTAGTCGTTGTAGGTGTATTTCTTTTATTGTGGGGTTCCTACATGTTTTCCAGAGTTTATTTATGACCTTAAATCCCTGCCTGCATGAAAAGATTTTCCTCTTAACTAAATGTTCTATGTTGATGCAACAGTAGGTGGTATTATGGATGCTAACTAGGCCACATCACTCTACGGATTTTTTGTCAGAACAAATGCCTCAATTTAGTGAAGGGCTTTGGCTGTACACAAACAATTAATACGTAATAATGTGTGTGTGCTGGGAGTCTGGGACATATCAGCCGCATTTTGCTTATTTTTGTAGACCTTAGCAAAACATCCCAACTTTTCAAATGTAACTCCCAAATAACTCCCCCCACTTAAAGGTCCAGTTTGTAGGATTTAGGGGAATATATAAGCAGAAATAGAATATAATAACTGTGTTTCCTTAGGTGTATAATAACCTGAAAATAAGAATTGCTGTGTTCTCGCTACCTTAGAATGAGTCGTGCATATCTACAAAGGGAGTAGTTCCTTGTCTGCGGAGATCGCCATGTTGTACCGCCATGTTTCTACAAACACTGGCTCTAGATAGGGCCATCTGTATTTTAGGGTTAGGGTTGCATCGGCCACCATAGTTGGCAGCCATTCTGTGACAACAGCGTCTGCGAAAACACTTATTTTTTAACTTGAAACTGCTTTGTTTAGTGTTTTTACCTGTTTTAATCACTTGGTCAATTTATTTTGGAGAAGAAAAGACCTCTGCGGATAATTCAGCTCCTGGTTAAGACCTCCTGAACATCTGGATTTTAAGTTATCGATGAAAAAAGGTGAGCACACATTAGCAGGTGCTTGGCTACCAGCCTGTCTGCAACATGCCTAACAGCATAGGAGAAATACTGATTTGTAATGCGAAACCGCTTAACTCAGTGTTTTTACTTTTTTTAACACCTGGCTCATTTGTTTTGCAGAGGAAGACCTCTGTGGATGCTGGTAAAATCTCCTGTAGAGTGAACACTGAACCAGAAGTTTCAGCTGGTTGCAATCTGCAGTCCTCACCACTAGATGCCACTAAACCTCCCAAAATCTAACACACTGTTCAAGGATGAACGATCTGAGAAAAAATATTCTATAATCAAAACATATCTTGTTCCTAAATGAATAGAATCAGATAAAATAATATAGGGCTTGTTGCTGAAGTCCTCCCAGAGTTCAAAGCACTCAGAAAAGTCAACTTCAAATTAAATGTGGTTTTATGGCTCTTAGAAACAAGATTAAGAGCACCTTTATACTCCTTTTATATACAACAATGGATACATCCATTTCAAACATTGTAAACGCTACTGCCTTCGTACTTCCATGCATCCTTTATATTGGTATAGATACAGCCAATAGATGGGACTAGAGGGCAGAGTCAGAAGTTTCACACAACAACAAATGAGGTGACTAGAGGAGGTTGTAACAATGTACCTTCTAATGGAAGCAGCATTTTAGATGGTGGTGGTCTGTGTGGCCATTAAATACATAGACATGTGGACAGAGAATTCTTTTTAATATTTTATTTCCAATTTGACCCGTGACCAGATTATCATAGTTTATAAAAACTCAGGATAGACACTTCATACACCAGACGTATATAACGCCGACCTGCTGATGTGCATTCAACCCTTGCTGGATCGTTCACAGAGTCAGCTGTTGCGCTGTTGATCACTGTTAGCAGAGATTTCAATCTGCAATATCGTTTATACACTTCACTGATAAACCAAAGAACTGTAGTGTAAAACTAGGCTACATGTTAAGAGTTTTGTATTGGGTCAAAACTTCTTTCTGTCCGTCTCCAATAGTGGTTGAGATATATCAATAAAAATACTAAATGTCAAGCTCATGGTGGCGTTAGTGGAAAAGTCACAGGATCACCAAAGTCTGAAGGACTCATCTTCTCAGCACAATGAATGTCTAAGCCAAATACCATGGCAATCCTTCAAATACTAGATATATACTATATATGACATTTTGGTCTAGACAACAGTGTTTGATTGAATGACTGATCAGCAGACTGACAGACTGACATTTCCATTCCTAGAGCCATGCTGCTAGAATGGCTGCAAATTGACCAAATTCCCCTGTATTTATTATAATTTCTATTACAGGTATATGTAAAGCTAAGGTAGGCAGTTTCATTTTGCAATCATTCCGCAAAAATCCCATTATAAACTTTGAGCATATTGTAATTCAGATGGACTGAGAGAAAACCAGATTTGTTTTCAGGCTTTAGAGATTCCAGCCTGTGGCGGGAGACTTTGGCCAATCACAGGTCGTTTCAGAGAGATGGCGTTCCTATTGGCTGTTTTATAAATGCAGATGTGCATGCATGTCCCTTCAGGTGAAAGTCCAATTCAATGGTGGAGATTCCTGCTGAAAAAGTTGCTATTCCAGCATTGGCAACAACTGCCTACACTGCAAAGCAACCCCAAAAAGGAAGACAGACTTATCACAAACAGAGTCTAAAAGAGAGACTGACAATAAATGAAACAAAACACGTCAATATCAGCGAAGAGTTTAAGAGATGGAGAGAACATGTTGCTAATAGTTAGAGGGTTGTGGTAACCAGAGCCAAAGGCTCACAGCTGCAGCTTCAAGTTCAGGTTTATGTACACTGAATAGAGCCTTTAATCTCAGTGTGTCCTCCTCCTCATTCCCCACTGCTACAAACCACTGGAAAGAGAGCAGGCAGCAGCTCCAGAGATAAGCCCCTTTTACACTGCCAGATTTTCAGCGAATGTTGGGCTGGTTTGCCGGCAAGCTGCGAGTGTTTAGACACACAGAGCCTGATTGGCGAGTTGATCTGAGGTGCCCAATTTCCCGCCTCGTAGGGTAGTCATATTGGCGGAACCTTTTTGGTTTCAAAGAGCGAGGCGCCCTTCCGCCACGGGAGGGTCTGTTGATGACTTGTGGGAGGTGCTGTTGATGACGCCACACGTGCAACCCACTGCCGTGGACTTCAAAACAGGAAGCAGCTGATAGCAGGAATGAGTATCTAGCAGCTCTAGGGAAACGCAAAACAAAAGATGAGCAACTGGGGAGATAAAAACTTGCGCGCCCTCCTTGCCCTCGCTAACGAGGAGGCCATTAACCGTCAGATGACGGGAACCGTGAAGAACGGGGCCAATGTACGAGCGAATCGCCGAAGGACTGACCAGTCGCGGCTTCCCTTGGAGCAAGGTATAAGACATCACTGTTTGCGTCACACGCTGAGCTACATGTTTTGTTACTTGCTCACGCCCCTCATTGCCCCAAAAAAGGCACCTTCTGTATAAACAAAAGTAAGCAGGCAGTGTTTTCCTGCACTCCCCGATTTTGTTTTTATACTGCCAATGCTGAAAGAAGACTGATTGGGCTTTCCTGCAAATTTGCACAATTCCTATTTAAAAAGGGCTATGGACTCCCAGTCAGGGGCCAAAGCAGCCTGAATCCAGCCAGTGCAAACCCCAGCTCCCTGGGACCAGACAGCACAGACTAATTGCCAGATCAGCAAACTTTCTGTTGCTAGCAGCTACACAGGCTAGACCTGGCATTGCCACTGGCCACTAGCCCGCTGTGACACTAGCGCTGGGAGGGGTCATTTTGGTCATTTGGTGGGAAGGGCTTGGGAAAGAGAGAGCAGAGATGCAGGAGGAGGGTGATTTTTTTCAAATTTTTGTTTTCTTTTTGCCCTTCCCAAATTTCTGACTACCCTAGATTTAACAAGGTAATTAAACTAGTCTTAGTTTGGTAACGAGACAAACTTGACCCCAGAAGGTGTAAAATTGTATTTTTCTCTTTAACAAGGATAATATCTGTAGGAATATTACCTTTCTTGGCATGTAGTGAGGTTAATAGATTAAAAAAAGGCATCAGAGCTTGCAGAACATAGCAAACTCGCCGCTCCTGGGGGCGTCCGGGTCTGTCTGATTGAGCTGCGTAGGTGATAATGATTGATCAATCACACTGTGCACTTACTTTGTGGTAATTAATCAGAGCAGCAGGTTGCATTGTCTGGAAAACTTTTTACAAATTGGAAGAAGCAGAACCAAACAGCTCCATCAGTCACGGCCAAGTGACGAACTAATCCCTGCAATGCCTGTCACACACCGGGCTGAAGTTTGATAATCAGCTGGACACACATTTTACCCAACAGAGTCTGAATCAGATTGAAGGAAATTTTAAGTTAGATACTGATCAGCAGGGCTTGTATTAGTAAGCTCAGTATTGTTTGCATCGACTGTGATCAGACAGAGAGACAACTACGACTAACCAAATGCAATTTGTTAGTGTTCCTCAACCACAAAATAGCACTAACGCAAGCATGCAGAAGGGCATAATGTCCTGATAATTCGAATTATTCCTTTCTCTACAATCTGCTGACAGTTTCCAACTAAAGCCTCTGCCTCCTACTAGTTGTTAAGACATTCTTAATCAAGTATGATTAAATTGCCGCCCTTGCAATTTGACAATCACACTCTTTGAAACTGTGATGTCGATATAAAAAGTCAGATGTGTGGCCTAAGTTGTCCTGACAGCACAGGGAGTAGTGGTCTCTTCAACAACTACCCAGCAGGCCTTGGCACAAGTCAGTAGTGCTGGGCCTCATATCCACAGCAGCAGCAGCTGCACATTAGAGCTGTGTGGAGGAGGACTGACAGTGCGGAAAAGACGGACTCAAGAGCCCCATTGTGAGCAGTTACAAACTATTTGTACTATCTTCCTTCCATAGTTATCTGTCTGCACATACTTTATACACATATGCTGTTTATCTGATCCGTGTGCAACCTTATCTCACAGAAATATGTGAAATGTATACAACCTCTTAACACCCAAGTATGCGGTGCTGACATGTAATTAGGGATGGGTACCGTTCACATTTGAACCGATACTGATGCCAGTTTCAGTACCTTGAATTCAGTACTGGTACCTGATGGTACCTTTTTTTCCGGTACTTTACTTTCTCTGCAATGACAAAATGTAATTTCCGAACAAGGTTCGGTTTCTCTGCTCTTTTCTAATCACACATAGAGCTAATCTTTTGTCTCTGTTCATCTATCTATATCTGTGTGTGTGTGTGTGTGTGTGTGTGTGTGTGTGTGTGTGTTTAGCGATACTATGCTTTACTAAAATAATACAAAAAAGACAAACAGACCAGATGCTGAAACTATCGCAGCAGATCGGCTATGGTTTCTGCTTGCTGGGAAGCTAACAGAGTGAACAAAGAGCTCCATGGCTTTGGGCCGCTTCCGCCTCCTGTCTGAAGTTGAACCAACCGGCTCTGTGGAGCTTCGTTGCCAGCCTCAGAGTTCCTCAGCTGGCCTCCAGGGTTCGAGTTGCTTCGCAGCACTTCCACCTTTTGTCTAAACCTGGCGCACTCACCCAGATGTGCTCTCAGGTACCAACATCTGGCACCTGATGGATTTAACGTGTCTTGGTATTAGGTAGTACCTACGTAATATGGTTGGTGCACTGAAAAGTACTAAGTTTGGCACCAACCCTAAAAGTAATCTGTTAAAATTTTGTGCCAGCACCAAACAATGCCAACAGAGTCAATTATGATCCTTTGTTGTAGTGGTCAAACACATTCCCTGGTTCAATGACATCACACAATGAGTGGTGGTCAATGTTAGAACCCCACAGGTAGTATAAAGAGCAAGAGTGTCCATTTAGGGAGGAGATAAGGGTAGTGAATGTGTCAAACAAAGATTGGACTTTCACCCAGGAAACCACTGTTCATTTCCTGTGTTGTCAGCATTAACCATTTCTAACTTTACACCTGTTACGTAGTTACATCACATAACATGATTTCACTTTAGGATGTACTTTTGTCCCGAACATAACAACCATAACCATAACCATAGTTATTTTAACAGAAAACTTCATCTATTCATAAACCTAACCAAGTACTGTTGGTGCCTAAACCCAATTGTACCGCCACCATATAATTTAACACATTCCAGCACCACGTAGTGTTGTGTCAACAGGTTGTGGTCATTTCAAGAATTTCAGTGAGATCATGTTAGTGTCTGAATATACTGTATTTTTGTTACTTGCTGAAACAAAAGTAAGTGGTATATTTTCATTGAGAAAGTTTTACTAATCCCAACATTCTAGAAAATACTGGTGGCATGGGTCACAAAGAATTAAACTTTTATGTGGGGCAGTGAGGAGGAATGGTGAGACTGAGAGGGCTATAGCTAAAAGCTATTCAGGTTAAAACTTTCAATCTTCCAGGCCACCAGTTAGTCATGATTTTCCACTTGGGGAATCCATCAATGCCCTGCAGAGTGGAATCAGGAACCCTCAGAGGTGTGATAGGCTATCAGGGCTGGACAGGCACTTCAGAATGAGAGATGAACCACTTTAAAGAGTCTGCTCAGAGCCTCATCAACCAGTATCTTCTGGGATGGCGGCAGGCAGCCTAAGCTTTGATGGCAGGGCCGGTGGCAGCTCACACTCAGCCTGGGACTCCTTGGGTCATGGACAAGATATCCTGGTGTCAAAACCAAATCTCAGAGGGCGATATCTGATGTCCTTCCATGTGCAAGTTATCTGTTCATCAGTCTGTCTACCCAGCCATTCATCTTCATAGCACACTAGATATTTATTAACATATCCTAAAGGACAATTATTACTAACTTCTGTAGTTTTGCTGGTTGTGATAATAGCATACTCACAAAAGTAGAGCCTTGCTGAACATGGATTTTTGAGGCTGATACCAATATTGGTATTTGTGAGTTTAAAAATAGTATTTAATTATTCTTTTTTTAAAGTTTATTTTTGGGCTTTTTATGCCATTATTAGATGGGACAGACCACACCTGAATCTAGCATCTAGCAGTGAGGTTGCAGATTGCAACCAACAAGCATGTAGGAGAATTACGGTGGCTGACACTAAAACGCAAAGAGCTCAAATGCCAATGGCCCTTTCTAGAGCCACTGTAGAAACAACATGGTAGACTCTGTGAAAGAGGACCTGCTCCGTAGGTAGATATAAACAGCTCATTCTTATTCACTTGTTCAGCCATTCGTATATCAAAAAAATGTCGTCTCTGGCAGGTAATATTACATCCCACACCTCTCAAACATCATTTGGAGAATATCAGCTTTTGTCCTCACACAATAAATTTAGAGCCCCTGGCTCGATTGAATAGATTCAGGAATACATTTCTTCTTCAGTCTGTCAACTTAGTAAATCAAAATATGACTTCTAAGCAGCCTTGGTGTACCTGGGTTGAACACTGAACATTATAGGGAATGATTAATATGTTGCACTGCATCCACTTTTTGTAACGTCTGATGTGATTTGTGACATTGTTGTATGGTTTTGTTGTTCGGTAAATTGTTGTTTTGATTAGTGTGGAACAGTTGACATCCTGGGACGCAAGACCAATTTCAGACTTTTTTCTAAAAATAAAGCAAAATCAAATTAAATATAAATCAAATGAAATGCTAAGGTAACAAAACACAATGATTTTCATTTTCAGGTGATTATACACTAATGAAAACATAGTTATGAATATTATTTTTCCATTTCTGCCAATATATCCCCCTAAACTCAAAACACTGGACCTTTAAAGAACTGTTACCAAGGTATGTAATAAGTAGGACATTTTACGGTTGAAATGTAAACGTGTCAGTGCTCTCTGATGGACCAAACTATGTCCAGCTATGAGACACTGTTTCTGAATGACCTCAAACACATCTTTGGCATTGACTGTAGATTTGCACCCAAAGAAGGGGGAATGTCGTTTAGCAAGCTAAACCAGACAGCAGCCAGACAACAACTTGATGGGATTTTCACAGTGATTATGTTGCAGTAGTCATCAGCACATACCAACTGCTTACACAGTGAAGGGAGTTAGCTGCACTCATGACTCCTAAATCAAGCAAAGTGTGATTATTTTTCATTCTTGGGGGACAGCAGGGGTGCTGGCTTATTTCCTGCCAGTGGTTCTTACAGTCAAATGCACACAGTGCTATCATTACCTTGGAATCAATAGCCAAAACTACGATGACAAGACTCAAGATGTAAAAAACTGGAAACTGGAGGTATCCTTTAGAACAAAAAGTATTACACTGGGTCTAAAACTGACACATCAATCATCAAATAACAGTAAAATCAATTACAATTATCTGCTACAGTGACTTTCCAGGGCGAATTTATTTCAATGTCCCCACAATGTGCTATTCTCAAAACTTTATCTCAGCTGGCTATTTTACAGAGTGTTTGACCATGTCCCATTTTTATCAAAGCAGAGTATGGTTGCTGTGTCAGTGAGGCTTCTGTCTGGCTGCGTGACTCGTTCGTCTCCACAGAGAACAAGTGTCTTAACTTTTGCTCCTGTTTGTGTGTGAGGGTTGGGGAGGGGGGATTTTGAATATGGTTGAGCTTGATAACCATATTTTTCACTTGATAGCTGAATATTAATCAAATGGGTGTGAGCACAATACAAATGTGTACTTTCCACCATCACAAGAAGTCAGGCCTCTCAGGAGAGTTACCTTCACTGAAGTGTACTTGGCATCTGATAAAGTAGTTGCAGTTGGTATCATCCTAATAGTTAGGGAATAAGGCTATGCAGCCCTTGATAGAATAATCAATCATTTAGACATGCTTTGTTGTCAATGCTGGCTTGTTACAGCATCGTCCAGCTTTGAAGACATTGTTCTTAGATGGATTGGCCTGTGGTTTGCTCTAGCATGTATAATGAAGCTGGCCTTGATTGTTTCACAGAGGGTAAAAGAGGACTGGAACAAAAGTATTGATACTTTCATACTTTTTCCAAACCACGTGTTCAAAACTCTAAAATTAGGGATGGATATCAGTATGTCATCGGTAACGGCCGATATTGGCTTTAAAATTAACTATCCTACCCGACATACATTTTCTTAATTTGCACAATAAATGAAAATTACTGCACTACATGGGTTGACGTCACAAACATATTGGTGTGTGTTCAGTGTCTTTTTCTGTACCAGCACTGTATGCAGTTTGGTGGTCAAAAGAAATAAAATAAATTATTTGGAACATTATTTTCTTTTGTCGTGGTACTGAAAGAGGTATCAAGTATTTTTTTTTAAACTAGGATTGTATCATCAGTTTAGAATTATGGTATTGTGACGACATTAGTGTAAAACACAACACCTTTCTTACATAGTTTTAGCTATGCTAATTTAAATGAGTCTCCACAATTCCCTATGCAAAATACTGCCTTAATTATCATTATGTGTCACAGCAGGAGACAAATGACTTTCTGTTCTGCACTATTCATTTGCAGCAGAAGATAATCTGTAAAGTTACCGATGATACTAACATAGCATTTCCTGCATGTGTTTCACAGTACATGATTTTAACTCAATGGCAGGGGTAGTGCATGACAGAATCAGCTTTACTGGCCAAGTATGTGCACATATGCAAGGAAGTAGGATGCTTTCTGTTTCTCTCAATGTGCATACACAAAATGGACAGCTTAGAAAAGGTACAACAAAGCTGATCAAAGTGAACATGACATGAAACAGCCACAAAAACACACGCACAAAAACCCATAAAGCAATAAGTTTATCTTTAAAAAAACTGACATTTTGCAGTACTTCTTGTGGGGAAGTTTTAAACAGTGCATGGCTGGTATGGATCATTATTATATCCTTGACAAATCATTACAAGAAGTCTGACATTACGTCTCATGAGCAACACTAGAGTGAAAAATAAGAAAACAGACTCCACCACTGCTACATTGTTACGCATTTCAGTTTGGGCTTGTTGGCAAAAACAAGAAAAACATGTATCCATGCACTGGTGAAGAGGTCAGAATAGGGGCACAGTTTTTTATGATTTGGGCAAACTTCCAACTGGTAATGTGATGAGGACAAGCAGTGCCTCCATCCTCGCGAACCTGTCCTGTAGGAAACAGAGGGCAGTGTGTCTGCAGCAGGGCTCTAGCAACAACAGCTCAGGTGAGATATATACAGAATCTGTTCAGTGGCTGGTGAGTGGCTGTGCCCTTTTATGGCTGGTTCCCATGTCAACGACTAATGCCTACCATACACTAGAAGACTTTGAAAAGACTTTTACAAAGACTGGGATCTTGCAAGGTCACTATTTGCAAGACTACAACCAGATTCCTTTTGAGATTATTTCCCATCATGTTCATGGTGGAAAATATTACACCAAACTCCCTTTAAGAAATATGACATATGCAAAAACACCTAACTCTAGAAACACAAGAGAAAAGGCATCATATGTCAGCAGTATCCTTGTCAGTTCGGCATCAAAATAATCTGTAACAATTAACTGTTTTTGCGTACACCTTATATTTTTGATTTTGTTGCTTGAACTTGCTCTGCTGATTAGTTTTGCTATTTTAGCAAGAGGAGACCATGAGAATGGGAAATTAAGTGTTTAAAAAATAATGGAACTCACTCCACATCTTCACCAGTTTCTCCTCCTTTTCCACAGTACAGGAAAACTGAGACTTGTTCACATTCTTGTGCTTCCCCACAGTCCCCTTTAAACTGACTGTCTTCCCAGTATGCTGCTTCCTATTTGGTGCTGGAAGGGGTGCAGCTATTGGTTGTTGACAATGTTCACGTCATTGAACTTAAGTATCTACAGGAACCAAGACTAAAAACTTACAATAATTTTTTTATTTTGTTTATTTTATTGGAACATCAAGACAAAAAAAAAGACTTAAGACAGTTCAGACTGAGTTTTATGGCCACCTTACACCAAAGATCAATTTCACAGGAGTGGACACCAACTGAGATAAAGCTCTAATGATTTTATTTCAACACTGAAATTTGTCTGCGACAGTAAAATCACTTGAAAAAAACTTGTAATGAAAGGCCAAAATAACGTGCAAAACCTTGGTACTTATAGGAACTAGTAGTCCATCTATTGTCCATACCTACACACCCTTACTTTCTGCCTCTTTACATAAAGAGCACACTACTTCCTGTACTGGCACGGGATGTAGATTGTGCGTTGCATATTTGTCAGTTATCAATGTGCTGTAATAAAAATTCCTAGGGATGCTGTGCTGGAAGAGGGCATGGGATATAGAGGCACTCCTGGTCTCAGCACAGCATCCTCTTAACACCACAGTCCCTGCCAGTGCCTGGATGCACTGTGACAGGCGCTCTAGTGCTCCATATCCCATGCCCATTTTTGGCTCTTCCTTCCGGTAACAGTAAGCAGAGATGACAAGGAAAAGCCCTTTCCCAGGCCTTTGCCTCTAGGCCTCTGTTGGGTTCACAGAGGTCCGGTCACTGGCCCAAGGCGATAGCCTGATAATCCTTGTACGCCAAATCATCTTATGTAACATATATTTTGAGTGTTTGCCACTGGGAATGATTCAGAGTTGGACCAGAGGGGAGAGAGGAGACACTATTGCGTAATAACAAGCCAACTCCAAAGATGTGAAAGGCACAGAGCGCAGGAAAGGGAGGGAAAAGACTCCTCCAAACTCTGAGCACTTTTATTACTCCTCTGTTGCTGCTGCTTCTACCACACCAGGAGTACAGAAGGGACAACTAATCCCACTCTTTCAGCCAGTTTCTGCATTTAGAGGAAACGGTTGGTACGATAAGATACAGTAAGGAAGGCTTTGGTATAATAAATTTTACACACTCAACAGAGCACTAACAGCAGCCATTAAAACCAAAAATATAAGTTTAGATGTGATCATCAGGGATTAGCACAGACAAAAAAGGCCAGCCAAGACTAAAAATGCAAACAGCTGGCAAACTCAAGGCTCTCTGCTAAGGGTGCACAATAATTAAGAAACTTTCCTACTCCAGCATGTTTTTTTTTTTTGTTTTTTTGTTTTTTAACTCCAGCCTGTTAACGTTCTGGGTATTGCTAAATGGACCTCATAGGTGCTAACAGCTTCAAGCTACATTTCCTGCTACACATATCCATGGTTTGAGGGCAGAATGCTAACAAGGGTTTCGCAGCAGGCTAATTGAAGGTGTCTGTGGAGAAACCTTTCTGCCACAATGTGACAAGAGGTCAGTGAAAACTGAGTTATGTAAAGCATCTGGTGTACTGTTGATTTTCAGGAAATCATATCAAGTTATTATTTTCACAGAAGATGAAGTAGGATCAAAATTAACAGCATTGTATGGCACACTTTGTAGGTCTAGTTGAGGGTCACAGAGGTGAGATCGCATCATCTAACACATTCTGAAATGACTGGACTAGTAATGGTCTTTATGAAAAATACATTATCTGAGACATTTTGTATAATTGAGCTTAATGCTTTGGTGTCACTACACAATTTAGCCCTGATTTTCTGCAAGCCAAACATTTTGTAGCGCTTCCCGGCAAAAACCCCAGATCAGAGGCAAAAAGGAGTTGGCTCTGCACTCGCAAATCAGTGCTCGAGCGCTATGTGTGAACTGTTCAAAGACAAGAATCAAGAGATCGAGGCTTGCACAAGCTCCCCAGATATCTAGTGTGCTAGATAGCTGAACCTGCCGGGTACTCTGTCTGTGAGCTGCAGCCAATGAGAGCACAAGACACAGGCTGAGGACAGAGACAGGCTGCTTTGCAGTGCGTGCCAAGGAGTGTTTGTGTGTGTTTGAGAGGGAGAGAGAGAAGGTGACAGAGAGAGGATGGAAGGTGTATAGCACTGGTGTTTTTCTTAAGTTTTAAGCCTGAGAACTTAGTGGGAAGGCTGCTTTGTCACGTTTTGACTTTAATATTTTCTATTGAGCATTCCCTTAACCCCCCCCCCATGCAGGACTCTCTGTCACTCTGGTCAGTCACGTGGTGTGCAAACCACAATGACTTCAAGACGCCAATCACATGACAGCAAGCTGTGCAGCATGAACTAGGGATGTGCATTTTAAGTAACTTCCACACTGTGAAATTTATTTACTAAACAACCAGATTTCAATTTGCCTATTATACCGTGAATTAACAGTTAACATGAGAAAAATCAGCAAACTTTTTGTTAATGCCGTTAATGTTACACAGGTTAGACACAGCACTGAACGACGGTTTCTTAGCCACTGTCCTCTCGGTTAATTCAACGTCTGCCTGATTAGAACAAGTTAACACAGCAGCAGTGGCAAACATCCAAAACCGAGTTGTTTAATGGCTTCAACAAACTCCCACTGACACTGAAACGGTTCTACTCTACATAACCAGTAGGAAATGTTAGCCATGTGATGCGAACAGTTAGCCCTGTCACTGTGTGTGTGTGTGTGTAGTTGGACTCTCACTAATAGTTCCCCATTACAAAGCATTCATGCTGCTCATGGTTAACAGAACAAGAAAAAAAGAGAGGGACAGCGGGGCAAGGAGGCGCTGAGCAAAGTGATGCACTATGTGCAGCTGTATAATGAAATAAGATTTTACCCATTTTAAATAGTACAAAATGTATATAAAGGTCATGTACACATGTGGAAGGGGCAGCGGCGGGTACTCTCTGTGTTGAACAAATACTGATGTCTAAAGTTAAGTAAATGTCTGAGTACTCAGTAACTCATACCTATTTCTAGTGTGAACAGCACAGTTGTCTGATGACTTTGAAAGTCACGTAGTGTGAACATATCTTACTTTAACAGGTGGCTGTTATCTCCAAACACAAATGCAATAGGATGTTATGTTGTAACATTTTTTCCATTCCTTTTTCATTCTTCATTGTTATTGTTTCAGTGGTAGCAGATTTATGTTAAATACTTGCATCTACACAACAGGAGCATACATGTGACTTTTTTTTCCTTTTTTTACTGTAACATTGGCTATTCAGAGCACTCCTCGGTGTAACTGTTACCAAGCATATTAAATACAGGCCCAGGCAGGCTCCAGGTTACAGTCTGTTTTTGCCCTCTCTTACTGATTAGAGGCTTGGTCTTAAAAGACTAAATGTATGTATTTCACAAGACTATGGATTCTTGATATCTCCACTCCTATTCCCTCATCTAAAATTTATAGTAGAAGGCAGACAGTCTTACAAACTCTCTTTAAACACCTCAGTCAGAAACTAAAACTTTAAATCTAAGATAAAAGAAAGAAATAAGCTTTTTTAACAAAAAAGAAAGAGTATTTACAATCCAATGTAGCACCTCCACCCCATACAAAGCACTGTTGAGGATGTAGACAGGTAGGCAGGAGTACTTGAAAAAGAAGGTAGCCTTGACAAAAGTGAAACAGAGGCAAAAATGAACCATGGAAAAAAAATAATCACTTGAAATTGAAGAAAAGTGGGGCGGACAGCAAAATCCTGCAGCCTCACAGCAAGCTACCACACACTCTCTTATTACCAACAGACCAGTGTCTGGTCCTTCTCAGCCTCACTAGAGTGGAACCTTCCATCTGTTCAGGACACCATAGGATGAGCTCGACTAATACAAAGCTTTCAAGGCATACAGAACAACAAACAAACATTTCTATAAGATAACTCTGTTACTGACTGATCATAACTTACCTATGGACAGGCGTGCATAGCCATGACAGTACCAGCTAAGTTTAACAGAATGTCCTCTACCACAGAACAGTTTTACCCATCCTCCCTTAACTTGACAGTGACTAGTCACTTTCTACTTTCTCACTCTCTACTTTTAAAACCTCCTGCAGTGCGTCGCACACATAAGTCGTTGAAACATCACACTTGTGCCGCCCATGATCCTGCCCTGTTGGCTGTCCCTTTTTTATAGACCTCATTTTGGTGCCACTACATTCCCAGCTCAGAGGTGAGACATCGCTGTCACCCCATTCCATGATCATACCTTCCATACAGAATAGCAAGACAGAATAAAGGTGCAATATCCCAACTGTGAACAGGCAGCATAAAATGGGCTACTACTTTTCTATTTATGGAGCTGGACTGTTCATTATGTGTGCTGTTGTTGGGATACATATATACTGTTGGTTATTCATTGCACCACACTCTAGAAACTAAGAGCATACACTGGGCACAGAAGGAGCAGCAGAACATCTGGCGCAGTGAAACTGAAAATGAACCGTTTCTTGTGCTGGTTCTAAAAGTTTGCTTTTACTTGCCTCTGCAGCAGCTGCTCCTCCCATTCATCAGCCTGATCTGATCAGCTATAATCGGATCTGGTGATCAAATATCAATCCTGCAACTCAAACTCCATAAAGTGCTGCTGAAGATAACAAAGAGTTCTGCCTGCATCCATGGACCAGCTAAAACCTCTGAAGTTAGACAGGGGACGCAGAATGATACAAAGGGGCCCCCCCACCCCTGCGGCATCAGCTACCACCACACATAGATTGTGTTTCTGTGGGAAACCCTGTTACTATAAATAAAAAATACCCAACTTAAACATGTTGTTATTTGTGTAACCTGACAAATACATTAATAGACTAACCGAATCACTGGACTGTAAGTAATGATTCAACACACAAAAAGCACTGGTAATGTTTGGAAGCAGGTAGTAGTAAAAAGGAAGAGGAACAATCTTTTCAAACCTCCACTACCCTAAAACCACTGTGGCCACCTCAAAGGCATCATCACGGCTGTGTTTTCATTTATGAGGCTATCTAAGTCACTAAGATATTTATAGAGCTCAAACAATAAGTAAATTAATGAGTAATAATCAACTCAAAAGATATCAGCAACTTCTTTGATGACTGATTAATTATTCAAGCAGTTAAAAAAAGATTGAAATTCACTGGTTCGGTGTTTAGACGTGTGTGAATTTGCCACTTTTCTTTGTCTTTAAATTTTAGACAGAAAACAATATGTTTGAAGATGTCACTTTGGGATTCTGGGTTATTGTAATACCCACTCTTCACATTTTTTTGACATTTTATGGACCAAGTGATTCACTGACTGATTGATTAAATAATTGTCAGATCAATAAGGATACTAATCATTAGTTGCAGCCCTAATATTTCATCTTATTTATAGGTGTGTATGTAAGTGTAACTACTTAAATCACTCTGTATGGTATTATTTTACTGTGTTTTATGGTCAGTGGGGAAGTGTTTCACAGTGGTTTAACATGTGCATTAAACAGAAACTCCACTGAGATCAGCTCTATGATACAGTCATTCTGAAACTGAGCATTAAAACTGAACACTGAGCACACCAGTTCCAACTCAATGGCTCTAAGCAAATTGTGTATGCCTCTGAGTACTGAGCACCTGCATGTGTGTGTGTGTACATGTATATGAGTGTGCCTGTCCTTGGAGCAAGAGTTGTACACCCGTAGAGTAAACATGAAGTTTCCATGACACTCCAGTGAGGACTTGGTGATGCGTGGCATGAACTCAATGCTTTCACAATGTCATATGGAAATTTTTTTCTAGATTTTTGTGTCAGCTGACCATCAAAATGCTCAGTTTCAGTCTATGTCGTAAAGCACATTATGTCTGGTAGCACCTGTGTGTGTGCTGGTGGAACATTTCACCATAAATGTGTAAAACTCCTCATCGAACAAAAATCTGGAAGGGGAAAAATAAATTGTATAGTCAAACATGTGTGGCGCACCATGTTTGTCCCCAAGTTCCTGGCCAGGTGCAAAGATACATTAACACACACACACACACACACACACACACACACACGCGCACACACACACATACACACACCAAGTCTGAAACAGACCATTCACACGTCCAAATCTTAACAACAGCAAAGTCATATGCATATTTATTACAGGTTTACTTGTGCACTAGTATCTATCGCAACAAACAACTATTTTCATCATCGATTTATCTGTTGATTTTTCTTTTTCATGAGTTAAATCATTTGGTCTATCAAATGTAAAAAAAAAAAAAAAAAAACAATTGAAAAAAAAAAAATGCTAATCACAACTTTACAGAGCCCAGTGTGATGTCTTCAATTGTCTTGTCTGATCAAAAGTCCACAACCCAGAGGTATTCCATTTAGTATTTTATTTGACAAACAAAAGCAGCAAATCCTGCCATTAGCTGGAAGAATGTGAAGCACTGATTCACTATTTTTGCTGAAAAAAGATTAATCTGTTATCAAAATGGTGGCTGATTATGTTTCTGATGATCAACCTAAGCCCTATTCACATGGGACTAGTATTACCAGGGGACCTTGTGTGATTTAGAAATGACAGCAGGACATGACATTCACATGGCACATGAGAAATTTGGTGATTCTAGCAGTATGAGTACAGTAATCATGCAGACTTTGCAGTGTGTTGTGTGGACTCAGGTGAAACTGAAAATAGGAGCGACAATGAATGTATTTTCTGCCTTACTATTTCATTATTATATTGTTAATCATCAAATTTTTGTTTTACTGAACTGCTGACATAACACCCGCACACATTACATACAGCCATCACAAACCTGAGAAGGGTGTTTACATGCCGCAGTATCCCAGTTTATATTGTGGTACTCCAGATAAGATATTTTGGATTCTCAAACCAGGATTCTTAAAAGGATATTTGTTATGTGCAGTTTTTTTATGATTTCCAAAATCTGCCAGCCACTCAAAAGATTACCACTGTTTTGTGGCTGGTGAATGAAGCAAATCTAGCAGGCACTTGAATATTTTACCTGCATATGGCTGGTGGCTGGTGCTAATTTCCAACCCTGCTTTGCTGTAATGCAGCCTTTACAGCCAGGAAAAGATAACACTTAAGATATTACATATCTCTGATAATATTTAGTCTCATATCAGGATATCAAGAAAGTATTGATATATTGCTTAGCCCTGATAGGTGCCAATATGTTGTGTTTATGACATAAATAAAGGACGACTTTTTGAAATAGCCCAGTGCTGTGAAACAATGTCCAAGTAGTCACATAACAGCATAAAACCAACAGCAGTCACTTTCATCTTGTTAAGTCTGATCTATAGGCCAAATCTTCCACATGCCACATCCTTGCAAAATCACAACAGTGTTATTGCCATGTAGTATCCATTAAGTTACCAAGGACCAACAGGAGCTTCATCTTTGTTAACGTGATAAATAAGAAACAGGATGTGTGTGTGAATCACGGGGTTTTCATTCAACCTGTGACTCACTTGTTGTGAGGAAAAATAACCCATGCAGTGTAGATCTCCCTGTAAGCATCCTTGCAAATCACTACAATCACACCACTGATGCCACCTGGGTCATCTTCTGTGTACAAAACCCTGGGCTCTGTTGTGATTAATTAAAACCCAGTAAAACACTGTTTATAAATGACCATGACTGTAGCTAGAAATGCAGACGTGTCCCAAACTAAGAGCATCGTTACACAACTGAGCACCACGTACTCCTTCAGCACAGGAAGACAGCTAACGTTATGCAAATATAATGCAATTCCCATGGCAGCTGAATGAACCTGACTTTGTTCTTAATACCAACAATGCACTCACAAAGTGTCTCCATATGGAGTTCACACTTGAACAAAAGGGCGAAAATAAGCACTGATAAAGACATTTATTACTCGCCTCGTGTCATTACAGTAAATTATTATTACGAAGTTTGTTCACAATTAGCTAGTTACTGTATGTTAATTAAGAAATGTCAACAGTGAATTGGAGGGTTTAAACTGTGTCGGTGATATTAGCAAACTCGCTAACAGCTGCAGAACAGAAAAACAACATGAAGTGAGCCTACCTGGACTCTTGAGGTTATATTTATTCTCCATATTGACAGACGTTGAACTCTCTGTTTTACAGATGAAGTGTTATTGAGTTTCTCTTGCTAACTCGCAAGCTAGCTCCCCGCTACCTACTTAACGCTAGCTACACTTAGCAGCCCGGCTAGCTGAGCGGTCTTCAAATATGAGCAGGACAGCTGAAACCGTGGCTCGTCCACTCTCCCCGGTGCTCCGGTATGTAGGTAAGATGGAAGATGTTTGAATCCAGCCGTCACGCGAATATTAAAGAGTTGTTTCTCAAGTTATCCGCTGTTTCGGTTTCGAAACTGTTTGTTCAATGTTATCCGCGTGACGTCATTTGTGGAAACGTAAACAGGAAGTGGGTGACTACTGGCATGCCATTGGCTGTGTCACTGTGACACTCTTCCTCTGTGGACATGTGAGGCTGCACAGGCGTTTTATTGCAAGAAACTTTTTCTATTTTATCAGAATAACTCGGCATTGTCAATTTCTCTATGACAGCAAAATGTGCCTACAGATTTTAATGTTATGAGAAACTGAATACATTAATATGAAATGTAATGTTGAAGACTAAATTTAGACAACTGACAGTTTACATAATAAACCATCTAGGCTATGTGTCGGTTTCAGTATAATGATTTTAAAGTTCACAAATTCAGATTCAAAATCTATTTAAGTACCCAATATTTAAAAAAAATATGTTACATCATAGGCTAAAGAAATACTGTATGAAACAGAGGTGGGACCTATTCCCAGTTTTGCAAGTCACACCTACAGTAAGTACCCAGTTTTTTCACTTAAGTTCCAAGTCAATTCACAAGTCAAGACTGTCAAGTCCCAAGTCTGGTCTCAAGTCCTAAACTCTGATTTTTGAGTCATAAGACATGGTCATGTTAAATGCATGTCTTGTGGTACTTTTTAATTTTGTATATTATTTGGACCCAGATATTTTATTTGTTTACGTTAATAAAGTAACTAACTAAGCCTTTTTAACAACAGAGTAATAATATATTAATTAAAATCATGAATGCTTATTAGAATTTGTTCAAACACATTTGTTAAAACAGGTGTAACTGAACTCACTCAAAAGTAGTGTTGACATTGCACTCTCACAGCACAATGAACCAGTACCACAATTAGGTCGTATTACCTTCATTAGTTTAGGCTCTAACATTAGCCTCGACTTACCATTGTTTGTGCAACTTCAAATGTTGAGCAAAGTTGTAAGTTGACTGCAACTTCTGTGTTTATTTGTTGTTGTTAACCACATAGTTTTAGTATGTGAACAAAATTATCTTTGGTGTAATTTTTTCCAACCGGCACTTGGTAATGTAATATTAGTTGGGGAATAACATGTTAGTTTGCTGGGAATTAATTGTGTGCAAGGGCATGGAATTCATTTCAACACTGAAGGGGGCACATCAAATTTTTATACACCAATTTGTGCCTTTCCTGCATCAGTTTATGATGTAAATGTCTTATATTTTGTCAAAAATAAAAATCCTTTACTACTTTCATGTTTAAATGGGGGTGACAAATGCACATGTTCTAAATAGTGAGGAGGACGTGTCCCCTGCATTGCAGTCGGGAGCCACTACAGCCACTGACTGAGCCACTGTACGTCTGCTGAGCTGCCACTTGCTTTCCTCCCAGGACAGCAGTCCACAGGGGCGGTGAGAGAGGCAGAGGGACCGTGGGGTGGCCAGCTTGCAGATGTGGGTAGTAAGCTGTACAAGTGATGCATGTGAGTAAAAAAAGCATTTTTTTTTAAAGAGGGTGTACTTTTGAAGTTATTTTCTAAAAATGTTCTTCTACCCTTTACTCGAGAACATTTTAAGCCAGTAATCTACTTTTCACTTCACTGCTCTATGCAGGCTTGAGTGTAAGGGGGAGAGCACACAAGGAGCATCTCTACTGCAGATACCGACGACAGAGCTAAACCCAGAAAAGTGTGTTTTAAGATTTTTTTTTAACTACAGTAGCCTAGAGATTAAAAAAAAAAAAAAAACTCCTGATGTTACACTGGACGGCAATGAAAATGAAACTAGCTGCACACACTAACAAACACCCCAGAGCCGCCAGCCTCTGACCTCATGAGAGCCACAGCTAACGGAGAATTCAAGCCAAGTCAGTGAGGTAATCCCGCTAGAATTAATGTTAATGTTACCAGTTAGACTGCTAGGCTGGATGTTTACGGTAATGATACGGTAAACAAGCCAGCAGCCAAAGTTTGCATTCACAGTGAGTGAGGTTACGATAACTAGTGATGGCCAAATGAAGCCTCATGAAGCTTTTTTTTTAGATGGTGCTCTTGGTTTAAAGAAAGAGGCTCAAAGATTCGCAATTCAGTGTGCTTTCAACCTTTTCTTGAACAAAAAGCGCCATCTAGTGGGCTCAGAAAATAAAGAAAATGCTTCATGAGGCTTCATTTGGCCATCACTAACATAAATTTAAGGTTACATAAACAATCAAGAGTTAAAACTGCAGCAGCTTATATCATGTCACTAATGTTACCACTAACTAATTTACTGACTCGTATTCATTGCCTAGATCTTTCCATTGCATTTTGTCCTTGGCAATATGCTGCCTCTCTCCTTATAACAGCTGCATCTTGATCAGTAGACACACTTGCTAACAGGGCCATTTCTAGCTTTTTTTAGGGGCCCTACACTAAAAATATGCAAAAAGGACTACATGCTACTCATTGCATAGAAAA
Source organism: Cephalopholis sonnerati (assembly GCA_019142605.1). NCBI lineage: Eukaryota > Metazoa > Chordata > Actinopteri > Perciformes > Serranidae > Cephalopholis > Cephalopholis sonnerati. The sequence goes on along the minus strand of JAGQAX010000009.1, from coordinate 8,855,794 downwards.
ATGGAGTTTGATTTAACTTAGCTGCATTGTTATTATCAAAATCAAAGCAAAGGCTGGTGCTGTTTCTTGCCCAAAAACACACTCGTCTGCTGGGTGGCGCAAATTTATACCAAAATCTATAAAGAAAAGAAGTTACATGATGACAGCAGTTACATGACGAAGTGCTTGCTGTGCCTCTTGACAAACAGTTACTGTATGAAGCGGGTGCATATGCTTGTCTGGTGGGAGGGGCTTAGGACAAAGAAGGGAGAGCTGCAGGAGTTTTTTTTTTTTTGCCTTTCCAGATTTCTGCCTATACCATGGCTTTAATTCATGATATTAAAAACACTGTTAACGTATTTGCAAACTTTTCAGCATGCATTGTGTGTAGCTTACATGTTTTTTCTCTAAAATGACAATAACTTATCCATACATCACCATGGTTACTTCTCTCATAGCTCAAACAGGCTCTCTGTATAGATTTTGTTTAGATTCTGAATACACAAGTCATGTCTCCAGATCATAGGAGTTGGTGCTATATTCTGCACACATTTATACTCATGCACAATATTTTTGTCCAAATAAACCTCATATTCCTGAGCACTGGGGGCAGCTGGTACACAACCAGGTGTCGTCAGCTGAAGAGAGAAAAAAATGAAATATTTCATGTCCCAACTTTTGTTTCATGTTCCCTGCATGTTATTTTTACTGAGTCAAAGTGCCGACAGTCACGGGTGCTCAGCTTCATGTGACTTTGACAAAGGTTTGACGTCTCCCAGGTTGTCTTTTCAACCGCTCCACCATGAGACAGTGCTGACACTTTTCTCCACCACTGTCAGTGCCACCAGAGGTAACACACTCATATGTGACTTTTCTCTTTATTGATCCATCTTTATGTTTAGACCTAACTGCCACCATCCTGTCCTCCTCTTCCTGTCTCCAAATGTCCCACAGATTTAAATATATAACACAAAAAATAACTATCTGTCTCTTTCTCACTTTCTTTGCCCCTTAACATTAATGCAAAAGTTATTCAAAGGCTGAAATGTCGAGTAAATGTCAGTTTCAGGGATGAAGCAATACACAGAAATCTGGGACTCACAGAGGCAGGTTATTTTACGGAGATTTCACAGAGATTTTCAGATGCTTTGAAAGCTTTTTGGAGGTTAATGGGGGGTTACTTTGATCTTGATCTGTTCATGACAGAAGCTAATTCCACAGGATTCCTCCAGGCAGGACCAAACACACAGGTATAAAATTAGTATCTTGTATCTTGGAAATGAAATACTGTTGTCAGATTGAAAGCCAATTTTGCAATTTTAGATGTAATTTTGGATGTAGTTTCTTTCTGTTCCCCACTATTTCCTCATGAGGTTGGACTTACTTGAAAGGGTTTTTTTGGCAAATATTCAAATGCCTGATAATGCATCAAATTATGGTAGTAAAACTGCTATTACTTTTAAGATGAACTTTCACACTAAACACATTTAAGTCATTGACCTAACTTAGTCATGTTTCCCAATTTGAGGTTGGGTCCCATTAGAGGTGCCAAAATAAATCTCAGGGGTTGTAATGTTCAGGGGCTCACAATGTCTTTCAACAATTTGAGTATTACAACAAGATACACAGTAGAAAAAGGGCTAATTTATATACGACATTGGATAAGAGAAACAGAGACAGATGGAGCCTTCTGTCTGGACTCTCACGTTCATTTCGTCCATCTTTGTGCACATTTTCTGAAAGCTTACAGATACGGACCAAGTGAAGCACTTGAAAGCATGGAGGCAGTGCAGTGTAGTTCAAGCAAGATACAACCATAGGAGGTGACGCAGAAATTTTAATGATGGTGGAACAGATTGATAATATAGTGAAAAGAATTCTCTGTCCACAGGTCGCAATGAAATATTATTATCACAGACCACCAGCATCTACAATGCTGCCGCAGTTAAAAGGTACAATATTACAACTTCCTCCACTCTCGCCTCATTTCTTGTTGTCTCAAACTCTGGACTCTGCTCTATAGTGCCATGTATTGGCTGTATCTATGTTATCATAGGGGACGCGTGGAAGTATGAGGGCAGTGGCATTTACAACATTTGAAAGGGACATATCTATATTCATACCAAAAGGGAGTACAATGAGCTTTAAGGGTCAGGGTGAAACCATTTGAAGGGGAACAAGGGAATGGGAGTAAGTAGCAATAGTAGCTACATCACAGGCTGGCCAGGACCCAATGTGCAGAGAATAGCAGGACTATGATATGACTGAACGTGTTTTCATCCCTAATCGTCATATTTTGACACTTGGGCAGAAGCTCCAGGCATCACCATTGCCATTTGTGTTGTATCTTGACACAGAAGTGTTGGTGATAAAAGGGTCAGCATTTAGGTTTAGGTAACAAAACAAGGTCACCAGGAACCTTGCTTCCAATTTTTCCCAGTGGCCACTCGCAGTATTGCAGCAAAAAATTTCCCTGTGGCCTAAGAACCAATTTTCCTATAGACCACCATGATGAAAGAGACGTCTGTAAAAAAACATGTAAAATTATGAATATTTGATACCTGTTGGTTTCCTTGAGGTGAGAAAAGCGATGTTAAAAATCTGTGTCATCATCACAATGTTAAGTCTGTGGGCTGAGTGGGAACTTGCAGGCAGGACCAGCAGGAGAAATGCTGCTGCTCATACTGAGTGGGTGCATACCCCAGAAGTAAACTAGGAATGTTTTTGTTTTGGTTTTTTTAGGTGGGTGCAATTCTCATTGGACTGCACTGGCGTCACCTTGGGCCTGGTATCTAGCTCTCAATACATTCATGGTAGGCCTGGGCGGTATTATCTCCTGTCAACACTCTAGCCCGTTAAGGCACATTTCCTTTTAGAAACAAAAAAAAAGTTCAGTTAAAAACCGTTATTAGTGTGTAATATCACCATTCTGTGGCAACCAAGTCCTCTGCATGTTCACCAGGCCAGAGGTGCAGCCTAACGTTCCAGTTGCCAGAAGTAAATGTTGGCATTGTACGTTTTTGCAAACCACAAATATGTTACATTTGTACATTTTTCATTCACCTTTATTTAACCAGGCAGGTCATTAACAACAAATTCTTATTTACAATGGCGGCCTGGCAAGCGACAAGTGTCACTTGAGGGAAGGGGAGGTGGGCTAGGGAGCAAAACACAGTAAAGATCAAGATTTCATTTGCACCTTATCAGTGTTTCTGTAGTGACATAGTATTTGAGCTGATTCTGTCATGTGAAGGTGGAGGGTATGGTGTAACATCAAGGCAAAGCGCCATCATTGTTCAAGACAAACAAACAACCAGTTGTGTTATTTTTACTAGCAGCTTTTTAGCCACTAAAGTTGGTTGTTTTTTTGCAATGTAACCTGTCACCTGTTGCTATCCCTTTTCCACCAGGAAAGACATCACTGCTTTTCCAATGGGAATTGTGCCACCAAAAGCAATTATTTTAATCCAAAACATAATCTTTTCCTAACCACAACTAAGTGATTTCAGTGCCTACACCTAACCACACGTCAACCACAGTTGTTGAAACGTGAAGTTTCAACGTATCTGCTACATAATAACTTACATGTAACATATCTGGGGTTTAAAGAAATGTACAGTACCAACACATTTTCTGACCATTGAGTTGAGCTTCATCACTCATCCATATAAGGAATTTTTCACATGAAGACACCTGAATCCTATGAGGAAGGACTGCAAATAGGGATCATGGGGTTTTTGTGTATAAGGTAAGAGCATTAGACCTGCATATCAAATAGAAAAGAATTTTACTTCTCTACAAGGGTGACATAGAAAAGTATTCCTTTAGCACAGACAATGGCCTACTTGTCGATTGTCTATGATTACATTTTATTGTATGCAACATTGTTGAAACAGCTGGACAGCATCTCACTTCAGCTGAGTTCTTGACTGCAAAACATTCTACATCATCATTTCTAACCAACCACTGTGCAAAATAAATGTCAAATCTCAAGATCACATTGTGAAGCAACAAAAGGATGCTTGACCACTGACTTATGTCGCACCACATCAAGTGCAATCCAGTTATTCTGCATGTGTGCCCACGCACTTCAACCCTTGCAGTCAATTGCTCTAGTCATACACAGATGCCAACGGCATTAAAAAACACACTCCTGCAATGTCAAAACCCACAGGAGTTATGAACTTGCCATATAGACCAGTGACCTTTGTCCTCTTATCAGCATGACTTTGCTTCTCCTGCATGATGTGCATCCATAAAGCCTCTGGTGCTCTGTGCGCCAGCCACAATACATCCTGTATTATCAAGCAGGTGTAATGCAGCTGAATTGATTCCCCATTCTCTAACATTGTTAAAAACAGGTTTCAATTGTCAACAATAAAAGCAGTAAAAAATAAATTAATTTAAATCCTTTATCCTCTCTGATGGAGTGTTAGGAAAAGAACAGAGATAAGTAAGTCAAAATTGTTTTGAGAAAAAACAATTATGATGATATGAAAAATGTTGGAATGAAGAAGTCACTACATTAGCAGAAAAAGCCGAAATTAAATTAAATCATAACCTGAAGAGAAAAATGTTGCAATAGTATGAGAAAAAAAAGTCATCCAACAATGTGATGCTCAGAGGAAATAAAGGAGCTGTTAACAACCTCAAAACTGTAAACAACAGCTTTGGGCCAATCTTGGAAAAACATAAAGTAAATCTCTGAAAAATACATCTCTTTTGTCTTGAGCATAGGAGCTTATACTTGGCCCTGGGAATAGTATGTATGGCAAAATGATGTCAACTTGAGGGCCACAGAGCTTTCAGCTGCATCTTACAGTCTTCATCAGATGTAACTGGCACAACTGTCACTACATGACCTATAGGTGGATCATCTGTCACTGATAACATGTGGTCATGTTTGGGGGTGAAGGGGTCATAACACATGTGCTTTACCCAGTCCAACAACAACATTAACACAGAGTGCTCCAGGGATGATGTTTTTTTCTGTTGGAGTTAACGTCACCCTGGTTCCCTTGTCAAAAAGCCAGTGAAGTTTTTCCACTGGATTTTGGATTATTGCAGAAAATAAGCTCTGTGGCAAAAAAAAAAGATTCATGATACTTACAAGTTTTGTTCAGCAAGATAATAAATAAATGAACACCTCTTTTTATGATTTGTGAAGCCTAAATGCAATCGCCAGAAGTAAAAAGCTAATGCTAGGCTTTAAACGAACTACACCATGGCTGCATGACTTAAGACCACCACCACAACAAGGCTGTAAAACTGTGTTCGGTGTGATGACATTCCAAAGTCTCTTAGCAAACCCATTCAAAAATCCATTGACTTTGAGATGAGGAACCACGAGTGCTAAATTGCAAACTCATTTCCAGTTTTTACATGTTACAGCACTGTCGTAACTTGTGTTTTTCCTACTGTTTCCTTGTGTTTCCTTCTCCTTGTGTTCCTATCTGCCTTCCTCCTCCTGTTTAGTTTTGTCTGTGCTGGCGTGGGCGTGGTCCCTCTCCCTGGTTTCCCTGGTTCCTGATGCTGCTCATCATACTCACCTGCCTGTCATCAGCTCATCAACATGCAGTATTTCTACTCCAGCTCTCCAACCACTCACTGCCAGATTGTTGTTCAACCCAAGTGGTAGATAAACCTCATGGCTGACTAACACATTCTTACTGAACTATTTTCCTTGTGTATTTTTATTTGTGTTTCGGATCAGTTTTTTCCATGTTCAGGATCATCACTCACCTGTCAACCAGCTTCACCCACACACCACACTTCCTTCACTGTCTGCCTACGCCAGTTTCATCTCAGCCTCTTCCTCTTTTTCCCAGTTCAAGTATCTTGGGGTCTTGTTCATGAGTGAGGGTAGGATGGAGATGGATCAGCAGGTTGGTGCAGCATCCGCAGTGATGCGGGTGCTGTACCGGGCTGTCATGGTAAAGAGAGAGCTGAGCCAGAAGGCAAATGTTTTGATTTACTGGTCCATCTACATCCCAACCCTCATCTATGGTCATGAGCTTTAGGTAATGACAAGTGATGGCCCAATGAAGCCTCATGAAGCCTCATGAAGCATTTTCTTTATTTTCTGAGCCCACTAGATGGCGCTTTTTGTTCAACAAAAGGTTGAAAGCACACTGAATTGCTATTCTTTGAATCTCCCTCTTTAAACCAAGAGCGCTATTTAGTGGGCTCAGAAAATAAAGAAAATGCTTCATGAGGCTTCATTTGGCCATCACTAGTAATGACCGACAGAATGAGTTCACAGATACAGGTGGCCAAAATGAGTTTCCTCAGAAGGGTGGCTGGGCTCAGCTTTAGAGATAGGGTAAGGAGCTCGGGCATCTGGAGGGAGCTCGGAGTAGAGCTGCTGCTCCCTCATGTTGAAAGGGATCAGTTGAGATGGTTGCAGCATCTGATCAGGATGGCTCCTGGGCACCTCCCTTTAAAGGTGTTCCAGGCACGTCCAACTGGCGGGAGGCCCCAGGGCAGACCCAGAACATGCTGGAGGGATCACATATCTCATCTGGCCTGGGAACGCTTTGGGATCCCCTAGGAGGAGCTGGAAAGTGTTGCTGGGGAGAGGGGCATCTAAAATACTTTGCTCAGCCTGCTGCCACTGTGACCTGGTTTCAGATAAGCAGTTGAAAAAGGATGGATGGATGTTAATTAGTATGTTAAATATAATATATACAGACACAACAGTCTCGTTCAAGAATACTTTAGTACAATAGAGGATTACTAACCTCGAATTTGAATTGACCCCTATTTCTGTGGGGACCTGCAGCGCCCGTGCAACAGAGGGAAATGAGTCATCTCAATGTCACAACCAAAGGGCAGGCCTGGTAAGTACTGTTAAAGTGCTCACTCATTCTGAATTCATCTCATGCTACTAATTTGAGTGAATGCCTCTGACACATTCACAAGAAATGTTCTGATCTTAGAACTCAACTGTCATGGCAACGTCTTAGTCGTGCATCATCAAATGAATGTCACATCAATGCTGACAAATCACAACATAAACAAATAAACTGCCAAATCCAGAGAAATGTGCACCCACCATCAACATCAACTGTTCCCTTCATCTCTTTATTGCTTCTCATTTTCTAGACAGTAAGGAATGACAGGGAATATGGATGTAAAATGGGAGCAAACAACAGTAGAAGTGCACATTATCCTGCAGGGCCCCATGTTGACCTCGTAGCTCCCTTTATAATGTGTAAAGTGTGCAGACAAACATGCATGTTTGCACACATCCGCCTGAACACACGCATTACCCAAAGGACTTTACACATCTCATCAGTGTTGTGAACTAACTGATTAGACGCTAGAGCAAAGGAGGGAAGGGAAATTGATCTGAAATGATTTGACTCAGAGAATTATTCAACAGTTTAGCAGCCTGTTTCGATTTCAAATTCAGAGGGAGCACACACAGCAAGGTGTGAACATGCAATACAATTCACCAAGGCAGTAATTGTAATATATATTGTGCAAAACCATGCAGTGCCATATGAAATAATCATTAGCAAATGTAATTATAGTCATAAATACATTTAAGAAATTAAAGTGGTGTTGCTGTATCTCAGCAGAAGCCATTGCTCCATTGCTGTGTGTAGGTACAATCAGTGTCTAACACTGTACTGTCACAATTTAACTACTTTTAAATGTATTAAAAGTGAAAAACTAGAATGTAATATGAGTGTTATGTAGGCTATTTCACTTTTGACTGTTATAGTTTTTGAAAAATGTAAGTATGTCATAAAAAAAGGTCATAAAAATGTCATAGTATGTGCACTTGTCCTGTACAGCCCTCAATCACATGCCGGCTCCCTTAAGTGGCACTCAGTCATCAAAACTTTGAAAACCACTGCCACTGATTTTATCTCCCCAGAATGCTCTAAAATGGTCAGTGCAGCTGTTGAGTTTCCAAAAATTTCTCATGAGGGGAGAAGGAAGACACCCCTGAAGGGCTGGGTAGCAGAAAGTATAGACTGAAATTGAACCCCCTCCAAGATTCAGCATCTCCTTCTCTGTCTCCCCTTCTGTTCCTGAGATGAGACGTTTAATAATGGCCAGAAAAGTTATTACAGAACATTATGATGTAACAGTGAATCTGACCTTTGACCTTTTGGATATATATTGTCATCATTTTATCCTTTTATACATTTGTTTGAAATCCTGCCATAAATAGTGTATGAATTCTTGAGTTGAGGCCAAAAACATGTTTTGCGAGGTCAAAGAGAACTGTGACCACCAAATTCTTATCAGTTCATCATTGAGTCCAAGTGGACGTTTGTGCCAAATAATAAAAAAAAAAAATTCCCTTGCGGTGTTCTTGAGATGACTCGTTCACAAGACGAGACAGACAAGACCATAGTGATCTTGACCCTTTTACCTTTGACCACCAAAATCTAATTAGTTCATCATTGAGTCCATGTGGATGTTTGTGCCAAATTTGAAGAAATTCCCTCAAGGCATTCTTAAGATATCCCATTCATGAGAATGGGACTGATGGACAAACTGGAAACATAATGCTTCCAGCCACAGTTATCGTCAGCATCAAGGCATAAGAATCAGGTGACAGCTCTTTCCCTACGTTATGTCTGATCTGTTTTTACTTTATGTGGCATGGAAGGTACCGATGTAGAGAAATCCCACGTTTGGTTTGTTGTGTGAGAGTTAAGAAACATTTTTGCATGGTCAATGTGGCAGTGCGCTGTATGGTGTTTGTGTTTGTTTGCTTTTCCAGGAGCTTACATATGAACTTTGAAGACGCATTAGTGTAATTATTTGTTCCAACATGTGAGCAGAAGAAATCTGCACCTGTGATACAGCTCAGAAATGATATGGCTATCAAATGTGGCAAACAGTTGCCTATATATGCATCTAACAGACACAGAGCAACATTAGCATTCATTTAGAGTCATGTCCACTCGATGAATGTAAGTCCAATATTCACTCTTCTTTTCACTCTGGTTTGGTCTCCACCTGCTTCTGAGAAAAATATTTCATAATCATAAAACCAAAACAATAAGCTATAAGAGGCTAAAAGCTTTGAGGAGCTACAGAGTCAGTAACAGTTGTAAGTGATGATGTTCACATTATATGTAGTCCTTTGAGTTACTGTCAATACAGATTAACAGAGCTTTAATCTAAAAGCTTGGTGTGCTCTCGAGTTTCCCTGATCAATATGTACAGTGCATCATCCTGCCTTAAAAGGCTTAGAAGTACTCAGCGTGGCTAACTGCAGTATATGCCTGCGGGTATGTCATAGCATCTTCAGCTATTTATGTGTACATACTGGCACGAGCCAGTGTGATAGTTGCCATTTACACAGTAGTGAAGGTTGCTGCAGGGGAAGAAAGCAGAAAGTGATGGTTTTTGGTTTAGCTTTTAGAGTGGCTTCATGCTGTCATTATATAGCACATGTACTGTTTTCTACCTACTTTATGTTCATCTAGTCTTTATAAATATGTTTATGATCTGATTATTCGTCTGATTTCAAAGGAGGCTAAAAAGGACGTAACTGTGTTGGGTTCCCACAGACCAATGAGCCAATCATCAGCAAGCAGCAACACACAGGAAATAAGACTCAATAACAAAAGATGACGCATTACAAACTGCGCCAGTGGTATGAACTGATAAACACTTTGGGTCTCGCAAGGGGGCACGGTCAAGGCGTGGATCAAAATAATGAAAGTAGCCAACATGACGTTGCCTATCAGTTTGAGGACTTCAGTTTTGAAGCCTTGATTTTAGCGTTTTTGTTGTCGTCATCTTGGATTTTTGGAGCCAGAAGTGACACTTGGATGAGAGGGTGGAGCTGTGGAGAAGTGAAGGGTTGATCTGACTAATAAACTGCAGTGACTCCTAGCAGACAGTCTGTAACTGCCATGTCCTAATTATGATTACCTTGAAGCCTAAATGAAATGTAAACAGCTGAGTTATATAAAAATTCACCCCTCGTACAGTTGTCATGAACAGGGAAATTAGCTAGATAGACCAAAGTCTATCAAGTACCAGGCTGTAAACATATTTATTTGTTCTTGTAACGCTGGCATTTTAACATGGGGGTCTGTGGATTGACTGCCGTCTGGAGCCAGCCTCAAGTGGCCATTGGAAGAACTGCAATTTTTTGCACTTCTGCGTTGGCTTCATTTTTCAAAATTTCAACAGGCACGTGCTGTGTCCATGTGGCAGCCTCAATTATGTAATTATCTAAGCATGCAGCTGTTTTTTTTTTTCTTTCTTATTGAGAGTAAAAAGATGATATCAATCTCATGTCTGTGTGTTTAATGCAGAGCTAGAGTCAGGATGTGCTTAGCTTAGCATAAAGACTGGAAGCAGGGGGAAGCAGCTACTCTGACCGTCTCAAGTTCAAATATACAACATCTCTAAAGCTCTAAAGCTCACTAATTAACATGTTCTTATATATTTAATCTGTACACAAACAGAAATATAAAAACAGCTTCCTACAACCTTAATAGTCCTGTCATTTTGGTGAGGTTGCCAGGTTTGGTGCTCACCTTTGCTCACTGAATATATGAACATATATGTATGCTAATTTCCCGAAATTATTCTTGTAGGATTGTTCTGAGTCTGGGTTTTAATCATTGATTCATCTCTAAATTTGGTGCTATCCAGGGTCATATTATTCATCCAATTTTAATTTAGTTATGGCACTAATTACTTCAAAATAAATAAATATCAAACAAAACCAAACTCAACATTCAAGGCTTTTGGAGGCCCTCCTCCCACTGGGACCCTGGGGAATCAGTCCCACCATCACAACGCCTCTGAGTGTATCATAACAGTCCAAAAGCTGTTTCAGAGGCTTTTATAGGAATTATAGTTAAAATCCTTAATACTTGTGTTTTTTTGCAAACATTTTTTGTAAACATTTATAAATATTAGTATAAATATCAGTCTTTTAAAATCCAGAATAATCACAGCACCCTGTAGCAACATTACTTAACACAGCTTTTGGTTCAAATAAAAAGGAGAAAAGTGAAACTCCCTTAAATGTTGCATTTGATCCAACTTGTTTTTATTGGCTTATACTTCAGTTTTATGCTTCACATTCACAGTGGAGACTCCGCTCTCTCTCTCTGCAGCGCTGCCAGCTCGTTTCATCATCTCTCAAACTATTCAAAGTATGAACATCAACTCAAAGCGCTTCTCATAGTGTGTGATAATGAGTCAGCACACTGCAACATTACCTTAAAAATGATGGTATTTGATTTTGACACGTCTGGGCCATATGATCATCTGACAGTTGGTGTGTGTGTATAGATTAACCTCTAATGAAGAGAGACGGGGGGAAAAGCTTTATGTAATGTCATGAGGTTGGCTCTCCATCAAGTGCAGCAATCTTCCACCCACCAAATCCAGATTAATTCTGCTTGTGTTTGTGGGCGAGCGTGTGTGTGTGTGTGTGTGTGTGTGTGTGTGTGTGTGTGTGTGTGTGTGTGTGTGAGTGAGACAAGGGTAAATCTGTCAGTTGCTAAGAGAGGTTGGCACACACTTTATGATAATTATTAGTCAGTGCGATGGGATTTACAGTACAGAGGTCTTGACCTGAAGGTGACAAACGCAGCATATATCTGCCAAACATTTTTAGAAATCAGTATTTATTGATTTTATTTAAAATGGCAGTTTGCATGGCTCACATGTTTTGGCCTTTTAATAGGCATGTTTTTCTTTGTTTGTTTGCTTGTTTTGTCTTATTTTTTTATTTTTTATGTTTTTGCGAGATTTACACTCTCAATATCATGACTGTAGTATGGTCTTATCAGGGTTTAGTATTTGCTGCCCTCTACTGGTTGTATAGATTATAGAGGTTTCCCCCCCCCCCCCCCCCCCCCAAGACCCATTAAACCAACATGGTCAGATTATTTTTTTTTTTGGTAACAAAGATTTGTATGCTCAGGTTAGTATACAAATAAACTATTACTACAAATAATATTACCACTAATAATTATAGTACTACACTACTACTACTACCAATATAATAATAATAATAATAATAACTAAAGAAATGAAATATATAATGTAAGAAGACCGGGGTTGATTGGCAAAATTTTTAGCTTTTTGCTGTATTTGTAAGGCATAATTTACCATAAAACTTTGATTAAAAGCCTAGTCTCTCATAAACCCTTAGTCCCATTTCAAGCCCAGTGTAGCTACACATTTTGACAAATAAATGCCTCTCTCAATTAGGCACCTGGTCTGGTTGCCAAGCAGTTACATTTTTTTAATAGAAGTTCATCGGATTTATAAAAGCAGGTTGTTGTCTACCTCAAATTATACTGTATGTCCATTCCTCAATTACCCTGTAAGTTATTCATATTCCTTTGGTCCATAAGGGTCGTCAGATCAAAAGAATCAAAAGAGTTTTTTCATAAAAATTATTCCAAGTTGTGAGTATTATTTTACAGGATAAAGTGGTGCTGTGTCGGTATGTCGGGTGCTGTAATCCTTAAGTACCATAATTCACTATCTGATGTGCTGTCTGTCAGAGCTAGCTCAAATGAATGATTCATAATTGATATATTATCTGAATCCTATATTTTTAAACAAGTAATATCCATAGTGGTTTAAATAATTTGATTGTATTTCCAGATCTTTGCTGAGCAACAGTTTTGTATGGAAGGAATTAAAGGCCTGTCCCATATAGACGCCTGTCACAAATATAGGCCTGTTAATTTCAGTAATTAAAGCAAAGTTTTATGGTATGTTAGAATATTCTAGTTGGCAGTGAATGAAAGGTTAAGGTCTCAGCCATAAAAATATATGTTTTAATGTACACAAATGTTTTCTAAAATTGGGTGATTAAAGTCATGTTGTTTGACTGCAGTTCACAAGCAATGATTGACATGATTGACTGCTGTGCTCTGATTGGTTGTCTTCGTTATTCTTGCAAATGCAATTAGAAGCACTAAAAGAGAGCAGAGGAACTTTTTTTTCACAGATTAACTGCCTCATGTACTGCTGTAAGGATATAGAGACAGTTTGAAAAATAACTTTTTGTTATATTTGCTGAAAAAGTTACCTATTTAAGCTTTAGCCAACAGTTTAAATTGTTTGGATATCATTCAAAATAGTGTTAAACGTCCTACTAATATGTGCCAACCAACCACGGTCACATTTGACCCAGCTTTGAAATGAAGTTGGGTCAATGTTATGAAGACTTTTAAATCTCATATTTACATGTAGATGATTCCTATTAGCAGATGTAACACATTTCCTGTATCTCTAAGACAGTTTTATGGTAAGTTTAGTCCATAGACTTTTCTTTTTTTTTTCTTTCTTTTTTTTAACTTTTGATACCATAAAACTAAAATGTTACTCTCGTCAAAAAGTGACATTCAGATGTATTAACATTTTAAAATCGTAGATGAGTGCAGGACAAGACAGCTAACATTTTATTATTACATATTTGTTTCAGTGACCCTCAAAGGACCAGAAAATAGCAATGTGCCAACCAACCCTTGTTGTCAACCGTCCTCTCGCTGCCTACCAATAAAAAACAACAAAATTACAAATTAAATTCATTACACAGCTTTAGCATTGGTGCAGTGAGTCATGAAGACAGACATGTTGGTTTTGTTGGGTATCAGATAAGGACATTCACATTAAGACATATTTTCTTAACAGACACCACAACAGCATGAAGACCAACTAAAAGTTTGTTAACAAAAATATCCCAAGCTGTCAATCATATCACATCATCTTCATAGGGAGATGTTGATTGCTAAATTGTCTCAAAAGATTTTAAACCTGCATAGAGAAGAAAAAGAGGTGCTCAGAGCCATGGAGGGGAAACTTTTAACATGTATTCACCAGTTATGTCATTAGCAAATAACTTCTGTGTAATATTTAATGAGTGGGAGAGTAGGGCCACTGATTGTAGCTGCTCTTATCATTTATTCAGGGTTTGCCTTCACTGTAAACCCCAATCCATCCATGACACAACATTTTACTGTAAAGTCTGCACAGCTGCCACAGATTGTCAAAATGACATAAAACTCATCCCTTGTCAGGTTGACATAATTGTTTATGTTACGTCATCAATTTTTGAGTTTTGAGTTAATTAAGTTAAAATTTATGAAGCAGATCTCACGTAATTAATGTAAGGCCAATAAACTGTAATGTGAACTCCTTGTGTACTGTTATTATTATTATTCCTTCTTCTCTTTTCTCGTCTACCTCCTATGTGTCTGTCTGTCTATTACCTGCCAAGGGACTACGGATGTAAATTAGCAGGCTTGCTTACTCCGACACATTTACACATGTACTCACATACTGATGTTCATTAATGTGTACTGTCCCTTTCAAATAAATAAATAAATAAACAACACTATCATTGTGCACTTAACATATTGTGGTGTGTTGGACGGAGTTTCCCAGCATGCCGCGATACAATGTGTTTAAGGCCAGTAGCCAAACCAAACTGTCTTTATATGTGTTCTAAATCACTCACGTTAACCCTTACACAGTGATTAATGTTTATGTATTAAACAATGGTTCTAATGGGTTACATTTCATGTTGTGGTAAAAGACATTTGGCATCATGAGTTAAGTTGTATACACAGTTAGTGACGTCCGGCCTGTGTGGCCCTGAGGCAGGTAAGATAAAGTTGTATTGAAGTGAAATAAAAATCACCTCCTGGATCAAAACTGACCTTCCCACCTTATCCTAGCAGTTGAGAAAACTGAACTCGTACTATGCATTTATAGATTTCAATGAAATGAATGTGTCTAAACAACAACAGAGGTTATGTTAAACAGATATAATTCCTGTCAGACAAGGGTCATGTGACATTTATTTTGTGTCTGCTCTACTCAAATCCTCCTATGTTACTGTATTGTACTTAACTAAATGTTTTAAGTGCAAGCTGTTTCTTAAAAAATGTATGTTGAGTGAGAGAAATGAGGTTAACAGTTTTGGTTTACCTGGAGAGGAATCTGAATTCACAGTTCACATTATGTATGGCTGGTGTAGGCTGAATTAAAATCTTTAGTCTGGGGTTAATTTTAGTGACATGTCGAGTGACATCACAACTATGATACTAATATATGCCTTTAAATCTTTGTTTATTATGTTTTGCAGTGCAGTTTTGTATACATTATATCTAATCCATCAACGAAGATGCCTAAAATACTAACAGTGATGCATGTGTCACAGATAGATAGATAGATAGATAGATAGATAGATAGATAGATAGATAGATAGATCTTTACTATCTTTTCTAAAAAAAGAAAAAAGTGTATGATTACGAAATAAGATATATAAAATGTATAAAATATAAACTTAGAAGAATCTAATTTTGCTTACCTGTAGCTCTTCTTCTGTTTTCTTCTGATTCGCCTTTAAATGCATTTCATTATTGACTTATGATGATGTTTCTCAGTAGTCAGCAGCAGGTGGTGCTATACTACCACAACACAGTCGAGTCCTGTGATGAGTTTGTAGATCAAGAGCAAACTCCAGTTATATACACTGATGTGTTATTATTTTTCTTTTCCTTTGTTCAGATCCATTGTTCTAAAAAAAAACCCAGCTTTGAGAGTAGGTGACAAATACATGTATTGTTTTGTGTTCATGAAACCAACAAAAATCACACCTGGTAATTATTACTGAGTCATAAGTTTACATCTACAGTCATTTAGCAATGGTCAAATTATTTATTGTTTTTTAACAACCAAATTATTAATGACATTAGGCAGTCAGTTATGTTTTCTGTGACATGCAACACCTAGGATAGAGAAGCTTTGTGTGACAAACCAAATCTTTGCATGACTGCTGTGATGTCATCACAGGTGAGGTCCATGACATCAGAGACTGTGAGCTGGACATGAGGTTTGGGTTTGTAATTTCTCCAGTACTGTGCTGAGAAAAATGGGGGCTTGCAAATGATTCAGATTGCCACCTCAGAACTACACCTGTGTTCAAAGAAGAACTCACATTAAATTTAAAATGGTGCCTTTTACTAAAGGCTATATGCCCTCAAAAATGCAAACCCATATCCCTCATGATTTTCTTTTCCATAACAAAATGATATGCCTGTTCTCCGTGAACTAGAAAACACATGAATAAACTATATATAAAAAACTATTCAATTAAATAAATTATTTCTTATTTTCTTTGATATTTTTGCCATATGCAGGTATGCAGTTGTGATTGTTGGGTAATATGTATGTTGATGTTTCCTAATGTCAAGTCTCTATTTGATCATGTGACAAGACGAAACAATATGGTCGTCCAGTTTAGGTGCAAAATCTGTCAAGACTTAATTGACTACTTCAGATAGCTTTTTCAGGAGTTTTCCGTTATCCACCTAATTTGTAAATCATACTTTACAAATTACATTCTTTACAATTATTCATATGTGACCTGCATCAATTTTTTAGTGTCAGCTAAAAATAAAATATAGGTGTGGCCAGTCAATGTTTAAGGAGAGGAGTGTTTTCCTTTGCAACATATTTAAATCAAGACTGATGTCTGTTTCCTTTTGTCTGGTTACATTTATTTTCCACAGGAATGCATACAAAGTAGGGAGTCTGACCACAAGCTTGTGTTTCTGTCCTGTGAAGTGTCCTTGGTCCTTGATCAAGACACTTCAGCTTTTATTTGGACTTTTATTTAGTGATTATATTATGTCTTCTTCACTCTAATTTGTCAGTTTAGTGTGGAGTAGAGAGTTTATATCTCAGAAGCTTCAGCTGATATTACTTTGTTATATAAACATCTTACAAGCAGACTGCAATGAAATGCGCAGACTGTATTCATGACTTAAGGTCCTTTTTGGTTATTTTAAAGACCTCATCACCTTCCCTCGAGAGCCACCTTAGTACCAGCCAATTTTGCATATTTAATCCCACTACTGATAAATAGAAAATCTTTTGTATGTTGTCAAGTCTGTCCAACACTCTTACAGCCCTCAGGACCTTCATTATTAGATGTGTGATGGATCAACACGTGTAAACAGATCCAGGCCGTGTTGTGTTCCCACAGACAGAAGCTCCCCTCTGAGCTCTGACTGGACAGACTGTCTGCACACACAGATGACGGCCCTGCTGTCGTGCATTTCCTGTTGCCATGTTGTTATTTCACAATGTATCAAAACAATATAAAAGGATCAAACATAATCTTAGACAGCGAAGGAAAATGAAAGCGTGCCTTTGGATAATCCTATAGACAGAATATCTGACAACATAGCAGAGCTCATCAACTTCTGCTGCCCCGTGGACATTAATACTGTCAACACTACAGTACTCCATCATATCCACAGGCTCACTACAGAAAACATAGCATACTGAAGGTGTGCAAACAGCAAAAAACAGTCTGTATGAAACATTACAATCTAGATATGAATGCATATATTAAATGCAGGACTTGACTATTACTGTTAAAGAAAAACTTTTTTTTTTTTTTACTTGCCTAAACTTCAAGAGGCTCAACCATGTTTCTTCCTTCTAAACCTAACCACAGTGAGTTAACTGACCTAACCCTTAACTTCATAACTTCACGTACAAGTACATAACCTCATTTGTGGGGCACCAATTCATAGGATATTATATGAACTGTTGAAAGAGGATACACTGTGCGACTGAACTTAGGCCTACTTTGCACTTTGGAGGGTAAATAGATTGGTTAATCATTTTTTTTATTCAGAGAACAGCCTTTTAAAATTTTTGAGTAAAGATTTGTCTATTTGAATGGATATTTATTTTATAAACCACTAACGTACGCACAATGTGGCATTGCTTTTTTTGTTGTTGTCTGTTTTTGTGATATAAACTATGTATTAATAATTAATGTTTTTGTGTGACTTAATAATTTTGGGTAGTGATGGCCAAATGAAGCCCCATGAAGCTTTTTTTTTTAATTTCTGAGCCCACTAGATGGCGCTCTTGGTTTAAAGAGAGAGGCTCAAAGAATACCATTTCAATGTGCTTTCAACTTTTTGTTGAACAAAAAGTGCCATCTAGTAGGCTCAGAAAATAAAGAAAATGTTTCATGAGGCTTCATTAGGCCCTCACTAATCTTGGGTATTGAAATATTTATGTACACTGAACAAAAATATAAACGCAACACTTTTGTTTTTGCTCCCATTTTTCATGAGCTGAACTCAAAGATCTAAAACATTTTTTTTATATACACAAAAGACCATTTCTCTCAAATATTGTTCACAAATCTGTCTAAATCTGTGTTAGTGAGCACTTCTCCTTTGCCGAGATAATCCATCCCACCTCACATGTGGCATTTCAATCAGGATAGACTAATAGAATAAAAGAGAGAGACAGGTATGAAATGAGATCAAGTTTATTGTGCACAGAAAATAGTCTTTGGCGCTTAGACCCCACGGGAAGTAGATCATCTTAGGAAGCAGCTGGATGGATTAGATGCTTCCCATG
Source organism: Cephalopholis sonnerati (assembly GCA_019142605.1). Taxonomy (NCBI): domain Eukaryota; kingdom Metazoa; phylum Chordata; class Actinopteri; order Perciformes; family Serranidae; genus Cephalopholis; species Cephalopholis sonnerati. The sequence continues at coordinate 8,837,401 of JAGQAX010000009.1, read as the reverse complement.
TAAAGAAGGACTTCCCCCGGAGCCTAGACACTGGTGGTGGTGGTGAAGAGGAATGATGCTTCGTGTAGTGGCACTTTTGGTTGAAGGTTTGATGGAAGATGGCCAGAATCCTGGTTGAGGTGGTGCAGGGGTGGAGGTGGGCTGAACAAACTTCACAGCGGAATGACAGCTGAATAACAGCAGAGAGGGAGAACACTTTTAAATTGGACAGCTAATGACTGATTGGTTAAGAGAGAGAGGGTGGCAGATTGTGATTGGATAAGAAAGATGATGAGTAGTGGAGCGTAGGGATAGTAGGAAATTGATTGAGACTTAAGGGGCATGCGCAAAAAGATAGTCTTCCTGACTGAACTTTCGCTAAGCTTCATATCAAGATGCTGATTAGACAGCATGATTATTGCACAGGTGTGCCTTAGGCTGGCCACAATAAAAGGCCACACTGAAATGTGCAGTTTTGCTTTATTGGGGGGGTCTGGGGGGGTGAGAAAACCAGTCAGTATCTGGTGTGACCACCATTTGCCTCACGCAGTGCAACACATCTCCTTCGCATAGAGTTGATCAGGTTGTTGATTGTGGCCTGTGGAATGTTGGTCCACTCCTCTTCAATGGCTGTGCGAAGGTGCTGGATATTGGCAGGAACTGGAACATGCTGTCGTATACGCCGATCCACAGCATCCCAAACATGCTCAATGGGACATGTCCGGTGAGTATGCTGGCCATGCAAGAACTGGGATGTTTTCAGCTTCCAGGAATTGTGTACAGATCCTTGCAACATGGGGCCGTGCATTATCATGCTGCAACATGAGGTGATGGTCGTGGATGAATGGCACAACAATGGGCCTCAGGATCTCGTCACGGTATCTCTGTGCATTCAAAATGCCATCAATAAAATGCACCTGTGTTCGTTGTCCATAACATACGCCTGCCCATACCATAACCCCACCGCCACCATGGGCCACTCGATCCACAACGTTGACATCAGCAAACCGCTCACCCACACGACGCCACACACGCTGTCTGCCATCTGCCCTGAACAGTGAAAACCAGGATTCATCCGTGAAGAGAACACCTCTCCAACATGCCAGACGCCATCGAATGTGAGCATTTGCCCACTCAAGTCGGTTACGACGATGAACTGCAGTCAGGTCGAGACCCCAGTGAGGACGACGAGCATGCAGATGAGCTTCCCTGAGACGGTTTCTGACAGTTTGTGCAGAAATTCTTTGGTTATGCAAACCGATTGTTGCAGCAGCTGTCCAGGTGGCTGGTCTCAGACGATCTTGGAGGTGAACATGCTGGATGAGGAGGTCCTGGGCTGGTGTGGTTACACGCAAGGCCGGATTAACCATATGGGCAATTGGGCAATTGCCCAAGGGCCCGCGATCTCTAAAGGGCCCAGAGCAGTGAGGGCAAAAGCAAAATATCAGGCTATCTCTCACTTATAAATTAAACTGTCCGCCGGAGCCGTTGCGCTGCACAGTCAATGAACGGCACAGAAAACCCTGCACCTGCCTGTGCCTGTCTGTCTGAGCTGAGACCCTCTCCTCATTGGCCAGCCCGTGACTGACAATGAGCTGAGAAACTCTTCTCATTGGTCAGCCGTGACATTCTGGTCAAAGGTGACGCAAATCAACGTGCACTGAGCGCGGCGTGTGACGTCATGCGCCTCAACGCAACTCAAAAAATGCCAACATGGAGAAGTTAAGTGGGAGCGCTAAACGTAAATTAAAAAAGGAGAAAGACATCAGAAACGCAGAGAGTTTAAAGTATATACCGAAAATAGGTAATTTCTTCGCTCCGGTTAACGTTAACAAGGCAGCTTCTGTCAACGAGCCGGACAGCCCAGCTAGCCAGGACATCTCTTCACTGCCGGCGGCGCTAACGTTAGCACGAGCTCACAGCCCGGAGAGCGGAGAGCCCCCGGCTGCGGCAGCGTCTTCAACCGACGGCCCGACGACTTCACCTGCCAGTGCGACCATTGAGGGAAGCTGTGATGGTTCTCCAGTCTCACCTCCACCTGAGCCGCTCGTCGAGTCTGCGAGCAGCCCCTGTACATCTACGTCTGCACTCCCTGGGGATCCTGCACTGTGGGGGCCCGTTACGGAGCAGCTCCGGGAAGAGGCGATCAACCGAGGGCCTGCAGCTTTTCAGAACCGGGCCGCTAAGTATCCTGCATCGGTAAGGGAATCCGGCCTTGGGAGTAGGACACGCTCCCTCACCAACGATTTACTTCACAGTCGTCTCCCGAACAACGACATTGTGCCAAGGGAATGGCTTCTTTACTCGCCATCAAATGGGTCAGTTTTTTGCTATGCCTGCAAACTCCTGTCATCCCAAAAGCATGCATTTATCAGCGGATTCTGTGATTGGAAACATCCAGAGAGGATTAGTGACCACGAAAAGACTGCAGAACACAGACAAAACATGCTTTCTCTTTTGCACCGGTCTAAACACACATGCAGAGTGGACGCTGCTCTTGCTCGACAGTGTGAGGCGGAACAGCAGTACTGGAAAGAAGTCCTTAGACGTGTGGTTGCTGTTATTAAATTTTTGGGAGCGAGAGGACTGCCATTTCGAGGCGATAACGAACTGCTTGGCTCTGCGCATAATGGGAACTATTTGGGACTGCTTGAACTGATAGCGGAGTTTGACCCCTTTTTAAAGGAGCACATTGAGAAACATGGCAATAAGGGTAGAGGTAAGCCATCGTACCTGTCCTCAACTGTGTGTGAAGAATTTATTTCATTAATGGGTGACAAAACTAAGCAAATGATAGCAGAGGAAATCAAACACGCTAAGTATTTTTCTGTAATCGTCGATTCAACACCAGATTTAGCACACGTTGATCAGCTCACATTTGTTTTTCGTTTTGTCAGTGCAGATGGCAGAGTAGTGGAAAGATTCATTGGGTTTGAACCCATCCACAGCCACACAGGTGAAAGCCTAGCTGAATCTGTGATTGAAATGGTGCGAGGCTTGGGGTTAGACTTGTCAAACTGCCGTGGCCAAAGTTACGACAACGCTAGCAACATGTCTGGCAAATACAACGGGCTCCAGGCGCAATTGAAAAAACAAAACCCTTTAATTCATTATACACCGTGCGCTGCCCATTCACTGAACCTCGTAGGTGTTAACTGCATTGAGAATTGCTGTGAGGAGGTTAACTCTTTTTTTGACCTGTTGCAGTCTATGTATACATTTTGCAGCGCATCAACACATCGCTGGAATACAGTTTTCCATAACAGCGAACATCACATTAAATACACTCTAAAATCCCTCAGCACCACTCGATGGAGTTGCAGAGCAGACTCCACAAAAGCTCTCAATGAGAATTATGGGGCAATTAGAGATACATTAGCCAAAATAGCTTCAGACTGTAATGAGAAAACACAAACCAAACTCGAAGCTGCTGCATTGGTCGCAAAACTTGATAAGCTTGAGACAGTAATAATGACTATGCTGTGGGACCGTGTACTGCATAGATTTAAGGCAACAAGTGATCAACTCCAAAAAAGCGATATGGATTTAGCTACTGCTCTTGGTCTTTTGCGGTCGCTGCATTCATATGTTGGCACTCTGCGAGAGCAGTTTGCAGAGCTCGAAGAATCTGCACGCGCTGTTAGTGCCACACAACACTACCAGTTTGACACGCAACGTGTGAGAAAAAGAAAGAAATTTGCAGACGAGTCTGGTGATGACAGCGAAGTAGCTTTTACTGATAGTAGTCAGAGATTCAAGGTTGAAACCTACTATGTGATCATTGACAGACTTTGTTCGTGCCTATCCAAGCGCATTGAAGCCTACACACACGTTTGTGACCTCTTTGGAGTTTTATTTGAGAGGGACTGCACTGATTGTGATGTGCGTGAAAGAGCTGCTAAGCTGAGCTCCACCTATCCAACAGATCTAGATAGTTCCTTGTCAGACGAACTTATTCAGTTCAAGCACTTTGTGCAGAATGAGATCTCACCTGTACAGCTGCTGCAAGCTCTTGTGAAACATGGACTTAAGACAACGTTTCCAAACGTTTATGTGGCACTAAGACTGTTTTTAACCTTGCCTGTGTCTAACTGCGAGGGTGAGAGAGCGTTTTCTGTGTTGAAACGTGTTAAAAATGAGCTGAGGACCACAATGTCTCAGACACGGCTCTCTGCACTTTCTCTCCTGGCCATTGAACATGAACTTGTTAGTGCCCTTGATTTTGAAGATATTGTACAACAGTTTGCACATTCAAAGTCCAGAAAAAGGCCAGTGTAAGATGTGCCAAATGAAATCTGGCATTCCAAATTTAAACTGCACATAAATGCACTTCCTCATTATTAAAAATGTGCATTTTGCCATATGTATTATATGTATTATGTAACATTTCTTGTTGTCTTGTCTAATTGAGAGAAACTGGCAGATTTCCACATGTTTATGTTGCACAAAAATGTTTGCCTTGCCTGTCTTGTTGAATTTTGATGTGACAGGTTGTTTTCTATTCTTAAAATTGTTTATTGTTGTTGAGAGAAAACTGGCAGATTTCAAAGTGTTTATATTGCACTATAACTTGATAGTCCTGTTGAATTCTGAGGTGACAGGGTGATTTCTGTTTAAAATGAGCTCAGGGCCAAAATGTTACTTGATTCTAGTAGATATGGAGTTTCTTGTCTGTGGACTTCCTCTGTGATGACTCTATCAATTCAATGCATTTGTGTTGTTAAATAAATCGAATGCTTTGAAAGTGGTTGCTTATTTATTTTTTGTGAAAATGGAGGATATCTCCCTCTCTTTCTATGTAGTGGGTCAATTTTGCCAGGTTATACTGATGCTGATGTGTTTGGTTTTCATATAGCATCATATGTGAGTGAGTGCCTTTGACAAGAGGACATAGTGGTGTATTTGTAGGTCTGAGCATTTGCACATCTGTACAACAAAGTGCACTTGATGACAGTTAGATATTTAAGTATTGAGTATATTTACTGTACATTACTGGAATTTATTCTGTATTTTGCCAAATTGTAGTGATGATGGGGCCCTTGAATATTGTTGCCCAGGGTACAGCGAAGTGTTAATCTGGCCCTGGTTACACGTGGTCTGCGGTTGTGAGGCCGGTACTGCCAAATTGTCTGAAACGCCTTTGGCGACGGCTTATGGTAGAGAAATGAACATTCAATTCACGGGCAACAGGTCTGGTGGACATTCCTGCAGTCAGCATGCCAATTGCACGCTCCCTCAAAACTTGCAACATCTGTGGCATTGTGCTGTGTGATACAACTGCACATTTCAGAGTGGCCTTTTATTGTGGCCAGCCTAAGGCACACCTGTGCAATAATCATGCTGTCTAATCAGCATCTTGATATGCCACACCTGTGAGGTGGGATGGATTATCTCGGCAAAGGAGAAGTGCTCACTAACACAGATTTAGACCGATTTGTGAACAATATTTGAGAGAAATGGTCTTTTGTGTATATAAGAAAAAAAGTTGAGTGTGTTGAGTTCAGCTCATGAAAAATGGAAGCAAAAACAAAAGTGTTGCGGTTATATTTTTGTTCAGTGTAAGTAAGTAAAAGATGTGCTATGGTAGGTAGATATAGATATATTATGAGAGGGATTTTGTTTTTTTTTGTTTTTTTTTTGGCATAAGCACCTGCCCCCAAATGTCTGTGCACGGCCCTGGTGATGGCGTACATAAAAACCCCAGTGACATGCCTGCACTCAGCCTCTGGCTTTATGACCCAGCGAAGGTTTATAGTGCACATAGAGACTCACCCTGGATTAAGAGACTGTTACATAACTTACTATACAATATTTGTAATTGGTAACGTGCTTTTCAAATCTATACACTATTCCTACAATGACCCTGATGCACTGTGGTATGTTTCAGATTATATGACATCACTGCAACTATATCCAGTCTGTCAAATCTAATAACCAGATGATACACACTGGCACGATTCAAAATGATCCATCAGTCTAACACATTTGTGGAAAAGGCCCATCAAACAACCCCAAATGTTGCATTAGAGATTGGCTTCCTCATCCACTTCTATTCATTCATCATTTTTCTCTCCATGAATGGAAAATAGGTTATGCAGCTCAGATCGTGCAGACCTGTGACTTGCACAGCTGTCAGCTTTTACCTGTGCATGTGAAGGTGAAGCACTGCGCTCTCACCAGGCGGAATAAACGTGCTGTGCGCTCCTGCTCAGACTCCACCGACAGAACAAATCCGAGCTATCTCACGCGGAGGATTTGTAGGTTTAGGCGAAATTGCTTCCCCCCTCCTCCTCCTCCTCTGTGAGGTTTAATACTGTGGTATCCATGTATAGATTCTCACTATGTTTACGGCGGGAAGCGAGTGCGGAATGCGCGTCCTGTGCGGGAAAAGTTGCGGGAGTTACCTGCAGTTTTGAGACTTTTGGAGAGGGCCGGGACGCTGGACACCATGCACACGGATGTGGTGCTGCTTAACCTGCTGGTTTGGATGGTCGGTGTGTCCGGGCAGACGCGTGCCAAAGGACAAATGCTGCAGCCATACCGCTACGTCAGGTCAGTTCATTATGATAGAAGTTTGACTTTAAAGGAATACTTCACCTACAAAATGACCATTTGTAAATCAGTTAGTCTTGCCGTGTTACTTTGAATTCGTGAAGAAAAATTTGTTCTTGTTGCACAGAGAATGATAAACATAGTATTTTATTGATTGATTGGGGACCACCTCTACATCAAAACATCCTTTTACAGACTCTCACACAAGTCATGCAGTGTAATCCCATTCTCATTTATCCAGTTGTATGGGCAGTGCTTCCCAACACATGCCTTTTCGCTGAAAAACCCTCAGGTTTTGAAGAGAGTTTCACTTGTAGGTCTGTTTTAAAGAGTAGGGTTTTTGTGAAAATCTAGAGAGTTCAAGAGTTTGTTAATGGTTATTTTGATATATTTTTGCTGTTGTTAAACATCGTACCCAATCAATCAATCAATAAATCAATGCTGTATGTTCACTGTTTTTTGTAGAGACATGTGAGACAAACAAAATTCTCTTCACAAATTCAAGGTAACATGACATGACTAACTGATATACAAACCATTATTCTGTGGGTGAAAACTTCCTTTAATGTCAGAATTCAGATTTTTACTTGATTTTCATAACTTTAACTTTAAACTTAAATACATTTTTCACATGTGGCCCTAATCCTCTTCCATATAACTGTGTCTGGAAAAACTACAAGATAAACGTGAGTCTATTCCAGATTAAATATTGAATTTGACAGTTCATTCTAAACCGTGTAAGCAGCAGTTGGCAAAACAATCTCAACTCAAGGTCCGCTTACAGGCTTGTTCAGGAACTCTCCACTGTGTCACATGGTCCTCATCAGCCGACTGAGTCTGCTCAGTTGCCATGGAGTTTATATTTTAGATGCTCCACTTCTGTTTCGCTCTGCTGTCTTATCTCAGATACGCTTATTGTCATTCAGTCACACAATAAAAGAAGCTGTCTGAGGTCTGTTGTTGTGTAAGCCTCTCATGAATGGCTCCAACAGCTGCCTGCCTTTACACCATCTCACATATTTTATATCCTTTATCATGTCACTGCTGATTTGAATGTGTGCACAAATGTCCTTATGCAGCCTGACACCCCTAAATGTTTTCATTTGAGTATGAAAGGTTGGAGCTGATGGAAATAATAGTTTTACAGAATGATATTAACAAAAGTAGACCATGAGATGAAAACTATAAAGAACCTTCCGCAAAGATAATTTTGTCAAAAATGTGTTTGTTTTACAAAGGTTAGCTCTTTCAACTGTTTTTTGGTGGATTGTTTGTCACTGAACAGTCAGATTTCAGATTAGTCTTTTTTTCATTATAGAGCTCAGTTATGAAATTAGCACATGACACTGTTGCATTTGGTTGTAAGGAAGTAAAAGGATTTTCCCTCTTCTGTCGCTGTGGCTTCTGTCATGATGATGTAATGTTATTATTCATTCTGATTTCAGGAAAGCATCAGTTTGATGGTCCCAAAAGCTTCTGTCAGCAAGTAATGACTGGCAAAATATTAATTTTAAAGCCAGAATGAGCCCAGTCACCACAATAAAATGTTGGCATTGCAAACCACAGATATGTTAGATTTGTAAATTTCATACATAAGATGTATTTGAGAATTTATGTATATGAGCTGAGTTTCTTATTAGCAGGAGAAGGGGCTGGTTGATGGTGAGACATACAGATGAGACAGCTGCCAAGCAGTAGACAGCAGCTGACCATTGACAGATCTTTTTTAGTGATAGTTTGGGACACTTCCAGCTGTGTTTTTCGTGCCTAAACCTAACCAAACATTAACCATTGTGTGTAAAGAAACATACAGTTTCAATGTATCCACTACATAATAACATACAAATTCAACCTGGTCTCACTCCTTGAAAGTGAGAACCAGCACTTGGTCAGTGATTTTCAGTGTTAGACACTGACAAAAAAAGTTGTCCTTTCAGAAATGCGGCAGGACAACAATAAAAGTTAAGGTGGTGAAAGTGTGACTAGGGTGGGTGGTAGGGGTGGTAGATGGGTTCAACAACCACAACTTTTACATGGGGAGGCCATTGTTTGCTTCCTGTTTGACTGTAAAGCCAAACCCTGTTCTTTTTTCCTAAACCCAACCACGTGTGTGAATAGGTAAAATGTGAGAGTAAAGAGACTGTATATTACCTGTAACAGAAAATGTATTTTGAAAAAATACAATGCATGTAACAGGCTGAAGTTGACACAGTGTCCCAGAACATCAACAACCAACGCACCCAGGGTACCTTGCATGTCATATCTCAATGTGGAAAGTCCATGACCAAACGTCACTTTTTGACGAGGTCGGAGTGAGGATGTGTTCATTCAACATATCAGTGGTTTACAGAAACATACAATGACAACTTTTATTCTGGTGATTCGGTTGATCTTGCTCTTGTTTAGATCACTCTATATCTCTGCATTTTAAAAAGAATTATTACACGGCATTGTCAAATGCTCGATCCTGATTGGTCAATTACAACATTCTACGGTCTGTTATTTCTGAATAGCAGACCGTTGCTATGAATAGCAGACCGTTGTTAAGGACGCTTCTGATCGACTCGGGCGAATCACGTCCTGTCATATCAATCCGCAGAAAGACGTTTATACCTGCGGCAAGAAATCGTTAATTTTCTGTTGTTTTCTGTTGCTCAAACTTTTGATTTCTTTAGTGAGTAGCCGTGTAATAAGCGGGATAATGTAGAGCGAGCCGGTCACTATAGAGAAATACATCACCCTGTCGGGGTTTATTTCTCTATAGTGACCGGCTCGCTCTACATTATCCCTTACCTGTGCCACATGAGAGATACACCAACAGCTTTCAGTACAAGAGCAGTGACACCAGTCAGCATGGTCTCACCCCCATCTCGTCAAATACTGACGCTTGGTCAGAGCCTGATGCTCAGAGACAGCCTTCAGCAGTGATATGACACGCACCAAGTGGCTGCATTTTTTAAAGCCTTTTGAGCAACTACTAGTTTAAAGAGCGAGACAGTCAGCAGACAGCGGGTGTGGATAGGTTATGCAAACTCTGGACATTATTTTGCAAAAACAAATCTCAGTCGATTATTGCTAGTGATATATGTCATGTGGCATTATGTTATGTTAGGAACAAACGTACTTATTTAATGTTTTTGCTGAACCTAACCACATATTTTTGTTGCCTAAACCTAATTTAAAAAGGGGGCTGCATGCATTTAACAAGCAGAAACTGTACATTTACTGTGAAAAGGAGAAGTTTACTTTGAAGAGACACAATGCATGTAAGGTGTGTAAATTAACACAATGTCCCTGAACGTCTGAAACTGACACTGGAGGGGTGCCTAGGACCTCATAGTTTGACGTGTAGGGCAACTGACCAAGAAGTTGGTATTTGACGAGTTTGAAGTAAGAATATAAGAATGGTGTTGAGTTTTTAGACTCCACTTTAGCGACAGGGCAGACTGGACCTGCTCATATTGGTGTCTTTTATTCATTGAGGTGATGTCGAGTGAGGACAGAGCCCTCCTACGTGCTCGCTAATCAAAGCTCTCTGTTTTTAGCTGACAGCATCAAAAGGTGACGTGTGCCTGGTTGGAAAAATCACTTACTCTGATTACGTAACCTGTAATCTGAGTGTGTTAATGTGCTTTCTGAATTATTGCTATTGTTGTTGCTTTGGGAAAGGTCAGCCAGGCGGAAGAAGGGCCAGCAATTAAATGTCATTTCCAGTAAAGCACAATTGTAAAACATGTTATACAGTCTGTATGCTGTGCATCTGTCAAAAAATACAGTTTGAGATTTGAGAAGCTTAGTTGAGTGGATATAACTGGGAGTTTACCCCCCTTGCCTCCCAACCATAACAAATTGTGTTGCTGCCGTCTGTCACTGCAATAACGTACCACAACAGTGACTCAACCTAAAGCCTTTACTCTCGCTGCTCTATGCAGCAATCTAATACTTTGACACAGGAAAAATCCTCTGATGTAGTCTACACAGAGTGCTGTCGTCTTTTAAATGCAGCAATTTGGAACAACTTAATCCATGAATCCATATCTTTCAATCAGTTTTACCAAATCCAAGCAGACGTGTGGGTCAGAAAATGCAGAGATGCCGAGCTGTTTGTCATACTTAAAACTACAAAATAAAAACTACTGAGCACAACATGGTTTTGGTGCTTATCTGCATGTTGTCAATGGCATTAGTAAAAGATTGCAAGGCTTGTTATGAGCTAATCTTGTGTAAACCAACCTCCAACTTGATTGAAAATAACATTTCCTCCTCTTACAAATGAAAAGCAGAATTTGTCAGCAAAAAACACACCCTCATCCATCTCAATACACTCAGGGGGTTCACTGCTACAGCCTCGCTCATACTGGTACAAGCACTAGTTTATGGTTGCTCAGAGGGCTTAAAGTTTACTGCAGGGTCAATTTAGATTTTAAAATAGACAATATATTTTTAAACATATAATTATATGTAGATAATTATATTCATTCATTTTCCGTAACCGCTTATTCTCTTGAGGGTCGGGGGGGGGGGGGCTGGAGCCTATCCCAGCTAACATTGGGCGAGAGGCAGGGTACACCCTGGACAGGTCGCCAGACTATTACAGGGCTGACACATAGAGACAGACAACCATTCACACTCACATTCACACCTATGGACAATTTAGAGTCACCAATTAAAGCCTAGTTCACATTACACGATTTTCACCCTGATTTTGAGGTCATGGAGGATCTTGAGAGCCATTAAGAAGTCCTGGGGTTGGAGGTGAGTCGGCAGATAGTCTGCCACAACGATGCCTCACGTGTGAACAAGGCTACGAGCAAGTCGTGCCCTTGTCTGTGACTGGGACTGGATATCTGGCATGCTAGAAAACTGGAGAGGTCTGACACGACTGATAGAGAGCATCAGCCAGTTAACGCAGTTGGCGAGACTCCCGATGACAGAAACACACGTCGCCAGGTATTAACACTCAAAAGATTACGATAGTCTCTGCAATTCAAGACTGGTCGGCCAGTCATGTAATGTGAACAAGGCTTAACCTGCATGTCTTTGGACTGTGGGAGGAAGCCAGAGTACCCGGAGAAAACCCATGCTGAGACGGGGAGAAACATGCAAACTCCACACTGTCGCTGTGAGGCAACAGTGCTAACCACTCTACCACCGTGCCACCCTAGATAATTATATGTCAATGGAAAATATTCATGCATATTTTTAACTGTCACGTAGCAAGAATATGGTTGTATATGTACAGTATGTGTACAGCCATTAGGAGCCTATATTTGCCATTAATAAAATACATTTTCTTTATAAATTTAAATAAAAACCTTTGTCAAAACTTTTGATTATACATGGCTTTGAAAGTTGTACCTGGATACATAGTTTCCGACTGAAGAAACTGTGAGTAACGTTAGATAATGAGGCATTTTCCCACTATCTGGACCTTTCAAGTTAATGTGAGGATTCACATTCAGAGCTGATTAGATTTGATGTTATTGTCTTTCTGAAACAGGTCACGTTCTATGTGTACCTACAGCTAGCAACGCTATGTTTTAAGCCTCTGGTAGCAACTTTACTAGTGTGCAGCAAGCAGTAAAAGTCCATTGAAAGTTGTACATTTTCCATACGCATATATTTACCTTTTCCACACAGATGTTTATGGGCTTACTGAATGAATTATTGATAGATTTATTCTAATCAGTCAGAAATAAGTGTGGTTTTAAATAATTATAGCTATTTACAGACTGTGTGGGCTAAAACACACAAGAAGCTTAATATTCATTTACACTGATTCACTACATGTTTGCAATCATATAGGTGGTGGCATTAGAATCATGTCATGTCCCTGGACCTTCCTAGCTGGCTGCTTTTTCCCACTGGCTTCTGAGTCAGTTCAACTTCATTGCTCAAGTTTCAGGATTAAATAGGCTTTCTTTATTTCCATGTCAACATAATTGAATGGAATTTGTCACAGTGAGCTTACTTTAACAAAGACAGAGAAAGACAAACAGCACTCTACTGCCACTCTACCACTAACACACAGAAAGGTGATATCCATACACATAAAATAATCATTCAAACAAAAACAAAAGGGTAAAATAATGGTCGTTTATGGTGTGACAATGCCAGCCAAGCTGCAGACCACTGCTCAAGACCAACAACCGAACCAGCTGACATCACTGTGTTTCCAGTGGCTTTTTAGTCACCAAACGTGGGTGTTTTTTATTGTCCTGTAATTGTTTTTCCAACAACTTTTTAGCCACCTAACATTAGTGCTCTGTGGGGACCTGTCATTGTTTTTTCAGCAGCTATTTAGCCACCAAACGTGGGTGCTTTTTAGCAACCAGTATCTATGTTTACACTGGGGATATTGACATGAAAAGCAGTTGGTTTTTGCAGAGACATTGCTGTGTTTCCGGCGGGGACTGTGCCAGGTATTTTAGGTCAAAATATGATCTTTTCCTTACCATAACCAAGTGTTTTTTGTGCCGAAACCTGCCACCATGTTAATTACAGCATTGTTTAAATGTAAAGAAATGAAAAGTTTCAACATATCTGCTACATAATAACGTACAAATGTAACATTTATTCTCTGTATTGAGTTAATTAAAGTGCTTCAAATGCAATAAAACAGCCCTATTGCACAGCTATTTAACCTGCTGAGTGGCCTTCCGTGTAGTAAGGAAGGAGGAGGAGGTGATAAGCTTCAGGATATGTATTGCTTTGGAACCTGGATGTTTTGGTCTTAATGCTTCTTAATCTTTTGTGAGATAGAAGGAAATTAAAAATGTTATTAGGGTCCTTTAAAACTTTAAGGCCCTTCTTTTGTAGTCTAGACTTATAGATTTTCAGCGGGGGTGGGAGATTACATAAAGTGATTCTGGATGCAGTATGCACCACGTTGTCCAGCTGTCTTCCTGTCCTCAGCTGACATGTTGGCAAACCACTTTGTTATTGCATTTATAAGGATGCTCTCCACTGCACCAAACTTAACCTGCATATGCCACATTTTTTAATTGTCATAAAAAAAAAAAGTCTGTGGCGTGCTGCCTTTGTTGATGGCCAAGGGTAGGTGATCCCCACAGCTCCTGTGAAAGTTCACTACTAATGCCTTAGGTTTGAAAACATTTCAATTGAAGTTGTTTGCATTACATCCATCCACCAGAGACAGAAACTCACTCCTATAAGCTCCTATAAGTTTCACTGTTGTTTGAGATTCAGCTGGTTTGAGACTCTTCTCCACTTGTGCTTCTGTTGCTCTGTATTTTACCCAGGTGTCACAGTAACATAATGGTGCACTATCTTGGTGTTGGGTGTAGTGCAGAGCAGCAGTCTCTCTGATATTTAAGTTGACAGCAGCTCTGGAATAAAAATGTACCAGAGGCTCCTGATGATGAGGACTTTGTGTTTGTGCCATGTATGAATCAGATCATTTCAAAGCAGAGCTGGAGCACAGGAGTGGTGAAGCTAGCTCAGATAAAATTAGCCCTGAATGAGACAACAGTCAAGAAACTGTGCAAGCAGTGGTCCAAAGAGAAGCTTGGACTGATGAGGGAACCTAACCTCAGATGCCTCTGCTTTGCTACTATAAACACATATGCAGTTTTTGTGGCCAAATTTCCGAGCAGCTGCTTTGTCCTGGTTGAAGAACAGAAAAGGGGTGCCACAACTCCCAAAAGGTCTTTTGTTTTTGTTTTGGTACACAGTGTGTATTTGGGTTTGGCAAGTGTCAGTCTATTAAACATTACAGTTGGCTGAATGTAAGTTCAATATGAACATGAAATACTAAATATTAATACTGACCAAATTAGCCTTTAAAACAACAACAAAACACACAACATTTTAATTTAAGAACAGGAAAAAGCAAAACATAAAGCAGCTGATCAGGGTAAAGCTTAGGGGAGTAAGCCAGCATCATGTTAAGTAGGACATTTACAATGTAGAATTAATACAAAACTAGAGATCATCTTACAATGAGATCACTCCAGCTGCGATACGGCGATCTGAGACTTGAAACAAATGTGAGCCATCTTTGAACTTGACCCTCTTTGTGATCTTAACCACACACCTGTAAAGGGCTGTTCCTTATTTATTTGTTGAGGGAGGTCGCTAGAGTCTGACTCTTTTTTTTTTAAATCTTAACTCACCCCTGAACTACAAATATTTTTCCTTGAGCTTTCATGAGTGACTGAGTGAAAATGTATGACCCTCCCTCCATCATAGATAACCACATTTTTTATATTCAAATGTAGGACCCTGAAGTAAGTGACAAGTTTATCCAATAGTATTGCAAAACTGTTGGATAAACTTACTTTTACACACAATCCTCTTTTTCATACATGAACATAATGCTATTTTGTGTTTTATTTTATATTTTATGTCATCTTATCTTACATCTTATTGTCACGTGGTCTTATTTTAGCTTAATTGTGGCTAGTGCTTTTATTGCTGAGCTGGCTTGTTCTCTCGTACATTTCGCTG
The DNA here is from genome assembly GCA_019142605.1 of Cephalopholis sonnerati. Taxonomy (NCBI): domain Eukaryota; kingdom Metazoa; phylum Chordata; class Actinopteri; order Perciformes; family Serranidae; genus Cephalopholis; species Cephalopholis sonnerati. The sequence continues at coordinate 8,822,401 of JAGQAX010000009.1, read as the reverse complement.
TAATGTTGTCCTTGTGTCAACTTACATCTGACTAATTAAGTAAAGCTAAAAGAAGCAGTCTAATTTTAAACTGCCCAGTGTCCTCAAATCAACTTGGTTTTAGGGTCAAATGCCATTAAGTGACCAGACGGTGCACTGACAGCTCATCAGCTTTTTGACCTCCCTCTGTTCAATCCTCAGTCACACACTTAATCATTCCTCAGTTTCACTGTGTCCAGGCTGATGAGTTAAGGTAAAACTATGATCACTGTAGCTAAGAAAAGAGTGATCTGACCTCCTTGTTCAGCAGATTTCATCTTTTCTTGCAACAGGCTTTCATGGCTCTTCTGCACTTTCAGCAGGTGTGAATCATAGACTTTATAAATAATGGACATAGTTTTCGTGACCCATAAGGTTCTAAAGAGCCTCTTTAAAGTTCAATAGGAGGCTCCTAGCCATCACCGTTGGTAGTGACTGACTCCACCTAACTCCTGGCTAATCCAAAAATGGGCAAAGAGGTGAATTGTGGGTGAAGCTGAGGCAGGCAGAATGAAGCCTGGTTGCTGAAATACACCCACCTTGCTCGAAGCTACGAAACCGGAAAAGGCAAAGAAGCTAGGCTAAGATGCTAGGCTATATGCTACTCTCATACTAAACTCACACATAACGACATGAACAATTCAAACTTTAAACGATATTTTCTAAATAGTCTGTTTTAGTAAATGTTTTCTACTTTTCCCAACTCCTCCTGACATGCAGGCATAATATTAGTGATGGCCAAATGAAGCCTCATCAAGCATTTTCTTTCTTTTATGAGCCCACTAGATGGTGCTTCTTGTTCAATAAAAGGTTGAAAGCACACTGAATTGCTATTCTTTGAACCTCTCTTTAAACCAACAGCACCATCTAGTGGGCTCAGAAAATAAAGACAATGCTCCATGAGGCTTCATTTGGCCATCACTACATAATATTATGCAATAAATTTTGGTAAGGAGTGTTTTCACCAGGAGTAATGGGCCTACAAGTAATTTAACTTTAGATCCGTTTAACCCTGGTACTACGTTGAAGTATGACAACCACACCACTGTTACTCAAAGTGGCCACACCTTTAATTATACATAACTTTATGCCTGGGGAAATTTGCTGTGGAGACCAAATCAGTTTTTTGTATCAGGTTGTAAACATGTGTAATTGACCCTTCCATAAGTCCCGCCCCTTGAACACAGACTGGCCAGTCACAACGTAGCATCAGCCAGCTCCAACAAGGGTCCGAGAATAACATAGCTGTGCTCCACAGACTCTCATGCAATGATTTAAGATTTCCTTAATTTTCAGGCTGGTTTTGTGGATTTCAAGTTAAATGTTGTGCCTGGGGCACGTTGTGTATTAATGATACTCGTTCCCTGGAGAGGTTGGAAGGATATATGCATTTCTTCCCAGTTCCAAAACCAAAATCCAACTCTAGGGTTCAATTTGGCTACAATGGTAGGGTTAGCTACAGTAGCTAACTAATGCAGGTACAGCCTACTGAATGTATACAGTTGGTACTTTTGCATTTTAATGATTATACCCTGCTCTACAAGAACAAGTGAAAGGATGCAGGGAGATTTTGCCAATATTCAACCAACAGTATGTCATAGCAGTATGTGTAAATGAATGTTGTTTGGCTTCTTCCGGAGCTCCCTGTCCATCCAGCAGTGGATGTCAGATGAGGGACAGACAACAACCTCAGTCAGCCAAGACGACTGGTTACTAATTTTGTGGGTGTCTTTGCTTTGGAGTGGAGGTGACTAGGTCAAAATAACAGTAAAGTCAGTCAACAATAGTGAGGAGATTAGTTCAGTAGTTTAGTCGGCAGTTGCTCACTGTTCTTTGGGAGACTGTTTGCTGATCAGGAACTGCCTGAGGTTGCTCATTGAGGGGTGTGGTTACTCAGCAGCTCATGAAATGTGTGTGCATGTGTATAGTTATAAAATCAGAACGATGGTGCTAATTATCTATCTATATATACATACTATCTATCTAATATCCTATAGACATCTGGGGAGAGAGTCTAGATTATTTTCTTTCCTGTTTTAAACTTCAGATGTTTAGAGCAGACTCGTGCCTTGGGTGATTTTGTGTATCTTGCTAGATTTTCCTTCTTTCAATGAGAGTATGTTTTTCAGCTGTTTATATAATGAATAAGAATGATACCATCGTGTCACAGATTTCCAAAATCTTTCTTCTGTTACTTTCAAATTTACTTAGCGTGCTTCCTCCTAAAAGTTGCATAAAGTCACGTAATGTTTTTCCGTCTTTCAGGTCGAAAAGAGAAATTCCTCTAACAGAAGCTTCGGGTCGCAAGATTGGCAGGTATGACGCATGTGTTTTTTCTTTTATTTAGTCCAATTAGACCGATAACAGGAGCTAGAAAGAAGGATTTTATTGTGGAGATTAAAGCAGCATGGACTTAGAGGCACATGGTCAACATTTTAATCACTCTATTGTTTGCAGTATCTAGTGAGGAGGATGGGCTGCTTCCATGTATTTTACTAAGCCCAATATAATCCATTCTTATCCCTGAGAATTAGGAAATTCATAAGATTATTCGTCTGTGCTGCGTAAACTCAATACGATGTCAGGAAGCTACAATGCACAAAATCAGAGTAGTGGGACACAGTCAGGAGTACACAACCTAGAAAAGCTTATTATCAGGAAACCTCAGGGACAGTTGCTAAACAGCACACAGGTGATTTGAAGAAGCTTGGGAGACGCTTTAGTAAATACAGCTGCAAGCAGCCACTGAAATGTTTGGACACACAGGGCAACTGCACTCAATAGTCACTTTATTACATATACAGACAAGGCTGGATTATCAACAACTGGGCAACATGTTAATGCGTTTTAACTTTTTTTGTAATTTGATTACATGCATTTTTTAGGGAATCTGCACCACCATCAGTAGGGTTAGGTCAAAAGAGAGGCAGCCTACATCCTGAGTGTATAGCTTGTGGTGCACAGGGTCAGGTGAAATAATATTAACTATTCTACATGTAAAGCATCCTTATAAAAACTTAAAACAAGAAATTAAAGGATGCCAGTTAGGCTTTAGGGGAATAAAACAATGATCCACACCTCTCCTCTTTCACTATGTTATTCACATGGTCTTCCCTCTAGGTTGTGACAAGGCTCAATCCTGCTTAGGATTTTGTCAGAGTTTTGTATACATGCTAGTGAGCTGCTGTGAGGTTGGGGTCAGGTGTTGGTGTGGGGGTGTGGTTGGGTTCAGGTACTGGGGTGGTCAAGATTCTTGCAGGATTCTGTACTGATATGGCCTTGTGTTATAGACAAATCAATCAATCACTTTATTCACTGTTATTTTTCTCACAAATTCAACATAACAGTGAGTTATTGATGTACTAGTGATCATTTTTGTGATAACGAGATAAAGGCAACTTTGTAGCAGAACAAAAATGCTGCTGGAAGGTAATTACCACATGGGGTACGACACATTAGATATTATTACAAAGATGAAGGTGAGTTTGCGTCTCCTAGTGTCAAACTTCCATGAGTTCTTGCAATCGGTTGGTATGTCCTTATCATCAGAGGGGATCAAATGTAGTTTCGTGTATGTATTCGTACATATCCTTGATAATCATGAGCCAGTAATTTGTGTATAACCCACGTATTGAGGAGGACTGCGATTATGTGACCAGTGCACTGATGGGACTAAACAAGGAAGTGGTTCCTGAAGCAGGCAAGTTGGGGTGGTGGATGGGACATAAAACATTGGACTTTCACTTGGGACTTTCCCCGGGAGACCGGTGGCAGAACATAGTCAACATGTTTCTTTTCCTAACCCTAACCATAGTCACTTTACTTTGCCTCAACCTGACCTCCATAACTTTACATTACATAAGTAACATTACCTTAAGTACCTAATTTCAAGTTAAGTATGTGATGCCATTCATTGGGCGCTAATTTGTTAGATATCAGACAAACTGTTGTGTGTGCATTTGCGTGGGATATCAGATAAACTGTTGTATGAGGATATATTAATGACTACATTCTGTACAACATTTTGTAAAGACTGGATCAGTTTGAGAGAAATAGTATGAAAGGTTTCCTTCAGTACTGTAAGGATTGATAGAACAAACTTGGTGCACATTATAAGAATATCATATATGGCAAATGTGAAGTGCAAAATGTGAACAGAATCATTTGCTTGAATTGTTCATCTTTCTTAGTGACCTCAAAGTTCTGATGTAGTGGTCAAGTGTTTAATTAATTGTTGTTTTCCAAAATGTCTTCCTTCAGCCCCATAATAAAGAGGAGTCCAGATATAACTAAAGCCTGGGGTACAAAATCAGAACAGCTGCTGAGGATAGACGACCATGACTTTACAATGCGACCAGGATTTGGAGGTAAGGAGCTTCATCTTTCTGAACTAAACGCAGCAGTGTTGATTACATGTCGTGCAGTCAGCCATTAGACTGTGATCTCTTTCCAAGATGCTTCAGTTTTGATTTACTCATTAGCCACATCAAGGGTTCTTTTGGACTTTATTCTAAACCTCAACCCACATCATCTGGGGGACTGTCTGTTGTTCTGATGGCTCATGATTCTGAAGCCTCAGTAGCTGAAAAATGTCCCATTCCCAGTTGCAACAAACGTTGTGAGACATTCTTATATGTGGTTGAATGTAGGTTGTGATGTTGGGTGACCTAAATTCAATGTTAGGACAATGTCTAATGGCAACCTCAATTTTTTGTTGGTTTTTACTTGTGTTGTTAAGCAGCCGAAATCCAACCTCCTCCAAACATCTCATGCCAATGACATCTTGATGCAGAATAACAACATTAAGTCATAAGTTATGGAGAGCAAAACCCAACATCTGCAAAATGTCACAGTGTTAACATCCACACAAGCTGAAATTTTAATGTCGTTAGGCATTTAAAATCGACTCAATCCGATTTTCATTTCAACCAAAATGTAACGCCTGCCCAACGTAAGAATCCAACATCTGCTGATGTCATATTGAGCTGGGATTGGAACAAAAGCCCGTTTGTCCAACAACGTGGTGTTCTGAAACCAAATGAGTATTGTTCCAAAGGGCCTTTTCTACAAAAATACACTACACACCGTCCCAAACAGAAGCAAATGGCTAAGTATAAAAGAGAGTAAAATCATTGGACCTTTCCACTTTAGAGACGCAATGCATACTCTGAAAACCATATGCCCACCAGAGGGGAAAACTTTTGGTGTAGTAACATGCAACTAAGGACTGAAACACTAACAAAATACCAGTAGCTTGCCAAAGATATTAAATATCAACATATTAAAGGATTATTTAAGCACATTCAGTCAACCAGAGAGGGACAGTTACATTAACAACTTAAAATCTGTCTCAGTGTCTCCTCTCCTTACCTTGCGTATTTTGAAGAAATTATCCTACAGAATGACCAGTCATGAAGTACTCTGATATTTACAACTATTTGATCGATTCTTCAGGTAAGATCATCATCTAAGCTAGCAAAGATCCAAAACAGGCATTACAAAGCTTAGTTAGCATCAACCTCTACAGTTTGTCTGGCCAAATTAACAAAATGCTTGCTGCATGTAAACATCCTGAGTGTCAGGATCCTACAGTTTTTCCATATCTTCCTGCTGATGCCTCACATCTTATTGCTTAGAAGCTCTGTTTTTTGGGTCTTGTAAGCTTGTAAAATGTAGTTATGGATATTTTACGATGTTGGTAGTGCATCCCACCACAAAGCAGCTTTAAGGCATATCTGTTTTGTTTGTTAGCAGACATAAATGCAAAGCAGTGTTGTCCCCTCTGCTGGGGGCAGAATTTAGATGTGTTCTGTCTCTACAGCAAAGGCATGCCCCGCCCTACTTTGCCTCTGCTCGGCTAGTTGTTTTGGGGATACCAGGCTATCGGACAAATTGGCTTTCAGTCCAGTGGGACATCTTTCAGACTTCTGGGGCTTCAGAACAATGGCATGGCAACATCATCTTCTCTATACACTCATGTGTGAGGTGGGAGTGTCCAGCCCTGGCTTGTAGTGATGACATAACAGAGTGGATTATTGTATGTCTGAGCCTTACTGCTGTGGGCCAGTGATTAATTACCAAGCAGCTATAGTATGCAGCTTTAGGTTTCAACTCTATCTTAATCTGCCACATCGGCAATGCTCAGAGCCAGAATCTGTGTGCTTTTTTAAGCCTCACACTCCCATTTCCCTCAGGAGTCTGAAATCTCACATGGAGTTCTTAGAAAGCATTTACTCACTTAATGGCAGACTTTGATTGGTCTTCACTGTTACTAGATTGAGTCTCATTAGCTTCTGGAGGTTTTTTAGGCTTTGTGAATCTCACCACGCTCACCAATCCCCCACATAAAACCAAAAGTGGCCATTTCCAGCACAGATGAGCCATGTGCTTGCTACCTGCCCAGTATAAAACAGGGCACCATAAATGCTTTTGAGGAGAGACTGTCTGGAATTGTGAGCCATCAGTGTGCATGATTCTATGTCAGGCTTTTTGTCCTGCCTCTGAGTGTAGACACTCAGAGGAGGTATGAACACCTTAAGGCAAATTTATACTTATACTGCGTCAGCTCTATGCAGAGCTTACACTGTAGCCTACACACGTGGCCTATGCCATGGCGAGCATTTATACTTGTGAGGTGGTGTGTCTGTGTCACTCTTCAGTTACACCTTCAAACCACTAGTGGGCGGTGGGGTTTCTGTGAAGTGCTGTAAAATTTAGTTGATTCAAAAACACACACACCCAAAAAACACATTAAACATGGTTTAATAGCCACAATTTCAAACACAAGTACCCAAATCAGCTTCATTATTACTTGCGGGATTCACAGACAAAACAGTTGCCTTTTGTTGGGGCGCTGGTGCCTTAGTGGTAGAGCAGGCGCCCCATATACGAAGGCTATTGCCGCAGCGGCCGGGGTTCGAGTCCGGCTTGTGGCCCTTTGCTGCATGTCACTCCCTCACTCTCTCTCCCCCTTCACGCTTGACTGTCCTGTCCATTAAAGGCAAAAATGCCCAAAAAAATAATCTTAAAAAAAAAAAAAAACAGTTGCCTTTTGCTGGACACATTTTCCCCACAAATAAAACATGCTAATGTTATTAGCACAAGCCTATAGCATTTTACATTGTATAAATTAGCCTAGCGATTAGCTGAGATTTCCTCTACCCATTTGAAGCCAGGATGAATCACACACAAGACTTAAAATGCTATTTTTGTGGAGGCTTTATTGTCTTCACAATTTATTGTTTCTTATCTGTAAAATAAAAGTAAATAAAAGCTTTGTTTCCACTGAGGGAAATGGTTTCAGCTTACAAAAATGGACAGGAGGTCTGCGTTGATGCGAAGTGTAGTTACATTTCTGGGGAGGTGCACATCAGGCTGTGGTGTAGGTAGGTACAGTGTTGATTCGATGCAGAAGTATAAATCCTGCTTTATACTTACACTTACACTGGGTAAAGATCTTGCTTTGGGTTTACTCATTCTCAGTATCTCAGCTTTCAGTGGTGGATGGGTCAAGCAATCACAGGACTTTCATCCAACTGTTTGTGTTCCATGTTAAACCAAAAGTTAACTTTGAGTTATTTAAACAATGTGACATACGTGACATAAGGTTAGTAACAAATGTACATATTTTCAATCTAACCATTGTTTTTTTTTTTTCTAAACCTAACCAAGGAGTTTTGGTGCAGCCGCTACCGTTTCACATTGTTAACCTTTTGTTTAAATAAACTTTACAAGCTATCCTGTTGTCCACTGGTAGGTGCATGAATTTAGGAAATGCTCCTGTGGACCTACATAGCTGTTGCACTAGATGGAAGCATAAGCAGGATTTTGACACTGAGTGTAATTAGTCTTTATAAAAAATACTGTAATTCCATAAGTCAAGTCCTGAGAAAGGTAAAAACTTTACTTTGAATAAGGAAATAGTTCACCCTAATGATAGCCCTAGCTCTAGGCTAATTCATCAGGAGAATTCAAAGAATACTTCTGGATTTTTTATTTTTCCATTTTCTAAATCTGAAGCCCTGTTAAAAAAAGAAAAAAAGATGGAAACCCAGCATGCACTGTAATGTCGATTAGGATTAGAGTACTCACTTGCTCACTTCATTGGCTCTGTGCCATTGTTTGGGAAATCTGCACCCAACTGCTTTGATGGGGATTTGGATGAAAGAGAGCAGAAATCATTGTTTGAAGCAAAAGGGTAAGCATAAAAAGGAGTCACAACCCTTCAAATAAACAAGATAATCCAGACAGTTCAGAATAAGGCACCTGGGCTACATCTGCACTCCTACTGTCCTCTGCTGTATTTTAACACTCATGTCAACATTACTGTAAATTACAAGTTAAGGCATCTTTGTAAACTGCTGCGTATTTCTCTAGGGCCCGCAGTCCCTGTTGGAGTGGATGTTCAGGTTGAAAGTTTGGATGCTATTTCAGAGGTCGATATGGTATGTTTGGACCAAACTGTATGTAAGAAAATACATGTGTTTTGATAGCTGAAATAGTAATGTGACAGATATGTATCTTCTTGTTTAAGGACTTTACTATGACCCTATATCTGAGGCACTACTGGAAAGATGACCGTCTGTCCTTCAAAAGCAACAACAACCTAAGCATGACCTTCGATGGCCGCCTGGTGAAGAAAATCTGGGTACCTGACATGTTTTTTGTCCACTCTAAGAGGTCCTTCACCCATGACACCACCACTGACAACGTCATGCTGCGAGTTTACCCAGATGGCAAAGTCCTCTACAGCCTCCGGTAATTCCCCCTGTTGGCAGGGCCCAACACTTGACATGTATGACACAACTAATAGTGGTTATTAAAGGAATACCTCACCCACAAAATGATTATTTGTATATCAGTTACTCACCCCATGTTACGTTAAGTTGGTGAAGAAAAATGTGTGTTTCTCGCTTGCCTCCACAGTGAGAATCCAAAAACTCTTTATAAATTGGAGTAAAAGGCGGACTGTGTTTAACAACAGCAAAATTATATCAAAACATCTGTTTACAAACTCTTACCCAACTTGTGCCATATAGCACCATTTTGTTGTAAAAATTAAGTAAATTAAAATTACCATTTTTTTGCAGACTGAGATGAACTAGGTTGATTTTCAGGCCTGTTAGTGTCCTCTGGCTATAAATTTAATTCTAGCTCTGGTGGCTGAGACATGTATGGCTGTACAAGTCCAATAAAGCTGCTAGATGGAGCCTCCATTGTAATGTTGCAATTCAAAGAGGCTATAGCTTTGGGCATAGCTTCAGCGCATTCAAATTTGGCTGCCTGCTTATTAACACATTTTTCCGTGGTGTGACAAACTCATCACACATATTTATTTTTGCTTTACCCGGACTTTAAACAGTAAGGTTTTTGAGGAAATGCATGTGTTTGGCAAGAATTGAGCATACAACTGGATAAATGAGACTTGTATTATACTGCATGGGCTGTGTGAGAGTTTGTAAACAGATGGTTTGATATAATTCTGCTGTTGTTAAACTCGGACCCCCTTAACTTCAATTCATGAATAATTTTCTCTGTTTTGGATTCTTCGTTCAGCATGGAGGCATGGGAGTAGAACAAAGTTTTCTTCACAAATTCATTGTAACACCGGTTAAGTAACTGATATACAATTGATCATTTTGTGGGTAAAGTGTTCCTTTAAGTCAACAGTTTAGGAATAGTTCAACTTTTTTTGGGAAATACACTTATTTGCCTTCTTATCGAGAGTGATGTGTAACTGTTACTACTGGAATTATTTCTTCATGAACATCAGCCAATGGCAGTGAGACACTGTTTCCAGTCAGACAATTAGGCTCCTTTTACAGTAGGAAGGGGATATTTCCTGCCACATAGCTCACCACACATAGCATAAGGTCAGCTACAGGTAGAGCAGCAAATAAAGTCACATGAGAGATGGCATTGGTGTGCTTGGTCATATAAAGTTTCATTTTTTCCTCATTGTATGAATTGACCGATGTTAACCAGTGATCATTCATTCATTCCTTTCCGTAGTCGCTTATCCTGTTAGGGGTCACGGGGGGGCTGGAGCCTATCCCAGCTGACACTGGGTGAGAGACGGGGTACACCCTGGACAGGTCACCAGACTATCACGGGGCTGACACACAGAGACAGACAACCATTCACACTTACATTCACACCTACGGACAATTTAGAGTCACCAGTTAACCTAACCTGCATGTCTGTGGACTGTGGGAGGAAGTACAAGGAGAAAACTGACAGGGGGAGAACATGCAAACTATGCACAGAGGGGCTCCCCCAACTCAGGGTCCAAATAAGGAACGCTCTTGCTGTGAGGTAACAATGCTAACCATTGCACCACGTTCTGTCTGACCAGGGATCAGTTTAGTTAAAATCCTTTTCTACTTCAGCTGTCATGCACTTAGCTGATAAAACTCAACAATATGTGTTAACTTTATGCATTAAAAGTGAGAGATATACTTTTTTAAAACACAAAGTGTACCTCTGGACTGAATACAGCACAACCATGAAGTTCATCACATAACAGTGGGAGGTAAGTAGGGCTGAGGTTATAAAAAAATCCAACATATGTGCTCCAAATGGGATTAAAATCACTGAACTGCAGGTTATACTGAAGTCATCCAAACTGAGAAATAAATCCAGTCTTAATAGAGCTGTAGAGTCATATCTGGTCTTTATTCATAAGGTATTTTCACAGAAGACATTTTGACATGTCACAGTAGGAAAAGCATAGATGTGAATAATCGAATGATGGCTGAATACCATTTACCTGCTCAGCTTCAGGGTCCTTGTGCTGTTTATGTTGGTCACACTGTCATGTCTTACTGGGATACTTCAAAAGCCATTTTTGCTGTTACTATGTGCATCTGTGCTTTTCCTACTGTGACGAGCCAAAATGTTTGCCATTAAAATTATTCATTGATCTCTACTCAAAGCTGTGTGTACTATATTATCAAGTGTTGCCCCAAAACAACTAAATAAATACAAAATTAACACAACAGTTTTACATTATACATTTTATTCCACTGTATTCTGTAGCACTGCATACATAGAGAACATGTAATACTTTATAAGTGGGGCAGGTTATGATGTTAGTGGGTGTTCAGGGATGTGATTGCCGTCGGCTGTCCTGCCAAGACAAAGTGGCACCAGCTGCTGCACTACAAGATGTGTATTTAAGGGGATAACGTTCTGCCAATTAGGACCACTAATACTGCTGAGCAAGACCTTGTAATTTTGGCAAGCGATAGGAGGCTCAGAGCCAAGATAGTTGATTTTGTAATCCACATTACAGATCGGGGCAGAGATTAACAGCTGGTCATCTGCCTCCTGTGCCCACACAAGCATAGTACGGCCTTCCTGATAGACTGGAACAAACCAATTTCAAATGATGACATCATTTACCAGCATTCACTATTTATTTGGAAATATCTGAATGTAGGCACTGAAGGGTGATTTAAAAAAGCAGGAGCATAATAATATTTTCTTACCTGGTGATTGTCTTCTGTGTGTATGAGGGAAGAGTAGTTGATGGTAAGTGGGAGATATAAGCATACTCATCACATGGCCTGGGTTAATCTGTGTGGGGTTGGTGCTGGTTGGAGATTTTCCAGACTAAGGCAGATTGGCGAGTGAGGATGACAGTTTGTAGACCTCGCCTGCAGACCGTGTTGCCTTCTCTCGTCCTATGAGCTGGATTATGTATTTTCATTTATCATCTCTGTGCTGGAAACCAAATCTCTGCTGAAACCCCTGACCCACTCAGTATTTGCCTGTGAATATGGAAGGTTAATGCTCTGGTAAAGGTTACACATGCATTATGGAACTATAATGAAAAGTCACCAGTCATTTATCACCAGACACAAACAAACATGACTGAAATAATTCTTCATCTGGTAACACTGTTTTGTCATTGCAGGGTGACAGTCACAGCCATGTGTAGCATGGACCTGAGTCGCTTCCCTCTCGACACACAGACATGCTCTTTGGAGATAGAGAGCTGTAAGTGACTGATGTGATCAAATTTGATGTGGTTTTTCTTCCTCTCTGCTGTTACAGTTTCCACCAACTGCTTTCTGATGATCCCTGTGACTTCTGTAGAAAATCTTGTTGTAGCAGAAGCACTGAGATCTTTCTCCCTCTGTTTTCTATATAAATATGTTAATATGCTAGATTAAAGGTACTGTGTGTAAATTTCTACATATATAAATTGTTTTTATTGCCCATGAAGAAACAGATAGTAACGTAACTTAAAAGCTGATATTCTATCAACATGATGTTGGCCAGTAACGGTCAGCCTACTATCACTTTCTGTTGTTGCCAATGCAGGTGCTCACTCGTGCTGACTGCAGTTCACTGAATGGCCTCAGAGAGAGGTGTCACTAATAAGAGGGATATTCTGAAAGTTACATACAGCACCTTTAAGGAAATGTTAATTATTATAAAAAACTGGAGACTGGAAAGGATGTTCTTGTTGCACTGTACAGTCTTGTGCAGTCTCAGCTACTACCAAATTTGTGCCACAGATAATTAGTTTATGTCCCCTTGTCTCTCCAGATGCATATACAGATGATGATCTGATGCTGTACTGGAAGGAGGGGAATAGGTCATTAAACACAGATGAAAGAATTTCTCTCTCCCAGTTCCTCATCCAGGAGTTCCACACCACCACCAAGCTGGCCTTCTACAGCAGCACAGGTATTGACAGAAAGTGCAGAGCTGTCCGCTAATTTAGATCTACAATATCTGCGGTCTATGTGACGTCTAACATCATCTCTTCTCCAGGCTGGTACAACCGTCTGTACATCAACTTCACTCTGCGGCGGCACGTTTTCTTTTTCCTGCTGCAGACCTACTTCCCAGCTACACTGATGGTCATGCTGTCCTGGGTGTCCTTCTGGATTGACCGCAGGGCCGTCCCTGCTAGAGTGCCACTAGGTAAGAAGGCTTGGCCAAGCATGTTTGTTAATGTAAAGTCATATTACACATATTATGTTACCTAGTTAAAGTAAGTCAATGTTGACTTTTGGTTTCACACAGGACATGACCACCAGTCTCCTGCGTGAAAGTCCTGTGCTTGTTTGACCCATCCTTGCACTTAATACTACGTCAGTTGCTCAGAGCATCTAATAAAGACCCAGCTCAGTGTGTCTCATACAGATGCTAAATGGTGGTGCTCTGAATATCATGTAAACTCCTTTAAACACACTTTAACTTCCGCTTCATTGTGACCTTAAGCCCACAGCTTCTATAATCTTCAAATGGCAGCGATAGGCAACTATTTAAACTTGATATTTTGTTGAGTCAAGTTCTGAACTTAAATTTTCCTTCAGCACTTTGTGTGAGTCAATATATTGGCACATGCCTGACATCTAGTGATGGCCAAATGAAGCCTTGTAAAGCCTCATGAAGCCTCATGAGGCATTTTCTTTATTTTCTGAGCCCACTAGATGGCAGTCTTAGTTTGAAGAGAGAGGCTCAAAGCATAGCAATTCAGTGTGCTTTCAACTTTTTGTTAAACAAAAAGCGCCATCTAGTGGGCTCAGAAAATACAGGAAATGCTTCATTAGGCTTCATTTGGCCATCACTACTGACATCACAATTATATTCTTAGCAAATAAGTGGAAGCAGCATGTTCTTAAACAGGGGGAATAGTACTTTTCTATCAGACAAATGTCCTTTATGTTTATCACTATGACTTCAACATAATATATTAGACTGGTTTCACCTGCTCTGAACTTGTTGTCCTTCTTTAGGTATAACTACGGTGCTCACCATGTCCACCATCATCACGGGAGTCAATGCCTCCATGCCCAGGGTGTCGTACATCAAAGCTGTAGACATTTACTTGTGGGTCAGTTTTGTGTTTGTGTTCCTGTCCGTGTTAGAGTACGCTGCAGTCAACTACCTGTCTACTCTACAAGAACGCAAGGAAAGGGCACTCCGAGAGAGGGTTAGTACTCATCTCCATGCTTACAGATGCCAAGAGGTACATGTGCATTTACGAAAGTCATCAGTTAAAAGCAACATATATTTTTATGCCTCCATCCTAGGGAAAGCTGTGGCCGGAGGTATTATGTTTTCCGGTTGTCCGGCCATATGTACATACATCCCATCCTTGTGAACATGATATCTCAAGAGTGTCTAAAGGGAATTTCTTCAAATTTGGCACAAATGTCTACTTGAACTCAAGGATTAACTAATTCGTTTTTGAGGGTCATAGATCAAAGGTCAAAGTCAGTGTGGCATTGTCTGTCTTGTTCTCTTGAACTTGATATCTCAAGAATGCCTCGAGGGAGTTTGTGCCAAATTTGGCACAAAGGTTGACTTGAATTCAAGGATGAACTGTTAAGATTTTGGTGGTCAAAGATCAAGGTCACTGTGACCTTGCATCTATCTCATTCTCGTGAACATAATATCTCAAGAACAGCTTGAGGGAATTTCTTCAAATTTGGCACAACGTTCACTTGGACTGAACAATGAACTGACTTGATTTTTTTGGTCAAAGATCAATGACTATGTGACCTCATCTGTCTCATTCTTGTGAACACGAGGGAATTTTTCCGAATTTGACACAAACGTCCACTTGGACTGAAGAACAAGCTGATTAGAATTTGGTGGTCAAAGGTAAAGGTCAGTCTGACCTCACAAATATGTTTCTGGCCATAACTCAAGAATTCACATGCAAATCATGACAAAACCTCACACAAATATTGAATAGGATAAAATAAGGAAGTGATGACATTTTATATCCAAAAGGTAAAAAGTCAGTTTCACTGTGACATCATAATGTTCTGAAAAAACACTTTTCGTTAGTATAATCCTGGCCATTAGTCAGTGTCATATCTCAGGGACAGAGTGGGAAACATTTGGTCAGATACTGAATTGGTGACACTAATCTTGGGTGTCCTCCTTGAAACTGTGCTGATTGTATAGATCTTCTGTGCTGTCAGGGGGGAAATGGGTGCAAAGCATCCATGTTTTCACAGACATGGATGTAAACTCTAAGAGAAACTTGACTGGTGCACGGAGGCATACAACGACAGGATGGTAATTCTAGTTTCAATAAGTTTATGGATTTAAAAGTTGATGAGCATAACAAACTTTTTTTTTGTGAACATGTAGTGTTTTGTAAAGCCATTAAATACTTTTTGTCTACTTGCAGCTGCCGTGTACCTGTGGTATGGCCCATCCTGGCATGATGTCGGCCAGCTACAGTGAGGTAGATGTCAACACAACAGGGAACTACGGCATGCCAGAAGAGAACGGGGTAAAGCGGGAGAGGATGCTGGTGCAGCTGGCGATGGAGACCGACCAGGTCACTGGCCATGTCGGCTCCGGCGCCTACAACAATGTCTGGATCGACACGCATGCCATAGACAAATACTCCCGGGTAATCTTCCCTGGATCTTACATCCTCTTCAACATCATCTACTGGTCTATCTACTCCTAACACAGATGGGACCCAAACCACAGGTCTGAACACTTCTGGAAGAAGTGTGAAATATCTGCCTCCCTGCTTGTCAAAGTGAGTGCACTTGAGTGGAGACTTGTGCACTCAGCTTGCAGATTCAGGCTTTTGTGTCTTCAAATTTGAAAGATGGAAGATGGAACAGTCCAATCCAAAGAAAGACCGGTGTACAGTAGAGGTCTTCAGGCAGACTTGAACCCCAAGTACATTCAACTTCCCCTCTGTCCTCAGGTCTCTGCAAACTGTTGATGGGACAGAACCTCAGGGACCTGGGAACAGTCTTACAGGACCACATACAGCTGAAACTTCAGTCTGCCAAATAAAGCACAATATTATCCAATGTGGCTTCATCTTGATACAGATTGTTTACCATGATGTGTACTTTTAGGGCGTCAGATGTTTTGTCACGGTGCCACTATATCTGGAGAGTTTGGATTTAAGAGGTTGTTATTTACCAGTTATCAGTTACGGGTTTCTTAACTGGTTCAGAGCTCAATAAACTCTTCAATCAAGGGCTTGAGACAAATAATAGACACCTATTAGTGAACCTTTCTCTGGGCCTCAGGTCCATTTTGGCTCTTTTTGGTATTGGTTTACTTGCTGTTTTTGTTGAAGGACAGGTCCTTCTTTCACTCCCAGGGCCCTGTTTTAATCAACAAGTGCAATGGCAAGTGCAAAGCAGTAGGTCTAGGGTGCAAGGGCTGTGTGAGCATTTCCAAGACACATGACGACAACAGCTCAACAAATGGAACAAATTTTCAGGAAGTCACATTGTTGTCTGGATGGCAGAGATGTTCTGATACCATTTTTTCTTCTGAATACCAATTACTATACCTGAACTTGTGTTTCAGACGATACCAAATATCAATTCAATACCACTGAGTTAAAAATAAATAAATAAATAAATACATACATACATAAAAATAACAGCTGTATACCGCTAACCCTGTATGGGTTTAATATTATTGTTGTCTGGCATGGCCTTTGTAAAACAGGAACAAATACATACAAAGAATGAATGCCTTAGAACCTTCTTTTATTATCAAATTTGACATTTTGCTAATGGCCAACATTAATCTATTTACAGAAAATCAATTTTTCATCACTCTAAAACAGTACTTGCCATTAGCAGCACAACTTGCTGTGTAGGCTACTGGTTCAAAGTGGCAAAGAACAACTGATTTCTGGGAAAACTGTCACTGTATTTCACTTTCATTTTAATAAATTCTTGGTATTGGATCGGATCCTAGCATTTTAAGCAGTATTAGAGGCATGTCTGATGCTGGTATCAGTGTGGGAACAACCTTAGTGGATGGTGCAATGCATCTAAATGTGAACACACAGCTCCAATGTATGCATTTTCTCCTTATTTCATTAGTACAATGATGATGGATTGTGAACAGCCAAACAAGAAAATTGTAATGATGGCCAAATGAAGCCTCTTGAAGCATTTTCTTTATTGTCTGAGCCCACTAGATGGCGCTCTTGGTCTAAAGAGAGAGTCTCAAAGAATAGAAATTCAGTGTGCTTTCAACCTTTTGTTGAACAAAAAGCGCCATCTGGTGGGCTCATAAAATAAAGAAGATGCTTCATGAGGCTTCATTTGGCCATCACTAGAAAATTGGATCCGAGCAATAAATCTGAATTGAGCACTAAGGCTTGAGTGTTACTGTAGTCAGTGACTTTCCTGTCAGTCCCTGTGAGTTCATATTTGCGCACCGGAACTAAGAGGCAACAATGTATCATTTTATTTTTTGGTCTGGACCAACTGAACTGAACTACTGTGAAATGGAGTGTGTAAGAGATTTTAGGTTTGTGGACCAATGAGGACCTCCAGTGTGCAGGGACAGGACTAAAAAAAGCTGCATTCTCAGAGAGTCGCTTCATTCATTGTAAGGAGATTACCAATGTGATATATAAATACATATATGTGATGTGTGCAGAACACTAAATTATTAAACAGATAAGCTGAATTGACACCTATGGTGAAACTTGAAAGCAAGGACAAACTGCAGCCCAGTCGCCAGAAGAAAATGTTGGCAGTTTACAATTCTGCAAAGCATGAATATGTTATAATATGAACGTTTCTAAAGTCATTGGGAGGTGGAGGGGATGGTAGATGGTGTTTTTTTCTTTTTGGCAAACTATCATTGTTTTTCTAGCGGTTTTTTAGCTACCAAATGTCTTCTTTTAAAGTAATCTTTCATCGTGTTTTTTAGCAACTAGTCGTTGTTTTTCCAGAGGCTTTTAAGCCACCAAACATGGATGTCCTTAGCAACCTGTCATTCTTTTTAGCGCCTTTTTAGCCACCAATTGTGGGTATGTTTTAACAACTTGTCCTTGTTTTTTTTAGAGGCATTGTAGCCAACAAGCTTGGGTGTTTTTTAGCAACCTCTCATTGTTTTTCCAGCAGCTTTTTAGCCACCAAATGTGGATGTGTTATAGCAACCTGTCATTGTGTTTCCAGCAGCTTTTTAGTCACCTAACCAAAACTGGCTGTGATTTAGTGAGTCATCATTGTGTTTTCAGCAGATTTTTAGGCACCAAATGTAGGTTTTTTGTTGCCACCTGTTGCTGGGATAGAGCAACAAAAAGCAGTTTGTCTTTACAGAGACTTTGCTGGGGATTGCACCCCCAAAAGAGAGTATTTTAAGCCAAAACATGATCTTTTCTTAGCCATAACCAGGTGGCTATTGTGCCTAAACCTAACCACATGTTAACCACAGCACTGTTGGTTGCAATGCAATGTAACATTTCCATTGTTTGCAGAAACGTACACTGGGAACATTTTTTCTGGCGATTTTCTGTAGCTGATTTATAACTCAAGGTATTGTGTTTTTCATGGCTCTTTATTTGACACAAGGTATCTGACAAATCTGGAGCATCTGGAGTCGGTTTTTATCAATAGTTCTTCTATGTGGCTCAGATATTGTGTTGGTTATTATGTTTAAGTTTGGTTACTATTAACAAACAGAATCAAGGTTGATTTGTGTTTAAACAGCAGCATTTTGTGCTGTAAATCCTGTTTTTTGTTTGTTTTTTAATTCAAATCTTCAGGGTGTTGTGGTTATGTCATTGTTTGATCAGTTGACCTTTTTTTCTAGATATGCTCGGAGTTACACTTGGTAGCAGTCATGGACATTAGTGTCAATCTCATGTGGAATTAGAGCTTTTTCTACTTTCACATCTTCATCTCTAACTTCTCTCATCAACATAGTGACATATTAAATCATGTATTGACTCTATGCTAAGTCAGTGTACAGAATTCTTAATTAAAATGTTTTTCTTACAGCAGTTGTTCTCAGACTGTTTACTGCAAAAACACAATGTCTTATTAAAATGAGAAATACCATCACTGTGATGCAGGTCAGCAGAACACCGGATATGTTTGAGTCAAATGAAGTGTGTTTGATCAACAGGCTTTGGAGTTTGGTTTTGAAATGCATCCTTCTGTTGCTTTTATCTTATGTAATGTCTGCTGTGACATCTGTTTTGGCTTATGTCAAATTTTAGACAAAGCCAAAGCGGCCCACATGGTGGACAAAAACTGAGAGCTTAGTAAAATCATTTTTATTGTAAATAACAAAAACAATGTCCTCTATCTGCTGATAAAAAAAAGAGGATTAATGATGAGGCCATGATATAAAAAGTCTGCTAAGATACAGTTGTAATGAAAGAGATCATCATTTGGTAACTGTAATGTACTTATGATGTAGCATCTACTGTTTGCTATTTGCTGATTCCTGTCTTAGTGGTTACATTTGAATGTCTGAAGTGTTCTTCTCAGTGGATCATTTTTTGGTGGTTTATTATAACTTCAGTCCTATTTTTGGAGTTTGGGCCATTCCTTTAAGTTTTGTTTGCCCCTGCCCCTCAGACAGCCAGAGTCCACCACTGTTCAAAACTGCTGTTGTTGGCCTCCTCCTTGTTTTCTTCCTCTTGAGCTTTTTCTTTAATACCCATAGTCCATTGTAAAAAAAAATAATAGGGTCACCTGGTGCAGTGGATTTCAACAAGGGGGTCCTTAAGGGAGTTCCCAGTAAAAGGGGGAATATTTTCACTATTTAATTGACCATAAAAGTGAGTCCAATGTAAGTAAAAGTCATAACAGTGACTATTGTGATCACAGGTTTCAACCCTTCCACAGTTATCCCCTGCACTGTAGTTGACAACTACAGACCACTAGGGGCAGACAACTGTCAGTTGATTTCAATTGGAGAGAAATCGGTGAACTTGTCTACTTCTGTTGTCATAATCAGCCATAACTGTAACGTTTGAAGATATATAGTTAAAAACGGTGGTCAAACCTAGCTGACATTTCTGCAGTGCTTATTTTATGTACTGTGTTGCTTTGCTATCCTCTTTGATATACCAAACCTACTGGCATGGGAGCAAAGCAATGTGCTGCTGTGGACAGGGCCGCAGCAAAACGTATTTTAGCCACCTAAAAAAAAAAAAAAAAAAAAAATCAACATCGGTTTAAGTGCACACTATATTTAGAATATCACCTCTGTGTTACCTTACACACTAGCCAATCGAGGCATTAGCAAACCAGCAACTCCCATTTTTAGTAAAATTATTGTTCTTGTCAATAGAGTCTGGTGGCTCTGAGATAAGGCTTCACTCTCCCGCCGTAGCTCTGACGGCAAGATAAAGTGAGGTGTGAAGATATTCTAAATATAGCTATGCAATGAAACTGATGCAGATTTGTTTTTAGGTGGCCATTTATTTACAAGGCTAAAACAAATCAATTAAGGCAGCGCTTGCTCTGTGGTGTTTCATTTTATTTACATGACCCAAGGGTTTTCTGCCCAGAGTTATTGTAAACAAACGTTTTGATTTGGTCTATAGAATTCTGGTCTTAATCTAAGGATAAAAATCTTTTCAGATGGAGGTCCATGAAGCAAAATCTAATCAATAGGGGTCCATGACCAAATGTGTATCATTTCACAGGTCCTTGACACGAAGAAGGTTGAGAGCCATTAACTCACGGTTTGTTTTTGGTTACAATTACCCCATCATAAAATAGCCTGAGTCTAGTCCTGTGATTGTACAACTAAAACTCAACAGTCAAATTTTACTGACCTTGTGTGTTTTTTAGGATTTCTCAGCATTAAAACGTCCTTTATTTGGTTTCATAGTTCTTCTTTACAACTGCCAAAATACATCCCCAATACAGAATGTAATCAACTGGTCTTGTCCTATCTAATCAAGTCTTAGCCTAACTGATTGCCAGTGATACTTTTACTTTTTATTAGGGTCCGGGCTGCTAAGCAGCCAAGGACCCTATTGTAATCAGAAGAATTCTTTCTTTCTTTCTTTCTTTCTTTCTTTCTTCTTCTGAGGAAATCATACTTCCCATGGGCAAAAACTCACCAAACTTTACAGAAATGTCCGACCCCATGCCAGATTTACTCAACTCCAAGGACATGTGCCCCCCCCCCCCCCGTTTAAATTTAAAAACTTTTACAATTCCTACCAAACCAACGATATATGCTACAGTTTTGAAACTTCACCACAGTGTAGCCCCAGTACTGCAGAAACTTTTGTCCATTTAGACTCATTACAAATTATGAAGTCCATCACTCTGTTTTTTTCAGAAACTGTAAAACTTATAAAACGTATCTCCTCCCACAATTTTTGCTCAATTGTCACCAAACTTGCTAGAGAGCATCTCCAGACTGTCCTCCACAAACCTTGTTTCTCGGATTTTTGATTTATCATAAATTGAGCCTACAGTGCATGAAAACGTTTGACTGAGTCTTTGAGAAACAAATACATATCAGAATCAATGCAAGAATGGTATTTTAAACAACAGTTATTTACTTATGAAGCAAATCAATCATTCTTAAAAACAAAACATGGAGGAGGTGTTTAGCTCAGTTGGTAGAGCAGCCGCTCCATGAAAGAAAATACAGCCCTCAGTGCAGGTGGCTGCAGATTGAATTCTGCATTGGAAGGCCCTTTCCTGTGTGTCATCCCCCTCTCTGTCTCTCCATTTCCTGACTCTCATGACGCTCACTTTCCATTAAAGGCAAAAAAGCCCCAAAAATATATATTAAAAAAAAAATAATTATCAACATCTCAATGCTGTCTAGATGCAATATGTATATTTTCAGAACAACTGCAGTCACTTTAAGAGTGGTATTTTTAAATCAGATTTCCTCTTGTGAAGCAAAGCACTTATTGTTAAAAACAAATCACCAACAGTTATTTATTTATTTATTTATTTATTATTGTGTAGTGATTTCCACTGATAATAAACAACAAATATCAATATTAAACCTTGCCAGTATTTTTATGTAGTATCTTAAATGAAACTTCTTTAACTTTATTGTTTAAACAAAACTTCTCACCAACCATCCATGCTTCTACCAGTTAATTTCTCCATAGAATGAGTTCCAAAAAGATTGTCCTGAAGGTAAAGTTGTGGTTTGAATACAATTTCTAATATATTTGTTTGAGCACCTCCTCTTTGTTATATCGATTTCCCCCACAAAGATCTGACTACTAAAGGATCCAGCAGTAGGAAAAATGAAATCATAAGTTCCTGAGCTTCTAAGAAGCTGCAGCACACCCCCTGGTACAGCATCAAACACCACTGCATACTCTTTGGGTGGGACTGGAAACTGACATTTATTCATGAATTCTTGGTAAGAGAGTAATTGTCCTCCATCATTAACAAGTTGTTTAACATATATGGTCCCATGATCAAACCACATCCTGTAAAATAATGATTTATTTTTATAGAGAATATTTTCATTATTCCAAATGTAAAGATTATTTGGTGAGAAGCTGTGCTTATAAATCAGTTTCCAGGCAAGTAAAGCTTGTTCATGAAAGTTTGACAGTTTAACTGATAGTTTTTCTATTTTGTAATTACATTTCAATAAAATATGGATTCCACCAACATCATTAAATACAGATTTAGGAAAAATATTCCAGATGTTGTCTCTCTCTTTGATAAGGTTTGCTAACCACTGCACTTTAAAAGTGTTGTTCAGCATTTCAAAACTTAATACCTCCATGCCTCCTTTACTTTTAGGGTTACATAAAATTTGTTTCTTTATATAGTGACATCTGTTCCTCCATATAAAGTTAAATACAGTCTGATCTAATTTTCTGTAGATTGCTGGGGGCATTTCCAGAGACAGGGACACATATACGGATCTGGATATGCCTTCAGCTTTAGAAAGTAGAACTCTACCACTCAGTGACAGGTCTCTCATCAACCACATATTAAAGCTCTTAGCTATTTGTTGTATTATTGGGTTAAAATTTAAATTGCAGCGATCATTTTCGTTTTTATCAACAACCACACCTAAATAAGTGACCATGTTCTTTACAGGAATACCATCCAGGTCTGACAGATCACTTTCTTTGATTGGCAATAGCACAGATTTATTTTAATTCATTCTTAGACCTGATACAGTTGAAAATTCATCAAAACAGCCGATTGCTTTAATTACTTCATATTTATCCTTTAAGAATATTGTTGTATCATCTGCTAGTTGAGCTAATTTAAATTCTCTGCCTAAAGCGTTTATACCTTTAAATGGATTCTTTTTTATATGTACAGCCATGACCTGTGCAACCAAAAGAAATAACAAGGGACTTAATGGGCAGCCCAGTCTAATTCCACGGTTCATACAGAATCTGGGGGTTGTACCACATGTTAGTTTCACTGAACTGTTACATCCTTTATATAAAGTTTTTACTACTTTTTGAAACTTTTCTCCAAATCCAAAAAATTCAATAGTTCTAATCATAAACTGGTGACTGATTGTATCAAATGCTTTATAGAAATCAACAAACAAAATAAGGCTTCCATCAGGAATATAATAATTATAATCAATCATGTCCAATATTAATCTTATGTTATTGATTGTGTTCCTTCCAGGCATAAATCCCGATTGCTCTTCATCAGTAATGTCATTTAATCCAAGTTTTAGCCTTTTGGCAAAAATTGACGCAAATATTTTGGCATCATTATTCAGCAGACTGATCAGTGTAATTAGCCTTTGTTTCAGGGTTTAAGGTAACTCCTCTTTTTCTAAAGCTTCTTCAAAAATTGCTGCTAGAAATTCAAATCGGACAAATAAAATTCAAATATCTGAAATTCAACAAAAATTAACGTCATATTGTTGAGACAACATCTAAACCAATCAGCTGTTAGATCAGGTGAGAGCCAGGTGCTGCAGTCAGTGGAGAGCAACTGCAGCACCTGGCTCTAAAAACTGCGACCACCTCGCTCTCGCGATTTTATCGCTGTCCACTTTTGTAATACGTCAGAGCAAGTCGGGGTGAATCCAATAATGCACTGTGCGCTGATCACTGGTGATCAAATCTGGGCAGGCCTGGCTCATCTCAAACGAGCCTAATGTAATGATTAACGAACAATATAAGTTCCTCTAAAGTGAGCGAGATGAGTGAGGGAGCAGAGCTGCTGCTGCAGCTGAAACACACACTTGGCTGCTGTATAGACGAAGCCGAAGCAAAGCTCCACAGGCTCAGTAAGGACATATGGAGCTGTCCGGAGCTGGCTTATAAGGAAACCAAGTCTCATGACACACTGGTAGCGTTTTTCAGTCAGGAACAAGGCTGGAAGGTGGACGCTCACTTCAAACTGCACACTGCATTTCGAGCCACTTGGAGAAGTGGAGGCAGCGAGCGGGGCGACGTGGTCAACGTGGGTTTCCTGTGTGAGTACGACGCCCTGCCTGGTATTGGACACGCGTGTGGACACAACCTGATAGCTGAGGTTGGAGCTGCTGCGGCTCTGGGGCTCAAAGCTGCGCTGGAAAACACGCACAATCAGCTCCCTGTCCAGGTGCAGGTAGGACTGCATGTCTGACCGATGCAGTACGGGAGGACGGGGCCGGTTGTCACGCTCAACACAGTTCAGTCACAGTGTGAACTCAGTCAGTAGGTTTACATGCACAGTTAAGTACTAAGCCTTTTAATTGGACTACTGTCCTCGTTTCAGTATACAAGCACAGGAGAGGAATCAAATTATTGACTGAAGTATGTCCGACTCAGCTACGATAGGTGGCAATATCCCCCTTTCAGCTTGTTAGTACTGGACCTTTTTCCCATGGACCTATGATGTCACAGACCAAACAATCAACAAACAAGTTGACCAGCAGCAAACTGGTATGAAAATTAACAGTGTCTCCTAATCCGTCCAAAAATGCACAGCTCGTTCACCATGCTATTACTGGCTTCTTCTTCTGTTACACATTTAATGCTATTCGACTTCCAGGTCAAAGCCTGGGGTCCTTAAACATTGTGTGACAATTTAAGATTTTATGTATTTATTGAGCCTTAGGGTGATGAAAATCTCCCTGAAAACTGTATTTTGCTGACAGATGCACCTCCCCACACCAGAGCGTCCTGTCACATTTTCCTCCCCACCTGCCATGTTGTTGAAACTACAGGTGCACGTTGGAAACTCACTCTGGTTTACCTCAGATGAAAGATGCTGATGCTTCTTGAATGGTGAAAAGATAAAAATGATGATAAAATAATGACGACAAAGATATACATTTGATTTGTTTCATTAAAGTTTTTCAATAATTTATGTCAAAGGTCAATGGGTATTTAAAGTCTGTTTTAAATACAAAAAGATAAAGAAAAGTATATGTAGGTTAAGAAAGAACACACTGGAGGGGCAGCTCTTGATGATATTTCTAAGAGCTGATGCAAGACAACATATATAATTAATACCCTTTTAGTCACAAATTGAATGATTTTGAGTTTTGTGTAAATTCAATACATTGCCTTACAGAGGGACATTATGTTAAAGATGCAGTCATTCTTGGTAGTAATAATAAATCTCTCCACAGGTGACGGTGCTGGGGACTCCAGCCGAGGAGCACGGTGGAGGTAAAATAGACTTGATAAGGGAGGGAGCCTTTGAAAACATGGATGTAGTGTTCATGGCCCACCCCCTGGGGGATGACGCTCCATATCTTCCACTTGTGGCTGTGCAGGAGTAAGTTAACAAGGAACAGCTGTTGCTTCCTTGTAAGTTACAGTTGTCTTATGTGGGGCTTGGGCATGTTACAGTACCAGAGATTTACAAGTAGCAGTCGATATCAGAACTAGTTTATTTCTACCATCCTTGATACCAAGATGAAAAACCAAAACAATAAATCCCATGTACTTAAATATACACTTCTCTATTAAAAACATTAAAATTACTTTTAATTTAGATTTTATTAATTCCTGATGATCTGTCTTGAACACAAAGTACAAGTCTGGGTGGGTTCATGAGATTTTGTTGGTGAGGACTTAATACAGGATAAAGTGTATTAACATATTTCTCCTCCATTGTTGTTGTTAGGCACGTGTACATCTAAGATGTGATGGTTGGTTCTGTGATTGGGTGGCTGGGTAAAGGATGACAATGACAAGTGCAGTGTTTGACCTTAAGTTGAACAGTCTTCAATTTTGGTGACAAAACAAAGTCAAGTGGGCAGCACTCAGTGCAGAATAGATGCTCAGCACCATCGTCACACTGATGGTGTTTGTAGAATAGTGTAAATATGGGGCGCTCCCATTGCAAAAATTAACAAAATCTGATGGCCTCATGGAAAAACGACTTTCTTGTCAGTGGGTTGAGGTGGAGCTGTCACTGCACTTGGTGCTATCTTCCACATGTTGTTGTTGTTCTTCTTCTTCAATGCTGGTAGATGTAATCCCGTCTTATCATCACTGACTTACATGGATCTGGAAGGGCACTCCACTAAAGCCAAATGCCCTATCTTACAATGTTGAACTTCCTGATTGGTCCAAAAAAACAAACAGACTAAGGTGTGTTTTGTCGTGTGTTTTCCAGAGTAACTGTAAAATATCGAGGTAAGGCGTCTCATGCCTCAGCCTACCCCTGGGAGGGAATCAATGCGTTGGATGCAGCGGTGCTGTGCTACAACAACCTGTCTGTGCTCAGACAGCAGATGAAGCCAGACTGGAGAGTTCATGGTGAACAAGTGATGAACCTCTATACTCATGTGTTGTTGTGAGGAGTTTAGTTAACTCTGATTAAATCATGTTGTGTTGTGCAGGTATCATAAAGCATGGTGGAGAGAAACCAAACATCATCCCTGCCTACACTGAGCTGGAGTACTACCTGAGAGCCCCCTCACGTGCTGAGCTTTCTGTCCTGAAGGCAAAAGCTGAGATGTGTTTTAGATCAGCTGCTGTGGCCACAGGCTGTGAGGTAACAATAACACATGACATGTGGTGAGTTGACTAATTTCTCTTGAAGTCGCCTTACTTTCCTCCTCAGGTTGAAGTGGAGTATACAGGAAATGCTTTTGACAACATATTGCGAAATACAACACTGGAAGATTTGTATGAGAACAATGGGAATGCTCTGGGGATGGAATTCACCACAGATGAAGAAGTCCTAACCAATGCTTCTGGTGAGAGAACAAATATAGACTCTCTTTCTAACATAAACTTTAAAGAGGCAGTGTACTACAGATAAGATGAGTCATGTCATCCTAAAATATACTCAATGATATGCACACCAGTCCTCTTGGTTAAAGTGTAACTCTGTTATTTTTCAGCCTGGACCCTATTTACCCATGATTTGTGTGTAAGTGACTAATGAGAGCAACAGTTTTTGAAAATGGTCACTGTACATCCACTAAAAGTGTTTTTTGCTTCTGACAGGCTCCAGTTGTTATTGTAAGTGTCTGACAACATTATGGAAAGGATCCCTACAGAGATACACCTTTTTGTTAAATAGTAAAATCCTTTTTGTTTAACTTGAAAAAGCCCTGAAATCGCAACAACCAAATCCATTAGACTCCATTTAAATAAACAGTAATTTTAGCGTGTATAGAGCCAGCATATTTTCACATATCAGTGTGTGAACTAAGGGTTTATTTCAGCCAAATCAGAGTTGGTGACTGCTGGAACGGTTGAAAGACAAACCAAAACAGTGTTTTTGAGTTTTATTTTAATTTTGTCAACTTTGAATGAAGGGTGTTTAATGACATTAAAATGACTGTTTATTTAAATGGAGGCTGGTGGGTTTCGCACGAGCAATTTCGAGGCTGTTTCTGCTTAAACATAATTCAATTCAGTTCAATTCAAAAAACTTTATTTATCCCCAGGGGGCAATTCAAAGCAGCAGCATTACAAGAAACAAAGGGCAGGTACAAAATAAAAGTCAGTAAGCAGCACAATTTAGACTAAAGTATATACAAGTCTAACTTAAGAATATTAATAAAATAAATAAAAAATAAATATATATGTACAGTATGTATTTAAGCATAAAGAAGTATTTTAAAAATATGTATATACAGTATATGTATATCTATATATACATTAAGAATATAAATAGTTTCAAAGATGATTTAAAAAATGTCTCAGAGATTAACCAATGACAGTGGGTAGATATGTAAACAGAACTGTATAATTAGAATAAGAAATAAAGGATGTTACTCGCCAACAAAAAGGTCTATTTTGTGTAGGAATCCTTTCCATATTGTTGTCAGATATTTACAATAACAATCTGAGCCTGTCAGTGACTAAAAAAACACTATTAGTGGCCGTTAATTGACTGTGCCTAATTGCCCTGAGTGATTACATTGCAGCCTGTTTTGCAGCTGCTGGCTGCAGCGCTCTTATTAAATACTGGGTTAATTTCAAAACTTAGTGTTCTCATTAGTCACTTAGAGTCTACGTTGAAAAATACTGAAGTTACCCTTTGAATATGTAGTAGCTGAATGTACACGCTACACTCTCTGCTACTGTGTAATACAACCCCATATGTGTGATTCATTTTTTTAATGCCTACAGGCTCTACAGACTTTGGCAACGTGTCGTTTGTAGTTCCTGGTATCCATCCATACTTCTACATTGGTTCAAAGGCCCTGGTCCACACAGCAGAATACACTGTGGCCTCTGGTATGTCAAGCAGATGAAACTATATTGTTGGGGTTTATTATAACTTGGGTCTTGTAGTTTTGTCCAGCGTTCATGGAGCAAAGCATGCAAAGTACTAAAATAACAATTACATCAGCTGCTTAATTCACACATTACCATCAGAGGCTCATTTATCAGCTGCTTCAGTGATACTGAAATGATTTAGTAAAAAGGCTCACCTAACACAAATCAAAAGTCGTTACACACCCACAGAAACCGTACAAGCACACACAGTAAAATACAATCGACTGACCGTCAACACGTAGACCCACATAGCAACAAAATAAATTTGATTTGTTTGTCACTTTCCCTTGCTGTCACTTCTGTAAGTGGAAAATGTTGCTACTTGCAGCTATGCGCTTGCTGAACGTGCTTTTTCTCCCAAAGGTGCTTTGGTACGATGTCGTAATTGGCTTGTCAGTAGGTCTGGACAGAGCAGAGTTATACATGGCCATGCTTTGCTGCTAGCAAAACAGAGAAAGCACATAATGCTATTCTATAACCAGGAACCTTATTATGCCCCTAATAAAGAAGTAAAGCTGTCCTACATAAGTTAACTTTCATTTAAATCATACAGATTATCTAAAGCACCCATTACCTTGACTTTGCATGTGGGGTACTCTGTGCAAAAGGCTTATGGCCGTACCAACATGACCAGTGGAGGTTACAGCCATATACACACACACACACACATACACACATCAGACTTTGAATGCTTAAGTCCTAGAACTTGACATTTGACCATGACAATGCTCAAAGATTGCCTCTTGCTAGTTTGTTTTTGACTGTGCTGATATATGTTTGTACGGCTGACGGTGTGTTTGTGACTCTGTTTCAGGTGATGACAGAGCTCAGTTCTACACCCTGAGGACTGCGAAGGCTCTGGCCATGACGGCCCTGGATGTGCTGCTGTGTCCAGAGCTGCTGCAGAGGGTGAAGCAGGAGTTCAGGAGTCTCAAGGAGAACAAGACGCTGACAAGAGCACACTGAGGAATCTGCAAAACACTGAGGATGCAGGCTGACCATCTCTGAGCTCCCTGCTCACTGACTACACAGCAGGCTCAGAGAAACTTTGACTTGCCGTTACATGTAGCACCCAGGAATGAAATTAAAGTTAATCCAAAGCAAAGAAATGTTTACAGAGACAGTGTTGCCTATACATTGACAAGACTATGGCGGCCCGTCTCTACATGGTCGTGCGTTTACAATTGTCCTCTGCTGTATTTTTAAATCTATATTATCTGTAAGTTTTATTTCTATTATCATTATTATTATTGTTGTTATTATTTTCTTCTACTGTTGTATTGTTCTTTAGCCTCCATTATGGAGTTGCACAGTGCGTTCTGTTTTAGCAGCGGACAGACATTTTGGGTCTTTGTCTTTGTGTTGGGAGCGTGGGTATTCTGCTCTAAGATAAATAATTTTTGTGTTGCAATGGAAACTCAAAACTGTGCCAGGCTTTTTTTTCTTCTATGCAGGACAGGGGTGTAGCTCATGGTAATGGACGAGGAGGCCTAACTTGTACTACCTGGAACGTGAAAGGGCTGAACCACCCAGTAAAGAGGGGTAAAGTGCCAGCCCATTTGAAATCTTTGTCCTCAGACATCATGTTCCCTCAGGAAAGCCACCTAAAAAACAACTCGCAAGCTAGGCTAAGGAGTAGGTGGATTGGACAAACTCACCACTCAGCTTTTTCTGCCAAAGCAAGAGGTGTAGCTATTTTAATCCGCAAAGGCGTCCCATTAAACACCAATCAACCAAAGTGGATGCGGAGGGTTGCTACCCTATTGTTACTGGGGAAATCCACTCCATCCCTATAACCTTGGTCAATGTTTATGGTCCTAACTTTGATAACCCAGCTTTTTTTTAGGAAAGTGTTCTCCCTAATAACAGACATATCGCAAACTAACCTTATTATCGGAGGAGACTTAAATTGTGCCCTTGACCCTTATATGGACAGCTCCTTTAAGAAACGGGCCTCACACTCCAACACTAGAGACTTCTTAAAGGCATACATCAATAACTCAATCAATAATTTGCACGTACATAATGTTTACACCCGTATTGATAATTTTTTAGTAGACTCCAAGCTATTGCCTCACATTCATAATCCGAGGTATCAAGATATACTGATCTCCGATCACAGTCCTCTCACATTTTCACTCAATTTTAACGGTCTGCACTCCTCTCCACCATTACGGAGAATGGACCCTCAGCTTATTAATGATCCCAAATTTTCTGAATATTTACGCATGCAAATGAAAATATTTTTCAAATCTAATGATACCCCCGAAACCTCCTCATGTTTACTGTGGGAGCCCCTTAAAGCTTTTCTGAGGGGTTGTTTAATCTTCTACCTAGGCCACAGAAACAAGCTAAATAAAGCTAGGCTTCTAGAGTTAGAAGACCAAATTCACCAGTTAGACAAAGACAATGCACACCACCCCTGATTTGGATAAATATAAACAGATTTTGCAGCTGAGGCTCCAGTACAACCAGATTGCTTTGGCAAAGATTTCAAAATCATTCCTTTACTTAAAACAGAAGCATTTTGAATTCGGGGAAAAACCACGAAGATTGCTTGCCAGACAATTACATAAACTGGAAAATGATCGTACAATTCATAAAGTCAAATCCAAAGATGGAGATTGTCTCACCTCGGTGAAAGACATCAACAAGCGCTTTAAAGAATTCTATGAAACTCTTTATTCCTCCAAAACAAATGCAGGATCCCACAGTACAGAAACCTTTCTTGAAAATATTAATCTCCCTCTCTTACTCAAGAAGATCACACTTTCCTGAACAAAGACATTACTGTGGAAGAGCTAAAAGAAACAATTAAAACTTTGAAAGGAGGCAAATCCCAGGACCTGACGGTCTCCTGTGTGAGCTGTACAAAACATTTATTGACATACTTACACCCTATATGCTTAAAATGTACTCGCAAGCCCTCGAAAATGGGTCTCTGCCACAAACGCTTAGTGAGGCTGTCATAACACTTATTCCAAAAAAGGGTTAGGACCCAGAGGAGGATACAGACCTATTTCTTTACTTAATGTGGACCAGAAAATATTAGCTAAAGTTTTAGCGAACAGACTTAACAGACATATGAGAACGCTGGTTCATTCAGACCAGACTGGGTTTGTTCCCGGCAGAAACTCCTTCCCCAACCTCAGACGCCTTTTCAGTATAATGTCTAATAGGAAATCCAGCATTAGCGACCTTGTAATCGTTTCTCTCAACGCCAAGAAGGCGTTTGACCAGGTAGAATGGTCTTATTATTCGCTGTGCTTGACAGATTTAATTGAGGAGACAAATTTATTGCCTGGATCAAACTTTTGTTTAAAAATCCCAGAGCCCAAAATTTATGTAACAGAATGCTATCCTCCCACTTCAGCCTGTTTAGGGGCATGAGACAGGGGTATCCCCTCTCACCACTCCTGTTCGCACTGGCCATCGAGCCCCTCGCGGAGTGTATTCGCACTGACCCAAATATCTATGGCTTCAATGTTACAGACACCCCTGATAAGATTTCCCTATATGCAGGTGATGTTCTCCTGTTTATTACCAAGCCTCAATTAAGTCTTCCCACTGTTTTGGACAAAATTTATTTGTTTGGATCCTTCTGTGGTTACATGATTAATTGGACCAAAAGTGAGTTGATGCCTGTTGACTTAAAGGATTTATCCCTGATGCAACATTTACCATTTAAGATTTCATCTCAGACATTCACCTATCTTGGGATTAAAATCACTAAAGAATTTTCCTCTCTTTTTCAAGCCAATTACCCCCCTCTTGTGGCCAAACTCCGAGCTAACATTCAGTTTTGGAGATCGCTCCCTATCTCACTGATTGGTAAGATTAACACAATTAAAATGATATTCCTTCCCCAGCTGTTGTACCTTTTCCAATGCCTCCCCGTGTTTTTGACCAAATCATTCTTTAAGAAATTAGATTCTATCATCCTTTCTTTTATTTGGGACTGTAAAAGTCACAGAATTAATAAAGCTCACCTCTGCAAACCGAAACAAGCTGGTGGGCTTGCTCTCCCCGATTTCTGTCTCTACTATGGCTGTCTGTAGGGCTGCCCATATAGTCTGGGTGCAATGCTCCTGTCTACAGTGGAAGTGTCACTATACACAGTAAAAATTTGGAAGCAAATTAAGACGCATTTCGGGACCAGTCAGCCCTGCTTCCTACTCCCTATTGCTGGGAATCCTTCATTCCTGCCATCCCAACTTGATAATGTATTCTCACATTGGAGGGATTTGGGTACAACCGGCGACCTTTACCTGAATGGAACCTTTGCCTCATTTCCTCAGTGGCAAGAAAAGTATAAACTCCCTTGGAATAATCATTTTGGGTTTATGCAAATCAGAGTCTCTATGTGTGCACCTACCTTTCTTCTTATATAAGTGCCTCACCCTTGCTTCTAAATAGGTGCCTTCTTCAAAATGCAGATCCTGATAGAAAGCTGACACACTTCTATAACTCACTACAATCTGTCAAACCCCCCTCTATGTCAGCAATTAAAACTGCAAGGAAAGATGAGCTGGGATGCAGATCCCTGACAGGGTCTGGGAAGAGAGCCTTGAACAGATCAACACTTGCTCTATCAACTCTAGGCACTGCCTCATTCAGTTTCGGGTTCTCCACAAACTCCATTACACAAAATCAAAGCTTCACAGGCTGTTTCCAGACACTTCCCCACAATGTGATAAATGCAACATAGCTGAGGCAAACCATGTCCATAGTTTCATTTTCTGTCCCAAGATAGAGAAATTTTGGCCAAACATTTTTAAAGCGTTCTCTGACATTCTTAATTTCCACATGGAACCTGATCCTGTCCTTATTATACTGGGAACTTTGGATTCTATACCAGCATTAAAAAAAATCACAACAGCAACTTTTTTCCTATGGCCTGGTTACAGCCAAAAAATGAATACTGACTTTCTGGAAGAAGAAGGAAGTTCCCACTTTTAAGCTGTGGCTCAACAAAATGACAAATACCCCAGCTACTGGGAAAGGGACAGACCAGGGAGAGGCCACAGCAGCCATATGGCCGTGGTGTTCTGCCATGCATGATGCCATTGGGGGGAGGCCATCTATTGAGCCTCCTGTCCTGATTGATTCATGTGACGGGGAAAACCGGGCACCTGTGGCTGCCACTAGCCACATAAGGGAGGAGGAGGCCCAGCCTGGCACCAACAGCTGCACATAAGAGGAGGTTGCAGAGCCAACAACCTTGACCTGCCCCTCTGCGCTTTGTAAAAGAGGAGGCAGCCAGGAAAGATTCAAAACTTTGTTTGTTTTTTTTGTTTGTTTTGTTTTTTTAAATATAATCCAGAAATATATTCGTCCTCTGAAAATACTGGTTACATTTGTCCAAATTGTACAACAACATTAGAGAACCTAAGATTATGACAGTATCCTGAAAGCCCCTCAGTCCACTGAGGGTTAATGATGCACACCTGGGGACACTTGGCATGTTCCAATGTGTGTTCACTGACTGCTAGAAAGGACACTTGCCTTGCCTCTGTAGGAGCCTTCCTTGGAAGGACTTGTCCTACAAAAGAAGGATCCTTGACTATGAGAAACATCAGTGGATGTGAGTGTAAGTATTGTGTTGAGCCCACAGACTCTGGGTTCCGCCCAACCAGGAAGAGGTGGGTAGGTGTGGTTGGGTATTTCCGTGAAGATAGATACTGACACAGTAAGACAGCGGGAAGTTGACTCTGAAAGGAAACACACACTGTGGTCACCACAGTCAGTGATTAACGAACAATATAAGTTCCTCTAAAGTGAGCGAGATGAGTGAGGGAGCAGAGCTGCTGCTGCAGCTGAAACACACACTTGGCTGCTGTATAGACGAAGCCGAAGCAAAGCTCCACAGGCTCAGTAAGGACATATGGAGCTGTCCGGAGCTGGCTTATAAGGAAACCAAGTCTCACGACACACTGGTAGCGTTTTTCAGTCAGGAACAAGGCTGGAAGGTGGACGCTCACTTCAAACTGCACACTGCATTTCGAGCCACTTGGAGAAGTGGAGGCAGCGAGCGGGGCGACGGGGGCGACGTGGTCAACGTGGGTTTCCTGTGCGAGTACGACGCCCTGCCTGGTATTGGACACGCGTGTGGACACAACCTGATAGCTGAGGTTGGAGCTGCTGCGGCTCTGGGGCTCAAAGCTGCGCTGGAAAACACGCGCAATCAGCTCCCTGTCCAGGTGCAGGTAGGACTACAGTTCACATCAAGTTTGGTACAGTTTTCTTTATGAATCAAGTCTCGTGGTTTGGTTTGTTTGAACAGCTCAACTTAACAATATCCACCCAAAGATATTAGTCTCTTCACTGTTTAAAGTGCTGACAACTTTATTTTGAAGCTGTTTCCATCAGATAATCAACCGTTTTTGTATGTAGTCCCTCCGTTTTAGGGGACCAAAACTAGTTGAGAAAAGTAGGATAACCTAAAAATGTAGTCACCAGTTTTAATATTTAATGTTAAAGGTGCAGTTCAGATTTTTTAAGTGTGGTTGTTTGAGGTACTTATCTATAGTCAGTGTGTTACCTACAGTAGATGTCAGTCAGCACGGCCCCAGTTTGGAGAGGCAGACAGTACCAACACATCAGCTCAGCAATGTACTGCTGTGAATAGGGGCAGCAGGAAAATGTTTTAGCCACTTAAAAATGCCACACCTAAAAAAAAAACTATGAGTTTAAGTGGAAGCTGTATTAAAAATATTTTCACCCCTTTACTTTGCTGTCAGACATACCTTTCCTTTGGCACTACATTTTCTTAACAGTAAAACTTCCGTACTTGTACATATCTCTCTATTTTGGCCCATTTAGTCTCCGTCTGCAAAAATTCTTCTTTTGTATACTTTGGTTAATGAAGGTATCCTCTTGTGTCCACAGTGAATGGCATTTCTTTCTTGTTGTCATAATCCCTCAGTAATACCATGTACAACAGTCAGTCAGTGACTGTCTGAAGTCTCTGATCAGCAGACATCAGCAGACACTTGGTGTGTTCGCTCACGGGGTTCTTCAAGCTTTCCGTCTTACTTGTTTTGGGGCAAATTTGCCGTCAGTTTGTTTTTCAGGAAGTGGATTGAGCTCTGGTAACTGACAGTTAGGAACATCCCACTGGCCGTACAATCTCCTGGGTTGTCGTCTCTTGTTGTCAAAGCCTGCTGTTCTGCTGCGCTGGGAGTCTATATTAAAAAAAAAAACAGGAACTACAGTGTGAGTTCCACACTATTTACCCAATATCAATGACACCTTCAGTACGTAATGAAAAAAAAAGAAAAATGTGTCACTGCCCAGCTGCTTACAGACCACAGTGTGTATGGAAAGTATGTTCTCCACTAATGATGGCGTCAAAGCTATCACTTCATTTGTCCCAAGACAGTGGTGATTTAGCATGTTCTGGTCAATGTACTACAAACACCATCAACTTAACATTTCAGACAATAGAATTACATAAGTTCTTAGACTGATTTTGATTTACCATATCTCCACAGGTGACGGTGCTGGGAACACCAGCCGAGGAGGATGGTGGAGGTAAAATTGACATGATAAGGGAGGGAGCATTTGAGGGCCTGGATGTGGTGTTTATGGCTCACCCGTCACAGAAGGATTCCATATACCTGCGCCGTGTGGCTGTGCAAGAGTAAGTTTTATTAAAGTACAGATTTCCTGTATGAATATGTTCCAGCTTTCTGTTTGTTGTGTTTGTTGCATGCACAGCGTTCTTGACTGGAGGCCTGGTAATGTGATATGGTATGTTGTGCTTTATATAACTGCCTAGTTATATATGCCATTAGTATGGTGGCCCACAGTGGTGTGGTGGTAGTTAATGGGGTAGGTGTACTATTTGGTAGATGGGTAGGTTACTAAGGAGGTATACTCTCCTGTATTTTCCAATGGCTTTTTGGCTGATAGGTGTGTATACTGTAAAAAAAAATGAGGTGGGTATACCCCGTATACCTGCGTGTAGCCTCCACTACACCGATGGTGGCCCAGTTAGCAGACATTGTAGATCCTACAGTGTTGTAACTTCAGACCTACATAGACAAGCAGTCTGAAAAAAAACAAAAAAAGACTTGTCTCTTCTTTTGGCCACTGTAAGGCGCCCTGTGGAGTTTTCATGCAAACAGACAAGCTAGGTTTACATTCAGCTTTTCTCGCTAAAATGTATTACGTGTATCTTTAAAAAAATACACGATAGTCTAACAAAAGTTTTGTACACATTTTCCTCCTCATAAAGCATTTTCAAGGCAATTTTTAAAAGCATTTTAATTCTAGCATTGTTACATCCATGTTTACAAGCTAGTGTCTTCTACCCCATGTTTATACTGGCACATTGTGTTGTGGCAGTTCAACTTAGGACCCAAACGCAAACACAACCAGAGAAACTGGGAAATGGTTAAAGGTAATAATGGCCAAATGAAGC
Source organism: Cephalopholis sonnerati (assembly GCA_019142605.1). Taxonomy (NCBI): domain Eukaryota; kingdom Metazoa; phylum Chordata; class Actinopteri; order Perciformes; family Serranidae; genus Cephalopholis; species Cephalopholis sonnerati. Next base: position 8,785,526 of record JAGQAX010000009.1, on the reverse strand, counting down.
CTTATGAAGCCTCATGGCGCATTTTCTTTATTTTCTGAGCCCACTAGATGGTGCTTTTTGTTTAACAAAAGGTTAAAAATACACTGAATTGCCATTCTTTGAGCCTCTCTCTTTGAACCAAGAGCGCCATCTAGTGGGCTTAGAAAATAAAGAAATGCTTAATGAGGCTTCATTTGGCCATTACCAATTAAAGGCAGTTTATTTTAGTTTGAAGATGGGGCTGAAGGCCGGAGTGAAACAATGACTGAGGTGGGCTGGGAATGGTGAAGCAGAGCAGGCTGAAAGGCTGAAGACAGAGCTGTCCAAATCAGGAGACAGAAGACATGAACAAGGCTGGACGTTGTTGGTTATAGTAGAGATGTTTTAGTTGGCGTGGTGAACCTGAGACACATGAAGTATGACTTGAGGTCCAAAAAGTACAAATAGACAAAATATAAATAAAAAAAAACTCGTCAAGTTTGCCTTGACGTATGTACCGCAGAGGTGACAGATTCTGGATGGCTGAGCCAGGGTTTTTCTATTGCAGTGGCTTGATTGTTGATGAGGTTCAGGTGTGCAGATTCAGCAGCTGCTGGCACTCAGGAGGATAGGATGCAGACAGGAGGTGTTTCTGAAGGTCAAGGACAGGTTCTTCCAAGGAAGGATCCTGCAGAGGCAAGGCGAGAGTCCTCCGTAGCATTCAGTGAACACACATTGGAACAGGCTAACAAGTGTCCCCAGGTGATCGTAATTAACCCTCAGCTGTTTACAGGTGAGGCCAGGTAAAGCCCCCCCCCCTTCCCCACACACAAATGCAGCTACAGTAATATGAATAGTGGATCTGATCTGATGAGCTGAGCTGGTCTGAAACACCTGATTGCGCTGATTGTACATGATACTGCCATGTAATCCTCTGACATAAGTTCACCTCAAAATTAATGAGTGATGCTTTGACCTTCAGGATATTCTGATGTCCTTACTCTGGTCATTCTCACCGCGATTCCCCCAAAAAATACACCAATTGAAACCAAACGAATGAGAGCAGTTATCATGTGGTTATCATGGGAATAGTGGGGAGAGGAGGGGAGGGGGACACTTAGCGCTCCATCTCTGCTGTAAATGATTCATTTAAAAACTTTCATGTTTTATCTAAATCCCGTTATTAAAAGAGACATTAATCCAGATAAATGACATACTGATATAAGTCCTGCCGAGCTCCGCTGGCACAGGTTTCATTGAAGAGGCCCCGTCCGCCTTCACCTCCAGCAAATCATGTGCAAAGTATTGTGGGGATTTTATACCCGCAGAGGATACACACATGCATCCTTCGAATTTCTCTGAAAGAAGGACTCAGTCCTTCATGAAACTCGGGAGGATCCTTGACATTGGAACAGCCCTTCAGCGGGAGTCGATGACGTAGCATCCTTCAAAGTTGGCCGTTTGAGGATCCTTCCTTGACTTTGAAACACACCTAGAGACAGACTGAAAACAAACATGAGGCACTAGGGAGGGGAAACAGGAAATACAAGGGAGAGGCAAAGCTGAAACATTTATGTCTTACTTATCAAGAATGGCCGAAAGCCTTTGTTCATATTGGTCTGTACATTTAACGTGTGTACTTGTACTATATGTGTATATATGTATATATTTTATGTTGTAGACCATTCATCCAGTCTGTAGTTGGTGCTTTTTTTGTTTGTTTATTTGTTGTTGTTTTTTGTTTGTTTTTGGGTTTTGTTCTGTTTTGTTGTAGTACTGTTCCAAAAATGAGATTTTCTTCCCATTGGAATCATACCGATTTGTTCTTAAAAATGCTTTAAATATTTATAGTAGTTAGTTTCAGTAGTACCTGTAGCTGCCTTGCCTAAATTTCCAGCTGAACTGGACCTGCAGGTGTTGTGTTGAAGCCTGTTCCCCAATCAAATAGTTCCTCCTCCGCACACTCTTTTAGCACATTCATGCATAACAGTGGTGGAATAGCATCAAACCATTTGCAGGAATGTGTTTTGGCATGCATGTGCATTGTTGAGCATGCTTGCTCAAGATTAACCAGGACCCACTTATAGAAAAACAGCTCCAGAGGGCTACTATAGGTCCAGAACTCCTCAGGGAACCTGCACGCTGTATAGAAGCAGAGAGACTAAGGTGTGTTTTGTCGTGTGTTTTCCAGAGTAACTGTAAAATATCGAGGTAAGGCGTCTCATGCCTCATCCTACCCCTGGGAGGGAATCAATGCGTTGGATGCAGCGGTGCTGTGCTACAACAACCTGTCTGTGCTCAGACAGCAGATGAAGCCAGACTGGAGAGTTCATGGTGAACAAGTGATGAACCTCTATACTCATGTGTTGTTGTGAGGAGTTTAGTTAACTCTGATTAAATCATGTTGTGTTGTGCAGGTATCATAAAGCATGGTGGAGAGAAACCAAACATCATCCCCGCCTACACTGAGCTGGAGTACTACCTGAGAGCCCCCTCACGTGCTGAGCTTTCTGTCCTGAAGGCAAAAGCTGAGATGTGTTTTAGATCAGCTGCTGTGGCCACAGGCTGTGAGGTAAACAAACACAATGTAGTGATTTTCAAGAACCACATTCCTAAACTCTGGTCCAATAATAAACGTTTAAACCTGCTATAAACTTTAAACTGCAGCTAAGCTAATAACTCTGAAAATAAGGTTGAAAACAACATTTCATTGAAAGGTTTTATAGTTCAGTCCTACTGAAAGTCATGGAGCTTTATCTCTTTGTCAGGTTGACGTAGAGTTTGCAAGAAACACATATGTCGACGTACTGCGTAATGCTACACTGGAGGATCTGTGTGAGAAAAACGGCAAAGCTCTGGGAGTGGACTTCACCGTGAATCAAGACATTCTTAAGAATATAGCTGGTATGTGTACATCCTGTGTCCCACAACAGCTCTGTAACAGACACATCAGTGCTCAGAGAGGGAAGAGTGAAGAGGAGACTGAAATATGCAGGAGTGAGCAGTGTCCCAGTTGTTAGTTGTGGGTTCTTCCTGCTTCTAAACTTTCTTAATATAAAGTGTATATTTCTCTAAATGTTTAACTAATACTTTAAATACAGGGATGGATCACTCACTACGTGTAGATGCACAAAATATTCCACTAATTCAACTAATGAAAATTAATTTTCCACTAATATTCCCGTTTTCATGCAGCCCTGCATACTTTGATTAACCCAAAACACTTGGCTGTGTCTGAAGGATCGATACCCTAACATGTCCATTATCACATCAAAATACTGTAAAGTGGAACAGCAGAGCTGCTTGTGCCATTTTGTGTCTTTGCATCAAAATAAGGTTTTTCTCAAAGTTTCCCACCAGTGATGGACTTGTTTGACTGTGCCAACACAGCCTCCCTCTTTCATTCCTTCAACCACCCTCCTGAAAAGGTCTGTGTTGTGATACTTGTGCATATCCAAAAACCTGTTGAAATCTAAGTTTTTCATAATGTTTAAAAGAAGGTGTGTTTCTCCTTATGACCAGAAATATGGGCTTTTCTTTTGGCCATGCATCTCTACACCAGCCTTACAAACTGTTGGAAAGTTGGTTTGTTTCTAATGGACAGAGCCATTCAACCTAATCGTGACATGACCACAACCTCTAAGCAGCACATTATGTGGTGGTGGCAGTAATCTTTTTCTACATTTAATCAAGTAGTTCTGCTGTCTAAACCCAACCATGACACCAACATGTAATTTAGCACAATAGGGATAACAAATATGTAATGCGGTGTTAAGAGTTATTTCACATTACTCTGAACTCACGTTGTAGTTGACCATTAAGAGGCAAGAGGCAAGAGGCTGTGTGTCACAACTGCCAAACTGCGATTAATAAACCCCAGTCAAGACACATATTCTGAATGCGCTGTATACATGTCAAAAAAATGCTCCTAAAATTCAAATAATATCGGCATATCCTACGTCTTAATCGGAAAATGCTACAGTTGGAATGAGGCGTAATTCGGAACATCCAATCAGAATCTGCTGTCGACATGACCCGTGTAAACATAGTTACTGATGCCCCTGTTGACCCCCTCTGCCTTCTCTCCTCTCTGTTATCTACAGGCTCCACAGACTTTGGCAATGTGTCCTATGAGGTTCCAGGCATCCACCCAAACTTTTACATTGGTTCTAATGCTTTGAACCACACAGAGGAATACACTGTTGCTGCTGGTATGTTACTGCAGACCCCACCCTCGACACACACATACACACATCAGACTTTGAATGCTTAAGTCCTAGAACTTGACATTTGACCATGACAATGCTCAAAGATTGCCTCTTGCTAGTTTGTTGTTGACTTGTGCCGATATGTGTTTGTACGGCTGACGGTGTGTTTGTGACTTTGTTTCAGGTGATGACAGAGCTCAGTTCTACACCCTGAGGACTGCGAAGGCTCTGGCCATGACGGCCCTGGATGTGCTGCTGCGTCCAGAGCTGCTGCAGAGGGTGAAGCAGGAGTTCTCTGAGGCAACGCTGAGGGACGACAGGATGCTGACGGAGGAGCACACAGAGCAGCCTGCAAAACACTGATGATCCTCCCTGTACGCTGACTGCAGACTCAGGAGGACTTATTCCTGTTGTTAAATGGAGCATCCAGGGTTGAAGGATGCTCTGTTGCAGCTGAGCCTTTAATGACTGATACGAAAACACAAATGGCCCTATTTAGAGCCAGTGTTTGGTTTGTCTGTTCTGGGCTACTGTAGAAACATGGCGGTGTATGAGGACCTGTTCTACATGACTCGCCCACCATACCTACACGCCAGTCTACGATTAGCCCCCTTCACTACTTGGCCTGGAAGCATAAGACTCTATGAAATCGCTATATTAGTGATTAGCTAGACATGAGGTATTACATTAAAATAGAGGCAGTTAAGTTTAGGGTAAGGGTAATAGGACGGCCACATCTTGCTGTGGGATTATTAGAGGATTATCTTTTCTTACTACAATGAAAACACAATGATTCTTATTTCAGGTGATAATAGACTAAAGAAAACATACTTATTATTTTTATATATTCCATTTCTGCCAATATATCTCCCTAAATCCTACATACTGTACCTTTAATGTGCATACATTTGAAAAAACTCTGAAGGCCTTAACTGTACAAACATATTGTATACAATTAAAGAAATGCATGTGTTTTATCTGGTCCTGCTTTTGTCCGATATAAAGTTGTGTGCAGACTCTCCTCCAGTCCTCATCAAGTAACACAAGAGGAAGATGAATGAAAACAATAACATGCTTACTTGAACTTTTCTAATGAACGATTAGATGATTTATTAATGATTTATTCATCCACAGACCTGGTCAGGTTTGTTGTGACCTCATGTCCATCTCTTTGTCCCCTCAGACCAGCCAGGTAGATCTGAGGTTTGGGCACGTTGCTCTCACCGTCTCTCTTGCTTTGACAGGCAGCGTTCTTGGGCAGCCAGGTCTGAGTGACATTTTCCCATCTCATGTGGCTGATGTCAGTCTGAACTGAGTGTGTCACTTTGGTCCGCAGATCAGCCTGGAATCATCACATTTAAAAAATGTGTTCTTTTATTTTACGCTTAATATATTGCCGATAAATGTTCCTGGTGTTTGGTGTTAGAAAAGTAGAAAAGAGTTTTTCTTCCCAATAATACACAGTGACTATGATTCACTCACATCACACAGACCTGCATCTAGTGAATTCTGGCTGACCAGTGTGATGATGGTGATGGGTTTTACCAATAAACTCTCTCCTGGCTGCATCTGCATCCGAGTTCCTGGTCAGAAGATACCACGTGTACACTGTTATCCAGCTTTGTAGGATTCATTGTGTTGAGAATAAAAAGACACACCAAGACTACACAAACCTAGAATTCTTGAAGAGGAACTGGGGTCAGGTAGGACAGGGTGGTGGTTCCAAATTTTTAAAGGGGGCTGGAGGGTGTACTCAAATAACCTGGGTATGACACCACTCAACCCTCATGGGAAAGCCTATGCCAGGGCAATAGAAGGGGTTAATATGAGAGTTTTCCCATCCATGTTTAATGTGCTTTGTTTCCCTTTGCTTTATAGGGGTTGGTCTGGGAGTATGGGGTTCGAACGAAAGCACATTGCAGTCACTGAATAAAAAAAAAAAAACTTGACAGGTTCACTTATAAATACGAGATCTTGTAAACACAACTTTCCATCACTGAAATGAATAGGTGCCATCGTGGGATCTGTTATTTAGTTATTAATATAAATCTGAAAATTACTCAGATTTTTTGGCACAGCGTCTTCATCATTGGGCCCACAGAGCAGGTACACTAGAGCACTAGGTATAGAGACTTCTGCCAGCTGAGCAGCAAACTTCCTCTTAAACACTCCGCTTACTGTAATGAGGATTAAATGATGTAATGTTAATTGTGTGGCTCTTCTAGTGTTTCCAAATGTTATCAGAAGGAATGAGTCAAATTCTGATGATTCTTTTGCAGGGGTTTTGATGCTCAAAAAAAATGTATCCACTGATTTACACATCCTGTTCAAAAGGTAAGAATTGGAGAGAGTGTTTTTGGGCCCAAGTGCATCAAGTGACGGACCCAGAAATAGTAATTTCATAGTTTGGCCACTACAAAAATTGGCTTCAAAACCCAGTGCACTGTCTGGGGGCTTGGCTTGGCCTTGCGTAGTTTCCAGTATGACCTCTGAACCATGTTTGTCATCTTTACTTCTTGGTATTGTTAATATGTATATTGTTATTATATAGTCATCATTATATTATTACCTTGTGTGCAGCTCCTAGACTGTATATAAATAGCACAATGTCACATGACAATGTGACATGACTGGCAGTTTTATTTCATGTCTCAAGAATAAGAATGTATGTCAAGTACTATACAGACATATTTTTTTTTCTTCATGTGCATAACTCTTTTAAACCCAACCTAGCAACCCCACCCCCCCCAAAAAACACCAACAACACAAGCTGAATAATAATGGTTTAGTAAAGATGGATTTCTCATGTTTCACCATGACTGCAGTCTGTGTTTTAACTTGTTAGTAGTGATGGCCAAATGAAGCCTTATGAAGTGTTTTCTTTATTATCTGAGCCCACTAGATGGCGCTTTTTGTTCAACAAAAGGTTGAAAGCACACTGAATTGCCATTTTTTGAGCCTCTCTCTTTGAACCAAGAGCGCCATCTAGTGGGCTCAGAAAATAAAGAAAATGCTTCATGAGGCTTTATTCAGCTGTCACTACTTATTAGTAAAAGTACATTTATAACAGGGCAACAAAATCAACACAACACAGAAAGCAGAGTCAACAGCAGCTGCATGCCTCCACACTGCAGTATATTCATTCATTTGGTCAAAATTAAAGAATTGTGATAAAAAGGCTCAGCTGCAGCAGAGTATTCTTCAACCCTGGATGCTCCATTTAACAACAGGAATAAGTCCTCCTGAGTCTGCAGTCAGCGTACAGGGAGGATCATTAGTGTTTTGCAGACTGCTCTGTGTGCTCCCCCATCAGTATCCTGCCCTCCTTCAGTGTGGTCTTAGAGAACTCCTGCTTCACCCTCTGCAGCAGCTCTGGACGCAGCAGCACATCCAGGGCTGTCATGGCCAGAGCCTTCGCAGTCCTCAGGGTGTAGAACTGAGCTCTGTCATCACCTGAAACAAAGTCACAAACACACCGTCAGCTGTACAAACACATATCGGCACAAGTCAACAACAAACTAGCAAGAGGCAATATTTCAATATCTTTGAGGAGGAATTAACCATTCAAAGTCTAATGTGTTATGTGTTTGTGAGGCAGGGTGGGGGGTGCAGTAACATACCAGCAGCAACAGTGTATTCCTCTGTGTGGTTCAAAGCATTAGAACCAATGTAAAAGTACGGGTGGATGCCTGGAACCTCATAGGACACATTGCCAAAGTCTGTGGAGCCTGTAGATAACAGAGAGGAGAGAAGGCAGAGGGGGTCAGCAGGGGCAACTACGTTTACACGCACTCTAATATTCAGAATATGTCAGTATCCTGAATTTGATATGGATCATGTCAACAGCAGATTCTGTTAGCCTGATATTCAAAATTAGGCTTCATTCGGAATGTAGCATTTTCTGATTGAGACATGGTATGTGCTGGTATTATTTGAGTGTTAGGAGCATTTTTGGGACATGTATACAGCACATTCAGAATATGAATCTTTATTTTGATGCAAAGACACAAAATGGCACAAGCAGCTCTGCTGTTCCACTTCACAGTATTTTGATGTGATAATGGACATGTTAGGGCATCGATCCTTCAGACACAGCCAAGTGTTTTGGGTTAATCAAAGTATGCAGGGCTGCATGAAAACGGGAATATTAGTGGAAAATTAATTTTCATTAGTCGTGTAAACAGCTAAGAAGGAATATTGTGTTTTTCATAATAAGGCAAAACCTGGAATATTTTGTGCATCTCAATGTAGTGAGTGATCCATCCCTGTATTTACAGTAATAGTTAAACATTTAGAGAAATATACACTTTATATTAAGAAAGTTTAGAAGCAGGAAGAACCCACAACTAACAACTGGGACACTGCTCACTCCTGCATATTTCAGTCTCCTCTTCACTCTTTCCTCTCTGAGCACTGATGTGTCTGTTACAGAGCTGTTGTGGGACACAGGATTTACACGTACCAGATTCATTCTTGAGAACATCTTCATCCGTGGTGAAATCCATTCCCAGAGCTTTGCCGTTTCTCTCGTACAGATCCTCCAGTGTGGCGCTGCGCAGTATGTTGTCATGTGTATTTCTTGCAAACTCTACGTCAACCTGAAAAAGAGATAAAGCTCCATGACTTTCAGTAGGACTCAACTATAAAACCTTTCAATAAAATGTTTTCAACCTTATTTTCAGAGTTATTAGCTTAGCTGCAGTTTAAAGTTTATAGCAGGTTTGAAAGTTTATTTTTGGACCAGAGTTTAGGAATGTGGCTCTTGAAAATCACTACATTGTGTTTGTTTGTTTACCTCACAGCCTGTGGCCACAGCAGCTGATCTAAAACACATCTCAGCTTTTGCCTTCAGGACAGAAAGCTCAGCACGTGAGGGGGCTCTCAGGTAGTACTCCAGCTCAGTGTAGGCGGGGATGATGTTTGGTTTCTCTCCACCATGCTTTATGATACCTGCACAACACAACATGATTTAATCAGAGTTAACTAAACTCCTCACAACAACACGAGTACAGAGGTTCATCACTTGTTCACCATGAACTCTCCAGTCTGGCTTCATCTGCTGTCTGAGCACAGACAGGTTGTTGTAGCACAGCACCGCTGCATCCAACGCATTGATTCCCTCCCAGGGGTAGGCTGAGGCATGAGACGCCTTACCTCGATATTTTACAGTTACTCTGGAAAACACACGACAAAACACACCTTAGTCTCTCTGCTTCTATACAGCGTGCAGTTAAAGGTTCCCTGAGGAGTTCTGGACCTATAGTAGCCCTCTGGAGCTGTTTTTCTATAAGTGAGTCCTGGTTAATCTTGAGCAAGCATGCTCAACAACGCTATGCTATTCCACCAGTGCAGTGTTGTGCATTAATGTACTAAAAGAGCGCACTAAATGAACATGCTCATGTTTTTGACTAACTGTAAACTGAACATATATATATGTTTGCAACTAAAGATCGTGAACATCACAGCAGTTAACAGCACTCACACACTGTATTTTAAGACACCAAGCATGCCAGTGTTGTGTCAAAGACAGTCTCCCTGTCCATGTGTGTCCTCCTGCCTAAATCTGAATCAAATGTTTTCCATAACCTAACCATGGAGGGGGTGCACTACCACTACCACTTCATATTTAGCCATTTACAGTATACACACACTATCAGCCAACAAGCCATTTGAAAATACAAGAGGGTAAACTCACTTCCTCCCTGGTTACCTACCCACCTACCCAGTGGCATAAGGTAGTTACTATGGGCCCCAGTGCACGCTATTATAACAGGCTATATTTGCGCCCCTGCACCTACCCCATTAACAACAAACTACGCCACTGTGGGCCACCATACTATTGGCATAATAACTAGGCATTAACATAAAGCACAACATACCATATCATATTACCAGGCCTCCAGTAAAGAACACTGTGCATGCAGCTGGAACATATTCATACAGGAAATCTGTACTTTAATAGAACTTACTCTTGCACAGCCACACAGGGCAGGTACGGGGCATCCTCCTTTGACGGGTGAGCCATAAACACCACATCCAGGCTCTCAAATGCTCCCTCCCTTATCATGTCAATTTTACCTCCACCATCCTCCTCGGCTGGTGTTCCCAGCACCGTCACCTGTGGAGATATGGTAAGTCCAGAAAGCTGCCGTAAAGCAACCCTTGTAGCACAGAAAGTTCACACCACTGCACAATGTTCATGTTTGCGTGATGTAGATCTGGGGCCTGATTTAGAACACAACATATGCTTTTCAGCTGCCAGCATTTGGCAGCTGTGGGGTTGTATGAGGCAGGCTTATCCATAGCCAGTGTATCATCAACAGTCAATAGTGGTCAGCATGACCCCTGTTTGGAGAAGCAGGCAGGAGTACTGCCACAGAGGCAAAGCAATGTACTGCTGTGGACGGGGGCAACACAATGTATTTTAGTCACCTAAAAAAAACACTATCAGGTAGTGCACATAGTGTATATTTTTACTGCTTTATCTTTCCGTCTGTGGGGTAACAAACTCTGTAGTTTCAGGGGTACTGAGGAAATGTTGGACCTAATAGCGATTCACGTGAAACTCTGTGGCCAGCTTTGGGGCGCTTCACAGCGGGGGCTATGGAGCTCTGCAGAGCCCCCAGGTTCAGACAGGAGGAGACTGGAAAATGCCCAAAGCAGGGAAGGAGTGAGCCGAAACTTTTGCAGCAGTGCTGATAGTCTCAGTCTATCTGGTCTGTTTTCTTTTCTGTTTTATTTGGAAATAACCTAGTGTCATTGCTGTTTGTGATTGTGCTCTTTAAATGACATACTTATTCCACATTGACTTTTTGTCTTTAGATTTCTGTGTGATTAGAAAAAAAGCAGAGAAACAGAATCACTTGTTGACTGCAGCTTGTTCAGAAATTATATTTTTGTTATTACAGAAAGAGTATGTACAAAAACGGCTGTTTATCTGATGGAAACAGCCTCAAATTAAAGCCCAATGTTCTGCACTGTAATTACACATGATACTTTGAGTTTTGTCTCAGTTCCCAGTGTTACTGCATTTTGTTTTGGACCTGCTGCTTCTTAAGAAGAGACTAATATCTTTAGGTGGATATTGTTAAGTTGAGCTGTTCAAACAAACCAAACCACGAGACTTGATTCATAAAGAAAACTGTACCAAACTTGATGTGAACTGTAGTCCTACCTGCACCTGGACAGGGAGCTGATTGTGCGTGTTTTCCAGCGCAGCTTTGAGCCCCAGAGCCGCAGCAGCTCCAACCTCAGCTATCAGGTTGTGTCCACACGCGTGTCCAATACCAGGCAGGGCGTCGTACTCACACAGGAAACCCACGTTGACCACGTCGCCCCGCTCGCTGCCTCCACTTCTCCAAGTGGCTCGAAATGCAGTGTGCAGTTTGAAGTGAGCGTCCACCTTCCAGCCTTGTTCCTGACTGAAAAACGCTACCAGTGTGTCGTGAGACTTGGTTTCCTTATAAGCCAGCTCCGGACAGCTCCATATGTCCTTACTGAGCCTGTGGAGCTTTGCTTCGGCTTCGTCTATACAGCAGCCAAGTGTGTGTTTCAGCTCCAGCAGCAGCTCTGCTCCCTCACTCATCTCGCTCACTTTAGAGGAACTTATATTGTTCGTTAATCACTGACTGTGGTGACCACAGTGTGTGTTTCCTTTCAGAGTCAACTTCCCGCTGTCTTACTTATCAAGTTACAGTAAACAGCGCCTCCAGCACTGGGGCTAAATTTGTAACAGTCTAATATTAAAACAGCCTTCACACACACACAACATAACATACTGTTAAAACATGAATTATTTCTGAGAAATTACATTTGAAGAGAAAACTAATTTTGAATAAATAAATGAATGAATGAATGAATTAACTTTTATTAATATAGCACTTTTGCAGAATGCAGTGCAAAGTGATTTACATTTCAGTGGCAGATACAAAGACAGCAAAGAGATAAAAACATGCAATAATACAACACTCACTCAAGAAGAAATTAGAAAAAAAGATTCACTAAGAAAAGAAAAAAATAATCAAATCTGAGAAAATAACCCTGATGATGTCATCAAGGCCTCAAAGGTTAATTTACAAGGTTCCTTTTTTGTCATTCTACATGGCAGGGTTGCACACGGAAATGGGAGTTGTAGTCTTTATATGCTGCACAAGAAAAACAAAACAAAACATAAACTTTGTTTTATGACACAGAGGATGAGTTGAGGAGTCTTACAGCCTGAGGAAGATGCTGCTCTGTAGTCTGGTGGTACATCAGCACATACCTTTATCACCTACTTGCCTAATGGAAACAGAATGAACAGGCTGTTGCTTGTTAGCGCCAAGCCTCCTTAGTACCAGTTATATTCACTGCAGATAGTGAGAATGTCCATTTGGACACAATCATTTATTTAAGGAATGATTTTTAGACAGTAGTGAAGATATTGTATTGAGCTTAAAGGAATACTTGACCACAAAAAGACCATTTGTATATTAATTACTCACCACGTTACCTTGAATTCATAAAGATAGTGTTTTTCTCACATGCCTCCACATTGAAATGGAGAATCTAAAAAAGGCAAAGTTTTGCAAGCACTGAGCATAAGACTGGATACATGAGACTTGGATTATACTGTACATGTTGTGTGGGAGTTTGTAAATTGATGTTTTGATATAGTTTTGCTGTTGTTAAATGTGGCCCCCAATGACTTCAGTTTATCACCATTTTTGGAAACATTTTTCTTCACATCATCATGAAGTGGTGAGTGTTTGATGTACAAATGGTCATTTGGTGGGTGAAGTACTGTTACCTTTGAAGTTTTCTTGTAAACAATGTTTACATTCAGTGTTCCTAACAAAAAGGCATTGAGCCAAACCTGTGCAGGAACTTTAGAAGGTGAAAGATTTTTGTGTTTTGTGTGTTATTTTACTTGTAAAGTGTCTTTGAGTACTCTGAAAAGCGCTCTAAAAATAAAATGTATTATTATTATTATTATTTTGACTAGGTTATGGGGGTTGTGCTTGTCTTACATTCCAGCCTGAACAGCTTACTAACCTATTAATGTACATGCATTTAAAACAGTCTTTCTGAAGGCTCTGAAAGCCATAGCTTTATGTACATAATGTAAACAATTAAATAAATGCATGTGAGGAACACTAAAAACTGCTACTTTATCTGGCCCTTTTGTCTTTGTGAGCAGACTGCTCCTGTCCTCGTCAAGTAACATAAGCACAATAATATGTTTGCATTAACTTTTATTTTGCTCAACAACAAATGTTTTGGACACCTTCATTTTTCATCCACAGACCTGGTCAGGTTTGTTTTGACCACGTGTCCGTCTCTTTGTCCCCTCAGACCAGCCAGGTAGATGTGAGGTTTGGGCACGTTGCTCTCACCGTCTCTCTTGCTTTGACAGGCAGCGTTCTTGGGCAGCCAGGTCTGAGTGACGTTTTCCCGTCTCATGTGGCTGAGGTCAGTCTGAACTGAGTGTGTCACTTTGGTCCGCAGATCAGCCTGGAATCATCACATTTAAAAACATTTTTCTTCTCTTTTACACTTACTATAGTGCCTATAAATACAGTTCCTGATGTGTTGTTTGGTGTCTGATAATTTGAAAGGTTTTTCTTCCCAAAACAACACAGTGATGATTCATTCACATCACGCAGACCTGCATCTAATGAATTCTGGCTCACCAGTTTGACAGCTTTTCTCCGCAGCTCCCACTCATTCCACTCGTATGACTTGACGATGTTTGTCTCCACTGGGTGAAGGTCTGTCTGTGTGCCACCCTCACACTTGGTGATGGGTTTTACCAATAAACTCTCTCCTGGCTGCATCTGCAAGACCACAAAGCAACAAGCGAGTTTGGATCAAGCTCCCAGTGAAGTCAGAGTGTGGAAAAAAAGTGGAGTTCCTGGCCAGGTAGTGTCTGCAGTGCTGTCACCATAATAAACTATATAAATGCATAAGTAAAAATAATGAATCTTACATGTGATTGCTTTAATAGAATGTATTCTAAGTGAGTGCTCACAGCTATCTACACATATATTAACTGAAGGATGTACTTTGAGAATACTCAGCATGGAAGAAGCTGCTAACCTCTGGGTAAGGACTGACGCAGGAAACCTGTTGGTGGAGTTTGAGGAGCTGGATGAGTTCAGGGGAATGCTTGGCCTTCTCCGCCACCTCTGCGATGAAGTTGTCTGGACTGGAGGCAAATTTTAATGCAGCTTCTTTGGAACTAAAAACATAGAGCTTCTCCTCATGTTTGAGGACACCAATGTGTGGATTACCTGCAACAAAAATGCCAAATATTCAAAACTGCATAGACTTTAGACACCGGATTAAGAATGCTCATCATGGAGTGTCCTTTAAATCAGAATGTACATATTGTGAAAAAGATTGGAGGAAATAAATGACATTATCGTGACATGTTACATAGACATGGGAAAGAATTGATTAATGTGTCTCTGACACATTTGTTAATTTGTTAGGCTTCAGTATGCTCCAAATGAAGTGCTTGCTGGATCATCTAACAGCGTCTGACATGCTCATTCTGACAGCAGAATTGTGCAGGGCTGTCTTTGACAATTATTGCAACATACCAAAACAGACAACCCCACAATCAGGCCCAGTTTATGCAAGCGTGTGGCCAGATGTGTGGGGATGTGAAACTCTACTGCTTTACCGTACACCGTTATCCAAATTTGTAGGATTTACTGTGTTGAGACTGAAAGGACACGTCACGTTTGCAAAGATATAGAATTCTTGAGGAACAGCCAGGGTGGTGGCTCCAGTTTTTAAAAAGGGGCCTAAATGGTGTACTCAAATGACCTGGGTATCACACTACTCAGCCCTCCTGTGAAAGCCTATGCCAGGGCACTGGAAAGAAGGGGTTAATATGAGAGTCTGTTCATCCAGTGTACACGCGGTTTGTTTACCTTGGGGTGTTTTATGAGGTTACTTCGGTAGTATGATTTTTTTATTCTGTTTGTGTTGACAGACTCTCAAGGTGCAGCCAATAGGACACAGACCCCTTTCCACTGAAATGTATATCCTGTATCCAGATTACAGAACATGGTTTAACTGTATTACATTTACACCTGGTATTAATATCGCCCCATTTCCACCCAGCAGTATGGTATGGTATAGTTCAGTTCAGAACGCTTTTTTTCTGTTTCCAATGTGAAAAGTGGATAGTACCAATGTAATTGTTCCTTACTGTCACCATATTTGGTCACCTCTCTGTTGGAATACCTAGCACACAGATCTGGTACTAAAAAGGTAGTAATGGCCAAATGAAGCCTCATGAAGCATTTTCTTTATTTTCTGAGCCCACTAGATGGCACTGATCGCCATCTAGTGGGCTCAGAAAATAAAGAAGATGCTTCATGAGGCTTCATTTGGCCATCACTACTACAAGGTGGAGCTGGAAACACTGCAGTCCATTGATTGGTCAATAGCGGAGGTCACTCTGCTCAGGGCCAAGTTCTGGCTGGTTTTGAGGCAGAAACCATTGTTCATACTGTTAAGTTTTTTACATACATTCGTAAACTATACAATACTATACTATACTATACTACATACTATTCATATGGCAGCGATGCAAATTTCCAACAGCTGTAACCATGGGTGTATTTTTTTAGGATTATAATACATCTATGGTTTTAACAGGTCCGTTATTGTTGAGACATTGTGATGTGTTCTGTGACGTCTGTGACATCCCTTCTGTGGTTGATATCTTTTGTTGCGGTACAAAACTTTTTTGGAACGTTCCAAAAAAAAAAAGAAGAACAAATCTGTGTGTAACCTGTTTGCAGACCAAAATGTACGTATATTTTGATATTTATCAATATGTTAGTAGCTCTGATCTCTGTACTAACAAAATCTACACCTGCTTCTGACTGCTTGTAGTGCTTGTGTATAAATTTAAAAAACACGTAAATATTGCTTGTCATTATTAGAAATTTCAATTTTAATTTGTATTGTGCTCTGGTATGTTCACAATACCATGTCATGTTTAACTCACGTGTTTCCAAGGCATCTCTTGGAAACACGTGAGTTTAACATGACAAAAGTTTAGAAATATAATACATTTAGCTAAATTGATTGGAAATTAGGAGATTTAAGCTTCAGATTAGGTTTCTTAAAAAATGTGAATGAGTTATTTAAATCGACTTAATACATGTGTTTTCTACATTTCAAACCATTTCGTTTAACTTCTTGGATGGTTCTTATAACAGAGGACACAGAGTTAACAGCACCAGTTACCTCCTTCCAGGCCTTGGATTTACCTGAGCCCACTAGATGGCGCTCTTGGTTTAAAGAGAGAGGCTCTAAGAATATCTTAATATCTTAGCTCTCAATTCAATGTGCAAAACAAACAAAAAGCGCCATCTAGTGGGCTCATAAAATAAAGAAAATGCTTCATGAGGCTTCATTTGGCCATTACTACAGTGCAGGTTTTTAGTACCAAGGTTTTTAGGTGTAAATCTACTCACAGATTTACTAACATTTCATGACTGAGACCCCTTGTGTGTAAAGGGAGATAAGATAAGGAAGGATTAGAACTTCTGTTGTGTCACACTGAAATGAGCCAGTTGTCATGGTTCAGGTAACTGATTCCTGTGCCTCCTAACCTGGACTCCCTTTTCCCCAGATGGACATGTCTGTGAAGTGTGGACATGAGGAGACACCAGGGAAGACCCAGAAGATGCTGGAAGTATTATATAACTTATCTGGCCTGGGAACTCCCAAAATGAACCGGAGGACATGGCAGATATAGACATTTTGGCTCCTTTAGGCCCTGTACATACCCCACGATTTTGCACTTTGAAATCCATTGTTTTCAATGTAGCCAGTGCCCAACCTCATGTTTTCCACACGGTTTACGACACCAGCCCTTGTTTTGCCTGCCACCTGCACAACCTGGTCCCAGATAAGCAGCAAAAAAAAATGGATGGATGGATGGAAAGTGGGGAGGTAGTGGAATGCAGCCAAGAGGGGGCTGTGACTTTTGTGCCACATCTGAGTATTTCAGAACAGATACTCCATATAGCCATGTTTATTTGAAGCATGCTGAGGCCTTATGCCCCAATTTGACAGAGAAGGAACACCAATATACTAATAACACATTGGTGTGTTATGAGAACAGTACCTGGAAGTAGAAGCCCATCCCTGTTCACAAGGGTGTAGCCACAGACTCCATCATACTGTAGCGGCAGCTCGTTAAAACTGGCTGTTGTTTCAGGCAGGAGCCATTCCTGCCTCTTCATCTCTGCTGGATCAATACGCTCATCTATAAGGCATAGTAAGAAGAACAAACACATTTAAGCTGAGTCCAGTTTTGTAAGATTTGTGGAACATGGACTTTAACTGTTGTTGACATCAGATATACCTGACGACTCAGTCATCCTCTGTTGATCTGTCTTCACTTCAGATGTCTCCAGCAGGCCGTCCAAATAACCCTCAGAAAAAAGCTTGGCCTGAGAGGCAATGAAAGGCTGCAGATTGTGCATGATGTTACTGAGGATGTTGAGCAGCTCAGCCTCATCCTGAAGTCCACACCACACCTTTGACAGGGACTTGAACAGTGGCTGAAAGACAATATGAAAAATGACAAAAATCAAGCTGAAGGGTTAACATAAAGTTATTCCTTTAAGAGATAATATAACAAGACATAATAACAGAAGCAACATAACAGCAGTAACACTTACAAAAACTTGTGCAGTGTGCACAGCTGTCTTTGACTGCACAGTTTGTTTCAGCAGCTTCATCTGTGATGAGACCTCATCCTGCAGGATTTCAACATGCTTGGCACATAAACATGCATCGGCCTGTTGGTGAAGAGAAAACACATTTTTTTTTACCATACATGTCACTCATAGACATAACAGATGAATTCACCTGTCCTCTTTTACGTAATAAGATAATAAATGGCCTCACATTATAATAGTGACAGATGTAAGCTACATGAGAATACCGTATTGACACAAAGTATAATTTAGTGTTACCTCACCAGTAACATTTTGAGGAACACTTCATGCTGCCTGACGTTGTACAGAGCCTTTTTGAGCTGGACAATGGGCACGTCATGGTCTCCAGACTGACTGTCAGGCTTCATTAGCTTCTCCAGCACTGCTGTGTATTTCCACGCCAAACTCTGTGACACGCTTAGCTCTTTTTCTATGCTCTTACTGGTGACTGGAAGAGTTTCACTAAGGAATGCAGGTACTGTGGAGAGAATGTAAAAGGAAGTAGCATAATAACCAAATGCATTGCAGTGTATGATCATATTAAAGATAACCTAGTTCGTAGCTAAAGACATAAAAAGTGAAAAGTTAACGCATCTGTGCCCACTCTCTCATAAACTGTCACTTGATTTGTGATTCCAAAGATCAGAGGTGTAACTGTCTGTACCTCATGTTTGAACCTCGATTCCCAGAAATTAGTGATGGCCTCATGAAGCCTAATGAAGCATTTTCCACTAGATGGTGCTCTTGGTTTAAAGAGAGAGGCTCAAAGAATAGCAATTCAGTGTGCCTCAAGCTTTTGTTGAACAAAAAGCGCCATCTAGTGGGCTCAGAAAATAAAGAAAATGCTTCATGAGGCTTCATGAAGCTTCATCTGGCCATCGCTACCAGAAAACCTCTAATAAATGTCAGTGAACTTCACACTGAAAATGTTCTCAATCAGACAGCCCCACTTTACTCAGGAGGTGGTATTTTTACACAAGAACGAAACAAGCTGCAATGTAACCACTTGAGACATGTTTGCACCATCAGTGTACGTCCACTTCAAGTGCTTTTGCCACTGACAGACTCAGATTATTATTTCAAGTTTCTGCCAACATTATGGAAAGGATCTCTACAGAGCCAGACCTTTTTGTTTAACCAGAAACAGCCTGGAAATCATTATTGCCAAATGCACCAGACTCCATTTAAATAAACAGCAATTTTAGTGTGTTTGGAGCCAGCATATTTTTACATCTAATTGTGTGATTTAAGGGATTATTCTGACCAAACCAGAGTTGGTGATTGTTAAAACAGTGGAAAGATGAACCAAGATAGTTGTTGTGAGTTTTATTTTGCTTCCGTTGACTTTGAATAAAGTGTGTTTTATGATGATAAAATTACTGTTTATTTAAATGGAGTCTGGTGTGTTTGGCGATAGTGATTTCAGGGCTAGTTCTGCTTAAACAGATCTTACTCTTTAACGAAAAGGCCTGTCTCTGTAGATATTATTTCCATAATGTTGTCAGACACTTGAAATAATAATCTGAGTCTGTCAGTGGCAAAAACAGGCACTTTTAGTGGATGTACTGTACATTGAAGGTGTGTAA
Source organism: Cephalopholis sonnerati (assembly GCA_019142605.1). Lineage (NCBI taxonomy): Eukaryota > Metazoa > Chordata > Actinopteri > Perciformes > Serranidae > Cephalopholis > Cephalopholis sonnerati. Next base: position 8,766,041 of record JAGQAX010000009.1, on the reverse strand, counting down.
TTACCCATTAGTGTTACATTGCAGCCTGTTTCACTGCTGTCAGCTGCAGTCCTCTAGCTCAATACTGGACCAGTTTCAAAACTTGTTGTTTCCATTAGTCACTCAGATGCAGAAACCTGGGGAAAATAGGGTCCGGGTTGAAAAATACAAAATAAAAATTAATATAAAGTCAACTATAAAAAAGTGATATTCTGTGTTGTGTGTCAAATCTATTAATGTGTAATCTTTAAAAAAGGCACATTATTGTCTGTAATGTAACATGCTTTTTTAAATCAGTAGCCTGGTATACTGTACTTAGGTCTTGGACATCAGTCTCCTCGCCTCCCTTCTTGCTGGCTTTGTTGAAGAGTTGGATCCCTGTGACGGTCATGGTGAGCTCTCTAAGCTGCTGCTCCTTGTCCCTCTTTAAGAGCACCATGAAGGTTCCCAGTTCAGTTTGAGGGAAGATGCTCTGCAGAGCGGCTGGGATAAGAGAAGAAGATGAGAAATCTAGACTCAGGATACGATCCACACAGGATCATTAACCCACAAGTTTTTTGTGTGAGCAGCTGCATCCAAATAAGTCTAAAGTTGGGTTAATGCTTGTTAGAAAAGCTAGCATGTAAAGCTGAAAGTGAGAACGACTCACATTTTAATATAAAGCACCTTATTTCTTTTCAGAGGCAGCTCAAAGTGTTTAGTTTAGTGGTTGATTGATTCACTTGAGGCTAGTACAGTTCACAGACATGGCTTGTGCTGCCTGAGGCACTGAAACATCATTTGTTAATTGTTGAAATGGGTAGCATTGCCCTTTACCTGCAGTCTCTTGCACACTGGTGACATCTGTAGGTGAGCCCATGCCAGAGCGCAGCTGGATATAGGTGATAATTTTACGGTACAGAGCATCTAATTCCTCCCGTGTTTTCACTCTGCTGTCGGTAATCTCTCTGTTTACTGCACTCAGCCTGGACTCCGCCACCTGGTGGATTTCCTCAAGAAACTCACCTGCACAAACACAAATAACCGTTTAGTAGTGATGGCCAAATGAAGCCTCATGAAGCATTTTCTTTATTTTCTGAGCCCACTAGATGGCGCTTTTTGTTCAACAAAAGGCTGAAAGCACACTGAATTGCTATTCTTTGAGTCTCTCTCTTTAAACCAAGAGCGCCATCTCGTGGGCTCAGAAAATAAAGAAAATGCTTCATGAGGCTTCATTTGGCCATCACTACTGTTTAGTCATGATATTCATTTCATGGTTGGGGTGGGAATTTTAATGTTTCCTCCCAAAATGTTGATGTGTTTAGATACACAGTGCTATAAAAGTTAATATTAAACATGTTGCAATCATTCTAAAGCAAACAGCCAGTCAGGGTAAAAAGGACACGTAATATACTCGCCTTTAGTGCTTTAATGCTTTCTCTTTAGCTCTGAATACGCTTTATTGGAAAGTGCAGCATTATGATCAAAGTCAAGGTATTTGGTTAAAATCATTGTGATATTAGATTTTTCAACATTGCTCACCCTACCTTTAAAGGCACATGGACAAGATGAGGAATAATAATCCTCTCTAAGAGGATTAAAGGTGTTGATGGACAGAAAAATAATCAACAATTTTGATAATCAATCAGATGTTTAGGTTATTTATCAAGGAAAACATTAAATATTGTTTGATCATTTCTACAAATTGAGGATGTGCGCTAAAATGGAATATTGGATTTCAGAAGGTTGACTGGACAAAACAAGGAATTTAGAGATGTCATATTGGACTCTGGGAATTCGTGATGGGCATATCTCACTATTTTGTGACATTTTATACATAGTTGATTAATCAAACAAATAACAGACACTTCAGTTGGTAATGATCATTACTAATGAAAATTACTGTTTGCTGCAGCCCTCAGAGTGGCTAACCCATGCACCAAGAACTACATTCATAATGACAAAACATTATTCACTTTGGAGTCCATGCTAAAGAGAATTCTGTATATTCCTCATTTTAGAAACAAGGGGATATAACATGTCATTTCATACAGCAACACTTACGTCTGGAGGTGTAATTCATATCAAAATACACTTGCATTTTGATTGTGTCAAGGGATGGGCTGCACTTTTCCGTTAGTTTATCCAGACACAGCTGAAAGAAACATTGCAGACAGACATCAGAAGAAGTGTGTTTGAGGGTCAGTAAATAAAGGGTCAGCAAATGAAGCCTCATGAGGCATTTTCTTTATTTTCTGAGCCCACTAGATGGCACTCTTGGTTTAAAAAGAGAGGCTCAAAGAAAAGCAATTCAGTGTGCTTTCAACCTTTTGTTGAACAAAAAGCACCATCTAGTGGGCTCAGAAAATAAAGAAAATGCTTCATGAGGCTTCACGAGGCTTCATTTGGCCATCACTAGTAATCACACTGTGTTGCTTTGAGCAGGGTCAGCACTACTACTATGAACACCAGAATTTTACACCTGGCAGTGTGAAGAAGATTTAAAACGTTGTATTTGGAAAAAAAATGTACAGTCAATATTACTAGGTGACAGTATGAATATGAACAACTTCAATAATTTTCTAAAATGTATTTTGTTTGTGTTGTCTAAAGGTAGTAACATGTGTAATATATTATATGCATATTATATTATACATGTTATAGATATATTACACACACACACACACACACATATGAACATGTCCTTAAAAATATATTATATATATACTGTGCAACAAACATTCCTGTGCAATTTCCTACTGTGCAATTTTTACCACTTACTGTGCAACAAAATCTGAATATATTTCATGTCACAATTAAAATACTACATATCATGTGTGTATTGTCCTGTGCCACTTTCAGTCATGGACACACTGTGTAAGCTGTGTGGTGCCCATTCTGGTAGGAGCTTGACCACATGACTACATTAGGCCTATCTCTAAATCCTTGCTACAACCCTGGCATTCAAGGGAAATATACAATTAGATTTTCCTTGCTGGCATTCAGGGAACAAACATCCACAAACATTAGCTGTAGCCTGTTTTTAAAAATCTAACGCAGTAACTCACCTCTTCAAGGTTCCGGATGTCTTGTTTGGTCAGTGTTCGATCAACATGAAAACCATTCCTTGGGTCCAGCACAACAGCTTTCGCCTGAGAAGATTTTAAAACACAAAACACACATAGAGCAGTAGCGTTAGATAGTTTCCAAAATGGAGATGGAGTCTGTGAGTGCCAGGCTGGGTTTAAGAAGGACAGGAGAATATTTTACTCCCAAGAAGTTAAGTAAACGACTGTTGACTGTCACTCAAATTAAGTCTATAACAAGTTTAAGAATGACATTACAGCCTCACAGCATGTGTACGACCTGAACTACGAAGTTTTGACATCCAGCTAGCGTTAGCTCCTGTTAACATTAAGCTCAACGTCACTGACCATGAAAGCCACCAAGGTGTCAGACACAGCATGTCCTCTCTCTGCGCACTCCTGCACTATCCGCCGAATAATGCTTTTAATCACGCTCTCTGCGTGAACTCGAGACATTTCTAACCACAGAGGCTAATTTAACTCAAACACAGTTAACTGGTACTGATACAGCTCACAGCTTTACCAACAGCCTGTTGATAACTGGTTGCCATGGTAACACTCACTGTGTGTGCAGCTCCGAGGGAAGTATTACGTGACAGTGTCCACTAGAGGGCACTACGTGTCTGTCGTTGATGCAGAAGGAAGGTGAATGACAGCAGTATATTTTTTTATCAAAGACAAAATGATAGGAATTCACATGAAAAATATGAATATATATACAGTAGCATCCAATAGTCTGGGCACCCCTGGTCAAAAGTTTGTTTATTGTGTATAGCTAAGTGAGTAGAAGATGACCTAATTTCCAAAAGTTGAAATGTTAAAGATGACACATTTCTTAAATATTTTAAGAAATATTACTTTTTTCATTTCAATCTTTTACAGTTTTAAAAAAACAAAAAATAGGAAAAGGGCCTGAAGCCAAAGTTTGGGCACCCTGCATAGTCAATAGTTAGTAGTGCCCTCTTTGGCAAGTATCACAGCTTCTGAACACTTTTTGTAACCAGCTGTGATGTTCACTCATTCTTCCTGCAAAAGGCGTCTAGCTCTGTTAGATTCTTGGGCTGTCTTACATGCGCTGCTCTTCTGAGGTCTATCCACAGATTTTTAATGATGTTTGGGTCGGGGGACTGTGAGGGCCATGGCAAAACCCTCAGCTTGTGCCTCTTGAGGTAGTCCATTGTGGATTTCAAGGTGTGTTTAGCATCATTGTCCTGTTGTAGAAGCCATCCTCTCTTCATCTTCAGCTTTTTTTCAGAATTTGCTGGATTTTAATTAAATCCATTCTTTCCTCTACCTGTGAAATGTTCCCAGTGCCACTGGCTGCAGAAGCCCAAAGCATGATCAGTCACTCCCGTGTTTAACAGTTGGACAGGTGGTCTTTTGAAGAAATTCTGCACCCTTTTTTCTTCAAACATACCTCTCCTCATTGTGTCCAAAAAGTTCTATTTTAACTTCATCAGTCCACAGGACTTGTTTCCAAAAAGCATCAGGCTTGTTTAGATGTTCATTTGCAAACTTCTGATGCTGAATCAAATCATCAAATTTGTGATGTGTCCAAGTCAGGTGATCACACCTCTGCTATATATTATTTACACATTAAAACTTTAAGCCACACAGAAGCATTTTTAAGCCAGATTACATTTAGAGGAGGTATTTTAAGTGAACAGTTTTAGCTAGAAATTAGTAGAAAGAGAACATTTAAAACATGGAAATAAGAAAAAAAAAAATTGGGAAAAAAATATAAGAAGTTAAAAACAAACAAGGAAATGACCTGGGAAAAGAGCTTAAAAATACATATTGAATTTAAAAACATAATTTTAAATATGTCGTAACGATAAATCTAAATATAGTTTTTCCCTAGCATTTTTATTTTCCCTTGCTTTTTTAAAAAGAATTTTCTAAATAATTTTTTGCATTTGTGGAACATTTCTTACCAAGAATGTTGCTCACAGCCCTGTCCCCCCTCATGATTTTGAAAGAAAATTGCACCATTTTGCTCAGGGTTCAAAGGTCTGAATACTTGCCAAAGGTGTGTGAAAGCAGCACACAAAAGTGATGTTACTCCAGGTTTCAAAGGGTTAAATGTGGACAATGATGTTCAATGTCTGACAGTAGATGCCTGTGATGGACCTAGTAGAGATTCCATTCTAACTGGAGTATTTCCCATTTATTTCCTGCTTAGTCAGGCTTAGGAATGCATTTACTACAGCTGCTACTGCTGAACTCACTCAGAAGAACTGTCTGTTAAACAAAGAGAGACAACACAAGAGAGGGATGATTAAAACATTTATTATAAAAACAGACATGACATAAATAGCATGGTTTGGGTGAAAAATTGCTAGACTCAGTCCAGACTGTTACAGTACATGTAGAGGAGGAGGATACCCAGACAGAAGAGCCTGTTCAAACTACAGCCAGTAAACCAGGCAGACTGAGTCTTATGTAAGGGCAGAAATATAGTCCCCAGTCACATTTCACGGTGATTTCCACTAAGAGCTTAACTTAAGGTCACATGACAAACCCCAAGCCTGTACAAGAGGCAGTTCACAAAAATCCAAAGAAAAACATGCAGACAAAGAAGTACATGCAAAATCAAGGTGCAACAAAATAACTGCATGCAAAAGATAAAACATTCAAATAAAGTAAATTAAGTATAAATATACAAGGTTGGCAAAGGGGTTTCAGAATCCATGGTATTGACATAGACGCAGCAGTTTTGGCACCATTGGAACACCTCTCACACACATCAACACTACTGTGCAAGTGTTCAAAATCCACACAACTTAGAGCAGAAGATATGTCAGAAAAAACAGACACAGCACTCAAATATAAAATATTAAGAGAATTTAAACTTTTACAACAAACACTGCACCTGCAGCAGGAGCATTTAACATCATCTGCTTATTCAACAGACTGAAACCAAGTGACGGGCATTTCACAACCAATACTGTACGTTACATCTTTCTCCATGGACTTGCACTTATGGTTACAGCTACATAAAAACCTTCACTAACCAAAAGTTGACTCAAGTGGAGGATCAAGTGGGAAAATATGACACATGACTCTGCTAACGGTTCATGAGAATGTAAACTGAACATCCTTCAAATCCAGATCTTCTCCTCTATAGTTCACACTACTGCAGCGACAGGAAACATTCATGTACAGTTATCTTCTGCTTCGATTTGGGATAGTTGATGATTATCAGGGCCACTGCTAGGGAAAAAAATATAAAAATTTTGAGAATAAAATTGAAATTTTGTTAAAGAAAAAAGTTGTAATGAAGCAGTTATGTTATAAAGAAAGTCAACAACTTTTTAAGTTAAGTAATTTTTAAGGAAAAAAATGGAATGTTATGAAAAATATGAGGACGTAAATATGAGGAAAAAAGTCGTACATTACAAGTAAAAACTTAAAATATTGAGAAAAAAGATATGCTATGGCAAAAATGAACATTTCACGAAAAAAGTTTTGAAGATTATGTTATATTATGAGGACTATTTTTTTTCCCCTGGAAGTGGCCCTAATAATCCACTGTTATGATAATTTAATCCAGCTAAAATAAAAAAGTCATAATTAAGACTGCACAGCCGCACTGATCCAAATTTAAATTAAAGCAACTTTCACCATGTCTAAAACAGAAAAATAATGTTATACCCAAATTTACATTAAAATGTTATATAATTGAATTTTACTTTAAATTGTTGTATAATCCAATTTTACTTTAAATTGTTGTATAAATACACACCATCATTTGATATTAGATTAATATATATGAGTCAGCACACTGAGTTCACATCATGTCCCTCAATTGCTTATTACAGAAACAAAGTTGGCAGACATTAATCAAAGGCCAGCTTCAATTCTTGTCCCTTCACCACAGACATTAACAGACTTGCACTTAAATTCTTGAGACACGGAAATACATTCCCAAAACAGGAGACTTAAGACAGAGTAAACAGTTCTTGAGGGACACTAACGTCAAATGACAGGAATTTTATGACGACACCAATTTCATCCATGCCATGTTGGTGGAGCTCATTAGATGATGCATAAAGCGATCAGCAGGTCAACAGGAACCCAGTGGTGTCAGCGAGAGCTCACAGGTCAGGATCCACACTGACGACGAAGGTGAGACCGACTCCACACACAACTCATTCGTACATAAAAGACAAACATTTAAAAGAGCTTATTATGGCTCAGACTAATCCATGGCACTGTGTTAGAGCTGTACGTATATTGCACTTGGTGAAATCAGATTTTTAGTATATTACACAGGAGTCCAGCCAGTGTGCGCTCCTCACAGTGGTCCTTCTCAAAAGCACTTCCTGAAGACGATCGTCGGCCCGTGCTCCTCGTATTCTTCCTGACTGATCCAAGCAGAGCTGAAGGTGGGCAGGTTGGCCAGCACTGCTCCTCCGCTCCACACTGAAAACACTCTGTCCTTAGGGCTGGTGACTCGGACGCTCTCCGCCATGTCGGTGGGAACCAGTCCTTTGATTTCAGCCTCGAGCCGCTCCGGCAGGCCGGCCAGCAGAGTGTTCCCACCTACAGCAAGAAATTTTTAAAACAATCATTGAGTAAAGATCAAACTAACTGTGCCAAATCAAATCAAGATCAAAGCACAAAGCTAGTACGCTATGTTTTTAATTTAGCTGGAGTGCATCTTTGAGCCCTCGCATTGTTGTGTAACACCATAACAGAAACCAACTGTTACCTGACAGTACGATATTTCCCAGGAAGCAGCGCCGCAGGTCAATGTCTGAGCTGAGGATTGACTTGAAGATGCTCTCGTGCATCCCGTAATGGTCCCGTCCAATCAGCTCGGGTTTAAAGAGGATCTCAGGGGCCCTGGATGAACGAGGGAGGTAGTAGAGCTATTTGAGTAGGCAGTTATAAGAAAACGCTTTCCTGTCTGAGGAGTCTTCACTGAAAACAGAGGCTGATCCATCTCTACAGTCAGACATGTGTGCAGCACCTGCAGGGAAAGACTCTCTGCTACTCTGGATCTGAAGTTGGAATGTGACAATATTCAACAAGACTGAAGCCAGGTAGACACATCACAGATTCTGCCCCAAACTGGTGGCCACTGATTCATTTTAGAATTATTTTCAGCCAGATCAATTGTGGTTTGACATTCAGTTTGAGAGTGACCTGACATCTGATTTATTGCCTGAATGATTAACATTCTGGCCAACAGACCACTGGTGGATTACTGGCTAGAAATTCCAGGTCAGAAATTTTTTATCGGCTGTCTTCCAGTTTGAGAAATTCCACAGTCCAATTTTCCATATGACTGTTTTCAAAGGCCGATCTAAACGTGCAGTGCGAGTTAACACAACATACAAGATTAATAACTAGAATTATTGCTTTGTGGTTGTACGCCTACATGTATCAGTTAAATTGAGATTACAGTTTACATCCATGTCTGTCTAGGCTCATATGTAGCCATGACAGTTGACAATGTTTCATAAGGATGGTGCCTTTAAGAGGGTACAAATTCTAAAACATGGATGCTTCATACACATCGTCAACCTGGCCGCACAGAGGGTCTATACAATCAGCACAGCTTTAAGAGTAATGTCATCAAGTCAGCATCTGACCAAATGTCTCCCCTTCTGCTCCTGAGATATGACGTTGTGTTACGGCCAGAAAAGTGTTTTTGCAGAACATTATGATGTCACTGTGATGTTGACCTTCGACCTACAAAATTCAGTCACTTCATCATTATATCATATTAGACAATTTTGTCATCATCTGCATATACATTCTTGAGTTATGGCCAAAAATCATCTTTTGTTAGGTCACAGTGAGCTTTGACCACCAAAATCTAATGGGTTGACCGTTTTGAGTCCAAGTGCAAGTTTGTGCCAAATCTGAAGAAATTCTCTTGGTGTTCTTCAAACATCGCATTCACAAGAATGGGACAAATGGACAGACAATCCGCAAATATAATGCCTCCAGCAATGGATATCACAGACGCAGAGGGTTAAAAACATACACAGCCATGCTAACTGCTCTGTAAGGCTGGTCTTAGCATTTAGCTCAAAGCACCACTGTGCCTAACATCAGCAATGAATGACAAAGTCAACATGCTGATGTTTAGCAGGTACATTGTTTATCATATTCACCATCTAAGACAATCGCCATACGGTGCCTGAGAGGTCTGTTGAAACTACAGACGGCTGCCGCAGCCGTACCAGTACCGCTGCTGCAGTAGGCTGCCTCAGCCGCCGGCTAAAAGAGCTTGACTGCCAAACACTGTCTGACGGGGACAGCTTACCTACATGCCATGACAGCACTGTCATGACGCACCATCAGATACTGGAATGTAGCCCTGGACATCCTAAAGCTTTGGAGGAACTGTTCCTCCATGAAACCCTCCACATTATGTCTCCACCATTCCACTACACCTGACCCACACCTCTCTCTCTACAGAACTACCAGTTATAGCTGCTGATAAAGCTAGTGGATCGAAAGCCCATTTGTACGACAGCCTGTTATCCTGAAAACAAATGCTCATTGCTCCGAAGGGCATTTTTCTGATAATATTCTAGATACTCTCCCCTAAACAGAAGCACATGGCTAATTATTATGCAGAATGATGTCATCAGAACTTCCAACCATGGCAATCATTTGGTAGATGATGACTTGTACTGCTACGTCGTTCATGTGTTTCAGGGCAGTGATCCATTCACACTGATGTAACACTGATGTCACACTGATGTTATTGTACTGTTTGTTCCTGGAGGACTCAGGCTTATTATATATCTTTTTGTTAGTACGTTTTACATTTAGCTCGTCATTTCCCATCCTAAAAGCTGATGAGAATTAATATTAAAACATGCAAAACATATAAGTTTCAACTTTCTAGTGGCACTATGATTTCCTTTAGGAACCCTATCCAGTGAACCGAGTGTCCATCTAATGCAGGACATGGTGTGCAGACAGACAGTTACCTGAACCTCTCCGTGCTGAGAGTGACAATCTGTCCGTCTGGCATGGTGTAATACATCTCTCTGCAGGACGGCCCCCCCTGACTCAGCTCAGCTTCATAGTTGAGAGCCACACAGCAGCACTTCTCCTTCATCTCCCTCACTATCTCCATCTCTGCTGTGGTGCGCATGCTCACCCCTTGTTCCTGCAGGAGCTTTAATCACAGGCATAGCAAAATGGTTAATTGACAGAATTGTTGTTATTTCACATAGCTGATGTTATTATCGTCATTGTCATTATTGCAAAATTCAGTTATCGAAGCACGATTCGAGACAGTCTCAAAAATGTCTGGTCTGAGGCCCAGATGTCCACTGACCCTAGAACTGCTGCTGTGCAACAGTGCTTAAATATTCTCCTTAATGATCCCTGTTCTCGCCAGATTTTTTCAGGCCCCATGTCTCCAGACAAATTGCTGACTGGAAGTGTTATCCATCAACATCACTGCCCATAAACTGCACAAAAACAAAAAAAGCTAGAGACTACCTTTTGAAGATGCATTGTTACATCCACACCAGCCAGAGGGAAGCGTTGCACTGCATGAGGTAGACAGTATCCCCCAAACACAGGCACACTGTGGCTCACTCCATCTCCAGAGTCAAACACCACACCTACAACAACCAAAAAAAGCATAAGTATTATCACATTTTCTATTTGATCAGTTCAACTTAATTATGTATTCACCCATGCCTATCTATCCAACACAGTGCATAAATAAAATGTAAAACAAAACATAATTTGGCCAAATTACCAGTGGATCTCCCTGCTGCGTAAAGAGCCAGCACTGCCTGCATGGCCACATATGTGAAGGGAACATTGAAACACTCGAACATGATCTCCACCATTCGCTGGCGGTTCTCCAACGGGTTCATGGCTGCCTCGGTCAGCATAACAGGGTGATCGTCTGGATCCACACGCAGCTGCTGGAACGTGTGATGCCAAATCTAAAACCAAAAACAGTCCCTTTATAATGAAGATAAAGAGTAGAGCAGTATCAAATGTATTTTTTTTTTACATTTCAAGCCTCTATCGAGGTTTTTGAACGAAGCTTCGAATGTCTGTGGTAATTTGAATAAAATGATTTTTGGGATTAATGAAGTCTTTTTTTAGTAAATCAGTTTCCTTTTTAAATAAATGCACGTCTCTAGGGATGGCCAAATGAAGCCTCATGAAGCATTTTCTTTAATTTCTGTGCCCGTTAGATGGCACTCTTGGTTTAAAGAGAGAGGCTCAAAGAATAGCAATTCAGTGTGCTCTCAACCTTTTGTTGAACAAAAAGCACCACCTGGTGGGATCAGAAAATAAAGAAAATGTTTCATGAGGCTTCATTTGGCCATCACTATCATATCTCCCTTTTTTGTACAGTACACAGGAGAGCAAACAGTGAAAATGCTTTTAAAGGCTAGATGTAAAAAAAAATATGGATTGAAACTGAGTATTTTGTTAGATATAAACATGTTGTGAATTTTCAAAGTTATTACATCTATCTTTTTTTGGATAAATTTTGACTTTTAGACTTTAACGCTCTGGATTTATTAGAAATGTTTGAATCACACAAGTCAGAAACAATCCTTTGCAGCCACAACTGGAATCAAATTTTACAAATACTACAATACCAATCATATTAGGGTAGCCTAATCTCCATCTACCAGAAAAGCAGTAAAAGCATCAAAAAGAAGTGCAAAGAATTGTGCAGAACGCAAGACACTTCATCAAAACATTTGCAATGTGATAACTGGCTGACTGTAGGTAAATGTAGGAGATATTGGATGGCTGTTATACTATTTTGCAGGCTACAACAATTGCCAACATATAGCTGTATGGCAATGGACCAATCATGCAACAGTACAGGCCACACTATAAAACCCAATTCACTCATTAAATTCAAAATTTTCTCGCAAACAGCTTGCACTCAAAACTTTAAATTTAGTACAACACAGTAACATAAAAAGTTTTGAGTACACCAGACACAAAATAAATGTCACATAACCCTTGTCTGACAGGAATTTCATGTCGATTCAAAATAACTTTGTTGTGTGAGCATTAAATCCTATATCATAGAAACATAAAAAAAAATAAGTACAAACTTAACATTTTTTTTTATTTCATTGAACTACAAAAATGTATTTTGGTGAGCATAGGTTTCTCAATTGCAAAAATAATGCAAAGAGTAGAATTCTAAATCAGAAAGTGCTCTTTATTTCACCTCGGTGCATCTTTGGACACCCTTATATCCACACAGGCGGGACATCACTAACTGTGTATATGACTTAACTCATGGTGTAAAATGTCTTTTAACACAACATTAACTGTAACCCTTTAGAACCACTGTGACATAAACATTAAAAACTGTGTAAGGGTTAACGTGAATGATTTAGAACAAATTTAAACACAGTTTTCTTTCCTTATAGCCTTAAAACATTGTCTCACAGCATGCTGGGAAACTCCAACCATTTAGCCTGTACACTCCACAAAATGTTGAGTGCACAATGATAGTGCTGTTTATTGGCCTTAAACTAATTAGGCAAAATTGGCTTTAGAAATTTTAATCAAATTAACCTACAAAATTGTTGACTTAATTTAAAAAAAATAGGTCAAGCGTACAAGGGATGAGTTTGTGTCAAGTGGGCATAAAGTTTTTATGTCATTTTGACAATCCGGGGTGTTTGTATAGACTTGACATTAAAATTCTGTGTCATGGATGGATTGGGATTTACAGTGCAGTGAAGAGAGCTGAAACAGTTTGGGGGCAATAAGTTGGTACCACTTGGACCAACCTGTAGGTCTGATGTCTTGATGCAAGGGCACATTATATAATCATCTTATAGTATATTGCATCATAAAACTTATTGTCATAGTATAAAGATTTTGTAGTTACTTTACAAGAAGTCAGTGTATTTAACACTTTTAGAGCCAAGAGGAAAATATACTGTACATGCATTGATGTATGTCAAATTGCAACACTGAATTGCCAATGAAAGTTAATGCAAAGAAAGCTAAATCTGTCTAAGAATTTAATGCTTTGTCATTCCTGGAGCTATCCCACCATTCACCGTTAAGGGCTTTGGTGTCTATACTTAGTTTTGTCATTTTTCTTGTGTGAACACACCACATACTCAAATCCTGCTTAGAATCAGTAAAAGGATGGAATTAGGACACAGCATAACTTCATGGGAATGATCAGTACTATTACTGTATTATAACAAGCAGCATTATCCTATTAAACAATAATCCAGTAAAATGACATTAATCACCACAATACCCTGATATCAAATGCATGTAGCAGCTCCACTGGAACCAATCCACTCATACAAGTATAAACACAGAGTGGGTGGTTCTGACTGTTTGAAAGCTTCACCCCTCTCTTGGAAAAACTAGAATTATCGCCTGGCTGTTGTATGCCTCAGCCAACCCGTCAAGTTGTAGTTACATTTTACATCCATGTCTGTGAAAACATGGATGCTTCACACACATCTTTAACCCAGCAGCATAGAAAATCTATACAATTAGCACAGTTTCAAGGTGGACACCTAAGATTAGTGTCACCAATTCAGTATCTGACCAAATGTCTCCCCTTCTGTTCCTGAAATATGGTGTTGAGTAATGGCCAGAAAAGTTCTGTTTTGTTGTGATGTCACAGTGTAGTTGACATTTTGAATACAAAATTATTATTATTATTTTTTTAAATAGCAAGACAAAAGACATAACAATGACAAAAACAACATGAGACAAGAACAGTGAAAACAGGTCAGTTCACAAAATTTCCACAAGGGGTAAGAGTGTTGATTTGATTTTCTTTTTTTTAATTTTATGTACTCTATTAATCCCGCAAGGGGAAATTCAAGGTTATTATTATTATTATTATTATTATTATTATTATTATTATTATTATTATTATGGTGTATGTGGGTTGTGTGTGTTCCCAATTCAAACAGTCAGTCTGGTGTGGTGGACTAAAAGAAAAAGAAAAGAGAAAGTTACAGAGTGTGAGGCTTCGAAACGAGTCACTTTGTGTCTTGTAGTTATTTATGTGAAATTTTAACATTGTGTTGTTGCAACCATGGCATAATATTATTGTGTGTGTTTGAGTGTATATTATATTATATTAATTCATTCTTGAGTCAAAGTGGACATTTGTTCCATATTTGAAGAAATTCCCTGAAGATCTTATTGAAATATTGCATTCACAAAATGAGTTGGATGCAAGGTCACCATGACCTTGACCACCTAATACTAGTCAGTTCATCCTTGAGTTCAAGTGAACATTTGTGCCAAATTTGGAAAAAAAAAAAAATTCACCGCGTTCTTGAGATATCGTGTTTACACGACTGACACACACAAGGTCACAGTGACCTTGACCACCAAAAAATAATCAGTTCATTATGAAGACAAAGTGGACATTTGTGCCAAATGTGAAGATGTTCCCTCAAGAAATTTCTGAGATGTTGCAGATGGACAGACCTGAAAACACGATGCCTCCGGCCACGTCTATCGCATACACAGAGGCATAAAAATCCTACCATGCCTTTTCATAGAAACACTCAGTAGTTCTCGCAGCAGCATCCGCTGACATCACATCTCATAGTCCTACTTACCTTTTCCATTTCATCCCAGTTACGAATGATACCGTTCTTTATGGGATGCTTCAGAGCCAGGACTCCTCTCATGTGTTGAGCCTCGTGTCCAATGTAGGTCTCCCTATCAACGCTACCATTCATTATTTCCTGCAAAGACAAAACTTCTGATCACAAAGGCTCGCCAGAGGCAAAGCCACTTCACTGTTAGAATGCATTTTTTGTAGACAACAAGGAGTAATAAATTAAAGATATACCCTTACCTCATATTTTGGCATCCCAATAATTGTTGGAAATATAACACTTGGAAGGTCTTGATCTGCGAATCCTGCTTTCATCAAACCAGACCCCGTATCCAGCACTATAGGGGTGCTGAAATCTGTCGCCTGCAATCACATTAAAAAATACATTTATTTGAATCAAGTGAACAACAATAATGCTGGGGATGCTCAACAGGGTTTGGTTACCTCTCCTAAAATTTTAAATGTGACTAAAATTATTTTTAGTCACATTTCACTTTAAGAAGAATTAGTTCCACCATTGCGGAAAACACGCATTTGCTTTTGTTCAGACTGTGAGAAGAAAAGATTGATATCAATCTAAAGTGTTAAGTGCAGAGCAGGATTCAGGATGTGGTTAGCCTAGCTTAGCATAAAGACTGAAAGCAGGGGTAAAGAGCTAGCCTGGCCCAGTTAAAGGTGAAAGACATACACCTAAGTAACATATCTCATTATCTTAACCCTTAGATAAGCAGAAATAAAACAATTGACAATTTGTGTTTTAGAGAAAGCTGCACATAGTAACCACTTCTTGGCGACAGTTGGCAACAGTAACTGTGCACAGAACTTCAAGTTATGTCAGATCTGGTACAATCATGGCTTTAAAGAGTCCTGTGCTCACTGACAATCTGCCACTCTGCTGTAGCCAGAGATGCTGCACACAACTACTGGGCAGAAGGATACACTGTTCAAGAAATTGGAGGAGTACACAACTCGCCCTTAAACTACAAATTGCTTTTAACTTTTCTGTTTCTGTCTGTTTGAAACACAACATGTTAACCAGTGAGCTTCAGAGATGGTGGATGTACATTTTAACTTTAGATGAGCCAGGCTAGACGTTTCCCTCTGCTTCCAGTGTTTGTGCTAAGCTAAGCTAACCACATCCTAACCCCAGCTCTGTACTGAACACACACAAATGAGACTGATATTAAATTTTCTTGTCTGACTCTCCGAAAGAAAGTGAGTAAGTATATTTAAAAAAAAAAAAAAAACTTGAGCTAGGTCATTGCACCATACGCTACATAGAAAAGCTTCTGTGTTACTAAAGCCGGAGATATACTTGCTTTAACTATGCGTTCGCATGTACATGACAGCTGCCTGCGTATCCTATGCCCATTTGGAGCGTTGCTCAATGCTATGCGTCCACAAGATGCTATACACACACATGAAAGCTAGGGTAATTGTGAGAAACCTATTCAGCATCGTCAGGATGTCCTTGATTTAGGGGCCTTACAAACCATGAGAGGTTGGAATCACCAGACAATCCACAATATGATATTATTGCGATTTTCAATATGTTGCATATTATTGCGATTTTCAATATGTTGCAATATACTGAGTATTGCAATAAAATATAGTGCGATTTATTACCTTTTTTCAACTGTCCCCAAAGGAAATCTTTGTCAACTTCTGTTTTATCCAATAAGATAAAGTTTTCAGCCTGTTCACCTCACTTAAGCCATTTTTATTGCAGCAGCAAAATGTATCTTGTAGACAGAAAAACTGATTATATTATTGTCGTAGGCCATCTAAAGTTTAATTTGTAATACTAATAAGTTATATAGTAATTTAAAAAAAATCAATACTTAGCACTGTGTGACAATACCATATTGCCACATAAAAATATCGCGATACTATGCTGTATTGATTTTTTCCCCTCACCCCTACAAACCATCTCAGATGGTGCCACTGTTGCTTTATCTGCCATGATCTTACAATTAACAATACTGTGTTCAGAACTGCATAGTAACATACTGCCTAACTTATACTCAATCTGTATGTATTGCATACTGCTTACTAAATGAATGATAATGTATGCTATTACCAACAGACTGTCAAATATTGTTTTCTTCTGGTTAATGCGTAGCACTCTCTTGGTGGTTAGGGTTTGGGTCAGGTTTAGGTAGGGGTAAACACAGACAGGGAAACTGTCTTCGACACAACGCCAGTCTGACCCAGACAGCACATCTCCAAACATGTTTCAGCAAAATTCCAAACTGGGGTTATTTGGATAAAGTGACCGCATATTGGGAATCTAAAAAGTCACTTTCTTGCCTTGTCTTAAGTACGTCCAGTAAGCTCACAGTTCATACTCACAAATTCTTGCTAATGTAGTATTTAGCTGGGCATTTCTCACATACACAAAATCCCCATACTGTGCAGTGTGAACATACTACCTACTAAATTATACATCATGCATAATATGAATATTATGTTAATATGTGATTGTGAAAACAGCCAAAGTAACCTCCTCTAATGTTGCCATGTTTGTTGTTTACATCAAGTAAATCTGTTGTATTCGGTGCAAGTCCCCTTGTGTGCTCTCTAGTGGAATCCTCCAGTGACATCCATGGTGCATAAGTGTTCATAATGCAGACAGTGTCTATGTAAACACACTGGTAAGGCCAGAGTTATACTTGCTTTTTACCCGTTTCCATAAGGGAACCAAAATGGCATCTATTAATTGACTGTGGTTAAGTTTAATTTTACACATCAGACATGTTGAAAGGTCTATATGAAGACTCTTGATTGAGAAACACAACACAGCTTGACAGAGGCCACCACGCATATTACAGTAGATAGTGTACCTTTCTCGCACTGATGTTAAGATGGGTCTGAATCACAGGTGACCCTGAGCCTGATATCCTCATGGCCTCAAAGCTCTGAACACCATCAGCCAAGTCTTCACTGTGCTCATCTCTTCCACCGGTATCAAACTCCAGAGGCTGGTCAGGGTGCAGCTGGGGTGCTGATGGTTGATGTGGGAGCTCATCAGAAGGAGATGAAGTCTGATCTTCCTCTGCTGGGTGTGAATCTGTCTGCAGGAAACATTCAGGTACTGCTGATGTATTCTCTTCATCTTCAGTGCTTATTTCAGATAACTGGTCTAATGACACTTGGCATTTCTCTGTGAATGCATAGTTGTTATTGTTGTTGTTGTTGCTGTGCTCCTCCACATTTGGATTGAGAACCAAGCTGTGACTGACAGCTGGAGTCACATTCTCTGGCAGCGCATCAAGTGATTTATCTTGCAGATCAAATTGCATGAAACCTTGATCTTGAGCAACTTTATCATCTTCATCTTTATTGTTTATTTCACACAACTGG
Organism: Cephalopholis sonnerati; assembly: GCA_019142605.1. Classification (NCBI taxonomy): domain Eukaryota; kingdom Metazoa; phylum Chordata; class Actinopteri; order Perciformes; family Serranidae; genus Cephalopholis; species Cephalopholis sonnerati. The sequence continues at coordinate 8,748,047 of JAGQAX010000009.1, read as the reverse complement.
TCTAATGACACTTCGCATTTCTCTGCAAGCCTATAGTTGTTGTTGTTGTTGCTGTGCTGCTTCATATTTGGATTGAGAACCAAGTTGTCACTGATGGCTGGAGTCACATTCTCTGGCGGGATATCAACTTGTCTATCTTGCAGATCAAACTCCACAAAGCCTTTACTTTGAGAGACTTGATCTTCTTCATCTTCACTGCTTATTTCAGTTAGAGTGTTGACTTCCTCTGTTGGGTGTGAGTCTGGCTGCAGCAAACATTCAGGTACTGCTGATGTATCCTCTTTATCTTTAGTGCTTATTTCAGACAACTGGTCTAATGACACTTTGCATTCCTCTGTAAGTGTGTTGTTGTAGCTGTGTTCCTTTACATTTGAACTGGGAACCAAATTATGGCTGATTGCTGGAGTCACATTCTCTGGCAGAGCATCAATCGGTTTATCTTGCAGATCAAATTGCACAAAGACTTGATCTTGAGTGACTGACGAGCCAGCTGGATTCTGCAGCTCGGTGGAATGAGGAGGTTCGTGTTCAGGGAGCTTGTTGTTCACAAGGAGCAGAGCCTTTCTTGGCTTAGGCACAGGAGGAAGGTGTGATTCTCCACCTGGGTCAAACACTCCATCATCTGGTCTCGTTTCAGAGGTTAAAGAAGCATTTTCACCAGATCTGTCTAACACTTTCCCATTGATACATCCCTGAGGTTGGATTGCCGACTCTTCAGGAGGTTCCTTTAAATCAGAGGTACTATTTAAGGTAGCTCCATTATATACTGATGGCTCAGCTCCAGAGCAATGATCTGGACATGGGGAATCTGGAAGTCGAACCAAGTCTTGTGGTGTAGCCTCTTTGGCAACATCAGGGCCCAATACTGCATGATCATTTTCAGTTTTATACGTATCTTGAGCCTGAGAATCATTCTGGCCCAAAGATGGTGAATGTGTTCTCTGTGACCTCTTGTAGCTACCTGATAAAAGTTCATCACAGAGTGCTTGGTCCTCCTTAGTCTCACTTGTAGCCCTCTCCATTATAGAACATTTTATAACCTTTGTTGCTCTGTCCTTGTGCTTCTTCACTTTACTCTCTTTGTCTAAACTCTTCTCAAGCTTCTCCACCTCCCTTTTCTCCTTTTCCAGTTCTAACCTAAAAGCCTCCCTGTCTTTGTTCATACTTGACGGCCCGTTTGTATCCGCAGGATTGCTCACAGAGAGTTCCTCGTTGAGGTTTTCTTTGCGGCTTCGGAACTCATGGATCTTCAGGTTCTCCTCCATGATCAGCTCATCCAGGACATGGACTTTCCTCAGCTCCGTCAGCAGGTCCGGCCTGCTGTAAAATGCTGCTGTATCTGCTCCTGTGGCATCTTCAGAGCAGTGTCCGTCATCTTCAGAAGCCTTTATTTCACTTGCAGATCCAGTCGATCCAGGTTCACTGAGGTTGTCGGATTCTGCAGGGTTGAGGTCATCCTCAAGGCCAAGAACCCCGGCTTCAGCCAGCTCGCTGGATGACATCTATGAAAATGAGCAGGAAAAGCATAATGAACAAACACTGTAGGTTTACACTGGGTGTATAGAGTATAGATCTGTAGTTACAGTGGCAGACAAAGAAAACAAAAGTTGCACAGATACACAAATGAAACTGGATAGAAACCAATAAGAATCACATTGTATATATCTGAGACTGGCAGAGTAGACATCACCTTTACCAGTCTTAAACAAGTACTCACACAAGGTAAATGTAGGCACATAGAATTGAAAACAGGTATGTCCAGGTATTGCACATGTACAGATCTTGTGTAAAATGCAAACATTAGTCTGAAAGTACTTGGATCAGATTTCTGCTGGAACATGGTTGTCAACATTGGTTTAGAAGCTTTAATGTGTGATTTTTAATGGTAGAAATTGATGGTCTTTTCCGTTACAGTCATTCCACAGACTGCAATGACAGTGCAGAGATGCAGAGATATGGAATGCCACAGAAACACTGACAACTCAGAGCAGACTGGGCTGTCTCACACTGAGGATGAATACAGGTGTTCCAGCACAGACAGCATGAGGCAAATAGTGTTTATGAACATTAAAGCATGTAAACATGTTTTAGCAGAAACCCAAAATACAAGCCCAATTCCAAAAAAAGTTGTGACGCTGTGTAAAACGTAAATAAAAACAGAATGCAATGACTTGTAAATTCTTTTTGACCTATAATCAGTTGAATATAATACAAAGACAAGAAATTTAAGGATCAAACTGAAAAACACTGTTTTTGTAAATATACACTAATTCTGAATTTGATGCCTGCATCACGTTACAATCAAGTTGAGACTGGGGCATGTTTAACACTGAGTGACATCACCTTTCCTCTTAACAACACTCAGTGAGTGTTTGGGAACGGAGGACAGTAATTGCTTAAGTTTTAAAAGTGAAATTCTTCCCTAATGTTGCTCAACATATGACTTTGGTTGCTAAACAGTGTAGGGTCTGTTCTGCCATATTTTATACTTCATAATGCGCCACACATTTTCAATGGGAGTCAGGTCTGGACTGCAGGCAGGTCAGTCTAGTACCTGCACTCTTTCACTACGAAGCCACACTATTGGAACACATGCTGCATGTGTCTAATTGTCTTGCTGAAACAAGCAGGGACATCCCTGAAAAAGATGGATGGATGGCAGCATATGTTGCTACAAAACCCCTATGTACCTTTCAGCATTCCTGGTGCCTTTTCAGATGTGCAAGTTAGCCATGATGCCATGGGCACTAAGACCCCCTGATACCATCACAGATGCTGGCTTTTGAACTTTGAGCTGGTAACAACAACACGAAGTCCAAGATTCCCAAAAACAATTTGAAATGCGGACCAGTTAGACCACAGCACACTTTTCCACCTTGTGTCAGTCCATGTTGTTGATATATGACTTTCACTTTGAGTCTTAACTTGCATTTGTAGATGCAGCAACAAACTGTTTACTGACAATGATTTTTTTTCAAAGTGTTCCTGAGACCATGTAGTAATATTCATTTTACAATCATGTCAGTTTTTAACGAAGTGCCATCTTAGGGGTCAATGTTGGTTTTTAGCCCTGCCCCTCACGTCCAGAGATTTCTCCCAATTCTCTGATTTTTTTTAATGATATTATGGACTATAGATGATGAAATCCTAAATTCGTTGCAATTGTTCACTGAGAAACATTGTTCTCAAAGTGTTTGATTATTTGCCTATGGAGTTTCTTACAAACTGACCATCCTTGCATGTGAAGTCTTTTGAAGATGCCTCTTTCAAACTCAGTCATGATGCTTTAATGTGTTACCAGTTAACCTGTGGAATGTTCCAAACAGGTGTTTTGAGCATTTCACAACTTCCCTTAGTCTTTTCTTGCTGAGCATAATAGGTCTGTTTTAAGGAATAGGACATGTTTTTACTTAAATCATTTAAGCAACCGGTGATTATTATTTTAAGTGAAACCTGACAAAAAATGTTCAGAAGCTTTTTTTCTCCACAACAAAAATGAGATGAAAACATTTGTGGTCAAACTCTATCTACACTCCCACTGAAAGAAGTGGCAACAAAACAAACAAACTGCAAAATCATGCAAGCTGACTTTTCCAGAAAGTTAAGATAACACTGACGTAACATGAGCAACAAAAATAAGACAAGATGTGAGTGATGAAAATTAAACAAATGTTTTCAGGGTTTGTTGACTACAACCTAGCCTTAAACTAACAATTTAATTACAAAATGTGACTAAAACTATTATAGACAAGAACCATATCATTAAGTACTAAATTTAACACAGTTGGCCAGTACTTTGATCCCCAGAAAATGTAGCGCAAATCATACAAGAACAAAACATCCTGGAGATTTGGAAAAAGAAAATAATGACCCCAATTACTAAAATCCATTTGTAATTTGTAACCCAATGTCACTGATGAGTGGCCTTCCAACACCATAGTTTACGTCGCTGATTTCATCTACAGTCTGCCTAACATACCGCACTGAGCTGGTCCTCACTGTCCCACAGTGGCCACTGATTCCGTCTCTTCTCAGACCTCAGCAGAGCCTCCAGCACAGCCTCCTGAGCCAGAACATTTTCTTCTCTCTGTAGAACAAGATGTTTATTAGACTGCTGATCACATCAAGTAAGATAATAATACATCAACGGGCATCTGATTTTATATTTGACATTTCACAAGAGTGAAAATTATCAGAAGTTGCTGCCCTTAATGGTAGCAACCATCTACCCCTTAACTCAAATGGGGCATCTCTTACTTGTAGTATCTCATCAGTCCTGTCCAGGATCTTTTCCACCTCCTGCAAATCCTCCTGCTCCTTCACATCCCAGTCATTAAGGGAGAGATCAATCACACTGGGAAAAAAAAGTGCAATTTCTTAAGGCCAATCCAATCTTCTTACAAATACATTAATCAAATTCTACAAGTAGCTGTGACATCTAAATTCAACAACTGTCTTCCAGGTCTGTCAAACTGCTGCTGACTACAGTCAGTTCCTCTGAGGACTAACTGCCCACTGTGCAGCTTTTAGATGCTTTCAGCACATTGTTGTGTTTTTCAAAGTAGTTGTTCCTGTAAAGTACAAATGATTGATGCATGACAACACCACTTGCAGTTTTAGTACATTTCCACTGTGTTTTCGACTTTGCACTGCCATTTCTGGCAGCTAACCACATAGCATTTCCAAAATGACCAAAACAACGGAGACCCCTCAATATTTACACCTTTTAAGAATCTCTCAACAGCAGCTAGAATTACACAAACATCTTCAATCTTGCAGCACAGATGAGCTAAACAATCAGTACAGTTTCAAAATAAACACCCGAGATTAGTGGCACCAATTCAGTATCTGACCAAATGTCTCCCCTTCTGGAACCCCCTGAAGGCGTTCTTGAGATATTGCGTTTACAAGAATGATACAGACACAAGATCACAGTGACCATGACCTTTGACCAACAAAATCTAATCAGTTCAACATGGTGTCAAACTGGATGTTTGTGCCAAATTTGAAGAAATTCCCTAAATCTGCTCTTTAGATAGCCTTCATGACAATGGGATATACACACCACAGATTGTATACAAAGATGGATGACACGTCACCACTTACTTCCACTGTACAAAAATGAAGCCAAAATATCCCAGATACGCCTGCTGCCATCTTGCGTTGGTGACATCATTTAGAGCCAATGTCTGTGCAGTAACAAACTCCCAGGTGGCGAGTTCCCACACAAACACCCGTATGACCCAATTGCAAGCAGCGCCATTGATTGCAAGCACACTGATTGGCACACATAGCTGTCAATCATGACATGAAACCCCCTTATTAAAGTAGCAAATAACTTATTAAAACCAAATTTATCAGAGAAGCAAACATTTGAACATAAAGCAGCGTGATAATAACTACCTAAAATGACAAAAACTATCTTTGGGAAAAATTTATTTGATGTGTACTTTGGGTTTTTAGTTTGGCCCATGCCCCATCTGCTAACATGGAGGGAGGCGGGGTTTATGGCCTGTGCTGCAGCCAGCAACCAGGGGATAATCGAGAGGTTTTCGCTTCTCTTTTGGGGAGCGGTCATGTCGTCCATCTTTATATAAAGTTCATGGTATGTAAACCTGAAAACACAATGCCTCCAGCCACGGCTGTCGCCAGATAATAAAACACACTCTTGCACAATTCACTCAGGGAGGTTGCTGCTTTAGCCTTACAGCACTTGTTCTGGTATGAACATAAGCTTATGGTTGCTAATGTCACACTTTAAATATTGTTGTGTAACTGACATTACAGGCTCTGTTCACTAAAGACATTGTTCGTCTCATCAGGTACATTTTAGCTTTTACAACTTGTATTTGACGATTAGCTAAACTCCTCGGTGAAACAGAAACTGTCCAAACACTTTTCACAACAGGCATTTTGACTTGTTGTAACAGGAAGTGCACAGGTGAAACTAATTTCACAAACGATGGCTCTATTCCCTCAAGTGTCCCAGTAAACCATGTTAGGAGACTAATTGCATAATCCCAGGACCCTGGAACCAGCTCACCTAAATGGTTATATTCTTATTAGTTATAGCTGTGCTTTTCCTGCTAAGATATACAAAAAATCAGCTATGAAAACAGCAGATCTTTCAAGCCTTGGATTTAGACACATGAGCTTCAGATTAAGACACATGTTAAAAGGAATTTGCATGTTGTCCTTATAGAAACTGTACTCTGAGTCATTTTACAGCTTTTCCAAAGCCAAAAACCCAAGACCAGCAGTGTAAGACATGGATTAAACGGTGTTAATCTGCTTTAATACCAGCTGCTAACTTTAGCATACTAACTAGCATACTAACTACAGTAGTAATAACTTGTAAAGCCGTGGGGAGCATACCATCAGCCAGCTATATCATTTTGTGGGGAGTGCCATGTCATCCACAATGTGGGAGCTGGGTCTGGATACTATCAGGACTAACTTCATCCACTTCACTGGATTTGGGCAAGTTTACCCTCCAACAACTCCAGCCAAACTTATCAAATATATAAGGCATAAAGTCCTTCGAGGTGTCCATTATCTGAAATTAATGGACAACAGGGAGGCCAGCGCAGAGAACGGTTGCCTCCATGGGGTCCATTAATTCCCGATTATGGACACCTCAAAAATCATTATCTCACTTATACCATGGTCACGTCAAAGAAAAAAAAAAAAAGCAAAGTTTTCACAAGACACAACTCAGGTTCCATGGTAATATCTGAGGGTCTGACTAATACCTGGGACAATCATTACTATCACATAAGGTTCTTATGCAATAGAAATGTTCACTACTCACTAGTCACTGGTAAATAGAACAAACCCTAGACACAACATGTAAACAGGACATACTTCTCGTAGGGATGCAGATAATATCGGCACATCATCGGTATTGGCCGATATTGGCTTTAAACTGAACTATTAGAATCAGCCAACGTGCTTTTTCTTATTTTGTACAATGAATGAATACTGCATACATTGAAAAGCTTTGTATTTCATGTCTCCATCTGCTGGTGGGCCATCATGATAAGTGGGCATGCATAATATGTTAATTCCACTACAGAAGAAACTTGATGATCATTAACACTAGGTGGGAAAAAAAGTGGATATATCAATATCGGTATTGGTAATCGGTCAAATGAGTTGTTCCATATCGGCATATACGATATCAGCAAAAAAATCCAATACTATGCATCCCTTATTTCTAGGCTGAAATTTGCAAATAAAGGCGAGGCTCTTTGCAAACATTGTAAAGTTGAACAACCATAAGAATAACAGTTAGCAAGTCATTCAAGTGGTGCAGCAGCAGCATTGCTAATAAACCATACCCTTCTGCAACCAGGTCAAAGCACGTGGGCTGCATTCAAATTAATTTGATCAAATAACGTGTCAGTACAAACATACTTGAACTTCTTTTTTTTAATAAAAAAGACACTTGAGGCCAAAGTGAATTCTGAAAGAGATGTCTTACCCATCAACAGCATCCTGATTCTGGTCATGGAGGTCATAAGAATCCCAGAGAAGAGTAGGAATCCCCTGTGTGGTGCACATGGACCTGTCTCCTCCTGTTTCTGTAATAGTGCTGGAGAGGATGTTGCGAATGGGACTTAGTTCAGGATCCTCTAAACTGCTTTGTGACTGCAGTGTCCAGTCCATGTTCTGTGGCTCTCTGGGCTGTGTGCTGCTCAACACCTCAGTTTGTGTGGGCTGATCTCGAGACCTGCTGTCCTGGTTGGCATTAGCACAGGGGTCAGAGGGATCATGGAACTGCAGGTCCCTTTTTTGTGGTGTTGGGTTCTGCGTGATGGTAACCGTGTAAGAGTTTTCCAGATCATCTACTGGCAAGCTAAGCCATGGATTACTGGGTAGTGCAGCTGAGCGCTTGACTTTGATCTCTAAATTGAGGGAATCCGGGGTTACTTTAGGGATGATCTGGATGCTGGCCCTGGAGGAGTTTCCCACCGAGCCCAGGTCAAACTCCTCTCTGTGATCTTCAGAGTCTGAAACACTGGAGAGATTCTCTGTATGGATTTGAGGCTGACTCATAGGAGGTCTTACAAAGTCCCTGGTCCCAGCCAATCTGGACAGACCTTCCACTCCTTCCCTCCCTCCACAGGCCTCCAGCTGGCTGCTCCCAGCTCCATCGAAGCCTGAGTCGAATGAGCTGAGGGAGGAGGGTTTGCCCTCAGCTGACACCGTCCCAGATGCTGTGGTCGAAGGAGGCGTTCTGAGAAGATGGACTGCTTCCTTACCACTTTCGCATTTGGTGAGGTCTTGAACATCCTTGGCTGTTCTGTCTGTAGCATTGCCAGCAGAAGACTGATTTACACGGCTACTCCGCAACAAGTCGTACTGCCACTGTAAGGCCAGCTGGAGGTCACTAACAGCCACAGGTCCTGAAGACATTAGGAGTTTCCTCAGGGTTATGCACCTGATGGATAGAATAAAAGACTACTGTAAAATTGGTGAATGTGTGGGTAAATTGTCATCCACGCCACAACATATTAGATTGTTGACAAAGAATTTTTTTCTGGTATTGTTTCACTGCTAAATTGTTGCATGTCTACAATTGTTGCAGGTGATGTAGGAGAACATGTTAAGAGTGGGTAATAAACATAAAATTGTGTATAATGACACTCTTGATGCACCAATCTATCAGCCGCACAAGATGACATTCACTGATAGCAGGGGCCGAGGTTTTTCTGTTGTGTCACATCAATGTTGTGCAGGCTAAAAAGCAGGGCTCAGGACAAGCTGCGTCTTGTCATTCTGGGGACAAAAGAAAATCTGTTTGGGACAAACAGATCTTCCCCAGGATGCCATCGGGACAAAAGTGCAATACTCACCATCAACACATCAGTGGATTCACCCTATTGTTTCCCTGACAATGCTATGGTTGTGAACAACTAATCCATATTGAAATTGGCAGGACAAGAGCTACTTAACATTAGCTATTAACAGCTGGTGGCCAGAACTAACAGCTCTTGGAAGTTGTATTGAGTTACATTATGACTATTGGGCGGCGGTAAAATTCATTTCGGTGAAAAATTTACATACATACAATTGTTTGAATAAAACAGATATTAGAGAAATAACAATAATTATGTATAAAATAAAAGGCTTATGAAGCAGTTATAAGAAAAAATATGTGAAAAGTTATATTAAAGGTTGTTTCATAAAATGGTATGACTGAATTTGAGCTTATTCATAGATATTGTAATGAAGGGCTAAACAAAAACAGTTCATTTATTTATTTATTTATTTACTTACAATGATTTCTTTGATTCCCTCGCACAAAAGGGGGAATAAATAACAACAAAACCAAAATAAAAAACAACAAAATTGGTATCAGCTATGATCCAAATTGTCATTTAAACATTAGTATCGGCCCAGAATTTCACAATAGGTGAATCCCTAATCTTATGTCACTATGTCTTGTGATATTGCATTCCATGATATCATCCATTTTCTGGAATAAGAATCTGATGCAGACTTACAGGTTTCTGGAGGTCTCAACCATGTAACAAGGTAGTCATAACCTTGCCGACATGGACAAGAAGTTACAAAAGAGCTCTGGATGAGACCATAATGGCAATTTAACTAGGATGGCGACTAATGGGGAAAAAAAAAAAAAAAAAAAAATCGATACAGCATAGTATCGCGATATTTTGCGTGGCAAAATTGTATCGATACATGGACGTCAAGTATCAATCTTTTATTATATACATTAATTTTTGCAAATACACCCTCTAATACATTTTTAGTACTAGAATAATAACATCAGTTTTTTGTCCACTGGATGGTGCTGATGTTTTTTTTCCAGTGAGGTCAGCAGAGGTCTCAGTCAGTCAGCGACATTTAGCAGGATGTTCATTAAAATAAAATTGGAGGCAAATCAGAAATGCGTCATTGGTGTTTAAATCAAACATCTGGACTTTTGAATTTTTCAAAACACAGAAGGAAAGGAGGAGTTGGATATGGCACATGCAATTTGCAACCAGTGTCATGAGAATAAAATACTCTGGGAATACTACGAACATGACGGCTCACCTCACACTCCACCGACCAGAGATAGCTTGGCTGTCAGCAGCTAATGCCAACACTAAACCTGCTTCGCCGAAAAATCAACACTGGACACACTCTCTCATAGTTGGATGGTAGTTTTGTCAAGCCAAGAAAATAACACAGTCCATCACCTACTTCATGTGCAAAGATCTGCGTCCATACAGTGTTGTTGAAAATGAAGGCTTTTGTTACATGCTAAAAACACTGGAACCCAGGTATGTGACTCTGTCTTGACATTTTTCCCCCACACAGCCATACCCAAGCTCTACAGAGAAGTGCAGCGTTAAGTTGAGATATCTGAGTACAGCAGGAAGGGTGGCATTAACTTGTGACACCTTAACCTCAAGGTCTAACACGGGTACTGCCACTCAGCCAGCGGAATAACTGCATGTGAAGTGTTTCGCTCATGAGCTTAATCTGGCCTCGCAGAGGGTGTAAAATCTGCCAACAGTTCAGTTTGTCAGGTGTATGCAGCATTCCTGACAGGTTTTATGAAGGTGTTGGCCAGTCTGTCTGCTTTGCATCAGATTTGCTGCAATAAAAACTAATAAAGTCAGATGAACAGAATGAAAACTTTATATTATGAGGTAAAACTGATGTTGATAAAAGTTTTCCTTTGGGGAAATAATTTGCAGTTTGGAAAAAAGGTAATTAATCACAATGTATCACAATAAATTTTATCGCAATACTCAACATATCGCAATAATATCGTATCGTGACCTAAGTATCAGGATAATATCGTATCATCAACCAGACTGGAATAATGTTATACATTTTATCATATCGCACAACCCTAGAAGGACCGAAAGTTATTTAGCTAGTAAATTAGACCAGTGGCTTCCAATCTATTTAGCTTGTGACCCCTTAAAATAAAGCAATATCTACTGTTCTTTAGTATCCCTTTACCCATCTTGTGACCTTTGAGATTTGTCTTCGGGACCCCATGTTGGGTCCTGACCCCTAGTTAGGGGGTTAGAAGAGAAATTAAGTGGTAGACCAAGCTACCTCAAACTTACTCTGCAGATACTGAGATTTCTTTGGATACAAGACATTCCCAGTGCTTTCACGCTACAGCCTTCTAGAACTGTACTTGAACAAATCCTGACATTTTCTGTAGAGACAGAATTTTCTATGCAAACTGACCCTCAAACCTTGCATGAGCAAAAATGACTCTTATCTTAAAATACTAACGTTTAAGGTAGTTTTAGGACAGATTTACACATGGCCATAGACAGTATTGTTAAGCCAGGCAGGGGAAAGCCAAATTCTCTCAAACTGTCAGAAGGAGCAATTGTCAAGATTTTGGTCTTAACCACTCTATTTCATCATAAACAACCCAGGAATGGGGCTCAAAGGTCAAAATACTGGACTTCTCCTTTAATATTTATAAATTTGAGTGCGGCACTTCTCTGGTTACAATTCCAATGACATGGTAAACAGCAGAACTAGACCAGTGTGTTTATTTAATAAAGAGAAGTTTCTAGGTTTACTACACTGCTTAACAAACTGAGAACTGTTGTTAACAATGTGACCAATGTCAAATGTACGAACAGTTTGCATTTTTCTAAGGACCGAATGTTAAAAAAAAAAAAAAAAAAATCCCTTCCCTCTATAACCTCTTTGTGACATGAAACTCGGTGCTCACTCACCGCTGAGACATCTGCTTGCCTGCCTTCTTGACGTCATCATCTGGGATAGCATTTGACAGATGAGCCAGATAAACCAGCTCCTCCATATCTGGAGGGGGATTCTTCTTCAGGAAAGTGGACATTTTGTACCTCCATGCAGGGATCGACCCCCAGTGCCTCCTCTGCCTCTGTGTGGGACCACTGTCTCCATTAACCCCTGACAGCAGCACCTGGAGGACGTTCTCACAGAGGACCCGACTGTACCAGCTGCTGGCCTGCACAGGGAACAGGAAACAGGTTCAGCATTTGTATTTTGGGAGGTTTGAGCCTGCTGTCACTGCTAACATACCAACTGACACTTCTCAAGTCCCTCAGCTTAAACTGCAACTCAAGAAACATCTCACATGCACAAATCATTTTTTCATTTTAAAATAAATGTATGTTTTGTCTGAACGACTGCTATAAACCCTCAGCCTTACATTGCCAGACATATACGCAAATGCAAATTAGTCTGCAACCTCTTAGTTCATTTTCTAATTCCAAAGGGCATCATCAGCGACCGTAGACCATACAATGCCTGTGAACGCAACTGCAACCAGTCAGAGTGACGAAACATGGATGTCGCGCTGAGTGACATATAAATGTTAACAGACTACAGCCTGCAGAGATGAGCTGTGATGGAGTAGCATTAATACATCTGCGTGAGTGTTGCCATTTTTGCTATCAGAATTTGAGAACAGTCCTTTAACAGAGTTTCTCATCAGCTGCAGCAATCTCAGTTGTTTTAGAAAATTCTTCAGCACTCGTCTTTATTAAGCTATGTTTAAGCTCACGTGAGCCAAACATGTCATCACATGTTTTGTGTAAAGCATGATCTCTTCCATTGTCAGTCCTCGTTTGAAACCCGCCCTATAATAGATAACGGTTGTGACTGGCCTGACCTGGTTGGCTGTAAATCTGTCTGAGTGGGAGCGCGACCAGATGCATCTGCCAAAGCAAATAAAATATGAGCTGAAAGATATGTCTGGTTCCCAGAAGGCGTTCAATTTATGAGGTAGAGATAAGTTGTAAATCTTCATGTTAAAGACGATGGTAAGTAACAGAATTTCTATTTGAGATATTACTTAAACTGTCGCTTAATTTTCTGACAACCTCCCAATACACCAAGCTATGTTACAGTACACTGAGCTGACGGGTGATCTCTTGACTATAGCAAAGCACCACAGCAGTGAGCACTTATACACGTCCTCAAATGCTGACGACTCGCCTTGTTGTAGTAATGATGGTAGTTGGAAACTGCTCTGAGGGTTTGGAGAATGAAGTGCACAGCAGAGCTGAGTTTCTCCTTCAGCCTCTCCACATCCAGGACCCAGTGCTCCCTGGTCTGACCATCAAACAGCAGGATCTCTGCTACTGTGTGGATCACATCCTCAGCACAGCGAACCAGTGCCTGGTGGGTAAGAGGAGGGGACGGTTAGTTAACAAAAATACTTAGCATAACATTAAAGAATAGGAAATGTGACAGTGTTATGTGAAACCACTCTTGCATATACTACTACTGAAAGGAAGACAGAATGAATGACAGTAGATGTACGACTCATTAAATCTCTAATCAGGAAAAAGACAGGACATTTATGAATCTAAGCTGTGAAAACCTGAACCACAGCACAGTCTGACTGAATCGCACTACAACACAACTGGGATTACATTCAGCTCATATATCAAAAACACTGAAACAGACTACGTGTTAGTAATGAAACACAACACATCAACTAAACCAGTACCATAGCAGGAGTGTAAATGGATGTCTCAAATTCAGACACCAGCTTCATTGCCTTGTCAGCATCCTTGGCGATCTCTATTGTGTAAGGCTGGAGTTTCTCCTGAAGAAGAGTTTTGATCTGCTCTGTGATCTGTAAGCACAGGTAAACACATTCAGTTCATAAAAGTAGTCTGACATTTTAACCACAGCTACTTACCTCGCTATGAGGAGAGTACTGAGACATTTTATTATACTGTAAGGTCACCAAATCAAGTTTCACCGTCACATATACAATCATACATACTCCCGGTGCCGTGTGGAGGATGGAAGAAAAACACGTTGCAGCCATGGCAGCTAGAATGCAGCATAGCTACACCTGGCTGAATTGTCCCTCCAGCCTCCATTAGAGTCAAGATATCAGTGAAGTTAGCAGGAAAAATTTACTTATTCATTTCGTATCATGCCTTACTTTCTTGGTTAATTAAGTTATTGGGTTTGGAATTCAATGAGACCAAACTTTCCTATGGATGTCAGTTTTGAGACATGATGAAGGTCAAAATTTGACTTCAACAGACTGTAAGGCTTCTTGTTTTTGACTGAGAGGACTTTCCAGAAAACTTGAAGCCCCTACCAGCCAGTTAAGATGAGCGATGAGTCAGCAGTTAATGATGGTATAAAACAGTCAATGAAACATGTTCTTCATTAACAGTGAATCACCACAACCAAGTCTTTGATCATACTGTCATAACCTTTTTTAGTGATGTAGTTCTGATTATGAGGATATATCCATCCATCCACTTTCTAACCGCTTATCCGTCGTGAGGATATATGACACATACAAATGTAACATAACCCTGGTTTGCAAAAACGTACTATGCCAACATTTTATTCTGGCAATTGGGCTGGGAAAATGCCCACACTCACTTGCTGACGCTCTTTCATGTTACCATAGTTCCCAAATGATTTGCATCAAAAAGTTGCTTATACAATTTACTTCTAAAAATCACACACTGGACAATTCATAGCCAGAAAACTGATAGTTGGGCGGATTAAGTCATGCCTAAATCACATATCCACTATGAAAATCCTGTGGTTAGTCAACTTTGCTTTTAAAACACAAACAAACCACGCTAGAGTTCACCTGAGAGCAGACCTTGATTCTGCTTTTCAGGAGCTCTTGGCCTGGTGTAAATCCCCAGAAGAGTTTGACTGACAGCTTTCACACTAGTCCACATGAACCAAAAAGGTAAACTGCACCACAGCTTGTTTTAGCAGTGAACCAAACAGGTTAGGTGTGAAAGCACTTTCAGATGCAAACAACTGACTCACCTGCAGAGCATCCTCTCGCAGCTGGAACACCCGCAGCTGAAGACGAGCCTTAGAAAAGGCCTGCTGCCACAGCAGCTCCACTTTTTCCACAGCTGCAGTGATCCTGTAAAATACAGAACAAACCATTAACTAACAGCTGTCATCATAAATTCATATCTATGACCAGATAGTGGCTGCTAAAAAACAGTGTTTTTTGTTAAATAAATAAGGTATGCAGCTGTCCATTGTGAAAGTCAACACAATGCCAGAGCAAATCATTGTGCTTTTCGGCCATAAAAAACGGTCAAATTTGATGTTTAATAACATGTCAGCTATGGCTGCTTAGATTAATAAACGTTTCACAGAGTTCAAATATCCTACTAGTCAAACTCATGTTGGCATTGTGCTCTAGCTGTTGTGAAACACAAGACCATTGCAACACTGTATGGTATGCGTGGGAAGTGTTCTTACAGAGGATTAAGATAAAGGCATTTGAGAGCAGCACTCTCTCCTGTGACGGAGCACTGTGAGCTGGCTGCCTGCAGTACCTGCTGTGGTTCTGCAGCATGTCAAATGCAGTCTGGGTGAAGAGAGCAGTGCCAGCCATCGCCTGGTAGCATGGCTCCTTCTCAGGGTAACGCAGCTTCTGCATCACACTCTCACAGTGCCTTAGCAGTTCATCCAGCCCCAGCTCCCTGCATACCAAAACACACATATACATATTAATACGGCGCAGTTTGAAGATGGTGTAGTGGGTCAAGGACAATATTATCTGAAACAAGCTGCACTGCTGGTGTACTTGTTACCAGCGTGGAAAACTGGCTAAACTGAGAACACTGTTGCTACAAAACAGGTAACACAATCACTCTTATTGTTGCAAGTCACAGAAAAATATTTGTATTTTACCGTTTGTTAACTTTATAAAGATGTCAGGGAAATAATGACACTATTCTAGATGATAAAAACAGCATAAGCTTAATTTCACTTGATTGTTTGGTTCTCAAAGCATTTCAAATCAATAAGTGTGACTATCTGCTGAACCAGGGCTGGGAGTAGGTTGTGAGTCTGACCTCCTGAGCTGCTGGAACTTTGCTTCATTGATGGCACAAAAGTGTTGGAGCTCGGCAAAGGTGGAGGGCGGCTGCAGCCTGGACAGAGCCTGCAGGGTGGAGATACACGAGGGCAGCCGCTGGACCACACACAGGAACTCCTTAACAAAGTCATCGATCTCCTGCAAAAAGCAGCACAGAACCAGAGCCAGTTTAAAATGCCACGATGCTATTGGGTTGTATACAAGTCACATTTTACACATTTTCACTGTTAACTTAATATAATATATTGTACTCTCACACTTTCATAAACAGAGCATTACTTTCACTTCCATGTTGTGCTACATTCCTGCTAATGTACAAATCTTTGCATTAAAATAAGACTGGTTCTTATTGACAGTGCATCCTCTAGATGCAAAACATAAATAAAACTAACAAAATTAAATCAACAGAGCACTGCTTCACTTTCACATTGTGCGATATTGCTGTTAACTGAAAAATCTTTGCCTCAAAATAAGACTTAAAATAAGGTACTTCTTTCCCTGAATTCAGTGCATCTCCCAGAAGCAAAATATAAATGAACATGGACACACATCTTCGGCCAGATGGAATGAGATTGCATTGCTTATTTCAGTCCATCTTTGAGTACAGTGTCGCTGGATGTCTGAGTTGACGAATAGTGATGTTATTCTTCTCGGCCTTCATGCATTCATTGTATTTTTTTGATTATTTTGAATTTGTGTTGCTTTGTGGTGCAGACACATCTCATGAAATCTGAAATACTTCCAAACAACGGATGATGATCCACATAAAGTCCAGAGCCTTCAGCATCTCAGGGCAAATCTCATCCACACCCGGCACCTTGCCGCTGGGGAGCTTTTTTACCACCTCAGCAACCTCCGCCAGGAATATGGGCGAGCTTTCGAGTCTTTAGGCTCTGCCTCCTCCATGGTGGACATGATGGCCGGGTTCAGGAGTTCCTTTAAGTGCTCCTTCCACCGCTCGACAATGTCCCCAGTTCAGGTCAGCAGTTCTCCTTCTCTGCTAAGCACAGCCTGAGACAAGCCCTGCTTTCCTTTCCTGATATGTCTAACGGTCTGCGAGAACTTCCTTGAGGCCAACCAAAAGTCCCTCTCCATAGCCTCTCCGAACTCCTCCCACACCCGGGTTTTTGCTTCAGCAACCGCCACAGCTGCAGCTCTTCTGGCCAACCGGTTCCTCCCTGCTGCTTCAGGAGACCCCTGAGTCAGTCAGACCCAAAAGGACTCCTTCAGCCTGATGGCGTCCCTCACCACTGTTCCACCAGTGGGTTCTTAGGTTGCCGCCACTACAGGCAACGACAACCCTCTGACCACAGTTCCTCGCAGCCGACTCCAGAATGGAGGCTTTGAACATTGACTACTCAGATTCCATGTCCCCAACCTCCCCCGCACGAGAAATTCCTCTGGAGGTGGTAGTTGAAGACCCCACGGACAGGGGCCTCAGCCAGACGTTCCCAGTTCACCCTTACTACACGTTTTGGTTTTCAAGGTCTGTCAAGCAGCCTCCCTCGCCATCTGATCCAACTCACCACCAGGTGGTGATCAGTTGACAGCGCTGCTCCTCTTTTCACCTGGGTGTCCAAAACACACAGCCGCAGATCTGATGATACGACCACAAAGTCGATCATTGATCTTTGGCCTAGGGTGTTCTGGTACCAGGTACACTTATGAACCTCAATGTGCTAAACATGGTGTTGGTTATGGCCGATCCATGACTGGCACAGAAGTCCAATACCAGAACACCACTCACAACATATCACTAGCGGAAACACAAAGAACACGCAGTCATGACAGTCATAGAAAGCATATGGCTAGCTCCTATAACTTTATTTTTAATAAACACAATATACCACCTTGCTTACAGTATCATAATACATTAAATGGGAACCTCTACATTGCGGTATGTATTGTATCGCCAGATTTGTGCCAATACACAGCCCTAGTATTCTGATTTACACTCACTTTCACAGACTTGTTTTTATAATAAATCAAGCTGCTGATGGACCAGTTGTAAGACTGCCTCCCACAACTTGAATGTAGGTCTAGTTGAGCTTATGTGGTTTCATCCTGAATAGGTCATCTATAGGCAGAGAGCTGCCGTGGTTAATGAATACTGTGATCATGGCCAAATGCCCCAGATGAACATGACTGAATGTATAATGTAATGAGAAGAGGGGCTCCTTTCACTTGCTAATAGGGTCAGCTGATTACGCGAGGCATTTGCACAAGCTTCACCAAGGTAACAAACAATAGACGCAGGCCGCTTGGACGCATCTCATGAATGGATCCACACATGGAAAAATCTCCTGACTGAGTGTGCTGAGCGCACTGTCTGTCAGAAAGAAGCAATATTTAGTTGGAATAAATATTTTTGCTGTAGTATTGTACGTCACATAAACAGAGTGTATTTGTGTGCCAGTTTAGACGTAAGCAGAAGAACTGAGCGTGTATTTGTGTGTGTACACACTAACCGCTGCTGAGGACAGCAGGACAATGATACTTTGTGTTTAGCCCTCTGACTGATCATAAGACAGATTCATAAGATTTGCTTTGAATCACAGATGCCCATGTGTTTTACAAACACAACTGTGCCGAATGCTTAACTTGTGGACTGATACTTACTGCATACTTTTACTGAACATTTATATGTGTGCTCATAGTATATTTGTCAAATAATTACAGGGTGTTTTGTCTAGTGAACAGAGGCTACTGATGCAGATGCCACTGATTTGATCTTTATGTACACAAGCAGGAACATCTCTCTGTTGTTGTCCTATACCTCTCAATTTTCAGGTTAGCTCGTACAAGTGTTCCAAGTCACATTTAGCAAACCTTAAGTGCACAAGCTTATCTTGAATGGCTTGTTTAACCTTGATGAATTCCTGTTTGAGGCTGTGTGTGGTCATGAGATCTGACGCCCAAAAATTGCTACAGTGTATGCTCTGTTTGTGGCCAAGTTAAATTCACAAGATTGTCACCCAAGAGTAAAAAGAACTTCAGATGTTTGTTTTATTTTAGTAGAGCGGTTTTAGAAGAGAATGAAATCATGCTCTCTATGTGTGTGTGTTGTAATACGAGCTTCTCTGTTAGACATATTAAAAGATGATCTGGCAGCGCGTGCATGTGAGTCCCTTTTAGTGTGTCCCATTGGCTAGCCAATCAACGCCACTGTGCACTGTGCTCATACAGCAGTTACTGCTGATATCCGGACAGCATCGCTGTGGAAGTGTAGCGCCCACCCACCACTTGCCCCACAAGTAACACTGTTAGCACTGTTAGCACTGTTTGAGTTAGCACCATTAGCTGCTGTGCAGATTATGTGCAAACAATCCTGCCCCAGATTCTGAATCATAAATATGCTCTGAATTTCACATACAGCTTCTTTAAACTCCAAATCTCTTTAATCAAATTAAGGGTGATTTGTACAAGAGGTCTGGATCACTCCTGAATTTGATTTGTTCCACGAGAAATTGGTGAATGTAAAAGTACATGTACCTGCCAATTCAGAATGAATCTGTTCATACAAGTTTCTTGATTGATGATTGTGTTCTATGAAGTGGATTTTAGCAGAGGTTGTAGAATATTCAATATGGATGTCAATGGATAATGCCTTGTATAATTTCCAGTTAGTACACAAAAGTGATGTACTTAACCATTTCATACTTCAAACACACTGCACAGTCAACATGTATACATTATAGTAGTAGTATGCTGTTTGGAATTTGAGCAAAATACAATAAAAGGTCAATTTTGTGCTGGTCCTGATAACACTACCACTGTGTAATGTCTAGATTGGTTAATATAGAGAATGATATTAGCCTATCATAGCATCTGGTCAGCTAGCCCTTCCCAAAACATCTAGTTTAAAGTTATACATTAAAGTCAAAAGGAAACACATTTAAAATGTACTTTTTAAATTAGCTAATAGCCCAAAAATGAATAACAAAAATATAGTAATTGTAATTATTTTTCATTTACACCCATGCAAACACCCCATTCACCTGCTGCCTTTTTACATTAGCTACTAGCTAGCTGAGCTAGCTAGCTGAA
Source organism: Cephalopholis sonnerati (assembly GCA_019142605.1). NCBI lineage: Eukaryota > Metazoa > Chordata > Actinopteri > Perciformes > Serranidae > Cephalopholis > Cephalopholis sonnerati. Next base: position 8,728,132 of record JAGQAX010000009.1, on the reverse strand, counting down.
AATGCCATTCATATAAACTGGGATAATGTACCATTCAGCCAGCTCAGACTTTCAGGCTAAAACTAGCCTTAGCTGCTTTTCCCAGTAGTACTTATTGTTTTCTTGGTGGCAGTCGAAGGTAAAGGTATCGACAAAAAGACAAAAGACATGACATTTTCCAAGAGAAATTACCTTGACGAAGACAACCCAACTCTGGTGACAGTAAATAAAGTAGCCACCCAGTGATGCTGTTAGCTGGCTCCGGTCAATGTAGTTGGAGAGCTCGGAGATTTCTTTCAACAAGACTTTCTACAAATGAGATGAGATCAGGGTTACCTACTGGAGTCAAATCTCAAACAAACCCAGGAGTAAAGTATGCGTCATTTCATTCACCTTGAAAGAGGCAGTGTAAGACTTTGATGGAGCCACGAGTTTCAGCAACAGCTTGACATTTTCCTTCTTTTTGGGCTGAATTATGTACACACTGTGGACTGTCCGTTTGTGCAGCTGGTAAAGACAAAAAGAACAATTTGTAATGCTTAGAAAAAAAACAACCTATCAACTGTTTTTTATGTAATGATTTTATTTGGGAAAGAGATGATTGCTGGCCAGTGGGCACCATGTGACCTGCAATTCCAAACATGGCCACTACACACATGACCAGATAAACCTGCAAAAACTGCTTTGGATCCCTATCGAGCCCACATCTACTACCTTGTGTGCACTGTATGTGTAACCCATAAATACTCCTTAGCTTTGTGTGTGTAAGTTTGTGGTATTTTTATTCAGTAATGTGCACAATGTGAACTAAAATAATGACAAAAAGGCCATGAGCTGAATTGAACGTGGACATTAAAACACTTCCAGTCAACTACTGGGTTACTGTTTTAAGTCACTTGACTGTCACTTATAAGATCTTGGTCATTTTAATTATGTCTTTTAGCCAGATGAAGGATTTTAGTCATCAGACATCTAGATTTTGAGTTATCACACAAACACACAGAAACAGAGCATATGTTAGCGGCAGCTTGGCTTGCTGTCATTGGTCCCTCTGACACTTACGGACATCCTGCGTCAGCCGACGAGTTTTGGAGAGACAGATGTTTTACGTGAAACTGCTTTATTTAGCATTTTACTGTTTTTATTGGCTGTGTCCGTTTGTTTTTGGAGAGGAGGAGACCTCTGCGGATAATTCGGTTCCCAGTAAAAACCTCGTGATGGATGAACATTGAAGGAATCCTGACCTAGAAACAAGCTGAGCTAACATTAGTGGCACCTCAGCAAGCAGCCCACTGGACATCGGGGGTCTCATTTATAAAACAGTGTATAGGATCCATCTAAAAATGTACATATGCAGAAAAGCCGAAAATGGCGTGCGCAAAAATACTTGACAATTTCTACAACCAGAATTCCAGATCACCATCTGCGTCTCCAATTTCCCCTCTCCAAAAGGTTAATAAGCATGGGCCAAAGTTTCTCCTATCGAGCCTGTTTTTATAGATCACAACTTTTGCATGGGAAGTGGTGTACGCCTCTTTCAGGCCTCGTTTTGTGCATACGCAATGTTTATGAGACCCCTAGCCACTAAACAGCATCAGTGAAACACCGACTTTTAACGTGAAAAGGTTCTATTCAGTGTTTCTACCAGTTTAAATTGTCAGGTCTGTTTGGAGGAGGAGGCCTCTGGAAAAGTTTGCTCCTGGTAAAAACTTACATTTAACATTAAATACAAAAAGAATCCTGACTTGAAATAAAATGGCAATGGTGGGCGTTACCAATACAGACAACAACTTCACTACCATGATCCCACGCTACTTCACCACGTCATTAAACTCCGTCTTTGGTTACTGTTTTGACTAAGAGACCCCTAGCAGCAGAAAATGATATTGTGCGTTGAAGTCTCCCAAATCAGTAAAGCCCATATTTTCTCTCACCTGTCATGCTCTTAGATATGCATTTTTGCTGGTGTAATTATATTGACAGGCAGGTCCTCCTTTTTCTGAACAAAGTATAGCACTCTAACGTTTGATATATATTTGTTTGCCAAAACAGGTGTTCTAACCATGAATGCTTGAGATTCATTAGCGCAAACTACGCAGGAATTATCACCTCAAACCATTTGGAGATGCACTCAGAATTATCCACGCACAATGTGGTCTTTGATTCAGCCTGATTCATAAAATTTTCAAGGAAAGAAAGCACCCCTTGTTATATTGCCAGTTACAGTCTGTAGGAGCGATGCGATGGTATCTGCAGTTTCAACAGCTTGTATGCACTTGTGGACATTTTATGTACTTGTGGGAAACACTAAAAGCTTGCAAGTACATTTTCACACAGGGCCCCTCTCCAAGACATCCCCCATGACTATCTTACCATACAGGACCTGCAGTTATTGACATTGTATCTTAGTGGTATGTACAAATTTGTAGTACATTAAATGACCAGTGATATGATAACGGCTGCATATGTGTTTGCTTGCTGCCAGCCTTGGTTAATCAGTTGATGAGTCTTTAAAATAAATCAGTCTTGGAAAGCAAGAAAAAAAAAGAAAAAGTCAGTTTCTTTCCCTATCCCAGCAGTTTGTAATTACAAAATAAGATGTTCTAAACATGTCAGTATGCATGTTGACATCAGGCCAGCAACTCAGACCACAGAGACTATTAAAAAAAAATTCTGATCTGGGTGCAAAAATGCAGCATCCCCACATAATCGTGCTCATTTAATGTAATTTCACTGAGGCTTTCCTATTAAATAACCAAGCATGTGACCAACTATGCATGTGACCCTGGCCCCCTTCTACACACAGACATACACACACAGACACACAACCACTGGATTTCCACTCTGACCACCACAGACATGACGCACTTGGTATTATACTTTGAAGATCAGCTCAGGCTACACTTCTTTGAATCAATAAAACAAGTCTTGCATAACGTTATGCTGCAAGAAAGAGCTCTGCTAGTCAAGAGGGCAATCACAAGTTGAGCACGTCACTACTGTGTGTAGAGGACCCACTCCAAGTCCTGTTCATGCATAATTCAGACAGAACCAACAGGAGAAACACCAGGCTGCTGTTTCACAAAGCTGTGTGTGTACATGTTTCTGGACTGAACTGCTCTCTTCAGGATGGGACATTCTTCTCAGCTCTGCTGTTTGAGTTGGACTTTTCTCTGCCCACAGGAAATGACAAAATCAAATAATGAGCTAAATCCAGCAGTGAGTGAGCCATCCTGGTTGGTAAATACCTGTCAGTATGTAAGGTTACAGTGCCCTGTGCAGATTCAAGGAGATATTTTAAAGGCAGTGATGTGCAATCCTAATGGGTGACTGAACCCTGACAGGTCATCAGGATTATTACCAATACCCACATTACCCATCTCTCTGCCCTCATTTGTGGTCAGTTCCCTGCTGTACTCATCAACATTTTTCCTCATGTAACCACCTCCTGTAAATTAATTAAATAGTGCGCAACCACTGGAAGAAGTGTGTAATGCATCACCCGAGTACACATGCACATGCTTCCTCTCGTGTGCACCATAGACTGTATGTAAAGATGGACAACATGTCTTCACCTCCTCCCGTTGTACAAAAATGAAGCCAAAATATCCTGGATATGGCCACTGCCATCTTGCCCATTTAACACCATCTGGAGCCTGACTTTGCACAGTAGTAATTGGGATGAGCTGCCTTATCAACTGCAAGCAGCTACATCAATCTTTAGCACACCAATAGATACACGTAGCTTTTTATAGCATCAAATAACTAATTGAAACCAAACTTATCAGACAAATTAAGATTTGAACAAACATCAGCGTGATAAGAACTACGTAAAATGACAGAGACCATCTTTGAAAAAATGTATTGGACGTGTACTTTGATGTTTTTGTTTGGCCCATGTCTCATCTGCTAACATGCAGAGGGCGGGGTTTATGACCTTTACTGCATAAAGCCATCAGGGGGCAACATATGTTTTGGCTTCACTTTTGGGGAGCTGTCATGCCGTCCATCTTTATATACAGTCTGGTGTGCACAAGAAAATCTGGACCCACTTATGCATAAACAGCTCCATAGCAATACAAGAGGTTAAAACTCAATGGGGAACTTTTAAGCCTTACGTTGTGTTCACACTACAAGCAACGCAGCAGCAGCGTGACTAGTTACATTATCGCCAACTCACAGTTGAAGTGTTGCTCCAACGCTCATTAATGTAGTTACGTCATGACAGACTTATGGGTTTCTGCTACCTGCCACGAAGTACCTCAACTGAACATCAGCTAAAGTTTGTATTTGGTCAAAAAATATATATTCTTCTGATCAAATCTGAGCCCCATTCAAACATCACATTTCCCCACCACATTGCATCCATTTGTGCAACATTATGCACATAAAGCTGGCATAGCGTCAGCTAATTAAGCTAAAACAACAAAGTACCACAGCTAGAAACCAAAACATATGATTGACTGACACTGGAGAGCTTAAAAAATGTTGAAGCTAGGTCAACTTTGATTTGTAACATGTCACACCTGTCAGCAGCGACAAGCGTCAGGCCTCAGTTTGTAGCGTCATGTCACCGGCTTCCATTTAAAAAGCCTGTTGCTGTGTCACTCATAGTGTGAACAAAGCGTTACTAACAGAGGTGCTCTGATACTGACCCGTAGTGGCTTACTATCACTGATATGATGTTGCTGTATGTTTTTTAATGCTGCAACTGCCAGTTCATTTTTGAAAAGTTCCCTACATTGTTTACAACATTGTGAGGCACACAGGTTTTGCTGCTGCCTCAGGGTTTTTACAGACTGTGGCTCCGGTATATCCACTAAGCACATATTTTAACCATCTTTGAAGTTCCCCTATAGTTTGTAACAGCAGCGCAGACATTAAAGCTGAAAGATGACAGATGTCCTAATTCGTGTTATGCTGTGATTGGTGCATAGATGATCAAGAGGTAGACGCTCAGGATCAGTCAGTTGCATGTAAATGTATTAAGACAGCTGGATACAGTGCGGAGTATGAAAAGCATTTTTACCCATAGGCCTCCACTGTACAAGAGATGTGTGTAAACTGTAGACTGAACGCCTACAACTGCAAACAAGGTCAATTATTATCCTTTGTGTGGCAGTGCAGAGAGCTGCACAACATAGAGAGGACATTTTTGGCTTATATGTATGAGCAACTGTGATCAGACTGAGCAGGCTCCATCTTGGACTCCAGTATCAAGATGTCCAAATACATCTATGGCCGGACTACAATCCTTCATAGAAGTACCATCCATTTTTCGAGCTATAACCATGGAAATCTAGATGTCACTTTCTTTATGTAGTGGATATCTAGTTTCACATCAATCACTGGAAACCTGCTGCAGGCCAGCATCAACAGCAGCAGCATCACACAGCACTCTGCCATCACTATACCTCAAGCAGGAGCAGAGTCTCAGCGATGAACCTGGTCGTAGGGAGCGAGGCATGCCTCAGATCAGCCACCACTGACACCAAACTCTCCTTCTCCTGCTTCTGCTTCTTACTGTCGAGAGAGAGAACACCCCAACCATCAGTAACCACATCTTGTACTCCCCCTTTCACACACAATGGGCCTATCTGACTCCACGTACTTGTGCAGACACAGAAAGTACTTTATGAAGTCCACAACTTCTGCCTTGCTGAGCTCTGAGGAGAGTTTGGCTTGTTCCTCCGCTGGGAACACGATCAGAGGGCAGCCTTGTTGATCAAAAGCACCTGTACACACAGATAATATAAATTATCTCAAATTTGTGGGAAGAACAGAAAAGACAGGTTTGACAAACTATTCTATGTGGCATTCATACCAGGTTAGGGACATTTTAGTCTAGCATGTGCACCGGCATTTACATGAGTTCATTACGTCAATGATGCCAGTATAACTGAAAACGGTTAAAAGGGAGAGACCTCAGGTGTCCTAGAACAAAAATCTGAACATTGGATAAAGCCAGGTTCATTATTCTCTTTTAACTTCTTTTAACGGTCAACGGTTTGGATATCTCTGAATCTGAAAATACTGTCAACAGCCATAAAAGCTACATTTTTGCCATGTTTTTAGGAATAAAATGTTTTATAATTTAGGCTCTGAATGACATATGAGTAAACCCTTTTGCAAAAACCTTCAGAATACATTTTGGGAATAAAGCTGGAAATTTTGGTGTATGCAAGTGCTACTAAAGGTGGAGATTTCTGGCTCAGAGTATGAGAAGAAACTAATTTGGGGAAAATAGCCTTTAAAGATATGTATACATACATTTTTACCAAAAATAAGACAAATATCACCATGAAACCTCCCCAGTTGAGTACTTGCATTAAGATGATTATTTTTTGTATTACAAGTTTTCTGAAGTTGTATGTTTAAATATGTAAATGAGGCATTATCTTATTAGATATCCAATTTTTGCATGCATTGACAACAGACATGTGACCTAAAATAAAATGTGTATTTTGTGTATTTTTTTCCACTAATTTGAAAGAGGACAGGTTTTGGAAGCAAAACAGCCCAAAATCTCAAAATTTACTAGTGAATGAGAAAACTGTTTTCACCTGGGGTGTCTTGCCTTAAGGGACTGTTCTTTATTTAACAGAGGAGGGGGGTGGCTAGGGTGTGCCCTTTTTTTTGTTTGTTTATTTTGTTTTGTTTTTTTGACCCTCCCTGAAGCTACAGATATTTTTGCCTGAGCCTCCCCGAGTGACTGGCGGAAAATGCAGGACCCTCCCTCCACCATAAATTTGTCATTAGATTTAAAATAAAAGTCCTGGATTTCAAAAAAGCCTTGATTTTTCATCTATTGTACATGCTGGTTAGTTAGTGCAAATGCTTCCATTAAAAGCCTAGTTTTAATTAAACGCCCAGTCCCGTTTACTAGCCTGATGTGGCCACATTTTGACAAATACCGGCTTGTCTCAATTAGAAGCCTGGTCTGGTTGCCAAGCAGTTGATTTTTTTATAGAAATTTCTTTGGATGTATAAAAACGGATTGTTGATTACCCACCTGAGCTAACTTAGTTAGCTGTTTAATTCACATGTACAAATATAAATGTTTAACATGTATCAATATGGAGATGCTACACATTGTTAGCTTAGTTAATTTCATTTCACTGAAACCATGAGCACCAGAGAAGACTCTCAAGTCATTCAGATTTACCAGCATGACGACAAAACATGACTCCCTGTCATAAAGTCAGAATATGTGTCCACTCCTCAATTACCCGGTAAGTTATTTACATTCCTTTAGTCCGTGAGAGTCCACTGATCAAGAGAATCACAAAAGTTTTTCATAAAAATTAATCCAAGTTATGAATGTTGTTTTAACAGGATAAAGTGGTGTTATCCTCCGGTGCAGTGAAACAAGTGTCACAACGTAACACATAACTGATGTTCGTCCAAGCTTAAGTTTTATACAAGTTATATTCATACTGGTTTCAATTAACAATTTGATCATATATCACATCTTTGCCGATTAACAGTTTTGTGTGAAAGGAATTAAAGGCCTGTCCCTAAAACAAGCCTGTTGAGTTCAGTGATTTAAGCAAATAATAGCCTAGGCTACTAATTAAAGCTCTACGGTAAGACATGTAGAGGAAAGTGATTGATTAAATATTGCTACATTAAGCTTTGATTTGTTTGGGTTTTTTGTTTTTTTTCCTAAAGGAAGCACTCATCACACATGATGTGTCCAAGGTCTATTGGAAATTTGAAAATCCAATAATAATTTCTGTTTTTACAGTTTCTAGCTATGAATGGTGTGTTTTTGATGATTTTTAAAGCAAAAAAACTGCAGTGTAATACAAAATACAGCCATTTAAAGTTACATGCGCCACCCCAAAGCCAAAATTAAAAATATGAGTCCCTCCCAAGTGCTTAAAAATTATCTGACATGCCTCTCCCTTTTTGCACCACCCCGTCCCTTCTCACAAGTACAGAACAGTCCCTAAGTGACTGACACTCAACATGTAATGCAGGAGCATTGCCAGCATCTGTCACTTCAGTACAATGACTGAATATATACAAGTCTCGATTGGCAGCAAGTTTGCCACTGAATACAGTATAAGCCACATTACTGTACTGCACATATGAAAGCATGTGTAACAGAGCAGAGTGGATTAATAGCTACCAGGGAACAACACGGCTGCAGAGTTGAGCACATGATCAGCAGGCAGCGGTGGGGAGGGGACGCTGTCCTGCGCCAACTCCTGGACGTCTGAAAGGTTTGTGGGAAATGATTATTTTTATTGAAAACACGCCAGACAAGAATTTCCAACAGTTTCTGCAATATGACCGCTGGAGGAACCGGCCCAGCAAATTCCTCACCGCCTCTGAGAAAAGTTGGCAGCACAATGTAAAGTGATGCAGACGACTGCGCCTTTAAACTGTCCATGTAATACAAGTTTATCAGTCAAATACAGTGTTCAGCTCCACTTTAGTCTCTGTGGGTGAAGAAGGTGTCGCATGCACTTGTCTCTCCTACCTGTTGCGTGTCGGCTCATCTCCAATTCCTCACTCGCGGCTCATTTCCACAAGTTTTTTTTTCTCCGGTAGTGTCAAACTTGTCTCCTAACTGTTTCACCTGAGAGTCCAGAGACGAGACCTAACACCGAGCACTTCTACTGCGGTGCTGGAGGACTGGACCGTGTGGACCGCAGCTGCTCGCTGCCTCTCTCCGCCATGTTGCGTGTGCTCCGTAGCGCCAGGCTGAAGCTAACCCCGCAGACTGGATGCTGCTCGGCTCGTTATATACTACAGAGGGCGGAGAAAACACAGAGGAGGACGGACACCAACTGTTGACCACCGCGGCCACAGAGCAGGGCCGTAGCCAGGATCTTTAGGGCACTGTGGTGCTGCCCGCCCCCCCGTCGCCACCTTCAAATTGTTGGCCAAAAGATAAAGCCTTAATTTTTGGTCAAAATTGGCCGCTCATATTTTGTTTATTCAGTTAAACATTCATCTTAACCAGGGGTCTTCAACATTTTTAAGGCCAATGAACCCTTAGCTGAAAAGAGATTGAGCTTACATATTGTATGATCCTGAGCTGCACATTAAACTGGACCAACAGTAACATGTAGCTTGTATAAACAAGCTATTAAAATAAAATTATAGACAGATTCATATAGCCTGTTTAAATGTTGTTTGTTTCTGAGGTGGATAGTAGCCTATTTTAATGTCTCTTGCTCAAAGCGTTTTAAAACAATCCATTATGGCTACCAAGAATGTTCCCACACTTGGAATAATAAAGCCCTCCATGTTCTGACAGATGGTTTATATTTCATATCTTGTGTTCAAAAGATACTACCTCGTGTGCACAAGATATGAATCTTGTTTACAACAGATAGCCTCATGTAGGCCCATTGTGCACACAAGAAATTGATCTTGTATAGATAAAAATATATAATCTTTCAGGCTTCCAGTGCTCTGTAGAGGTGCCTGCAGCTATTTAGTTTTTAAATCATAGACTATATTTATAGGTAATTAATAATATCTTGTGTGCACAAGAGAGTGTACAAACAATATTACCTCCATGACTTGGGAACATAAAATTATAAACTATCATCTTTCAGAGCTTAGGGGGCTCCTTAAATTCTAGCTTCATATTTATAATAAATTGGCTAAAATTCCAAAATTCCCCTCAGGAGGCAGGGAGCGTCTGGTGAAAGAAGCTACTTGAGTTGCATTATGGGAAGTATAGGATCCAGTTTTTGTAGTTTGACCCTTACTAGGGACTAAAATTCAGGACATAATCACAGCCTTTGCTGCTTCAGTTTTGAACTTTATTTTTTAGTCTGTCTTTCACAAGTCCTCCAACCTCATGGGAGCTCAGTACTTAATCTCTAAAGCAGACTTACACCTTTAAACAGTCCTTTGTATTCAGTAAATATTCTCATGTAGCTACAAATATAAAACAGTATTAAAACTGTAAAAAATAAAGACAAATAAATAGTTCATGTTTCTTAACTGGGGGCCCTATAGTGCACCTATAGTTGCTTTGGGGCTCTAAGCAGGTCAGTTGTGCCTGCTAGCATTTCCTGGGTAAGAACAGCCAAGCCCTACATCTCTGTTAATACACTGAACTGGTCTGACTGCATACCTGATGGGTATCATTCTCACCCAGAACCTTTGTTTAACTTGAGTCATTATTAATTAACTTTGGCCTAATGTAAGTTCTCCTGCTGTTAATGTGCTCCTATTAAACCACAGACATCCCCAAATGCAGGTGTAAAAAACAGAATCAATGCTGTGTTTGTTTCTTTTCATTTATTGTGTATCTAAAGAGAAAGATTGTTTCCATTGATATGAGAAGATATCCGTTCTTGAGAATGAAAACTGAATCTAAAATCTGTGGTCTGAGCTTCATGGGAACTTGCTTGACTTTTGAATCTTTTGATTCATAAGGCTGACATGTTATTGAGACTGCTGGTTCCTTGAAGACTAAGAGTTCCCCCATTTTCTCAGTGATCATCCAACAGACTCATTTTTATCAACACCAGATTATCTTTGGGTAAAAACAAGAGATTATTTCAGCCTAAATTGTAATATCTTGTGTCACATACCAACATCAGAGTAATTTGGTCTTTAGTCTATTAATCCACACTTTAACCTTCATGATATTCAAACCAGTGATCCACAAGGGTCAGCTTCAGGGCCATTCTTGTGTTGATCTGCCCTTATTTGTGTAAATTGACAGTCAATATTGTATTTGTGAAGAAGCCTTCTTTGGCATCTTGCATAATGAACTAAATATACATCTAAATGTCTTAGGCTGAATAAACGTTTACGCAGTGTTAACAGAATTCATGCCTAATACAAAAACCAAACATTAATATTTGTAGAGATCATGTACTTTTGGAGAGAGTCAAAATATATCATAATTTAAGTAGAAATTACACATTTAAATCGAAATCAGAATAAAAAATAACTTTAATTGCCGAGGATGTGTAGAAAAGACACACAGCTAAAAAAAAAAATTGCTCACTTAGGGTTGCTCAGTTTATAGGTTATATTATTTCAAAAAGTCTCTGCCTTCTGTACTTAAGTACGATTTCAGCATATTTAACATTACATGCAATGACCAAAATACCAAACTGCCCCAGTTTGATAGTTGTTGGTTTTGGAAAACAGAAAAATGTATTGACCAGAACGTTTACTAAATTTACATTTCTTTTTCTGGCCAGACTTTAAATTTAGCACAGATTTAAGACTCCGAAGTCCCATTGGTTGATTACGAAAATTCATGCAGGCCTGCTGAGATGGTTCACAGTGCTGCTGTGATTCAGACCAAGTGTTGACCTCTTATTTGGAGTGTTTGGAGCCAACACATCAGCCTAGTAGCACTTACTGACTTTCTTCCCTGCAGGTGTCTGTCGTGCTCATTTCACCTCATCATGAATGACATTCTTCTTTCCATTGGACACATTCTTGGCACGCTTCAGTTTCAGCATTGACAAACAAACAGTTTCATCCATTGTCTATGTTGCATATGTGGGTCAGGTTTACAGAAGAAAAAGGTTCCCAGCCACTCCCAGGCATTATGGGGGATGTAGTCTTCCCAGCATGTTTTACAGGTTTCCTTACCCTCTCAAAATATGAAGGAACATTATCGTGTAGTAATAATGTATTTTGAATGCATATAAATGCATGAAATGACTAGTCATTCTTACTCAGTTAAATTAACCTTTGAGACACTAAAGAAAGGTAAAGATCTAGTTACTGACCTCTATAAAGGAAGACTGACATATGTCCCTTTTTATATGCAAGCTCATTGAACTGCAGACATTTTAAAAAGTCAGACATGTAGTATCTTACAGTTAAATAAATAGCTAACATACTTGATAATCAGTTTAAACAAAAAGGACATTATCTGATCATCATAGCTTGAAACAAACTTGTGCAGGAGGTATATCATTTTAAAATTAAATCAGCTAACAACATGGATCCCTTTACCTTTAGATGCCCATCTACGGCAAATAATTTGAGACACTATGTGATCAGCATGTGGATTTCTAATAAATATATAGACAAGGACAAGTGGTGGTAAAATCACTCCCAGGAATGGACTACACCACTAGGGGGCCATAGAGGACAAATGAGCTATGGGTCCTTACTGAGGCACCACACATACACAGTTCAACACACTTGCCATATTTCAGCAAGACCACTTTGCCTCAGGTTTGCTGCATCACCGTTGTTTTGTGATGATTTGACTAAACACAGATTTATTTAAGAACATGCACCATGTAAGCATAATAACAGTAATGGTATTAAAGGTCTGCTGTCTTGGAGAGCAGGTAGCAGATAGAAGGCCTGGACCCAGTTGTAGACAACAAAAAAGCAGCTGGACAAAATCAAATATTTATTTAAAACAAACAAACAAAAAGCTTACAGTGCAAAAATAAGACAGGTGAAGGCAGGCAGGTACAGGAAGAGAGCTCCAAACCAAAAATGAAGATGAACTATCAAAGACCAAAGGAACTGGGCAGGTATAGTAAGGCACTAATTTGGGAAGTGAGAGCAGGTGAGTAGACTGCAGGACTAGCGAGGGACAGGTGAAACTAATCAGGGTGGGGCAGACGATCAAATCTGGCAGGAAAACACAAGGGCAGGGATTGAAGTGATCTGCAGCAACAGGAAATCTGAGCATTACTGAGGAATAGGATTAAACAAAGGACAGGCAGGGAAAACATTTACTTGAATTATAAGACGCCTATAAGAACCTCAAGACTGGACAAGAATGCAGGGGCCACCTTATATACAGCCCATATTATTTCAGTCTTTAATTTGCTGCAGCACATTTGTAATCAATCAAATTAGTAGTGATGGTCAAATGAAGCCTCATGAAGCATTTTCTTTATTTCATGAGCCCACTAGGTGCTGCTTTTTGTTCAACAAAAGGTTGAAAGCTCACTGAATTGCCATTCTTTCAGCCTCTCTCTTTAATCCATGAGTGCCATCTAGTGGGCTTATAAAATAAAATAAATGCTTCATGAGGCTTCATTTGGCCATCACTACAAATTACCATACAGTAACTGCCACATAGACAACATGGAGCATTTGATCTCACAAGATCTTGTCTGTTATATTAACAAAAAAAATGGTCTGCACCATATCTACCCTACTTAAAAATCTTCATGATCTGTTTTATGATGATCATGATGAAAACCACAAGCCAAAACATGTTGGTCTGACCTTAATGTTGTTCTACATACTGCATGTGCAGTGTTTAGTGCAGTGTTGCTGGAGTTTTACCGCTTCAGATCCAAGGCAAGTCAAATTTATATTGACTTAAAAAGTAATTTTTGTCTTAGTTAGTCATAATTTTTACAAAGTCAGTCTACCTTAACCTAAATCTCATAATAAACAGGTCCAATAGCCAACCCACCCACAGAAATGGCTGGACCCCTGAAAGCACACAGATGCTCTCTCTCTCCTGCTACACACGTGTAAACTGAGAGGGACTTACTCAGTGATGAGGGCTGCATAGACCAGCTGCCCGCTTTTTTTTATTTCTGCAATGGTGACATACAAAAAACAGAGACTCATACCATTTTCAGGAGAGGGGGTTTTCATTATGAAACTGGTTTCATTTTTTTAGGGCAAGAGTAAATAGGGGAGACTGGTGTTGGTTGGCACACTTCTCACTCTCTGCTGTGTTCCTCTGGCATCATTTATATATATATATATATTGTTACTGCAGGAAATGAAAGGTTAAGGTCTCAGCTATGAATAAACATGTTTTAATGTACACAAATATTTTCTAAAATTTGCTGATTGGTAATTAAAGTCATGTTGTGCATGTTTTAACAATGTTAAAATGCTATAGTTATGGGTCTATAGTTAGCTACCATCACTCATCACAGACTTTTAAATGTTACATTAAAGTGTAGCTGATTCCTATGTCTATTAACTACAAACAATAGGCTATGTTTCCAATATCTCTAACACAGTTACACTTAGTCCACAGATCACTTTTTTACTTTCAATACTATACAACTGAAATGTTACAATCACCAAGGAAGTTTTTCACTTTTAGATGTTTTAACCTTATTGAACATTACTGGCTGAAAAACCTGACAGAGGAAATGTCTTATCTGGAAGCATGTTTACGACAGCTGTTCCCTCCCACCTGCTCTAACAGACTGGTTCATGTTTGCTAACAGATGACTGGTAGGCTGTTAACATGCATCATCCCTAAATTTGACTAAAACATGAACTAGGCCTACTTAACTCCTTGGGGCAACCGAGCACTGACCTTTCTTGTCAAGAGCTGGAACAGAATGACTCAACAGAGGTGAATGAGTGAACACTATGGAATGCGAGCACAGCTATCGAATAGGGCTGGCTAAAGTTTCGCAAGGTGGCGCTCATGCAGCTATATTGAAGCCTGAATTGTGGTTTGGTGCCAATGATAAAGGGACACACTGAAATTAACAGCAACGTTTCACCACATTTAGCTCCAAACAATGTTTAAAGTAGTGGCGTAAATTTTTTAATGTCACTTTTTCACCAGATTTACAGCAATATTTGTGAACGTTGTCATATTTACTTTGCTTTTAAAAATATATTAAATACAGTATAAACCCAATGTTAAATCCAAATATGTAATCTAAATCTAAATGTTGAATATGAAATCTAAATATTAAATCTAAATCTAAATATTACATTTAAGAGTGTGGGGGAAGAAGCCAACATGCAAACATTTTGGTGTTACATTTTTATTTCTGTGAACTTCAAATGGCCAGAAAATAGCTGTGTGCTAGTGATGGCCAAATGAAGCCTCGTGAAGCATTTCCTTTATTTTCTGAGCCCACTAGGTGGTGCTCTTGGTTTAAAGAAAGAGGCTCAAAGAATGAAAATTCAGTGTGTTTTCAACCTTTTGTTGAACAAAAAGCGCCATTTAGTGGGCTCAGAAAATAAAGAAAATGCTTCATGAGACTTCATTTGGCCATCACTACTGTGTGCCAACCAATCCAGGTCTCCCCTACAATATTTAATTTTGCTGTTGTTTTAATAAGTAATTGTGAATACTTTTGTTACCTTTTTACCCCCTTATGGGTGGCCCTGCTACTTTGTTTGCTACTTTTTGACAAATTATCTAATAAGTAGAGTATCTCATAACTTTCTTTAAATGTATTTTAATATTCCTGGCGGAAATGGGCTTTCAAACGACACCTTTTATTTTGTAAGTTAGAACCGGAAGTTGTTTTCACGCACTCGCCTCGGTGACATCATGTTGACTACGGTGCTGCTGATGTGATGTAGTTGCGTTACATATTTTCGTAGCATCACTCCGCTAGCCCACTAACACTCGCACACCTTGATATGATGCAACGACAAACACACAGTTTGGTTTTTAACGTTAAACTTTAAGACGTGTCGTCAAAACATATAAACCAGGTGAGGTTTTCAAAGGAAAATTGTAGCATTTCCGTCAAGCTTATTACAAGTCGTCCGTGTATTATTAGCCAGTGGACGGCTAATGAGATCCGGCTAAGGTGCTAGCAGTGCTCGTGCTCCCTGTCCACCCTTTTTTTCGGAGCTAAGATAATTTACGTCAAGAGGAAGTCATGTTATCCTGAGGATCATAACAAGCAGTAATGGTTGGTAACATATGAAAGAAGCACTTGTGAGTAACTGACGTAGTTAGAAACGACGTGCGGAGCGTGGAGAGATGAACACGCCGCTCGGGAGGAACGGGTTAATCGGGCTTGCTATCGGAGCTACAGCCGGTTGTGGCTTGATTGCCTTCATAATTTACAGGGAAATATGTAGGAGAAAATCCCAGAGACTGATGCAGGAGGCCCGGCCAGCTCTCCGGCTGTTTGACGAGGCGGATGAAGCAGTGCTGCTGCGGGAGCCACTGGATGCACAGGGTGGGTTGACTCTGCTTGGCACAGACTCCAGCATGTCAAAAACATGTTTGTGTGAGTGTGTGTGTGTGAGAGAGGGGTGCTTGATCCAACTGCGAAATAGGCTGTATAAGTACTGTTAGATGGCATGTAGGAAAAATCTCTTAAATTATGATGATGAATCATCTGTACCGCATGGGACCACCCAAACACGTGTTTTCATTAAAATCTTACGATTTAAAACTGAACTGAAAGTGAAACCTATGGAAGCCCACTCGAAAGCCAGTGTACAACACTAAGTGTTTTTTTAGTGAAAATGCATGTGTTTGGGATGTACTGTGCATACAACTGGATTAACATGTTTTCTGAGGAGGGATGCAAGAAAAACAATTTTTTTGCACAAATTCAAGGTAAAACAGCAGGACTAATTGATTACAAGTAGTCATTTTGTGGGTGAAGTATTCCAATAAATATGATAATCAAATGAGAGAAGTAAGCCTGAGGTCAGTATGCCACTTCATTTCCCTGCCATGCATATGACCTTCCTACTAGCCTTGATAGTTGCAGGTAGTTGGACTTTGAGGCTGCAGCCCAATGTAGCGCACTCAGGCTGAGCCTGGCCATGAGGCAGTGATCAGTGAGCTCAGGGACAGGCCTGGGAGGGGCCTTGGTCACCCTTATCTTAGCTAGGTAGCTTTTTGCCACTCCTATAGCAGATTTTGAATCATGCATAGTTTGATTCACCTGTGACCAGTTTGCCTTGGGTGACCCTTACAAAAGCTATTGCCCCAGGACAACCCCACCCCCCACTCCCTACCTCACTACCATGTTACAGTGGATATTTCATGAGGCTACAGTTTAGATGAAAGATTTGGTGAGGAACTCAAACAAGAGTGTTGAAAGGAGCTGGTTGAGTTGTTCAGGCCTCTTATACCCCCTTTCCACCAAATTAGCTGTGTTTCTTGAACCAGATCCAGAACCTTTGTACTATCTAGGGAACCAGTCCGCATTTCCCCTAGTTTCACATGGAACCATTGTAATCAAGGATAGGTCATCAACAGAGGGCTTTGCGCAAAGCACAACTGAAATAAACAGTAGTAGAAAAAACATGTATTACATTGATTACCTGCTAACTTTTATTCTGTTATTACAGATATTTGTTTTTACCCCAAACAAACAAGTACGGACCAGATCTCAATGAAACCACTGCTCAAGCTTTTTTCCAACGATCTCTCTCTTTGTCTTTCAAACCATTAGAATATAACATGCCCACTGATGTCGACATGGTTTGCAGTGGAGGTCAAGGAAAACCTGCTATTTTTTGGTTCCAGCTGTCAACCAACTTTTTGGGCTCTGAACCAATTTACATTTGGTCAAAATGTTGTTAATGGTTCAAAGTTAGACGTATGAACTGAAGCAGAACCAGTTCTATGTTGGTGGAAAAAGGGGTATCATTAGGGTGTCTCCTGGTCCTGGATGCCTGAACTTGAAGGACGGAAGAAGGGTTAGGGATCAGGCTACATGGCTAAATTGCAAGTCTAAACTTACATCTAACATGCTCTGTCTCCCGGTCTCCTCTTCCAGAGGTGGAGGCCCAGCAGCAGGCTCTGGCAGCAGTGGAGGCTGTGGTGCAGGGCCTGTCCCCGGAGCAGCAGCTGGAGCTCAGGAACCAGTTGGACCAGGTGCTGAGCTGCGTGGCATCACTGCGCTCAGAGGTAGCTGAGCTGAGGGGCGGCCTGCAGGACATTGCCCTGCAGATTATCCAGGATGTCAAGTGAGTCACAGTGGTGAAATGTACAGCATCTACACCACTAAACATTTTTTAATATGATACCAAATAGTATTTCACTGGTATCAGACAGAATTTCAGTTTGTTCAACTCAGCGGAGTGGGTGGATTCCAAGGTCTGAACCCAAGAAAGAATAGTTTTTTTTTCTGGCAAGGCCATCATAACTGGATGATATTGTGTGGATAATCACTGTTTTACTTTATGCCAAGGACCCTGTGTTTTTCAATAATTTTAGAATGTATCAGGTTAAATTACTGGGGAATGTGTTATTTTTTGTATTTCAATCAATATAGACATGATGGTATATCTTTAATACAGATCTGAAACAGACACATACTGTGTGACTTGATCAGTTTGTGTGTTTTTTTTTAAAGCTACTTTGTTTGAAGCTGGAACATTCGAGGGCAACACTGAGCCCCAAAAGGTTGACAAACTAGAGACAGACAGTTATGTAGATTAAAAAAAAGAAATCAATTTCATGATTTGAAATGAAGAGATACATTAAAAATAAATCTTCAAAAAGTGTAGAGAGACATTACTGAGTAATAACAAAGTAAGACACCTACAGAGACACTTGTATTTAAAAATATTAAGTAATGTATGCTTTCACATGTAAACTAACTTGTATATTAAATGTGTTTATATACCTAACATCATGTCATTAACAATTAGAATGCCATTTTTTTTGTCTCTGTTGTACTCTGATGAGACAAGGCTACATCAAGCATTAATATGGTCAGAAATATTAAGAACATTAACAAACGTCTCTGAAAAACTTCCATCTTAGCAAAAATATTCTGCAGAAGTTTCTGTTGCATACAGCTCGAGCCAGCAGGGTTTCCACACCAAATGACAAATCATGCAGATTGGTCTGGAACCTTTCCGTTCATTGCCGATTTTCAAGGGACGTTATCATCAGCTGTAGATGAAAATGTCTCTAGATGCAATTAGATACACCTACAACCAGTCAGAGCAATGAAACGTGATGTAACGCTAAGTGATGGACTGTAAACTGACTACAGCATGCGAGATAAGCTGGGATGGTGTAGGAAAGAACTTACATGTCTGTGAATGAGTGTAGCAGTTTTTCCATCAGAATTTCATGGTAGAATTTCTACAGAAAGGTCCGTATCATCATCGTCATCATCGTCTTGGCTGTTTTCAAAAATGCCTCAGCAGTGCTTCTCTTAACTAGGCTAGGTTTATACTCCGAGTCATGTCCCCAGCCTTTTTATATTTCTCACTTTGGATGTTAAACAGCTGTCCTCATCTTGTCGTGATGAGGAGGTACTGATGGAACATTAGGAACCATGGAGATGGACTTTGTCATGTTATTCCTGACAATGTCTTATACACTTGTATTTACTACTGAATTTGAATTTTGTCAAATAAACTGAACTAAAATATGCCAAAGTAAATAAAGACTTTGCGAGGCATCAGTGGCTTAGTGGTTAGAGCAAGCGCCTCATGTACAGAGGCTCTGTACTTGCTGCAGTTTGATTCCGGCTTGTGGCCCCTTGCTGCGTGTGTGTCTCTCTCTCTTCCCCTTCCCTCACTTAGCTGTACTATCCATCAAAGGCAAAAAACACCCGAAAAATTATCTATTTAAAAAAAATACTGCTTGCAGATTTGTCCAGTTATGAGGTTAGAATGTGCAATAAAGTTAATTGGAATGGCACTTGGAGAGCACAAACCTCCGCCAATGGCCAAATGCCTAATCTGTCAATGTTAACAAAGGTAAAAAATGATGTGTGCACCTGCCCTGTGGTTTGGATCTGCTCCAAATTAGAATTGGTTCTTGGCCCATGCTACACCCTTCCACCAAGTTTCAGGAAAATCAGCCAGTATTTTTTCAGTAATCTGGCTGACAAACAAACAAATCAAATCAAAGATAACCTCCTTGGTGAAGGTAATAACAGTAACTGTATAGCACAATACCTAGCAGGGGTGTCCAGCCTTTTTTGAATAAGGTCAGACTAGATACTGGAAAATATCTGGGGATAGTAATGGCCAAATGACGCCTCATGAAGCATTTTCTTTATTTTCTGAGCCCACTAGATGGCACTTTTTGTTCAATAAGAGGTTGAAAGCACACTGAATTGCTATTCTTTGAGCCTCTCTCTTTAAACCAAGAGTGCCATCTAGTGGGCTCAGAAAATAAAGAAAATGCTTTATGAGGCTTCATTTGGCCATCACTACCTTGGGGTCTGCTGTTTCTCACATCATGTAGATTATTGATCAAAACAAAAGAAAAAAATACAAATGAGACCAATGCAACTTTTTCATTTTTCAGTGAAAAAGTATTCAACTTTCCACCTCTCATAACAGCGGCTGCCCATGCTGTTGACTTAAGGCTGCTTTGGTGTCGCCATGTCTTCTACCTAGCAAGAAACATCTGTTGCTAGGTTTGTTTGCTTGTATACCCTCACCACCTTGTTTACAACATAAGCTCTGCCTGTGTAGTTCCTACTTGGTTCATGCCTATCAACTGTATGACTGTGCTGCCATTGTGAAGTGAATGGAAAAAATTAAAAGTGAACTTGCTTGATTAACCGATATTGTGTCACAGGCTTTATACCGTCAGGATTTCTAAATACCCTGGTATACTGTAATACTGTGACACTGCCCAAGCCTAATATACTATATTTTGAGAGACAAGCTGCAGGCTGTTTAAAATCAGTTCGCGAGCCACAGTTGGCCCGTGGAGCTGGACTTTAGACTTGCCTGATGTAGGGCATGCATGTCAGTGTCACAGCAAAAATGTAAAGGCTCAGTCTCAGACTTTGCTCTCACATTGCAATATTGCAGGTAATTCCCCTCATTAATATCTCCCATTTAACCATGACAACAGTTACTAATGAGTGATTTAAACCTGCTCAGGTGGGGTGTAAATATTAAATCTACATGGCTAATAAACTGTATGGTGCAACCACTCTTCACTACGTTGCGGTGTAACTTCCACACACTTTGTTTAAAACATTTGAATTTACACACTTAGTGTGACAGGCTTCAGCACACTGCAATTACAGCACAATAAGAGCTCATAAATGTTAGTGTCATATTCCATATGTCTACAGGATTATCTTAAAGTCTTTGACAGAAAGCCACACAATGGAGATTTGGCTCTAGCAGCTCCATTTTGCATCTTAAGAGAGCAGAGTGTTACAGTCATCACGATGTTATGATAATGGGTTGAAACACCAGACTGAACCTCTGAGGTGGGGCCAAGGTTGTGGGTGTTGTTTGACTGATGTGAATGTGTGTCCCACATGCAGAAAGGGAGTGGAGGACAGTCAGCGAGTACGTCGGCGGCGTCATATCGTCCACAGAGAGCGCACTGATTCCACTGGCTCCAGCTCCATCTACTTCACTGCCAGCCAGGGCATGGCCAGCACATTTGAAGAGACCAGTGAAGGAGGGTATGTTACGGACTGGTGTTGTGAGAGCGCAGTACACTCACTTATTCTTTGTGATTTCTGACGGCTCCATCTCATTGTCATATTAAAAGATATATACGATCGATGAACAGTAAGATTTTCTACAATCCAATTTCACTTTAAAAATATTGATCAGTGACTCTTAAAAGTTTTGATCTTGTTTTCGGTTCTTTTCTTTAGTTTGTTGGGCAGATTAAGTTGCAAAAATCATTTGTGTCCTTGATAGCCATAAAGAGGCCTGGACTAATGGCCTGTCAGTTAAGTGGTAGTGTAACACTGTGCAGGAGCAGGTCAGGCTGAGATCCAAGTTTAATACAACTGTTGGCGCTTTTGAAAAGGCTTCTTAACAAGCTTTATCAGCTAATTCCTGTTAATCTTTAAGACAATTACAGACTGTTAAATAGTGCACACTGGGGCTAACACTAACTAACTAACTGACTACCTCTTGTGATATCTAGTCATGCCAATATTTTAAAGTTTACTTGCTGAGGTTTTAATTCTGACCCTGAGGCATAAACTCAGAACCCAGCTTGTGTCCTAAACACTGAACAGATTAATGGAAACTACTTTCTTCTAGTGATGGCCAAATGAAGCCTCATAAAGCGTTTTCTTTATTTTCTGAGCCCACTAGATGGCGCTTTTTGTTCAACAAATGGTCGAAACACACTGAATTGCTATTCTTTGAGCCTCTCTCCTTAAACCCAGAGCACCATCTAGTGGGCTTAGAAAATAAAGAAAATGCTTCATGAGGCTTCATGTGGCCATCACTACTTTCTACAAATAACAAACCCCTGTATTTGGTGATGGCCAAATGAAGCCTCAAAAAGCATTTTCTTTATTTTCTGAGCCCACTAGATGGTGCTTTTTGTGCAACAAAAGATTGAAAGCACATTGTTTTGCTATTCTTTGAGGCTCTCTCTTTAAACCAAGTGTGCCA
The DNA here is from genome assembly GCA_019142605.1 of Cephalopholis sonnerati. Lineage (NCBI taxonomy): Eukaryota > Metazoa > Chordata > Actinopteri > Perciformes > Serranidae > Cephalopholis > Cephalopholis sonnerati. Next base: position 8,706,133 of record JAGQAX010000009.1, on the reverse strand, counting down.
TCTAGGGGGCTCAGAAAATAAAGAAAATGCCTCATGAGGCTTCATTTGCCCATCACTACCTGTATTAACCGCTAGCAGCATTTTCTGTGGATTATTATGTAGAGTAACAGTGACACTGATTGTGGAGAGTGATGTTGTTGCTGAATTTTTAAAAATGCAATTCTTTAATGCTGTGAGCACAAGACATTACATTTCATTCATGTCCATTTTATTGAGACAGATATGCTAAAACCTCAGCGAAGAAAACTAACTGCAGAAAAATACCACTTGAGGGATTATTCAGATGAACTGACCCTTTAAATGTACAGAACTGGAAGCTGAAGTAATCATGAATCAGTTTAATGTGGAATCCCAAGTGTGGGTACTTGAATACATTTCTAATAATTCAAATCCCCAAATCAAAACCAGATAATCCCTCTTTTAGGTACTCGACGGCCTACGCTGAGTCAGATTATACTGATCGTGACACTGACAGAGAGGAGGGGGAGCGGGAGCCTGAACAGGAGTCTGAGGAAGAGGAAGACAAGAGCTGTGCCACTGTCCTCACCCTCCGCCAGGAAGACTCTCAGGAAGATGAAGCGGAAGAGAGAGGTCTGGGGGAGGAGGCAGAGGAAGAGGAGGATGATGATGAGGAGAGGCTGCAGCTGGTGACTGAAGTTCCCAGTGGGGAGCTGGCTCTCCTCCTGGCTCAGAGTGACATCCTTCACACAGGAGATGCCAGTTTAAAGGCAGAGGGCTTTCGCCTGCTGCTAGACAGCAGAGCAGAGGTAAGGGACAGGACTCACGAGATGGCAAACTAGGGCTGAAGCTGTGTATAATAATAATGATAGAGCAAAGAATGTCTTGTAGCACCAAATACACATATACAGTGGATAGGTAATGAATACACCCCTTTAAACAATTTTCAGATTTTGTGTGTGTTTATCTACAGTTCTTTTTAACATGCATAGGGAGATACACACACAACCTCACACACACGCCTATGAAAACACTGATTATAAGAAAAGAGCAAGAGGGGTTTTAAGAGCAACTCAAAAGAAGATACTGATTATGCAAGTCTGAGCTTGTCAGAAATAGATTTCACTTACATAGTGAAAATGAAACAGATTTTGGTTACAGCGAAACTGACTGGTGTTTGTCTGTCTCTGTGTCTGCAGTATGGAGACAGCAGGGAGTTTCTATGGAGACTGGCTCGGGCTTACAGTGACGTGTACGAGTCCACTGAGGACAAACAGGAGAAGAAGACTTATGCACAACAAGGTAATGAACACACAAACGTACACACACACACACACACACACGTACACACACCAGTTGCAATGATTATCATATTAAATCTTGACTCAGAGTATTCAATCAAATTAAAACAAAGGACCAATAAGGCAGGCTGAGAAGCCTAAATTAAAGATAAGTTGCATTCACTCGAGAATTATTAAAATTGGTAATGTCAGGCTACTTCTGTCCACTTCTTAAAAACAAAATCTCTGTTGTGGTTTTACATGTCTTAGACACTTTCCGTGTTTTTTTTGTTTTTTTTTTCGTGCAAAATGGTGGTGACTTTACAGGTACAAAACAAAAATGTATATAAAAAAAAAGAAGAATATTACATTCATTAATAATAATGATAATACATATATTGAAAAATAAGTAGATGATAATAAGGGAGTAATTAAAAATAAAATAAAATAAATAAATATCTTTCATGTTTTTCAAATGGAAATTAGCATAAAGCAGTGACAGCGTGACAGTGATTGGTTACAGGGCTGATGCTCTCCCCTCACTCAACCCCCACACATGCCATTCACTGTAATTATGGAGAGTGAGGAAAGTGATTGTGACAGTAGATGGCAGTCAGCATGCTCCCAGTTTGGAGAAGCAGACAGGAGCACTGGGGCACAGAAGCTAAGCAGTGTTACCCACCAAACAACCTAACCAATCAGAGGCAGCTGTGTGTGCTGTGAGGTAAAATTACTGTTTTTGTTAGTCGAGTCTGGTGGCTGTGGACGGGGGTAGCAACGAAACGTATTTTAGCCTCCTAAAAAAAGGACCATCTAAGAAAAATCTAATATTTTACCGCTTTACTTCGCTGTTAAACAGCCCCTTCCAACAGGGAACTGAAGTAGTAATATCACCCTCTTTAAAGCCAACTGATTCCATTGACAGCAACAGTAATTTTACCGCACAGGGGCGTTAGTCCACTGCTGACTCCATTGTTTATTTAATTTGTGTCATTGTGTGACTTTTGGAATCAAACTAACATTGCGTCCATAGCAGCATGAATGTTCATATGTAACAATCACATGGAGCAGACACCTACGTCAGGTTAAGTGGGAAAAAGGTTTTAAAAGGGATTGGAAAAATAGTAGTGATGGCCTCATGAAGCATTTTCTTTGTTTTCTGAGCCCACTAGATGGTTTAAAGAGAGAGGCTCAAAGAATAGCAAGTCAGTGTGCTTTCAACCTCTTGTTGAACAAAAAAAGCGTCATCTAGTGGGCTCAGAAAATAAAGAAAATGCTACACGAGGCTTCATTTGGCCATCACCAGAAGATAGGATTTTGACACTAAAACAGACATACTTTGACCAAAAGTTGTATTTTCTGATTTCAAGACATGAGGGATACTACTGGGAAGCTATAGAGTGATATAATAACCTCAAAAAATAATTACAAAAAGAAAAAATTAAATAAAATAGTAATAATAATAATAATAGTGGAGCCACCCTTTAAGGAACCTGGGAATGTGGAATATATGTAGCAAAAACACAACTAGGCTGCTTCTGCTCATGAGCACCAATATTCTGGTCAGTTTGTGCAAATGGACAGTAGCATATGACTGTTTCTACCTCCAAGACTATTATAGCTTTTGTCATTGAACTGTGAGCTGGTGTTGCAGGTCGAGAGGAGGCAGAGTTGGCCCTGAAGAAGAACGGCTTGAATGCTGAGTGCCATAAATGGTAAGATGGTAAACTTATACCTAACACTCTTGGGTTTAACTTTGGTTAGATATTGCTGCCACTGGTTGTATTATGAAGTCACAGTCATGCTGTTTTTGGCTCCAGGTTTGCTGTGCTGACAGGTCTGACCTCCCAGCATGAGAGCATGCATAGCAAACTCAAGAGCAGCCACATATTGAAGGTAACACAGGCACACAGTTTGGATATTTAGCTAATGTTTTGTTTTAAGTAGAGATTTGTACAACATACTACTCAGTTGTTTTTTTTCCACTCAGGAGCATCTGGACCGTGCGATCGCCCTCAGAGATGATGATCCCATGTGTTTCTATCTGCTCGGCAGATGGTGCTATGAGGTGAGAGAGGGGGCTGTACGTTGCTGTAACTCTGGTCTGCAGACTTTTTCATCCAAACATCCAAACGTGAACACTGTGAATTACTTTGGTATTTTTTAACCTTGACCCTATTGTCGTACGCTTTTGTGTCTAAGTGATTAATGGGAACAATGGTTTCTAAAATCAGTCCAGTACTGAGCGAGAGGGCTGAGCTGATGAGGGCTGATGTAACCACTCGGGGCATATGCGCACCGTCAATGTACATCCACTAAAAGTGCTTGTTTTTGCCTCTGACAGGCTCAGATTATTATTCAAGGTGTCTGACAACATCATGGAAAGGATCCCTACAGAGATAGATCTTTTTGCTTAAGATTAAGATCCTTTTTGTTTAACCGCCAAACCCACCAGACTCCATTTAAATAAACAGTGATTTAAGTGTGTATAGAGCCAGCATATTTTCACACGAAACTGGGTGAATTAAGGGCTTACCTCAACCAGACCAGAGTTGGTGATTGTTTGAAGAGTGGAAAGACAAACAAAGACAGCTTTTGTGAGTTTTATTTTGTTTTCGTCAATTTTGTGTGTGTGTGTGTGTGTTTTACATTGATAAAATTACTGTTAATGTAAATGGAGTCTGGTAGGTTTGGTGATAGCGATTTCAGGGTTTCAGGGATCTTGCATTCTGTAGAGATCCTTTCCATAATGTTGTGAGATACTTAGAAATAACAATAAATAATGATCTGAGTCTGTCGGTAATAAGAACAGGCACATTTAGGATTTAAATTGACAGCACAAAGACACCCCAAGTGTTAACACTGCAGCCTGTTTTGTGGCTGCCAGCTGTAGTGCTCAAGATTAATACTGGACCAGTTTAAACCAAACACAAAAATATGTGGAAAAAGGGTCCAGGTTAAAAAAATACTGAAGTTACCTTGTAAGGCACCCACACTTTAAGTCCAAGTGTTTACACCCATTCTGACTGGCCACACTCGTACTTTATTCAAGACATGATTATGGGAATTACAAGGTTTTTTTGATATCCATGTGTCTGTGTCACTGCAGGTAGCTACTCTGGACTGGTTGGAGAAGAAGGCGGCTGCTGCCCTCTACCAGAGCCCCCCCACTTCCACACTGCATGATGCCCTTGAGAACTTCCTCAAGGTAGCAGAGTACTGTAGATCCCAAAAGATTTCTGCTGCTTCATTCTGATATTGAATGTTAAAAATCTACTCCATATATACTCCGTCCTATGGGTCCTGTAGTGAACACTCAAATCATCTCTGCCACTTCTTGTGTCTTGCTGTGGGAGTATCAAGCTGTCTAGTTAGCAAACATTGTGTAAATAAGCAACCTACGACTCTCCAACAGTTTATATGACTCTGTGCCAAACAGCTCTTTGTTTATGTTTGTGTCTGTAATCTTGGAAGCAAGGGACATACAAACTGCAATCGTCTGATCGTCTCCTGTAGAGACATTCATCTATAGCTGGTACAGACTAAACTTCTTATCCAACCACTGCATCACTGTCTCTTTGTTACTTTTATGGCAAATCACTACAGAACCTCCATGCTAATTTTCCTAAGGCTGCCCCCTGAAAGTCAGAGAGCCCCCATCGACTGAGAGCCCTTTAAGTCCAGCAGTTGTTTTTTCTTGTTTTTCTTTTTTCCAGTCGGTGTGGTGTACTGCACAGTCTGGGGACATTTTGGTCCCCAGATTTGGCTGCAGAGTTAGTGCTCCTCACTTTCATGCTGCTCTTTGGTACAAGCAGCTGCCTAGAGGAGGAAAATTTGTGCACCATAAGGCTCAGAGATAATATCATCCTCTGCCTTCTGCTCAGAAGTGGTGAATTTACAGGTCATAGCAAGATACAGGCTCTGGTTTTTGTTTGATATTAAGTGCTGGCAAAAATTGTTGTTGCACAATCTGATCTGTAATTAGTGTAGATAGCTCGTTTGCTATATTGTGTGAATGTCACTGTCACAGTGAGCATCCTGCTGAATGCTTTTCAAACTCTTAAACCCGAAAAGTTTAATATTCGTGTTGAACAGCTGAATCTGATTCAATTGACGTGATTCAGGTTGGGTACAGCCCTAAATTTTGGAGGAGGAGCAATGCAACAGATGCACAGTAATGTATCCAAGGTGTCTAGATGAAGCTAATTTGCTGGTAAGGCTTTTAAAATTCAGGTTAAAACAGTGTCGGTGTCACTTGCCATCTTACAGCGCTTTTTTATGGGATATCAAGAATAGAATTTTGCTTTATTGACTTTTAAAATATTTTGCATGGTATTTATGTCTTTATCGATTGTATGACATTATAGAGACACAGGAAACACAAGGAGTGAGCAGGGTTGTTTACATGCAACAAAAGTTCCTGGTTGGACTTGAAACAGTAATGTAGCACATGTCTTCAAACATACAATAACCTTGGAGCCCCTTACCAACAATGCTTTGAGAAAAATGGGGAGGGGTTAACTTGGTTTGGTTTTCTGCCCACGTTTAGTGGGCTTTTCATTTTATATTCATTTACAACAGTTGAATATTTCATACATTAAATGTTTGTCTTGCATGCTGTCTTCCAGGCAGAAGAACTCAGTCCAGGTTTCTCTAAGACGGTGAGACTGTACATTGCACAGGTAAACAGTCACATCACTGATCCACACTGTCTTTGTGTTGATGATCAAAAGAATAACTAGAATGACTCTGAGTAATAGTGGTACAATAATCATTAGATGCCGATTCCTTCAGTGTCAATCATCAGATGAGTGTCAAAAGTGATCCAGGTGATTATTGTCTGTATCCATGGTTACTGTGCAAAGGTGTACGGGACCTGCTGGCTACTAATACAGCATGACTTTCCATGATTTTGTGAAATTTCTGACTGTCTGCAAGTGTAGGCTAAAAAATTCAGGGCTAAGGTGAAGCCCACACCTAAGTCTCTGACTCCAGTTTCTCATTTGTATGGAGAAAAAGGAAAACAATGGAAGGGATGAAATCTGTGCATATTACCTTCTCGTGTTTTCTTCTGTTGGTTAAGTTTTTGACTTTACAAAGGCTCAGAATGTCCCATTAACATGGGTTGAGTATCTCTGAGCACAGTGGTCCAATCTCAGTCTCCACCGTTAAGCTATAAGCCCTGAACCCTTGCGGACTTAACTGACATCACCTGGTAAATCCTTGAGTGTGAGAGGCTGCTACGGCTCCAAATGGTATAAATTTGAATGGGATCTCATTTTGTGACGACATATCACTTAACCTTGACGATGCCAAAACATGGTTCATACAACTGTGGGACCTTACATTTTTTACCTTAATGGTAGCAATGGCCAAATGAAGCCTCATGAAGCATTTTCTTTATTTTCTGAGCCCACTAAATGGCGCTCTTAGTTTAAGGAGAGAGGCTCAAAGAATAGCAATTCAGTGTGCTTTTAACCTTTTGTTGAACTAAAAGCGCCATCTAGTGGGCTCAGAAAATAAAGAAAATGCTTCATGAGGCTTCATTTGGCCATCACTACCTAACCCAGCGTTTTAACATTAATGGACAAAGTCTGCAGAAATGTGGTCTTATAGAAAGTCTGCATAAAGGGCTCAAAACACCAGCGAGAGAGCCCTCATGCAATTCATGATTTAACACTGGGACAGCCCTAAGCCTTCAAGGACTTTGCAGGAACAAGCCTCAAAGTCCTTGAGTGTGGATATTGGGATTGGGCCTGATACTCTGTCTGTCTACATGCATATATTTCTTTTTGAAAATCCCAGGGACATACAAGCAAAAACGCCAATGATTACATGTTATGTAAAAGAGTTAAAGTCGGGCAAAACCAGGCAGTTAAAGGCAAGCAATAATTAGTGAATATTACCTGAGGTTTGGAATCCATTTCAAGGCTAACATAGATGTGTGTATGTTTTAGCTTGTTCTTCACTGTCACAGCAGCAGTGTGTTGCGATTGAGAGGACTATAAACTCTAATCATCATGTTGTTTCTGTTAGTGTCACAAGGAGCTGGGAAACATCTCTGAGGCCACAAACTGGACTGAGCTGGCTCTGAAGATGCCCACAAACTCAAATGATGTAAGAGCACATTTCACTCTCCCCATTTGAACTCTGCAGCAGCCACATGATATTCACCAAACATGCATTTCAGTATTTCTGTTTATAGCTTTGAGGGTTGACAGTTGTGTACAGAGCTCAGTACTGCAGATTACAATGAAAAGCAAACAAATGATGAATTTCTTAGATGTGTCCTGGAGCTATGAATTAATTTAGACTGAATTTAGACTCAAGACTAAGAGCCTTTTCACACCTAAAAGTCCAACCAAGATTTGCATTTTTATACAGATTTATACAGGTTGCATTGTGTACATTTGATCAGGTTAGTTTTGGTCTCACACTGCCAGTTGCGCCAGCACACTTAAAAACTATACATACGTATTTCCTGTTGTCATCACCTACTCGAGCTGTCTCCCTATACTTGACATTGGTTGGTTTGTGGACAGGTTTTCCTGTCCTCTTGAATCCCCTCTCTCTCATATTCTTGGAAAATTATTAAAAAGCGTCAGAGTTTTTTTAATTTTAATTTTTAATTTTTTTAATGCAATAGCTCAAGAATGCTTTGATAGTGTTCTCATGGGAATTTGGCGCAAATGTCCACTTGAACTTAACAATGAACTAATTTAATTTGGTGGTCAAATGTCAAGGTCACTGTGACTTTGCATCCGTCTCATTCTCATGAACGTGATTTCTCAAGAATACCTTCAGGGAACTTCCTCAAATTCGGCGTATATGTCCACTCGGACTCATCGATGATCTGATTAGATTTTGGTGGTCAAAGGTCAAGGTCATTATGACCTTGCATCCATCTCATTCTTTAGAATGCAATATCTTAATAATGCCTTGAGGTAATTTCTTCAAATTTGGCTCACACATCCACTTGGTTGCAAGGATGATATGATAAGTAGTGATGACCTAATGAAGCTAATGAAGCATTTCCTTTATTTTCTGAGCCCACTAGATGGTGCTCTTGGTTTAAAGAGAGAGGCTCAAAGAATAGCAATTTAGTGTGCATTCAACATTTTGTTGAACAAAAAGCATCATCTAGTGGGCTCAGAAAATAAAGAAAAATGCTTCATGAGGCTTCGTTTGGCCATCACTACTGATAAGCATTTGGTCACTCTCTGTTGCTAAATCACAAACACCCTACGCACTGAGGCGCTATGCTACTCTAATCACTTAATGATAGTCTGCCAAACCTCCAAAAGTCTGACCCATCCAAAAAAAAAATTCACACCAGAAACGAACTGAACAATGGTTCAGTTTGATGTGGAACAAGACTACCACTTTTCATCAGACCACGGTTCAACTGTTTGGCTCATACAGTAATTCAGGGGAAGTTTAATTCCAGTTTGGATCAAACTGAAAAGTCCAAAAGTTTGGATCAAACGAGGGAGGTGTGAAAGGGCCCTAAGTGTTACAGCATTTAATTATGTGAATTCTTCATTGTTGCCTTTTCTTTATTTCCAAGGATGAAACATCTAAACTGGAGGCTCAGCTTCGAGTCTTAACTGACAGAAAAATCTGAACACTTATTTTCTACTGGGACCCAGCAGATGGAGCCACTCAGCTGATGGCACCGATTGGCTAGTCAGGCCGCCAATCAGTGGTCATCCAATCGACTAATTCTTTTCCCTTCATTGGTGGATACCTTTTGTCATACTGTCACTGTGAAATGATATGGAGTTTATTGATGTATATTTATTTTCTTTAATATGGCTTAACTGAGTCAATATCGCTATAGGTAATATATATTGTAATGTATATGGTATCTTTAATGCTTTTTTTTTTAACAATTTCTTTGGCTTTTTAACTGATAATCAGTGATTAAACACAAGTAAGGTTTTTTTTAGAACCACATTCTTACTTCAACATAAACACTTAAAGGATCAGTTCAACAAATTACAAAAAATAACTGTCACTTTCTGCTATTGGTGTCCAGTCATGCAGGTGGTTTTGGTTTTATGTGTTGAGACAGATGTCTTAAAACCATGTTTTTTTTCTGTAATTTGGGTGGTTCAATCTTCTTTGAGCTAGATTTTTGAAAGAAGGTACCTCAGAGCAGTGGGACCAAAACCTGCTCACACAGGGCCGGGATGCCACATTTGACAAAAGATTTGGGGAGTTTAGAGAAAATCCCCTTACAGTGGAACATGTCTGGAAATCTACCACCACACTGCAACATTTCTAAGTGATACATGTGATAGTAAAAGTTATGTGGAAACAGAGCTGGTAATCCAGTTTGATCAGGGATGTTTGAAGAGCTTTAAAGTAAAGAGGGACTTTGGGAATCACTGTAACAAATTAACCTAATGAGCTTTTCTCTGTATAGATGAAAAATTATTTTATTATACACCCTTTATTCTAATACTGTTGTGCTGGGTCCATCTGAGCTACTCCTTGACATGTTTGTTTTTTGGAGATAAATGACCCCTCATCATGTAGATGTAGTATTAACACTGTAGTATTTTGATCGGATTATTAATCTTTAAAACCTTTTTTTTAGTTAAATGACTACTTTGCCCTCAATAGGACCATTTTTATATCAATTGCTCACCCTGTGTTATGTTGAATTTGTGAATAAAATTTTTTGTCATACTTCCACAGTGAACGAAGAATCCAAAAAGGAATACAATTCTTGATGATGTAAATGAGGGCGGCTTTTAGCAACAGCAACATTATATCAAAACATCCGTTTACAAACTCTCAGACAACTCATGCAGTATAATCCAAGTCTTATTTATCAAGTCATATGCTCTGTACTTTCCAAACACATGCAATTTTGCTAACACTTTGCTGTTTTAAACACGTCCGCATACAGGTAGCGCACTTGGGCAAGCGGGTGAATTTAAATTCTGCATGAGTTGTGTGAGTTTGTAAACAGATGTTTTAATATAGTTTGCTGTTGTTAAACCAAGACCTCTATCTTAAAAAAAAAATCTGTTTTTGGATTCTCTGTTCAGACAACAAAGAAAATGCTTCATGAGTCTTCATTTGGCCATCACTAGAAAAAACAAAGTTTTCTTTAAGAATTCAGTGTTAACACCTGGTGAGTAAGTGATTGAAAAGTTCCAGTACCCCCCAAGGATTGTGTAGTGAATCAACTGTACTGGACCACATGCAGCCTCCTGAGTAAAATGACAGTGCATGGAGTGGTGTTTGGTTGTGACTGTGAAAAGTATCCTAATATTTTTGTACCTTCGTTTTCTCTCGAGTGTATTTGCTGCGTTTGAACTTTGAGTGTTTTTACATTCCTGTTATTTTTCTAACAGTTCAGCTGCAGTACATTAGCAGCTTATTATTTTGTGATCTAACATCATTTTAATGGCACTTTTTGTTGTATATTTTTTTAATTTATTTTTGTTGAGGTTAATTTGCTGTGAAATAACAGTGGACATGTTAAATTTCCTCAATATTCTGACCCTGCAATGAAAAATTAATATGCACTTAATGGATAACATTGAATAAAATTCTTTTTTGTATTAATGTCTTGTAAACTTGCAGGTGAATGTGTTCAACAGGCAGACTGTAGCCTTCCTAAGTAATGTGTAATCATATATTAGACCAACAATGAATTCATGAAATCCATCCATGATGATGATGCTAACAAATGAGAAAACTGGCTGTAATAGTAAAACAAATTTAATTTAGAAGCTTATATACAGAAGGTTCTAGTAAAGACAAACCGAGGAGGAACATACTGGTAATGGTGTAGCTAGCGAGAGGTGAAATTTGAGAAATGATAAAAGTATAGCTGTGTAGGAATGCTTTCATCGCAAAATGTTTCAACAGCGTTCTAAGAAAACATTTCAGACACTGAAAAAAGGACACCACTCAACATATACACCGTAAACACAAAGTTAATAGAAAAAGATCTCACTATCTAAATTGTTTTTACAATTTTTCTTTTGACTCACTCCATAGGTGAAGCTACAGTGGTGCACTGCATCGACAAAGAAAAAAATGGAGCTGTTACCTATAATTATGACTCAGTGTCTCATAATTAATCATTAGATCTTTGGTAATTCCACAAAGATCTAAAATGTATGCAATAGGTATCTCAGTTATGTTGGGATATTTATTTTTTGTATTTATGAGACAACTGATCTTTTAATTAGATAAAGACCTCATTCTCATGAGATGTTTGTGTAATTAAGAAGATCTAACTCAGAATTATGAAGCAGTATCTCATAATAGCAAAGCAGATCTTGTAATTATGAGATACTGCGTCATAATTGCAGGAACATGTTTTTTTTCCTTTGAGTGAAATGTGCTTCAGTATGAAAAAAAACCTAAATGTTCCACTGAGCTCCACGTCTGCAGCTGGGACCATCTTATCCACTCTGCCTCAGTCAGCATCAAACCAAATCATCCAACTTCCATCTCTTGAGGACTCGTCAGTCTGAGACTTTGTGTGAAGGTAGTGGTATATGGGTGAAGATTGCACACACATTTTAGTCCAAGAAGAAGTGGGCAGGTGTGACGGTCACATGTAACACCACCCCACGGCTTCCTGCCTCTCTGCCAGCTCAGTCCTTGGCATCACCCACTCCATCAGCGTTAATGGCAAACATGGCTTCAGCCTCCGGCAGGCAGGGCGAGTCGTAGATTTTACAGATCCTCGTCTCTCCTCTGCCTTTCCTCAGGTATAGACTGCAAAGACAAGACCACTGTTAGAACAATGAAACAATGGTGACCTTTTAGTGTACCCACTCTCCTCTTCCCTGCTATCAAGCTCTATGAAAAGACACACTGAAACTATCTAACCATGCTGTGAGGCTGAATACAAACAGCGTCACTCACCGTGTGGTGGAGGCGTGAGCCAGAATGTTGCCTCCAATTGGTTTCTTGGGATCTGCAGAAAACATGGCTGCCCCATCCACCTGTGCTACCACCTGGTTGGTTATCACCACAGCAACGCCAAACTGTCATGACACAGGATTGAGGCAGACACAAAGACTCATGTTACAGCGGCTCAGTGTGAAACCCCCTCGGTTAAAAAGCATCATGTATCTGGACAGTGTACATTCAGTATGTGTTACAGACATTCAACAGTGAGTGTGACTAAAACAGAATAAAAGTTAAATGTTCATCTCTGTAAAACAGTTATCTGTTTATGAATGCAGACAAGATTTTGGTAGTGGAAGCGTTCTGGTTTATATCTGTAGTCTGAATGGTACTGACTAGTGATGGCCAAATGAAGCCGAGCCACACTGAATTGCTATTCTTTGAGCCTCTCTTTAAACCAAGAGCGCCATCTAGTGGGCTCAGAAAATAAAGAAAATGCTTCATGAGGCTTCATTTGGCCATCACGACTAATCACATTGTCATATTGCTTATTACAAACACAAGTTGGATTTGGCACTGTTGAGCCATCAGCACAGGTTGCAAATGTAGGCTACTTTTGCCAGGACATGTCATAATCACAAATACCTGTTCAGCTGGTTTGCATTACCTTTACCTGGTTTAAGCTCATGCACTGGACCGAAGTGAAAAAAACCACACATCCAGCAGGCTCTTCTTAAAACCCATCGGCTATCATCTAATGATGACTTAACTTTTTATTAGCTTCTTTAAAACATATTCATCTGCATTCATGTGCAAATATCTCATTATAGAGCATCATGTCTCTGTATTTAGCATTTCAACTTGCTAACTGGACTGTAAACAATGACCGTGCACAGAAAAAGGAAGTCTTAGCATGCATCTCCTGTGATATTGGTGGTTGCCCCCAGGGGTTAAATTGTTGTCAAACAGATAGCCGATGGATTACCACATTGTAATGTCTTATGTGTCCCCTGAGAGTACACATGCAGAGTCCAGCTGCTTACCTCGTCTGCCAGCCGGAGCAGCATGCGGAGGAAGCGTCCCAGGTGCCCCTGTCTGGCTGACAGCTCTCCTCTGCCTGAATAGTCTGTTCTGTACAGAGCTGTGGCACTGTCCACGATCAGCAGAGCATACCTGACACAAGGAGAGAAGAGTGTGTGTGTTAGCTGCAGGGATACACACTACTGTCTGAACAATTGTCCTGCTTACTCACACTGAAATGTCATTACAAATAACTGATGTTACTGGACACCATCAAGATGCTGATACAGGAATACACAGAAAGACACAGAGGCTAATGCTATAGTGGGTGTTCAGTCAGGAATGCAGCTATTACATTTACACACAACTTAATTATACATGTATAGACTAGTGATGGCCAAATGAAGCCTCATGAAGCATTTTCTTTATGTTCTGAGCCCACTAGATTATGCTTTTTGTTTAACAAAAGGTTGAAAGCACACTGAATTGCTATTCTTTGAGCCTCTCTTTAAACCAAGAGCGCCATCTAGTGGGCTCAGAAATGAAGAAAATACTTCATGAGGCTTCATTTGGCCATCACTAATATAGACTGTTTCAAGGTATCTTTCAGTTGCTAAGAAACATCATCATTGTTCCACTTGGACTCTCAGTCCAGCCACTATGACACAAAAACAACATGTGAACTGCTGAACTGTAGTCCTCCTCTACTGAAATACACACTGTGAGAAATGGACTAATTAGGACCTTGCTGTGGTGGTGGTGTGTGGTTAATTGCTCCCTTTTGGAAAGGTACAAACGTCAGATGTCAGAAAAACTCTACTGCTTCCCTAAAGAAAAAACCCAGTGCAAAGTGTGGACTGCAGCAGTCAAATGAAAGAAGTGGACATCATCTGAAAACTCCAGGGTCTGTAGCTCTCATTTCATTACTGGAAAGTTTCACATTTTTTTGCTGTTGGCTGTCGATCACTTGCCAACAGTCTACAGAGGGAGAGTGGAGCATTTGTATTTGTGTGTGCTGTGTGGCTGTCTTGTCATTTTCATTCTCCAAAAAACTGCAAACATTAGGTGCTGACTGACCTGGACTCAGCCATCATGGCGGAGGCTTGGTACAGCAGCTGGGTCTGATGGTCTGTGTTGAAGGCACGGGCGTAGGCCACGTTGTCCAGAACATCACTGCCTACCAGTCCGTACCTGGTAACAGAGAAAGAGAGGGGGAGGTCACATGAAAGTTAACTTGAAGAGTTCCTTCTATTGACCACTTGTGATGCACACAGACAGCTTTTAAAATTTGAAAGTTTCCATATAATTCCAACCTTTTCCCCTTACAGAAAAACAACAAAATGGATCAAGTTACGACAGTGCAGAGTTGGGCGACGAACAACTGTTGAACCTGCTGAGTGCTATACTATCAGATCTGGAGAGGAAATGTGCTGACTCACCTCTCAGCTACAGCGAGGAGTCTCTCTGGTCTGAAGGTTCCCTCTGTGTCGATGTACATGGCTTTACCTTCTCCACCCCCCTGATCGATGGGCAGCTGTGGAAAACAAGGACAGAACAACCCACTGAGTGAAGTACCACACACTGATAACCAGAACCAATACATGTCACCTTATTCTGTATCCTGTATATAATCAGTGTCCTCAGGAAGTGCATCCTTCCACTACTGAATACTGACCCTTCCTAAGTGGCTCTGCCAGATTCAAAGCTTGCTCAACTATTATTGGAACACAGAGCAAAAAGGGGCGGGTCTTGGAAATGGTCAACTGTTACTGGTGTTTAAAAACTCAGAGTAATGAGAGACACATTTTATCTACAGTCTAAACTACAAACAAAGCCCAGTGGCTCATAAGACATTATACAAATTCTCCTGACAGCACTGACACTGTGTCTCTGTCTTTGCTGTCAGTCTGGACTCTACCTGACAGGTGACAGCGAGTGTATGGCACAGCTGGGTCTTCCCCGTCCGAAATTCTCCAAACATCTCTGTGATGGAGCCTGTCTCAATTCCTCCTGCAGGAGACACAACACGTTAATCGTTTGCCCATCTGTAATGACTGAGTTCACATCATGACCACAGAGCTGTCTGCCGTGGGCTGCCCACTGACAATCAAGGTGAACTACTGTATGATATACAAGATGTACAGACCCTGCAGCAGTTTGTCGAGCTCCTTGGAGCCTGTAGAGATCTGGATGATCTCTGCTCTCCTCTGGTGGAACTCAGTGGCTGTGGTAAAACCCATGGGCACAAGTTTGGCAGCTTCAGTCTGAGAGGGAAGGAACAATAAAATATAACAGAGTTACTAAATACATGTCGAACAAAAACCTTACAAAGCATAAGTAGAAACAGACAGATAAAGTGGTTGGGTTGATATATTGGCCCTAATTATTGTAGGATGTGCTGGCTGTTGAGTAACAGCTAATATCAGCACAGACATACTTTATCTGTTTGAGGTAATTCAGAAACGAAAATTCCAGTATAATTTGTCTCCACTTGCTCCCACCGTACAAAAATGAAGCCAAAATATCCTGGATACAGCTGCTGTCATCTTGTGCTGGTGATGTAATTTTGGGCTAGAATCTGTGCAGTAGTGATCAGGGGTTGAGCTGAGGTTCTGCGCATACACCCACCCAACTCAACTGCGAGCAGCGTCATAAATTGCAATTACACCGATTGACAAACACATCCGTCAGTCATGACGACACATCCTCTTTTTATAGCATCAAAAAACTGAATAAATTTACACTTATAGAAAAATAAGAACACTTGAACATATATGCGTAGTATAGCCATACTTTCTAACATTTAGTCGCATCTCAGCTCAGTCTCAAATACACCATGCTCGACCACAGACTGAATGGGCTGGAGCTGCTTCAGTTGTGGGCCAATCACACACGTCAAATTAAAGCACCCTTGCAGTGATTGGCTCTGCAAGCAAAACCATAGAAGTATTACTTTTGTCTAAATCTGGGGACAAAAAGGATCAAATTCAGGTATTGCGTGACTGCAGAACATTTGATACTACTGGTACTGCATTATTTCACCAACACCCAGTCCAACTAGTGTGACAACCCAACATCACATAGGGACTGTCCTAATCATCTTACCAAAAGAAGTGAGTAGAAAACAGCACAAACAATGAGTGTTTAAATGATGCTGTAGCAGCTTGAAACCCTAAACATTCGATCATAAAGCATAATTCTGCAACAGCATGACCTGACTGTCAGATTTGTTCAGAAAATAATTTTCCTGGATGATAATGGAGAAATGACAGCTACATATTTATAGATACACATTCTGTGCAGGATATAACAAGTAATGCCACTGTTGGCATTAGCCTTTCAGTGACTACAGAAACCAAATCATCAAATACATGTGTGTCTTAAACAAAAACCCTACCGATATCCATAACCATGTCCACTTTCCTTTCCACAAGAACACAGGGAGGTGAAATGCTACACCAGGACTGTCTGGACAGAATGGGACACTGAATAAGAAGACTGATGTTACTTACTAGAATTTTGTCAGCTTTGGCCTCACTGATGCCTTTGATGTTGAGCAGCTCCTTCTTTGGTGCATAGGCCACGGCCTCGATGGTGTGGAAACCTGCTTCTCCCAGCTTCTTGATGTCACTGGCACTAATTCCACATTGCTGAATGCAGAGACATTGGAACAAGAAACAGCCCAGCATAAATTCATTGGGAGTGAGAAAACTGCAAACGTTGTTGGGTTTTAGGAGTAGTTTTGTTATGGCCTAAAACAGTAGGTAAATTCAGGTAAGGTGAACCCAGGGTGGTCCCCCCGTTCACTACACAATGTGCAGGAGTTACAGAGTTCTGCCCTTTTCAGACCTGGAACCTGCTGGCTTCATCTACCTGTTGAAGTAATGGCTTTGGAGCTTTACGTAAATGGTTTTAATTGCTTTTTCAAACACCAGAGCATCACTATAGTTACAGATGCGATGCTCACGCAATATTCGGCACCTGGTTCAGGACATGCAGCAGCGTCACAGCTGCAGAACGACAGTCAGTTGGAATAAAGAAGTCCAGGAAAAAGACTGGCTTTCTGTGGCTCTCACAGGGTGCATTGGTAATGGATAATTAACCTTTCTAAATGCAACCAAGTCAGATTCTCATTGTTACGTGACACAGGCGCTTATTTAAACATGAGGCTGACATTTTAAAGTGCACACAACATATTTACATAATGAGGTGCGTGTTGTACTAAAAATAGAACATGAAGATGTGAAGCCAGCCAACTTCCCCTACAGCAAACTTCCTCCCCAAAACCGAAGCCCCACTCAGACAGACAGAGGGACACAACATGTGTACTAGGTGCAGTAAATTCAGTGTTTCTCAGAGGGAACGAATTGTGTTAAGGATACATACCTCTAGTCTGCTCAGGGGCTGTGGCCCGTAGTTTTCTTCCTCCTCTACCTCTGTCTCCACCCTGGCCTCGCTCCTCATCGCCATGGTCTGTGTGTGATAACAGGGTTAACATGGAGGAAGCAGCAGGCTGAGTGACAGGTAACAGCAATGCTGTCCTGACTACAGCGAGCAAGAGACTGAGATTTTGGCTGTCCTAGCTCCGTGACTTTGCTTCCCTGGTCTTTAAGACAAGGTAGCAGTCGAGAGAAATGTGTTTCTTAAGTTTAACTGAATGTAATGAGTAGTGAATGCCTTTATATGGTTTCCAAAATTAAGCAGCGTTTAGCAAGACCCCAGTGAGTTAGCACACTAACGTTAGCGAATGCATAGCGGTAGTTTTACAGTTACCAAATGTGACGTAACTCGGTGAAAACAATTAAAAAAGCCCAACCCTTGTCTTCACAGCAGTATTATTAACTCGTGTTATGAACAAGCTTTAAGTCCCAGTAGCATTTTTAACACTTTTATGTAAGCGGCTAGCTTTTTTAGCATTAACTTAGCACTGTTTTCGCACCAGTTTGCTGCATTCCAGTCGAGTTGGAGTTAGTAATCCCAGAGCAAGCTAGCAATGCTGCTCGATCGATGACAGCGTCACAGCGAAGCGACAAGTTCAAAACAATAAGGTTACTTGTGTCTTACCGATGTTTTCCAGTAATGTGCTATACATGTGAATATTTCTTTTGATACAGCTGCAGTATTAACTTACCTGCCGCCTTCTTGTTTCTCTCTAATTCGACTGTTTCCTAACCAAAGCTCCCGCGCGCGACGTACTAATAAAACGTAATGACGTTATACGTGAGGACGTCGCCTCCGACAAGTTTTCTGATTGGTCCATTAATCAAACAAAGCTAGCATCAATACAGGAAGTCAAACGATCTATCCTTCAAAGTAAAACTCAGGGTTTTATTTTGATAATTCTTAAAGGAAGTTTACATTTAACATTCATCTCTTCTATTTAATAATCCATCCCCGTCTTAAATTTCTTTTAAGACACCCACAAATACATAATACTGTGTTGGGAACGTTGATTTTAGATTTTTTTGTTTGTCTGTTTTTGTTTTTTTAATGATGGTTTAGTCTGCCTACTGCTAAGGGACTGTTCCTTACTTTTGAGAGGGGAGGGGGTGGTGCAAAACAGGGGTGGTAAAAACACTTTTTACACACTGAGGAGGGAGTTATGTTTTTTGATCTGGCTCAAGGGAGGGACTGACAACTTTAAACTGTTGTATTTTCTATTTATTTAAAATACCATCATAACACCATAACCTGCAAGGGGGTTTGAAAAGCATGTTTTCTTTGGGAAAAAAACCCAAACAAAACAAAAACGTGTGTGTGTGTGTATGCATGTGTATATGATGTGTAGGCTTATTAAATTTAGCTGGTTTTATGTGTGGGAGGAGGATTTGCATTTTGCTTAGGAAATTAGCTGTTTGGTGATAAGTCACATTCCCTTTGAGCTGTTTACTTTTGGCTCCAATGCCCATGTTTTTAGCCTCATGAAGCATTTTCTTTATTCTCTGAGCCCACTAGATGGCACTTTTTGTTCAACAAAAAAGGTTGAAAGCACACTGAATTGCCATTCTTTGAGCCTCTCTCTTTAAACCAAGAGCGCCATCTAGTGGGCTCAGAAAATAAAGAAAGTGCTTCACAAGGCTTCATTTGGCCATCACTAGTGTGAATACATAAATATGGTTATTTATGGTGGTGGTCTCAAGGAAAATATTTGTAGCTCCAGGGAGGGTTTAGCTTTTGTGATGGCACTCCTGCCTGCCTGCTTCTCCAAACTGAGGGCGTGCTGACTGCCATCTACTGTATATCATACACTGACCATAGATAGGTACCCCTTTAACACCATATAATTCCGCATTTGCAAGACTTCTGGAGAAAGACCAGTATGATACTCAGTTTCAATCCTACCTACTGAGGCTTTACTGTGCACCATAGATGGGAGGACTTGGGACTGGGGCACCTGTGTAAAGGAGGTGTACCTAAGACACATTATATCACGGACCTTTAGCTCAGATCCACCCTCTCCATTTTAAATTCCTTAAGCACGTTCGAGTACTCTGGATTATTAAACATGTACGATCCTGAATATATGCCACAAGTCAACATAATATCCTGCAGTGAATTATTTGGTCACCTAAGTGGAGCCATGCACCTGTAATTCAGTGCAGCAACAGAAACTAAATGTGTGCACACATTTTATAGAAACTAAGTCACTAGACTTAGAGTAAAAGAGACAACAGATTCCTTTACTTGATCAAAAGATATTTTATTATTAGAACTACAGAATGACAGAATCAAAACAAAACAGAAAAGTCAGAAACATTACAAAGACAAAGACATTTAAAAATATTGCACATGGGAACATTTTATTGGGTTTTACACATTTCCTCTTGCTTTGGAGACTGAGGCCACCAGTCCTCCTTTCTGCCTGCACCTGCAGCTGCATCTGCAACACAAGAGACTTTTATAACTAAACAGAAATCTCAAGTATTATAATAAAATCCACCTTACTGCTCTCTGGGATGTCAATAAATGGATTAAACCCACACTGTTGCACATGTGACATTAGTTATCCATGATTGTTCTAATTAACTGGGTGACTGTATTCACTGTCTTTTATCTGACTGGAGTGTTTGTTGTTTGCATCAGTAAATAAGTCAAACAATGTTGATTTCAAGCCAGTTCATTAAATGTACAGTATTATGCTATCACAGCACAAAGTACTTGACTTCCTGTATGAACTGAAACATATTCATTCTCCCTTTTTAAATGTGACAACTATGAATTGTGGGTTTTTACACTTAAAAAAAAGTGCAGGATTGCAGGCTGATAGAAAATGTGCAGACAGGACTGAATAAGCAGTCCTTTAAAGTGGGACATCCTGAAAGTTCCCAGCGTAGGATGCATCTCAAAGACTGAGAGCAGATTATGAATTTAATCACCAGCATCAGACTACAGCGTCGCTCTTTGATGATACTTAATTTTTCATGGTCGACATTTTGCAATCAAGATCCTCTGATAGTGACTGAAATTTGGTTGACATTTTAGAAACCAAGTATTTGTATGTACTACCAAAAATAATATTAAAATTTAAAAGCTTTTGTAGCTATTGTAATATGGAAGCCCATTTTCACCAGGAAAAAAATATATACATGGATTGTGACAAATAGAGCTGGATCGATATATTGGTGAGATGATATTAGCCTGTAACAGACACACTGGTATTGGCTTAGATGTTGTCCAATATGGATGGATAAAAAAAAATATTATTTTGAACAGAACATAATGCCACAGATGCTTGGAGTAATTCATAATTATTAAGTTCCCAATTAAGTTTACTATTTCAGTGCACTTACGCCATTTTTAATAACATTTATTGTTGAACTGTAAAATGTCCTGCCTCCAGACCATATCTTACCCTTAAGCTGAGTCAAAATGACTCAGGCCAAATGAAGCCTCATGAAGCATTTTCTTTATTTTTTGAGCCCACTAGATGGCGCTTTTTGTTCTACAAAAGGTTAAAAGCACAATGAATTGCCATTCTTTGAGCCTCTCTCTTTAAACCAAGAGCGCCATCTAGTGGGTTCATAAAATAAAGAAAATGCTTCATGAGGCTTCATTTGGCCATCACTAGTTTACTCGTCAAATCATTTTCCCCCAGAAAATGTTTTTTGTCTTCGTAGAAAGTTCATAAAATGCTGAATAATGTTCAAGAGTTTGTTTTCCTAGCAAGTTTGGCTCTAACTAGTTATTTGATGCTATAAAAAGGGGGTCTGGAGTCATGGTTGACAGCTGTGTGCCAGCATTTTTGTACAGTGGGAAGAAGTGGAAACATGTCCATCTTTATAAACAGTCTACAACAAAGAACCATTATGAGAGGAGGATTTTTTGCAGGACTCTTCCCAGCTAGCCACCAATGTCTTTTGATGTAGAATAGTGACATTGAGTCGTAAGTTATGAAGAACGAAACCCAATGTCTGCAAAATGTCATAATGTTAACGTCCACACAACGTGAAATTAGAATGTCATTGGATATCTGAAATATCATCAACCTGATTTTCATCTTGTGATGAACATAGAAATTGTAATTCCACATTTGGCCACTATGTCGAATTGGCTTCAAAGCCTGGTGCCGTTCCTGAGTGCTTGGGTCCAACTGAAACTGAATGTAGTATCTCAAACGTTTTAATCATTTTATATTTATTTGTTCTAATGTTTTTACTGAAAGACAAAATTCTGGCTTGTGTATTTTTTTTTTAAACAATCCTACTTTTCATGTCTTTTTAATAACCTTGTGATAAAGGGGCTTCCATATTAATTGTTTTCTTTAAAATATAATATCTGGTCTGCAAACATAATCCTGGAGAAAACACTCAACATTTAAATGAAAGCTCAATGAATGGATTACTCAGCTACAGCCAAATTAGAAATTCATTAGTTTTTGAAGGTGTGCATCAGTCCTAATTCAGGTTTTAAGGCTCAGTGTGACCCTGGTGAAGTCCCAACACCTCATGCTTCTGTTAGTAAACCCCAAGTGCCCAAACACACAGTGATACAACAGCAGTTACCCATGTCTGCATCTGGTTCATCAGGAACGTGGAAAACCTCTGGCAAGACAAACAGCTCATGTCTGTATGATGTTTAAACTATGTGACAAATAGTGATGGCCAAATGAAGCCTCATGAAGCATTTCCTTTATTTTCTGAGTCCCCTAGATGGCGCTTTTTGTTCAACAAAAGATTGAAATCACCTTGAATTGCTATTCTTTGAGCCTCTAAAGAAGCAGCTCCATCTAGTGGGCTCAGAAAATAAAGAAAGTTCTTCATGAGGCTTCATTTGGCCATCACTAGTAGCAAACAGTACAGGGAGTTAACGTCAAATGTAGCTTACCTGGAATGGTTCCCAGGCTGGAGTTATCAAAGAACTGCTTAGGACAGGTTCTAGACAGCACCTCAGAGCTTCCACCCACATCAAAGAATCTGCTTTTGGGGGAGTCGAGCACAGAGACCTTTGGTGAGTCCAGCAGCTTCCTGGGAGAATCCACTAGCTTCCTAGGAGAATCCAGGACCTTCCTGGGAGTAACCAGAAACTTCTTGGGCGAGCTGAAGAAGTTGGAGGGGTCCGAGGTCAAGGGAAGGCCTCTTTTGGTGGGAGTGCAGGGTGATGGAGGCCTGTCCACCTCAGCCTTGCTCTTCACTTTCAGCTTGATAGCTCTGTTCTTCCACTTGTTAATCTCTACCTGCTGACTGGACACCAAGCTGAGGGTGACAGAGGAACAGGTATCAGAAAAGGAATAAGGGATGCTATGAAACACCTGAACTGACCAAGCAGTTCCACACTGTAACTGGTTAATCTCACCTTTCCAGCTCAGTTATTTTCAGTTGAAGCTGTTTGACTTCCTCCTCCAGTTTAGTCTTCTCCAGTAGAACGCTGGACTTGATCACCAGACCTCGGGGGTTGGTCAGTCTGGCATGAAGGTCCTCACCTTGCAGGACTGAATTCAACATGATGTCATTAGTATCAAACTGCATTAAATCAGTTTTCCTCTTTAAATTAGTAAAAAATACACATTACAGCCAAGGCAAAAAACATAAAAATAGAAGCCTGACACCTGGCACGTGTTCTTGATTCAGTGTCAAGTTACAGGCTGTTGTGTCTAGTCCAGTCAGTTAGGAAAGAGCACCTTTTGTATTTTTTTTTGTCATTTTTGTCTTTAATGGACAGTTTAACAGTGAAGGGTATACTGGAAACAGGGAGAGAGAGAGAGTGGCGTATGACATGCAACAAAGGTCCGCAAGTGGAATCAAATGGCGATGTAGCAGTTGCTTGGCATGTGCTGTCATCTTACATAGCTAGACCTATTTCATGTTGTGCCAATGATGGACAAGGATCTGGCTGAACCCACAATCATTCTGCACAAAGGGGAAAAAAATGTTCTGACTTGTTTGTATTTCTTTGAACCAATTACAGTCGCATAGGGGCCATGCTAAGCCCAGGATGTAGCGAAGGTGCTCTTGCAAAATGTGTCGCTATAAGATTGCTATAAAAGAGTTCATAGTGGCTCTGTGGGCAAACCTAATATATACATTCCACCTGCATGTGGATAAGCAGATTCCTGTCCAGTCGCAGCCAGAGGGTTAGAATGGGTCACCATATATCTACGGCCCTCAGCCTCAGCACCAGCTCCCCACAGGGCTGTGTGCTGAGCCCCTTGCTCTACACACTCTACACCAACGACTGCTCCCCCACCCACTTCAGCAACACCATTGTCAAGTTCGCGGACGACACCACTGTGGTGGGGCTCATCTCTGGGGGGGATGAGTCAGCCTACAGGCACAAGGTGGAGCAGCTGACAGTGTGGTGCAGGGAGAATAACCTGCTCCTCAACACCTCAAAAACCAAGAAACTGGTAATAGACTTTAGGAAAAAGAAAGCGGACATTCCACCACTAATCATCAGCGGGGACTGTGTGGAGAGGGTGGCTGACTTTTGCTTCCTGGGAGTCCACATTGAGGAGGACTTGACCTGGAGTGTGAACACCTCTGAACTACTGAAAAAGGCCCAGGTACTTCCTGAGGGTGCTCAGGAGGAACAACATCACCCAGAGACTGCTGATGTCCTTTTATCAATGCTCTATTGAGAGCATCCTGACATACTGTATGTGCGTGTGGTACACCAGCTGCACAGTGGCTCAGAGGAAAAAGCTCCAGAGGATCATAAACACAGCTCAGAAGATCATCGGCTGCCCTCTCCTCTCTCTGGAAGAACTGCACAGTTCCCGTTGTTTCAGAAAAGCCCAGAACATTATAAAGGACATTTCACACCCAGGTCATTCCCTGTTTGAACTGTTGCCATCAGGCAGACGGTACAGATCAATGAAAACAAGGACAAACAGGTTCAGAAACAGCTTCTTCCCAACTGCAATAACCACACTTAACAAAGCAAGAATGCAATAACAGGTTTTTAGTGCAATTAGGGACTGTGCAAATGACCGAGGAGAGAATGTATGGTTGTGTTGTTTTTATTTATTTAGTTTTATGAGTTGATGCACTGACAAGGTGGCACTTTAATTTTGTTCGTGACACTGACAAATAAACGATATCCTATTCTATACTCCCAAGAACAAAAAACATGATCTAATCTAGTTTACACCATAAAACCAATCAAAATATTGTAAAACCAGATGTTTCCATCCCTTTTCTTTTAAGCCCTTGTCACACTGCCTGTCCAAGGTGGTAATTTCCTGCCATTATTCTGCCTCGCTTTTCTTTATAAAAGGTACAATCACGGAATGGAAGGACAGAGTTGTCTCGCCTTTAACCCAGCAGTGGTGGCAGTAAAATCGCAGAATGGACGTCTACATAAAAAGGACAGTCAGCAGGATGGGATCATTGGTGGGATGGGTGGGACATATTGACAACGTGTTGACCCACTGCAGGAGATGTAAAACGTAGCTGGTAGCAGTTAGCAGGTCCAGAAATTCCTTACCATCTGAGCAGAGAGTGAAATCAGCTGCCATAGAACAGGGATGCTGCCAATGTATATGTTATAAGTCACACTAGACACTGTTGAGTTACATGTTATGCCACTTTTGTTCAATGATACTGACATGCAGTCTAAAATAACAGCGGCATGATGCTGCTGTTGTTTGGTTCTGTGTAAAAATGCAAAGACGGAATAAAGAAAGGACTTTGTAGCAGCCCTGTAGCACAATCTCTTTGTAAAAAAGACTTCAGTAATCAGCAGCAGAAAGAGAAATAGCAGGGATTTATTTTATTTTCAGAAATAATTTCACTGAAGGACTCAGTTTAAACTCCACTGATTCAGATATTTGTGAATCTGAGTTTGATTTTCAAAACTCTAAATGAGTTTTGAAAATCAAACTCAGTGTTGCCACCTGAAGCTGACAGTTGAAGGAAAGCATAACAATATTTTCACAAGATAAAAGAAAACAACAACTCCACTTACATGACTCCTCTCCCTCTTGCTGGGATTTCCTCAAGGTCTCCTTCAGCTTCCTCACGGATTCTTCTTTTTGATTCAACAGGGTGGTCATCTGTTGGATCCTGAGAAGGAAAAACCTCTATTCAGAACAGTCACTCATGGAATGAATAGAATCAACTAACCCCCTTTATATTTTCTCCCAACTGGGAGAAAGAGGACAGCTGAGAAGGTCAGATTATGACCTTTAGGAATCAGAGGTACAAAATATTACTGATTGACCATTTCTAACACGACAGGGAAGCCTCTTCACCATTGGCCAACACATTTTGAAAAAGAGCGAAAGGGAACCAAAGAAATCCTGATATTACAACAACCCACTAAGGACAGTCAATAAATGAGACAAAAAACAGAAGAAGAAACAAAACAAAGGGTCAGAATGCATCCAAAGGGATCTTACTCTTTTTTGTAGTTATCAGTTGCTGAACTCAGCTCCACCTCCTTTTTGAACAGTTTAGTTCGGAGTTTTTCCAGCTCAACAGCACTGGGGGATGCATTTTTCTAAACCAGAAAGACAAACATTTACAAAAACCAAACCAAAACCCAACATAAACTGCTTTAACAAAGACTAGAAACTACAATGATTTAGCTCAGAGTATAATGTTACAGTATGACAATAACCCTTGGAATGTGCTGTCAGATGTAACAGAGGCTCTTTTTTAGTTTCTAACAATGGGCCTGAAAATGTAATCGTAAGACAAAACCTCAGACTCTCGCAGTTTGCTCCTGAGCGCTTGGATTGCACCGTCTTTCTCCTCAACTTGTGCACGGGTATCCTGCAGCTCTGTCTGCAGCAGCTGGGTAGCCTGTTTGTGGTTGGACACTCTGTTGTTGGCTTTGATCTGAGCTTCCTCCAGCTGCTTATTGTGTACACGCAGAGCCTGAGAAACAGAAACATGTCAGTCACCACCTGCATATAGACAAGTTTCCCAGTCGCACCATGTTGAGATGAGAGGTTGGATGCAACTGCTACGCATAGAGACAAGACAGGAAGAGAAGAAGTCAACTGACCCATACAAGCTACAGTTTATTGTCCCAAGAGACCCAAATCCCTAGCCCAGTGGTTCCTACTGCAGATATAATTGTTTATAAACTGCTCAAACATTTTTTAAAGGCTCAGTGATTTCCTAAAAACAGCTTGTCACCCTAGTTTTTCAGGTTTTCTACAACTTAAAAACATGGCCAAAAACATGTTTGGTGAGGTCACAGTGATCTTGACCTTTGACCACCAAATTCTAATTTGTTTACTCTCTAGTCCAAGTGGATGTTTGTGCCAAATTTGAGGAAACACCCTAGTGGCGTTCTTGAGATATCGTATTCACGAGAATGAGAGGGACACAAGGTCACAGTGACCTTGACTTTGACCACCAACATCTAATCAGTTCATCGCTGAGTCCAAGTGGATGTTTGTGCCAAGTGTGAAAAAATTCCCTAAAAGCGTTCTTGAGATATTGCATTTACAAGAACGGCACATATGTACAAACAACCTGAAAACATAATGACTCTGGCCACGGCTATACTCGCTACCAAATTAAGGCCTTACTTTTTAGATGAATTAATTCAGTGCCTTCTAAGACTTTAAGGAGCCAAGGGAAATGGAAAATAGTGAAGGAAATAGTGCACCTGCTAGGACTATTTTGGTGATGGTTTAATCCACATTTGGTGCTCTAGTGAGTCTTTGGGTGCAGCAGGAGGGTGTGTGTGTGACTGAGTCCAAAAAAAAAAAAAAAAAAAAATTGTGTTCATGGTGATGAGGGAGCCTGTCACCCAGTGCAACTTGAATACGAGCTTCTTATTCTTTGCAACCAAGTGAGTTTGAAGTACAGCTTGGCCGTAAGCTAGGGATGTTCCTGGCGACTAATTTCCCTGTCGACTAAACGAAAATTTTAATTAAGACTAGTCGACTAGTCTAAAAAAAAGGAAAACACTCAGAAAACAGTGAAAATTTAGCACAATTTATTGAAACATCGAAACAGAATTTGAAACATTGTCCCAAAAATATTGTGTGTAATAAGAGCTCTTTAAGCCTTTAATCACAATGTTCAACAACCATGTTGGATTTTAAATGCCGCTGAAGTACAAGACACTTTGCACCGTGCAGTATGAATGAATGTGAACATGACGGCAACTCAGTCAAACGTTAACCGGACGGGAGAACACTGTCTCCGGGTAAACAATGTCAAATCGGCCTGAGTGTGGCTAGCACCGCTAGCAGCAGCAGCCGTCGTTTCGTGCAGATTAACATCCAAATGCTTGAGTCGAATGTGGTTGCGCATTGCTCCAGTCGAGTGATTGTATGCCAGTTGTTTCTGACACAGTCTACATACTACCTTGTTTTCATTTTCTAGATTAAAGTACTGCCAAACCGCGCTGGTTTTGCGAGAGGCCATCTTCTCACCGTGCCGTTTTAAAGCTCCAGTCTACTCGAGCATTGCTGCGGAGAGGGGGACTGCTGTCTGACGGCTCTGTAGCCCCGACTAGTGGCGGGCGGCTGTATGACAGTTAAGCGGCCTTGTACATGAATAAAACACACATTGGTTTAAACGACTAATATTTCTGGTGCCGACTAGTAAGGGGGCGGACGTTTAATCGTTTAGACGACTAATCGCGCGCATCCCTACCGTAAGCCATAACAAACTGCAAGAAAAGGCACTTATTTAGGTGACTTAGTAAGATGACTCAGAGGTGTCTCATCTCGACTGATTCTGATCTGCTCAGAGCTTTGGATTTCAATAATATGGTGGATAAACAAGTGAGTAAAAAAACAGCCTAGTTTAAGATCACCGTCACTACATGATGGCAGCAGTCTTAAGCATAAATAAATCAGACATTGAACAGATATGTTAGACATACCTCAATTTTTTCTTCAGTTTGCTGGAGCTGAAGCACAAGTTGCTGGTTGTCCTTAAGTAGGGAGAGTTCTGTTTTCAAAGGAGCTCCCTCCAGCGCCTGCAGCATAGTGGAACTCTTGCTTCTCTCCTCCCTGAGTTGTAAATCAGCCTGAGCCTCAAGCAGCTTCAGCTCTTCAAACAGACCATTCTGTTCATTGACGATGCCCTGCAGGAGTCAGGTGCATAATATGACATTAGAAAGACGAGCAAGTGAAATGCCACAACAGGCTAATAAACCTAGCAAATAATTAAACACATCTTTCTTTACAGAGCTGATGATAAAAGTAGCTAAGGAGTGAGCCATCTCGCTACATTCTCATCTCTGTTGAGACTTGCACATGCGCAGTACCAATCAAGCACTTGAAAGAAAATAGCGCAGAGTAAAGAAAATTATGATAAAGATTAAAGAACCAGTGTGGAGGATTTAGGGGGTTCCATTAGCATAAATGGAGTCAAATAGTCGTAATAATGTTCTCATTAGTGTACAATAGCCTGAAACAAAGTGAATGTTAAAAGCTACCTGGAGAATCATCTTCCTGCTGTTTGCCACTGCAGATCTATGGTCCAGCTCACTGCTCAGGATGCTGTCCAGCCCGCTGAGGCTAAATGGCTGCTTGGTAAGTAGGGCCTCCAGCTGCTCCTTGAACCTCCCCCTGTGTCTGATCTCAGCTGACAGCTCACTGGGGTAAGACGCCATGTTGGCACGCAGCATGCTCAAAATGCTGGCCATTTTCTACAAAGCCAAAACAGTCATCAGAAAGTTTCAATGCAGAAATGTTGGAAAAATGGAAACATACAGAGGAATCGGACACAATCACATGTCATCCAGAAGTCACAGATTTGAAAAACCACAACGCTGGTGAGATCTATGCCACTGAATTCTCCTACAGTGAATTTTTATACTTGAGACTTCTCTGGATAAATTCATTTGCTGCATGACCCAACTGTACAGCCCCATTTTAACTTTTTTTCTTGCCAAAAAAAAAAAAAAGCAAAACAAAACAAACAAAAAACCCAGCTCAGGGTGAAATTTTACTTTTGTGTAAAATGGAAAAATCTAAAATGCTAATCCTGTCAGAATGGGCCCAAAGCCAATGTTTTTGAAGGGTTAAGCAGCAGAGCAGATCTTACCTGCAGGTAGACCTGTCTCTTGTTCAGCAGCTCTGTCAGTCTGTGGTGCCACAGTGTGTGAAAGTCTTCGTCTTTGACGGAGTAGCAGGGTGCCTGTGCTCTGCACAGCAGCACATCCTGCAGACGCCTCTCTTCAAAAACAGCCAGATCTTTCTTCACCAACTCCTCAAACAGATTCTTGTAGCCCTGTGCTCGCACCTGGAGGTGCTCCTGGGGAAGCAGAGAGCAGAGGTTTCCAGATTATCACCTGATCAACAGTTAGACCATTGAGATTTAAAATGTAAAAAATGCTGGTATTTACCATAATGTTTCCCAGACTCTGAGTTGTCTGCAGCTGCAGCTGACACACAGTGCTGTAGGCGTTCATGGTGGGTTTTGGTAGAGAGGCCAGGTTAGGGTGCTTCAAGGAACACTGCACCTTGTACAAGGCTGTGGAGTCAGACTCGGAACAAGTGTCTATAAAGTGCTGGAATTTTCTGAAGGACTCCTGCAATGATGAGTTGAGTGGTATCAGTTATACTAACCTCTCATGTTATCTTTGCTTTTTAGCTGCTGATGAATCAAAATAATAGGTGACATTACCTGAAGCTGCCTTGTAGAGTCCTGCAGCCGAGATGATGCTGTCTCCTTGACTCCACTGGTGCTCTGCTCCAAACTGCACAGCTGCTCTTTAAGGGCTGAGATGGTTGTCTGTGCTTCACTGAGCAACTGAAGAGAAAGGAAAAGAAATAAAACCTCAAAAACACAATATCCATTTTATGCAGATGATACAATGTTGTATACATATAGCTCTTTCTCAACTCAAACTTTATCTAGATTACAATCTGCCTTTGCAGACATCTCTACAGAACCTCAAATTTGTTCTGAATGCTGACAAGACAAAATGTGTTTTAATCTCAAGAATTCCATCGCATTAATACACACAAAGGCACTGAAATTAAAGTTGTAAATATCTGTGACTTTGATTAGACAGCAGTCTGACTTTTAAACCACACGTGGAACAACTGAAACACAGAATGCAAAGATAAAAAAAGTATTTCTTTCATTAGACTGAAGCAGTTTTTTCTCATGAGGACAGATTGACCATCATGCCTGTGCCTGGGTGGGGACATATCCTTATTCTCACAATGCTCATTCTACCTAAAAAAACAACATTGTGCCCTGTGTATAACTGCCATAGAGAAATATCCCACTCATCACTGTTTACTCAGTAGGCTGGTCCTCACTAGCAACAAGAAGATCAATACACACTATGTTTTCTGTTTATAAATGTCCTCCACTAAGTCAGCTCAATATAGGGCATCTTTTCTAATGTAAAACTGCTGTTCATCAGAGCAGATCCCAGGACTTGTTAACTCTTCCCTTCTTCTCTTGGGAGGACGGCCTTCCAGTACTTTGTACCATATAAATGAAATTATTATTTAAAACGTGTCTCTTCCCATTGGATGAATTTAAAATAAATTGTGGACCTTTTCAGAGATGTGTGTGACTGGTTCTGATGCTGTTTGTATGTGCTTGTGTGTTTAACTGGCAGTGTTTTGTTGTGCATTTTATCTTTGTTCTATTTCCCTGCTGTACTCAGGTCTCTCAGGCAACAAGAGATCTTGATAATCTCAACAAATGAAATCAAATTAAATGAAGATTATAAAAAAATTAAAAATGAACAAACAAAGACAAAACAAAAAAAACAACAACAACCAATGATTCAAGTAGAACTGTTGACAAACCTGCTGTGAGGTTTCAGCTTCAACTTGAGCATGACTGTGTCTCTCCCTGTATGTTTGAAGCTTCTCCTCGAGATGCTGCACCTGAGAACAACAGGGGCGGTAACACGTCATTAAAAACAGGCATCACAGCAAACAAAAACAGACACATGGGGACACTTGCTGAAACTAAGAGCCCTGTTACACCAACTGGACACTCTGGGCCTTTGGTTAGCATCTGTTGCCTAAGTTTTTGCAGTGTTAGCACTAGTCAGCCCTTGTCGGCTTTGTTCCTGCTGATTCAGCATGTTAAATCTACCTCAGAGAAAGCAGAGCCCAGAGGGCTCAAGATCTCAAGAGGGCATGAGATCGAAACAGCTTGTTATATTTGGTAAGAGTGTTATTATTTACTACCACACGGTAAAAAAAATCATTTCTTCTTTCAACATTTGTTTGTGTTGTTAATGTGCTAACTGGATAATTAGCTGCATGAATTGGTCCTTTCGGTTGTCTGGTTTCCCTTTTTAAAAACAGACTACCACTGCCTGCGATGGAGCGTTATTTCCTTTCACGCAAGTGCAGAACGTCACCGCTGATTATAGTATTTGTGGTGTGTTCAATTGCAACTTTTTGGCTGAGACATTGGTGATGTGAGGCGACAGTCGACCTTCATCGCCGCTAGTTCTTTGATGACGGTTTGGTGTGTCTGGGCCTTTAAACACCACTGGACGGTTCTTTTCAAAGGGGGCCTGGCTAAAGATCATCAATCACCTCCTTAGCCTCATCTCCTAAATACTGCTAAGATCAAACACTCGGACAACAGATAAAACATATTCAAATCATAAATTTTTTTTAGTAAATGTATCTCTGTATGTTTAGTGTGAAAACTGTGCATGTCTTGTAACAACTACTACAGTTGTATTTAATTATCATACACATTTACAGTCCAAAGCACATCTCAGGATTACCAAGATGTTTTTAATCAAAGGTTTCTGCTGGTTATTTAAAGGACAACGACTGAAGAATTGCTACCGTTTCAAAGCAACCGTGTTTCTGTTTAATGGGTGACCTTGTTAACTGGTGACTCAGCCAAATGCATCCTGATGT
Source organism: Cephalopholis sonnerati (assembly GCA_019142605.1). Taxonomy (NCBI): domain Eukaryota; kingdom Metazoa; phylum Chordata; class Actinopteri; order Perciformes; family Serranidae; genus Cephalopholis; species Cephalopholis sonnerati. The sequence continues at coordinate 8,673,724 of JAGQAX010000009.1, read as the reverse complement.
AGTTTGTTAATTATAACTAGTGATGGCCAAATGGCGCCTCATGAAGCATTTTCTTTATTTTCTGAGCCCACTAGATGGCACTTTTTGTTCAACAAAAGGATGAAAGCACACTGAATTGCTATTCTTTGAGCGTCTCTCTTTAAACCAAGAGCACCATCTAATGGGCTCAGAAAATAATGAAAATGCTTCATGAGGCTTCATTTGGTCATCACTGATAATAACCCAAGCCTCATACATAGTGGTCCTGTGTCCTTGTCTTTAGCTAGGGAGGATTTCTTTTTCAAGACACAAAACTCTAAATCTATGTTATGGTATTGAACATTTTGTGCATGACCACGGATAACATAATCATGAATATTGAGTGACTTGTATGGTCCTAATTTCTCGCTGGAGTCCACACTATGTTTCTACATCAAATACATGTATTATCTGACCACATCTTTGACAGGTAATGCCCTTGTATAGCTTGGCAAGCTACTGCACTGCGCCACACTTCCATTGCCATACTGCAATGACACACTTATGCGCGTCATCTTTGTTTACAAACTACAGAAGGGGCTATAATTCCCTCACCACACAGGAAATTACAAATACAGGCACGGCAACTTCCTGGAGTCTTGTGGGCAGGAGGTATCTGCACCCAGCCAAGAAATAGTCTGGCAGCTAATAGATATAACAGAGAGATATAACATGCTAATTAGTGAGCTTTAGAGGTGCCGGTAGACAGATGGTTTCCTCCTTGGACAGAGCCAGTCTAGTTGTTACTGTCTGTTTTTAGTCTTTATGCTAAGCTAAGGTAAGTGGCTGCTAGCTTTAGTTTCATATTTACACAGATGTAATAGTGGCATCAATCCTCACCAATACCTCTTGGGAAGAATGTGAACAAATCCATTCTCCAAACTGTTAAATGATGCCTTAAAACTATGACAGTAAATAATTTGGACCTACTCTTTGTTGCAGCTTGGTCTCTTCCTCTCCTCTCTCAGGCTGCTGCTGTGAGTTCAAATTTTCCTGCTTGCTCAGCCTCTCCTGGATGCCTGAAATCTGCAGTTGGAAGAGAACATAAATTAACTGACATCATGCAAGTGTCTTTGAAGCTCTTCGCTTGTCCAAGTTAATGTTCTTAAGCTGCAAATGACTTTATAGGTACAAATATGTACCATTTCCATCCTGTCCTCCAGTTCTGCTCTGAGCTGCTGCTTCTCCTGTCTCAGTCCCTCCAGTGTCTCCTGCAGCTGATCTCTCTCCTCACTGAGAGACGTCACTCTGCACAGCAGCTTCTCCATCTCCTCTGTGGAGGTCTGACAGCTGGATTCCTTCTCAGAGAGCAGACTGTCTCTCTCTGCTTCAATGCTCTCCAGTTTCTCTGTCAGAGTCCTCATCTGTGAGGAAGAGAACAGTTAGTAGGGTCACTCTGCTCTGAAAACAAGCTTCATAAAAGCAAATCCTTGCTAATTATAACACAGTGAGGTACTGGACACCAACCTGTTGATCTAAAGAGCATTCCTTCTCCTGACACAGTTTTTCCAGATCAGAGTTCACCTGCTTCTGTTCACACAGCTCCTCTTGGACTGACTTCAGAAGTTCTTGTGTTGTAGAAGCCTTAAAACAAAATCTTAAGTTTAGTCAATCAAATATGCCCATGTGTCATCAGGAACAGAAAAAATAGGAGAATGAGAACCTTGGAAATCAATTAAAAACTACATCAATATCCAATAATGGAAAGGCACAAAAAATTATTCCCAAAAACCATAGAGTATAAAACTGCACCCAGCCATATGATTTTAAAAAGTAAGTCTCCGCTATGATACCAGTTGGCTCACCATATTCATGTTCTGCTGTAGATCATATTCCACCTGCCTCTTCTGCTCAGTCACAGTCTGGAGAGACATGTTCAGCTGTGCTATCTGTTGAAGCAGATATGGGCTGATTATTTATCTTCCAGATATTTGTAAAACATCTCAAACACAGAAGACACTTTTAATGGAACATAGAAAAGAAACGTAAGAAAAACCTTAAATTATCAGTGTATTTAACCATCTTAGTCACATATCTTTAAGAACAAAACCACTACGATTTGTATGAAACAGGACATTTTACAGTGTAAAAATAAACCTGCCAGTGCTCTTTGGCAGATGAACTCTGTAATGGAGACAGTTTCTACATGACGTCACGCATATCTCCGTATATTTTCAACAAGTAAAAAAAATAGCTGTACATTAATGTGAGATACCAACATATCTTTGCTAAAAACTAAGGATTAAGGATGCACTGATTCTTTAACTTTCCCTGATGCAATTGTGATACTCTAACATAGGGTTTAACTGCTGCCCCCCCAAACAGGCATGGTTTAAATCATTAGTCAAGAAGCCCCCAAAGTTGACTTGCATTTTTTGAGCTGCATCTCTGACTTTTATTTTTTAAAGCTATGTCATTGTACTGTATCAGAGTTACACTGAATGACAGTATGGTAAGCTAAACACTTGTCTCAAAATTACCTTACTACAAAACTGAGATAGAAAAAGAGGACAGCGCAACTTGCCACAAACCTCAGTCTGCATTGTCTCCATCCTGTCTTCCAGTTCTGCTCTGAGCTGCTGCTTCTCCTGTCTCAGTCCCTCCAGGATCTCCTGCAGCTGATCTCTCTCCTCACTGAGTGACGTCACTCTGCACAGCAGCTTCTCCATCTCCTCTGTGGAGGTCTGACAGCTGGATTCCTTCTCAGAGAGCAGACCGTCTCTCTCTGCTTCAATGCTCTCCAGTTTCTCTGTCAGAGTCCTCATCTGTGAGGAAGAGAACAATAAGAAGGATCATCTTGCTGACAATGAGCTTCATAAAAAAAACATTCCTGCTAATTATAACACAGTGAGGTATTAAACACTGACCTGTTGATCTAAAGAGCATTCCTTCTCCTGACACAGTTTTTCCAGATCAGAGTTCACCTGCTTCTGTTCACACAGCTCCTCTTGGACTGACTTCAGAAGTTCTTGAGTTGTAGAAGCCTTAAAACAAAATGTTAACTTTAGTCAATCAAATATGCCCATGTGTCATCAGGAGCAGAAAAATTAGCAAAACAGGAACCTTTGAAATGTATTAAAAACTAGACTTGCACCGATTGCAATTTTTTGGGCCGATTCCGATTTCTGATTTGCAGAGTGTTTGGATGGCCGATACAGATTTTGGCCGATTCCGATTTTTTTTTTTTTTCAAGCCATTTTACAGCACATAAAATATTACAATATTTGCCTTTATTAGAACATTTTAACCAAGATACAACCAGCTTTTCAATAATCATCTCAAACAAACAAAAACAGTGACACAAGTCGCCTGTATGAAAGCCCTTAGAGCTGAGGACGCGCCCGCCAGTAAGCACACGGACACGCGCATCTTCCACACACGGACACGCGCCTCGTCAGTTTGAAGCGGCACAGTGCAGCAGAGAGAGCTCCACAGTTAAGTTTAACACGGACAGTTCACATCTTCCTCCTCCTCTCTTTTGATGTGTGTGCGTGAATGATTAAGGTGAGAAGCCGCCCATGTTTCACTTCCATATATTTATCACAAGATCATCCACTGTGCTCCTAACAGCGGAATGTCACCATGTCTCAACCCAAGCATGAAGTACAACTTAAAGCCATTCGTGTAAATGAGCAATATTCCTCAATGTAACCGTTCTCCGCACACCGTTTCCTCATTCAAACATAAGTCTCACATTATAACAATGTCATCACGTTATAAGGTGAAACGTTTCACCGTATAACACGATAAATAGTGTATTGTTATGTTATTATATGAAGCGTCCGTCGCGCAAGATAAGATAACTTTAGTTTATGAAGAGAGAAGACGGAGCCCTCTCCTCTCCTCTTACATGCGTTACTCACAACTGTGTGAATTGACCTGGATATGAAGCGTCCGTAGGACCAAATAATATAACGGTAGTTTCTAAAGAGCTAAGACGAAAAAAAAAAAAAACCCTCATCAGCAGCGGTCATATTTCAGCAGCTGCTAGTTGCATATAGGGGAAACACTGTGCATATTTGTAAGAACTGAGTGTAAAGCTATTTTCCTTTTGTTTATTTCAGAACCACACACACACACACACACACACATACACACTTGTTGTGAACCTCCTGCATTGAAAATGAAATGTATCCTCTCGAACCTGATTATCTGGCTGGAATCATTTACTCCATAGTTGTCCTACCCAAAGGACCCTGAGGTCCCCTTCCTCACATCGCCCATGGAGTGAGTTGCACATACGCGTGTGTGTGTGCTGCTGGTGTTACACGATGTCAGTCATGCGGCGCGACGGGAATTTGACCGGTGTTTTAAATCGGCATATTTTAGACTGACCGGCCGGTCGCCGGTCATGGCTGATCATGTGAAAATCGGCCCGATTCCGAGCACTGCCAATTAATCGGTGCAAGTGTATTAAAAACTAAAATATCCTGTAACGGAAAGGCACACAATAAATTATTCTCAAAATCAACAAATTACAAAATTGTCAAAAGAAGGTATGATTGCATCTCAGTTGGACTCCGTTATGATACCAGTTGGCTCACCATATTCATGTTCTGCTGTAGATCATATTCCACCTGCCTCTTCTGCTCAGTCACAGTCTGGAGAGACATGTTCAGCTGTGCTATCTGTTGAAGCAGATATGGGCTGATTATTTATTTTCCAAATATTTGCAAAACATCTCAAACACAGAAGACACTCTTAATGGAACATAAAAAGGAAATGTAAGAAAAACTTGAAATTATCAGTGTAATTCACCACAACACCCCAAAATGTATCTCAGTGGTTTTGATCTTAAAGACATGTGACTAAGATTTGTATGAAACAGGACATTTTACAGTGTAAAAATAAACTTGTCAGTGCTGTCTGGTGGATGAACTCTGTAATGGAGACAATTTCTACATGACCTCACACAAATCTCCGTATATTTTCAACAAGTAAAAAGAAAATTGCAGATGCCAAACACCAGCTACCAACATATCTTTGCTAATAGCTAGAGATTAAGGATGCACTGATTTTTTTTCTCTCCTAATACAGTTGTAATACTCTACCGCTGCCCCCCAAACAGGCATAGTTTAAATCATCAGTCAAGAAGCTCCCAAAGTTGACTTGCATTTTTTGGGCTGCATCGCTGACTTTTTTAAGCTGTGCCACTGTACTGTATCAGAGCTATGTAAAATGACAGTATGGTGGGCTAAAAACTTTACAAATTCAGTTTTGTCTCAAAATGACCTTACTACAAGACTAACTGTGATAGAGACAAAGGACAGCGCAACTTGCCACAAACCTCAGTCTGCGTTGTCTCCATCCTGTCTTCCAGTTCTGCTCTGAGCTGCTGCTTCTCCTGTCTCAGTCCCTCCAGTATCTCCTGCAGCTGATCTCTCTCCTCATTGAGAGACGTCACTCTGCACAGCAGCTTCTCCATCTCCTCTGTGGAGGTCTGACAGCTGGACTCCTTCTCAGAGAGTAGACTGTCTCTCTCTGTTTCAATGCTCTCCAGTTTCTCTGTCAGAGTCCTCATCTGTGAGGAAGAGAACAGTTAGAAGCATCATTCAAGTGTCTCTTAAAGTCTAGTTGCAGATTTTAACCGTTTTTAATCTAATTTTTCGATTAGAACTACTACTGTCTGTACAGAAAATGTGCGCAACCCTATAATGGATGCTATTTAATGGAAGTAAAGTTATCAGATAGAAACCTCAGTTTGCATGGTCTCCATCCTGTCCTCCAGCTCTGCTCTGAGCTGCTGCTTCTCCTGTCTCAGTCCCTCCAGTGTCTCCTGCAGCTGATCTCTCTCCTCACTGAGTGACGTCACTCTGCACAGCAGCTTCTCCATCTCCTCTGTGGAGGTCTGACAGCTGGATTCCTTCTCAGAGAGCAGACCGTCTCTCTCTGCTCGCACATTCTCAAGCTCCTCAGTCAGCCTCTGAATCTGTAAAGAAAGAATGGAAACCTGATTGTAAATTTAAAGATTTAAAGTGACATAGACAGAAGATATGTATTTAAATAAACTTTTTTAAAAGAAATATCACAAATCTGTCAAAAATTCATGGAGTTAATTGATAACTATCAAATAATTTCATAATGCATCAACAGCCAGCATCAGATAGCAGGTCCACTCTGAGTATACTTCATGTATAAAATGTAGTCCTGCCTGATTTTGGAGCTCTTGCATCTGCAGGGTAACATCTGCATCACTCCCATTGCTTGCTTTGCCCTCCAGCTCTGCCTTTTGACTCTTCAGCACGTTGATCTCATCTTTTAGAACTCTGATCTTCTCCTGAGACTCCCTCAGCTCCTCCTGGTTCTCAATCATCTGAAAGACATTGCAACTACATGAGCAAAGAAGAAGATCTTTTCCAAACAATAATTGCTAAAAAGGAATGGTTAATAGTGATGGCCAAATGAAGCCTCATGATGCAAAATGAAGCATTTTCTTTATTTTCTGAGTGCACTAGATGGCACTTTTTGTTCAACAAAAGGTTGAAAAACACACTGAACTGTCGTTCTTTGAGCCTCTCTCTTTAAACCAAGAGCGCAATCTAGTGGGCTCTGAAAATAAAGAAAATGCTTCATGAGGCTTCATTCGGCCATCACTAGTGGACAATAACAGGGTCAACCGTCTCCCATCCACAACCGGGGAGGTCTTGGGCTGACTCATGACTAGAATTGCAACGATTAGTCGATTGTGGCAATTTCCTTCATCATATACATCAGTCAATTGAATATCTTAAAATCTGGAGCTGTGAGTTGAACAAAACAAACAGAAATAACTGTACAAACATATTCAGCTGTGCTATCTGTTGGAGCAAATGTGGGCTTATTATTCATACTGTCAATATTGGCAAACAACCCAAACACAGACAACATTTTAAAACAAAGCATAAGACAGAAATGTAAGAAGTGGAAATCATCAGTGTATTTTATTAGAGCCCCAAACTGTGTTTTGCTGATGGGATAAATGACTGATGGGAAGAACTCACCAGTTCTACATTTTCCTGAAGGTCAGACTTCAGCTGGCTCACCTCCTCCTTAGTTTTCTCCAGACACTCTTCCAGCTGTTGGATCTGAAGCACAATGTAGGGAAACTTTCACATTTTCAGTATTGCTCACATTGTCTAACAAGGCCTTTATCTGCTCTAAACCACACATGAATGTATGAGCAACCACATCAATATGTATAAGGATTAGAATAAATGAGTGACATAATCTAACCTGCAGAAGTCGTTGAGCCTCCTGCTCTTCTTTCAGTGACTGAGGTTCAGAACTGGGCTGCTGCTGTAACTCACACTGCATCTGAACAACAGATAGAACACATGAGAGATCAATATGACTTCAGTTTGTGCTGGAAATGATGACTTTCTGGGAATATATCATGAGTTTCACTGGATTCCTTGGCATGAACGAAGTTTGATTTCAAAAACAGAATAGACATTTGCTAATCTGGCGAAATCACTTGTTGAACTTGGTAAAAAAAATGTTGCAAACTAATCAGTTCACCTTACCTAGAAAATATTTTACCATACTGCTGGAATGTAAGGTACATTAGCAGAAAAAAAATGAATGGATGAAACCACTCCAGATTCTAATTTAAATCAGTTATGTTACTGTAACGACTGCAACAACATTAGTATTAAGTTTCAACGGCTGTATAGAATTAACAGTGTGGTTTTGAGAAGTTAATTTTGTTTCAGTCCATGAACACACACACACACACACACACACACACACACACACACACACATGCACGCACACACACACAAAATCATAGGTTTCTGCATGGATATTTCCCAAGCAACAGAACCAGATTTCAGAGATGATGCCTGGGATATACTGGAATCTCAATTTATAGTATTCAGCCAAAGCTTTTACCATCTCTATCCTGTCCTCCAGCTCTGCCTTGAGCTGCTGCTCCTGTCTCAGTCCCTCCAGTGTCTCCTGCAGCTGATCTCTCTCCTCACTGAGAGACGTCACTCTGCACAGCAGCTTCTCCATCTCCTCTGTGGAGGTCTGACAGCTGGATTCCTTCTCACAAAGCAGACCGTCTCTCTCTGCCTCAATGCTCTTCAGTTTTTCAGTCAGAGTCCTCATCTGTGAGAAAAGGAGCAGTTAGAGGGATAATCTTGCTGACAACAAGTTTCATAAAAAACATTCCTGCTAATTATAACACAGTGAGGTACTGGACACCAACCTGTTGATCTAAAGAGCATTCCTTCTCCTGACACAGTTTTTCCAGATCAGAGTTCACCTGCTTCTGTTCACACAGCTCCTCTTGGACTGACTTCAGAAGTTCTTGTGTTGTAGAAGCCTTAAAACAAAATGTTAACTTTAGTCAATCAAATATGCCCATGTGTCATCAGGAGCAGAAAAATTAGCAAAACAAGAACCTTTGAAATGTATTAAAAACTAGACTTGCACCGATTGCAATTTTTTGGGCCGATTCCGATTTCTGATTTGCAGTGTTTGGATGGCCGATACCGATTTTGGCCCATTCCGATTTCTTTCTTTTTTTTTCAAACCATTTTACAGCACAGAATATATTACAATATTTTCTTTTATTAGACCATTTTAACCAAGATACAACCAGCTTTTCAATAATCATCTCAAACAAACAAAAACAGTGACACAGGTTTAGTAAATCAAATATGCACGTGTCATTAGTAGTGATGGCCAAATGAAGCCTCATGAAGCATTCATGAAGCATTTTCTTTATTTTCTGAGCCCACTAGATGGCACTTTTTGTTCAAAAGGTTGAAAGCACATTGAATTGCTATTCTTTGAGCCCCTCTCTTTAGACCAAGAGCGCCATCTAGTGGGCTCAGGAAATAAAGAAAATGCTCCATGAGGCTTCATTTGGCCATTAATAGTCACCAGGAGCAGAAAAATCAGCAAAAGGAGAACCTTTGAAATGTATTAAAAAATAAAAATATCCTGTAACGGAAATGCACAAAGTAAATTATTCTCAAAATCAACTAGTTACAAAACTATCAAAAAAAAAAAAAAAAAAGTATGACTGCAACTGTAAGTCAGACTCCCTTATGAAGACCAATTGCCTCACCATATTCATGTTCTGCTGTAGATCATATTCCACCTGCCTCTTCTGCTCAGTGGCAGTCTGGAGAGACATGTTCAGCTGTGCTATCTGTTGAAGCAGATATGGGCTGATTATTTATCTTCCAAATATTTGCAAAACAACACAAAATACTTTTTTAACAGAACACATTAAAGAAAAACTGGAAATTATCAGCGCATTTTACCACAACATTACACTCTCAAGTTGCTTTGTTAGATTTTTGGTCTCTTTAAACGGGAGGCTTGCCAACTAACAAACCAACAGTGAAGCATGAGTTTACGAGTTTATCCTTCATTAACAATTTAACTCACCTGTTGTTCTAAGTCAGATTCCTTCTGCTCACAGAGTTTCATTTGATCAGAGTTATTTTGCTTTAGCGCCTGGTGCTCCTCTTCAAGAGAATGTAGAAGACTCTGAGTCTCTGCAATCTAAAAATAAGAGAGCACTTTTTGATCTGATCTGAGTTACAGAGCATACAGTTATTCTAAAAAGGGACTCTAAACATAGCTTTAGTGAAATGTGCTGTAAGGAGCTAACCTGTTGTTCCAGCTGAGCTTGCCTCTCTTGGCTGAGTTTTTCCAGGTCAGCGTTTCTTTGATTCTGCTCTTGGAGTTCTTGTTGAAGTGAATGCAGAAGGCTCTGAGTCTCTGCAGCCTGCAAAGAGAAAAAAAGTTGTATTTCTATTCATCTATACAAAAATTAAGCAAAAGTGTTTTCACAGTGTTACCACACATAAAGGAGTATATACATAATTCAAAGCATTAATATGGCAGCAAACAACTATTTGCTATGTAAAGATATAGTGTAGTATTGGCAACCTGAGCAGAGAATAAAGCCACGCTTCCTCCCTTTTTGTAATACGAGCTTCTGTTTATTGTTGTGGCAGAAGGTCTGGCCTTGCATGCCTGTAACTGCATGTGAGTCCCAATGTGTGTGTCCCACTGGCTAATCCCCACTAGTCTGCACTGCGCTCATATCTCAGTTACTACTAATAAAATCATGCCAATCTATGGTGTCACAGGGGAAGCGTAGCGCCCACCCTCTGCTTTCCTTAAAGGTTAACACTGTAAACTCCGTCAGCAGAGTTGTTGCTGCTGTTAGCACCAAAAGCTGCTGGCTGCAGGCTCAGCCACCTTCATGTTGAGAACAGTGTGCAGATAACCTGAATCAGACTCTGGATCAAAGGTACGCTAAATGTCGTATATCGTTCCTTTACACCCCAAATCATACAATCCCAGTTTGACCACAAATAACTTCCCCTCACCATCTCCATATGACGCTGCAGATCAGCTTCCAGTTGGCTCTTCTGCTCACTGACGGCCTGTAAAGCTGTCTGTAGTTGCTCCATCTGTGGAGGAAAATGGACACATTCCATAATTAAAGTATTTTCAGTCAAGAACCAGAGTTTTGAAGGATAAGGCTATTTTTCTTATTATTGACAAATCCTGTGAAGAGACCAAAACCAAATGTGTAAGTCTATTTCTCATAACTTTGCCTTCCCTACCCATCGGTTCCTACTGAAGAGTGTGAAAGTTTAATTTTTTTATTTTCTACAATTTTAAAAAGGCTGAGTGATTTCCTAAAACAACTGGACACAGTAGTTTATAGCAAACAAACTCTCACAGGAGCAAACAGTGCCTTTGTTGGGGACTATTTTCAGTAGCGAATTTATACACATTTGGTGCTCTAATGAGTATTTGTGACAGAAGGATGGTGTATGTGAGTCAAAATAAACTGAAGTTTTTGTGTTCATGTTAATATAGGAACAACATGTCACCCAGTACAACAGTGGAGCTCATTAATGTGTTTCAATAGTTGTAAACAACGATGGAGCTCTGTGGCACAGAGGAAGAAGATACATCAGGCTTTGACACACACATACTATACTTATAAGTAGGTTTGGGTCTTTTCATGGGATTTGTCAACAATAAGAAAATTCTAAAATATCAGACTTAATTAAGTTAAGTGCTGTTACCTCTTGCTGAAGGTGGGTAACTTCCTCATCATGTGGTTGCAGTTCTGAGGTCAGTATTTCTGGCTGGTTAAAACCACTTTGGACTTGTGCAACCTGCGAGAGATAGAAAAATTCATTTTTTCTGTCCGTCTTTCTGGGCAGACTGTGATTTATAAGATATGAAATAATCATTCAAAAGCAACACTTTACAAGAGCCAGTAATAACATACCATCTCCATCCTGTCCTCCAGCTCTACTCTGAGCTGCTGCTTCTCCTGTCTCAGTCCCTCCAGGATCTCCTGCAGCTGATCTCTCTCCTCACTGAGAGACGTCACTCTGCACAGCAGCTTCTCCATCTCCTCTGTGGAGGTCTGACAGCTGGATTCCTTCTCAGAGAGCAGACCGTCTCTCTCTGCTCGCACACTCGTGAGCTCCTCAGTCAGCCTCTGAATCTGTCAGGAATAAAATAGAGACCTGATTGTAAATTCAGATATTGAGTGTGACATGAATATAACATCTGTATTTAAATAGGTTTCCTTAAAAGAAATTTCACAAATCTGGCCCAAGGTAATGGCTTTTAGATGGTTATAAAATTATTTCAAAATTTATTTGAGAGGCGATGGCCAGCATCAGACATCAGGATCCCTCTGAGTATTCTTCATGTATAAAATGCAGTCCTGCCTGATTTTGGAGCTCTTGCATCTGCAGGGTAATATCTGCATCACTCCCATTGCTTGCTTTGCCCTCCAGCTCTGCCTTTTGACTCTTCAGCACGTTGATCTCATCTTTTAGAACTCTGATCTTCTCCTGAGACTCCCTCAGCTCCTCCTGGTTCTCAATCATCTGAAAGACATTGCAACTACATGAGCAAAGAAGAAGATCTTTTCCAAACAATAATCACTAAAAAGGAGGGGACAATAACAGGGTCAACCGTCTTGGGCTGACTCATTACCAGAGCTACAATAATTAGTCAATTAATCCATCAAAAGAAAATTAATTTGCAACTAATCTGATAATTGATAAATCATTATAGTCCTTTTTTAAGCAAAAATGATAAAAATTGATCCGATTCCAGATTCTCAAATTCAGCTATGAGCAGGTTTTCTTCATCATGTGTTAGAGCACATTTATTGTCTTAACATTTAGAATAGGAAGTTTCCTTTTGTATTTCATGAGAACCCCAAAACGTATCTTAACATTGGGCTAAAACCAGAGCTCACCATCACTGCTTAGGAGAAAGAACTCACCAGTTCTACATTTTCCTGAAGGTCAGACTTCAGCTGGCTCACCTCCTCCTTAGTTTTCTCCAGACACTCTTCCAGCTGTTGGATCTGAAGCACAATTTAGGGAAACTTTCACATTTTCAGTATTGCTCACATTTTCTAACAAGGCCTTTATCTGCTCTAGAACACAGCTGAATGTATGAGCAATCATATAAAATAAAAATCATTAAGTTCCAGAGTGAACAAATGTCATGTGGAGCTCAGTGCAGCAAGCTGTTTCTTGCTTTATTCAAAAGTCATACTCAATATCAAGGACAAATGCCCAATGAAGTGAATTAAAAATAAAAATGTAACTGTAGTGTAAGACTGAGTGACATAATCTAACCTGCAGAAGTCGTTGAGCCTCCTGTTCTTCTTTCAGTGACTGAGGCTCAGAGCTGGGCTGCTGCTGTAACTCACACTGCATCTGAACGACAGAGAGAACACATGAGAGAACAACATGACCTCAGTCTGGATTCCTGGAATTTCTCACCATAAATAGTGTTAGGAACTGATACGCACATGATCATTTGGAGATTGAAGTATTTCTTTAACGTCAAACTCAACAAAAATGCTCCCATTGTCTTCAAATATGAAAGAATGAATATCAAACATTTTTCACGAAACTTTGTTTTATGATCCACTGTCCTGTTCATGAAATCAAACTTTGTCACACTGTACTTGTGAAGAAAAGTTTGTTTTTCCCAAGTCTCCATAGTGAATGAAGAACGGAGAAAATCCTTGATGAACTAAAGTCATAGGAGCCACATTTCACAACAGCAAAAGTATATCAAAACATCCATTTACAAACTCTCACCTAACTTGTGCTGTATAACCCAAGTCTTATTTATCCAGTCATATGCCCAATGCTTCCCATATAGACAGCCCTTTCCGAAAAAAAAATTTAAAAAAAAAAAAAAAAAAAAGAAATTAAATGTGGACCCTTATGACATTTGATTCAGTTCACCCTACCTAAAAAATATTTTACCAAACTGCTTGACTGTAAACAGCATGTTAATATAAAAAGTGAACACATGAAACAACATCAGGAACAAATGTATCCCTATTATCTTGCTGTAATGATCATTGTGCAGAATTGTCACGGTGGTTTGGAGAAATAACTTTGTGTCAGTACATGATAGACTGTGACCACACATGCATAAAAATCACAGGCCCATTGAAGGTATTTTCCCCAAGAAACAGCACCAGATTTCAGAGAGGATGCCCGGGATATACTGGAATCTCAATTTATAGTATTCAGCCAAAGCTTTTACCATCTCTATCCTGTCTTCCAGCTCTGCTCTGAGCTGCTGCTTCTCCTGTCTCAGTCCCTCCAGTGTCTCCTGCAACTGATCTCTCTCCTCACTGAGAGACGTCACTCTGCACAGCAGCTTCTCCATCTCCTCTGTGGAGGTCTCACAGCTGGCTCCCCTCTCAGACAACAGAGCATCCCTTTCTGCTCGTACACTCTCAAGCTGCTCACTTAGAGTCTTGGTCTGTGGAAATGGGAAGATTTCATACTAGCAGTGAGAAAACTAACAGTGAAGAATCAGTTTAAAAACGTATCCTTCATTAACAGTTTAACTCACCTGTTGTTCTACTTCAGATTCCTTCTGCTCACAGAGTTGCATATGATCAGAGTTATTTTGCTTCTGCTCTTGAAGCTCCTCTTCAAGAGAATGTAGAAGACTCTGAGTCTCTGCAACCTGAAAAAAGACAGCATTTTGTAATTCAAAACAGAATCAAACACAGTATTCCTGAAAAGGCAGACTAAACACACAGCTTTTGTGAAATGTGCTGTAAGGAACTAACCTGTTGTTCTAGCTGAGCTTGCCTCTCTTGGCTGAGTCTTTCCAGGTCAGCGTTTCTTTGATTCTGCTCTTGGAGTTCTTGTTGAAGTGAATGCAGAAGGCTCTGAGTCTCTGCAGCCTGCAAAGAGAAAATAGCTGCACATTTTCCTTTCATCCACACATGAGGAAAATATATACACATTTTGGGGCAAAAACTCTTTCACATCACTGGCAGTGCGAGCACACTTTAACCCGAAACATTAGATCTCAGTTTGACCACCACTTGACAACTTCTCCTCACCATCTCCATATGACGCTGCAGATCAGTTTCCAGCTGGCTCTTCTGCTCACTGACGGCCTGTAAAGTTGTCTGTAGTTGCTCCGTCTGTAGAGGAAAATAGACAAATTCTACAATTAAAGTATTTTCAGTCAAGAGCCAAAATTTTAAAGGATAAGGTTGTCGTTAATCCATGTTTTTCTTTTTACAAACAAATCCTGTGAAGAGACCAAAACCAAGTGTGTAAGTCCATTTCTCATAACTTTCACTTCCCTTCCCACTGGTTCCCACTACAGAGTGTGCAACTTTAGTTTTATTTCTTTTGCTCCAGAATATCAAAAAGGCTGAGAAATTTCCTAAAACAATTGGACACAGTAGTTTTTAGCAAATGTTACTCAGACAGGAGCAAACAGTGCCTTTGTTGGGGACTATTTTCAGTAGCGGATTAATACACATTTGATGTACTAGTAAGTATTTGTGACAGAAGGATGGTGTATGTGAGTCAGAATAAACTATAGTGTGTGTGTTCATGGTAATATAGGAACAACATGTCACCCAGTACAACAGTGGAGCTCATTGATGTGTTTCAATAGTTGTGAACAACGATGGAGCTCTGTGGCACAGAGGAAGAAGATACATCAGGCTTTGACACACACATACTATACTTATAAGTAGGTTTGGGTCTTTTCATGGGATTTGCTAACAATAAGAAAATTCTAAAATATCAGACTTAATTAACTTAAGTGCTGTTACCTCTTGCTGAAGGTGGGTAACTTGCTCATCCTGTTGGTGCATTTCTGAGGTCAGTATTTCTGGCTGGTTAAACCCACAATGGACTTGTGCAACCTGCAACAGGCAATCCCATCACTTTTTCTTTTTCTGCATAAACTCTGATTCACAAGATATAAAATAATCACTTATAAATAAAAAACACTTTAAAAGCATCAGTAATAACATACCATCTCCATCCTGTCCTCCAGCTCTGCTCTGAGCTGCTGCTTCTCCTGTCTCAGTCCCTCCAGGATCTCCTGCAGCTGATCTTTCTCCTCACTGAGAGACGTCACTCTGCACAGCAGCTTCTCCATCTCCTCTGCAGAGGTCTGACAGCTGGATTCCTTCTCAGAGAGCAGACCGTCTCTCTCTGCTTGCACACTCTCGAGCTCCTCAGTCAGCCTCTGAATCTGTCAAGAGGGAACAGAAACGTAATTGTAATTTCAAATTATAAATACATATCAAAAGTAAAGGAAGGATTTCTGGTTGGCCTTAAGGCAGTGTTTGCAAACCATTAGTCAACTCAGGAAGAAAAAGCAGTGCTTGTCTCAGGCTGTGTTCAGCAGGGGATGAGAATGGCAAACCTGCACTGGGGGTGCTATTGACCAGTGGACGGAAAACTTTTAGGAACAAAGTCTCCAAGGTGGTCAAGGAGCTCCTTAGTGGCAAAGTGCTAGATGTGGATGAGATTTGTAGACAGACTGCTCAGCCTCCCTAGGAAAGCTTATACCAGTGCTGGAAAGGGGGGCTCCGACCGACTGTCAAAGTGTTAGATCCTGGAGGGGTAATGTGAGTCCATCCTGGTCATGAAACAGTGGACCAGCTTTTATACCCTTGAAGGGTTGTTAGGTGGGTCATGGGAGTTTTCCCATACAGTCTGTACGCATTTTGTGGACTTGGAGAATCCTTACAATCTTATCCCTATGGGAGTTCTGTAGGGGCACTGTGACCTTCTGCATGCACTGGGGTGGTTTGCAATCAAGCGTGAAGCGCACAGGCTACACAGGATGCTAGATCAATGCAACTGTTTTATTATCTCTGAGCCTGAACACAGTGTAGATGAAATGATAAAATATTTGTACAGCATACATTTTCAATTAGGATTTCTTAGGGAGAGAAAAAAATCTGCTAAGCCTGCCTGTGTGGCGCTAATGTTATTAAAACATAGGATATTTAACCTCTGTAACAGCCGTGCTGCTTAGTTGGGAAGCAGTGGCACTCGTGTGCAGTGTCAAATACATGGCATTCCTGGAATTTAAGCTCACGTTGCATTGACAGATGTTTCATCAGTGCTGGTGTTTTCACTCTAACTTAAAAAGATCATTTTACAGACATTATAAGCAGCACTGTTGTCATCTTTCTGTGTGAAATGAAACCACACTGTCTGACTGTTTATTCATCTCTACCATGACTCTGTTGCAAGTTTCCAGCAGCATAGACGAATAAGTTTGGCGTCATTGTTTGGCAATGCAAACTGTTACAAAAATATGCCAGCATCGATAAAAAAGAACTGATAAGGTCAAAAACATACGATTCTGAAGGATTGGATGATTTGGAACTGGTTCTCAACTGGAATGGTTCTCGATTCCCATGCCTAATGCAACCCAGCATCCAATAAGTAGTAGAAAATCGATGGATGGCATATTAAGTATAAACCTTTATTTTAATCATTACTTCATTACATAAGGACCAATTCATAGCTCATGCGAGGGTCTGTGTTGGTCCCCTTGATGTAAATGTCATCATCCACCTAGTGATGGCCAAATGAATCCTCATGAAGCATTTTCTTTATTTTCTGAGCCCACTAGATGGTGCTCTTGGTTTAAAGAGAGAGGCTCAAAGAATAGCAATTCATTGTGCTTTCAACCTTTTGTTGAACAAAAAGTGCCATCTAGTGGGCTCAGAAAATAAAGAAAATGCTTCATGAGGCTTCATTTGGCCATCACTACATCTACCTACGTCTGCCAGGGTTTACAGGATCCCTATGTGGATGTCCATGCGCAGCGCATTTTTTGTGACCATGTGGACTGTACACTTAGCAAGCATGCTCACTGCGCATCCTCCAATCTCTTGTTACACAGTCCAGCCCAGTCCAAAACACTGCGGTCAAGCCAGCTGCACCAGCACAGTGAAGTTAGTTTTAAGTCGGATATTTGACAGACATTGACTCAGGACCCAGAAGGATCTTCCTAGTCTCAGTTTCACCCATTGTTGGCAGTAGGACTGTAAACTCACCTCCTGGCCCTCCCATTGCCACTAGGAGTGGACGTGGACCCTTAATTGTACTATGAATAAATCAAATCAATTACCTCATGCTCTTTTCTGAACTCCTCCTCCAGAGACTTGAACTCATCCATCTCTCTCTTCTCCTCCATCTCTTTTGACAGAGCAGATTTCTCTTTCTCCAGAGTTTCAATCTGCTCTATGAACATCCCGAGCTCCTGCTTCAGGTAGTCTCGCTCGGCCACCACAATGTCCTGTAAACATACAGTGTAATCAGTTTAAGAGCTTTAAGTATTTCCACTTGAAATACATTGCCCTAATGTTACTTCTTTTCATTACTAGTAGAAGAAATAAATGGTTTTCCTTTTGTTATTGGAGAAGTTCCCTTCTTTTATGTGACTTTTATGTAACCTAATAATCCCTAGCAACTTGTTGCAATAGTGTCTCTGTACAATATTTTTTCCAATACAAATAAACAAATTATCCATGTGGATAAGATAAAATCAAAGCTTTAGTTGCAACAAATGCATTAAACAGTTAAGACCTTTTTGGCCTTTAAAGTCAGATTATCCTCAAATGGCTTTCTGAATTTTATCTTTTTTCCACAACTCATTGACTTTAGATTAAACATGCTTGTGGTTTATTTAATACCTCTGTGAACCTATTTTACATACATACATCCAGAGGACAGCAAGTTAGGAGGATTATCTCTATCAGAGGCAAAACAAGCTGAGTAGTAGGATATGTTATAGTCACCACAGAGGTGCTCCATCAAGCCTTACCTTCTCTGAAGCCAGTGTCTCACACAGCTGGATGGCCTCTGCAAACTGTTTTCGCATCTGCAAAATGAGGTATGAAGATTAGTACTAAAATCAGCTAACACAACCAGGCAGAACAAAAACAATGAACATGCCGAAGGTGCTACTCTCGTGTAATTGAGGATTTCTTCTCTTACTTGGAGGCCTGAGAGAAGGTATATTAAACAAATCATACCTGTTCATCAGTTTGACTCGGAGTGTTGTTCTGTTCCTCCAGCCGTCTCTCCAGGTCTGCAACTCGAAGGTCCAACATTGCCACCTTTTCCAAGGCCTCTTGTTTTTGTTGGACCTCTGTTTGCAGCTGCAGCTGCAGGCTGGACACTTTCCCTGAAAGCTCATGCATACGGTCTGGAGACACAAAGTCTTTGGGACTGGAAAAAGATAAAACATAGGGATCACTAATGTGTTAAACACCTGTGAATTACCTACAAACACTGAAAAGACAAGGGTTTTGTTCACATACAGTAGCCTCATACCAGGTTCACAATGGACGCAGAAGCACCCACATTTGTTAATTGTCATGCAGACACCTGTCAGCAGTCGCATGGCCGTTCACACTAGAGGCGCATTTCTCTGTGCTCGTCAGCAAGCAGGGATGATAGCAAAAAAAAAGTCCTAAACCTGAAAATTTTTTTCAGATTGAGGCATGAGTTATGGGTCGTCATATATCAATTTACGTGAGCACAATGTGCAGAAACACGCACCCGGTTCCCTTAATTTTTTGCACCAGCTCCCAAATGGCTTTCCATTTATGCCTATCTCTTCTACACATGCCCAATGCCATTTATTTTTAGTCCTTTATTGACTATCTGGACGTTTTCCCCGGGTTTCATTAACTTAATTTCCATCTTTATGAGAGTGTCTATGGCATGGGCTCCACTAGAATCTGAAGATGGCTCTGAATCAAGTTTGTTTTTCCCCACAAGACCCGCCCCTGCTCTACTTCTGATTGGCTAGTAGCCTAACTTTGGTCTGGTTGGGAGCGAAAGCCATAGGTTGATAGCGAGAGGTCTCCTTTTAAAGCCCTTCAACCAGAGCCCATCTACTGTCTGCGACGCACGCATGTAGCCCGCATCAACTTTTTTTTCCCCCTGCTCGCCGATCGCCGCACGCCAGAAATCCAGCACGGTGCCGGATTCCCATCACCCCTGAGTAAGCGATTCTGCTCTCTGCTCTGTTTAAATCACCTGTATAGCTCTGTCTCTCTCAGCTTGTGTCTATGTGTCCATGAGTGAGTGTGTGGCTCTGCTTGTCTCTCTTGCTCTCTGTTTAGACACAACTGACAAATATGTGGAAAGCATGGGGTGTATATATTTAATGATTTATCATAATCAGATTATTTATATCATATCTTATATAGCCTTTATATCATTTACAATGCATTTCAGAGTCTTTTCTTACCAGATTAGCTTGGACACTATTGCTGCAGATTGTGAGCTGGCCAGAGCGTTCAGACACGCGCCATGTCAAGTGTGAACAGCCCAATTGCTTAACATGGGCATCCAAAGCAAGCGGGCAGCGCTCCATGGAAAGCGCACTTCCTCGTCCAGTGTGAACCCGACATAAGGCTTGAGCTTGTGTTAGCTAGCGTATACAGTATTAATATATAGTACAGAACAGGACTGTACCCGATTCGCAATTATGTCCATCAAATCAGATTTGGCTGTTCAATACAAATATTCAACTATTTGTTCCTTTTTTAAAGGAGAGATAGGGAGTTTGAATGTGGTTTGGTGGGATATTCAGGTTGACAGCAACGTTCACTTAATATAGTAAACAAGCCAAGTTAGCCTGCCAAACTAATGTGGGATAACTACGCTAATGACAGATCAGAATGTGCAACAACATTTTTTGACATAGACTGTATTGTAATAAGGTTGGCCCGGAGGCCTGAGTCGTTACATTTGCTGTCTTTCAAGTGAAAACTACTAGAACTGTAATTATCAAGACATTTACCTGTCTCCAAAGCTCCTAACAGTCACGGAGCTCTGACTTATCTCCATATCATCTGTAGGCTCATCAGGAATCTCCCAGTGAGAGTCAAAGTCCTCATCATCTGTACCAGACAGTGCAGTTCATATATGAAAGGGTAATTATAAGGTGAACTATGATTTCCACAGTGCAGATACTTTATTTTATGCGCTCCTATGTACCTTCAGCCAGCTCCATCAGAGAGACATTAGAGGCTTTCCTCTTTCGAGTGAAAGGTTCTGCAAAGCTATGGTCAGATGAACCACCATCACATGCAGACAGACGGGCAAGTCTGAGCATCTTTCCTCCCCACGTAACCCTGCGTTTTGGCATCTTAAAAACAGGACACGAGTTATTATGACTACGATACGAAAGAGAAAGCTGTACTCTCGACATTATTTTGTGTCATATTTACCTTTATAACAGGAGCCTGGTTTGAGCTGGTGACCAGCAGTTTGGTCAGGTTTTTGATCCTGTCCTCTTGTTCTCTCTGGAGCTGATCCTTTTCTTGGAGCAGCTGGGAGAGAACCTCCTTCTCTGTGGCTGTGGTCTGTGTGACTGAAGAAACCTGTTGGGAGGTCATCCACAGGTCAGTGGGTAGAAAGTGCTGCTATAATGGAATTTGTAGTGATAGCCCAAAGAGAACAAGACTGAAGAATGATGACACTTGCCTCCTGAAGTCGTCGCTTGAGATCTACAATTTCATTGCGATATCTTTTGAGCAGAGCCCCGTCATCAGACACCTCTGTCACATGAGGGTCGTTCTTCATTTTCTTTGCAGTGCTGGCAAACTAATATAAAAGAAACATTTTGTGAAACATCATCTGCCTTTCTCATAAAACAGAACTTTCCACACAGATGACATCCATCTGCAAAGGTGCACTGTGTAATTGTGCATAAATGTACTGGGGAAGTGAGCTAACAAAGTAAAATGTACCACACTATTTAGTATTACAATGTAATAGTGGCAGGGCTTGAAATACCATGTGCATATGCACAATAGTGCACATAAAATATGAGCTGTGCACGTGATTCTCACCTCTACATGCACGGGTGCACCCAATTTGGTACAGCTGCCAACTCAACACATTGACAAAACTGATTTCTCACACACTGCATGTTCATCCGGAAAGAGAACACTGACAGAGCACGGCCAGACAGTCAGAGCACCACAACAGCAACAGCAATGAAAAACATTGCAGTCAAGCAAGCCGAGGCTGCCGTACCTCAGTGAAGTTAGTTTTAAATTGGATATTTGACCGGCAACTAAATCGAAGAAGTCACCAAAGAAGTCTCACTATGACTAAAAAAAATTGTTTTCATAGTAAGATTGCTGAAAAGCTGCTCAAAATATAAAATTTGAGGCAGTTTCACTGTGCATTACTGTAATTTAGTTTGAATCTCGCAGTGGATAAGTGCAAATAAAAAAGAGCAACTACACCAAATGGCACAGTAAAACATTTAAAAGTATTTTGAGCCCTGAACTGAGTATTAAAATGTCATGGTACTGTAGAGATGTTAGGTGTGCAGGACAGGAATCTACATATTTCATCTACCTGCAGAGTGCTGAGGGTCTCATCCAAAGCAACAGGTGTGATGGTACCAATGATGACTGTTTTCGCGTTCCCACCCAAGGAATTCTGCAGGATGCGGGTGAGCTTACTGTCTCTGTAGTTGGTGAAACCCCTGAAGAGAGAGGGTGAAATTTGACAAAATACCAGCACCTTGAATTAATATTTAAAAATGTAAAAATCAGTTCTCACTAACCATTTTAAAAAAATGTTCCTTTTTCCTCTCCTCAATTTACTTTAAGTAAACATGAATTGTTTACTACTAAATAACTGCACAGCAGTTTGAAATAGTTTTGTTCCATCACTAATGAGTATACTAAATAAATGCCTCAAAATTTGGCAAAATGCACCAAATCATTTTCTTTATGACAGTTAGATGAGATGCACTATGTACAGAGGAGGGCCCTGTTCTTAAAGTGTGGCCTACTTAATTTAATTTGCTTGTTCATGGTGGAAATCTTTGAGTTTTGTTATGATTTAGTGCTATATAAATAAAATTGACTTGACTTGAAATTTATAATGAAGAGGTCATGATCCTCTGCCTGTCTGGCTAGTGAAGATGTATCTGTAAACAGTTAGACTGCCCAGAAAGAAGGAAAATGTCGATGCTGACTGATGCTGACGATACGTTCATGGTACAGAAACGGTTATTGGCTGTATGTATGGTATAAATCAAGAGCAAAAATTCTACGTTATGTTAGCACAAGTGGAAAAATCACTGTAGTAAGTACATTGCATGTCCATCCTTTACTCACTTCTGGCTTTCATCAGTCAGTTTCTTGATCACTTGGCCGAGTGTGAAGAGACTGCGATTGATATTGCAACCTTCTTTGAAACGTGTGCCTAGGATATCAAACCAGAAACTCATTATACACTGTAGTGTGCAATCAGTGAACTCTTAACATTGTATCGTAGTGTGTATTTCAAGTGGATTAAACCAGCAACCTCAAATTTAACTCCAGCTTACCTTCAGCTCCTGTTTGACTTGCTCTCTCAGATCCAGCCAAATCAACTAAATTCTAAAAGATGAAGTGAACAAATAATTACAACAACACAAGCAATGGCACAGACAAGACAGACAGCAAATGTAACATAAAGATAGAAAACAAGCCTATAAAAGGAGCTAGCTTACCAAATGAGACACAATAATGGCTCCATCTGCATTTTCTCCTGATGCTGGGTCGCTTCTTTCTCGGCTCTCCAGGATCTAAGAGAAGCAATATTGTGAAAAATCCAGATTTCCCCAGAATCTGATATGTCACTATGCATTGTAGATGTGGTGCTGCTTACCATTCGGAATATGGTGTGGGAGCGGCTGCTTCGCTGGTTCATTTTTGTCTTTCCATAGTGGCGGTTCTCTACAGAGGAGAAAACACATTGGTAATTACACACAATCTGCAGAGTATGTCATCGTTCAGATGTTCGATTATCTCAAATCTTACTTTCTCCTTTCCGAATCCAGGCCAGGGCTTGTGCAGGAGACGTAACCAGTTCCTCAGTTAGGTCAGCCACATAGATGTTTTTCTGCGCACAGTAGTTGACAAGACACAAAAATCATGCAAAATAGAAAAGAACATCTTTCTAGGGTTTCTTTCATTTAGTGTTCATAGACTTTGAAATATGTTCCTAAAAAGCTTAGGCCTGGTATAATAATAAAATGGGTTCTCCAGTGACTTAGGGTTGCACTTACAAAATCTAGTGCATTCTTACGCTTGATCCTCAACATGGGTCAAGCTCTAAAAACACTGGATCTTACACTTCCCATCATTAAATTTCAGTGCGGGATTGCACATAATTTCATTGATATCTGCAAATCTAGCGGTTATAATGTGGGAAATTCCCACATACGTTTACAGCAATGTCTAACAATGTTCACACAACACTCCTCAGGTGTGGAATGCAGCCTGCTGGCAGACCAGCCAGAACATGGCATCAGACAAACCAACTTCCGCCGCCTAAACAACAAACCTGATACGCTCTTCCTCCCTCTCTCTATTAGGAGCCCTATCTGCTGTTGCCTGT
This sequence comes from Cephalopholis sonnerati, assembly GCA_019142605.1. Taxonomy (NCBI): domain Eukaryota; kingdom Metazoa; phylum Chordata; class Actinopteri; order Perciformes; family Serranidae; genus Cephalopholis; species Cephalopholis sonnerati. The sequence continues at coordinate 8,649,977 of JAGQAX010000009.1, read as the reverse complement.
GTGCCTTTTGACAGACACATAACATTTTTATTGTCTTTAAAGCATTTCCTGTTGGTTTTACATTAGTGTGATTGTTTGCTGTTTTCATTTTACTGCTTTGTAAAGCAGTTTTAGCAGATAAGACAAATATTTCACTAAAGATTAGCTAGTATCAACATCATCTGTTACCCTCTACTACTAGGGTTGGGCTCTTGTAACCAGTTCCATCTGAGATGTAGCATACCTGGATTTGCTAAGACCCAATGCTAACAGATCTCTTCTGAAAAGTTTTGCCACAATATACCAAACCATTCAGGTAGCCAGCTTCTCATTTTAAGATAGCAATGACTATGACCTGAAATGACACAATTGGTGGCGACTTATTCCATCTTTCGCTAAATACATATAACTCTGTCATTAGCTTGACGGAAGGCCAAAATTGACCTTGGCTGTTCTCTGGCTAATGTTTACTCTGCAAGTCAGTGTCTGTTCTTGGCCAAAGATCATTAGTGAGGGAGAAGAGCCATAAGTCTGTAACATTAGCCTTTTTGCAGTTCAGCAGACCAACAGAGTCATGAATTATCCTGACTAAAATGATTTCTCTGATCGCAGCAAAACGATTTCAAAAGAATCTTCCAATTAAATGTTTATGCATGTCATATCAATATGTTAAGCTGATCAACCTACTAGTTCTGATCTGTGAAAAATAAGGTGTAAAAGTCAGAAGGACTGCACCTGTTATTTTAATGAAAATTTCACATCTAATGCTGCTCATTTCATTTTCAGCATGTTTCTACAGGACGTGAACAATAATCAAGCTGACACTAAAAACAGTTTACGCCCTCTCAACAAAAAGTGATTAAATTTGATGTTTGAGACTTCGTTGAGTTACTGCAAATGTTGTAAACTAGGCCTCAAAAGACTTGATAAGGGATTCAATTTGACAAAAAGCCATTCAAACTTTTCAAAAGCCCACTTACATTGATTGTCTCTCTGACTTCCAGGGGTTTCCTCTTCCAGCTGTCCACAAGCAGGTCAGTGACTGTTTCGTTGTAGATCTCCATGTACGAAACCCTAAGAAGGAACTCCTTCTTTGGACACTTTGGGCAAAAGACAAGTCATTGGTTAGAATAAACTGATTACAAACAGTTATAGAGCATGTTTGAAACAGGTGATACAATACTTACATTTTTAATGGTTTGGAAGACATCCTCCACAGCCAGCGGTATCACTCCAGGTGATAGGTCACTCCCCATCATTGTAAAAGTCTTTCCGGAAGAAGTTTGTCCATAAGCAAATATGGTTCCTGTGGATTAAACAAAAAAAAAACCCCACCATGCAGCTACAGTGAGCAATGGAGCAACACATCACCGCAAGACAGATCTCACTGTATTCAGTTTCCATTACATACCATTGTATCCCTCAACAGTGGAAACAACCAGAGGCTTTGCGATGTTCTGGTACAGCTGATTGGTTGTTTCTTCAGCAGTGAACACTCGGTCTGTGGACAACAGAGGACGACAGTGAATGTATAGTAGACTTCTATTACTATGACTCTATGTTAAATATCTCAAAGGAGCCACAAAATCTAGTAAACACAATTCTTAATCCTGTACATGCTGCAAAACATACCGAAACTAAAGCTCTTAGTGGAATTCCCATCATCGATCTGGTGAATTGATTTCTTATCAGCTTTCCAAAACAGGTGGACAGGCTCTGCATTCTCCGACTCAGCACTTTCTTCCCTGTAACAAAAGACACACAATCAGGATATATGTGTGAAAACATTAGCATACATTATGGAAAGCTCAGCTAAACCTAGCTGTGATATCTGAAGGAGAAATCACGCAGTTCTCTTTGTTCACCCCTAATTATTATGTAGTAAAAATTCATGTCGATTAAATCACAGATTTGGCTCTTGATTCTCAAATGTGTTGTGAGAAGAGAGTAGTGATTAGGTCACATGTTATTAGACAATTGACACAGAATTCCTTAAGTTAATTTTGTCAGAAATAAGCTCTGTAAAATATCAGTGCAGTAAGAACATATTTCTGGGAACACCAACCCTTTTTCCTCATCCTTGAAAATGTCTCTCATGTAAGACTTTTTTTGGATTGGCAATGCCTGTTGTTTGGACCATTCATCATTTTGGTCCAGACTATATATCTGAACAACTATTGCATGGATTACCATAAAATTTGTTACAAACATTTCTGTCCCCATTAGTCTGAACTGTACTAACTTTGTTGACCTCCTGGCTTTTCTTTCACTGTCACAGTCAAGGCAAATTTCACATCTTCCATCCTCTTAGTCTTGTTAAAACAACACAACAAATAAAAAAATGATTGTACAAGTACATGATTGCAAAGTATAACACCCTTTGGTGTGGAGATAAATAATCAGTCTATGCACTGTTTGACCCTTCAACACAATCGAATTATATTGTCTTTTTAGCCGTAGATTTGCATTTATATGAAAAGTAGCTATATACACAGAAGTTACGCTATAACAGAACTCACATCTGTTGTCTTCCATGATACCAAACTGTAAATATTTCCAAAATAAATCAAAATAGCTGCTATGAAAGCAGAAAAAATAAGTTTCAAGAGAGGGAAAAAATAAATATACAGTCTCAGTAGACAAGGGGCACAATTTGTGTCAATATATTTCCTCACTGTGATAAAATATTGGCGATCTTCTCCCTCACAGTGTATGGGACAGTCCCAAATAGGTCGAGGAGTAATGTTGTATCTTATTGGATTCTGTCAGAAAGACTCAACTCCTCACAGCTGACTCACAGAAAATAATTTGCAATACTGTGACATTAAGGATAAATCATAGACATATGTATTAATCATGCACGCTGGGACTTTCACACAAACATATTTAAAAGCAAACCTATTTTATTTGTCACTCATACTGGTAACCTGTTGTCGTATATATATCAAGTAGTATTTATTGGTTGCATATATTTGCACCTTATTGGTAGCTAGTTTATTTTTAATTTATATTTCCTATATCATCTATTTTATATTGGCTATACATTATTTTTCTACTTTGTTTTAGTACTTGCATATCACATGCTTTGTATCTGCACTCATCAAACTTTGAATTGCAACTGCTGCATAGCAATTTCCCTCAGGATAAATGAAGTTTAATCTTATCATTTCCCTCAAGATGTGACTCAGATTTCTTTAAGTGGGGTTGTATGAGGCACTTATCCATCATCAATGTATTACAAAGTAGCTATCTTGTATGCATGGAATAAGTTGCAAGTAAAAACAATAATACAGTCTAATGAAGCAGTTATAGATGTTTTGCACTTCAGATGTGACCATAAGGGACACTGTAGGAATCGACAACAACTCCAGGCAGACTTTGTTAAGTGATGTACCTCCGCCCCTGGACATTAATAACGGCGCTTTGCTCCAGTTTGTGCCTGATAACTAATGAACTCATCCAAACGGCGCCATCTCCAGTCCCTTCATAAGTTAGCTATTATTGTTCAGCAGGGTGACGTTACGCCCTAACGATCATTACAACAGTGTAGCAACAACTCGTTGGCATACAACACTTCATGTTAGCAAGAAAGCGAAACTTTATTTTTATAGCAGATATCATTCAGGGGGAATGTACAATGAGTAACTTTACTATTCTTGTTTTTGTAACTGTCATTAAAACGTGAAATATATGAATACACATCACTAGCTTAGCATAAGTTAGTTAACAAAAACGAAGTCCGTTACTATTTGTACCTGTCAACGGTATAGAAAACGTTTTGAACTTATTGCTGATCGTTAGATACATACCGTTAATTATTACTTGCCGAATAAAATGCAGTCATAAGCGTCTGAACGTTAGCTAACGACACACTCGTAAAATTACTTTGGTAACGTTAACAGTTAGCATTAGCATTGACGTTTGGCAACATAGCGTTTGCTCCTAACTTGTAACTCACTAACGCTAACGTTAGCTGTTGGCAGGAAACTTACCTTGCAATAAGCGGACGGACTCGAACACACACTTTAACAGCCGACTCTTCTGTCATTTTTCTTTTCAATACTCATCCACCTGACATTAAATTAACTAAGTAACTAACGCGAGCACAGAAATAACGTTACTTCCTTTCCTAGGTTTTCAAATGGGGACCCGGCTCTGGTTTAAAATTTACCACTTTGTTCTGATTGGACAACGTCATCGGGTGGACAGATCCATATGGGACGGTGGTGGGAAAAAGGAAGTTGGCTTGAGTTTTAGCTGAATTTGTGCTTTTAAAAATTTATTTAAAACAGCGTTTAATATCTCGTGTATGAGCAAATAGCTCTGAAAGCAAAAATGTTTTTACTTTAATTTTTCACGGAAAAATCAAGTTAATTGTGGTAGCGTCAGGCTGGTGACGAGTAAAAACGCGACATCATTTTGTGTCGTCATCAAAACGCATCTACAACAGTGTGAGAAACACATGAGAAAGTGGAGATGTTTGTAGTTCAGTAAAAGTTAAATGTTTTCAGTACTTAAAAGAAACATCACGAATCAGGACGTGGTTAATTGATATTTAGTGTTATTAGTTTTCAAATGCGGGAGAGCCGAATTTGTACTTATACTTAATTTATTGGAGCGTTTCATCTTGCTGTTGAGATGTCACTGTTTATGGTTAACAGGTAGGTTTATTTTCTGTATCAGCATCGTTGGTCTCTACTTTTTTTGTCATTAATACATGACCTTGAAGTGACATGGATGCATCTTACTTCTAAGATAACTAGTGCAGATAGTTTTCACACCAGACAGCAAAACTAATCTTCTTTTTTTTCAAGTTTTATGGACATTAATTCATAAATATAAACATAAAACAGAATACAAAAAACAGGTAAAAAAAACAGTGTTTTGTGAATAACTAATTTTTGACACAAATGTAGATATAGCAGTATAATTTTAAGGTCACAAGCTGCTAAACTGACCAAAAGCTGCTGTTCTGTTCTGTGCTTATGCTGCAGGAGTGGACTGAAGAATCTGTAACATTAAATTCTGTCATGTTGCTCACAGGTATCTGGGAGAGGAGGAGAATGGGAGTGCCACAAAGGAGTCTCGGTCTCAGGCGTTACTGGCTAAACTGCAGCAGAAGGCAAAAGAGAAGCAGAAACAGAGTTTGACAGAACAGAGACAACAAACGGATACTAAAGAACGGACAGAGCAGCAGGAGGTCAAAAAGAAAAGAAAAGCTGACAAGGACAGCAGTGAAGAGCCTCAGCAGCACAAAAAAAGGAAATCAGAAGTGGTGCCTTCATTTGTTACAGACTCTGATAACCATGAGCCTGTCATAAAGGAAAAGAAGAGCAAGACAGGTGCAGATAAGAAACAGAAGAAGAAAAAGGATCAGTCAGGTGTGTGCTTGTTCTTCTATATATTCACATGTTGGCACAAAACTGGGCAATATAATTGTATCATATCATTCACATGATCAATGTTAGGATATGGTAAAATTTTGTCTCTTTTATATTGGGCCTTGTGCCTTTTAGAGTCTGGCTGACACATTGGCATGGCCAGTATTATCAACCGATTTTAGTTTACAGCAGACAATTGGGTGCCTTTTGAAATGTCTGCTAATTATTAGCAAAAAATGGTGGTACAAAAATGCAAATATGTATTTGAGGTAATTTAGACTTAAATGTTCTTAGCACTGGCTTGCCCACATCCCAAACTACATCATTTAAAGTGGCACTTACTGAGTTTTTTAAATAAGCAATGGATCAAATCACTATGCATACCAGAGAGGAGTCTCTCATAGTGACAGAGAATTATTACCAGCTCTGTAGTTCCCCTTAGCCCCATGGAGCTTTTAAAGGGTAGCTTTATCATTTTTCAACCTGGACCCCGTTTTCCCATGTTTCTGTGTCTAAGTTAGTAATGGGAACAACAGTTTTTTAAAAATATGTCCAGTATTGAGAGAAAGGGCTGCAGCTGGCAGCAGCAAAACAGACTGCAGCATAACCACTCAGGGCATATGGCAGCAGTGACTGAAAATAGTCACAGCTGAATTCATAATCTTCAGGGTTTTGCTTTATGTTGTGATGATCAAGATCAAGATCTCAATTAAAAGGTAAAACTAGAGATGAAATGTACCTTACTCCCGCTTTAGTCACTGTAGCTTTTTCTCTAACCTTTTTATTTTTAATCAATGATTTTACATTCACTGCAGTAGTTTAGTTATGGCTTGTTCAAAATTATGATGTTGACCTGTAATGTGAATACTACCTGCACAGGAAAAATTTGCTTCACATCAGATGATTTGCCTGTTGTTTTTATTTATTTATTTATTTATTTTTATTTTATTTTATTTTAGGCAGTTCTGTTAAAGGTCTTTCGGACACTCCTGTGACTGGAAGAGATGGACAGGAGGACACAGGAGAAGAAGAAGAGAAAGTAGAGACAGAAAATATCACAGTAAAACAAACCGCAGAGAAGACTTCTGCTCCAGCTGGATTCACAGTTCTGGGAGGATTTGAGAACAAACCTGTCCAGAAGGTACAGTGACTTGTTTATAGTGCTTAAGGATGGCTCAAGGGTTGCCAAAATCATTAGTACTCATCCTCTGTGGACAACATAGACTGTATAGAAAAAGTGGACATAGACACTGTGATGTCACCCATTGGTTTGTGTAAGCCTCCATCACATGATACTATGTGGCCCAAAAATACTTTTCCCATAGACTTACACCGTGAAAGAGATGCCTGTAAATCACTAAATCATTTTTTTTGAGCACCACAACTTCCTCAAAATGACTCGTCTTACTATCTGAATTTGATCTATTTGTAGTGATGGCTAAATGAAGCCCCATGAAGCATTTTCCTTATTTTCTGAGCCCACTAGATGGCGCTCTTGGTTTAAAGAGAGATGCTCAAAGAATAGCAATTCAGTGTGCTTTCAGCCTTTTGTTGAACAAAAAGTGCCATCTGGTGGGCTCAGAAAATAAGGAAAATGCTTCATGAGGCTTCTTGTGGCCATCACTATCTATTTGGTCCAATGACATTTGGAAACTTCCCACTCAAGTTAGTGGAGTGCTAAACTGGAAGTGGCTGACTTGGCTGGCAGAATTCTCTAGTGCGCTTGCTCTACAGGCCACACAGTGTGGAAGCAGTACTGATCATAATCATGGATTTTTTACATTTTACATGCAGCATTTGAACCTTTTTGGCTTCACTGGGCAGTGAGCAACTTACATAGGAATGAACAGGGCCGCGCCGCCAATGCTGTATCCAATTCTCTTTATACATCCATGGCCAGAAGTGACCATATTGTTTACAAGAGGGTTGAGCTGTGAGGCAGCAAGGGGTGGATCTGAGCGAGAACCACATCAGCTAATGCTAGCCTGCTGAATTCACATGAACTGTGACATTAAAAGTCTACTATGTAGGATCTAGCAGTGAGGTTGCAGATTGCAACCAACTGAAACTGCTCCTGTGCGCTAAGCATGTAGGAGAACCAGGGTGGCCAATGCGAAAAAAACGCAAAAGGCCCCATCTAGAAGGAGGGGAATATAAGTGGCTCATTCAAAGTGTATGAAAACACAAGGATTCTTAATTTCAGGTGATTAAAGACTAATGAAAACATAGTTATTAATATTGTATTCCATTTCTGCAAAAATACCCCCCAAAATCCTACACATTAGACCTTTAAATGCGATGCTAATTTTGCTAGCAAAGAAAACAGGCTGAAAAAAATGAACAGCTGACCCCTTAGAGTGTCCTACAGTACAACCAAACACTAGTGATGGCCAAATGAAGCCTCATGAAGCGTCCTGAAACATTTTCATTATTTTCTGAGCCCACTAGATGGCGCTATTTGCTCAACAAAAGGTTGAAAGCACACTGAATTGCTATTCTTTGAGCACTCTTTTAACCAAGAGCACCATCTAGTGGGCTCAGAAAATAAAGAAAATGCTTCATGAGGCTTCATGAGGCCATCACTACCAAACACTGAGCAAGGCAACCGAAATGTAACAATAAACTGTCATTAATTGAAAACACAGTGTGAAAGGGTCAAAGTTTTAAGACTAAAACACGGACAACACCCAAAAAGAATTTCAAGGCAAGAACACATGGTAACACCTCTTAACTGATTGACTGGTGGCTGTGGTAGTGACTGTCAATCACAAGGTAGCCACGCTTCAAAGCACACACTGCTTTACTGTAGATACTACTCTGAATTGGAAGATAATTTACAAATTGAACATCATGATGTATTGAAGGATGCTTGAAACTAGTGATTGAGGCCATAACCTCATCAGGAAAATGTTTATACTGAGAAAATAAATCAAGTGAGAATGAGGGTCATTTTCCCAAAGACTAAAACTTTTGGACTTCCTTTTGCAATAAGTGGAGTCACCCCCTGCTGGACATTTATAAAATTGCAGGTTTAAGGCATTTTTACATTGGCTTCACTTTTCAGACCCAGAGGCTACATCTATGTTTTCTATACAGTCTATGTTAGACAGTAAATATCCACAGAGTGTTACTGTGTGTATTCTTCTTTACACAGGTACACAGAGTCCTGCCTCAGTGGCTCGCTCAGCCTGATGTCATTCACCGAGACATTAAAAGCAACCTGGTTCCGATCAGTGACATCCCAGAAATTTCTGCTCTGCTTGTGAAAAAACTACACAACAATGGAATTCAGCATCTTTTTCCAGGTAATGAGACAGAGCTTATTTATGTGTGTATTTAGCAGCAGGTTTCCAAAGGTCTAAGTGATCGAGAATAGGCCAGTATTATTTCACTTATTACTAATGTTAATGTATATACATCACACGTGTTATATAAGTGTTATCTGCTTTATTAGTTTGTTATAATAAATCCACATAGTCTCTGTAGCTGAAAAGGATGCGTGTGGTGTGTGGGTGGGTGTAGGCATTTGGAGTGAGGGTAGAAAAATGTCACTGTGAAGGGATGTTGTGATCTGAAAAGGTTAGGGAACCATTAGTGCGTTGAATAAATGCCTGAGACACAAAGTTGTGAACAATACTGTGACCTTTTGACAGTGCAAGCAGAGGTCATCCCGGCCATCTTGGAGAGTGCACAGCAGGGGCTGCTGATTGGACGGGGCGGCTACAAGCCCAGAGATATTTGTGTGTCTGCACCAACAGGCAGTGGCAAGACTCTTGCATTTGTCATACCTGTCATACAGGTGAGCCTCCCAACACTACCTTTGAGCAAGAGATTCATACAGTATGTAAAAGCACTGCTGCATTGTATATGTGTGAAGAGCGAATATGCAGAAACTCTTCATATTAACTGAAGATGATCTCTACCATCAGGTGCTGATGGAGCGGGTGGTGTGTGAAGTCCGGGCTCTGGCCGTGTTGCCAACCAAAGAGCTTGCCCAGCAGGTCAGAATCTTTCACAACAAAGTCTGGAGAACTGTTTGCTATATGGGCTGTTTTACAGCAGATGTCTTCAAAAACATGCGTGCGCATGTTGGCAATGGAAGTGTGCAAGCTTAAAACATTTTTAAAAAGTCCTGTTGTTGCGTTTTCAGTTGTCAGAATTAATATTCCAACAGCGCAGTCAAATTCTTTGTCCGTGGTTGCTCATAGTAACTTACATAAATTGCTGGTGTAGATAATAAAGACAGATGAGTTTATAAGGACACCTACATGTTCTGTGTCTTCAACAGCTGCCATCACTGCCAGCAACCACGACTCATTAGACTGAGTCATCCGTTAACACAGTTACTCAAAACCAAAACACCGGTGGCGTCTATGGCTGCAGCGTTTTGACCACCATGTGACTGAGGACACAATCAAAGATTCTTGTGTTACAGTTAAAGAGAAGCAGAATTCATGTCTGCATAACAACTATATAACCGAGCTCTGAACTGCTATTGCAAGCATTCCAGCAATACACAATAAAGTAAAATTCCCTGTTAAGACGTAGTTTCCTGGTTTGTTACTTATAACTAGTGATGGCCAAATGAAGCCTCATGAAGCAGTTTCATTATTTTCTGAGCCCACTAGATGGTGCTCTTGATTTAAAGAATGAGGCTCAAAGAATAGCAATTCAGTGTGCTTTCAACCTTTTGTTGAGCAAAAAGCGCCATCTAGTGGGCTCAGAAAATAAAGAAAATGCTTCATGAGGCTTCATTTGGCCATTACTAGTTATAACCCAAACCTTAGTCCTGTGTCTTTGTCTTTAGCGTGGCAGGATTTCTGTTTCAAGACACAAAACTCTTGAGTCTATGTCATGGTATTTGACGCTCTGTACATGATCACAGATAACATAGTGGTAAGCATCGAATGACTTGTATGCTCATAATTTCTTGCTGGTGTACATGCTAGGTTTCCCCACCAAATACATCTGGCTACTGACTGTTGGGCCACTTACCAATGTCTTCTATCTACTCACTAATAGTACACAGATCTGGAATTCAGTCACTATTATCAAAATCAATTTGTTCATGAAGCATTTGTGATCTTTGGAGGGTACGTCCCTTGCATAGCTTGACAAGCTATTGCGCTCTGCCATACGTCCGTTGCCATACTGCATGCGCATCATCATTCTTTGCAAACTGTTAAAGTTTATCCCGTATATTGAAAAAGCTCAGTTGAGATGTTTTCCTGTCCAGGTTTGCAAAGTGTTCACAACATACGCAGAGGGAACCTCTCTGAAAGTGGTGATGCTGGCTGGTCAGAAGTCTTTTGCTGCAGAGCAGGCCTCACTGTCAGAACACAGGTCAGTTCAGCTTCATTATAATGGGGGTGCTTCAGCAGCTGCTCAGGAGATACGAAGGCTTTTGCAGTCAGCACCACTGATGTGTGACATTGTCATAGCAGCTGGAGGCATTATGTTTTCAGGATATTTGTCCCATAAATTTCTTCAACTATGGCTCAAACGTCCACTTGGACTCAACGATTAACTGAGTAGAATTTGGTGGACAAAGGTCACTGTGACCTAATAAAACATGTTTTTGGCCATAACTCAAGCATTCTAACTATAACAAGATTTCACATAAATGTATTACAGGATGAAGTAATGACATTTAATATCCAGAGGTCAAAGGTCAACTTCACTGTTACATCATAATGTTCTGCAAAAACTCACCATCATACCTCAGGATCAGAAGGGGAGACGTTTGGTCAGATAGTGAACTGGTGACACTAATCTTGGGTGTCCACCATGACACTGTGCTAATTGTATAGATCTTATGTGCTGCCATGTTGAAGATGTGCGTGACGTATCAGAGTTTTAGTGCTGCTCTTGATTGAAAGTTGCATTTAAAGTTGGAGGTATGTTCTGATGATGGCAGATGGTGTCTTTTTCTGTATTACCCCCAATAAAGATGATAGATCCTACACATACAGACGTTAAATTTGCAGCTTTATTAGGAGGAAAATATAAATATAAAATCAGGTTGTAGTATTTTTACAGTACTTGGGGGAAGAAACTCGCTATACTGTGTCTTTTTTATGTGTTCTGATTGTTCCTCCAGAGGCGGCATGAGGCGCAGTTTAGCAGACATTGTTGTGGCCACTCCAGGTCGACTGGTCGATCACATCAACAAGAATTCAGGCTTCAGTCTGGAACACCTCAGGTTTCTTGTAAGTTCTTACAACCTGTAGAACTTGAACCACTTTATTGACAAAGCACAGCAGACATAACTGACACTGAATTCCATTGCTCACCATCTACCACTGGTGTAATTTGTTTTAAAGTGGAGGACTTTTATTCTTTCAGATTATTGACGAGGCTGACAGGATGATTGACAGCATGCACCAGTCGTGGCTCAGTCAGGTGGTGAAGGCGGTGTACAGATCAGGAAGTGGACCAGAAGCCATGTCTATCTTCAGGAGAACAGAGCCGGCACATGTCACAGCAGCCAGGTGAGTGTGTGTTCAAACCTGAAGGTACAGAGTCTCTGTACAGTGGAGAGATTCAGGAATGTTTTTTCCTTCGTTTATGCAGTTTCATTTTTAACAGAATGCTACTAATGTTAAAAGATTCAACATTTTTATTAAAGGAATAGTTCAACATTTCAAGAAATATGCTTATCTGCTTTTCGACAGTAGAGTCAGGACACGGTTAGCCTAGCTTAGCATAAAGACTGGAAGCAAGGGGAGACATCTAGCCTGGGTCTGTCCAAAGTTTTAAAAATATTTTTAGTGCCTAACTCCCCATTAATTCATAAATGATTATTTGCATGCCTCTGCATTATGTTTTCATATTGTCCATCCATCTGTCTGTACGTCCTGTACGTACGTCCGTCCCATTCTTGTGAACATGATATCTCAAGGGGGGCCTTGAGGGAATTTTGTCAAATTTGGTAAAAACTTCCACTTGGACTTAATGATGAAGAACTGATTAGATTTTGGTGGTCATTGGTCAACGGTCAAGGCCACTGTGACTTTGCAACCTTCTCATTCTTGTGAAGTTCACGTGACTTATGCCTGAGCCTCACTGCCTTGCTCTACCTGTGCGTGATCATGACCTCGCTGAACTGCTGTGGCTAGCATGCATATGGTTTTCACACAGACAGTGTTGCTGCTGCAGCGCTGCATGTATGGAGCCCTGCAAGTCACTCAGGGCCCTTCCACAGGAAGCCTTATCAGGGTGAATTCGCCAAAGTTTTTAACCGGTTCGGCCTTTCATCCATACGAAACCGGCGTTTTCGGAGGTCGAAAGCGCATCATTTTGAAGCGGGGTTCCAGAGTGCACAAATCTGAAGAGGCCGCCTTTGCGTCTTCATGTGTACAGCCAATGCGCGACTTTTGGCCGGCAACGATGTCATAGCCCCTCCTCTCTAACCTCTGACTTAACCCCGGCAGGAAGCCGTCCCATCACAACAACAATGACAACAACAATGGCGGATTACAGAGTCGTGTTCCGGCTACAGAACCTGCTGAGCCTGTTGAGGCTTCTACAGCAAAATCTTCTCCTCCTCTTTCACTACGAGCAGCAGACAGCAATAGACAACTATCTATGCTACATGCTCTTGGATCCACCGCTCATGCTCAGCGTCTTCTTCTCCGGTTCAGAGCCGTATGCTCTGTTTTTTTGTGGTGCGCCATCTCCTGGCTGGCATATATACTGCAGCCTTTTTTATGCGGTTTCAGTGGCATAAACCGGCTTCATTTTGACATCTGCATTCTTGAAGTCGGCTCCATGTTTACAGAACACTATTGCAATCTGATCATTTTATTTGGCAGTTTCAAAAAGACACGTCTTCCTGTGGATATAGCCTCAATCTTCCACAGCTCTGGATTATAAAGTCTTGTGGCTGACAGATTCTGTACACAAAAGAGGGATTCTACTTTGAAACGGAAACAGGAAGTGTTAAGTTAAAAATAAATGTTTATATTTTTTTATGTCTTTGACATATTCTACAGACATAGACACTGAGACTGAAGTGAAAGGTGTAATGCTGCTGGTATGATGTGAATATCAACAGATCATTTACAGTGTTTATTTCTGCTGCAAACCGTGTACGTTGCTTGGAAAAAATAAGATGAGACTCTGATTCCCTAGATGAGCCGCAGCTGAGGTGTTCTACTTACACCAGCGGTGCGGCCTGGGTGTTAGGGGGTAGTGTAGCTGCAGAATATCAACTAGACAGAGCTTTAAAATTGCAGTGCATTAAGAATCCCTCTTTTTCCCGTTTCAGTCTGTCTCCACCTCAGATGCCGCTGCAGAAGCTGCTGTTTTCTGCTACACTCACACAGAACCCAGAGAAGCTGCAGCAGCTGGGCCTCCACCAGCCCAGACTCTTCAGCTCCATCCACAGCATCAGCAGCAGCAACAACACCACATCAGCAGCAGCCACCCAGGAACAAGGCCGCTTCAACTTCCCCCAGGGTCTGACGGTAAGAGATGACCTTTGTCCTTCTGGAAGGAGCACAGGCACACATGGAAGTGCAGAGCACTGTGGTGTCAGATAATAATAATAAAATACTGACAAGGATTTGTGTCACTTTGTTACTGACTGCACCTTTGTGTTTTCAGGAGTATTATGTTCCCTGTACGTTAAGCAAAAAGCCCCTCCTCATCCTCCACTTCATCCTGCGCATGAAGCTCAGCCCCATCCTCTGTTTCACTAACTCCAGAGAGAGTGCACACAGGTTGGAAGAAGTAACACTGTTGAAACCATTTATTTTTGTACATATGTTCAACTGTCAAGTGCTGTGGACTCTTTTAGTGTGGCCTTACTGTGTTTTCGTCCTCAGACTTTACCTGCTGGTGCAGCTGTTTGGTGGAGTTCAGGCTGCGGAGTTCTCCTCCCGACTCTCTCCTGCTGAGAGGAAGAAGACACTGAAGGAGTTTGAACAGGGAAAGATCCAACTGTGAGTCCATGTGTCTGTAAAAAGACTGTTGTGTGAGAGAATAAGTGATGACCCAAAGTTACAAAAATCAGCTCCTGCACACTGCCAGTTTTTTTTAATACTGTTGTTTCAGTACTGCAAATCAGGCATTTAATTTCAAGGACACTAAATCCATCTATGTACCGTACATACCTTAGAGGGATAACAACACATTCAAGGGACCAAGTAATCTATTATCCAAAGAAACGGGTGTGACGATTCCATGATATGTGACTTAGACCACAAGACCATGGGTATGCCCCCCAAAAGTGACTTTGTTGTAAAAAGAAATTATTACACGAAAGGCAGCAAATTCAAGTCAGCAAAAGTTGACTATAAAAGGGACAAGGGAGAGGAAAAAAATACACAACAATAAACAAAAACAGCAGAATTTACTGCCAAGTTTCCAGACAGCTCCATCATATGCCAAACATTACAAAACCTGAGCCACATGACACAGCAGGAGGAATCTATAGACCACAGGCTGACGGCTTAACAGTCCCTAACCTTTATCACAACTAGCCATGATATACGCGTAAAGTCACATTAGCCTTAAGCCCATTATACTGGAGAGAAGGCAGACATCTCTACTTCTGATATCTCCAACACTCTGCAACTCACACCAAAATAATCTATATTAATAAACAGCACTACAGGTGAGAGGAAACGTGTTGTTGATTCTGGGGTGAACTGTCCCTTTAATTATTAATCATAGTGGTTAGTGAATTATGTGTCTGTGTTTATTAACGTAGCTATTCATAAATTCCTGCAGCTTGAGCTTTGATAAGCAATGATTTACACTAACATCATCTTTAAGGTTGATCAGCACGGATGCAGCTGCAAGAGGCATCGACATCAACAGGGTCAAATCTGTTGTTAATTACGATGCACCGCAGTACATCAGGACGTACATTCACAGGTGAGCTGTTCATGTATACTACTGCTCAAGAAACAGGATTATAGGTAATGCTCCATATTGTCCAGCTTAGCTTCATCATATTGTGATCTGGCCGAATCTTTGTCTTCTCTATCTTTGTTCAGGATTGGCAGAACAGCAAGAGCAGGAAAAACAGGCCTGGCCTTCACCTTTCTCCTAGGAGTTCAGGTTAAACACTTCAACAAATATACATCCTCAAATATGGATGAGAGAGGCAGACAGAGGTATGGACAGCATAAACAGGATGTTAAGACAGATTTGTTAATGGGTTTTTCTTTTCCCTCTCAGGAGAAGAACTTCCTTCAGATGGTTGTGGAAGCAGGCAGCCCTGGGATTCAAAAACAGATCGTCAAACCAGAGAACCTGAAGGGTATGGAAGCCCGATATGAACAAACGCTGCAGGAACTGGCTAACGTTGTCAAGGTACCTTCTTCTACATATCCACTAAATGTTGAAATTGACTGAGTATCCTTGTTTAAAATGCATATCTGGCTATTATGTTATTAAATCTTAAGTGGAAAGTTACAATTTTTTGAGGTGGGGTTGTATGAGGACTTAACCATAGTCAGTGTATTACCTACAGTAGATGGTGGGCGGCATGCTCCTAGTTTGGAGAAGCAGACAGAAGTACCACCATGGAAGCTAAGCAATGTATTGCTGTGGATGGGATCAGTGACAAAACACATTGTAGCCAGTTGCTGGTTTACCACTGCCTTGGTCAGTTAGTGTGTTTTTGTGTGACTTTGGTGAATCCAAGGTAACCCTTTAAAATGCCAAAGTCACACTTAAACACAAACTAACCAACAGATTGAGGCAGCGGTAGACCACCAACTCTCACTTTCTGCAAGGTAAAATGAGGAGTCTGGTAGTTATGAAGAGAACAAAGATGCTTCAGTTCCCCATTGAATGGGCTGTCTGACAGCAAGGTAAAGTGGTGAAAATATTCTAAATGTAGCGTACACTTAAAGCTACATTTGTTAAGGTTTATAAAAATCATTTTTTGCTATAATTTGATGAAACTCTTACTACATCCTGACCTAAGTCCATGAGACTGTAAAAAGAAAGCATGCTCCTCCTCCCACTCCTTGTGCTTATAATGGCATTTCCTGGAATCTACCGTGGCTGAATGGAAACAACCAATCAATGCCGAGGAGTCTCTAATGCAGCTGTCGCTCATATCGGTCACTGCTCGTGAACTGCAATTTAACTGTCAAACTAGGCAGCGCTGATGAATAATGAGTCAAGATTCTTTTACTGCATTGCCTATTTCTTGCCTGCAATGTTTTCAGAAAAAACATTTTAGTGTACTGTTTATAACACAAGAAAGTTTGTTACCCAGCTGCCATGTTGGAAACAGTTAAGCCAAAACTGAGAACCACCCACAGGCAGAAGCAAACTTTCTCATTTCACAGTTTAGCAGTACACTAAAATTTGTTTCTGAAAACATCTGAGGTGAGAAATAGGCAATGCAGTAACAGACTGTTGATTATATTTAATCAGCGCTGCCTTATTTGACAGTTTGACAGCATTTCACGAGCAAGGATTGAAATGAAGTCCTCAGCTCTGATTGGTTGTTCTCGTTCAGCTGCCATTGAGTCTCGCAAATGCCAATAAAAACACTATAAGGAGGAGTAACATGATTTTTGTTTTTTCCCCACAGACTGTCTCATGTACTACTGTCTGCATGAAGTTTAAGTTTCAACAAATATGACAGATATTTATTTTTGTAAATATTACCAATGAAAGCTTTAAACTGATACTGATTTTTTTGTTGGTAGCTAATACATTTTGTTCTTGTCCCCGATCGAAGTAGTACATTGCTCAACTTCTATGGTGATACTCCTACCTGCTTCTCCAAACTAGGGCCTTGCTGACAGACACTAACTGTAGGTAATACACTGACTATGGATAAATCCAAACTATGCCATTTATGTATGACTGAATGAAGCCAGTTCTCCTTTAAGCATTGACCCAATTCACAGAAATGAATTTGTCAGTTTTAATTTGCTACTTAAGTACTTGTTTCTATGTTCCATCTCATGAAAACTCCAGTTTTAGTCATTTTCATGCACTGACTTGCACACTAAAAATCTCAACTTACAACAAGGCAACTTTTACCTGAGAGCTGTTATATAAAAGACTACTGTAATTACTGTTTGCCTACAAATACAGCCTTTGTTTGTCCTTACAGGAAGAAAAAGCCAAATAATGGAACAGCAGACATTCTCCACTGAGCTGACATCTGTGCTGAATAAAGACTACATGGCTTTTTTTAAGCTGTACATGTTTAAATTAATAAAACCTAAAATGTCTGTGTGGTGAAGCTGGTGATTTCAGCCTCATGCTGCCTGTGTCTGTGTGCTGTAGCCCAAAACATTAAGGGGAGCTGATATCATTACATGCAGCAGATTCATGGGGATAATGGCAATATTAAAAAATGTGATCAAAGACAAACCTTAATTTAGCTATTTTTCCCATCAGTCTGTCTGACTGTGAAAAAGGAGTGTACAGTAGTGGGAATAATATAATCATACATAGAGGGTTTGTGGGTGCCAAAACTACACCAGTAAATGCATTATGATGTGAAAAGTCAAATGAATTTAGAAACAGTTGTTTATAAATTCTAACATGATATAAACAAATTAATATGTAATGATATCATTCATGACACATATTTCCATTTTTGTTTCAGATTTTATTTCCATCATTATTTTTATTGCACTAAATTTGAAAAAATTCTGATTTCGTCTTAGATTTTTTTTCTCCCAGCTGTGGTTTCAAGCATTTGAGAAAGGTTAACAGGTTTCAGTCCAGTCAGGTATTAATTTCCCTCTATCATAACAAAATATAAACACACATACACACACAGTGTTATACAATATGTTGTGCCATCAGTCCCATTTGGAGGTCTTCCTCCTCATGTATCTCTCTCCTTCACTGTCGACGGCCTCGTACAGTTGCTGGTCGTTTTCTTTCATGGCGTGCATGTAGCCCAAGTAGCCCACACACAAGGTGATGGTCACCAGTCCAAACGCCATCACTGGTTTATTCTGCAAAACAACACAGCGTTGTGTCACAGTGAAGGTTTGGAGGAGGTTTATCCTGTAGCCTGATGAACTGATGTTGAGTTTACAGCCCCAAATTAGTAAAGAGATGTTCCTCAGCTTATTCTGCATTATTATACACTTGATAATGATTCAATTAATAAACGGGTACACTAAATATCATTTCAAGATATCTACAGACTGTTTTAGACTCATTTTTAGATTTATTGAAATTTTTAAAAGGGCAGTGCCACTGTTTCCTTGTGAACCCTCTTTAAACACAGTCAGTATTAAAGCTCCGTTGACAAATGTAAACTACATAGACCCCCTTAAAATTTTGTTTCAGTGTGTGTAACCTGTCTATGAAAATAGACAAAAGGGCATCTGAGAAAAATAACATCAATTCAAAGTCTACTTAAAGCTTTTTTTTTTTTTTTTTGCTGGTGAAGACCTTGAGATGTGCATGACAGCTCCAGAAAACAGTGTTGTAGTACTTGAGATCAGTCTTGCTCTCAAACATTTTTTGAAGGTCTTGAACTCTACTGTATTTTTACTCGACCTTGTGTATATATAAGTCCCCTCTGCAATGCCTTTTGATTACTACCGCATCGGCCAACATGCTGATAATATCAGCACATCATCGGTATCGGCATTCTATTTCATGTCTCCATCTGCTGGTGGGCCATTGGGATAAGAGTGTGCATAAATAATATCATGTTAATTCCACTACAGAAGAGACTTGATGATCACTAAAATTAGGTGGGGCAAAAAGTGGATAGGTTGGTATCCGCTATTGGTCAAATGAGGTGATCAGCAAAAAAAATCCAATATCGTGCATCCCTAAGAGAGGTGAATAAAGAGGCATCTTCAATTTGTTTTCTGTAGGTGTTTTTAGAGGAATGTGGATCGTTCAGATCAGTTTGAGAAGTGCTATGGTTTGCATTTTTACATTTTATCGTAACTTGCAGTGTGGGACTGGCACTAATCGGGACTTGGTCTTGTCTCGGTCTTGATACACTCAGGTCTTGGTCATGACTTGGTCCCAGTTTAGGTTGTCTTGACAATAAGACCGCCAAAAAGGCAAGTAGGTGGTCCTTCACTGAGGACTTTTTAAATTATTTTAAGGGTAAAGTATTAACTTTTATGAACAGACATTTCGACAGCCTTTAACCTTTCCAGAGAATTGCTCCACATCTGTTACTTTATATTGCTTAACTCTGAAAAGTCAAACCGGAAGTAGATAATACTGATATAGATACTTTGTGTATTAGAGCCCTTTGTTAGTGTGATGCACAGTCTGCATGTCTTTTAATTTGTCTCCAACCTATAAATATTAAAAGGACGACACAAGAGCGAGAGCACTATAGAAAAACAAAAACAAACAAACAATCAACAATAAAAAGTAATTTCATTTGTAAGTCAATTAAAAAGCTAATTAAAAGACAGTAACAAAATTATGGAACATTTCTGGTACGCTCCAGACTCCATGTTATACTAGCTATGCAGCGGCTAAGCTCACTTTTCAGCAGTAGAAACAAGTGTCAGCGATATTTGACTCGAGGACCAGCTGACTGAGTGTGTGTTTGTGTCTTACGGGTTTAATGAAGAGTTCAGGGTTGACAGCTCGGAACAAAGTGGTGGTCTGTGCGCTTCTCAGCCCGGGGGTCCTGAAGCCTTTTTCCGCGGGACTCTCCTTCCCTTTACCGGCCTCTTTATCCGACATGTCCGTCAGACCTGTGAGGGGCCGCTCTGTGGAGAAATATTAGATGACGAAGGTCGAAAAATAAACATTGCAGGCTTGTGGACTACGCTGCCTCCCTGAACGCAGCCATGTTGCAAAGTCAAAGACGTCTGTAAGGAGTTCAAAGAAGAAGAGGAGAGTGAGGAATATACGGCGTGACAGGCCACAGCGCCCCCTGTGGTTATGAGCGGGTGATACCATCTATCGGGTGGTGGAGCCGGTCCCAGCTGACGCTGAGTGAGTGGCGGGGTGGGCCTACACCCGACTGTGGGAGGAAACTGAAGGACCCGGAAAAACATAGGCTAACTAAAAGTTCTTAATGCGGAAAATGGATTTTGTTAAATTTAAGGTCTATTATGTAAGGTATTGAGATACTGGATTATTATTATGCACAGGAGCGGAGCAAGATGGTGGCCTCTGGGGCTTCAGCCCTCAATGTTTTTTTCCAAAGCCCAAAAATCTGCTGATTTGCAGTTAGACCAGCCCAGATTATTATGGTATGGATCCAATTTGTCAGATAAACATTCTCTCTGTGAATTCTACTTCAGTATAGTGTAACAAAAATCCATTTTAATATTAGTAATATTGTTGTTATATTATAAACTAAATCCCTACCCTATGTTATATAACTTAAAAATGTTAACATCTGACAATTTTTTTGCCCCCTTTTAGGTAGCAGGAGCGAAAATTAGGGCCTTTCCACACCTGAAAGTTTGTACCAAAGATTGCATTTTTGTTACATTGTATACATTTAAGCCTTGTAGTTTTATTTTCACATTGCAATTACACAAGCACACCAAAGAACTATCATACTTATGTCCTGTTGTCATCAGCTTCCTACTGAGCCCTGGATTTTTAAAGTGTGGCTCCACCACTGCTGATGTTTAAACATGTTAACAGTATTTTTCCATTGTAGATGAAGCTAATTTTAACTACTTCATATACCTGTGGGCAAACTTTAACAAGGCATGATATTTTATAAGCTGATTATGTATTTGTAAAAAGTTCAATATGCATTAGTAACATAGAATAGAACATACATAGAATTAAAAAGGAGACCTTACTTTATTACATATAATAATACAGTAGGGAAGTACTGATTGTGTTCAAGATGATTTGACAAGTATTCCAGTTTACCTTACTTACCCAAATAGTAGGGATGGCCAAATGAAGCCTCATGACGACTCATGAAGCATTTTCTTTATTTTCTGAGCCCACTAGATGGCACTGTTTGTTTCAACAAAAGGTTGAAAGCACACTGAATTGCTATTCTTTAAGTCTCTCTCTTTAAACCAAGACCGCCATCTAGTGGGCTCAGAAAATAAAGGACAGGCTTTATGAGGTTTCATTTGGCCATCACTACCAAATTCACTATTTACATGGGAACAGCGCCCCCAGTGGTTGGAAGAACTTACTGAAAATATTCTACTGATTCTCATTGCTGATGGATTAATTCCAGCTTTGTAGGCAACTCTACAGATCTAATGTTTCAAAAACCACAGACACACATGAAGAAAATGAGAGCCACAATCAAAGGCTTTGGGAGTGTAGTGAACTTGGCAAATAAGAGACACAAGCACCAGGGAGAAACAGACCTGAGGTTACATGTATTATTCACCAGCAGTGTCATGCGATCTGACTCTCATCATCAAAGTTACATGAGTCAGTCCAGGTGACAGAATAAGCAAATAAAACACATTTGATGCTGTGTGTATTTTAAGGTTATTCCTCCTCCCCCACGCTGAGCCTGAACAGGATGGACAGCAGATATTATTTGCATTAGACAGCTCCATGGTGATGTCTGTGTACACACACATATGCTTCACTTCATACATGTTCAGCAGGTGATGTGGAAGAAGGCTCCTGGTCACACCATTTCTTGGAATTCACAGTAAAGTCTGTGTGTTCAAAACAAAACAGAAAGTGTGTGATATACACAATATCATACGGCAGGCTATAGTTTGTTATGAATGTGGTTGGATAGGGTGTGGCACAGAGCTGTCCCCTGCAGGTGTGCGCACAGCAGAGGACACACGGCACAGGCACCTGCTGTTACAGAGGAGAGATCCCTTGGGCACCGCCGGTAAGTTTCTGCAAACACCTCTCTTTGAAAAAAGTCTGCTCAGCTTTATATGAATTATTTGATCTTTTAATAAGATGACATATCAGTGTTTATTAAGTGAAAAGCAAATATTATAACGTTAGGCCTATAGTGTGCAATCAGCTCTGTCCTTACAGCTACTACCTGTTATAAACATTCAGTGAATCACATAACATCTATCAAACTGTGTTAAATGTCAGATGCTTTGAAAGAATTCCTATGATTAGCCTATATTCAGAAGATTAATAAAGTATGCCAACAGTCCTACAGCAATTTAGTAGCCTTTCAGTCAGCATGAAAAGCTCTCTATGGGGCACAGACATTTTAAGGAACTGTTCTTCAATTGACAGAGGAAGGGGATGGCTGCGGTGTGAATTCGTTTTTTTGTTTGTTTTTTTTTTGTAACCCTCCCCAAAGCTACAAATATTTTTCCTTGAGTCTCTCTGAGTGACTGGCAGAAAACGCATGACCCTCCCTCCACAATAAATGAGTTATTCTCATAAGAAAATGTACAAATAGTACATGGGAACAGCCTGAATAAAATTAATACAAGTTAGGTTTTGGACTCCCATTTGATAAGATGTCAGTTCAGGACATCCATATTAAAAGACTTTGGTAGTTAGATATGATCTAAACCAGAATTCTGTCGTTGTCAACGACAGATGAGGAGGTAACTATGGAGGAAGTGAAACCTATGATCACAACAGTCACTCTTATGACTCATACTCACACTGGGTTCACTTCTATTGTGAATTCAATAGTTAAAATAAACTATTCACCATTTTTCTGTGGTCCCCCTGAAACTCTTTCAAGGATCCCTGAATGTCCCCGGACCCCTGGTGGAGAACCACTGAGTTAGACCATGCTAACATTTCACATCATTAAATTACTTACCTTATTACCAACCATGGCTGGTGTTGCACCACATGCTGAGACCCTTCAACTTCTGTAATCTGATAAAAGAAAAATTCAGCAGAGTTGCCACTGGAAACATGTCTACAAGATGTTTCAAAGCTATCTGCATAAGGTATGATAGGATAAGTGATACAAAACATTGTCATTTCACTGAATCTAATGGGTCACAGAACTTAATGTAACATTAGCTCTAGTCTTTACATGGCCCTGAGCAATATGTGTAACTACACCATACTTGTGTGAATGTGCAGCACCACATTCAACCAACCATCAGGGATGGATAACTCATCGCCCTGCTGTTGGTTTGTGGTCATTTGAATATTTGTAAATTTGTTTGTTCCACTGAGGCACAGTATCAGCTGCACGATCTCAACTGCCATCCTGAGAGTGAAATAGGGAAGGACAGGTGGAAAAATATTTGTGAATAAAGACAACAGGAGGATATTCTATGCTGCCTTAATTTAAATAGACAACTGATCCCCTATTGTAGATTATCATGAATGTGTTGAGCAGATTTTCTGTTAACTCTGCACTGTCCTCTGGACTACAGCCTTGCAGGACTGTGCCAGTGTTTTTGGATGTCTAAGAAGTTAAATCTGCCAAATTATTTTCGTAATGTAGTGTTATGGCTTCCAGGAACATGGTCATCAGTTTTGTATGTATAAAGTATGTAATTTGTGTTCATTTGTAATATAAAAAAAGAAAATGCATAACACTGGTATGTGTCTATGAACAAATATCCAACAGCTCCTGCTGTGCTATATTATGTATGCAATGAATGGAAATCAATGGCTTCCAGGAACATGGTCATCAGTATCATATATATATATAAAGTATGGAATTTCTTGTAAATTCATCAAAAAATGCAAAAACACTGGTATATTCTGTACACAAACATTTAACAACCCCTGCTATGCTTTATTCAGTTACAACTGTTGGTTTATTTCTTGACAGCAGACTCAGAGGAAGATGAACTGGGGCTTTCTGGAGAACGTCCTGAGTGGGGTGAACAAATACTCTACTGTGATCGGGCGCATCTGGCTCTCTGTGGTCTTTCTCTTCAGGATCCTGGTGTACGTGGCGGCGGCCGAGCAGGTGTGGAAGGATGAGCAGAAGGATTTCGTGTGCAACACCCAGCAGCCCGGCTGTGAGAACGCCTGCTTCGACCAGTTCTTCCCCATCTCCCAGGTGCGGCTCTGGGCCCTGCAGCTTATCATGGTATCAACCCCATCCCTGCTGGTGGCCCTGCATGTGGCCTACAGGGAGCACCGGGAGGCCAAACACAAGCGGAAACTGTACAAGGACAAAGGAAGCATTGATGGAGGTCTGTTCTGCACCTACATCATCAGCCTGGTCTTCAAGATAAGCTTCGAGGCAGGCTCCCTGCTCGCTTTCTACTTTGTGTACAATGGCTTTGAGGTGCCCATGCTGCTCCGCTGCAGCCAGAGTCCCTGTCCCAACACAGTGGACTGTTATATTTCCAGAGCCACAGAGAAGAAGATCTTCCTGTACATCATGGGCTGCACATCCATTCTGTGTATCATTTTGAATTTTGTGGAGCTCCTGTACATTGTATGGAAGCAGCTGTGGAAATGTTTCACCAGGCGGTACGTCCCTATAAAGGAGAAGGCTGTCAGCGACTGCCAGCCACCTGTTTCCATTGTCAACAGGTTTGCCTCTGCTGAGCGTGAGCCCATGGTAAACAGAGAGGACAGCAGCGCACAGCCTGCATCCCCTGCTGAAAACCAGCCTGTCCAGTCTTAAAGGGCTGGGACTGACTGGAAGCTCATGTTCCCATTTCAAAGTGAAACTACAGTGAAACCTTGTTTACCTGACAAACTAACATGGAAACTGCTCAAGTGTCACTTTTTACAATCTGTGCTGTAAAAAAGAGCTGTAAAAGATTTATTGACATAACTGGGCCTAAACAGAGAAAGCTGTATCATTCACAGGTGTGAACAGACTAATTACAGATATTGATCAACAGTCAAAACACTAATGAAAGTTAAGTTAATATTACACTTTGTCTAACTCCACACAGGACCAAATCTCTAAAGATTCAGTTTTACTGTAGACATGATTTGAACTCAAACTCAACATCTTTCCTGTTTGGTTAAAGGGACAGTTCACCCCCAAATCAGAAACACAAATTTTTCCTCCCACCTGTAGTGCTATTTATCAGTCTAGATTGTTTTAGTGAGAGCTGCTGAGTGCTGGAGATATCGGCCACAGAGATGTCTGCTTTCTTTCCAGTATAATGGAACTAGACAGCACTCAGCTTGTGGTGCTCAGCACCAAAAAAAAAAGCATTTGAAAACCATTTTGTGAGTAGTTTTATGTAGCAACTATTTTCTCTCTTCTTAAATACACCCACCAACAGCATCAACGCACAGGAGCGCATAGCAAATGCTAGCTCACCTAGCACCACTGAGCTAGCTAACGTTACAGCTCAGCCGAGGAGGACGGCATTAATGTTTACATCTGGAGCCTCTCATCCATGAGTAGATGCATGTTTCATTCTGCTCGATGATACGGTTGGTTGCAATAATAATAATAATCTCAGGCTGGGCTTGAAAACTACAAAAATGCTATTTTTTGGTATGTTCACCTGGCAGAGAGGGTCTAAAGACACAAGTTGCATTATGGTAAATGTAGGATCCCTACTATACAGACTGAAATCATGCACAATATAGCCCTGTTTCTTCTTAACACTTTTGGTATAGCACCTTTGGAACCATAGTAACCCTTCAGACATGGTACCTAGACCCCAAGTTTGTTTATCGTTTCCACCACAAACTACATGTGGGCTGGATTGTTGTCACTCACTGCTCTGTCCAGGACTCGCTGTACTTCCTGGCTCTTTACTGGTGACACCGAAGGAAGTCTGCACTTCATTTATCGTCCACAGAATGGCATTGTACACCGACATTTTCAGAACAAAATGGGATATTTACAAATAGCAGATTTGTGCATTTAGTCCTTCTCAGGTGTGTTGCTGGGGCCCACAGGAATGACATCCAGCAACGGTTTCTTTTTTTCTCCGAGTGAGGAGTACAGTTTATGCAGTTAATATACTGTGGTCAAAATTAATATATATTTTTAATCGCTTGAAGATCACCTCATTACTAAGAGTTTATGTCATCCAAGAGAGACAATTAAAAACTAATGGCAATGTCAAAGTCACACTGAATTTAAGGTATGTTGATGGAGTCATGTCGTCAGCTCATGCATTGAGTAACATTACAAGTAAACGTTCCACCTTAAAAGATGTAGGCAGTCAGCACAGTGAATGAAATTATTGCGTCTCAGACTACAGCTGCTGCGAGAGGCAGTAAAACATCCTTTCATTTTATAGTTATAGTTTAATAATGTATGTAAAACTTGCCATGGTATGAACAGTGGTTACATAAGCTTCAAAACCAGCCACAACTCAGCCCTGAGCAGAGTGACCGTCCGCTACTGACCAATCACCAGACTGACATGAATGACAGATTTCTTGGTATCTATAACTAGTAATACTAGTTACTAGTTATACTGTAGCTGCAGAGCTGGAGTTACAAGTGGTTATAAATTAAGATATCTTGAATTATTCCTACTTATTGAAAGTTCATGTGAGATACAGCAGCTACAAAACTAGTTTTGACCATAGAAATAAACTATTTCTCCAGTTACCTTCTGATTAATATAGAGGCCCAAAATGTTCAATGTAAAACAAAAAACACAAAGAATCAGCCTGCTTTTTGTTGTTGTTTTGTTTTTTCCCCATCGATATGTGGGTGAAACAGGGTATATGTGATTGGCTGTTGCCTGGCCTGAATGAGCTGACAGCCAATCACATAACTAGTTCTGCACTGTTTGTCTTGATTGACAAAGAAAAAGGGCATTTTGCAAAAAAAACCAAACATTGGCTGAATGAAATATTCTAATATTATGCATCATGTAATGGATTCATTCACAGTGTAATTGTTATATCATATAATGTGCCTTTCTTCATTTATCTGATTTAAAAAATGATTTTAATAATGAACACTACAGTCAAATTCGTGTTCGAGATAATTTAAGCCAAATGCAATTCTGACATGATGCTGGACATCTGTGTGTCACATTCAGACTGTCGACATGGAGGAGATGAATATGCAATTCTCAGCTGATATTTTGAGAAACTGTCAATCAAGTGTTCACCACAAATTACTTGACCTCTCTCCAATATCAATTCTAATTTTGATTGATAACAAATTATGACTCACATATGCATTCAAAGTCATTGCTAATGTAGCTACAGAGAGTGACATTAAAATATATTGTGTACATGTGCCTGCCAGAAAGGAAAAACAGAAACTAACAAGACTAAAACTTAAAGATAAAAACAATAGCATAATACTCAGCGGGGTCAACTGTTTGTGTTCATTAAAGATCTGTTAGCTGTAGAAACAAGCACACTGATAATAGCTCGCAGGACCACAGGTTGTGTATTCTGAAAATGTTCCATTGGTCTTTTATGGTTCCAGACACATTGATCTGTCATTTGAACACTGATTGGTTTCTTTGAGAGGATGAAGTGACTTTAACTTAAACTATCAAAAGCAATATTTAGCAGGGAACGGTATGTGTGTATGATGCATGACAAAGTATATATTTTTATTGAAAATGAAACACATCAAACATAAGATTAGCCAGTCCATTAGTTATCCTTTGTATAGATTTTGTATAGGTGCAGTTTCTGTTTAACATTTTATATCATACTATTCAAATGCTAATTGTATAATATTGCTTCTGAACATGTTAAGTGCAATAATAAATTATTTATTCACCTTTAAGTAAATGTGATTTCCTTTTTTTAACCACACAGTGAACACACAATGTAATAGATTCTCTGCTGTGAGCTGCTGTTTCGATTGGCTGTTCACATATTACTATGAATTAAAGCCAATTGGCTTCCAGAAATGAGAACTGAAACAACCACAACATTGTGAAATGACTCATATAAGCACTTTGTTCCTCTGTCATTACACAACAATTTGCTTTAAAGTGTATTCTATTCAGCTTTACAAGTTACCTTAGTAGTAGGGATGGCCAAATGAGGCTTTATGAAGCCTCAAGAAGTATATTCTTTATTTTCTGAGCCCACTAAATGGCAGTCTTGGTTTAAAGAGAGCTGCTCAAAGAATAGCAATTCAGTGTGCTTCCAACCTTTTGTTGAACAAAAAGCGCCATCTAGTGGGCTCAGATAATAAAGAAAATTCATCATGAGGCTTCCTTTGGCAAACACTACATAGATGATAGTTCAGCATTTTGTGAGATACAGTTCATCTATAGATTGATGGAAAGCAAAAATCTTAAGTAGTTACAGATTTTTTTTTTTTGTGTAGACTGAACAAATAAAACACACTGAGCCTCATGCAGGGAGTGATAAACAAAAAATGTTCTCTTATTTTTGTTTGTATCCACATGTATTTTTGCTCTTCTCTTAGGTAAGAGAAAATGTTATGAGTGGTCGAGAGCACTCTTAACATGATAGGAGAAAAACACTGTTTTCACAGTCCACACGTTTGTTGTCCAACATGAGGAAACACAAGTTTTACATTTGAGGAACATTTAAAAAAAAAAAGCATGAATATCTTAAAATAAATTCAGATTATGTTTTAGAGTAATTATAATATTTTGGAATATTAAATTTCAGGGCTGAAGAAATACTACTTTACATAGTCCATAGATCCCAATTACTGTAGTTTAAGTTACTGTGTGTCCCTCTGCTGACCAGTGGTAGAACATAACTGTACTTAAGTACAAATTTGAGGTTCTTTTACTGCACTTCATTATTCCAATGTCACTTTCTACTATAATTTTGTACTTTTCATTGCCGTCACAAATTAAGATTTCTGTGCATGGCCCGCATAAAAATATACAAGTGCAGCCGAAACAATTCATTGATCAGTTAGAAAAAATGACTGGCAACTATTTTGATAATAGTTTCAGTCATTTTCACACAAAAAAACATATTGCAGCTTTTCCTTGTAATAAGTTTATCTTTTTCTTAAGTATTTTTATTCAGCCAAAGATGGAATTGAAAAGTTATTTTCAACTAAATTTATTTTTAATACTTGAATACATTTCCCTTATCGTACTTACATATTTTAACTTAGGACTTTTACTAATAACAGTATTTTAAGTGTGAGATTAGTGCTTTTACTTCAGTGAAAAAATCTGAATACTTCATCCACCTCTACTGCTGACACAGCTTATGTTTTGTCATTGCTGGGTTTTTAATTTCCCTGTTATACCAGTACTGACCCTCTGGAAAATCAATAACTTTATTCAACAGTATGTTGGATTTCACTACTGCAGAACATTTTCTTAGAGTGTTTTCGGCGGCTTCTCTCCAATTCTTGGGCATGTGCCAGAATCTTTGTACAAAATGACACACCTGTCCTTATATAGTGTTAAAGGGGCAATGCCTATGCTTAGAACTAGTGATGGCCAAATGAAGCCTCATGACACATTTTATTTATTTTATGAGCCCACTAGATGCCGTTTTTTGTTCAACAATCGGTTGAAAGCACACTGAATTGCCATTCTTTGAGCCTCTCCCTTTAAGCCAAGTGCACCACCTAGTGGGCTCATAAAATAAAGGAAAATGCTTCACGAGGCTTCATTCAGCCATCATCATTCAGCACAGCCAGGTAAGACCAGATCTAGATGGTTGAGAAAATTGGTGGATCTGGAGTTGACTTCTCTTGTTTTTTCTCTTTATTGAAAATTAAGAGAAAATATGAGACAGGTATATGAATAAGGTATAATATTTTTGATCAAATACCTGAATACTGATAATGTAGGATTGACTGTTGTATTATTGATTTTTTTGATAAGTAATCATCAGTAATGTGAATAAATGGCTAACTCCAAGTAAGTTCTGATAATAACATCACTTTACCGTAATGCAGCCCTCTAAAATCAGTAACCAACACTTGTGATCTCTCCCCAAAATTTAAGACGACAACTAGTCTCATATCATGACATCAATACAATACTGATGTATTGTGCAGCCCTAGGCAGGCATACAGTATTTTCTGATCACTTCCGGTCTCTATGCTAAGCTAAGCACAAAAAAGCAAATACGGAAATGAGTGATGAACACAGGACAAATTAGTCAACATTCAGAATTACTTAAAAAAATACTTATGAGCATTTAATGCAAAGAAACCCATTGTCTAGTTCAGAAATCATATAACTACATCATAGAGCTCATTTGTTTTTTAATAATTCCAGAACTTCCACAAAATCATTTTCCATTCAGTGTGCATGCAGCAGATCCAAACTTCACACCATAAATGAATTCCTAAACTGCAGTGTATCTAACCAAATGGCAAATGATGAAAAAACAAGTCAAACTGGTTGTAAAAAACTGTTCATTTAATAGTAAGACTGCTGGTGGCAGTGGGTGATTTCAGACTATATAACCAACGCACAATAATCAACATCTTCAAATCACAAACTACACACAACAATACAATCCATTTTCAAAGTCCGTTTGTCTCTAAGTCCCACAGGGATAATTAAGACACCAAAGGTTGATGTCACAAGTTTCAGGTTACCTTTAGACTCAATAGTCCATAAAATAAAAACATGCTATATACTTTTCTATTAAAAAAAGACAAAAATTGTACAGGAATTACAGTATAATTCAAAACAACTCATTTATTCTCTTTTTTTAGTAACTGGATGTGTAAAAAATATTTCAAATGTAGGGCACCAGTCTGCAGCAGATTTTACTCATTCTAGTCCTGAGATTCTGCTTTACAAAAACAACAAAGGGACAACTTTATTTTATTTTTTACAATACCACCGTGGGCTGCATGTCCTGCAGCTGTTTCAACATAAGGTCAGCGACACCTGAAAAGGCCCCATCTATATATATTTTGACCTTACTAAGTGATTTCAGTTTCTGACGGTTGCTGAACCTCACACAGGTGTCTTTGGTGATCACACAGGGTGTTTTTCTCACTGGTACTTCTGGTACATCAACCTTCCTCGTCAAAGGATGCTCACACTTATTTGACTGTTCCAGAAATTTTAAGAAAGACATTTCAAATCCCATTGGTTTAAAGGAGGCCAATGAAGCACTCTGCTCACTTATCTCCTGTTGGATTATCGCAGGGCAAGGGGATTCTGATTCTCCCTCCTTGCTGAAAACGACTTCAGCCTTGGTCGTTGGTGGAATTTTCTTGCGTTTCACTATTTTTTCGATCAGTTTTCGTGGTCGTCCTCGTTTGCGTTTGAGCACCACAGAGCCATCTGAACTTTCATCATTTGATAATTTGCTGTCAAATACTGTAGCAGGGGACCCTGCTGTGGCTCTTTTCCGTAGGACAGGCTTTGAATATTCATATTCCCCTCCTTCAGGCACAGTTTCTACTGTCACCTCATTGTCTGACTGTTCAGAGGTGTTGTCTGATTTGGAATCATCACTCCTGATGGGGCGGCACTTCTGCCTGGGGACCTTTTTGCAGAATATGAAGTGACTCCTTTGCTGTTCCAGGTACTTCTCTGACAGTCCGTGTCCCACATAATGTTTTAAAATGCTCCGCTCTGACTTCATGACTGACTCACAACCTTTTATCATACAGGGGTATTGCAGAGGAAACTTTTTCGTGCACATTGCAGATGCTTCAACTTTCGATTTCAAGGAGGGTTTTCCATATTTAGTCCAGTGATTGCTCTTATTTGCCTTGCTAACTCTTTTTGTGTCACTTCCCTTCTGTACTATCTTTTTATTGCTCTCAATGTTTTCCTTTCCATTACTTGTCTTGTTAATTTGATAATGCAAAGTCTTTGAGTTCTGTTTTGTTCCGTCTTCTTTTATCTGTTGATTCTTTAATTTAGGCTGGTAGAGATCCTGATGCTTTTTCATGACATGTCTGAGCAAGTTTGACTTTGTGGCATATGAACGATCACAGCCTTCAATTTCACACTCAAACAAAACACTTATTGGTTCAGGTTTGGCCAACTTCAGATCTTTATGCTGTTCCTTGACGTGCCCTATGTACTTCCAGAAAGCGGTGAAGGTTGCTGTGCATCCTTGGTGGCTACAGGTGAACTTGCCGAGCTTGATGCTGGACAAGATACTGCTGACCTTATCGAGACTGAACTCGTGCAGCTGAAGATAGTGCTGCAGAAGGTTGGGAACTTCTTGGAAAACTCTGGAGCAGTCTTTGACTTGGCATCTGAATTCAGAAATCTGGGGGATGTCTGCCTCTGGCTCCTCCTCATCATGGTCCATTGTTTCATCCAGTCCCTCACTCTGGTCCTGCTCTTTGTTCACTTCCAACGCTGACAAAGCAGATTGGTGAACAGCTCTGTAATGGAGAATCAGATTGTGCTGGATGGTGAAAGCTGCCACACAACCTTGATGAACGCAGCGATACGGTCTGTACGGACTCATGGCATCATCTGAGTTGGGCTTCTTCTCTTTAGTCTTCTTAGTAATGTCTAATACTTGCCTGTTGATTGCAGATTGTTTTTCCAGAGATGGAGGCCCATTAGCTTTGGGCATGGCAGACAGAGCCTGGGTGAGAGCAGCTGACACCTTGGGCAAATGGGCTCCAACTTGTTGAACGGGCACCCTTGGCAAGATTTTTTGCGGCCCACGTGACCACTGTTGTGCTGCCATCCCTGCTTGTACTGACTGAAAGGTTGCTGTAGATGTATGGGCCTGCACTGTTGGAGCAATTTCTTGCTTGCACATGGGAGCTGCTTGCAAGGGATGAATGACTGTGGAGCGATTGTCATCTTGGAATTTCTGATTAGCTATGTTATTAGATGGATAATTACAGTTTGCTGCATCTTGGAGTGAATACAGATGTGTTCCTTTCTCCACTGATGAAGGAGAAGCTGTTGGGGTTTTAGCTGCTGGAGAAAGACGATTTCGAATAGCAGCAGATGCAGCAGCATTTGCCTCTCTGCGCTTCATGTCTAGATCTGCAATTTCTTTAGCTGATAATTTGTGAACTGACTGGTAGTGTGCACGAAGGTTAGAGTTGCGAGTAAATCTTTTACTGCATTTCTGACACTTGAAAGGAGCATACAGGCCATACCTTTTCTTAACCACATTAACCATGTCAAGTGTGTAGTTGTGAGATTTGGAGAGGTGTTTCCAAAGTGCTTCACCTGACATGGAACTATATGTGCAGTTCTCATTCTCACAGGCAAATGGCTTGACATAGTCCTTTGTAGATCCTGTCTTGCTGTAGGTACTATTGTGGGTACTGTGGGTAATATTTTGTGTACTCTGGGTATTATTTTGTGTACTCTGGGTACTACTTTGTGTACAGTGAGTACTATTTTGTTCCACAGGAGCTGACATCTGATCAGACATTTCTCTGACCAAGTTGAGCCTTTCGAATGCACTTTGAATTTCTGTCATCCACTGTTGCTGGCTGGCAGATAACTGAGAGGGCTCCAGATCTGCATCATTTGCCAGGACACCTGTGGGGCTCAGTACCTCCTGCTGCAGGGTGGAGGTCTCCCTGAAACAAGTAAAGCTCTCTGTGTTCAGTAGTCCTTCAATTTCCCCAGCAGTTTCTGGGATGATTGTCGAGTTTTCTTGCATGCCTTGTTCTTGACAAGCTGGGTCGCTCTTTGCATCATGAGACATTTGATTAAGTCCATAATTACTGGAAGGACTGCACACTGGCCCAAAAGACATGGGGCTCTTTGAACTGGCATTAGGGTCAGTGTTAGTTGAAAGGCATACGCTGTGTCTACGTTGAAAGTCGCCAGCCAAAATCTGCTCTCGCAGTCTCTTTTTAATATCTTGCTCTGTTGTCTTCCATTGCGATTCAGCCAGCTTGCCACTTGTTGCTGGACTCAGCTGACTGTCAGGTAACAGTGTTTGCGTTACTGGGTTTGAATCTGGTGTCTGAACTGTTGTATCAGAGTGATAACCTTCACTGGGGTTTGTAGGAACACTGCCAGAAACAGCAGACGAAGGGTTTTCTGTGAGAATTTGAGAAAGAAGTGGGTCAGGGAATTCACCTCCCGCAAAACTATCAACACTAGGCTGAGGATAATGGGCTGTACTGTATGAGCTGTCCTCTCGCTTCAGCTGGACATTTTCGGTATGCTGTATGACCGAACTCCCTGGCAAACGCTCAGTGGCTAAATAGGGAACACAGGGGTTTTGGAACATTGGTTGGGGAGCAGGTGTGTGCACAAAAAGATCGGACATGTTGGATTCAGCCATGATTTGTTTAAGAATGTCATCATTTGACTCATTTGACTCGTTCTCATATACCGGCAAATTTTCTTGTGGATAATTAGGGGTGGGGTAATCTTTTGTGGCTGTTGAACTATTTGTTACTGACTGATGAGGCTTCTCTTGATAAACAGCAGGAGGATTATAAGACATCTGTGGCTGAGCAGCGCTTACTGTTTGCTCTGAATTGAGAAGGTCAAGAAATGAGGCTGGCAGGTCTGTGTTCAGTTCTGACTCTTCGTAGGGTTTACAGATTACACGCTTGGACAAATGGCCTCCAAGGGATTTGGGACTATTAAATTGCCTATAACACCTGCAGCAAACAAATTTGCCATCCTTGAGAATAGCTGGCCATTTGGTCCTTTTGCTTCTTCTTGCTCGCTTTTGATTTTCAGGAGTGTTTTCAGAGATGACTGGGCCATTTTGAGGTTGGATGTTACTGTCTTTTTGGCTTTTCTTGGCTTTTTTGGCTCTCCTGTCTGGAGAGGGAAAATCTGACTGCACGTGATTTTGCACTGATTCAGTTTTTTCTGGTGCCTTCGAACCGGAGACTAAACCACTTTGCATCTGTGATGTATGTGGGGCAATAAGGTCTGCAGCTTGTTGTGACACTTCCTTAGCCCCATCCATGTACAAGGGCATAACTGACTGGGATCCATTTCCAGTAAGGGGCGATGGCAAGGACTCTGCTGGTCTGTTCATTGTTGACCCAATCACAGAGCAAGATGGGACGCTAAGTGGCAGAGCAGCACTGGTAGAATTGACTTGCGGCATCACTTGCATGATAGATGGATAGACTTGGGAAGAGCCACAGTTTTGGACTTGTTGACTACCAGTGGCTGAGTTCCAATTTTGACAACCTGAAACTTGGGACTGCGTAGGTATTGGATTTGTATCAGTTCCAAGCTGAGAGAGAACGATGGGATTTAAAACGTTTTCCATCAGGAGTGAAGCACTCTGGTTGTGGGCAGATGAGGAATGAGAATGTAGAGCTGTACAGTCTGATCTTGTACCCATATTAATATAAGGAACTGACTGGATAACGTTCTGCCTCTGTACTCCATGAACTGGTACTCGGTTGCCCTGTGGGTTCTGAATTGAGGCGACTGAACTGAGATGTCCAACAGATGACGTGCTCGGTGCTGGAGCGTAGGTTATCTTAATTCTAGTTCGAGTGACCTTCCATTGCTCGTAGAACTCTGGGTGAACCGTTTTCATGTGCTTGCTAACACTTCTGTAAGAGCTGTAGTGCCTTGTACATGTATCGAATGCGCAGTGAAATCGCTCTCTCTGTCCTGGAAGGGGGCCTGTGCTAGTTGAGGATGTCACAGAGTTCTCTGATCTGTTCCCAGTTAGTGGCTGAGGGTTCACTGATGGAGGAAGTGGCTGAGACATTGCTGGCTCCAAGGAGTTCTGGGGCAGTTGTAATGGTAACATGTTGCTGCTACACATTGGCCCTTGCTGCCCTGGCAATGGTAAGTTGCAGTCAGGGTTGTAACTCGTTGATCCAGTATTTACATTCCTAGGGAACATTTGTGTATGTGACGCATAATTTGCTTCGAATGGAGGTACTGTTTGATTCTGTTGTGGTGGTCTCACATTATCTAAAGAATGACCACCTGAAACATGACTGTGTCTATTAGGATCAGACACATGGGAACTCACAGGCTGAATCACAGAATTATTCAAACTCTGTGTCTGACTGGTGGTTGACAAACAGGAATTTTGTGGTTCTTGTTTGACTCTGTATTGTCCTAAGGTTTCCACAGGTGCTTGTGAAGATTTCAGCAAACTCTCAATGGACACTGGCAGTCTTCCATTGCTTGAATTACTCTCCGGGTTCCAGTGTTGTTGGGAATTCTCCTGTTTAATGGGAGCGTTACTGGAAAGCATTTGTTCAATGAGTGAAGGGCCGGGCTTCACATTTTGTGAGATCTGTTCAGAAGATGGACTTTCCTTCTGTTTAGTGGCATGCCCCTCCTGGTGCAAATCCAGCTGCTGTTGTGAATGGAACACCTTTCCACAGTCCACAACTTTACAAGTGAACGTTTTATAATGCTGTGCCTCATGGTCATAGAGTTTGAAGGCCTGGTTGAAAATCTTTCCACAATTTGGAAACATGCATCTGGCCTTAAAAACAGAATGTGTTTTCCTGTGCATAAGGAGCTCAGTGTTGGACAGAAAACTTGCCTTGCAGTTTAACTGTATACAGATGTAAGGCCTCACGCCACAGTGGACCTGTAGATGATCATTGAGATGGTTGACGTTGACAAACTGGCGGCGGCAGTACTGGCACACAACCTTTTTGCTCTGCATTTCGAGGAAAGTCTTAGCTTCCTCGTTGTCCCCGTGATCTTTAATATGAGCAATGAGATTTTTGAAATATTTGAAGCTCCTTCTGCATTTTCCCACAGGACACACATTGTCCTCACCGCTCTCTGTGTTACACTTAGCAACTCTGGCCTGAAAAGCCAGACTCAACCCCCCATTTTGCACTATGGAATCCCCATTTTCATACGGTCTGTTTTCTGTCTTGGACTTTAATGCCACCATTACGGGGGCGGTTGTTTTAGGATTAGCCAATTTCTTGTTTGTTTTCATTGCAGTCAGCCTTTCCTTGCACGACTGTTTAACGTGCGATGTTACATGTGGAATCAATGTGTCTTTTGAGGTAAAGGTTTGAGCACATATTGGGCAGCTGTACACTCCACCGCTCAGATGAGTCTGTGCATGGCGTACAATCCTGTGGCCAAGGAACTCTTTATCACACAGCACACAGTACTGCATATACACCTGCCAGTTTCTGAACCTGGCAGATATGAAACCTTTTTCTCTCAGTTTCTTCATCTCTCTGTTTTTCTGTTTTTTGTCTGTTATATCTTTTAGTTCATAGGTGCCACTGACTATGTGGTCTGGAATATTATTATACCCCTCCTGACTGAGGAAGTCTTCCTCTTCTTCGGGGTCCTCAGTATCATTCAGCAAGTCAATGGATGACACTATTGAAGCTTCTTCACCCATTAATGCTAGACAATGACGCTTAAGTGTTTTCCAGTCCCAGAACTCCGGGTCAAAAGGCCACTGGGTTTTAAAAACCAGCAGGAGGTCGCAGCGCAGAGAGTTGGGAACAGGCATATTCTCCTCCTCTAACTTTTGATCTGGTTCATTGTAAAGGGTCTCCACAGCGTAGTATGAATCCACTGTGGGCTCCAAGAGGAACTCGGTCAGCTGGCAGGCTCGCTTGACTTCCAGGTCAGTGGGAAGCAAGCAGGATATGGTCTTACACACAGTGGCCTTGGTGTTTCCATCATTTGATTCCATACGCAGAGCCCTGATGCACATTTCGATACACACCGGCACTCCAACGCTGTCAATCTATGAGAAAAGAGGAAGCACAATAATTTCAAACTGCCAAACACATGGAGAACTTCCATGGTTAATTAAGCCACTTTATTTTTAGAATACGGGAACACTTGAAATAATCCAGGGTTTTCCCGTTTCACGAAGCAAGTTACCAACAACAACACAGAATTACCTACATATGGCTCCTGATAGATATTATTTTCTCATATCAATAACAAAATGAGAAATTACCAAATCAGAATCTATTTTCTTTCATGCATTTTACATAAACCAACACATCTTAGTCTAGAGGGCATAAAAGAGGAACACCACCTATATTAGGAATTCCATTATGTTATCTCCATGGCCTAGGATCCAAACTATATTAGTGAACATGAGCTACTTTCTATCAAAGCCAGAAACCACAAAAGTAAGTCTCAAATTTGTGATGCCATTAAGTGTAAAGTCTGGAGCTGCTCCACAGAAAAATGGAAGTCTGACTTAGTCAAACCACAGAATGTTTGTTTCTTTTTTTAATACCCCAAATGAGCTTTACTCTGCTATAGTGTTGTCACTGTCATCTTTCCTAATTCGTCCTGTATGGAGCAGCTCCAGACTTTACACTAGATGACGTCAAAAATTTAGCACTCTTGCTTTTGGATTTTGAAGAGAATTTTGTTCATGTTTACTAATATTCTGTGGACTGTCTTAAGTCATAGGAATAACTTTTTTTGGAAATGGACATAGTTCCCCTTTAAAGGAGCACTTCAACCAGAGCCTTTTCAGTATCAAAAACTCAGTTCCTGTAGATCTGAAAGGTGGCTTTGAAAATAGTAGTCTGCATTATCAAACTTGCATCAACTGTATTTGTCAAGATCATTATCATATCATTGCCAAAAATATACCTAAATGCACTTTGTTTTGTCTTTTGCATGCCATGAGCTTTTAAGTTTTGTTGCTTACAACCAGTGTAAGCAAACATAACTGTATGCAAGAATACAGAATGCTAACCATGTTATTTTGGCTTTATACAAACAGTGAAAAAGTCAAATATAATGCAGGAGAAGTTAAAGCTGACCATTGTTATCCATGCAAACATTATTACATTTAAAAAGCTTACAGGCAGTGAGTATTTGATATTTTGAAAAATCCTTTAAACTTAAAAGGCAAACACGGGCTAAAATATATGTATTGGAAAACTATGGGAGAGTGTAATATTACATGATCATTGAGAGTTAAAGGGTGGTAATA